>CM059018.1:21682133-22994113 GCA_030272315.1 Paspalum vaginatum | reverse complement strand
ACTGGGTAATCAGTACTCTGGTGCCTAGGAGTGGTGCTCTACAGCTTTGGTGCCTATGTTTACATGAAAAGTATAGTACTTTGCATGCTTAGTATAGTAAGGTGATTTAACATCTGTCGAGAACCTGCTCCTCGGTCTTTTATCCGCTACATTGCTAGCTTCACTAGTTCGGTTGGTTGTGTTGTGTGTTATTATACTCCTCATTCCTCGTGGATTCGATACACTAGAATACTCTTGCGTGAAGGGCTACATCGCGTTTTCTGTGCGCTTGTGGAGTTATATCTAATAGGCTAAGGAACGCCAACATGCTTTTTTTGGCACCATTGCTAGGGAACGATAGCTATTCTAACACATAACCAAGGCCGTCCTATCTCCCACTATACCACCATTGGCGTCTCCTAGCCTTAACAGGTTTTACTTCGCAAGAGCACGGAGACCACTGTAGCCTTTCACTCAGAGTATTCTGAGTATCGTAAATTTCCACAGGGAAGCGGCAGGCAAGAGGGTGTAATTGAATATACTCAAGTCAAAATAACTATAAACTTAGATAAATTACACCAACTAGTAGTAACAGGGGTAAATGTGACAAAGATAGTTGTATGGTGGGATGATAAGTCTATCAAAGATATCCGTAGAAACGTATAGTTGCCTGGGAGGACAACGAGTGAGATGAAGTCACCAAACTCTATTTCTAATCGGCTGCAAAGGTTATCCGTGACTAAGTAAGAAACTCAATTAACAAGTCAGGGTCTTGCATCGAGCGAAACTCTAGAGTCTCGAGGGTACCAGTGGTAGATAGTTGGTCCCGAAGGAGAGTCTAGCTAACACCTCTGGGCCTCCCGAACGACGGGCTTGGACTACACAGGCACACCACAGGCTGTCACCGAGTGGGGCTACCAAGCAAGGCTACGTGGAGAGGATGCACGCTATAAATGTGTTCAAGGAAGCTTGAACAACGATAGACTGTCCTTGATCAGAGGAGAGGGTCTAGCTAGAGCCTAGCGTCTAAGTCTAGGGTTGAGTTATAGCACCGGCAAGAGTAACAGGAATTGAATAACAAAATTAAACACAACCTAAGCCTAGCAAGTGTGCAAAGAAAGGTACACCACACACACAGGAGATAGAACTTAGAGTAAAATATAACTGAAATTATATTGAAGATAATCTGGATCCAAAAGATAAAAAGCTTTACCACAGACTCGAAGATAACTCCGGAGACTCCGAGGCAAAGCTCGACTCAACCCTAACTCCTAGGACTATCCTAACTACTAAGGGAATAGTGTAGCAGTCTAAGATACAACTCGAACTCAACTCCACTTCTCCGCACATTTACAAATGAGCTCTCAGGGCCTATTTATAGCCTATACATATGAGGAGGGTATTTGTAGGGGGGCAAGGTCGGTGTGGGAGGTGAGGTGGTAACTGGGCGGCCAAGGGGGGTGGCTGACCGACCATGAGGGGTGGTCGGGCGGCCATCCGATGAACCGACTTGACCCATCCTTCGGCTGAGATTTGTTCCCCACTGCGGTTGGTGGTTGAAACAGTTGATGCACGTGTAAAATGAGCAACATGAGTGGTCGGGCGGCCATGCAAAATGGTCAGGCAGCCAGGTGTCTGCGTCTAATTTGTTGCATGGCTCTTCCCTTGCATTAGTGACATCACCGATCCATGGTTTGATGGTCTTTCAGCCCTTAGATTCTTTGGATACTCAGTTCTATGGTTGGATTGACATTGCTTTGTGTTTCCTTGCATGCCGGAGTGAAGGGGAGGCAAACCAACCCAGTTGGGTGGTTGGCCGACCATGCCACATGGTCGGGTGATCTAGCAGGTGGCCGGGCGGCCATGCCAGGTATTTGGCTAACCATGGTACATATCCGGGTGACCATGGGCTTTGTCCCATTTGGCCCATCTTCACTTCTTAGACTTGTTTCATCCATTTTTACATGTAATTTTGTACCTACACCCAAATATTCATACAAAGCTAGTGGAACTCATTAGTAGAAGGGTTAGTCCAGTTTTATTCACATGTTTTGCTTCATCTGGTGGACAATTAACGGCTAAAATCGTGAGATTATGGCCGTCAACAACTACCACCACCATTCCACCATGTCACCCAATGGATCTCACACCTATCTGCGAATTATCTGCACCGAAGGGCGATTTTTTAGAGCCTCCACCACCATCCACACCCAACATCATATATGGCTATCAGCTATGTCCCAGGTTGATAGACATGGTTTGGGATCAATCCTTTATGGGATTAGAATTAGAGATTCCCTACAAAAACCTATGAGAATTGAAGCAACTTTGTGGCTGTATCGCAATCTCGGGCGTGCCTAGAGAAACTCCTCAATGGTTGCTCTTTCCATTTTCACTTATGGGAGTAGCAAAATCTTTGTATAACAGAGCAGTTGGTGCAGTAGAGGCGAGTTGAGAGAAACTCAAAATCAAGTTCTGTCTACACTTCTTCCCACAAAATCGAGTCGTTGACCTCCGATGTGAAGTTCTCAACTTTTGACATGGAAGCAATGAAACCTTACCAGTAGCCTGGTCACGATTCACTAGTTTGGTCGCATTCGGTGTGGACTTGGCAATACGAGAGTCCATGCTCATGCGACATTTTGTCCGAGGCCTTTCCCATGCGTAGGACTCTGTCTAGAATTAACTTCATGAGGATCGTTCTCTCACATAATTGTTCTAGAAGGACGAGGAGTTCTTGATAAGATAATCAAAAAATCCTCTGATGGCAGTAAGATCTGGAAGCCACGCTAACAACCACAAGATCCACTTGAGACCAACTGCTGTGAAGAAGGCTAGAACACCCAAACACCAGCTCCACTATCCCACCAAACTCTTGGGATTAAAGACATTCCTGAACCAAGCACATCACAAGACACTGAGAGGGTCATTTCATCTATGACGAATCCTCCATCGTCCCCTCCATTCTTGTTCGATGATGAGTTGTTCAGGGGCTTTGGGAATGTATCTCGGCTACCCAAAGTGAGCCAACGCTTTGAAAAAACCTCTCAACCAGCATACCTATTCCCACATCAGATACACCAAATGAGAGAGGACCTAATCTGGCTTACAACTGTAATAAATTAGGAATGGCTAGAAGAGAGACGACTCGACACAAAAATCGTTAGATTCTACCCAGGACCAACTCTTGTCCCTGGTCATGTATTTGAAATGCTCCCACAAGATATTATCTATGACCCTCAAGCCGGGGTGAACATTATTCCTAAATATGTTGTCGACACCTACATCCCCACTCAACCACGATGAAAATCTGACATTTGCTTGAAGTGGAACAAAAATGAATCATTGGTAAATCATGGAGTCATTCGGGTCATACTAATTACCTTGTGGGACAAGCATATGTTCTTAGATTTCCACATCTTCGACATACCTGAGGGACCTATGCCATTGATATTAATTGGGCTCCCTATTGCTTCCCTATTCAATGTGACTATAAGTCCAGGGCAAGTATAGCTTCAGTTTAGTAAAGAGGTGCTAGAAATTGGTATGAGTCAAGCACACAATACCAAGACAGAGTCTAACCAAGAGGTTGACCCCATAGAAGAAGTGATGGGTATTTCACTTAAGGAATAGAAGGATCAACACAACCTAGAGGAAGAGGCTAGCGACCTCAGTGTGGTAGAAGTGTCGCTTGAGTTCGAAGAATTGGGTGAATCACTACGGCGCGATCCATCGAAAATAGAGCTTTAATAGCTATCGCCTAGACTGAAGTACGACTTCCTCAATAGGAATCTGGATACTCCGATGATCATCAGTGACAAGCTAACCGAGAATGTAAGCCAGGGATTGATCTCAGTCTTGGAGATGTATATATCAGTGCTTGGGTACTCGCTTCAAGATCTTAAGGGAATCAATCCTAACCTATGCCCACATCGCATCCTCATGGAGACCGAACCCCAGCCTACAAGGGAACCTCAATGAAGACTTAACAATGCATTGAGAGAGGTAGTCAAGAAGGAGGTGCTCAAACTCCTACACGATGGTATCATCTACCCTGAAACAAGAGAGTGAATGGGTCAGTCCAGTCCATGTTGTACCGAAGAAGCGAGGAATGACGGTCGTCAAGAATCAAAACAATGAGTTAATACCTCAACGTACTGTTGCCGGATGGCAAATGTGCATTGACTATAGAAAGCTCGACTCTGCCACCCAGAAAGATCATTTCCCTCTTCTCTCCATTGATGAGATGCTTAAAATACTAGCCAACCACTACTTCTTCTGCTATCTCGATGGCTACTCCAGTTATCACCAGATCCCCAATCACCCGGATGACCAGAGTAAGACCACATTCACATGTATTTAGGGCACATTGGCCTATGGCGCATGTCATTTGGGTATGCAATGCTCTAGCATCATTCCAATGATGCATGATGGCCATCTTCTCTGACCTGATTGAGAACATAATGGAAGTCTTCATGGATGATTTCTCAGTCTGCGGCAAGGCCTTTGATGGATGTATGGAAAACTTAGAAAAGGTTCTCCAGAAGTGCAAGGAGGTCGACCTTGTCCTGAACTGGGAGAAAAGTCACTTTATGGTTAGAGAATGGAATGTGCTAAGACACAGAATATCCAAAAGAGTTATAGTGATAGACAGTGCAAAGATAGAAGTAATTGAGCAGCTACCTCCTCCATCTAAAATCAAGGCACTTCAAAGATTCCTTGGTCATGCAGGGTTCTACAAGAGATTCATTAAAAAATTCTCCTTTATAGCCCAGCCACTAACCAACCTTCTAGCCAAGGATACAACCTTTGTGTTTGATGAAGCCTGCCTTGAAGCCTTTCATACACTCAAGAATGCTCTCGTCACAGCACCCATCATCTAGCCACCTGACTGGAATGCTCCATTTGAGATCATGTGCGATACCAGTGACTATACTGTAGGAGCAATCGTGGATAGAAACATCATGCCATATCCTATGCAAACAAGACGCTTACTAGCCCGCAAATGAATTACTCCTCTACCAAAAAAGAGTTTTTCTCCGTTATCATTGCCCTTGACAAATTCAGATCATACTTAGTGAGAGCCAAAGTTATCATATACATAGACCATGGAGCTCTCAATATCTCCTCACCAAGAAAGATGCAAAGCCATGACTAATATGGTGGGTCCTGTTGCTCTAAGAATTTGAGATGGAGATCAGGGACAAAAAGGGAGTTGAAAATTCAGTTGCAAATCATCTCTCATGATTGCAGTTTGAAGAAACATCATCCTTGCCCACTAAAGACTACATGAGAAATGGCACCCTTCTAAAGGTCACATCATCCCAACCATGGTACGCATATTTGGTCAACTTCATGGTCACTGGATATGTGCTTAAAGATGTTGATAAGAGGAAACTGATCCATGACAGCCAGTTCAATCTTTGGGATGACCCCTACCTATATAATCTCAGCGTAGACGGACTCTTACACCACTGCATTCCTACTCATGAAGTAACCTAGATCCTTGATAGATGTCACTCATCTTCCTACGGGGGTCACTATGGAGCCTATCAGACTCATGCAAAGATTTGGCAAAGTGGGTTTTACTGGCCAAATATGTATGATGATGCTAAGGAGTTCGTATGAAGGTGTCCAAAGTGCTAGCATTAGGGGAACATTAATCAAAGAGATGCCTTGACACTCACCAGCAATCTCCACCTTGATGTATTTGATGTGTGGGGGCATAGACTTCATGGGACCCTTTCACAAGTGTGGAGACAATGAGTAAATCATGATCGCAGTGGACCATATATCAAAATGGGTAGGGGCACTGCCGTGTGCTGCGGTAGATTCAATTCATTCAATCAAGGTGTTCTATGAAAAAATATTTCCTTGATTTGCTACACCAAGGGTCATCATCAGCGATGGAGGACCTCACTTTGTCGACAAAAGATCCAGGAGGTGCCTTGTGGAACTCGGTGTGGATCACCGTGTTGCCACTCCACATCATCTACAGACAAGTGGCCAAGCTAAGACATCAAACAAGAAGATCAAGAACATCTTGCAGAAAAGTATCACAGCTATGGGAAAAGATTTGGTATCCAAGCTCTAGACGCTCTTTGGGTGTATAGCATAGCACACAAAACTCCCATTGGCATGACACCATAACAGATGGTGCACGACAAGACTTGTCATCTACCAGTAGAGCTTGAGTTCAAGTCTCACTGGGCGATAAGGAAGTAGAACATGGATCTCCAATCATCAGGAGTTTGACGATAGATTCAACTCACTGAATTGGAGGAATAGAGGGAGAAAGCCTACCATGGTGCCAAGCTCTACATAGAACGAACTAAATGATGACATGATAAGCGCACCAAGGTTAAGACATTCAAACTAGGAGATAAGGTACTACTCTTTAATTCTTGAGTTTGTTTGTTTGGTCATGGTAAGCATTAAAGTAAATGGGAGGGACCCTTTGTGGTCCTCAATGCCGCCAATCACGGTGCCATCACCCTCTAGGATGATGATGGGAAAGTCTTTAAGGTGAACGGCCAACGCCTAAAAGTCTTCCTAGAGCCCGAATAGCCACAGCTCAAAGAAGAGGATGTCTATGAACTGGAAGAATAGGTAGGATCACACGGGCACTGTTGATGTCTCTTAGCAAAACATATTTTACTCCACAAGTGCACAGAGATTTGCTGTAGCTTTTTAACTCAGAGTATTCTAAGTATCATAAAAATTCACAGAGAAGCAAGGTCGAATAGGTGCAAGGATGTGTTCGAACTTCAAGTAGTACTGTAAACTAATAACTACCAGCTATTCTTACAATGGGTGTAAGATAAACAAGATAGTGTGCGGTGGATGAGAGAACAGGGACCAAAGTTGTCAGCAAAATAGGAAAGCTATCTAGGAGGACAACGGGCGAGATTAAGATGTCCAAACACTATTTCTTAACCACTGCATAGGAGTATTTGCGGTTGAGCTAAGTTAACTAAACACGAACTAGGGTCTTGCGTTGAGCGAAACTCCAGACTATACCGAGGTGGCACGGGCATAGATAGTTGGCCAACCGAATGACAACTGGCTAACGCCTACGGGCTTAGCGAACGATGGGATCGGAATACTGAGACTCCCTAATGCTGTCGCAAAGATGGGCTACCAACCATAGCTGCGTGGGTAAGATGGCATGCTAAACTTGTGGTGGAACCGCTAATTTAATCCGGGCTAAGCACACCTGCCACCTCTGGCTTGCAGTGTGATTAGACCAAACTAAACCCGGGGATGGCTATGGCCGAAATGTTGTTTCCCAAAGCGCCGAATATGCATATGAGTTCTATCTAGGTCAGAATGTTAGCGATGTCACCTAATAATACACTAACATCCTTAATATGGGCATATCGGTACTCTCATTTTTCAAATACTTGAAAAAGGGTTTTCAAAAATAGTTTTGTAAATGAAAACTGGATGATATGACTGTTGTCTGTGTATGATCAGCTCTGATACCAGCTGTGGTGGAACCGCCGATCTAATCCGGGCTAAGCACACCTGCCACCTCTAGCTTGCAGTGTGATTAGACCAAACTAAACCCGGTCGTCCGTCGAGAGTCATTCGGCTCCTGATATTACCCTTTCCTAGAGGAACCGACATCATACACATCCAGCCCACAATGGAGCTACAACAGTTACATCATCACAGGCAGTTGAATATAGCATAAGTAAACTTATTTTTACAAACCAGTTCGAAATGAAGATATAAATTTCAACATAATGCCATTCGAAAGACAAGTTTGAATCAGATAGCGGAAGCGAATTCAAAAACATCTCACAGCGGAAACAAAATACTTTTGTAGTCTTCATGCAATGATGATCGAGGCGAGCAGCACCGAGCCCATCGGTACTATCCCCTCCAAGCACTTGTCCAAATGTCATCGTTACCTGTACTCAAAAGGTGTGGGCAAACTCTGAGTACTAATTACTCAGTAGGACTTAATGGAGTGGCTTACGGCTGACGCAAAGCTTGCTTACTATCACGTGGATCCTTAGCCATAGATTTTAAACAGAGACATAATATCATAAAGTAATAAGTCTCATCATTTGCATATAACTCCATAATAATAACTTGCAGAAATATAAGCAATACAATACAAACATGTAGTATTTGAAAACACGAGTAACATATATAATATATTCAAGTAGGTACTACGTTGTCCGTGTGCATTATCAGCATTCCCACACCTGGTGGGCATCAGCGATTCGAATCGATTTTAATTCCCGGGAATAACTATCATGCCAAGGGTATATGCTTACTAGCCATCGCGTTACCACATATAAACCCAATCATAACCTGTCTCATCCCAAGTTCGATTCACTCCCGCCTAGCCCCCAGGTTGTGCCCCCATGGCGAGCCTGCCGACATCTCGGTCTCCCTGCCATGAGTACCAAGCTCCCCCGGGCCACCTTCCTCTCAACCAGCGGGTAGGAACGTGTCTCTGTGCTTTGGACGAGCCCAAGAAAGACTTTTCCGGTCCCATATCCCAGATAAGTACTCTAGCAATGTTATGCCGAATAGCAGGCGAACAGCGGACGGGCCATAAATGACTTGGGCGGAGCGAAATGATACAACAACGCACACCACCAAATAAAATTATTCTCCGCCCGGTCTCCAATTAAATCATGAGCATAATAATAACTTTTATAATAGTAAGATTTCTGAAATTTTGAAAATACCTACGCGACGAGTGACTCGTTTCACTCGTGTCTACTCGCACCTATCAATTCTAGGCAACTCGTGCTACGAACTCTAGGTATAGCTGCTAGGCCTAGGGCGGCCAGGGAGTCTAATGCAAGGGTTTTCAATCAACTCCTAATGCGGATGCGTAATCATCGGTCAAGATAATGTTAGCTAGGAAATTCATGGTCCTGCCTACCTTTGCTTATTTTCAACCAAACTAACAAACTAAGCTAATGTTAGTTTGTTGGGTTGTGGGGCTTTGCCCCAGGCAACCCCTTGATCACTTGGACAACTCCTCCTTCCAAATACCACTTCAGGGGCCTCCAGGTGGTATTTGGGTCTTAGTTGGTCTTTTGGACACCGTTGCTCGAAGTAGTCCCACGCACTTGCTTCCTGATTACGTATCTGCATTAAGCGTCACTATATGAATGCCATGCATGATCCAGTGAACGGGATGCATGAATATCGAGGACACATTTGGACAACAATTTTATGGATAGGTAGATAGGTGATTGATAAACTACTTAAATATGAATTACTTTTGTGCCTAGGGTAAACTTATTGTTATCTACATTGAAGCATTACTGACAGCGGTGTTGCCTTGGGGATTGAAATTTGGTGGCCATAGATACAAGATAGACACTTGTTATGGTTTGCTTAGCATTAGTGGCTTTATGATTTTGATGATAATATGCAGGCACAAGATATGAGACTCCTCTAGGCATTTCGCTTGCATCAAGTATATTGGATAGGAGAAATCACAACTAACACGTACACGCTCAATAACATGCCCCCTATTTATCTTCTTCGTTTCTTTTTAAACCTACTAGACTGATTATACCTGAGCTCCTCATGAAACAACACCCAAAATTCTAGAACAGTCACATTAGCATCCTTGCACAATAACATTGCTACATGAACTTCGGTGGGATTTTTAGAGCACTTTTAGTAACACTTTTCTATTTATTGGTTTTTATCCTTATAGAAGTCATCATTTTCAAATCACCTAGTAAACAACAACTAACTCAAATGAAACTTTATTTCTTGACTATATAGGACTAAACGTGTATAACACAATTAATAGGGATTTATTTGAGCACATTTCATATAGCGTGCATTTTCTCATTCAATAAATATCTAAAAGGGGACCCTAGGGGTAGATCTGTCATTTTCTAGTAATAGCTAGGGCTACCAAAACATATATGACAATACTTGACATAAATAGCACTCAGTCCAAGTTTCATAATTTTTGGAACCCAATTAATCTATTTTTGCCATTTGTTTCTTTTTGTCATGCATTCAGCAAATCAGGGGCAAAATAGTCATTTCCTACCTAACCACTATATCTATTCTGTAGATCTATTTAATAGAAGTACAGTGCAACAAAGTTTGTATTTTTCTGATTTTTATTTGATTTACTATGAATTTTCAAAGTTCTCAGCTTAATAAAATGCATTTAACTTGAAAATCATTTGGATCAGGGACCTAATCATAAATAAATCTATCTCTAAGGGACCTGCACAGAAGAGATTCATGACTCATTTAACAGTGACTTAAATAGTATAGAAATAGAGGAAACAATAGGGGGTTCTCTGGAAAATCCCTTTCTTCAACCTCTTGACAAGGGCAGGGGGCGCGCGCAGGGAGGGGACGGCGGCTTGCGCCGGCGGCGTAGAGGCCCGGCCTTGGAGCCGCGTCAGCCCAGGGAGATGTTCCCGGGCACGGGCCATCTTTCCCCCCAGGCGGCGTCACGTGAGGATGAGCGAGTGGGCGGGCAACGCGGTGAACCAAATGTGTGGCGGTGCACGGCGCTCGTGGCCGCGTTGCACGCGGATCTGGCGGGGAGGCAGGGAGCGGTGGAGCTAGAGTGCTTGCGGGCTGCGCGTCGCTGTGGCGAACCCAGTGGACAAGGCCTAAAGGTGAGGAAGGCGGCGGTGGTGGCCCTCCATGGTGGGGCGAGCTCCTACCCAGGATGGCAATGGCGGGCGCGCGGTGGTGCGGGCAGGGGCGATGGCGGCGGCCCAGGAGTGTTGGGGTAGGTGGCGCGGTGCCGGGCGGCGGTGGGGCGTGCAGCGCCTTGGTGGGAGGAGGCCGGAGTGGGCTGGGCCAGCGAGCTCGGGCTTGGCTCTCATGCTGGGCGGACGCCGCGCGAGGGCTAGCATGGCCCTGGGCGAGCGGAGCGATGAAGGGAAGCAGCGGAGGAGGAGGAGACCAAGGCGCCCTCCGCTTCTAGGAGCTGGGCGAGGCGAGGGGCAGGCCAGGCATAGGGCAGCTGGTCGCCTAGTTTATGGAGGCCGGTGGCCATGGCGGAGCGCGGGCAGGAGATGCCCGCCGCGTGGGTGCAGGAGAGCGGAGGAGGAAGAAGGAGGAGGGCGCGGTGGACACAGTCCGTGGACCGAATGACACCGACAGGTGGGGGCAAGGTGGGAATGGAGACGGTGGTGCATGGACCGAGTCTGCAGAGGAGTGCGACGTGGGACCCACGCGCCGATGTCGACATCCTCCGACGTGGGAGGCCCGACAGGTGGGGCCCGCTTGTCATAGAGACAACGAGAAAAGGAAAATTAGAAAAATAGAAAACTGATGTTTGACTCCCATACCCCTTGTCTGAATATCGCATTTTTGAGTAATAATAAGGCCAAATCATGGAAAACTCATAATAAAATAAATGATCTACACTTCATGATCTACAACTTTGTTTTAATTTGTGTCACCATGTTATATTCAAATTTTAGGAGAAATTTGAATTCAAAAGCTGTGACCCCAGTTTGACCAATAGCACCCCTAAGTTTAGATATTCCAAAAGTCTATTTTATAGCCACTTTCATGTAAGGAGTTTTATACCAAAGCTGTTCACAATTGCATGAGCTATAACTTTCTCAAATAGAGGTTTCCAATATTATGGATGTAGATCAAAGAAAAATTGAATTTACTAAGCAGGTCAGATTTGGGCAGATTTCATGTGCTGACAGAAAAAGTCCCAAAACACTATGCAAACATTAATGCATGTCAAAACTCTAATTTCCAAAGTTGTTCAGCATGAAATTGGTTACAAGTTTGATATATAAAGTTTAGCTTAAATCACAATAGATTTTGAAATACAAACACAGATGTGTTCAAAGGTTTGGTCAAAATGCAGGTTTACTCCATGTAGAGTATTTCTTGTTTCTAACTTTTGAAGCATGAAATAAAGTCCAATCATTTTAAAGTTGGATGCATTTGAAAGGTGATAAGTTTAATTTCATTTCATAGAAAGGAAGATTTTGAAGTTGTATAGTCAAATCGAAAGTAATTTCAGAATGAAATTTGGGAAAGAGTGTCAGCTCTAGACTTAGCAAAATTTCCTGAGTGTAGACTAACCTGGTTTGGTTTGAACTTTTGAACCTCTTAACATTTGATTTTCCGATTAGTAAAAATAGCATATTTGAAGGCAACATCCTGAACTACCACTTTTGTATTGGATGTCTTGCATGAAAATGTATAAATGTTTAACTACTCAACCAAGCTACACAAAGTTTTGCATACTCAACTTGAAAATTTTTGACATAGTGGTTTACTGGCCTAGTTGTTGTCCTTCTCTAATCATGATTTGGTCCAAATCCTTGACTAATATTAATCTAATTGCGTGTCAAGGCTTTTGAGATGCCAGGGCATCACAACCCACCCCCCTTAAAGAAATCTCATCCCGAGATTTGGATGAGGTACGGCTGTATAACCTAGCGCGTATAGCAAAAAGTATGGCATCGTGGTTCGTGTCCTTTTGAATGCACCAGGCAATCTCCAAATCTTCACCTGTTAGCTTTGTTAACTAGCGTGTGAATGGTTAGTGCCTCTTTAACACAAGTAGTCATAAAGCGTTATCTATTAAGGCTAGGGTGGTCTCTCTAAGATACTCGACAAGTTGTGCCATATATGAGAGCGAAGGAACAAACCATGAAGAGGATGTGGTCAGTGAACAAGAGACAGTGATTGAAGCAAAGGAATGGAGTCACTTCCTGACTTTTATACCAAGATTAGAAACATGATGAGTACCTGATTTATCCATACCATGGAAGCAAAGTGTACACAGTCGGAAATTGAACAAAGCAGAATCTTGTGATTCAAGGAAATGTCATGGGATGTGTTTTTGAGAGACACATTCATTTTATTTGATAGGGACTGTGTCCACATATAAAATACCAAGTCAACATGTCTTCAAAGAGTAAGGTGTGGTGGAACATAGCACATCCCGCTCATCGTGACAAGAAAGGCACAAGAGGGAGAAGGTAGGCCATATTTGCCTTGACAAGGTGACGGTTTATACGATTTCTTAGTGTTGGTCAGGACTGACCAAGAAAATGGAAGTAGCTGATGTGTTCTTACTAACGAAACGATTGGGAATGTTAGTAAGCTCCCTTCTTGGGTAATGTCTAAGAGGAAGAAAACAATCCATAGGGAGATGACGACATGGCAAGAGCACTAGCCGAGAACAAAAAGCTAGTGTGGAGGATGTTCGTGAGGTACACCCTCAGAGAATAAGGTTCAACAAAGGAGTGGAAAATATCAAAGGAGACAGTGAGAACGAAGTTGACTGTTCCCATCAATCGTCGAAGGCAGGGTCAAACAAGGATATGAATTAATATGAAATAGTTGTGGGATTGAGGCAAACCATTCCCACTGGTCAAGAAGGCAAGGTGAAACAAGGCAATGGAAAGATGTCATGAGATGGTGGAAATGAGACCGATCACTTCCACAGAAGCAATGAAAAGGTGTGAATAAATAGTGATTGGAGGTTGGCTACTCCCATTACTCAAGAAAGGCAAGGTGAAACAAGGCCATGACATGATGTAAACAAGATAATGGAAATGGAATCGATCACCTCTACAAACCACGAGTAGCAAGATTAACAAGAGTGATAACAACCGGGTATGAATGTTCCACGATTGAAGCGATGTCACACCTTCGCATGCCTTAATGCCAGCGCGAACCTAGTAGGACAACCATGTGACGGCCGTGCACATAGGACTCTAGGTTCCGTCGAGGCACCCAAGACTGCCCAAGGAGGCATCACAACAAGAGTGGCTCAACCATTCCACTTACAGACTCATAATAAATACAAGGTTATGATGAATGAATTGGATGTTCGATGTCATATAAGAGCTTAGAGCACTTGAATCACAATGTATACAAGGTTTCTCGATTTGCAAAGTTTTGGAGCAAGGAAATAATGAATAGTGGAATACAATGCAAATAAACTAGGATTGCACCGATCACAAAGTTCGAAATGCATGAACGACAAGGGTTTTAAACATGAAAGTTACCAAAGCTCAAAGCTACTACATCACAATAAGACTAGGAGTACGTTAACCATGAAAACGAGACTCCAGTAAATTTTTCAGAGCTGGATTCACGAGGTCTGCTTGATCTACGAGGGTCAGGTTCCCTTATTACAAAAGTCTAATTTGAACATTACCAAACCAATTGGCACTCAGTTAGTACTGCCTAAATGTAAGATTGACGCATCCAAGATGAAGATTGGTTTCTTCTTTCAACCACGTCGATGCAGTGTTAGGCTTCACGTGGGAGATGCCATGAAACAGTAGTCTTGACCTCCCACTGTGTATTAGAACATCACCGGATTCAAGGTTGATCTTCATCGCTCTATCCTGTAGTTGGATCCCAATTCTTCCCTAGACACATCATCCATAGATTCATCTTGGCTCCATTCTTGAAAATAGGCCTATAGAATCGTCCTAGACCAATACCTAGTTGTCGACACGTACGAACTATCTTGACTTGATCTTCAGGCTTGACGAATCCCTTTAATAGAACCATCCCAGGTCGCAGATGTTGAACTGAAGCCGCGTCAGCAGAAGATTCTCCCGCTTTTCTCTTCTTCTTGTGACCTTCAGGTGCTATTGTTCTAGTCTTCGTGGGCTCAGGATGATCAGGACATAAATCGAAGGGCTGCGACATCTGTAGCAAGAAAAACAAGACTTCCATAAATCCAAGAGTTTTGAAAACTTGGTGTGGTCGTAGCGTATTTCGTGTTTACGTGCTCAGGAAATATGCCGATAAGTGATTTTTTCGCAAGATGATGACACATTGCTATCGTCCTCCTCTAACGTGTGTAGCTTTCAACCAGGTTTCTGAGGGTCAACCAATGGACTCTAAAGAACTCAGGATACGATATTCGTGCATTAGTCTATACTCTACCTCGGTGGTGTAGAAAGTTTCGATTAGTTCTATTTTGAAATAGTTCAAGTATCCAAATTTTTCAGCTAGCCGAAGTCTGTCCAAATCTGAGGCTCTACTTTACCTCTGCTATAGTTTGAAATACAAACTGTTTTGGGCTGAGATTAAATTATCAAAGTTGTTCATTTCGAAGTTCCCTACGACATTGGTATAGTGTTTCTACCAGTTGTGAGTGGAAAATATGTAAAACTCCAGATTACTATGATAAGGTCCAATATTTCCAGATTTGAGTCTTGGTTTAGAAGCGGGTGTTAGGCTGAGTTAGAAGCATTTTTAGGACATGGTCAAAATAGGAAACTTGTTGCAAACATCCTGTACTACAACTTTGATATGATGAGCTTTAGCTAACTTCATTCAGACCATGCCCAGACTTCAATTTATACGACTAAGACTGGCTGTCCAGATTTGAAATTCCGTCTTAAAGTGATTGTAGAGCATCCTTACAAGCATTTTAGCAACAAGGTCAATATAGCAAAGTTGTTTGTCTACTTATGAACTACATATTTCATATAGAAAGTTTTCACTAATACCCTTTAGATCAACACCAAATCTCAGATTTCTACCAGCAGGTCACAGTGGTGTAGATTTTTAAGTCGGGTTTGTTTTAACTTGCACTTCACAATCCACACATTTGCAGAGGGAGAGTTCTATATAAAAGTGATCACAAATTGAGTACACTACAGGTTTGTTATACATGATATAGGTTGGTCCTATGGTGGAAAATGCTTAATCTTACAATTTTATGTGTCGGTTTCTGTATGTTCGGATTCTCCCCTTTACTTCATCAAACCATAATCCCATTACCTATGCATTTTCTTGGTATATCAAGAATACTAAAAGTGTTTGCATGGTTGTTAACAATGACCATTACACATGAAGTTTTCATAGGATAAGGTTAGAACACGTTGTAAACTCGAGAACTTTGTGACGGGTTTGATTTTGGGGGAAACGACATGTTTATTGTATTTGGATTCCACTTATTAGACCCTTCATATTTAGAGTGAGCGATGTGTAGAAAAATTGACACAACTTAAGTGTGCTGCTCTAGTCACTTGCTTAGTTTCTGCTAGTTCTACTTGTACTTTGAGCTACATATCAATACAGTAGTAACACACACTCAATGTAATATGCTTCTAGTCACTCTCAAGCAACAAAAGCAATGCATGTGAGATAAGGTAAGATAAGATGCCATGATGCATGATTCGTCCTATTCGGTCTCACATCACAGACCTAATGTATCATTTATATATCTAGCGAGTATTTGGTGACATATATGCACGTCTCTCCCTAATGCAATTCTCTATTTGTTCTAATTTCGCACGTAGTTAGTGTACCTGCAGAAAAATGCATGCTCATACCACATCATCACCATCATCATACATTACCACTCTAATCCTAAAAGTGGCATCCATGAATTTTTTTAAGCTACGTCTGGTGGACGACGTAGTGGCGCCATTTCTCTCAACACACCCAACGTTCCTCCAGTACTGGGGAATTGCTGGGGAGAGAAATGGTGGCCAACAAGATCTAATTATAATTTTGGTTGAAGGAATGATGATCACGAAACACTCCAATGGCATGACCACCCCCCTTAAATAGTTCTACCCTATCAGCATGAATGCAGGGTTCGCAACAATCCGCAAATCCCAATAACGTTCCACCAGTACTGGGGATGGCTATGGCCGAAATGTTGTTTCCCAAAGCGCCGAATATGCATATGAGTTCTATCTAGGTCAGAATGTTAGCGATGTCACCTAATAATACACTAACATCCTTAATATGGGCATATCGGTACTCTCATTTTTCAAATACTTGAAAAAGGGTTTTCGAAAATAGTTTTGTAAATGAAAACTGGATGATATGACTGTTGTCTGTGTATGATCAGCTCTGATACCAGCTGTGGTGGAACCGCCGATTTAATCCGGGCTAAGCACACCTGCCACCTCTAGCTTGCAGTGTGATTAGACCAAACTAAACCCGGTCGTCCGTTGAGAGTCATTCGGCTCCTGATATTACCCTTTCCCAGAGGAACCGACATCATACACATCCAGCCCACAATGGAGCTACAACAGTTACATCATCACAGGCAGTTGAATATAGCATAAGTAAACTTATTTTTACAAAGCAGTTCGAAATGAAGATATAAATTTCAACATAATGCCATTCGAAAGACAAGTTTGAATCAGATAGCGGAAGCGAATTCAAAAACATCTCACAGCGGAAACAAAATACTTTTGTAGTCTTCATGCAATGATGATCGAGGCGAGCAGCACCGAGCCCATCGGTACTATCCCCTCCAAGCACTTGTCCAAATGTCATCGTTACCTGTACTCAAAAGGTGTGGGCAAACTCTGAGTACTAATTACTCAGTAGGACTTAATGGAGTGGCTTACGGCTGACGCAAAGCTTGCTTACTATCACGTGGATCCTTAGCCATAGATTTTAAACAGAGACATAATATCATAAAGTAATAAGTCTCATCATTTGCATATAACTCCATAATAATAACTTGCAGAAATATAAGCAATACAATACAAACATGTAGTATTTGAAAACACGAGTAACATATATAATATATTCAAGTAGGTACTACGTTGTCCGTGTGCATTATCAGCATTCCCACACCTGGTGGGCATCAGCGATTCGAATCGATTTTAATTCCCGGGAATAACTATCATGCCAAGGGTATATGCTTACTAGCCATCGCGTTACCACATATAAACCCAATCTTAACCTGTCTCATCCCAAGTTCGATTCACTCCCGCCTAGCCCCCAGGTTGTGCCCCCATGGCGAGCCTGCCGACATCTCGGTCTCCCTGCCATGAGTACCAAGCTCCCCCGGGCCACCTTCCTCTCAACCAGCGGGTAGGAACGTGTCTCTGTGCTTTGGACGAGCCCAAGAAAGACTTTTCCGGTCCCATATCCCGAATAAGTACTCTAGCAATGTTATGCCGAATAGCAGGCGAACAGCGGACGGGCCATAAATGACTTGGGCGGAGCGAAATGATACAACAACGCACACCACCAAATAAAATTATTCTCCGCCCGGTCTCCAATTAAATCATGAGCATAATAATAACTTTTATAATAGTAAGATTTCTGAAATTTTGAAAATACCTACGCGACGAGTGACTCCTTTCACTCGTGTCTACTCGCACCTATCAATTCTAGGCAACTCGTGCTACGAACTCTAGGTATAGCTGCTAGGGCTAGGGCGGCCAGGGAGTCTAATGCAAGGGTTTTCAATCAACTCCTAATGCGGATGCGTAATCATCGGTCAAGATAATGTTAGCTAGGAAATTCATGGTCCTGCCTACCTTTGCTTATTTTCAACCAAACTAACAAACTAAGCTAATGTTAGTTTGCCGAGTTGTGGTGCTTTGCCCCAGGCAACCCCTTGATCACTTGGACAACTCCTCCTTCCAAATACCACTTCAGAGGCCTCCAGGTGGTATTTGGGTCTTAGTTGGTCTTTTGGACACGGTTGCTCGAAGTAGTCCCATGCACTTGCTTCCCGATTACGTATCTGCATTAAGCGTCACTATATGAATGCCATGCATAATGCAGCGAACGGGATGCATGAATATCAAGCACACATTTGGGCAACCATTTTATGGATAGGTAGAAAGGTGATTGATAAACTACTTAAATATGAATTACTTTTGTGCCTAGGGTAAACTTATTGTTATCTACATTGAAGCATTACTAGCAGCGGTGTTGCCTTGGGGATTGAAATTTGGTGGCCATAGATACAAGATAGACACTTGTTATGGTTTGCTTAGCATTAGTAGCTTTATGGTTTTGATGATAATATGCATGCACAAGATATGAGACTCCGCTAGGCATTTCGCATGCATCAAGTATATTGGATGGGAGAAATCACAACTAACACGTACACGCTCAATAACACGCTCAATAAAATGATAGCTCCATGAACTCAAAAGCTTCAAAGTTTTGAGAGGGGATTCACCAAATAAGGAGTTTTTCATCCAAGACCGTTTTCATCCACAAAACATGCCCATTCTATCCTTTAATCGGGATGAGAAGTATCACAAACTTCGCTAGGACCAATCTTTGACTCAACAAAATACATGACATAGGTAAGCCAACTTTATCCCTACCTTAAGCTCCACATAAGCCTTTTAGTTGATAGGGAAAAGTTTGGCCAATGGCTTGGTGAGGAAATATAAAACCACTTGAGCGATCGAGGGTACCATTTGAGGAACTTAATGCTTTCATTTCAAAAAAAATTGAAACCCTCCGAGTATGAAACCAAAAAAGTGATAGAGTTCGGTGACACTCGACTAAGATTGTTCCGTCTATCAACCGCCGAAGACAAGGTAAGAATTGCCAGAAGCCCCACAGGTATGGATAAAAAGGTGGGGTACACTTATGCCAATTTGTTCATAAAAATAGATTGTTGGATTGTGCACTTAATACTTGCAGGACATTGACATTGGTGCAACTCCTGATCTGCCAAGCCTAAGTCTTAGCTTTGCTCGAGGATGAGCAAAAGCTTGGGGATGAGCAAAAGTTCTATGCATTATATATATAACACTAATGAATTCCATGAGTTTTAGTGGTTTTCGATGTATCACAAGGAGAAGCTCATATTCCGTACAAAAGAAGATCATTTGGAGCAGGAGAGAATTCTCGCACAAAGGGGTTGAGATAAGAACCACAAATTCCATCACTATGAAGTATCTCAAATGTCCTCATGGACTAAACCATGGCAAAGAGATCATCGAAATAATCAAAATGGAGTTTTGGTTCACTCAATTTGGAGTCCGGATGCAAAAGTTATGGCTGTTCCAAGTCAGCACTACGGGTCTGGTGGGCTGGCCAACCGGCCTGATCGGCTGGCCGCCCGGCCAGGTGGGCTGGCTGCCCGGCCACCATATTGGCTGCCCAACCTGATGGGCTGGCCGCCCGGCCACCACTTGGGCCGCCCGGAGGAAGGTGGCAGCCCAAGAGGTGTTTTGGGATTAGTCCCACCTTGAGAACTCTTGGAAGACTGCCCCCACCTCAAGGCTATAAGTAGAGGGGCACTCCTCCACTCCAAAAATGTACCATTCACCATGTGAAATCTCTCTTTATCCCTCTAGGAGGCGCTCCACGGGAGGTGCCTCCACTCTGAAAGTAGTGTTTAGGTAGGAGTTAGAGGTAGGGCTCCATCGTTCCGAAGTCGTCTGTAGGAGTTCGGTATGAGTCTTCTTGTATCTCTACTTCCTTGTAAGACTTGAGCTATTCAATATTTATCTTTCTTTACTTTTGTGAGCATTTACTTTACTCTTGCTTTCGGTATTATTCATGCCTTAGCATAGTAATGTCTTTTAGACTATAGTTAGAGTTGCTCCGACAGGTAATGAATATTTAGTTTGTCATGCTTATAGATTCCTCGTATACTCTTTATAGCGCTTGACTATACGGTTGTGTATGCTTCTATCTGGGATACCAGTAGAAGTAGTGCCTGCAAGAGTAGACGTGGTGTCTACAATTGCGGTTACCTTGGTTTCGCAAGTGATTAAACCCCACGCAATTTTGGGTAGTCGGTGTGCTTGTAGATTAGGCGCACCCAGCCTTGGTAGGTCCTCCTGGTGATAACAGGGGTGTACCCTGTGTAGTCCACCCCCGTCGTTCAGGTCGCTTGTAGCCGCATAGCTGAGTTACTGCAACACCCACCTTTCTCGTCTGGGTTATCAGCACTCTGGTGCTCGGAAGTGGTTAGCAGGCTCGGTGGCGAAGTAAGTATCCCAGACAACTAGATAAGTCATTACCTCCGTCAGAGCAACATGTTGGTCTAGCTTAGTCTAATTGGCTCACTATAGTATAGAACGTCCTCATTAGGAATCCAAGCTCCCACCTCGTTGTCCTCCTATCTTTACCTGCTTTCTTGCCAATGGTGCTTTGCTTGTATCCCATGGTGCTTGGTGCCGATCGTTCCTATCTATCGGTTGACGTGAAAGAGTAGTAAGAACTGGACGAATGATAGTTTGACATCTGTATCTCAATGCTTCCCTGTGGATAAATATGATACCTTGGAATACTCCCGGGTGAAAAGCTACAGCGGTCTCCATGCGCTTGCGGAGTAAAATCCGGTAGGCTAAGAGCCGCCAACACTGGGCATTTTCTAAAAGGCCCAGTTTGGATGCTATCCATGTGACAAGTGACGTGATAGTGATAGGGGTGTTGTTCTTCCATAGTTCCATCCAGTGATGGACCATATCTATAACCGGGGCATAAGGCTTCTTCTTGCACATCGTATAGAGGCATTTAAGATCCTCATTAGCGGTGCAACTTGCCTCACTATGTGGAAACATGAAAAGGGAGACCCAACAAGGTAGGATTCTCAGAGTTGGGTGGTGCATTTTCGTGATGCTATGTTTTCTCAAAACATTATTGCCACAAATTTCTCTCCATGTTCCATGATCATACCCCGAGAGTGCGTCTACTAGGGAGCAACGCGAAGAGAAGCCTTGGATGTCGTTAAGCCTTCTCGGGGAGATAGAAAACTCAGAATTGTAGAGGCAGAAATGAATGGTCGTACTTGTGGCAAGTCGTTCCATGCGGAGAGTCATCAGGAAATCCTTCATCAGAAGGACAGAGCCTTCCTCCTCAATGTTCGAGAAGTCACTCCACCCCGTGTTGTCGAATGCTTTCTTGAACTAGTCTAGCATGCTAATGTTGACAAGGAAAAAGGCATTGAAATACCTCATTCTCCCAAATTGCTTTGGGTAGAGGCATTCCAACACTTCTGCCTCCTCATCATTATGTGGCACGATGTCATGGATGGTTACGAGCGTGCGCTGCGGTTGGGGCTGCGATGATGCTTCCTCATCCTAGTTGTTGCTAGTGCTGATGGACATCCTGTCAGACACTGCCGAGGCCCTAGAGCTACCGCTCTGTGAATGGGACTTTGAGCACTTGTTCAATGAGGATGGGAACCTGATGTGCTTCCCTGCATTGCTTAGGGTTCTCTTGGTCTTCCTAAAGAATGACGACATCCTGCAAAATGATCACAGACAAGAGGATACCCGAGGGGCAAAGCGGTTACTTGATAAATGCAACGTTAGCTGTCCCTGCATTGCTTAGGCCATGCTGGGTTCTATAGGAGATTTATCAAAAATTTCTCCCACATAGCCCGGCCTCTGACCAACTTGCTGGCCAAGCATGCTCCCTTCGTGTTTGATGAGTGTTGGCAGTTGTTATTCACCTATTTCGACTGCCAACTCCTTGGTGAATAAATAGGGTATAAGACAAATTCTATGCATTATTTACCTAACACTGATGAATTCCATGAGTTTTGGTGGTTTTCGATGTTTCATAGAGAGATGCTCAAATTCCCTGCAAAAGAATATCATCTGGAGCAAGAAAGGATTTGCAGACAAAAGGGGCTTGAGATGGAACTACAAATATCATCACTAAAAAGTATGTCAAATGCCCTCAAGGATTGCGCCATTGCGAAGAGCTCATCGAGACGATCAAAATGGATATATTATTTGCATCGTTTGGAGTACGGATGGAAAATATATTGAAAATCCAAATAAAAAAGGCAGTGCTGACGTCAGCACCGCTCCACCGTACACCAGCGCCTGCGGGAGCCAACCCGGGGGTGACACGTGGTGGTGGAGACAGCAGCCAGGGGCGACTAGAGCAAGAGGCCAGGCAGCCTAGTGCTTAGAATGGTGATATTGGACTACAACAATGCAAAATCGAGACTGGACAGCGTTGGCAGGAGGCCGGGCGGCCATGTTGCTTTGGCACTTTATAATTATTGTGCATGCGTGTGATTAGGAAGGAGCAGGGGGCACCAGGGGGCCTCGCAGCCCGTGCCAGGGGTCGAGCAGCCTGTGTCATGCCCTCCCTTGAGGGGTGCCAGCAGGAGAGGGGTCGGCCAGCTCTAGTGGGGCCAGCAGCCTCAAATAATTTTTTTGAAAATATAGGGAAATGAGAAAAAATTTTGCAAAAAAGTTAAACTAGTGCTGAAATTGAATTTAAACATGCAGTGATCGAAAGGAATTCAAATGCAAATGAATTGATAGTGAGTGGGAAATTAAATATGCAGTGGGGTTAATGCCATTTTACCTTTGTGAGGGCAAGTCATACCTCTCATTTGGAGTCAGCGCAAGACGGAGATTTAGTGGCCATCTGCGCTGCAACTTTTGCACGCCAAATTTTCTAGGTTGCCATGGCCTTCTGATTTGGAGTCTTACCTCCCTTCTTCTCTTCAGGGTTGGCTCTTCATGTCTCTTCTTTCTTCTACCATTCTTTGGGTGTGTTCATTGTCTTGGCGGTGACCTTTGTAATAGGAGCTTTGCCTCCTGCTTCCTTTGTCTGTGGCTTGGTCATTGAGGCATGTCTTAGTGAATCGGCTTTGTGATCAGCTTGGAGCTTGCGGGCCTCTCCATCTAGCTGCATCATTTCCATGGCTAGGATGAGATGATCCACTTTCGACTGGCTTGGTGAGAGCTTGATCTTGGGTCTCGGTGTGTCCCTGGGTGCTTGACACTTGAATCTGAATGTCTTCACATGTCGCATTTGTTCGACTTTCAATCTAAAAGTGAACTTCTCCTTTATGCCATTGATGTTGAGTGGACTTCTCCAGCTCCAACATCAATGTTGGCCTCAGCGGTGCTTAGAAACTGTCGCCCAAGGATGAGTGGCATTTTGCTATCAATCTCCATGTTCAGTACCACGAAATCCACTAGGATGAGGAAGTTCCTGATTTTGACCGGATGTCCTCGGCGATCCCGACGGGTTAGCGAATCGATTGATCCTCTAGCAGTAGGCACATAGTAGTAGGGGTGAGTGTAGCAAGCATTAGTTTATCGAAGACTACCATTGGCATGACGCTCATGCTTGCTCCCAAGTCATAGAGAGCTTGATCGAAATGCTGGGTCCCGATTGAGCACAATATGGTTGGGTCTCCTGGATCCTTTTTCTTTTGTGGCGGCTATTTGAGTATAGTAGCACTACACTCTTTCATGAGGTGCACGACTTCCACGAATGACAGTGGCTTCTTATTGTTGAGGATGTCTTTCAGGTACTTAGCGTACATAGTCACCTACATCACATCTAATAGTGGGATGTTGACATATAATTTCTTAATTACCTCAATGAATTTGCCAAACTATTCATCAACAAGAGTCTTTTTCTACCTTGAGGAAAAGGGAACACGATTGTGTCGTAGAACTCATGTGGAGCCAACTTGGGTGCTTCCTTCACCGGTTGTGGCTCACTACCACTTCTTCCTCGGGATCGTTAGGTCTTCCTTGTTATGTCCCTGCATTTCTAGGATGTGGGGGTCTTCTGTAGACCTTCCACTCCTAGTGATTATAGCATTGATATGTTCCATCAGGGGTGGCTCAGGCTGTCCTGGAAGCTTCTCCGATGTAGGACTAGGCAAAGCGGTAGCAAGCTAAGCTATTTGAGTTTCTAACATTTTATTAAAACTCAGCTGGTTCTTCTTGGCACTATGAGGAGTTTCCATTTGCAGAGATAAAGTTTCAATAATTCTAACAATAACATGGAATTTCTTACTTATGCTATCATTCATAGCTTTTAGATCAAAAGTATTTTTGTTAACTTGCTATGAAGTACCAGAAGACGTACCTTTCTCGAAGAAACATAGATGTGGGTGTGAATTCCAACCTGGTTGAGGACAAGGCCCATTGTCAAAGTTGTTGTTGTTGATGAAGTTAACGTCCTCTGATCCATTTCTAGGGTAGTTGTTCCCCGTGTGGCCGGTATTCCCACAATGCTGACAAGTCGTGCGAGAATCCAATGCCTCGACTGGCATAGCTTCAGCAGCATCGTCCAGCTTCTTTAGCAGGAGGTCCATTTTGGCAGCGAGCATGTCTGTGTTGTCAATATGGTGGACTCCACGGGTCTTATTGTTCATCCTCTCCTCTTTCCATCCCTACTTGCTTGCCATCTTCTCTATGAGAGCACGGGCAGCGGTGACGCTAATGGATAGGAAGGATCCTCCAGCGGCTGCATCAAGGTATTCTTGTGCGGACCAACATAGCCTGTGGAAGAAGTTATGGATGATCAGCCACTGTTTCATACCATGGTGGGTCAAGTAGCGATGTACTCTTGAAATCTAACCCAAGCCTCAACCACCCTCTCATATGCAAGCTGTTGGAAGCTCGAGATTCAGTTCCTCAGTGAGCTCATCTTCCCTAGAGGGAAGTACTTTGCAAGGAAGGCATTTGAGCATGCCTCCCATGTCACCAAGTTTGCGTGATTCAGGTAAAACCACTATTTTGCCTTCCCCACTAGTGAAAATGGGAAAAGGCACAACCGAACAGCATCGGGGGTTGCACCTTTGATGGTGAAAGTGCTGCAAATCTCCAGGAATTGCAGGAGATGATTGTCGGCATCCTCCGATGCTAATCTGCAAAATCGGATAGGTTGGACCATGTGGATAACACTTGGATTGAGTTCAAAGTTGTCGCCAACCTACACTTCATGCCCAGTGGGGATGTTGTTGCTAGATGGGACAGAGAACTCGTGAATGGTCTTCTTAGACATAGTTGGTGTCGGTTAAGTTGTGCTTGAGGTTCCAAACTGAAATGATGGCATAGGCCTCTGCCCATGGATTTTCTTCTGACAGACTCTCCTGAGCAGTGACTCTAGATTGTTGCGGAAGTTTACTGGTAGGTCAAAACTAGTCATACAACTCTCTATCACCCTAGAATAAAGTAGACAGAGGCAAATGATCCCGCAAAGAGATAGACGTATGTTATCAAGTTTAAAGTACCTAGGTTCAAACATATCAATCTTCTATTGCCAATTGCTTCACCGGCAACGGTGCCAAAAAGCTTGTTGACGTCTCTTAGCGTAACAGATTTTACTCCACAAGCACACAAAGATTCATTGTAGCATTTTCACTTAGAGTATTCTGAATATCATAAAAATCCACAGGGAAGCAAGGGCGAATAGGTGGAATGATGTGTTCGAACATCAAGCAGTACTGTAAAGTAATAACTACCAGCTATTTTACAATGGGGGTAATATAAACAAGATAGTGTATGGTGGACGACAGAACAGGGACCAAAGCTGTTAGCAAAATAGGAAAGATATATGGGAGGACAACGAGCGAGATTAAGATGTCCAAACTCTATTTCTTAACTACCGCATACGAGTATTTACAGTTGAGCTAAGTTAACTGAACACGAACTAGGGTCTTGTATTGAGCGAAATTCTACACTACACCGAGGTGGCACGGGGGTATATAGTTGGCCCACCGAACAACGACTGGCTAACGCCTATGGGCTTAGCGAACGACAGGATCGGAATACTGAGACTCCCTAATGCTATCACCAAGAGGGGCTACCGACCATAGCTGCGTGGGTAAGATGGCACACTATACTAGTGATCAAGTGGATGCTTGATCACTAAAGTTCTTCCTTGATCAGAGGGTGAGCACTAAGTTAACCATAGATCAGAGCCTAAGGAAAGTTTATAGCACCGGCAGATCTAGCAAGATTCAAGAACTTAAGAACAACACAAACCTAAGCCTTGGCCTATTATGCAATACGGTACACCACACTAGGCAAGTGTAAGAAATAAAGTAAAGTATACTTGAAACATAAGCAATGAATTATATTATACTGGAGTAGCAAAGGTACAAAAGATAGAAAAGATACAAGATCTTTACCAAGACTTGAAGTTAACTCTAGAATCCCTGATATGAAAGCTCAGACTCGACTCTAACTCCTAGGACTAACCAATTGCTACAAGACTGTGGCGGAACCGCCGATTTAATCCAGGCTAAGCACACCTGCCACCTCTGGCTCGCAGTGCGATTAGACCGAACTAAACCCGGTCGTCCGTCGAGAGTCATTCGACCCCCGATATTACCTTTTCCCAGAGGAACCGACATCATACACATCCAGCCCTCAATGGAGCCACAACAGGTACATCATCTCAGGCAGTTGAATATAGCATATATAAGCTTGTTTTACAAACCGATTCGAAATAATAATATAAGTTTCAACATATTACCATACGAAAGTCAAGTTTGAATCAGACAGCGGAAGCGAATTTGAAAACGTCTCACAGCGGAAGAAAATACTTTACTAGTCTTCATGCAACGTTGATCGAGACGAGCAGCACCGAGCCCACCGGTACTACCCTCCTCCAAGCAGATGTCCAGATGTCGTCGGTACCTGTTCTCAAAAGGTGGGGGCAAACCCTGAGTACTAATTACTCAGTAGGACTTAATGGATTGGCTTACGGCTGACGCAAAGCTTGCATACTAACCTTTGGATCCTTAGCCATTGATTTTAAACAGTGGTATATCAATATAAAATATCAAGATTCATCTTTTGCATATAACTCCATAACAACTTGTAGAAATGTAAGCAATACAATACAAACATGTTGTATTTGAAAACATGAGTAACGGACATAATATATTCAAGTAGTTACTACGTTGCCCGACAGTGATATTGGCATTCCCACACCTGGTGGGCATCAGCGATTCGAATCGATTTTTAATTCCCGGGAATAACTATCATGCCAGGGGTATATGCTTACTAGCCATCGCGTTCCCACATATAGCCCCCATCTCCACCTGTCTTGTCCCAAGATTCAAAGCGCCCTCACCTAACCCCCGGGTTGTGCCCCCTCAGGAGCGATACCACGGCCGCACCGGGTCAGCCCTCCCTTAGGAGCGATACCACGGCCGCACCGGGTCAGCCCTCCCTCGAGTACAAGCGCCCCCGGGCCCATCGGCCTCCAGCAAGTGGATGAGCGGAGCCTCGAAAACTTCGGACAAACCCAGGTAAGACTTCACCGGTCCCATTTCCCGGTTAAGCACTCTAGCAATGGTATGCCGATCAGCAGACGAACAGCGGACGGGCCTTAAACGACTCAGGCGGAGCCAAACGCACACCACATAATAAAATTATTCTCCGCCCGGTCTCCATTTAAATCATGAGCATAGTATTACTTTCTCAATAGTAAAAGTTTTGTAACCTTTGAAATCACTTACGTGACGAGTAACTCCTTTCACTCGTGTCTACTCGCACCTAGCAGAGCCTAGGCAACTCGTCCTACGAACTCTATATATAGGTGCTAGGGCCAGGGCGGCCAGGAAATCTAATGCAATTGTTTTCAATCAACTCCTAATGCGGATGCGTAATGAGACAATCAATTATCACATTAGCTGGGAGAAATCATGGTCCTGCCTACCTTTGCTTATTCTTACTCAGCCAACAAACTAAACTAGGTTAGTCTGCCGGGTTGTGAGGCTTTGCCCCAGGCAACCCCTTGATCACTTGGACAACTCCTCCTTCCAAACACGACTGATGGGCTCTCCAGGTCGTGTCTGGGGCTTACTTGATCTTCTGGAACACCATTGCTTAAAGTAGCTCCCGTACTTGTTTCTCAATCACGTATCTGCAATAAGCGTTGCTATATGAATGCTATGCATGACACAGTGAATGAGATGCACGATCATCAAGCATACAACTGGTTAAGCAAAATATAAGGCAAACCTCTAGTTACGCAGGTAATGGATTACTAGCTCAACCAAAACCTCCCGACTGGCACTAGCATTAATACTACTTTTAGGGACCCGAAGCAATCGTGTATGTGCAATTTCACAAGAACCCATACAAAAATCAAGTTATCAATCATAAAGCTAACATGGTGGTGTGAGCCGATAAAACATGCAATAGTTATTTAGTCATTAAGATTACTATGGTAAGTGTGGGGGTTTTTATTGAATATACGGGTTTCACATTTTCGATTATTTATGTAAAATTGCATTATTTCTACTATTTTCAAATCAGAATCACAACCTTACATGCACCACTTCCTACTCTAGCAATGAGTCATGTTCATAACCTAGAGCTCATATCAAGCCCTTAAAGTCACTTGGAGCATTTTTCACCATAGCAAACCTTTCTTAAATTAAATATATGCTTAACTACAAGACAAGGGCACAATAGTAATTAAACAGTACATGCTAGGGCTACCAAAATTTATACAGAGCCTACACATGTTCACAAGGCTTCTGCCCAAATTTCATAATTTTTGAAGCTCATTTTACCCACATTTCCTATTTATTAAGGTTTTTCATGCATGCACATTAACAGGGGCAAAAAGGTCTTTTCCTACTCAACCATCATATCCATTCTATAGATCTACTTAATAGGAATACAATGCAACAAAGTTTATATTTTTCTGATTTTTATTTGATTTATTACGAATTTCCAAAGTTTTCAGCCTAATAAAACACATTAAATCGAAAATCATAACAGTCAGGGACCTAAACGTGATTATCTATTAACATCAGAGGCTGAGTCGTTAGATCCGCAAGATTCAACGAATATTGCATGGGACCGAAACGTAAAAACACGAAACGGCAGGGGCTAAATCGAAAAAAGGGCTTCTTCTACCTCCAGACAGGGGCAGGGGCGTGCGAGGTCGAGGTTGGGCGGGCCGCGCCGGCGCGTAGGGGCACGGACTTGGAGCCGTGTTGCTCCAGGAAGATGTTCCCGATTATGTGCTACCGTTCCCCCTAGATTTCGTCGCTTGGGGAGGCCCGAATCGACGGGGAACGCGCGTGAACCGGAGATGAACTCCGAGGTCGCGTGCTTCGGGGCGGGAGCTTGATCTGCCGAATGGAGAGGGGAAAGGCGACGCCGCCTCGTGCTTCGGGTGCGCAGGGGTGTGGCGCAGCCGGAGGAGGGGTTCAGGTGGCGTGTGGCGCAGCGGAGGAGCGGGCACGGCGAGCTCAAGCTTGGCCGGCCATGGCGGCGTGGCCTGCTTGTCTCAGTGCGAGCGGGAGGGCGAGGGCAGCCGGGAAAGAGGGCGCGAGCGAGAGGGAGAGTGGGGGCGAGTGAGAGCGAGGGCAGGGCAGGCCGGGCGAGGCAGGGTGCAGAGCGGGCGGCGCGTGGCCGCGGCGTGGCGCGCGGGCGGCGCGCGCCCGCGGTGGCAAGCGGCGCGTGGCCGGCAGCGCCGGGCGCCGGCGCCGCGTGGCGGGTGGGTCGGCCGAGTGGGACCCACTCGTCAGTGACACGAAGGAAAAATAAATTCGGGAAAAAGAAAAATGCTGTTTGACTGCTGAGACTTGTTTTAAAAATTGTTGTTTTTGAACATCGTAGGGGCCGAATTTGACAAAACCCAAAATACAAAAGTTGTTCTACTCTTCCAGATATACAACTTTGTCAAAAGGAGTAATATCAGATTCCAAGTTTAAATATGATTAAATTTGAATTTAACCTGCTGACTCCAGTTTGACCAAGGTTTAATGCAAACTTAGAAATTCCTAAAGTCTATTTTATGCCCATTTTCAGAGAAAGAGTATTATACCAATGTTGTGTAGTTTTTAATTATCTACAACTTTCTTATATGATGTTTTGCATGATAGGGACTTTTGTTCCTTTGAAATTTGAATTTTCCTTACCGATCCAAGTTTAGGCAGATTTCTGCTTTTTCATTAATCGACTCAAAACTCCACCTAAACCTTTGTGCTTGTTACCACACCCAATAACAAAGTTGATCTACATAAAATTTTCTACAAGTTTGTTATAGAGAGTTTGGTTCCAATCACATTATATTTTTAACTATAGTCACAAATGCATTCAGGGGTTTTGCTTATTTCACTGAAAATTTTTGACTTCGTGATTTACTAGCCTAGTTGTTGCTCTTCTCCAATCATCATTAAGCCAAATCCTTGACTACCGCTAATCTAATCACGTGTTAAAATTTTCGAGATGCCGGGGGCATCACAACCCACCCCCCTTAAAGAAATCTCGTCCCGAGATTTGTGTGAGGTATGGGTGTATAACCTAGCGTGTATTACAAAGGGTATGGCATTGTGGATTCGTGTCTTTTCAAATTCACATAGAAGCATCTAAATCTTTAACTGTTAGCTTTGTCAACTAGCTTGTGAATGGTTAGTACCTATTTTACACAAGTAGTCACAGAGCATCCTCTAAGTTAGGCTCGGGTGGTCTCTCTAAGATACTCGACGAGTCGTGCCATATAAGAGAGCGAATGAACAAACCATGAAGAGAATGTGGTCAGCGAGCAAGTGACTGTGATTGAAGCAAAGGAATGGAGTCATTTCCTGATTGTGATACTAATATTTGAAACACGGTAAGTATCTGATTTATCCAGACGATGAAAACAAAGTGTACCCAGCCAGAGATCGAGCAAAGCAGAACATTATGATTCAAAGGATTGTCATTGGATGTGTTTTTGAGAGACACACTCATTCTATTTGATGGGGACTGTGTCCACATATAAAATTCCAAGTTAACATGTTTTCAAAGAGTAAGATGTGGTGAAACGTAGCACATTCTACTCATTAGGGCAAGAAAGGCACAAGAGGGAGAAGATAGGCCATATTCGCTTAAACAAGCTGATGTGTTCTTACTAGCGAAACAAAATGTTAGTAAACTCCCTTCTAAGAGGAAGAAAACCACTCAGAGAGAAATGACGATAAGACAAAAGCACTGGCCGAGGACAAAAGCTAGTATGGAGGATGTTCGTAAAGTACACCCTTGGGAATTAAGGTTCAACAAATGGATAGAAAATATCGATGGAGTTAGTGAGAACGAAGTTGACTGTTCCCACCAACCTTCAGAGGCAAGGTCAACATGGATATGAATTAATATGAGCAAGTCGTGGGTTGAGGCGGATTATCCCCATTGGTCAAGAAGGTAGGGTGAAACAAGGCAATGGAAAAATGTGATGAGATGGTGGAAATGAGACTGATCACTTCCACAGAAGCAATGAAAAGGGTGTGGATAAGCAGTGGGTGGAGGTTGGCTACTCCCACATCTCAGGAAAAGCAGGGGCAACAAGGCAATGGAATGATTTATACAGGACAGTGGAAATGGAATCAAGCATCCCCACAAATCAAGAGTAGCAAGGTTCGAGGTCAATCAAATGATAAACTCCGATTATGAATGTTCCACGATTGAAGCGATGTCATGCCTTCGCATGTCTTAATGCCAGCGCGAACCTAGTAGCACAACCATGTGACGGCCGTACACATAGGACTCCAGGTCCCGTCGAGGCATCCAAGACTGTCTAAGGAGACATCACAACAAGAGTGGCTCAACCATTCGACTTATCGACTCATAATCAATTCAAGATTATGATGTATGAAGAGAAAGTTTGATGTCACATAAGAGCTTAGGGCGCTTAAATACCATTGTAAATGAGGTTCCTTGATTTGCAAAGTTTTGGAGCAAGAAATTAACGAACAGTGGAATACAGTACAAATAGACTAGGATTTCTTCGATCACAAGGGTTCGAAGTGCATGAATGACAAGGGTTTTAAAGAAAAAGTTACCAAAGCTCCATGTGCTATCACTATAAGACTAGGAGTACATTTACCATGGAAACGAGTCACCCGTAAATTTTTCAGAGCTGAATACACGAGGTTTGCTTGACCTATGAGAGTCAGGTTCCCTTATTACAAAAGTCTGACTCGAGCACTACCCCACCAACCGACACTCAATTAATACTGCCTAAACGTTAGATTGACGCGTCCAGGTCGAAGACCGGTTTCTTCCTTCAGCCATGTCGGTGCGGTGTTAGGCTTCACATGGGAGATGCCATGGAATAGCAGTCTTGATCTTCCACCGAGTATAAGAACATCGCCAGACTCGAGGTTGACCTTGGTCGCTCTATCCTTGTCTCGAGTATCGCTGAACAGAAATTCTGCCGTGTCGCCTATGGAGACTGAGATAATAGGTAGACCTTGGTTGATGCTTCTTCCTGATTCATCCTTATCTTGATGGAGTCCGAGCTTCCCGACGTTGTTGTAGTAGTTAATGATGCATATGTCAGGATTGATCTGAGGAAATTCGCTTGCAGTTGAATTTGCTGTTTGAGCAATTGTCTTGAAAGCTTCTGGTATCGCAGGGACTTGGGCACCATCGCATGGACGTGTTGGCCCATAGAAACCTATAGTCGGATCCCAATTCTTCCCTAGACACATCATCCATAACTTCATCTTGGTTCCGTTTTTCAAACTAGGCTTATAGAATCCTCCTGGACCAATACCTAGTTGTCGACATGTACGAACTATCTTGACTTGATCTTCAGGCTTGACGAATCCCTTCAATAAAACCAGGCCGGGTCGCAGATGTTGAACTGAAGCCGTGTTAGTAGAAGATTCTCCCGCTTTTCTCTTCTTCTTGTGACCTTCAGGTGCTGTTGTTTTAGCCTTCGTGGGCTCGGGGTGATCAGGGCATAAGTCAAAGGGCTGCGACATCTGTGGCGGGAAAAACAAGGCTTCCGTAAGTTCAAGGGTTTTGAAAACTTGGTGTGGGCATAGTGTTTTCCGCGTTTACGTGTTTAGAAAATATGCCGATAAGTGATTTTTCGCAAAACGATGGCACAAGGCTATGGTATGTTTCTAACGCGTGTGGCATCGGTAACTTCGAGACGGGTTTGATTTTTGGACCGATCGACATATTTATTGTATTTGACCTGCATTTATTAAATGTTTCATATTTAGAATGAATGATGTGTAGAAAAATTGCGACAACCTAAGCGTACTAGTCGAGTCGCTTGCTTAGTTTTTGCTAGTTCTACTTGTACTTTGAGCTACGTATCAACACAATAGTAACACACACTCAACGCAATATGCTCCTAGTCACTCTTAAGTAACAAAAACAATGCATGAAATAAGACATGATGTCATGATGCATGATTCACCCTATTCGGTCTCACATCACACACCCTATGTATAATTATATATCTAGCGAGTATTCGGTGACATATATGCACGGCACTCCCAAATGCAACTAGTCGTTCTCTATTCGTTCTTAATTTCGCACGTGGTTAGTGTACCTGCAGAAAAAAATGCATGCTCAGATCAACATCATCACCATTACCAAACATTACCACTCTAACCCTAGAAGTGGTATCCACGAATTTCTTTAAGCTATGTCTGGTGGACGACGTAGTGGCACCATTTCTCCCAACACACCCAGTCTTCCTCCAGTACTGGGGAATTGCTGGGGAGAGAAATGGTGGCCAACAAGATCTAGCTATAATTTTGGTTGAAGGAAAAGTGGTCACGAAACACTCCAATGGCGTGACCACCCCCCTTAAAGAGTTCTGCCCTATCAGCATGAATGCAGGGTTCGCAACAGTTCGCAAATCCCAATAGCGCTCCGCCAGTACTGGGGATAGCTATGGCCGAAATGTTGCTTCCCAAAGCGCCGAATATGCATATGAGTTCTATCTAGGTCAGAATGTTAGCGATGTCACCTGGTATTTCACTAACATCCTTAATATGGGCATATCGATACTCTCATTTTTCAAATACTTCGAAAAAGGGTTTTCGAAAATAGGTTTGCAAATCAAAACTGGATGATATGTCTGTTGTCTGTGTATGATCGGCTCTGATACCAGCTGTGGCGGAACCGCTGATTTAATCCAGGCTAAGCACACCTGCCACCTCTGGCTCGCAGTGCGATTAGACCGAACTAAACCCGGTCGTCCGTCGAGAGTCATTCGACCCCCGATATTACCTTTTCCCAGAGGAACCGACATCATACACATCCAGCCCTCAATGGAGCCACAACAGGTACATCATCTCAGGCAGTTGAATATAGCATATATAAGCTTGTTTTACAAACCGATTCGAAATAATAATATAAGTTTCAACATATTACCATACGAAAGTCAAGTTTGAATCAGACAGCGGAAGCAAATTTGAAAACGTCTCACAGCGGAAGAAAATACTTTACTAGTCTTCATGCAACGTTGATCGAGACGAGCAGCACTGAGCCCACCGGTACTACCCTCCTCCAAGCAGATGTCCAGATGTCGTCGGTACCTGTTCTCAAAAGGTGGGGGCAAACCCTGAGTACTAATTACTCAGTAGGACTTAATGGATTGGCTTACGGCTGACGCAAAGCTTGCTTACTAACCTTTGGATCCTTAGCCATTGATTTTAAACAGTGGTATATCAATATAAAATATCAAGATTCATCTTTTGCATATAACTCCATAATAACATGTAGAAATGAAAGCAATACAATACAAACATGTTGTATTTGAAAACATGAGTAACGGACATAATATATTCAAGTAGTTACTACGTTGCCCGACAGTGATATTGGCATTCCCACACCTGGTGGGCATCAGCGATTCGAATCGATTTTTAATTCCCGGGAATAACTATCATGCCAGGGGTATATGCTTACTAGCCATCGCGTTCCCACATATAGCCCCCATCTCCACCTGTCTTGTCCCAAGATTCAAAGCGCCCTCACCTAACCCCCGGGTTGTGCCCCCTCAGGAGCGATACCACGGCCACACCGGGTCAGCCCTCCCTTAGGAGCGATACCACGGCCGCACCGGGTCAGCCCTCCCTCGAGTACAAGCGCCCCCGGGCCCATCGGCCTCCAGCAAGTGGATGAGCGGAGCCTCGAAAACTTCGGACAAACCCAGGTAAGACTTCACCGGTCCCATTTCCCGGTTAAGCACTCTAGCAATGTTATGCCGATCAGCAGACGAACAGCGGACGGGCCTTAAACGACTCAGGCGGAGCCAAACGCACACCACATAATAAAATTATTCTCCGCCCGGTCTCCATTTAAATCATGAGCATAGTATTACTTTCTCAATAGTAAAAGTTTTGTAACCTTTGAAATCACTTACGTGACGAGTGACTCCTTTCACTCGTGTCTACTCGCACCTAGCAGAGCCTAGGCAACACGTCCTACGAACTCTATATATAGGTGCTAGGGCCAGGGCGGCCAGGAAATCTAATGCAATTGTTTTCAGTCAACTCCTAATGCGGATGCGTAATGAGACAATCAATTATTACATTAGCTGGGAGAAATCATGGTCCTACCTACCTTTGCTTATTCTTACTCAGCCAACAAACTAAACTAGGTTAGTTTGCCGGGTTGTGAGGCTTTGCCCTAGGCAACCCCTTGATCACTTGGACAACTCCTCCTTCCAAACACGACTGATGGGCTCTCCAGGTCGTGTCTGGGGCTTACTTGATCTTCTGGAACACCATTGCTTAAAGTAGCTCCCGTACTTGTTTCTCAATCACGTATCTGCAATAAGCGTTGCTATATGAATGCTATGCATGACACAGTGAATGAGATGCACGATCATCAAGCATACAACTGGTTAAGCAAAATATAAGGCAAACCTCTAGTTACGCAGGTAATGGATTACTAGCTCAACCAAAACCTCCCGACTGGCACTAGCATTAATACTACTTTTAGGGACCCGAAGCAATCGTGTATGTGCAATTTCACAAGAACCCATACAAAAATCAAGTTATCAATCATAAAGCTAACATGGTGGTGTGAGCCGATAAAACATGCAATAGTTATTTAGTCATTAAGATTACTATGGTAAGTGTGGGGGTTTTTATTGAATATACGGGTTTCACATTTTCGATTATTTATGTAAAATTGCATTATTTCTACTATTTTCAAATCAGAATCACAACCTTACATGCACCACTTCCTACTCTAGCAATGAGTCATGTTCATAACCTAGAGCTCATATCAAGCCCTTAAAGTCACTTGGAGCATTTTTCACCATAGCAAACCTTTCTTAAATTAAATATATGCTTAACTACAAGACAAGGGCACAATAGTAATTAAACAGTACATGCTAGGGCTACCAAAATTTATACAGAGCCTACACATGTTTACAAGGCTTCTGCCCAAATTTCATAATTTTTGAAGCTCATTTTACCAACATTTCCTATTTATTAAGGTTTTTCATGCATGCACATTAACAGGGGCAAAAAGGTCTTTTCCTACTCAACCTTCATATCCATTCTATAGATCTACTTAATAGGAATACAATGCAACAAAGTTTATATTTTTCTGATTTTTATTTGATTTATTACGAATTTCCAAAGTTTTCAGCCTAATAAAACACATTAAATCGAAAATCATAACAGTCAGGGACCTAAACGTGATTATCTATTAACATCAGGGGCTGAGTCGTTAGATCCGCAAGATTCAACGAATATTGCATGGGACCGAAACGTAAAAACACGAAACGGCAGGGGCTAAATCGAAAAAAGGGCTTCTTCTACCTCCAGACAGGGGCAGGGGCGTGCGAGGTCGAGGTTGGGCGGGCCGCGCCGGCGCGTAGGGGCACGGACTTGGAGCCGTGTTGCTCCAGGAAGATGTTCCCAATTATGTGCTACCATTCCCCCTTGATTTCGTCGCTTGGGGAGGCCCGAATCGACGGGGAACGCGCGTGAACCGGAGGTGAACTCCGAGGTCGCGTGCTTCGGGGCGGGAGCTTGATCTGCCGAATGGAGAGGGGAAAGGCGACGCCGCCTCGTGCTTCGGGTGCGCAGGGGTGTGGCGCAGCCGGAGGAGGGGTTCAGGTGGCGTGGGGCGCAGCGGAGGAGCGGGCACGGCGAGCTCAAGCTTGGCCGGCCATGGCGGCGTGGCCTGCTTGTCTCAGTGCGAGCGGGAGGGCGAGGGCAGCCGGGAAAGAGGGCGCGAGCGAGAAGGAGAGTGGGGGCGAGTGAGAGCGAGGGCAGGGCAGGCCGGGCGAGGCAGGGTGCAGAGCGGGCGGCGCGTGGCCGCGGCGTGGCGCGCGGGCGGCGCGCGCCCGCGGTGGCAAGCGGCGCGTGGCCGGCAGCGCCGGGCGCCGGAGCCGCGTGGCGGGTGGGTCGGCCGAGTGGGACCCACTCGTCAGTGACACGAAGGAAAAATAAATTCGGGAAAAAGAAAAATGCTGTTTGACTGCTGAGACATGTTTTAAAAATTGTTGTTTTTGAACATCGTAGGGGCCGAATTTGACAAAACCCAAAATACAAAAGTTGTTCTACTCTTCTAGATATACAACTTTGTCAAAAGGAGTAATATCAGATTCCAAGTTTAAATATGATTAAATTTGAATTTAACCTGCTGACTCCAGTTTGACCAAGGTTTAATGCAAACTTAGAAATTCCTAAAGTCTATTTTATGCCCATTTTCAGAGAAAGAGTATTATACCAATGTTGTGTAGTTTTTAATTATCTACAACTTTCTTATATGATGTTTTGCATGATAGGGACTTTTGTTCCTTTGAAATTTGAATTTTCCTTACCGATCCAAGTTTAGGCAGATTTCTGCTTTTTCATTAATCGACTCAAAACTCCACCTAAACCTTTGTGCATGTTACCACACCCAATAACAAAGTTGATCTACATAAAATTTTCTACAAGTTTGTTATAGAGAGTTTGGTTCCAATCACATTATATTTTTAACTATAGTCACAAATGCATTCAGGGGTTTTGCTTATTTCACTGAAAATTTTTGACTTCGTGATTTACTAGCCTAGTTGTTGCTCTTCTCCAATCATCATTAAGCCAAATCCTTGACTACCGCTAATCTAATCACGTGTTAAAATTTTCGAGATGCCGGGGGCATCACAAAGACTAAGACAATGGTGTGTTTCTCTTCAATGCCACACTCTACAAGTCTGCTCTAGGGGCCTATTTATACCCACTCTAGTGGATGGGTACTTATAGGTGAAGGAGGTCGATGTGGAGGTTATGTCGGTTGCCAGGGGGACACTTGGTAGGCCAAGAGGCTTGGTAGGGAGGCTGGGCAGCCCCACCCAAGGCTCAGCAGTTGAAAGGAAGTTGCCAGGGTATCCGATCGAAGAGGGGAAGGGCTTGAATTGGGTCGCTAATCGCTCTTCTAAAACATTGGGCTATCTAGTGCACAAGATAAACATATTTCGCCCTACACATGCTAGTTAAGCCTAAGGTTTATCTATGCCCTCTCTAACATACCCAAAAGACTTGCAACCTAGAGCCAAAACTAATCAAACAAAATAGAAAAGCTAAAGGCACACAAGAGAGTAAATAAGGAAATGTAAATGCGAGCAAAATCTGAGCCGGGCACCAAGACTCTCCCGATCACAATCTTGCACTCGCAGCCAAAGGCTTCTAGCAAGTAAAGGCTAAGTGCCACCAAACCACCAAGGCTTGGCCACTGCCACCATCTATCTCTGTCACAAGGCACTGGATGCTTCACTACGGAGCTTGAAGGGTCTCCTCACCCCTGCACAAAGTGTCGCCACCACTCCACACCAAGAAGGAGGGTCTAGAAATGAATACAATATGGCTTGATTGCAGCCAAGGCTTCTCTCTAGCTCACATAGGAGCTACACTCAAGAGGAGCTCGCCAACTCACTCTCTCTAAGCTCTAACCTAGCTTGGATCATGCACAAAAGTCTCATATGGTGATTGGATTGATGGATATGCTTGGAATACTCCTCTATACTTGCTCTCAACTTCAGTGGCTCTAACTCCCTTGAAATGCCTGAGTGGGGTGGCTTATATAGCCCCCAAACACAAACTAGCCATTGTAAACAAGGGTTGCTGACGCAACGTACTTTAGATTGTCTGGTCTATTCATTTTCCCAGCTTCAGACAATACGGTCCATTCACTTTCCCAATGGTCACTGAAACATGGCATCACATTACTTTTGTCCGGTCATTTGTCCGGTCCTCAAGAGTGGACTATCTGGTCCATGTAACTGCCAACTAGCTGTTGCACTGGCCACTAAACTGGCAGTTTGGTAGGCGAATAGGGTTCCCGGTCTCCAAAGAGGTATGTATAAGTTGGTTTAGGGGTGAAGAACTCGATGTTGGTGAAGAAAGCTCTGAACAATCGATCGAATCCTTGCAATCACTACACCACTGCTCCGATGATTATCGACCACGTGACGCGCGCAATCGACCTCGCCGAGAAGGCTATCGTTTCTGCAATGCAATCGAGAGAACACTAGCAAGAACGAGGAATAAACGCAATCAAGATTAATCTTGTGCACAAGTTGGGGTTTTCCAAACCGATGATGGCGAACTGTTCACGATAGAATACTCTTAAGCAAAAACCCATCTAATCTAATGATGACTACAAAATATATACAAGAGATAGGTATAGGGGGTAGCCAAGGGGGTGGCTGAGCAACCCTAGGGCGTACAAGACCAGCGGGCCAGAAAACCAGTCCAGTAGGACCCTGGCAGATGCTGATCATCGTGTTGTTTCAATGATTCCTGTTGACTCCAATATTATTTGGGCCTAAGATCAGATGGGTTCGAAATATTATCTCCTTAGCTTTTCGTCGATATGTAGAACGCCGAAAACGGAGTCCGTATGTGGCCTGGGAGTCCGTTTTACTGAGGCCTACTCCTGCAGTCCGAACTGGCCTTGCCAATAAATTGTACCTCAACTCTGATTGGGCTTCAAACTTCATCTTCTCTTGGGCCTTGGTCATATGCTTATTGGTCTTGTTCTCATCGTTCTCCCCTTCTTGGATTTGAGTTGTCCTCGACTCAAAGTCATTGGTGCGCGCGGAAGTAGTTGTAGCAGTTCGTGAAATTATCAATGCATGCTCCCCTTCATGAAATTGATCCTGTTGTGACAACTCAAATAAAGAAGAACAAGTGGATCTTGACAAATATGGTTAGTTTTATGGCAGCCATTTACTTGATTTTGATGTTCATCAATAAAAAGAGAGTCAAAATTGGAACATATATAAACACGATGCACCATATATTCTCCTTTACAATTATATCTTCCAATAACGTTATATGTATGCTTAGATGACCATGGTAAATCAGCACCAAAATAAAGTTTCTTCACTAAATAATTTAGATTGCAAAGAACTTCAAATTCAATGTAACTCAAAGTATTTAAAGAATTCAATAATTTTAGATCATTTGACGCATTAGTAATAGGGAAAAAACGTATATTTTCAGTACAAATGATTGGTTCCAAAGCATAAGTGTCATGTTCATTAGCTTGATATGTTATAGAAACAAGCAACGCATTATGGCATATCTCTTCTTTATGATAAGAAACATTAAAACAATCATCTTGTGAGCAAGACAGATCAGAAACAGACTCCACGATTGAATGATGTACATTAGTTTGACTTGTAGCTAAACTTGGCACATTAAATATTTGCTCACCTTTAGGGATCATAGCACTCATATCACTATTGTAGTTTACATAATCAGTGTGATGTGTAATGCATGGAAAAGAAGCCAACTCATGTTCATTCTCTTTTGTAGGACCGAGACATGCGACTAGAGGGGGGGTGAACATGAGCACTTGAAATCACAAAATCACAACCCCCAAGAAAATGCTCTGCAAAGCTCAAGAGAAACAGAGCTAGGCACCATCCACTGAACAGATACGTGCCTAGCAGCACAAGGGTGCCGTCCACTGCAAGGATACGCACCAATGCAGGAAAACTCAAGATCCAGCCAAGAATGGCATCGAGGTAACGAAACAATGCAAATCCCGCCACAGGACACTCACCACACCAAGGTACGTCTCACTGACTGACAATAAGCAAAGAGAATGGCCTTACAGTGGGGAATGCACAAAACCAGAGTAGAAACACAGCGAAAAAAAACAAACTGGGAAGAACACAGCAGCTCCCTGGTAGGACCAGACTGTCCGGTGGGACCGGACTATCCGGTGCCTACTGTCGGACTGTCCGGTGGCACGGCCCAAATAGCGCATCACGCCGGACTATCCGGTAGAACCAGACTGTCCGGTGGCCTCTGCCGGATTGTCCGGTAGAGTTGCAAAAAGGGCGTTTTCAAACCCAAACTTGATCAAACCTTGTCCAAACATCACGAAATTTTGCATAGGCTATCTAGACCCTATTCCAAAGCTTTTCCCAAAAGATCAACACAATGTGACCACGGAATCAGCGGGAATTTCATATCTCGTGAAATGGCAATCCTTGGGCAAGAAAGGGAAAACCCACAAGAGGCTTGCTCGTGGCAATCCAGTAGGATTGAGATGAACTAAGTCATGATCTCCATGTCCTAGCAAGTCCAGAACATCAGCAAGGAAAGGGATTCAAGCTTGGCCAATAAAAACACCCAAAAGCCAAGGATTGAACCCAAAAACCAAAGAGAGAGGGGGAGGAGAAGAACACAAGATTGCTGCACGAATTTGCTTCGATTAAGTGCCCAAGATGGGTCTAAAGATTCAGCACACAAGCAGAAATTCATCCCAAGCAACCACCCTCACCTTCCCTCAAGATTAGGAGGCTAAATCCTACTCTACCTCCCTAACAATGGAGCTCAAAGCTTAAGGACGAAAATTACCAAGTGAAGGCTAATCCTAGCAGCCAAGAGACTTCTAATGACCTGCCTTAGACCTATTTATACCCGAGTGCTATTTAGACAATTTTGCACTTATGTCCCTATAGCTAAACAAACCCAAAGGACTCAAACAAAAGATTACAGGATATTTCAGGACGGATGACCACGATGAAGTTTTGATCTTCGTAAGTTCCACGCAATCCTCGGATGTTCTCTGTTGACGTCTCTTAGCGTAACAGATTTTACTCCGCAAGCGCACGGAGATTCGCTGTATCCTTTTCACTCAGAGTATTCCGAGTATCGTAAATTTCCACAGGGAAGCGGTAGACTCAAGAGTGTAATTGAATATACTCAAATCGAATAAACCGTATACTTAGATAAATTATACCAACTAGTAGTACACAGGGGTAAACGTGACAAAGGTAGGTGTATGGTGGGAGAGGTAAGTCTATCAAAGATATCCGTAGAAGAGGTATAGTTGCCTGGGAGGACAACGAGTGAGAAAAAGTCACCAAACTCTAATTCTAATCGGCTACAAAGGCTATCCGTGAATAACTAAGAAATTCAATTAACGAGCCAGGGTCTTGCGTCGAGCGAAATTCTAGAGTCTCGAGGGTACCAGGGGTAGATAGTTGGTCCCAAAGGAGAGTCTAGCTAACACCTACGGGCCTCCCGAACGATGGGCTTGGACTACACAGGCACACCACACGCTGTCGCCGAGTGGGGCTACCAAGCAAAGCTGCGTGGAGAGGATGGCACGGTATAAACATGTTCAAGCGGAGCTTGAACAATGATAGATCGTCTTTGATCAGAGGAAAGGATCTAGCCAGAGCCTAGCATCTAAGTCTAGGGTTGAGTTATAGCACCGGCAAGAATAACAAGAATTGAATGACAAAGTTAAACATAACCTATGCCTAGCAAGTGTGCAAAAGAAAGGTACACCACACTCTCAGGAGATAGACTTAGAGTAAAATATAACTGAAATTATATTGAAGGTAATCTGAATCCAAAAGATACAAGAGTTTTACCACAGACTCGAAGATAACTCCGGAGACTGCGAGGCAAAGCTCGACTCAACTCTAACTCCCATGACTATCCTAACTACTAAGAGAATAGTGTAGCACTCTAAGATAGAACTTGAACTCAACTCTACTCCACTCCTTACAAATGAGCTCTCGAGGTCTATTTATAGCCTAGAAAGTGAGGGGGGTATTTGTAGGTGTGCTAGGTCGGCAAAGGGGGTAGGTCGGTGGCCGGGCAGCCAAGGTCGGTGGCCGGGCGGCCACCCTACATGGCCGGGCGGCCACTTGATACACCGCCTTTGATGATCCAATGCTTGATATTGCTCCCCTAGGTCGGTTGGCAGTTGAGGCGGTTAGTTGCACGTGAAAAATGCGCCGAGGAATGGTTGGGCGGCCATGGCATGTGGTCGGGCGGCCATGGCACGTGGTCGGGCGGCCACGTGTCTGCCCCCGATTTGTTGCATGTCACTTCCCTCAGATCCTTGACATCACCAATCCTCATCCCAATGGCTTTTGACCCTTGGATACATTGGATGCTCTCATGTATGGTTGGATCTTCACCACTTTGTGTTTGTTTGTATGTAGGATCGATGATGTGGCAACCTAGGCAGTTGGGAGACCATGTCACATGGTGACATGGCTCTGCATGGCCTGAGGGGTGGCCGGGCGGCCACACCCTTTGGCTGGGCGTCCTCGAGCAAAGCTAAGACTGAATGTAGATCAAGAATTGCTACTATATCGAGGATGAAGGATAATTCTTATATGCAACTTAACACTCGAAGTTTTGCCCCAAGTGGTAAAATAATCAAAGCTTACCATATACAATACCTGTGGTGCATCTCTTTGTTTACCTTGCCTTGGGTGGTTGGGAGACAGAACAACTTTATTGTGGGAGAAATTCTAACTCATTCTTTTTGGATGTCCTTCTCAGGTGTTTTCAAGATTTTCAAAACAAAGAAGCTTCCCCTTCGTCCTCTCGATCGCTCAGAAGTGCTTCCTTACCAATGGCCATGATTTTGGCTGACATTTTTCCTACACTAAAGCCTTTGTGGAGCTTTAGGTGGGGAAGAAATGTGGCACACTTAGAATGTCTATTTTGCTAGGCCAAAGATTGGACCAAAGAGTATACTTTATCAATTCTTCTGTTTGATCACTAGAGTATGAGTGGTGGCATAAATTGTCTCCTTCTCTAGATTTTCATCCCTGTGGCCTTGTATGGAATTGGAGGGGATATGGAGCCTTTATTTATTTTTGCCATGCTTGAACTTGCATGCTTTTAATTTTGTCGTGCTTTTGCACGCATTTTTTTTCTTTTGACATGCTTTTGCATGCTTTTTATTTTTTGGCTCCATACCCTTACTCCTTGAAATTTGAAGGCTATGGGATTATGAGAAGTAATTGGAGACTTTTGGTGGATGCAAAGTCCGGAATGGGTCATTTGCATTTGATTTTTGTACTCCAGCTATCAACAGAAGATGATATTTCTACTCAAAGAGACTCAAAATTTGACAAAGCTCAAAACATATCTAAGTGGCTCTTTGTAGCTAGTTTTGAACATGTAAAGCATATTTGGCTCTAGTAGGAATTTTAAACCATGGGGAGCTTATTTTGTCATTTTCAAAATAAAAACCTGAGAAATTCATCTTACTAGGAACTTGAAAGAATTATCCGACGCTAATTTAGATCATTATCTCACAACAACTTAGGCTTGTTATCACAAATGGCATCCACAAAGTAAAGCTCAGGCTTGCTTTTCTTTATTCACCAACATAGGACTAAGCTAGGCATAAGTTGTCATGCAAGAATTAAACCATTCACTTGATAGAGCAACTATTCATCATTTCCAAAATGAAGCTAGGAAGTGAATTTAACAGTTAAGCATGGGAGTTATTTAAGATACAAACACATTTTTTTTGAAAACTAGGACTAAAAGATACATAGGCACTACTCTCATAAGTGGGCAGAAATGACGTTTGGTGTGGCACAGCTTATAGATGAGCACAGAGACGAACAAGAGGTGAGATGGGATACATACCTTATGCTTATGCGGTTCTTCCCCCCAAGCTTCAATGAAGCTTAGTTGGGATAGAACCCTGTCCAGTTGTAGTAGCTCAGGTTCTGCTCTTGCATGCGTTCCACGGTTGCTCTTGTTTCCAAGAGCATGTTGTGGTCGGCCTCTTGTGCCTCCTGGATTTGGCTGATGCTGTCCATCATCCCCAAGGTGCGGTGCTCTTGGAGGTCCTTCCTCGTGTACCCATCACCAGTGTAACGGGCAGAGTGGGATGGACCTACACTTTGTTCATAAGATGGCTCACCTCCACCGTGGTAGGATGGCGTCAGGTTCACTGAAGGTACAATGGAGTTCCATGAACTATGCCATGATTCTGCCTAGCTTCCCCAAGCGGGTGTGCCTCCTGGGTTAACATGGGAGGGTCCAGCGCCTGGATGAGCCCAAGCAGGCTGGGCACCTGGCTCTTGTGCTTCCTCGTAGGCCTTGCGAAGTCTTTCTTCGGCATGACGTCGTTGGGCGTGAGTCATAACTCCGGCGACATTGTTTCTTGCTGGTTCAGGTTCCGGTGCAGGTGCAGGTTCTAGCTGCACAGTTAGTGTCCTCATAGAGTACAATTTGAACTCCGGTGCTGGGAGCGGCAGCTCAACATCGCAACCTCTATATGTCATGTAATATTTTCCCTGTGTGTCTTTCCTCAGGAAGTGTGCATGGATGAAGTGTGAATCTTTAACCACACATGAGGGATCGTTAGGCATGAATGTGACAGTTGCATTTGTTAGCACTCCTAACCCATTGGAAATCCTAGTCACAAATGAAGTGATAGAAATTGTAGAAACATTGGAAACTAGGCCTTGCCAATGGCGGATCATGCTAACAACAAGTGCAAACTTTTTCTTCTTCCACATGGCATAAAGACACTTAATATCCTCTACTGTGACACAGCGGGTATCCTCCCACGGCAAAACAACCATGGTAAGCCAGCGGGCAAGAAACCGCATGGTAGGGTGTGTGATGCAAGTGATGCTCTTTTTCCTAGGAGGATTAGGACCAGCTAGCTCTTTCCAAAACTCTTGTGAATTAAAGCCAGTAGGATCCTCAGCCACAGAGCACTGTGGTGAGAAGTCTAGCAAGTTGCTAAACTGGCGCAGTGTAAGCTCATAATCAGTATTGAAAAGGCGGAACCAGACAAATGTACCTTCCCTTCGAGTGTCGGTGCGGAGCGTCATGAGAAATTCCTTGGTGAGAAGGATGATTCCTCCTTCTGGGACTTCTGCAAAGTTAGTCCAGCCCACGGCCTAGAACACCTCGTTGAACTCCTCCCGCATACCGGTGTCAACAAGGAGGTCCTCATCGAAGTATTTGGTCGAGGCATAATTCTTTTGGTTCAAAAGCCTTAATGCCTTGGCCTCTTCTTGACCATGTGGCAAGAGTTGCGACTCGAGGATGAGTACGGGCCGGTGGACGGATGACGTCTAGATTTCTTCAGGCTCCTCTATGCTGATGGACATCCTCTCGGAGGCAGCATGCCGGCTAGCGGGGCCGGAGCCATCGGAAGACGACCAACGAATGTGTAGTCCTGCCTTGCTAACGGCCTTCTTCGCCTTCTTGAGCACACTCTTCATCTTGCAAGACAGAGCAAAACCAACACACGATACCTGAAGGACAGATGACAATAAAGATTAGTGTCAGTGGGTTAGTCGTCCAAAAAAATCAGCACCCTTGTGGGGCAGAGCCTCCACAAAACGTTCTCATTTTTGCACAACTGAGAGAGAGTGTTGCCGGAATTTTATTTGGCTAACCAAATTTTATTCGGGCATTATTTTAGCTAAGCTATACTTAACTAGCGCTAGGCAAGAGAGATCAGAGAGGGAGAAGTGAAGAATTGCAACTTGCTGCTTGGTGCACTGGGCTAGGAAGCAGAGGGGAGTATTTATAGGCGAGTGGGAGCAGCAAGGGGCAGCGCAGGTGGCCGGGCGGCCACCAAGCCTGGTCGGCCGGCCATGGCCTGAAGCCCTAGCAGCCCTGCATGCTCGTAGAGTGCAGAGGGGACGTGTGTGGTGCAGAATTTTTGGACATTGGGCAGCAAAATGAGTGAGTGGGTGGCCAAATGATGGTGTTTTGTGAGCATCTTCCCTGCTTTGTATTGGGAGAAGGTAAAGGGAGGTGCAGCTGCTGCCCTATGCAAAGAGAAAAAGGGAGAGAGGCAGGGGGTGGTCGCCCGGCCACTCAAATAATTTTTTTTTCCGACAATGCAGCATTTTCAGGAAAAAAAAGACTAAATGCAAGAATTTAACTGAACCAAAATTAAATGTGCAGTGGGATGCGGGACTTAAAATTTGGCGAGAAAATTAACTATGCCGTCGATGGGTAGTGTGCCAATTTACCTTTTGGCGAGGGGAGCCCATGTCTTGCCCTTCGGAGTTTCATAGAAACTGTAGCTGGGGGCTGCCTTCCATTGTGTTCTATTTCTTCTGCGTCGCCTTGGGTTAGCCACAATATCCTCGACGCCGACCTTATTCTCGGGTGTTGGTTGAGTTGGCCACTTTGGTGTAGTCAATTTGCTTTTAACACCGTATCTCTTCTCAGGAGCTTTGCCTCCTGGTGCAGTTCTGGGCCTGTCGTACCTCGTCTCTCGGCTCCTCGATCTTCTACTTTGCATTGCCCTCTCATACTCCATTTGTTGAATCTCAGTCTCGATTTTCAATTTCTTCAACATAAATGCCACGAGGCTGTCTTCTTTTGAATTTGACTGTTTGTTCCCGTTCTTGACCTTGGGTTCCTCTTTCTTGGCCTGGCACTTGAAAGTTTTCACCTTGTTGCATTGTTCCACTTTTGGCTTGAAGGAAAATGTTTCATTCTTGTCATTAATGTTCAGGTGAACCTTTCCTGCTCCGACGTCCATTGTTGCATCGGCGGTGCTCAAAAACGGCCGCCCAAGGATGAGTGGGGTTTTTGAGTCAATCTCCATATCCAGTACCACAAAGTCTACTGGTATGAGAAAATTCCGGATGCTCACTGGAACGTTCTCTGCCACTCCTTCAGGGTAACGGACGGATTGATCCACAAGCTGTAAACACATAGCTGTGGGAGCAAGTGCGTCATGATTCAGCTTGACGAAGATGACCTTCGGCATTACACTGACACTGGCTCCAAGGTCGCACAATGCTTGATCGAAGTGCTGGGTACTAATCGAGCATGAGATGGTAGGGCTTCCAGGGTCCTTTTTCTTGAGTATAGCTGTGCTACACTCCTCCGTTAAGTGCACAATTTCCGTTGACGGTAGGGGTTTCTTGTTGTTGAGGATATCCTTTAAGTACTTGGCATATGTCGGTACCTGCATAGCATCTAGCAGGGGTATGTTGACATAAAGCTTCTTAATGATCTCAATGAACTTACTATATTGTTCGTCAGCGGCAGCCTTCTTGTTTCTTGGAGGAAATGGTAGCACCGTTGTGTCGTAGAATTCATGAGGTAGATGTTTCGATGCTGGCTTTTCCTCTTTCCCAAGTGTATCTTCTTCTGCGACCTTATCTTCAGACTCGGTAGGCTTCTCCTGCGCTTTACCTGCATGACTAGGAGACGGGGGCTCCTGTGTGGACTTTCCACCCCTAGTGGTTATTGCATTTATGTGCTCCTTGGGAGGAGCTTCAAGTTGACCAGGCAGTTTACCCGCATTTGGGTTAGGTAGAGCAGCAGCCAACTAAGCTATTTGAGTTTCAAGCATTTTATTGAAGCTAAGTTGGTTTTTCATAGCACTATTCAAAGTTTCCATTTGCAACGAAATAGATTCAAACATTCTATCATTGGCATGGAACTTTTTACTAATGCTATCATTCACAGCTTTTTGATCAAAATTATAATTATTTCTAGAAAATTGCTGTGAATTTGAAGAGTTAACTTATCCAGAGAAAGGGAGATTTGGTCGTGAATTCCGTCCTGGCTGAGGACGATTCCCGTTGAAACCGTTAGTACTGTTACCGATGAAGTTCGCATCTTCGGGTTGCGTCTCAGGGTAGCTGTTCCCTGAGTGTCCTGTGTTCCCACAGACTTCGCAAGTCATATGAGAGTCGAGGGCTTGCACCGGAGCAGCTTCTGGTGCGTCGTTTAGCTTCTTTTGTAGTAAGTCCATCTTCGCGGCGAGCATATCGGTGCTCTCGATCTGATGGACGCCACGGGAACGGGTACTGGACCTCTCTTCTCTCCAACCTTGATTGGTTGCCATCTTCTCAATGAGATTCTTGGCCGCTGAGATGCTCAAGGAGAGGAAGGATCCTCCAGTGGCTGCATCCAGGTGTTCTTGTGCTGAGCGATTGAGCCCATGGAAGAAACTCTGAATGATGAGCCACTCTTGCATGCCGTTGTGGGGGCAGGCTATGATGTACTCCTGGAGTATTTCCCAAGCCTCCACCACGGTTTCATCAGTGAGCTGTTGAAAGCTCGATATCTTGTTCCTCAATGCGTTGGTCTTCCCCAATGGGAAATACGTCGCCAGAAATGCATCGAAACATGCGTTCCAAGTTGTGAGTGTTGCTCGGTTGAGGTAGAACCACTGTTTTGCTTTCCCGACAAGAGAGAATGGGAAGAGACGAAGCTTCACGGCGTCCGGTGATGCTCCTTTCATGTTGAACATGCTGCAGATTTCTAAGAATTGATGCAGATGATTATTGGCATCTTCCGTAGCCAGTCCGCAAAAAGGGAAAGCTTGAACCATGTGAATCATTCCCAGTTTGAGCTCGAAGTTCTCCCCCACTTGAACTTCAGGTCCTGTAGGGATGTTGTTGCTCGAGGGGATGGAAAACTCGTGGATAGTCTTTTCAGCCATAGTGGTAACTCGAGTGCTGCTTGAAATGCTTGGTTCTAGATCCCTTGGTACAGGTCGCTGCCCGTGGATAGTCTTTGCACGGACTCTCCTGAGCAGTGACTCTAGGTTATTGTGGTAGTTTTCCGGCAGGTCGAAACCGGTCATACACCTCTCTGTTGCAACCACAGCAAAACAATAGAGCAAAGTGAGCCTGTTAACAACTAGCGGTAAAACCTATCAAGTATACAGGTTCGAAATGAGGTATCAATTATCTCATGGCCAATTGCTTCCTCGGCAACGGCGCCAGAAAAAGCTTGTTGACGTCTCTTAGCGTAACAAATTTTACTCCGCAAGCGCATGGAGATTCCGAGTATCGTAAATTTCCACAGGGAAGCGGTAGGCTCAAGAGTGTAATTGAATATACTCAAATCGAATAAACTGTAAACTTAGATATATTATACCAACTAGTAGTACACAGGGGTAAACGTGATAAAGGTAGGTGTATGGTGGGAGAGGTAAGTCTATCAAAGATATCCGTAGAAGAGGTATAGTTGCCTGGGAGGACAACGAGTGAGAAAAAGTCACCAAACTCTAATTCTAATCGGCTGCAAAGGCTATCCGTGGATAACTAAGAAATTCAATTAACCAGCCAGGGTCTTGTGTCTAGCGAAATTCTAGAGTCTGGAGGGTACCAGGGGTAGATAGTTGGTCCCAAAGGAGAGTCTAGCTAACACCTACGGGCCTCCCGAACGACGGGCTTGGACTACACAGGCACACCACACGCTGTCACCGAGTGGGGCTACCAAGCAAAGCTGCGTGGAGAGGATGGCACGCTATAAACATGTTCAAGCGGAGCTTGAACAACGATAGATCGTCCTTGATCAGAGGAGAGGATCTAGCCAGAGCCTAGCGTCTAAGTCTAGGGTTGAGTTATAGCACCGGCAAGAATAACAAGAATTGAATGACAAAGTTAAACACAACCTATGCCTAGCAAGTGTGCAAAAGAAAGGTACACCACACTCTCAGGAGATAGACTTAGAGTAAAATACAACTGAAATTATATTGAAGGTAATCTGAATCCAAAAGATACAAGAGTTTTACCACAGACTCGAAGATAACTCCGGAGACTGCGAGGCAAAGCTCGACTCAACTCTAACTCCTAGGACTATCCTAACTACTAAGAGAATAGTGTAGCACTCTAAGATACAACTTGAACTCAACTCTACTCCACTCCTTACAAATGAGCTCGCGGGGTCTATTTATAGCCTAGAAAGTGAGGGAGGTATCTGTAGGTGTGCTAGGTCGGCAAAGGTGGTAGGTTAGTGGCCGGGCGGCCACCCTACATGGCCGGGCAGCCACTTGATACACCGCCTTTGATGATCTAACGCTTGATATTGCTCCCCTAGGGCTGTTGGCAGTTGAGGCGGTTAGTTGCACGTGAAAAATGCGCCGAGGAGTGGTCGGGTGGCCATGGCACGTGGTCCGGCGGCCACGTGTCTGCCCCTAATTTGTTGCATGTTACTTCCCTCAGATCCTTGACATCACCAATCCTCATCCCAACGGCTTTTGACCCTTGGATACATTGGATGCTCTCATGTATGGTTGGATCTTCACCACTTTGTGTTTGTTTGTACGTAGGATCGATGATGTGGCAACTAGGCAGTAGGGAGACCATGTCACACGGTGACATGGCTCTGCATGGCCTGAGGGGTGGCCGGGCAGCCACACCCTATGGCCGGGCGGCCACACCTTATGGCCGAGAAGCCATGGCTCATGGCCGGGCAGCCATGCCATTGCACCAATGATGCTAATCCTTGGTTTTTGCTGTATTTCCAAACATTTTATGTGCGTTTCGGTACCTGCACCCAAATATTCATGTACATCTTGTGGAACTCATTAGTAGCAAGGTTAGTCCATTATTATTCACTTGTTCTGCCTCATTTGGTGGATAATTGACGGTTGATATCATGAGATTACGACCGCAACACTCTCCACGTGGCCAGTAGTCCAATCCCTGATCCGCCCTTGGTTTTGAAGTCAGAAACCGGGAAACTTTAGGATGTCTCTGCCTAGGCCGGATTTGGCCCATCTTCTCTATCTTGGCGAGTCGTGGCCCAACTCACCAAGGCTTGGGTAGCTTAGGTGGCGGTTTTGAGCCGAAGCCTCCAAAGCCTCCCTCGCACGCCTTCGTGCCACGCATTTGGGTTGGAGCACCGCAGTGGCGCCCGGCATCCCCTGTCCATCGGGGCAGCCTCGCAGTCCTTCGGAGGACTTACTCTTACCGTCGCCGTGCCACTCCTCCGTATACCAAACTCCCATGGCCGACAGACGCCGAGCATGCCTCCAGTCCTTTGGGGGACTTTCCTCTACCTCCAGTCCATCGGAGGGCCTCCTGTCCATCAGAGGTCTTGTGCCCAAGTCCTTTTGGGTCTTGCGACTGTTGACAATCACTCATCACTCCAAAGGCAATGGAGCCGGTACATTGGCTCTCAATCTCCCCCTTAATGAGTGCATTGTCAACACCTTCAACCTGTAACCTGAAATAGAACAAGGACAAAAGGAAAAGCGTAAAACCGAAAAGAAAGAAGAAAAAGAAGAAGTTGCTCAAGATGCCCAAAAGCCAAATACTAGCAGAAAAGGGCAAATTGAGACAACAAAAACAAAGCCAAAGATCGACCCCCTAAGACAAGGGAAACCGCTCAACGCAGTCGATCAAACTAAAGCATGACCCCTCAAGAAAGAGGCAAACAAGCTCAACACAGTCATGCTAAGGCAAAACATCGGCTTCTCCAGAAAGAGGCAAAAGGCTCAACGCACCGATGCAAGAGCATGCTGAAAGCTCAAACTCCCCCTCAACTAGATCTCTACAGAGTCCTCCCCCTTGGTCCAACATCTCTCTTTCCTCAAGGGTCAACATCTCTCCCCCTTGTTGACAATGGACACATCAAGGGTTCGTAGAACTCAACTCCCCCTGAAATGGACAACTCCCCCACAAGATATGCCACGAAATGCAGGAAGTGTACCATGAAGAGCTCAGCAGGGATGAAAAGCTAGTAAATACAAGTTCTAGCATACAGAGCAAGTGAGGGCAAGGAAGCATGCAAACAAGCTCAATTGAATCTATCTTATACAAATCAGGAGCATGTTTTACAGGGTTGTTGAAAAGAAAGCATCACCAACATGAATAGCATCTAGCAAGATAGGCATGAACAGCAAGATGCTAGCAAAACATACAAGGTGTGCTACTCTCAACCAAGGCATCTACAACAAGCCATAAGCAATTTAGAGACTTGTAGATTTCAGATTTATCAATTTTGAACTTCTAGCAAATCAGATCATGTGCCAGGGGTTATTCACTTGTCTTCGCCACTTCTTACCAACCAATGCCAAGCCTAGGTTCAGAAAACCATCAGAAGCTTAAGACAGGGTTTTGGTCATACATAGCCTAGTCCAAGTTCATGCCAAGGTGCAAAATTAAGCTATCTCAAACTAGATCAGTGTGACAAGTAAACCCACCTGGATCTTTTCAATTTAGCTCATAGGACACCACTTGTAAACAACATTCATTCAGATTTCAGATTTGGACAAGGTGCCATAAATGCTTAGGCATCAGTGTAACAAAGGCATACGACTAGCATATCCAAGCATGAAAAGATAGCATAGCATTCAACATTCCTACACATGCTAGGTAGCCAAGTCAAGTGGTGATCATGGTTTTTAATTTTGAAGAAACAAAAGTGACTGAGCTCACAAAAGATATTAGATAGATTCAAGGAGCTTAGCCAACCATGATCATGCAAGCAATTGTACAATCTAGCACAAGCAAGTACTAACTCATCATACCAGAAGAGCTCTAGTGCTAGTGTAAGTGAAAATGCATATGTTACAATGCAATGCATGGTATGATACAAAATGCAAGAAAAGCAAAGAAATGCAAAGAAAAAGCAAAACAAAAACCTAAACTACACCAAAGTTACCCCAACCTAAAAGGGGTAACAAACACCAAGCTCCCCACACAAGCGAGCATTACGCTAAGGTCTAAGGGCTTGGTGAAGATATCGGCCAACTGGTTCTCAGTCTCTACATGGACCAAGTCTATATCTCCCTTCTCATAGTGATCTCTCAAGAAGTGAAACCTCACGTCTATGTGTTTGGTTCTGGAGTGCAGGACGGGGTTCTTAGCTACAGAAATAGCAGAAGTAGAGTCTACTAGGAGAGGGATCTTCCTAAAACTAAGACCAAAGTCACTCAAGGTGGACTTCATCCAAAGCAGCTGGGAGCAGCAACTAGCAGCAGCAATGTATTCAGCTTCTGTGGTGGAAGTGGCAATGCTAGATTGCTTGCGTGAGGACCAAGAGACAAGAGAAGAACCGAGAAACTGGCAGGTGCCCGAAGTAGAATTGCGCTCCAGCCGACAACCCGCAAAGTCAGCATCCGAATACCCTCTGAGAGAGAGCAATGAAGCTGAAGAGAACCAAAGACCAAGCTCAAGAGTGTATTTCAGGTACCTGAAGATGCGCTTCACCGCTTGACGATGAGATAGCCTTGGTGAGGCCTTGGTGAGGCAGACCGCAAGCTGAATGTCCGGCCTGGTCACCGTCAGGTACAGAAGTGAGCCGATCATCCCTCTTTACTCTCTTTGGTCCACCACCTCCCCTTCTTCATCAGCATCAAGAGCCGTCTGTGTTGACATGGGAGTCGCCATGGGCTTGAGATCTCCCTTGTCAAACTTCCTCATAATGTCCTTCGTGTACTTGGCTTGATGTACAAAGGTGCCTTCTGGGCCTTGCTTGATCTGAAGCCCGAGAAAGAACTGAAGGTCGCCCTTGAGACTCATCTCAAATTCACTGCTCATCTGTTCAGCAAACTTAGACACCAAAGCGTGAGATGAACCACCAAAGATAATGTCATCAACATATATCTGGACTAGAAGGGTGTCACCGCCATGACTCAACAGAAACAAGGTCTTGTCTACTGAACCCATCACAAAACCAGACTTGAGCAAAACGGCTTTCAACCTAGCATACCAAGCTCTTGCAGCTTGCTTCAGACCATACAAGGCTTTTGTCAACTTATACACCCGGTCTGGAAACTTGGCACTCTCAAAGCCAGGAGGTTGTCTCACATATACCTGCTCCTCTATGTAAACGTTTAGAAAGGCTGACTTGACATCCATCTGCTGCAATTTGAAGCCTTTAGAGGCAGCAAAGGCAAGCAGAATCCTAATAGCCTCTAAACGAGCTACAGGAGCAAAGGTTTCCTCATAATCTATCCCCTCCTTCTGACAGAAACCCTGTGCTACCAATCTCGCTTTGTTCCTCACAACCATCCCATCCTCACCCTGTTTGTTCTTGAAAACCCACTTGGTTCCTATAGGGTGGCAGTTTGGTGGAGGTTCAACTAAATCCCAGACATGGTTTCTCTCAAAGTTCTCCAACTCCTCATGCATGGCATTCACCCAACTAGGATTAGATAATGCATGTGACACATCCCGGGGTTCGAAAGAAGCAACAAATGCGGAGTGACAGAAAAAGGCTAGAGAGTTAACCGAAGAGCGTGTGACACGCTGGTGTAGATCTCCAATCATCCTATCTGGAAGGTGATCCCGCTGGACCTGCCGAGATGGAACAATCTCGGAGGTCACCTCCCCTGCGTCCTCAGTGGGGCTAACCTCTGCTCGAGCTTGCGGTCGGGGGAGTGAGGAGGAAGCCGTAGGCAAGGGTCCTCCTTCATCTTCAGAGCTCGTAGCAGAGGGGGCAGGAGCTGCAGCCGGTGCAGTGGCTCCTGCATCACCAATATCTACTTCGCCTTCCTCATCTTCAAAGATGGCAGCGCCTTCTTCATCATCACCTGAAAGCTCAAATACAGGGGTTGTGCAAGGCATAGATTCATCAATGGAAGCTTCACAGGTCTCAGCCACTTGTCTAGTGTCATGGATCCACACTCCATATGCCCTAGAGCTAGAGGCGTACCCAAGAAAAATACCATCCAAGCAACGAGATTCAAATTTGTCCAAATGGCCCCCCTTTTTGAGCACAAAGCATCTGCAGCCAAATGCACTCAGGTGCTTGACGCTAGGCTCCCTACCAAGCCGTAGCTCGTACGAAGTCTTCCCTAAGAAAGCTCGTAGGAAGATGCGGTTGCCAATGTAACAGGCTGTATTCATAGCCTCAGCCCAAAAGCTTCGCGGAGTCCTATGCTCATCAAGCATCGTCCGCGCCATCTCTACATGTGTGCAGTTCTTTCGTTCCACAACACAGTTCTATGGTGGGGTATAAGGAGACGAGAATTGGTGATCAAGACCAAGGTCACAACAAAAAGTTTTGAAACGAGAGTTACGAAATTCTCCGCCATTGTCGCTGCGGATAGCCCTCATGGCTTTATGACTCTCATTCCTTAACCTCAAGACCAGATCCCGAACAAAACCAAAAGCTTCTTCTTTGAATTCCATGAAGAACACCCACGAATAGCGAGAAAAATTGTCCACAACTACAAGCACATACCACTTCCCACTGACTGACTGTACCCGAGCAAGACCAACCGTGTCCATATGTAGCAGCTCACCCAGGTAAGAGGTCATCACGTGATTGACAGGTGTGTAGGACCGAGACGTGCGACTAGAGGGGGGTGAATAGGAGCACTTGAAATCACAAAATTACAAACCCCCAAGTGGAAACCGAAACTAAGCACCATCCACTAAACAGATACGTGCCTAGCAGCGCAAAGGTGCCATCCACTGTGAGGATACGCACCAATACAAGAAAGCTCAAGATCCGAACAAGAATGACAGCGGAGCAACGGATTTTGCAATAACCGCCACAAGACACTCACCGCACCTAGGTGCGTCTCATTGACTCACAGTAAGCAAAGAGAATGGTCTTAAGGGAGGAATGCAAAAATCCGTAGGAAAATCACAGCGGAAAAACCAAACTGGGAAGAACACAGCAGCTCCCTGGCGGGACCGGATTGTCTGGTGGCCAACACCGGATTGTCCGGTGGGACCGGACTATCCGGTGCCTGACGTCGGACTGTCCGGTGGCACGGCCTGGATAGTGCCTCTCACCAAACTGTCCGATGGGCACTGCCGGACTATCCGGTGGAACCGGACTGTCCGGTGGCCTCTGCCGGATGGTCCGGAAGGGTCGCAGAAAAGATGATTTCAAATCCTAACTTGATCAGACCTTGTCAAAACTTCACGAAATTTAGCACAGGTTATCTGGACCCTATTTCAAAGATATTCCCAACAGATCAACTCAAGGTAACCGCGGAATCAGCGGGAATTTCAGATCTTGTGAAATAGCCATTCTTGGGCAAGAAAGGGGAAAACACAAAAGAGGCTTGCTCGTGGCAATCCAGCAGGATTGAGATGAACTAAGTCATGATCTCCACGTCCTAGCAAGTCCAGAACATCAGCAAGGAAAGGGATTCAAGCTTGCCCAACAAAAACACCCCAAAAAGCAAGGATTGAACCCAAAAACCAAAGAGAGAGGGGGAGGATAAGAACACAAGGTTGCTGCACGAATTTGCTCCGATTAAGTGCCCAAGATGTGTCTAAAGATTCAGCATACAAGCAGAAATTCATCCCAAGCAGCCACCCTCACCTTCCCTCAAGATTAGGAGGCTAAATCCTACTCTAACCTCCCTAACAATGGAGCTCAAAGCTTAAGGACGAAAATCACCAAGTGAAGACTAATCCTAGCAGCCAAAAGTCCCTCTAATGACCTGCCTTGGTCCTATTTATACCCGAGTGCTATTTTGACACTTTTGCACTTAGGTCCCTACAGCTAGACAAACCCTGAGGACTCAAACGAAAGATTACAGGATATTTCGGGTTGAACGACCACGATGAAGTCTTGATGTTCGTAAGTTCCACGCAATCCTCGGATGCTCTCCATGTGGCCAGTAGTCCAATCCGCAATCCGCCCCCGGTTTTGAAGCCAGAAACCGGGAAACTTTAGGAAGTCTCCGCCTGGGCCGGATTTGGCCCATCTTCTCTATCTTGGTGAGTCGTGGCCCAACTCACCAAGGCTAGGGTAGCTTGGGTGATAGTTTTGAGCCGAAGCCGCAAAAGCCTCACTCGCACGCCTTCGCGCCACGCATTCGGGTTGGAGCACCGCGGTGGCGCCCAACATCCCCTGTCCATCGGGGCAGCCTCGCAGTCCTTCGGAGGACTTACTCCTGCCGTCGCCATGCCGCTCCTCTGTATACCGAACTCCCAAAGCCGACAGATGCCGAGCGTGCCTCCAGTCCTTCAGAGGACTTCCCTCTACCTCCAGTCCATCGGAGGGCCTCCTGTCCATCGGAGGTCTTGTGCCCAAGTCCTTCTGGGTCTTGCTACTATTTACAATCACTCATCACTCCAGAGGCAATGGAGCCGGTCCATTGGCTCTCAAGGTGCATGAAAAGCGGCAACCATCTTGCCATGACGACAGGGGTGGCATACAAAGTCCTTTTCTACTTTCAAATTGGGCAATCCTCAGATCAGACCAATCGAGCTCAACCTGGCTAGCAGATCAAAACTCAAATGGCCAAGCCTCCTATGCCACTTCCAAATATCAACAGAAGGACTAGCAACCAAACACCGAGAAGGGCCAAAAATAGATGCCAGGTCAACCTTAAAAACCTGCCCATAGGGCAAAATCTGACAAACAAGGTTTTCCTTGGCATCAAGCACACAAGAAGAACCCTCCTTAAAACGAACCCCAAACCCTTCCCTGAGAAGTTGAGAGACAGAAACCAAATTGAACCCCAAATTCCTCACCAAAGCAACTTCTCTTAGGGAAAGCTTGCCAGAAAGAGCAATAGAACCAACACCCAACACTTTACCTTGACCATTATCCCCGAATGTGATGTACTCCTTGGTGCTCACGAGGTCGAGGCTGGAGAACCATCTGCGGTGCCATGTCATGTGCCTAGAGCAGCCGGAGTCCATGATCCATATGTCCTCCAGGCCTCGATCCTGTAAAATCAAGGAAAGCGAGAGTGAGCAAACAGTCCGACTCTGGGGTTAGTGTAACAGCTGAACCAGTGCCGAGCCATCTGCTCAAAAGTGGGGTAAGCACAGTCAAAGTAAGCATCACGTCTACCTGGGTACCCACGACCTCTAAAGCGTGAGCTCTCAAACCCTCTACCTCCAAAGCCTCGGTCAGAACATCCATATCCGCGGTAAAAACGACTAGGAGCTCGACCGGGAAAGCGTCTCTCTCCACTAGGAGCACGGGCCTGAAAGCCGCCTCCTCTCTCACCAGCAAAGTGGTCTCTCTTCTCACCGCGACGGGGAGGATCCTGCCTACCACCTTGATAGAACTGATCCTGGTTCTCCCAGGCTCTCTCCTGCCTCTCAACTCGCTTCCTCCTGAAGCAAAACTCCTCCAAGTGGCCATTCTGCTGGCAAAAGTCACAGTGGTAGACAGGCCTCTTGGGAGTGGGTTTAGGCTGAGCCTTGGGCTTAGGTGGAATAGCCTTGAGTGGAACAGACTACTGGACTCTCTCCTTGCTCATTGGAGGCTTGAGAATCTCAGTCACTACTTTGTCCAGCTTAGCCTGTGAGGGCTTGGGCATCCAAAACTGCTTCTTTGGGGCAGCCTTGGGAGGCTCGTGGTAAACCCCATCAGCAGTAGGGCTAGGCTGAGGGGAGGCAGTCTTAAGCTTAATTTGGGAACTCTTCTTCTCACCCGAAGTACTGCACTCTCCTAACCTAAGTCCACTCATGTCACCCTCAGCTCTCTTGGTGCTCTCCAAGATCATCCTAAGTTGGGGCTCTCTAGCATACTTCCAACTGAGCACCTCTCTCAACCGGTTGTTCTAATCAACCAAAGTCTGTTTCTCGTCCCTCAGATCCACCAAAACTAAAGTCTGGCCAGCACAAGTGGGGCAGTCTAGAGAGGGAATAGAGGGAGCAGACTTCTCTAACTTCTTAATGGTGGCATCCCTATCCACCAATATCAACCTCAGAGTGAGACAGTTCTCACAAGTGTCAGGGGGTGCTGAAAGCACCTCAAAGTCAACTCTCAACTGCATGAGCTCACTCTCCAAGGTAGGACAAACCATGCATGCACCCAAAAGCGTGGGTCTAGCCCTAAGCTCCTCCAACTCCTTGAGCTGTCCCTCACACCTCACTTTTAGCTCAGCTATGTCAACAGCTAGGTGGGGGCACATCTCACACTCAGGCACATCACTCAAAATATGTTCATCCAGTTTAGACTGGAGCTTGCCTAACTCTGCCTTCAGCCTATCCATCTCCTCTACCTGATGAGCATACTTGCTCTTCTGCTCACAGAGATCTCTCATCAAAGTCTCATAGGTAGGGCACTCAGACTCACTAGGCTGGGCTGGCACACTTTTCAGCCTCTCTATCTCAGCCAAAGCATCAGCCAACTTGGCTTTCTGCTTCTGCAACTTCTTGGCTGCCTTCTCCAACAACCTATCCTGGGCTTTCAACTCACGGCTATTTGCCTCCAACATCTCAAGAATTTCAGCTTGCTCAGGAGTTACCTCTTCATCGGAGGAGTCGTTGTCCTTGCCCTTGTCGTCCTTGTCCTCAAGCGCCACGGAGCAAAAAGATCTCCGGTGCATCTTGTGCTTGCGCTTGGACTTGGTGGAGACGAAGCAGAGTCCAGCTAGACTGCCTTGGTCCCTCCTCTTGTCCCATTTGGTGACGATCTCCTCATCGCTTGAGCTTGATGAAGACGAAGAGGAGGAAGCCAATCCGCCGCACAGACCACCAAGCTCGGCGAAGAAGGCCTTGTCCCGCTTCTGGTTGTCCTTCTGGTAGCTCTTGAAAGCCTTTCGGAAGTTCTTGATCTTGCCGGAGCGGTGCTTGGTGTGGTCACGCTTGCCGGAGTGGTACTTGTTGGAGTCGCCGAAGTGGCTCTTGCCCTTCTTGTAGTAGTCGTTCTGCTTGTTCGGGCATTCAGCGATGAAGTGGCCGACCTCTCTGCACTCGAAGCACTTGGGCCTCTCGCCCCTCTTCTTGCTCATCCGGTTGTCATAGGCGCGCTGAAAGCGGCTAGACACCAAGCAAAGCTCATCATCCCCAAGTGACGCCAACTGCTCCTCTGTAACAGACATAAGAGCAGAAAACGAAAAGTTGTGAAGCTGGGGTTTAGGAACGGCCTCACTGGAGGGAGAAGCCAAGGCTAGGCTCTTGGAGCCAGTACAAGCGAGAGAATCTCTCAACTTGTAATCCACCTCTGTGGCCTTGAGCTTGCTGTAAAGAGTCTCCACTCCAATTGTGTCATAGGCCTCAGACTCGATGATCGAGTTAACCTAGATCTCCCATACCTTCCTGTCCAACGCATACAACAACTTGACAGGCTACTGATGGTCGGTGTATGGGATCCTTGCAGGGCTGGAGTTAACACGCGACTTGTTGATGATCGATTGAAAACGACCAAACAAGTCATCGATGGACTCACCAGGCTTCTGAACGAAATTTTCATATTCGCGCCTGTAAGTCTAAACAAGACGCCCCTTGATAGTAGCAGTGCCCTCATGGTGTGCACTCAGTAGGGACTAGATCTGACGGGCAATCTCAAGGTGGCTCACTTTTTCTAAATCAACTGGACCAAGTCCTGAGAAGAGAAAGCTAACAGTTTCAGCGTTCGCCTCATGCTGAGCCACAATCGTTGGGGTAGTGCGCTGAACAACTGGAAGCACCACAAAGTTGGCACTCTGAGTAGCATCCCATCTATCCTGGCCTTGGATAAGCAAGAAAGCTCTCATTCTACACTTCCAATAGGAGTAGCCATCGGAACCAAGGACCGGAATCTTCCCGGAGTGAGTCATAGTCGCTACTGGTTTCTCACCGGTAAAGGTATGAAGAAACCTAACCGGCTTTGATACCAATTGTAGGACCGAGACGTGCGACTAGAGAGGGGGTGAATAGGAGCACTTGAAATATCAAAATCACAACCCCCAAGAAAATGCTCTGCAAAGCTCAAGAGAAACAGAGCTAGGCACCGTCCACTGAATAGATACGTGCCTAGCAGGGCAAGGGTGCCGTCCACTGAAAGGATACGCACCAATGCAGGAAAACTCAAGATCCAGCCAAGAATGGCATCGAGGTAACGAAACAATGCAAATCCCGCCACACGACACTCACCGCACCAAGGTGCGTCTCACTGACTGACAATAAGCAAAGAGAATGGTCTTACAGTGGAAAATGCACAAAACCAGAGCAGAAACACAGCGGAAAAAAACAAACTGGGAAGAACACAGCTGCTCCCTGGCAGGACCGAACTGTCCGGTGGCCAACATTGGACTGTCCAGTGGGACCGGACTATCCGGTGCTTGCTGCCGGACAGTCCGGTGGCACGACCCGGACAGCGCCTCATGCCAGACTGTCTAGTGGGCACTGCCGAACTATCTGCTAGAACCGGACTGTCCTGTGGACTCTGCCGGATTGTCCGGTAGAGTCGCAGAAAGGCCGTTTTCAAACCCAAACTTGGTCAAACTTTGTCCAAACTTCACGAAATTTTGCACTGGCCATTTGGACCCTATTCCAAAGCTTTTCCCAAAAGAACAACTCAAAGTGACCATGGAATCAGTGGGAATTTGAGATCCCGTGAAATGGCAATCCTTGGGCAAGAAAGGGGAAAACCCATAAGAGGCTTGCTCGTGGCAATCCAGTAGGATTGAGATGAACTATGTCCTGATCTCCACCTCCTAGCAAGTCCAGAACATCAACAAGGAATGGGATTCAAGCTTGGCTAACAAAAACACCCAAAAGCCAAGGATTGAACCCAAAAACCAAAGAGAGAGGGGGAGGAGAAGAACACAAGATTGCTGCACGAATTTGCTTCGATTAAGTGCCCAAGATGGGTCCAAAGATTCAGCACACAAGCAGAAATTCGTCCCAAGCAACCACCCTCACATTCCCTCAAGATTAGGAGGCTAAATCCTACTCTCACCTCCCTAACAATGGAGCTCAAAGCTTAAGGACGAAAATTACCAAGTGAAGACTAATCCTAGCAGACAAGAGACTTCTAATGACCTGCCTTAGACCTATTTATACCCGAGTGCTATTTAGACAGTTTTGCACTTTGGTCCCTACAACTAAACAAACCCTAAGGACTCAAACAAAATATTACAGGATATTTTGAGACGGACGACCACAATGAAGTTTTGATCTTCGTAAGTTCCACGCAATCCTCAGATGTTCTCCACATGGCCAGTAGTCCAATCCGCGATCCGCCCTCGGTTTTGAAGTCAGAAACCGGGAAACTTTAGGATGCCTCTGCCTGGGCCGGATTTGGCCCATCTTCTCTATCTTGGCGAGTCGTGGCCCAACTCACCAAGGCTTGGGTAGCTTGGGTGGCGGTTTTGAGCCAAAGCCACCAAAGCCTCCCTCACACGCCTTCGCACCACGCATTCGGGTTGGAGCACTGCGGTGGTGCCCGGCATCCCCTGTCCATCGGGGCAGCCTCGTAGTCCTTCGAAGGACTTACTCCTGTCATCGACGTGCCCCTCCTCCATATACCGAACTCCCATGGCCGACAGATGCCGAGCGTGCCTCCAGTCCTTCGGAGGACTTTCCTCTACCTCCAGTCCATCGGAGGGCCTCCTGTCATTTGGAGGTCTTGTGCCCAAGTCCTTCTGGGTCTTGCTACTGTTGACAATCACTCATCACTCCAAAGGCAATGGAGCCGGTCCATTGGCTCTCATCTTTATCAATGTCACAACGCAACACGGCAAAATACAAATCATTAGAATATTCATTAACAGAACTATTCCTTGATCAAAACATTGCAATTTTTTCTTCAAATCAGACTTATAAGTAGGAGGAATAAAATTACTGCACATAGAACGTTTCAGCTTGAACCATGTAGGAAGATCATTACCATGTTTAACTAAACTATTCCACCAAAATATTACGTACTCAGTAAATTCACTAGTAGCATATCAAACATGCTGATTGGCTAGAATCATATGAGAATTAAATTTTTGTTCAACAGTCATCTCCCAATCAAAATAAATATCAGCGTCATATGAACCATCAAAGGAAAGAATTTTAAATTTAACACTTGCAAAATGGTTATTCGCATCACCTTTTTTACCTTTGTTAGCACGATGTGGAGGTGGTCGCTTACCCTTTTTGCCTAATCGCAAGTTTTGAGAAGCATCCTTGGATGCAGCAACTTTGTTCTCCACAGTTTCAAGCCGAGTCACCAAATTATTTATCGAAGCACACAGATTGTTCACGTCTGGAGCAAGTTCTTTCCTGAAATCACAAATATGCTTGTTTTGTGCATCAATGAGTTCGCTCAGCTCATTCTTTGAGGCACCGTCATTGAGTCCTTGAGGGGAATCATCTTTTGCCATGGTTAGAGAAAACAAGATAGAGAAAACGAAACAAGATTATCCCTACCTAGGTAGATGAAATCTCACACTCGAAGAGTGCACCAAGCGCTTGCAAATTTTCTTACGGTACATAGCAAGAAGATGATGGCAATCTAGAAGAGGTGACGGCGGCCAAAAGGCGATAATACACCTGGAGCGTGGGGATTGTACGACCGACTTGTGCTGCTCTATAGTATATATGTGGATCTTTGGGAAGGCACAATATGTAGCAAGGTATAGCAAAATTCGAAATCAGATAGCAAAGTCGAATAAATGTCCAAAGTATTTGTCAAATTTGCTAACCTAAACGTGCTCCTAGACCTAGTTTAAGCAAAGCAAGAGATACACCGAAGTACAAAGGACACAAATGATGCAAGCACTTCTGATTTTTTTCTTTTTTTTTCTCTTTTTTTGTGCGGCTATTTTTTATGCACTTGCCTTTCTTTTACTTTTTTTATCTCAAAAGTGCTGCAAAACAAGATACAACTCCACACAAACACAAAACTCTCATCTATAAATCTGTCACAGATTTACTACTCTGAGTTACACAGTCGATTAGACAATCTTAGTGGCCTCAAATGCAAAAACTTAGAATACCAAAGTTGTAGATCAGTTTTTTCTCTTTCTTTATAGTATATGGGACACCTATTTTGGCCAAGGGAGGACGGAGATATTGACCCCAAAATACAGACTGCTCAGAAAATTCTGGGTCACAAACAGTTTTATTCACAACAGAAATTATGCCCTAATAATGACGTTTTCTAGAAATCTCACAATTGACAAAGTTGTAGGTAATTTCACAAGATTTTCAGAAAGTATTGGAACATAAAATTCTGAGTTCAGAGGTGGAAGATATCATCAAAATACCAAACTGGACAGAGACAAAACCGATCTACACGGGGTGACGGGATGGAAACGGCCAGGATGTCACGATGCAAAACTCAAACTGATCTAAGAACCCGATCTAAATCAGCAACAAGAATATGAACAAGGACACAAACTCAAAGATGCAGACTTTGAAATCAAATTATGCAAAGGCTAAACGTGGTGATAGGATAAGATGAACTACAAACCCTAATTTTTATGGCTTTTTGTGGACTTTAAGAATATAAAGCACTCATACTAAAGGGCACACGATAATATATCTTAAGGGAAACCTGAAGCTCTGATACCAAATGGTAGGCGAATAGGGTTCCCGATCTCCGGAGAGGTATGGATAACTCGGTTCAGGGGTGGAGAACTCGACGTTGGTGAAGAAAGCTCCGAGCAATCGATCGAATCCTTGCAATCACTACACCACTACTCCGATGGTTATCGACCATGTGATGCACGCAATTGACCTCGCTAAGAAGGCTATCGTTCTTGCAATGTAATCGAGAGAACACAAGCAAGAACGAGGAATAAACACAATCAAGATTAATCTTGTGCCCAAATTGGGGTTTCACAAACTAATGACGGCGAACTGTTCACGATAGAATACTCTTAAGCAAAAATGCATCTAATCTAATGACGGCTACATAATATATACAAGAGAGAGGTATAGGACGCGGCCAAGGGGTTGGCCGAGCAACCCTAGGGCGTACAAGGCCAGAGGGCCAGAAAACCGGTCCAGCAGGACCCTAGCAGATTCTGAACATTGTGTTGTTTCGACCATTCCCATTGACTCCGATATTATTTGGACCTGAGACCAGATGGGATTTAAATATTATCTCCTTAGCTTTCTGTCGATATGTAGAACGCCCGAAACGGAGTCCGTATGTGGCCTGGGCGTCCGTTTTACTGAGGCCTACTCCTGTAGTCCAAACCGGCCTCGCGAATAAATTGGACCTTAACTCGGATTAGGCTTCAAACTTCATCTTCTCTTGGGCCTTGGTCATATGCTTATTGGTCATGTTCTCATCACAGTTGTAATGTCCAGAGGTTTGTCCGGTCTTCACACATTGGACTATCTAGCCTACTGTAACTCCTCAGCTGCTCGAACTGCACACCCCCAGGTTTCTTTGTCCGGACCTTTGTCCTATCTTCTAGAGCGGATCGTCCGGTCTATTGTTTTCTTGGTTGCTTCAACCACCCTCTGCTGGAATTGTCTGATCAATTCATTCTTCCTAACTTCGGACTGTCCGGTCTTCACATTTAGCTAGGCTTCTAGTTTCTTCTGCCCCCTCGGGAAATTTGGTCCGAGGGTATGTCCAGTCATGCAAACCGGATTATTCGAAACCCCCATTGGGGTGGCCCTTCGGGCCTTGCCTTTAGATATTCTTCTTCTTCATCCCGTGGACCTAAACACCTGAGGATATATATCTAGACACATTCATTAGTCAAAGTGTTGGTTGTCAATCAATCTCCAAAACGCAATTTTGGAAATACGGCGCATGACGCCATTTTCCTTACAATCTCCCCCTTTTTGGTGATTGATGACAACACAACCAAATCAAGAAAGATAAATGCAAGAAATGATACCAAATGTAAATATCAATGAGATAGGATCAACTTAACTTGCTTGGATGGATATTTCAATGCTCAACTTTATTTGCCCCGGGATATGATCCAATTGATGCTTCTGGCTTTATATCTACATCAAACTTTTAAGCACAAATTGAGCACTGAGTTTAGTACTCTAGTTCATAGGATCACGGATTTAGCAATTCTCCCCCATATTTGAACTAGGTACCTTCCCCTTTCACCTTTCCTTCTTGTTTTCACCTTATCTTCCCCTTGCTAATGGTCTTCATTTTTCTCCCCCTTAAGATATGCAATTCTTGCATGGGATCTCTCTTTCCCATGTGATGTGCAATGCTTGCTTGGGACTTCTCTCCCCCATGCATCTTGCTTGCATGGAATTTCTCTTCCCCTTTGTCATCGAGCACCTAAAAGACCTAAACACAACCACTAGCAAAGAAAAGCAATAGTATAAACGGAATGTTACTAATGAGGCCATTTTACCTTTTTCTTGCTCTCCTTAATTTAAGATACCAATGGAAGCAATCACTTGTAGTGACCATCTCTCCCCTCTTTCTCATAGAGTTGTTGGCTTGCATCATCATGATATTGCTTGTGGTATAAATGTAGGGGATGGACACCAAATGAAAATGAAGCTCATTAGAGGTAGAGCCATGTGACTACAACAATTAGCACATGAAAGCGTGTTAGTCACACAAATACAAGTTATAGAGTTCCTCCCCCTAAATGTCTGCATTAGCATTTGAATTACTAAACCAAGTGTATGCACTTGTAATCTACAATCATGGGGATCAACTTGTACAGGTTGAAAACATGACACCAAATGAAGGGATACTAAGAGTAAGAAGGGGATACCACTTTTAACCCTTTGACCTTATGATCCATGTGGTATGATTTAAATCGTGTTTTCACACACCACAAGTTAAGCTCATGTAAGTTGCTTCAAAAGTAGACGGTGTTGGGGGAAGTGATCTTCGCCACAACAGAGTGGAGGAGAGAGAGAGTGTGAGTGTGAGAGAGTGAGTAGAGTCTCAAAACTGCCATCATCCCCCTTCCCCCTCAGCCCTTAGGAGGGCTGCTTATATAGTGAGGGGGGAAGGTGGTCGTTTTCTCGTATTTCATTAGCTTTTCTCAATACTACAAATAGGTCCTTGGCCATTACAAATATGTCCCTGCTAGGCATGTTTTCCCCAACAATATCCCCTCATGGGCGAGATTCGAAGCATGAGAACCGAGTCCGTACTAGTATCTTTGCGTAGCGAAGATGGGAAAAATTGGTCCTTGGCTGTTGCAACAAGGCAAAGCGGCGTATACATGGAAAACAGGCCTAGATACTATCGTTACATCTCTTAGGTCATCGAGCCCCACGAGCCAAGGCGTGTCGGCGGGGGCAAAGAAGTCGTCGAGCCCCTCGAGCCGACGCATGTCGGAGGGGGCGAAGAAGTCATCTGAGCCCCTCAAGCCGACGTGCGTCGGTGGAAGCGAAGAAGTCATCGGGGCCCTCGAGCCGAGGCGTGTCGGTGGGGGCAAAGAAGTCATCGGAGCCCCTCGAGCCGACGCATGTCGGCAGGGGCGAAGAAGTCGTCAGCACCCCTCAAGCCGACGTGTGCCGGCGAGGGCGAAGGCATACACGAGCCCCCCGAGCCGAGACGTGTCGGCTCGTCATTGTCTTCTCATCTTCCTTGCGAACACCGGACAATGCCTGAATTTTGGGACAAAATGGGACACACGGGCTCTTCAGCATGTCCCTCCCTAGCCCCTCTTGGCCGGTGGTCGCGAGCTTTTCGTTATGCTTTGTCAATAAATAATTAATAACTCAAGCAGGGGGTTAGTGGCATGTTATGAGGGGCAGAAAAATAATAAATCAAATAAATGATTTTTGCGCAAACAGTAAAGAGACCAACCTAAATTTTGGGTATTCTTATTAAGGGGTTTTCTCACGTGCAAGGTTAATATAAGTCGTCCACTTCGTAAAGGTAAACACCCCACGCCAAACATTGATTCAGGAAATGAATATTCGTTGCCATTTGACATAGAGTCCATAGTACGTGAGTTAGAAGAGGTGATAAAATAATAACTTTTTTAGGGGTGACAAATTAATACTTGATACAAAAGAAGTAATGACATGTAGCAAACTCTCTCTTTTTTTCTTTATTTTTTTCTACTATCTAGACCAAGGTATAGGCAATGAACGAAGCACTTGCCCAACAAAAGAGCAGTGTGCTGTACTCGTTAGTGCACAGGAGTAGAGACTTTTCCACCAGCAGCCACAGTTCAAATCTCTTCGGCTCCTTTTTTTTTATCGAAGTACCTAACAACGAAGAGGGGAGGAGAGCTGGCTAGGGCCCAATAACGAAGATGACATGGCCGCCCAATAGCGAAGATGACAGGCCGAATATTCTTAATGAGCCGAGGTGGGCTGAAATAAATTTCGAAGAGGCCAGCTGCTAAATAAATTCACTTGATGCGAATAGTATTCATGATTGCTAGCATGGTTCATCGGGAGTTTTTTTTATTTATATATTTTTTAAAATTTTTTTTTATAAAAATATACCATGGTTGGCACCTTTTGCAAAAATATACCTCCGAGGGACCTAGAGCCCAGAGGCTGGGCGCCAGGTCCTTGGCCCACGGAACCGGGGGCACCTGGCGCCCGGAGGCCAGGCGCCAAGGGCCTGGCGCCCGGAGGCCAGGCGCCAGGTCTGTGCAACCTTCCACGATTACCGCAGCCTCTACAAGCGTGGCCGCAAGCGCCCGAGAGGTACAGTACATCTATAGTCTATCTGTAATCCCACAGTCTTATACATGCACGTCTTTTTTACTGTCTTGGAGACTTGAACATGGCAGTATAAAATTTACCTTGCACGTTTTTACTACGTTTCATTACCTAGTTGTTTTAATTTTATCGTGCACGAAAATTTTGTAGCTTGTCGTCGCAGTAGTACGCCTATGTTATTTGGGCCATAGGCAGACCCACATGTGGGCAAGTCTGCCCGGGCTCCTCGGCCAGAAAAAAAAAGCTATGTTTACATGTACAGACAACAAAACGGCTTGGAGCACTGGACAATTCGCGTGAAACGGCAACAGTTATCTAGAGTCAACTAAATAATACAATCCATGTGAAGCAATAACGGTTTATCCATAGGCTCAACTAAATTTAGTAAATGCAGTAGCCACTAACTGAGTTTAATCCTACATCCTATGTGATACAGCAAATCTCCTGTTAGTATGCCTCTGAATTTTAAGAAAGTTAGGAGAAATGGTCCAACACAATCCATTAATCTGATATGTTTGATACAAAATTCTCGGACACAGTGTTTTAAAATAATTGTCTTTTTTTTATGTTAAGAGACAATATGTTTTTCTAAGTGTTAGGTCCGTCCAGACTCTTAAAAAATTTTAGATCCGATTCTCATTATTAGAGCTGAAATCATGAGGGTACTAAATGTTGGCTCTGTTAGGTTGCTATAGTCCTACGTATTGGTTACTGAAAGTCTGAGACATAAACAGAAGCGCCTAGCCCTGGCGTCTCCGGACGCCAGGTGCCCACCCTACCGCCCCAGTGCGCTCAGTTCCGTCGGCCTCCGGGCACCAGGTCCCTGGCGCCCAGTGCCCGGGCGCCAGAGGTATATTTTTGCAAAAGATACCAACCATGGTATATTTTTGTAAAAAATGATTTTAAAAAATACAAAAATAAAAAAAAACGCGTTCATCGGTTTGTCCACTTAACTGTTGACCCAAAGGTCCTAGGATCAAATACCTATTTGGGCGTTTTTTTTTTAACTTCGGCAAAAATTGGCATGTGAAGGTAAATGGGCCTTCCGAGCCGAAGAGCACCATTGGCAGGCGGGAGGCTGCTGGTTTGCCAATGGATCTTTGTTTACAGTATATAGGAAAGAATACAACACAATTTACCAAATGTGGTGTGGCAGAATGGTTAGGCTCTTTGGAATTTGATCTGAAGGTCCAAAGATCAACCCTTGATTGAACTTTTTTTTTGGTTAATAACCATTGGAACGAAGAGGCATGGACTAAGCCGAAGTGCCATATTAGAAAATTTTACCGAAATGATTTACCAAGAGGTAGAGCACAAAATTATTCCGAAGACGCCAACTATCAAATAAATAAACGTGACGCGAAGAGTAGTCACAATTCCTGGTGTGGTACACTGATTGATGCTCTTGATGTGCTAGCCGAAGGTCCTGGGATTGATTCCCTCTTTGGACTCTTTTTTTTTCAAACGAAGTCACAACCATTGAAAATCTGAAGACTAATTTGCTCTTCTCCCGAAGAGAACATGCCCCCCTTTTTTTCTCCTTTTTTTTTCTTTTGGCCGAGGGCATTTCTCTTCTCAACGCTCGCATTTTTGCACGCGCCTTTGATCATCGGTCGACGGTATTTCATTTTTCTCTTCTCAACGCTCGCCTTTTTCGCGTGCGCCTTCGATCATCGGTCGAAGGTATTTTCATTTTTCTCTTCTCAATGCTCGCCTTTTTTTTTTTGGCGCGCGCCTTCGATTATCGGTTGAAGGTATTTTTCCGAAGAGAATTCCGGGGGGTAATAGCAATAGTTTAATGAATGTACATGCGTAAAGTGAAAGGGGTTATACCTTCGGTTGGCTAGAAATTCTTGTGTCCAAAAGAGATCGCCAAAGAGCGATTGAAGAGAAACAGTTTTCATGTCGTCAAATGTCACTAGTGACAATGCCACCATTAATGTAGACCAAATGATGTATCCATTCCATGATGTGGCATGTTCATTTTCATATCCAAGAGCAATTGCCATATAAATCCATTAATGAGGCATAACCGCTAATGCCAACGAGGAATATTTCTTGGCTCTTCGGCAAGGTGCGATATGTTCCAGAGTGCAAAAGACCAATAATTCTTACTTCAGCGAAGAGGAACGTTCACAGGTATACTAACCAGAGCTCTATTGCAGCGAAGAGTAAGAGGATACCGAAGCTAGAGCAATAACAAAATGACAACACGTCCCAGCGGTAGCTGGGCTTTGACAAGTATGCGAAGCAGAACACAATAGCACCGAGGCCCAACAGATGCAAAGCTCATTGAATGCGAAGTCAACTAGAATTCCAAAAGCGAAGCTTGTATGGGGTCCAAGAAACATTACGGCAGCGAGTACTACGGACGGCACCGAAGCTCAGCGAGACCCAATCGTAAGATCCAATACCATTTCTAGGATCCTTATGGTATGACTAATTACCAAAGATAATTGATTTCCGAATCCTGAAAACAAAACGCTGCACACACTTTTCCGAAGAGGACATACTCTATCACTCTTTTTCATCTCTTCTTTTTCCAATGTTTGCATGCCGAAGACAATTTATTCAATGTGCTCAAGTGATAAAGTGGTTTCGGATGTGTGTATAATATAAAAAGCACTATAGAGAGGCATAGTATAAAAACAAAGTGAACATCTAGGTGATTAATAGAGAAGAGCACTTTAATAATTTAAAGAAGCATGTATGATTGATAGACGAAGACAGTAAGCAAGAACAAGAGACTTCATATTTAGTGACTTAAAGATTTTCTTGTTCATAAAAACTAAGTGGGCTTAACCATCAAAGAGCTGAGCTGGCGATTGCTATTTGTTGAGTTTTGCCCACTTAGCCTAAGCCCATCGCGTAAATTTATGCCAAAAGTTATTTTATTGGCTAAACAATGAAATTGCTTCCTGGAATAGAGGGAAATTTAGATAAATATAAACAGGTAGAGGTAAAGAGTTAATCTTATATAATGGGTAAGGATACTTACAATAGTTTAACCTGCAAGTTAGGGGGGGGCGTAAAAATAATAACTGAGAAACAACATTGCTATTATTAATTTATGAGTGAAAGAGTATACTACATATGAATCTCAATTGTGACCGAGTGCCCAATTCTTGGCACATGAGAACGGTCTCTTTCTTTCCTCTATTTTATTTTGAGTTCAAGCGAATATCACATGACTATATAATGAGTGGTGGCAATATATAACACCGTAGCAAGAAAAAATTTGTCACAAAAAAGGGCATTGGTTATTGATTTTGCTGGGATCAGAATAATATGTTTTGTGCCGAAGATACATCGACTAATGATGAATAACAATAAGGTCACCGATTCGATTCTTCATCGGCTGTTATTTTATTTTGGCACTGTGGCTTGATTAGCGAAGAGTTCTGACGTTTAAATTCCAAAGCCCACTGCAGCAAACCAGCGACCGATGAGATGGCAAAACGAAGAGGCCCAGCATAGAATGGAAAACCGAAGAGGCCCAACTTGAATTAGAATTCCGCAGCCCATCAATCGTGGATTGCGAAGCCAATTACAGGCCGAAAATCCTGGCTCTCAGAGAATGCCCGAAGCCATCGAAGAGGCCGTTCGAGCTGGGCCGGATTTTCCCAAGATGCTGATCTGGCCGCTCTAATGATTACTGATGAAAATCGCGAGGCCATGGGTCATCCAGCGAAGAGAAAGATAAAAATGATCAGGTGAACGAAGCGGCAGTATATCAAAGCCCAATAGTCGTCATGTCAATAATCGTCGAAGAGCCCGATGATTTCAGTATCTATAATCAACGAAGAGCCAACCAATTGTAAAGTCGATAATTGGCGAATAGTGCAATAATTGCAGTCCCACTAATCACCAAGGTTGAGTGAATTGTCCACAATAGACAAATGGACTTGGTTATGTCATAACCTGTAAGTTAGCTTGAGAGATTTTGGATATACAGCTTGCCCCTTCGGCAAAGCCCATGACAAAGCAGTATGAAAAGTAAATAGCACAGACTCGTATGTATACTCAAGCATGCGAAGGTGATAGCTCATACTTGAATAATGATAATAATATACATATAAAAGAAGATGCTAGATGTGAAACAGCAATGGCGCGAAGTAGTATAAATTGTTGAGTGATGAAGGATGTTATAAAAGTAAACATTTACGCCTGAGTACAGAATAGAAAGCGAAGCTAGCAGCTCACGCAAAAAAAGGCCAGGCGCCACTTATATTTTACTACATACGTGGGAGCAATATTTATATACGAAGGTACTTGGAGTATAAGATGATAATACGTATCTTCGGTACAGGAATTAAGCAGCTCAACCTGGTGAACGCCAAAGACAAGGAACAGAAGAGGGATTTTTTTTTTTTTGACAATCTAAACGGGATAAATTTTGATGTTTGCCAAAGAGGCATGATGCCAAAACCTATTCACCGGGATACAACGTCTGCGAAGAGACTGACATAACTGAACTTAAACAGGATACAGGATCATGATGAGCTGGTGATTTCAGGGCTGATTGCAGTTTGCAGGATTAAAGCCTTTCGGTGGTATATTTGTAATTTTGCAAACAAGTATTTAACATGAGTAATAAAGCAGTTATAAAAAGTGATATAATGTGCTTATTTTTATCGTTTAACTGACTGGATGGGAGACATTCTCAGCAACATGAGTAGTGGCATAGTGTACTCCGGCAATCGCTGTCTACGGGTGCCCAGCCAAATCTAAAAACTTAGCGCAACACGAGAAATTGCGAAGATATAACTGGGGGGAGGAAGCATGATTTCTAACAGAAACACCGAAAGTTCGCAGTAGTGAGTAGCAATTGTTGTGGCGGTAGCTCGTGGGTTCGAATTCCCACGGTGCCACTGAAATTTCAATTTTTGCAGTAACCGCTGGCCTGCGGAGCCTCTCGCCCGAAGTGAATTCGAAGTGCAGTCATCTGCACAGTATTTCTGAAGGAGTGAGCTGGCCTGAAATGAATTCGTAACCCAAAATGACGAAGCTGATGCGGGCCAAAATTCCGAAAAGGCCATTCAGGAGAGGTTGTGTGGGCTGAAATTCTGAACAGGCTGGAGGTCTTGCATTCGAAATCCTGCGAAGCCAGCAATTTTTGCGCATCGCCAACGTAGATTGCTGGGTTCTCTTCGGTCAAAACCCGTAGGAATTTTTATACTGCACACTGTGTTCAACCGAAGAGGAAGTCCGGGCACATTGGTCATCGAGGCATCTTCGTTTTTTTAGCGGCTGCGATATTTTCTTTGCTGCGCTTTTGAGATCTTTCGAGGTTGACGAGGCCTTGCTTGATGGATTGTGAAGCCCATGTTGTAAACGGCTCGGTACGGTTCTTACACTGCGAAGCAAATATTTAGGTAAGGAAAGGAGATTATCACCAAAGCGCGAAGGTTCACAGTGGGTGGGTAGTGTTCCCACTGAGCAAAAGCTCGGGGTTCTATGCCGCGAAGAGATGAAAGTTTGTTGAGATAATTTCGAAGGGGATGAAGCAACTTATCTGGGCTGTGGGTGTTGGGGCTCGCTGATGGCTTTTGGCCTGTGAAGATGATTTGGCCACGATGACCGTGAGTTGTTGATCGCCATCTGTCTAGTCTTTTTCTCGGAGCTATCTTCGGACGAAGCAAACTGGCGTCGGGATTTTTTTTCAAAAATCACTTCGTTTTTTCATTCTTGTTTTTTTTGAAACCTGATAATATGTAACAGAACCGAAGAGAATTCCAAGGAGGCCGAGTTGGTTGATAAATCCCGAAGTTACTCTTTTCGTGGATTCCAATGAATCCCATGTGTAGCTTTGTGTAGCCCAATTAAGTTTCCGCTACCCTTGCGAAGATACTAGTTAGACAGTGATTGTTATTAGAAACGAAAGCAAAAGGCAATGCAATGGTAATAATCATGAGTGCGATGCCAGAGTTCGCGGTGTTCGAGACCCAAGGGGAAGCTAATTTTTTTTGCACATAAAAGCAAAGTGTTTGGCCACTAATCTGGTTGACCCGCTGGCGGAAATGCGGAGGTCCTGTACCCCGCTAGCTAATTGGGCAGGAGAGAGGGTTCGACCCGCGGTTTCTCCTAGGCTTCGTCAGCCTGCGCAATCCATGAAGCTGCATGACTGGATTGCAGGGGTCCTACATTCGGTGGTTTTATTTTTTTCTCTTTACTCTTTCTCTTCATTTTTGTTGCGAAAGTGGCCACTACTTTTGGTTGGCTTGGTCAGTCATCTTCAGATGAAGCACAAGCCAGTCATCTTTGGACATGGATGGAGTGCTGTGTCCGGCCGAGTCCGTAGTGTATTGTGAAGCCAAGTTTTGCTCTTCTCTTGCGTGGGACGAGCACGGTGGGCACTAATGTCGGGGAAGTGATCTTCGCCACAACAGAGTAGAGGAGAGAGAGAGTGAGTGTGAGTAGAGTCTCAAAACTGCCATCATCCCCCTTCCCCCTCAGCCCTTAGGCTGCTTATATAGTGAGGGGGGAAGGTGGTCGTTTTCTCGTATTTCATTAGCTTTTCTCAATATTACAAATAGATCCTTAGCCGTTACAAACAGGTCCCTACCAGGCATATTTTTTCCCCAACCGACGGTTAGCACGGGCAACATACCATGTATAATCTAGGAGAGCACAATTCTAGATACCACTTGCAATCAATAAACATGCTCATGCAATCCTAGAGAGGCATACGAGCTACAATAATGCATGTGATTGTTTTATCTTGCTCTTTACCTCATATGCAAAGGAGGGGAATTTGGGTCACTAATTTGTAATCCCATACTTGGCTCCAATCCAATTGCATGATACATCCCTACTTATGCACCCCAATTTGCTAAGTCTCCAAATTCCCCGAAGCCACTCTCCTCTTCTAGGTCTTTGGGACGCAAACCTTTTGGGAGCCTTCCATGGTATGAATTACTTCCCTTGGCACCCAAATAGGTCAGTTCCATCCTTGGTTCCTCCACCACATGGTATGAGCCACCACCTTAGCATTCTTCTTCTTCTCAAGTATGTAGTAGTTGCTCCTTTGCTTTGCCTTGTAGGTGGGCTTAGTGTACATTAGTGAGGCCTTAAATTTTGGAGAGTTCTTGCTCTTCTCCTCCATTGCCTTCTTCTTGCCCTTTGCATAGTTCTTGGCCTTGTTGCTCTTGCTATTGTTCTTTTTTTGGTCCATCTCCTCCTTGCATTGATAGGACTTGTGGCCTTCTTTGTGACACTTGAAGCAAGTCACGGTTTCTCCCTTCTCAAGCTTCTTCACACCCTTGGACAGGCTATCTTGAGGAGGTCAGACTTGATCTTGTGCCTTTTTTCCTTTAACCAGCCTTAAGTCTGCCCTTAGCCTTTCCACCTCTTGTTTGAGCTCTTCATTTTACCTAGCAATGAGGTCATCGTATGTTTCTACAACCACATTCTCATTGCAAGGTGTTAGATCACAGGAGGAAGAGGTAGACACATCTACCTCGACAATAGGAATTGCACAAGGAATAGCATAATGAATAGATGCATCCAATGAGTTTGTGAGTGACTCATATTTTACTTCAAGGTCCTCAAATTGCTTCTTGAGCTCCCCATGCTCCTTGTCTAACATATTGAATTTGTTAAGCAAGTTCTCATATCTTGAGACAAAGGAGGCATAGAGCTCTTCATTAGCCTTCAACGCCTTGATTTCTTCCTTTTGTTTGAGCATGTAATCTTGTTGTTCTTTAATTAAGCTCATCATCTCACAAATATCATTGAGCTCATCATCGAAGGTGGAGGGGTCATCACTTACGTTCTATTACCTTTGTCCATGAGGCAAATGTGTGATGACCGGGTGGTAAGGGCTTGCTTGATTCATCACTTGAGCTTTCTTTACCACCCTTCTTTCCCTTGATGATAGCGGGGCAAGCTTGATGTATTCATTGCTTGCTCTTCTTCTTCTTGCCCACCATCTTGAACACTCCTACCGCATCTTCTCCTATGCAGGTTTCATAGCCTAGCAAGTAGAGTTTCCTCACATACTTGTCCATCTTTGTTTGGTAGAAGCGGATGGCCCTTGAGGTTGCTTCATCCTCACTTGAGCTTGAACTTGAGGCTTCATTATCACTCTCATCCTCCTCTTCGTCATCACTTGAGCTTTGCTCTTGCCGCCTTGGTTGATGCTTGCATGTGTGCTTGACGGCAAGGCACTTTTGGCTTGAAGTGGAGGTGGACTCTTGCTTGTTCATCCCCATGGAATACTCAAGGGCAACAATTGTGTTGACGACATGTTTGGGTGTTGTTGGTGGTCGTTATTGCAGGATTTCGACCACCAACCGTCAGTGAATAAATGGGGTATACATAAAGTTCTGTGCATTATATACCTAACACTAATGAATTCCACGAGTTTTGGTGGTTTTCGATGCATCACAGGGAGAAGCTCAAATTCCGTACAAAAGAAGATCATTTGGAGCAGGAGAGAATTCTTGCACAAAGGGCTTGAGATAAGAACCACAAATTCCATCACTATGAAGTATCCCAAATGTCCTCATGGACCAAACCATGGCAAAGAGCTCGTCGAAATAATGAAAATGGAATTTTGGTTGACTCAATTTGGAGTCCGGATGCAAAAGTTACGGCTGTTGCAAGTCAGCACTACGGGCTGGTGGGCTGGCCGCCCGGCCACCATATTTGCCGCTCGGCCTGATGGGCTGGCTGCCCGGCCACCACTTGGGCTGCTCAGAGGAAGGTGGCAGCCCAAGAGGTGTTTTGGGATTAGTCCCACCTTGAGAACTCTTGGAAGACTGCCCCCACCTCAAGGCTATAAGTAGAGGGGCACTCCCCCACTCCAAAAATGTACTTTTCACCATGTGATTCTCTTCTCCCTCTCTAGGAGGCGCCCCACGGGAGGTGTCTCCACTCTGAAAATAGTGTTTGGTTAGGAGTTAGAGAAGTGTCTGCTGTATCGGAGTCATTCGGAATATTCGGTAATGTATTCTATTTTGATATCTTCAGCATTACTTTTCGATTATTGACTAGTGCAAGTACTTCATGTTTCTACTTTTTGCACTTATCTTTGTCTCTGTTAGTAATTCGAGTGGTGTAGTTGCATTTTCCTTTTTGGTCCACCATTTCGAAGCCTGAGTTGTGCTAAACTAGAATTGATTGATCGTTGTTATGCTTGCCGGTGCTACAATTCACCCCTAAACTTAGACGCTAGGCTCTGGTTAGCTCCTCACCTCTGGCTAAGGATGAGCTATTGTTGTTCAAGCGAAGCTTGAACACGTTTGTAGCATGCCATCCTGCCCACGCAGATTTTCTTGGTAGCCCCACTCGGTGACAGTGTGTGGTGTGCCTGGGTAGTCCAGGCCCGTTCGTTCAGTAGGCTCGTAGGTGATAGCCGGGTATCCTTCGGTGGTCTACTATCTACCCCTTGACCCCTCGAGGCGCCAGAATTTCGCTCGACGCAAGTTCATAATTCTGTTGAGGTCCTTTCGACCCTTAACACAGATAGCTCTTGTATGCTAGCAGAGATAGAAGACCGAAACATAGTCCCTATCTCATTGTCCTCCTAGCTTTACTTGTTTTCTGCCAACAGTGCTTGGCCTGTATCCCTTGGTGTCTGGTGTCAACCTTTCCTAGGTATCGGTTGACATGAAAGAGTAGTAACAACTGGATGAATGATAGTTTAATATCTCTATCTCAATGCTTCCATGTGGATAAATATGATACCTTGGAATACTCCCGGGTAAAAGGCTACAGCGGTCCCCGTGTGTTTGCGGAGTAAAATCCGGTAGGCTAAGAACAGCCAACAAGCTTTTCTGGTGCCGTTGCAGGGGAAGCGCCGAGTTAGAGTGTTATTCTGTTTTTCATCTTTTTGTTATTGCTCTTTCTTTTGAAAATCCAAAAAAATAGAAAAATAGAAAACCTTCTCTTCAATCTTGCTCTATCCGTTGAGTAAATCTTGATCATGCTCATTCATGCTACAAAGTTTACGTAAAAACATAGCTTGGGCCATCTGTGTGCCCAGAGACTAATTTTCAAATTAAGCGTGCTGCTTGGGTTGAATTAGCCTCTTTTTTTTAAACGATGTGTCGGGATAAATGAGCTATGTGTAGACTTTGGTAGTGACGTTCCGTGCTAGTTCATGAGCCATGATTCTTGAATTAGCTGGATCTCTCAAGTTTATCGGAGACACAAAAATCCCGGTAATGTTTCAAAAATGCACCTGTGTTTTTTACACCGTGAATTTGAGTAAAGTTGGAGAGATGGAAGTCATGGTTTAGCAACATGGTTTGTGCTATGCTTTGATTGAAATGTTTTGCTAGCACTTTGTGAACAATGGGCCTGGTGGTTAATACTCTTTACACATTTTGGACCCTTGTGTTTGTTGTACACTAACCTATTGCAGGAGGCATTCATTCCCTACACGAGTGGAGAGGCCCCATGGCCGACATTCTGGTGCTCAACCTCTTGCCCTTTTTGGGAAATGATAGCAAGGTGACATGCAATCGTATACCACATTATGCTATCATCCATGCTTGAATTTGCACAGCTAGTAGGCCACTGGTCTACTGCCCCACGGGAGGATTGCGTACCCGTGGCGTTGTGGTGTAGATCCCAAATTCGGCCAGCATAGACAGCTCTGATCGCAGGCAGAGCCCGGTCTTAAGCACCACAAGGGCAAACACAAATCAAAGTCTACAAGCATTGTGAGAATGTCGAGGTCATGATATGCAGTCAATGACTGGTGGCACATGTCATACCCAACAAGTATCAAACCCAATAAGAGCATGATAGGGAGCAAGTTTGGAATCAGCAATCAGTGCAGAATCCAAGCTTGGGGGAGAAAATTGTCTGGCATTTGACAAGCTTCTAGAGAGACAACCAAAATTTGAAAGCCAATGAAGTAGAACTTGATACATATCTGCGACATTACATTCCACTGACCAACCATGGAGCAAGAGCTCTACTGTTTACTGAGGTGGAATTTTAGCATCGATACCTCCAGCGTCAATGAAGGTAACCCTTCTAACAGCTATTTTTCAACATTCTCTTTTTAGAGGTCGTTTCAAAATGCCTGTTAGTGATAGCTCTTGGAACAAAACCTTCATCGTACTTGGATCTTCCATAGTAGTGCTATCATGGTAGCACTAGAGACCAAACGTTCTTCATGCTAAAGATCCTAGGACCATAAGATCTTCCAATAGTGCTATCATAGGTTAGCTTATCCTGATCAGCTAAGCTAGCCCTCTACTTTGCCCAACCAAGATAAAATCCTGTTAGGTAGACAAAGGCCACGTCGAACCCTAACATGCAGGGAAAGGTAGATGGAGGTTTCCAAAGATCATAATGGAGGAATGAAAATGCCATCACGTGATCCACCCTCATCCTTGAGTATCTCTTCGCACAATGATTGGACAAGTCTTCCACTGGAATCAAAATGAAGGACAAAGCGGAACATGAAAACTTCACACAAAGGAGTTGTTTCTTCACACCACAGGAATCAAGCTTGGGGGAGGATATTCCATGAGGCACCCATCCTCTGATCCAACCCTTGAAAGTAAGGACCTCGATGTTCAACCTACGACAATGGTTGATTGCTGCAATACATTGACCATGCTCTGCATCACTTGGGAGGCAAACATAAAGGCCATCTCTCATCCCGAGAGGACATCTTGAACACCACAAGACCAGATGTCTCTATAGTAGGAGGTTGCAAGTGGTATAAAATCTACGTAGAGACATCACCCAAGTATGGAGGAACGCAACGAGTGGGCATTCCTTAATTCCCTTCCCCTGGCCGGACACACAACAAGATTTACCAGAGGTCAGGTCGATCTACTCTACTCATGAGTCAATGCGCCAATGAGCCACCTGACATCACAAGCATGGCACAACATGAGTCAGCATGCCAATGAGCCACCTGACATCACAAGCATGGTGAGCAACCATCAACTATGGTTGGTGGCAAACTGCAAGGATGCAAGGAGTCAACTCCAACAAACATCCACCTCTATCATTCCACTCAGTCTGATTGGGAATAAACAGCTGGCCGCGACCGAAATTGTGTTACTTTGGGAGAATGTTAGGCTTAAGGCAAAAATATGATGTTGGAGTGGGAGATCCAACAAGAGACATTCATCCATGGGAGTAGTATCATCAGATCAGATGTGTCAAATCCAAGCCCCCGACACTTTGCAAACGGTCCAAACAGCAGCACGAGAGAAACAACTGCTCATCAGATAGTCATTTCTAGAAATAGAGGAGGCAGAAAAAGAGTAGAGAGAGAAGTGAATTCGCCTAACATAGGTGAGCAACAAAAGCAGCATCGTCGTCACCCAGGGAATAATCAAGCTTGCGGGAGGCAATGCCAGGTAATGCTGAAGCTCAGTTTCATGGCAATCACTTGCAAGAACTAAGCTTGGGGGAAGATCACCAGGTGAGTACCCCGAATGCTCTGTATCAAATTGATATCTTAAATCCTGAAAATTGCCATGACACACCAAAAATATTTACATTTTGGTTACCCCGGATAAAATAAAAGTTATAAAAATTTGCATAATTCGAAAACAACAAAAAGATTTCTGTATTTAGGACGAATAAACTAACTCCTAGCTATAATGCTAGAGCTTTATTTATACCCTTGCTTAAAGGAAATGATGAATAGTTGCTCTGTTAATTTCTTGTAAGTATTTCGTATACATCCTGACACTCTCCTAAAAATTTGAACTTATTGGCATTTGTCGTGATCCTACCTTCAATCTTTAACCTTGTGGGAGCAAGTGCTTTCAAAACCATGTCTAAGTTGTTGTGAGACGTGATATAATCAAAGTATGAGTTCAACCCATCTTGATCCTAGTAAGGTGAATTCTCAGAGTTTTCTTTTTGAAAATTAAAATGAGAAAAGTTCCTTAGTGGTTTAATTGCCTATCCAGAGCCAAATGCTTACATGATGAAACCTTTGCATATGCTACTTATTGTTATGTTGAGTTTTGTCAAATTTTGAGTTCTTATGAAGTAGTGACATTTCAAGTCCCGATCAAAATCCCTCACATTCAGCTCTATTTGCTAGCCTTCCTTCGTCTGGTTATGCTTAAATCTACACTCGATTCAAGCATCCCCCTATACCAGACGTTTCTCCACCATATCCATCATCCACCTACCTATCCACAAATATGGTCTTACAAATAAATACTTCAGTCATATTCCAGCAATATCCCAAAGTTCTCATACAAGAAGGAGACATGGAGCTATCAAAAAAAAAGAAAGAAGAAGAGAGAAAAAAAAGAGAAGAAGAAAAAAGTGAGAAGAAAAGAAAAAAAATGATACCTCCATGAACTCAAAAGCTTCAAAGTTTTGAGAGGGGATTCACCAAATAAGGAGTTTTTCATCCAAGACCATTTCCATCCACAAAACAAACCCATTCTATCCTTTGATCGGGATGAGAAGTATCACAAACTTTGCTAGGACCAATCTTTGACTCAACAAAATACATGACATAGGTAAGCCAACTTTATCCCTACCTTGAGCTCCACATAAGCCTTTTAGTTGATAGGGAAAAGTTTGGCCAATGGTCTAGTGAGGAAATATGAAACCACTTGAGCGATAGAGGGTACCATTTAAGGAATTAATGCTTTCATTTCAAAAAAATTTCAAACCCTCCGAGTATGAAACCAGAAAAGTGATAGAGTTCGGTGACACTCGACTAAGATTGTTCCGTCTATCAACCACCGAAGACAAGGTAAGAATTGCCAGAAGCCCCACAGGTATGGATAAAAGGAGGGGTACACTTATGCCAGTTTGTTCATAAAAATAGAGTGTTAGATTGTGCACTTAATACTTGCAGGACATTGACATTGACGCAACTCATGATTTGCCAAGCCTAAGTCTTAGCTTTGCTCGAGGACGAGCAAAAGTTCAAGCTTGGGGGTGTGTTGGTGGTCGTTATTGCAGGATTTCGACCACCAACTGTCAGTGAATAAATGGGGTATACATAAAGTTCTGTGCATCATATACCTAACACTAATGAATTCCATGAGTTTTGGTGGTTTTTGATGTATCATAGGGAGAAGCTCATATTCTGTACAAAAGAAGATCATTTGGAGCAGGAGAGAATTCTTGCACAAAGGGCTTGAGATAAGAACCACAAATTCCATCACTATGAAGTATCTCAAATGTAATCATGGACCAAACCATGGCAAAGATCTTGTCAAAATAATCAAAATGGAGTTTTGGTTCACTCAATTTGGAGTCCGCATGCAAAAGTTACGGCTGTTGCAAGTCAGCACTACGGGTCTGGTAGGCTGGCCGCCCGGCCACCATATTGGTCGCCCGGCCTGATGGGCTGGCCGCCCGGCCGCCACTTGGGCCGCTCGGAAGAAGGTGGCAGCCCAAGAGGTGTTTTGGGATTAGTCCCACCTTGAGAACTCTTGGAAGACCGCCCCCACCTCAAGGCTATAAGTAGAGGGGCACTCCCCACTCCAAAAATGTACCTTTCACCATGTGATTCTCTTCTCCCTCTCTAGGAGGTGCCCCACGAGAGGTGCCTCCACTCTGAAAATAGTGTTTGGTTAGGAGTTAGAGAAATGTCTGCTGTATCGGAGTCATTCGAAATCTTCGGTAATGTATTCTATTTTGATATCTTCAACATTACTTTCCGATTATTGACTAGTGCAAGTACTTCATGTTTCTACTTTTTGCACTTATCTTTGTCTGTGTTAGTAATTCGAGTGGTGTAGTTGCATTTTCCCTTTTGGTCCACCATTTCGAAGCCTGAGTTGTGCTAAACTAGAATTGATTGATCGTTGTTATGCTTGCCGGTGCTACAATTCACCCCTAGACTTAGACGCTAGGCTCTGGTTAGCTCTTCACCTCTAGCTAAGGATGAGCTATTGTTGTTCAAGCTTCGCTTGAACACGTTTGTAGCGTGCCATCCTGTCCACGCAGATTTGCTTGGTAGCCCCACTCGGTGACAGCGTGTGGTGTGCCTGTGTAGTCTAGGGCCGTTCGTTCGGTAGGCCCGTAGGTGATAGCCAGGTCTCCTTCGGTGGTCTACTATCTACCCCTTGATCCCTCGAGGCACCGGAATTTCGCTTGACGCAAGTTCATAACTCTGTTGAGGTCCTTTCGATAGATACCTCTTGTATGCTAGCAGAGATAGAAGACCGAAACACAGTCCCTATCTCGTTGTCCTCCTAGCTTTGCCTGTTTTCTGCCAACGGTGCTTGGCCTGTATCCCTTGGTGTTTGGTGTCAACCTTTCCTAGCTATCGGTTGACGTGAAAGAGTAGTAAGAACTGGATGAATGATAGTTTAATATCTCTATCTCAATGCTTCCCTGTGGATAAATATGATACCTTGGAATACTCCTGGGTGAAAGGCTACAGCGGTCCCCGTGCACTTGCGGAGTAAAATCCGGTAGGCTAAGAACCGCCAACAGGTGTCTTGTTGTCCAAGCCTTCCTTTAGCAAGATGGTCTTGACGTTGTCGTAGTCGGGCTAGCGAAGGCAACGGATGATCTTGCGGTTCACCTCTCCATCCGTTATTTGCTTTAGACCTAGGCCATTGATTTCATTCACAAGAGTCTTCAAATGTGAGAACATATCATGAGAACTTTCATTAACAAGTTGCTTAAAGCTAGTTAGCTCATCGGCGAGAACATGATACTTTTGATTGGCTACATCCGATGAGCCCTATTGATTCTTGACAATTTGCTTCCATAGCTCATGAGCATTTGGAGAAGCATACACACAATTGAACACATCATCACAAAGAGAGGACTACAAGGTGGATTTGGCAATAGCATCAAATTGCCTCTCACGACCGGAGTTGCTACGGGTGCCCTCTTGAGTGACACACCAAACATCAAGCCCCCGTGCTTGAAGATGTGCTTCCATGAACACCTTCCACCGAGGAAAGCCCTTCGCATCAAAAAACGGAGTCCTATTGGTACTTAACCTAGTTTAAGCGCATAACATGAGTTTTGCGCCTAAACTGGATTAAGCCTGGTAGTCTGTCAGGTCCTAAAAGGCCCTGACTATGCTAGACAGAATTGAATATACAACAGGTGACCCCTAAAGAGTCTTGGATTATTCCAATACAAGAAGTTTAACAATAGAATTTAATGGAACAAAACCGATACGAACAAAGTTTTGTATAAATTGTGTAACAAAAGTGTAAAAACTTACAGCGGAGGAGAGAACCAAATGATTGGACTTTGCCATATAGATGTTAACATTATGTGAAATCAACATCGACCCCCACTGATGTTGTTTCATTTCAAACACATCTAAGAATAGAAAAGGAAGCTTGAGCATCTGGCTTCTTTATTTCTTCAACTTTAGGAGGTATAAGAAAGCCGTTAGGAGAACACCTAGCTTCAATACTTTCTTATAGAAGAGGAATGAGCAAGAGACTCTATACCTGAAAAAGAGTTAAAGCCACAACTCTGAGTACTAATTACTCAGCAAGACTTATCCGGCCACTGGGTCTAAACCCGACTTTCTAACCAATGGCTGAAGCTGGTTAGGTCAACTTACACGCTGTAGGCCTACAATTGAATCCTTAGTTTTTAGAGTGTCAACTTCTTTTAGTTGTTCCTTTTTATAGTAGGTTATACCTATTCTAATGGCAAACAAAGCAAGCACTTTGCAATATTATTACATATCAAAAACATTATTCTTTTTAACTACGATGTTGATCAAGATTCAACTGTTACACCTGGTAAGCCCAGCGATTCGAATTGATTTTATACTCTCGGGAATAATACTCAAACACCAGTCATGTGTGTACGACGACCACACGTATGATAACCTAACATCCTCGTTGCCACCTAGTCTGAACTGCCCTTACCGAACCTGGGTGTACACTGACACCCGCCTGTCTCCCTCCATCCAGTTGGTCTCACCACAATTCAACCCTAGGTATAAAGGATGAGAGGCTTATTGGACCTTGTGACGAGGACAACAAGTGAATGAGATGCGTTTGATGCTGAAAACAGGGCTCAACATCGTACGGCCTTATACGACATAGACATGATCAGGATCTCAATCATGTTCTTTCATTAGGCCTTTCATATTCACCATTTGTCAAAACATAACTGATCCCATCCAATGTCTCCAATTAATATCTCAAGATATTTTCTTGGATTCCTCTAAAAGTAAACGTAACCTATAATTAAGTTTTACTAAGCATCTAATCTAATATGTATAGGATTCATTATGCTTGAATCATGGATTCAGTATGCACTAGGGTTTCAATCAATTACTAACTCTAATGCACATTCATAACTCATCAATTAAGACTCAAAATAAAAAGGGTAGCTGCACGGGGCTTGCCTGGATTTCTCCAAGGGTTGAGGCACGGAAAGTTAGTATCTTGATCAGTAATGCTCCTCCTGGTGCTGTTGTCGAATTGCAGAACTTTGCTCTCGGATTCCTCCTTGAACTGTTTTATCGGCGATCAACTCGACTTATCGTATCTAAATGCATGATATGGATAATGCATAAGTATGAGGATGATCAACCTAAAAATAAAAGGACTATAGAAGTTCCTAAAAAGAAAAGGTGGGGCACTAAAATCAAAATTCAGGCCTTCTCTTAAGTTTAAATAATTTTTATAAGGTTGAAATAATTTTTTAGGGTTTTAAAATAAATTTATAAGAATTAAAATAGTTTCTTAATATTTTTAAAATCTTAAAACAAATTATTAGAAATTAGAGTTAAATAAGTACTTTAAAGTAATAAAATAATTTTATAAGGTTTTATAATAAATACTAAAATTTTAGAAGCCGAAAATGAATTATTAGGAATTAAAAAGTATTTTCGAAATAATAAAGTAATTATTTAATTATCTTCATTAATTATTTAAAATAAAATAAGACTTTAAGGATTTTTAAAACTAATTAACAAAATACATAATCATTTTTAGGAAATAAAATCAGAATTGAAATAATTCGAAATAAGAAATACTTTTAGAAAATTAGAAATTAAAAAGAAGCCCAAGGCCGACAAATAATTTTTTCTGCAAAAGTTCCATTTTACTCCCTGAATTATCCTCTTGGCTTGGATTTTCTCCCTCTCCCCTTTCGGCTCGGCCCGGTCCAGAAGCCAGGCCGAGCCATGTTCTCTCTCTCCCATTTCGGCCCAAGCGGCCATACGACCTAGTCTTCCCCTTTCTCATTTCTCTTTTCCTGGCCCAAGCGAACCGGCCCAGCAGGCCTGGCCCATCTGGCCTTCGCCCAGGCCAGGGCACAGGCGCTGACGCGCTTGCACGCGCGGCCACACACCGCGAGCTCGTCGGCGCCACGCGGGTGGCCTGCATGCGCGATGGTGTGCCCGGACGTCACCGCCGGCGACCAAAGGCGTGGAGGCGCAGCTCCTTCTCGCCTTTCTCTTCCCTCTTCTTCCTTTCTTTCCCCTTCTGTGTGTCCTCTCTTCTCTCTCTGTCCATGAGGCCATGGTCATAAACACCATGGATGGCCCGAGCTCAAATCAAGCTCGGCCAATCCCAATCCTTAACTAGGATAAGTGGAGGAGGGTTACGAAGGTGTGGAACACAGGTACTTACCGTCCAATGACTAGGAGAGGCAGTGGAGGTGACTCTCAACGGTGTGGTGCGCGGCGGATGGAGGTGCGATGGTGCGGGGACTGTGCGGCAGCGAAACAGGGATAGTGATGTAGGGCTAGGGTTACGGGTGGTGGAGCAGTGCTTGGCAGGGTCTTAAATAGGCGGGAAGGGCGGTGGGATGGCAGTGGAATGAGGACAGAGATGACGATGGATGAAGGCGACGAGCATGGCGGCAGCAAGCTCCTGCGGGAGCGAGGTTGAATACGATGGGCGAAGGGGCACGACCACTGGGCCGGCCCATGTGGCACTTAGCCTCAGAGCCACGCTGGCCCACAGCTTCAGCTTGGGCTGCACACACGAGGCTTGTGGCACCGGCTGGGCTGGCAAAACTGGGGGCAGGCCGTCTGTGGCTTTGGGCCGCTGGTTTCCCCCCTTTTATCTTTTTTTATATATTAATATTTTCTTATTTCTATTTTTAGACAACAATACAAACAAAATTATCCCAAAGTCTAAATACAAAAGTGAAAGGGTAAAATCTATACTATCACTTTGCACTTTTATTTTTGAACAAAAATATGTTTGTGAAGGATTTGAATTCAAATTTAAATTTAAACAATTTAAATCTTAAATTTAAAATTAAAAATGCATATGATGAATGCTTAACTACACTTAAAAATTTGGGGTATCACAAACGGCACTCCTACGAGCTATCTCACAAATTTGCCAATGAATTGGCTATTCTCGCAAGAGATGTGAGCCCTAGCTCTGAAACCAATTGAAAGGAACGTGCCGGGCTATCTAGTGCATAAGATAAACCTATTTCGCCCTACACGTGCTAGTTAAGCCTAAGGTTTATCTATGCCCTCTCTAACTTACCCAAAAGACTTGCAACCTAGAGCCAAACCTAATCAAACTAATTAGGAAAGCTAAAGGCACACAAGAGAGGAAATGTGGAAATGTAAATGCGGTAAGTAAAGAGGTAAGGGCAAGGGGATGTAAACTCCCAAGAAGACATGAGGATTTAATGTGGTTCATCAAGGGCTGCATCCATAGGCTCGCCACCGAAAGCAAAATCTGAGCCAATCACCATCTTGCACTCGCCGCCAAAGGCTCCCAGCAAGTAAAGGCTAAGTGCCACCAAACCACCAAGGCTTGGCCATCGCCACAGTCTATCTCGGTCACAAGGCACTGAATGCTTCACATGGAGTTTGAAGGTTCTCCTTATCCCCGTACAAAGTGTCACTGCCTCTCCACACCAAGAAGAAGGGTCTAGCAATGAATACAATGTGGCTTGACCATAGCCAAGGCTCTAGCTCACACAGGTGCTACACTCAAGAGGAGCTCGCAAACTCACTCTCCCTAAGCTCAAACCTAGCTTGGATCATGCACTATGATCTCATATGGTGGTTGGATTGATGGATATGCTTGGAATACTCCTCTATACTTGCTCTCAACTTTAGTGGCTCCAGCTCCCTTGAAATGGTCGGGAGGGGTGGCTTATATAGCCCCCAAACACAAACTAGCCGTTGCAAACAAGGGTTGCTGACGCAGACGCAGTGTACTTCGGATTGTCTAGTTTTTTCATTTTCCCAACTTTGGACAATCCAATCCTTTCACTTTCCCAACGGTCACTGAAACATGGCATCAGTGTACTTTTATTTGGTCATTTGTCTGATCTTCAAGAGCAAACTATTCGGTTTATGTAACTGCCAACTTGTTGTTGCACTGGCTATTGAACTAGCCATTGTAATGTCTGGAGGTTTGTCCGATCTTCACACATTAAACTGTCCGGTCTACTATAACTCCTTGGCTGCTCGAACTGCACACCCTCAGGTTTCTTTGTTTGGTCCTTTGTCTAGTCTACTAGAGTGTATCGTCATGTCTATTGTTTTCGTCATCGCTTCAACCACCCTCTACTAGAATTGTCTGGTCAATTCATTCTTCCTAACTTCGAACTATCCGGTCTTCACATTTAGCTAGGTTTCCAGTTTCTTCTGGCCCCTCCAGAAACTTGGTCCGGAGGTATCTCTAGTCATGCAGACCGGATTGTCTAGAACCCCCATTGAGGCAGTCCTTCGGGCCTGGCCTTTGGCTTTTCTTCTTCTTCATCCCTTAGACCTAAACACCTGAGAGTACACATCTAGACACGTTCATTAGTCCAAGTGTTGGTTGTCAATCAATCACCAAAATACAACTATGGAAATATGGCGCATGAGGCCATTTTCCTTACAACGAGTAGGTGGAGGGACGGGGGCCACTTGATCCACTGACTTAGCCATCCAATGCTCCTGGTTGCCTCACAAAATCGGTTGCATGGCGGTTGGTGGTTATAACTTGTGCTTTTCCCTGGATCGTTGGATCTTCAATTTGTTTCTTCCTTAGCCGTAGGATTGGAGTCCCTAGGATTGCTGACTTCATGGATCCGAGTGCTGGATTGGTGAAATGGCATGTCCTTTCAGTGTTTTGTATGCGGCTTGTGTGGAATACATGTCGAAATTGTGTTGACATGGCATTGTTGTACATGCAGGTTGAAGATGGTGCCATTTGGGAACATTCACAGGCCGAGCAGCCTGGAGCTGTGGCTGGGTGGCCTTAGTGTGGCTGGCCGGCCACAGGGTTAGCCATGTGGCTACCCTCCTCCCTAGTTTGGTTCCATTTTGAGTGTTTAGTGTATTTGACACCTGCACTCAAATATTTCAACACAACTGGCGGAAATGCATTAGCAGCAAGGGTTAGTCTACACTTTGATGTATTTTCCCTCATGTTCATGGATAGTTGGCGGTCGAAGATAGAGCAATAATGACCGTCAACAGCCACCATCTAGATCCGACCCAAAATGAGCCATGTACACTGCCATGCTCCACACTTTTTTGTCTCACCTCACCTTTTACTTCCACATCACCAAGATCTTGACAAAAGTACAATCCTACACGATGAAAAAGGGTTTCAGTGCACCTAGAAGGGTAAAACTGACACCTGATCTACCAAACCAGGCTAAGGCTGGCGGACCTTAGGTCAGGCTGCTCGGCTACCTCGTGTAGCCGCCTGGCACAACCCAGGCCGCCGGGCCTTGCCATTTGGCCACCCGGCTGCCTCCCTTCGAAATTTCAAAGTCGAGTTGATCCCTAAGCCATCGGCACTTGTTGAGTGGATGAGATCTGTAACACCCTAATTTTTTTAATTTCGGTATTTTATAATAAATTTAATATGCTTGTTTAGTTTTCTAGGTATTTACATGCTTAGCTTTGCATTTAATGATTTATTTTATTTCAAGTAATTAAAATGAATTCTAGGGCTACCATGGTTGTGCATTCATGCTGGTGCATGTTTTGTTTGTTTGTATGATCTAAGGACATGAATTCAAATTTAGTTGAAATTCATAGATTGGCTTTGGTTTCAAATTAGAAAATAGAGAAAAAAAGAAAAAAAAGAAGAGGAGGAGGCAAAGGAGCCCAGCCGGCCCAGCCCTTCCCCTTTCCCCCTTTCCTCGGCCCATCTCGCAGCCCTACCGAGCCAAGTAGGTGAGCCAGCCCAGCAGCTAGCCACGACCCACCCACGCTCACCCCTCTTCCTCTCTATGACTCGTGGCCCCGCGCCTATGAGCCAACGACAAGTGCAGCCGCTCCGTCAGACCCATCCCCTACCTCGCGCCACTGCCAACGGACTGTCATCCCTCTAGTAATTAGCTTCGAATAAAACTTGGTCAACTAAAAGCAAATGCAGTCGTGTCAGCTAACTTAGAGCCTCATAGTTTGTGTTATGCTTGTTGAGTACGAGTTGATGTACTCACGCTTGTTCCTTTACTTTTATCCTTGTTGGGAGGAAATTCCAACTGCTGCTCAGTTGATGGAGGTTGAAGACTACGTGCAAGATTACGATGAGTACTAGGAGTTTCGTTCACCAGCCGATGTCCCTGTGGCGGCTCTAGTTTTTTTTATGCTTCTGTTATGTTATGACTTTGAGGTTAAGACTTTTTGTCCTATGTAATAATGATGTTAACGTTATGTAACACTTTTATCCTTGGCATGTGTTTGTGATACCATTTGTAATTTGTCATATATATGCAAGACTTGATCCTGGTGCATATATACTTTGCACAGTTTTGTTCATTGGAAACCAGGTGTGACAAGATCACGCTGCCATCTCTTAAAGATGAGATTTTCCATCCTTCTGATCACTCGCATCACTCCCATCTCATCTCCACCTCAAAAACCTAAGTCATGGCCTCCAACAATACCTCTCCCAAGAGCCTAGCCCTCATGTCAGGCACAACGACGACCTATTCGTCGGTGTCTGACGATGAGCTCATTTCAAGAGGGGTCATCCCAATCAGGGACGGCACTTTGGTGCTGGACGTCTCACCACTGGCTGCCAGGCCACTCCTTGAGGCTGCCCAGCCTCAAGGCAGGTCGGCCGCCTAGGAGCGAGGTCTCTCGGCCTCGTCCTTATGCTCCGCAGTGCAGGAAGGCCTGCATGTGGCCAATCTCCTACGTTGACCATTGTAATGAAGGTGTACAGGGCAGATTCCCCTTGGCCTAAGGTCGGGGCGGTAAGTCCTAAGGTGCCCGCACAGAAAATCTTCTCAGATGATTCCGTGAAGAACACAGGCAATGGAGCACCCAAGAGCCTAGGATCACTGGCCTACACCGTTCAAGGCAGAGTTAAATGGGGGAAGGTGTTAGTCATGAAGCACATGGAGAACGTTCTTCGGGGGGACGCATCTATTGATGAGTTCATTGATCCAACTCCAATGTGTCCATTGTGTCACTAAACCCCCTCCGATCCGTACTTTACCAGGTCAATTTGAAGATACATCGAAGGAGGAGGGTGAGAAAGAGACTATAGAGTCTCTCAAGGTGGAGCCTGTAGCCATGAAGAAGAAGTTCATTAGGCTTGAATAACACTGCACGGAAGGTGAACTTTGGAAGTGGGAAATCAATGATAAGTTAGAAATCCTTAGGAAGGGTTTCTCTTCCAAGTCCCATCGCCTTGCTGAAGTCATGGGGCATCTCGAAGCCTATTATCCACCCATGCCATAGATGCCCCAGGCTTCATAATAATTTTTAGTATAGGCGCCTTTTTAATTCTTAGTGTTTAGGTTTTGTTTCATTTATTTCTTTGTATGGACAGCGCCTATGTTTGCTTTGATTTGTTTATCTCCATCATTAATGCTTACTTCATTAAAGTTTCATTTATCACTGCTTTGGGTTCAAGTGTGGGGAGATGGCACTTGGCCACCCCAACTTCCTCTCACTAACCCTGCAGAAACAAACGAGAATGCTACTCACAAAAACATGGGATGATCTTAACCAAAAGTTAGCCGCTTGGCCAAGCCCCTTGGCCGCCCAGCCTGCCATGTACTTGAAAAACGTCCCAAAGCACTTGTCCACATAAGACGATCGATGCAAAGGTCAAAAGACCCACTCGTCAGGCCGCCTAGCCCTTGACTGGGCCGCCCAGCCTAACATAGGGTTAAGTTGGCCCATGTTCACTCCGACCTTGCCCAAGGACCAGGTATTATCGTGAATATTTCATAATATGGCCCATACACTTCACTCTATACATGAAACTTGGATAAAAACCTGGTCTACATGATCATATTGTCAACTTTTGTCTATGCTTGTACAAACTTTACTCCCTATGTTGAAGTAAAATTGCCCATGGATGGTTTTTGATTAGGGTCCCAGTTTGAGTTAAGATGTTGGTTCACAAGATATGTGTAACATGGATACATAGCAGTAATCTCCTGCTAAGGCAAAGAGTTTTGTTTTGCTAAAATGTTAAAAATGTGCTCTACTCCAATGTTCTCAAGACACATGTCCTACTAGTGCAACGAATTAAAACTCTTATGCACCAAAGATATCTTTGAATGTTTTGAACCCTATCAAACCTCGTGCCATCAAATGAGTTAGAATCATTCAAGGTTTTTGGCTATCATTTGCATGTTGGTACCACAATGTTCCAGCAAATTGTGCTATGCAAACATTCCAAATACCCCTCATCAGTTATGCAAAAAAGAGAGGAAAAGAGGTGTGGAATTGGAAAAAAGTGAGAAAGAAAGAAAGAGAAAAGAGAAAGAAAAGAAGGAAAGTACCATGCTCTCTCTCGCATCAAAAAAGGGGATACAAAAGCACACTCAACAATAACTTTCCACCACACTTGCACATTGAAAGGAATGTTACGAGGTATCTGACCCAAGAGGGGGAGGGGGTGAATTGGGTCGACGCTAATTGTTCTTCTAAAACCTAGGGATTTCTAGTGCATAAGATAAACCTATTTTGTCCTACACATGCTAGTTAAATTTAAGGTTTATCTATGTGCTCTCTAACTTATCCAAAAGACTTGCAACCTAGAGATATAACTAATCAAACTAATTAGGAAAGATAAAGGCAAACAAGTGAGTAGATGCAGAAATGTAAATGCGCTAAGTAAAGAGGTGAGGGCAAGGGGATGCAAATTCCTGAGAAGACATGAGGATTTAACGTGGTTCACCACTAAGGGCTACAGCCTCAGGCTCACCACCAAAGGCAAAATCTGAGTCGGGCACCAAGACTCTCGCGATGACCGTCTTGTGCTCGCCACCGAAGGGCTCCCGGCAAGTAAAGGCTAAGTGCCACCAAACCACTAAGGCTTAGCCACCGCCACCATCTATCTCGGTCACAAGGCACCGAATGCTTCACTATGGAGTTTGAAGGGTCTCCTTAGCCCTGAATAAAGTGCTGCCTCCGCTCCACACCAAGAAAGAGGGTCTAGCAACGAATACAATGTGGCTTGACTGACGCCAAGGCTTCTCTCTAGCTCACGAAGGAGGTACTCTCAAGAAGAGATCACAAGCTCACTCTTTCTAAGCTCTAACTAGCTTGGATGATACACTAAGCTCCCATACAGTGGTTGGAGTGATGGATATGCTTGCAATACACCTCTATACTTGCTCTCAACTTCAGTGGCTCCAATTCACTTGAAATGGCTAGGTGGGGTGGCTTATATAGCTCCTAAACACAAAAGCACCTAAACACGAACTCGCCGTTGCTCTAATGGGCTGCTGACATAGAGTAGACTGTAGTATATGGTCTATACAATTTCCATAGATTGGACCATACGGTCCGTTCACTTTAACAATGGTCACTGAATTCTAGTGTCACTATACTTTTGTTCGATGTTTAGGACGGCCTGTTGGACCGTACCATATAGTTTGTTGATCACTAGAATTCTCCCAAAGTACTTGGCCTTAGGCTAAATAGGATGATCGATGGACGGTCTTCACAACCGTACCATACGGTCTGTTGTAATCTTCCACGGCTTCAATCTTCACACCCTCAGCCAACTTGGTACGGTTTATAGTCTGGTTTTCTAGACCGTACTATACGGTCCATGTAATCTTGGTCGCTTCCACATCTTCACTGCTGGAATGGTATGATCTATTCAATCTCATTGAGACCGTACCATACGGTCCACATAAATCGCCTATGTTCAGCTTCTCAAACCCTTCGGGAAACAAGGTCTGTCCGATAGGACGGTCTCATAGAGTGTACCTTTGAGTCCTCACAATCCTCTGAGGTTTCCGGGAGTTGCCCTGAGACCCACGAGATGTGGCTCCACCTTGACCCCCATCCGCTAACCAGGTTGTCAATCAATCACCAAAACACAATTATGAAAATATGGCACAAGAGGCCATTTTCCTTACAAGCTCCCCCTTTTTTGGTGATTGATGACAATACGACCAAAGCAAGCAAGATAAAGGCAAGAAATGATACCAAATTTAAATCTCAATCAGTTAGAATCAACTTAGCTAGCTTGGATGCATTTTCAATGCTGAACTTCATTTGCCGCCGGCATATGATCCAATTAATGCTTCTAGCTTTATATCCACAAGAGCAATTGAAGCATAAATTGAGCACTAACTTTGGTACTTTAGTTCATAGGATCACGGATTTAGCAATTCTCCCCTATATTCGAACTAAGTACCCCCCCTATCACCTTGCCTCCTTGTTTTCACCTCATCTTCGCCTTGCTAATGGTCTTCATCCCCCCCCTTGGTGCTTGACCTTTCTTCCCTTAACTTATGCAATCCTTGCATGGGATCTCTCTTCCCCTTGTGATGTGCAATGATTGCTTGGGACTTCTGCTTCCCCTCGACCCCTGTCTGCGAACTTGGTAGTAGAATGTAGGACCGAGACGTGCGACTAGAGGGGGGTGAATAGGAGCACTTAAAAACTCAAAATCACAATCCCCCGAGAAGGTGCTCTGCAAAGCTCAAGTGAAGAACTAGGCACCGTCCACTGAACAGATACGTGCCTAGCAACGCAAAAGTGCCATCCACTGAAAGGATATGCACTAATGCAAGAAAACTCAAGATCCGACCAAGAATGGCACCGAGCCAACGGTCTTTGCAAAAACCGCCACACGACACTCACACCACCGAGGTGCGTCTCACTGACTCACAGCAAGCAAAGAGAATAGTCTTACAATAGGGTATGCAAAAATCCAGAGCAGAAACACAGCAGAAAAACCAAGGAAAGAAAAACACAGTAGCTCCCTGGTAGGACCGGACTGTCCGGTGGGCCAACACCGGATTGTCCGGTGGAACCGGACTATCTGATGCCTGCTGCCGGACTATTCGGCAGCATGGGCCGGAGTGCGCCACTCACCGGACTGTCCGGTGGGCGCTGCCGGACTATCTGGTGTAACCGGACTGTCCGGTGGCCTCTGCCGAATTGTCTGGTAGAGTCGCATATAGGGGTGTTTCCAACCCAAACCAGACCAAATCTTATCCAATCTTCACGAAATTTTGCACAGGCTATTTGGATCCTATTCCAAAGCTATTCCCAAAAGATCAACGCAAAGTGACCAAGGAATAAGCAGGAATTTCAGATCTCATGAGATGGCAATCTTTGGGCAAGAAAGGGAAAACTCAAACCAAGCTTGCTCGTAGCAATGCAGCAGGATTGAGATGAACTAAGTCATAATCTCCACATCCTAGCAAGTCCAAAAGAGCCAATAGAACAGGATTAACTCGTGGGCAACAAAAATCACCAAAAACCCATGAGTTCCATCCAAAAACCAACTAGAAAGGGGGAAGAGAGATGGCTGCACCCATGAGCACAAAAATAGGATGAATCTTGTGTTGATTAGATGTGGAAATCAGTTCTTACAAGGCTCAACTCAGCCTACCACCCTCCCACTAATGCAAAGTACTAGCCTAGGGGACTCTCAAATCCTAAGCTAAGCACCCGATTTGCTCTCTAAGCACTTGGCTCGTTGGAGACTAAGCCTAGGGTTTACAAATGGTGGAAGAGTCACCTAAATGACCAGCAACTTAGGTATTTATAGCCCTAGCCCAATCGACACATTTTACACTAAGACCCCTATATTACAGAAACGCCATTAGGGGCCAAAACGGAAAAGACTCGACTTTCTCGGGGACGGACGACCGCGATGGAGTCTTGATCTTCTTCGCCTGCAAGCTAACTCCCAGATGACGTCCACGTGGCCAGTAGTCCAAATCCGCCGATCGACCCTCGGTTTTGAAGTCGAAAACCGGGAAACTTTAGGGTTTCCTTCCTGGGCCTAGAATGGCCCACTCAACTCTATCTCGGCGAGCATGAGCCCATTCGCCAAGTCTGGTAACTTGGTGGTAAGGTGGCGGATTTGAGCGAATCCGCCATCGCCCTCACCCATCTTCACGCCATGTACTCGGGTTGGAGCACCGCGGTGGCACCCGGCATCCCTAGTCCATCGGGGTCGCCTCGTAGTCCTTCGGAGGTCTTACTCGTGCCGTCGCCGTGCCGCTCCTCCGTGTATCAAACTCCCATGGCCAACCGATGTCGAGCATGCCTCCAGTCCTTCAGAGGACTTCCATCTACCTCCAGTCCATCGGAGGGCCTCCTGTCCATTGGAGGTCTTTTGCCCAAGTCCTTCTGGGTCTTTGGCTTCTATTGACAATCACTCATCACTATGTGTGTAAGGAAAATGGCCTCATGTACCATATTTCCATAGTTGTGTTTTGGTGATTGATTGGCAACCAACACTTGGACTAATCAATGTATCTAGATGTATAGTGATGAGCGATTGTCAACAGAAGCTAAAGACCCAGAAGGAAGTGGGCACAAGACCTCCGATGGACAGGAGGCCCTCCAATGGACAGGAGGTAGAAGGAAGCCCTCCGAAGGACTGGAGGCATGCTCGACGTCGGTCGGCCATGGGAGTTCGGTACACGGAGGAGCGGCACGGCGATGGTAGGAGTAAGACCTCCGAAGGACTGCTAGGTGACCCCGATGTACAGGGGAGGCTGGGTGACACCGTGGTGCTCTAGCCCAAGTACATGGCGCGAAGACGGGCGAGGGCGTTGGCGGATTCGCTCAAATCTGCCACCCTACCACCAAGTTACCAGACTTGGCGAATGGGCTCATTCTCGCCGAGATAGAGTGGAGTGGGTCATTCTAGGTCCAGGAAGGAAACCCTAAAGTTTCACAGTTTCTCACTTCAAAACCGGGGGTCGATCGGCGGATTTGGACTACTGGCCACATGGACGTCATCCGGGAGTTAGCTTGCAGGCGAAGAAGATCAAGACTCCATCGCGGTTGTCCATCCCCGTGAAAGTCGAGTGTTTTCCGTTTTGGCCCCTATGGGCATTTCTGTAATATTGGGTTCTTAGTGTAAAATGTGTCGATTAGGCCAGGGCTATAAATACCTAAGTGGCTAGTCATTTAGATGACTCTTCCACCTCTAGAAACCCTAGGCTTAGTCTCCAACCAGCCAAGTGCTTAGAGAGCAAATTGGGTGCTTAGCTTAGGAGTTGAGAGTCCCCTAGGCTAGTACTTTGCATTAGTGGGAGGATGAAGGGTGGTAGGCTGAGTTAAGCCTTGTAAGAATTGATTTCCTCATCTAAACAAGGCAAGATTCATCCTAATTTCGTGCTCATGTGTGCAGCCATCTCCCCCCCCTTTCTAGTTGGTTTTTGGATGAAACTAATGGGTTTTTGGTGATTTGCTTTGCCCATGAGTTAATCCTGTTCTATTGCCTCTTTTGGTCCTGCTACGATGTGGAGATTATGACTTAGTTTATCTCAATCCCGCTGGATTGGCATGAGCAAGCCTCTCTTGAGTTTTCCCCCTTCTTGCCTAAAGATTGCTGTCTCACGAGATCTGAAATTCCCGTTGATCCCTTGGTCATTTTGCGTTGATATTTTGGGAAAAGCTTTGGAATAGGGTAAAGGTAGCCTGTACAAAATCTCGTGAATATTTGTCAAGATTTGGTCAGGTTTGGGTTTGAAAACCCCCTATCAGCGACTCTACCGGACAGTCCGGCAAAGGCCATCGGACAATCCGATTCCACCGGATAGTCCGGCAGCGCCCACCAGAAAGTCGAGTGTTGGGATCTGTCCTGGACATCCCCCCGGATAGTCCGACAGAGGAGACTGGACTATCCGGTGCCACCGGACAGTCCGGCCCTTGCTACCGAATAGTCCGGTCCAGGTAGGGTAGCTGCTGTGTTTTTGCTGATTGCTTCTTCTGCTGTGTTTTTGCTTTAGATTTTTGCATTCTCCACTTCTAGACTCTTCTGTTTTCTTACTGTGAGTCAGTGAGATGCACTTTGGTGCGGTGAGTGTTGTGTGGCGGATTTTTCAAGGTTTGTTTGCTCAGTGCCCTCTTTGAGTCAGATCTCTATTTTTCTCGCATTGGTGCGTATCCTCTCAGTGGATGGCACCCTTGCACTACTAGACACATATCTCTTCAGTGGACGGTGTCTAATTCTTCTCTTTAGCACCAGTTTTGGGGAGTTTTGAATATTGAGTTTTAAAGTACTCCTATTCACCCCCCCTCTAGTTGCATGTCTTCGTCCTACAATTGGTATCAGAGCCGGTTAGGTTTCTTCAAACCTTTACCGGTGAGAAACCAGTAGTGACTATGGCGCACTCTAGGAAGGTTTCGGTTCTCGGCTCGGATGGCTATCCCTACTGGAAGGGTAGTATGAAAGCGTTCTTGCTAAGCTAGAGTGAGGACATATGGAATGCTACACAGAGTACGACTTTCACGGTGCTCCCCGTTGCCGAGCGTACCACACCGGCGCTCGTTGCTCGGCACAAGGCGAACTACAAGGCGATGAACTTTCTCTTCTCTGGACTTGGTCCGGCGTACTATGAGAGGGTGCGCCACCTTAGTACCGCCCATGAGATCTGGGTCCCTGCCCAGTGCACACCATGAGGGGATGGTGACAGTTAAGGGTTGGCTTGTTGAGACTTACCGGCGCGAGTATAAGAACTTTGTTCAGAAGTCAGGAGAGTCTATCGATGCCTTGTTTGGTCATTTTTAGTCAATCATCAACAAGCTTCATGTCAACTCTGCCCCTGCTACTCTCCCATACTCTGACCATCAGTAGGCTATCAAGCTACTTTATTCCTTGGATAGGAATGTCTAGGAGATCAAGAAGCACTCCATTCTTAAGTCGGCAGGGTATGACACCTTGGGAGTTGAGCAGCTTTACAGCAAGCTCAAGGCCACAGAAGTTGATTACCAGATGACAGATATGCTCATGGTACTAGATCCAAGAGCCTGGCCTTGGCTTCCAGCTCTAAGGAAGTTGCTACTAACCCCCCACTTCCTGGTTTTTCGTTCTCTGCTTTGATGTCTGTGACAGAGGAGCAGTTGGCGTCACTTGGGGATAATGAGCTTTGCCTGGTGTCTAGTTGCTTCCAGCGTGCCTATGACAACCGGATGAGCAAGAAGAGGGGTGAGAAGCCCAAGTGTTTTGAGTGCAGAGAGGTCGGCCACTTCATCGCCGAGTGCCCGAACAAGCAGAACGACTACTGCAAGAAGGGCAAGAACCAATCCCATGACTTCAGCAAGCACCGCTCTGGCAAGCACGACTACGGCAAGCATGACCACTCCAAGCACCACTCTGACAAGATCAAGAACTTTAGGAAGGCATTCAAGAGCTTCCAAAAGGACAACCGGAAGTGGGACAAGGCCTTCTTCGCTGAGCTTGGTGGTCTTTGCAGCGGATCGTCCTCTTCCTCCTCCTTCTCTTTGTCAAGCTCAAGCAATGAGGAGATCATCACCAAGCAGGACAAGAGGAGGGATCAAGGCAGTCCAACTGGCCTTTGCTTCGTCTCCACCAAGTCTAAGCTCAAGCACAAGATGAACCAGAGATAGTTTTGCTCCATGGCCCTTGAGGACAAGGACGATAAGGGTAACAACAATGACTCCTCCGATGAAGAGGTAACTCCTAAGCAAGCTGAGATCCTTGATATGCCGGAGAGGAATAGTCATGAGTTGAAAGCCCTGGATAAGTTGTTGGAGAAGGCAGCCAAGAAGCTGCAGAAGCAGAAAGCCAAGCTTGCTGATGCTATGGCTGAAATTTAGAGGCTGAAGAGTGTGAAAGCCCAGCTTAGTGAGTTTGAGTGCCCTTCCTATGAGTACCTCATGAGTGAGCTGTGTGAGCAGAACAGCAAGTATGCGCATAAGGTAGAGGAGATGGATAGGCTGAAGGTTGAGTTTGGCAAGCTCCAGTCTAAACTGGATAAGCCTACCTAGAGTGAGATGCCCGAGTATGAGTCTTGCCTCCACCTAGCTGTTAACATAGCTAAGCTGAAGGTTAAGTGTGAGGGGCAGTTCCAGGAGTTTGAGGAGCTTAGGGCTAGACCCATGCTTTTGGGTGTGTGCACGGTCTTTCCTACCTTGAGGTGTGAGCTTGACCAGGTGAGAGCTGACCTTGAGGTGCTTTCAGCACCCCCTGATACGTGTGAGAGTTGTCTCACTTTGAGGCTGCAGTTGGTGGAAAAGGATGCCACCATTAGGAAACATGAGAAGTCTGCTCCTATCATTCCCTCTCTAGACTGTTCCACTTGTGCAGCCTAGACTTTGATTCTGGAGGATCTGAGAGTGGAGAGACTGACCTTGGCTGATGAGAACAATCGTTTGAGAGAGGTGCTCAGTTGGATGTATGCTAGAGAGCCCCAACTTAAGATGATTTTAGAGATCACCAACAGAGCTGAGGGTGACACCTGTGCACTTGGGTTAGGAGAGTGCAGTACCTCGGATAAGAAGAAGAGTGCCCCAGTTAAGCTTAAGACTGCCTCTCCTTAGCCTAGCCCTACTGTTGATGGGGTTTACCACGAGCCTCCGGAGGCTGCCCAAAAGAAGCAGTTTTGGACACCCAAGCCCTCACATGCTAAGTTGGACAGAGTAGTAACTGAGATCCTCAAGCCTCTAGAGAGCAACGAGAGAGTCCAAAAGCCTGCTCCACCGAAGGCTACTCCACCTAACCGCAAGGTCTAGCCTAACCCCACTCCCAAGAGGCATGTCTACCACTCTGACTTTTGCCAATGGAATGGCCACTTGGAGGAGTTTTGCTTCAGGAGGAAGCAAGCTGAGAGGCAGGAGAGAGCCTGGGGAAACCAGGATCAGTTCTAACAGGGCGGTAGGCAGGATCCTCCCCACCGCGGTGAGATGAGAGACCATTTTGCTGGTGGTGAGAGAGGAGGTGGCTTTCAGGCCTGTGCTCCAGGTAGTGAGAGACGCTTTGCCAGTCGAGCTCCTAGTCGTTTTCAGTGCAACTATGGACCTCGTGACCGAGGTTTGGTAGAGGGTTTGAGAGCTCATGCTTTGGATGTCGCAGGTACCCAGATCGTCATGATGGTTACTTTGGCAGTGCTTTTCCCACCATTGAGCAGATGGCTCGGCACTGGTTTAGCAGTTTCACTAACCCCAGTACCGGACCATTTGCTCACTCTCGCTTTCCTTGATTTTGCATGATCGAGGCCTGGAGGACATATGGATGATGGACTCTGGCTGCTCTAGGCACATGACAGGGCACCGCAGATGGTTCTCCAGCCTCAACCCCGTGAACACCAAGGAATACATAACATTCGGGGATAATGGTCAAGGTAAAGTGTTGGGTGTTGGTTCTGCTGCACTTTATGACAAGCTTTCGCTAAGAGAAGTTGCTTTGGCGAGGAATTTGGGGTTCAATTTGGTTTCTATCTCGAAACTTCTCAAGGAAGGGTATGAGGTTCGCTTTAAGGAGGGTTCTTCTCGTGTTCATGATGCTAAGGAAAACCTTGTTTGTCAGATTTTGCCCTATGGACAGGTTTTAAGGTTGATGTTGCATCTATTTCTGGTCCTCCTCAGTGTTTGGTAGCTGGTCCTTCTACTGATATTTGGAAGTGGCATAGGAGGCTAGGCCATTTGAGTTTTGATCTGCTTGTTAGGTTGAGCTTGATGGGTCTGATCCGAGGATTGCCCAATTTGAAAGCAAAAAAGGACTTAGTGTGCCACCCCTGCCGTCATGGCAAGATGGCTGCTGCTTCTCATGCACCTGTTAATCAGATGATGACCTCTTACCCGGGTGAGCTGCTGCATATGGATACGGTTGGTCCTGCTTGGGTACAGTCGCTCAGTGGGAAGTGGTATGTGCTTGTCGTTGTAGACGATTTTTCTCGCTTTTCATGGATGCTCTTCATGGAATTCAAAGATGAGGCTTTCGGTTTTGTTCGGGATCTAGTCTTGAGGTTAAGAAATGAGAGTCATAAGGCCAAGAGGGCTATCCGCAGTGACAATGGTAGAGAATTTCGTAACTCTCGTTTCGAAACCTTCTGTCGTGACCTCAGTTTTGATCATCAATTCTCATCTTCTTATTGTAGGACCGAGACGTGCGACTAGAGGGGAGGTGAATAGGAGCACTTAAAAACTCAAAATCACAACCCCCAAGAAAATGCTCCACAAAGCTCAAGAGAACAGAACTAGGCACCATCCACTGAACAGATACGTGCCTAGCAGTGCAAGGGTGCCGTCCACTGAAAGGATATGCACCAATGCAATAAAACTCAAGATTCGACCAAGAATGGCACACCGGCAATGAGACTTTGCAACAGACCACCACACGACACTCACCACACCGACGTGTGTCTCACTGACTCACAGCAAGCAAATAGAATCGTCTTACACCGGGGAATGCAAAAATCTAGAGCAGAAGCACAGCGGAAAAACCAAACTGGGAAGAACGCAGCAACTCCCTGGCTGGACCGGACTATCCGATGGCCAATACAGGACTGTCCGGTGGGACTGGACTATCCAGTGCCGTCTGCCTGACTGATCGGTGACACGGCCCGGGCAGAGCCTTACACCGGACTGTCCGGTGGCCTCTGCCAGACTGTCCGGTAGAGTGGCAGACAGGGGGTTTTCCAACCCAAACCAGACCAAATCTTATCCAATCTTCACGAAATTTTGCACAGGCTATCTGGACCCTATTCCAAAGCTTTTCCCAAAAGATCAAAGCAAAATGACCAAGGGATCAGTGGGAATTTCAGATTTCGTGAGATGGCAATCTTTAGGCAAGAAAGGGGAAAACACAAAGGAAACTTGCTCGTGGCAATCCAGCGGGATTGAGATGAACTAAGTCACGATCTCCACGTCCTAACAAGTCCAAAACATCAGCAAGGGAAGGGATTCAAGCTTGGCCAACACAAACACCCAAAAGCCAAGGATCGAACCCAAAAACCAAAGAGAGAGGGGGAGGAGAAGAACACAAGGTTGCTGCACCAATTTGCTTCGATTAAGTGCCCAAGATGGGTCTAAAGATTCAGCATACAAACAGAAATTCGTCCCAAGCAACCACCCTCACCTTCCCTCATGATTGGGTGGCTAAGTCCTACTCTAACCTCCCTAACAACGGAGCTCAAGGCTTAAGGACGAAAATCACAAAGGAAAACCTGTTCTAGGCAGCCAAGCGTAGCTTCTAATGACCTGCCTTGGACCTATTTATACCCGAGTGCTGTTTATACAGTTTTGCACTTAGGTCCCTACAACTAGACAAACCCTAAGGACTCAAACGAAAGATTACAGGATATTTCGGGACGGACGACCACGATGAAGTCCTGATCTTCGTAAGTTCCACGCAATCCTCGGATGTTCTCCACATGGCCAGTAGTCCAATCCACGATCCGCCCCTGGTTTTGAAGTCAGAAATCGGGAAACTTTAGGAAGTCTTCGCCTGGGTCGGATTTGGCCCATCTTCTCTATCTTGGCGAGTCGTGGCCCAACTCACCAAGGCTTGGGTAGCTTGGTTGACGGTTTTGAGCTGAAGCCGCCAAAGCCTCCCTCGCACGTCTTCGTGCCATGCACTCGGATTGGAGCATCGCGGTGGTGCCCAGCATCCCCTATCCATCGGGGCAGCCTCGCAGTCCTTCGGAGGACTTACTCCTGCCGTCACCATGCCGCTCCTCCGTGTACCGAACTCCCATGGCCGACAGACGCCGAGCAAGCCTCCAGTCCTTCAGAGGACTTTCCACTACCTCCAGTCCATCGGAGGGCCTCCTATCCATCGGAGGTCTTGTGCCCAAGTCCATCTGGGTCTTTCGCTTCTGTTGACAATCACTCATCATTCCAGAGGCAATGGAGCCGGTTCATTGGCTCTCAATCTCCCCCTTGATGAGTGCATTGTCAACACCTTCAACCTGTAACCTGAAACAGAACAAAGACAAGAAGAAAAGCGTAAAACTGAAAGGAAAGAAGAAAAAGAAGAAGTTGCTCAAGATGCCCAAAAGCCAAACACAAGCGTAAAAGGGCAAATTGAGACAACAGAAACAAAGCCAAAGATCGACCCCCTAAGACAAGGGAAACCGCTCAACGCAGTCGATGAAACTAAGGCATGACCCCTCAAGAAAGAGGCAAACTGGCTCAACACAGTCATGCTAAGGCAAAGCATCGGCTCCTCCAGAAAAAGGCAAAAGGCTCAATGCACCAATGCAGGAGCATGCTAAAAGCTCAAACTCCCCCTGAAATGGAAAGCTCCCCCTCAACTAACTCTCCAGAGTTCTCCCCCTTAGTTCATGAACTCCCCCTGGGAACATCTCTCCCACAAAGCTCAACATCTCTCCCCCTTGTTGACAATGGACACATCAAGGGTTCATAGAACTCAAGTCCCCCTGAAATATACAACCCCTCCTCAAAATATGCCGTGAGATGCAGGAAGTGTACCATGAAGAGCTCAACAGGGATGAAAAGCTAGTAAATACAAGTTCTAGCATACAAAGCAAGTGAGGGCAAGGAAGCTAACAAACAAGCTCAATTGAATCTATCCTATACAGTTCAAGAGCATGTTTTTCAGGGTAGTTGGAAAGAAAGCATCACCACATGAATAGCATCAAGCAAGATAGGCATGAACAGCAAGATGCTAGCAAAACATACAAGGTGTGCTACTCTCAACCAGAGCATCTACATCAGGCCATAAGCAATTTAGAGACTTGCAAATTTCAGATTCAGCAATTTTTAACTTCAAGCAAATCAGATCATGTGCCACAGGTTATTCACTTGTCTTTCCCACTTCTTGCCAACCAATGCCAAGCCTAGGTTCATAAAACCATCGGAAGCTTAAGGCAAGGTTTTGGTCATACACAGCCTAGTCCAAGTTCATGCCAAAGTGCAAGGGCAAGCTATCTCAAACTAGATCAGTGGACAAGCAAATCCACCTGGATCTTTTCAATTCAGCTCAAAAGACACCAGTTGTAACAATTTTCAGTTCAAAATTCAGAATTAAGCAAGGTGTCATAAATGCTTAGGCAATAACTTAACAAAGGAATTTGACTAGCATATACAAGCATGAAGAGATAGCATCACATTCAACATTCCTACACATGCTAGGTAGCCAAGTCAAGTGGTGATCATGGTTTTGGATTTTCAGGACACAGAAGGGACATAGCTCACAAATGATATTAGACAGATTCAAGGAGCTTAGCCAACCTTGATCAAGCAAGCACTGTACAATCTAGCACAAGCAAGTACTAACTAATCATTCCAAAAGAGCTCTAGTGCCAGTGAAATGAAAATGCATATGATACAATGCAATGCATGATATGATACAGAATGCAAAGAAACCAAAGAAAAGCAAAGAAGATGCAAATCAAAAGCCTAAACAACAACAAAGTTACCCCAACCTAAAAGGGCTAACAAACACCAAGCTCCCCACGCAAGCGAGCAAACGCGCTAAACTCTAAGGGCTTGGTGAAGATATCGGCTAACTGGCTCTCAGTCACAACATGGATCACATCTATATCACCCTTCTCATAGTGATCTCTCAGAAAGTGGAACCTCACGTCTATGTGTTTGGTTCTGGAATGCAAGATGGGGTTCTTAGCAACAGAGATAGCAGAAGTAGAGTCTACTAGGAGAGGGATCTTTTTAAAACTGAGACCAAAGTCACTCAATGTGGACTTCATCCAAAGCAGCTGGGAGAAGCAACTAGCAGCAGTGATGTATTCGGCTTCTGTGGTGGAGGTGGCTACGCTAGATTGCTTGCGTGAGGACCAAGAAACAAGAGAAGAACCGAGAAACTGGCAGGTGCTGGTAGTAGACTAGCGCTCTAGCCGACAACCCGCAAAGTCAGCATCCGAATACCCTCTAAGAGAGAGCACATAAGCTGAAGAGTACCAAAGACCAAGCTCAGGAGTGTATCTTAGGTACCTGAAGATGCGCATCACGGCTTGATGGTGAGATGTCCTTGGTGAAGCCTGAAATCGCGCACAGAGGCAGACCGCGAACTGAATGTCCGGCCTGGTCGCTGTCAGGTACAAAAGTGAGTCGATCATCCCTCGGTACTCTCGCTGATCCACCACCTTCCCTTCTTCATCTGCATCAAGCGCCGTCTGTGTTGACAGGGAGTAGACATAGGCTTGGAGTCTCCCATATCAAACTTCTTCAGAATGTCCTTTGTGTACTTGGCTTGATGGATGAAGGTTCCTTCAGGGCTTTGCTTGATCTGCAGTCCAAGGAAGAACTGAAGCTCGCCCATGAGACTCATCTCGAACTCATTGCTCATCTGTTCAGCAAACTTAGACACCAAAGCATGAGATGAACCACCAAAGATAATGTCATCAACATATATCTGAACCAAAAGGGTGTCACCGCCACGACTCAACAAAAACAAGATCTTGTCTACTGAACCCGTCACAAACCCAGACTTCAGCAGGAAATACTTCAACCTAGCATACCAAGCTCTTGGAGATTGCTTCAGACCATAAAGGGCTTTTCTCAACTTATACACCCGGTCTGGAAACTTGGCACTCTTAAAGCCAGGAGGTTGTCTCACATATACCTCCTCCTCTATGTCACCATTTAGGAAGACTGACTTAACATCCATCTGCTGCAGTTTGAAGCCTTTAGAGGCAGTAAAGGCAAGCAGAATCCTAATGGCCTCTAAATGAGCTACAGGAGCAAAGGTCTCCTCATAATCTATCCCCTCCTTCTGATAGAAACCCTAGGAAACCAATCTCTCTTTGTTCCTTACAACCATCCCATCCTCACCGTGTTTGTTCTTGAAGACCCACTTGGTTCCTATAGGGTGGCAATTTGGTGGAGGTTCAACTAAATCCCAGACATGGTTTCTCTCAAAGTTCTCCAACTCCTCATGCATGGCGTTCACCCAACTTGGATCAGATAATGCATGTGACACATCTCGGGGTTCGAAAGAAGCAACAAATGCAGAGTGGCAGAAGAAGGCTAGAGAGTTAACCGAAGAGTGTGTGACACGCTGGTGTAGATCTCCAATCATCCTGTCTGGAGGGTGATCCCGCTGGACCTGCCGTGATGGAACAATCTCGGAGCTCACCTCCCCTGCATCCTCAGCGGGGCCAGCCTCTGCTCGAGCTTGCGGTCGGGGGAGTGAGGAGGAACCTGTCGGCAAGGGTCCTCCTTCGTCTTCAGAGCTCATAGCAGAGGGGACAGGAGCTGCAGCCGGTGCAGTGGCTCCTGTATCACCAGCATCTACTTCGCCTTCCTCATCTTCAAAGATGGGAGCGCCTTCTTCATCATCACCTAAAAGCTCAAATGTAGGGGTTGTGCAAGGCATAGATGCATTTGAGCTTTCTGGTGATGATGAAGATGGAGTTCCCATCTTTGAAGATGAGGAAGTTCAGATAGATGCTGGTGATGCAAGAGCCAATGCACTGGCTGCTGCTCCTGCCCCCTCTGCTACGAGCTCTAAAGACGAAGGAGGACCTTTGCCGATGGCTTCCTCCTCACTCCCCCGACCACAAGCTTGAGCAGAGGCTGGCCCCACTGAGGACGTAGTGCAGGTGACCTCTGAGATTGTTCCATCTCGGCAGGTCCAGCGGGATCACCCTCCACATGGGATCATCGATGATTTGCATGCGAGGACCTTGAGGTCCCAGACAGGTTCTATCGCTTTCTGTGCTCATACTACATTTGTTGCCTCCTTTGAGCCCAATGATATTGGACATGCACTTTCTGATGGTAATTGGGTTAATGCCATGCTTGAGGTGTTAGAAAATTTTGAGAGAAATGATATTTGGGTTTTGGTAGAGCCACCGCCAGAATGCTATCCTATTGGTACAAAATAGGTTTTCAAAAATAAGCAAGGGAAGGATGGCATTGTTGTGCAGAACAAGGCTAGACTTGTTGCTAAGGGTTTTTTTCAAAAAGAGGGGATATACTATGAGGAAACATTTGCTCCAGTTGCACGCCTAGAAGCTATACGTATTCTCTTAGCCTTTGTAGCTTCCATGGGTTTCATGCTTTTTCAAATGGATGTCAAGTCTACTTTTCTAAATGGTATGTCAAACAAGCACCTGAATTTGAAAATGCTAAATACCCTAACCATGTTTACAAATTGCAAAAATCCTTGTATTGTTTGAAACAAGCCCCTAGAGCCTGCTATGAGAGATTGAAAACCTTTTTGCTAAACCAGGGTTTGAAAATGGGGAGTGTTGATAAGACCTTGTTTCTCCTCAAGCATGGTAGTGATCTTCTTATTGTCCAGTTTTACGTGGATGATATCATCTTTGGTGGCTCGTCTCACTCTCTTGTTACCAAGTTTTCTGAGTAGATGTCGAAGGAGTTTGAGATGAGCATGATGGGAGAGTTGCAGTTTTTCCTTGGACTGCAAATCAAGCAAGGGCGTGAAGTGCACCTTCATCCATCAAGTCAAGTACACGAAGGACATTCTGAGGAAGTTTGATAAGGGAGACCTCAAGCGTACGGTGATTCCCATGTCAACACAAATGGTGCTTGATGCAGATGAAGAAGGGGAGGTTGTGGACTAGAGAGAGTACTGTGGGATGATCAGCTCACTTCTATACTTAACGGCGACTAGGCCGGACATCCAGTTCACGGTTTGCCATTGTGCATGTTTTCAAGCCTCACCGAGGACATCACACTATCAAGTGGTGAAGCGCATCTTCAGCTACCTAAAATACACTCCTGAGCTTGGTCTTTGGTTCTCTTCAGCTTCTATGCTCTCTTAGAGGGTATTCGAATGCTGACTTTGCGGGTTGTCGGCTGGAACGCAAGTCTACTTCCGGTACCTGCCAGTTTCTCGGTTCTTCTCTTGTCTCTTAGTCCTCACGCAAGCAATCTAGCATAGCCACCTTCACAATAGAAGCTGAATACATAGCTGATGCTAGTTGCTGCTCCTAAATGCTTTGGATGAAGTCCACCTTGAGTGACTTTGGTCTTAGCTTTAGGAAAATCCCTGTCCTAGTAGACTCCACTTCTTCTATTTCTGTAGCTAAGAACCCCGTCTTGCACTCTAGATCCAAACACATAGACGGGAGGTTTCACTTTCTGAGAGATCACTGTGAGAAGGGAGATATAGACTTGATCCATGTGGAGACCGAGAACCTGTTGGCAGATATCTTCACCAACCCCTTAGAGCATAGCGCATTTGCTCGCTTGCGTGCGGAGCTTGGTGTTTGTTACCCCTTTTTGATTGGGGTATCTTTGCTGTAGTTTAGGTTTTGTGTTGCTTCTTCTTTGCTTTTGTTTGCATTTTGTATCATATCATGCATTGCCTTGTATCATATGCATTTTCACTTTCACTAGCACTACAGCTCTTCTGGAATGACTAGTTAGTACTTGCCTGTGCTAGATTGTACAGTTGCTTGCTTGATTATGGTTGGCTAAGCTCAATGAATCTGTCTAATATCATGTGTGAACTAAGTCACTTTTATTTTCTGAAAATCAAAACCATGATCACCACTTGACTTGCCTACCTAGCATGTGTAGGAATGTTTAATGCTATGATATCTTCTCATGCTTGGATATGCTAGTCGGATGCCTTTGTTGAGTTTATGCCTAAGCATTTATGACACCTTGCCTAAACCTGAACTCTGACTTAAATCTGTGCACTTTGTGTGTCTTATGAGCTGAAATGAAAAGATCCAGGTGGGTTCACTTGTCACACTGTTCTAGTTTGAGATAGCTTGCCTTTGCACTTTGGCATGAACTTGGACTAGGCTGTGTATGACCAAAACCTTGTCTTAAGCTTCCGATGGTTTTCTGAACCTAGGCTTGGCATTGCTTGGTAAGAAGTGGCAAAGACAAGTGAATAACCCCTAGCACATGATTTGATTTGCATGAAGTTACAAATTGCTAAATCTGAAATCTGCAAGTCTCCTAATTGTGTATGGCCTGTTGTATATGCTTTGGTTGAGAGTAGCACACCTTGTATGTTTTGCTAGCATCTTGCTGTTCATGCCTACCTTGATAGATGCTATTCATGTTGGTGATGCTTTCATTTCCAAAACCCTGAAAAACATGCTCCTGATCTGTATAAGATTGATTCAATTGAGCTTGTTGCATGCTTCCTTGCCCTCACTTGCTCTGTATGCTAGAACTTGTATTTACTAGCTTTTCATCCCTGCTGAGCTCTTCATGGTACACTTATTGCATTGCATGGACAGGAGGCCCTCCAATGGATAGGTGGTAGAAGGAAGCCCTCTGAAGGACTAGAGGCATGCTCGATGTCGGTCGGCCATGGGAGTTCAGTACAAGGAAGAGCGGCACGGTGACGGCAGGAGTAAGACCTCCGAAGGACTGCGAGGTGACCCCGATGGACAGGGGAGGCTGGGTGCCACCGCGGTGCTCCAGCTCGAGTACATGGCGCAAAGATGGGCGAGGGAGTTGGTGGATTCGCTCAAATCCGCACCTTACCACCAAGTTACCAGACTCGGCGAATGGGCTCATTCTCACCGAGATAGAGTGGAGTGGGCCATTCCACTTCTAGGAAGGAAACCCTAAAGTTTCCCGGTTTCTGACTTCAAAACTGAGGGTCGATTGGTGGATTTGGACTACTAGCCACGTGGATATCATCCGGGAGTTAGCTTGCAGGCGAAGAAGATAAAGACTCCATCGCGGTCGTCCGTCCCCAAGAAAGACGAGTCTTTTCCGTTTTGGCCCCTAAGGGCGTTTCTGTAATATAGGGGTCTTTGTGTAAAATGTGTCGATTAGGCCAGGGCTATAAATACCGAAGTGGCTGGTCATTTAGGTGACTCTTCCACCATTTGTAAACCCTAGGCTTAGTCTCCAACCAGCCAAGTGCTTAGAGAGCAAATCGGGTGCTTAGCTTAGGAGTTGAGAGTCCCCTAGGCTATTACTCTGCATTAGTGGGAGGATGAAGGGTGGTAGGCTGAGTTGAGCCTTGTAAGTACTGATTTCCTCATCTAGTCAAGGCAAGATTCGTCCTAATTTCATGCTCATGTGTGCAGCCATCTTTCACCCCCCCTTTCTAGTTGGTTTTTTGATGAAACTCATGGGTTTTTGGTGATTTGCTTTGCCCACAAGTTAATCATGTTCTATTGGCTCTTTTGGTCTTGCTACGATGTGGAGATTATGACTTAGTTCATCTCAATCCCACTAGATTGCCTCTCTTGAGTTTTCCCCCTTCTTGACTAAAGATTGCTGTCTCACGAGATCTGAAATTCCTGCTGATCCCTTGGCCATTTTGCATTGATCTTTTGGGAAAAGCTTTGGAATAGGGACAAGATAGCCTGTGAAAATCTGATGAAGCTTTGAAAACCCCCAGTCTGTGACTCTATCGGACAGTCCGGTAGAGGCCACCGAACAATCCGGTTCCACCGGACAATCCGATAGCGCCCACCGGACAGTCCGGTGTTGGGCTCTGTCCAGGACATCCCACCGGATGGTCCAACAGAGGAGACTAAACTATTCAGTGCCACCAGACAGTCTGGCCACTGCTACTGGATAGTCCGGTCTCGGCAGGGTAGTTGCTGTGTTCTCATTGATTGCTTCTTCCGCTATGTTTTTGCTTCGGATTTTTGCATTCCCCACTTCCAGACTATTCTCTTTGCTTGCTGTGAGTCCGTGAGACGCACTTTGGTGCGGTGAGTGTCGTGTGGCGGATTTTGCAAGGTTCGTTGCCTCGGTGCCCTCTTTGAGTTGGATCTCCGTTTTTCTCACATTGGTGCATATCCTCTCAGTGGACAGCACCCTTGCGCTGCTAGACATGTATCTATTCAGTGGACGGTGTCTAATTCTTCTCTTTAGCACCTGTTTCAGGAAGTTGTGAATATTGAGTTTTAAAGTGCTCCTATTCAACCCCCCTCTAGTCGCACGTCTCGGTCCTACACAAGTGAGGCCTAGGGACCTATTTATAGCTGCCAAGTGCATGGGGTGTACTTCTAGGGTCGGTGAGGTGGTTAGGGAGGCGGTTACCAAGTCAAGTCAGGTGGCTTGGTGGGAGGCCAGGCGGCCTAGGTGTCCCTTGGATGCACCGCCTCACTTGATCCCACGGTCTAAATCCACTCCCCTAAGTCGGTTGCATGGCGGTTGGCGGTTGATCTTTGTGCTTTTCCCTTAACGATGGGATCTCACTTGTGTTTCTTCCTTAGCCACAGGATTGAAGTCCCTCAGATTGCTGACTTCAACAATACAAGTGCTGGACCGATGAGGTGGCAAGCCTTTCGGTGTGTTGCATGTGGCTTTCATGGTTTCCACCTTGTAATTGTGTTGACATGTCGTTCATGTGCATGCAGGTTGAAGATGAGGTATTTTGGCCACTTTTACTGGCCGGGCAGCCAAGGAGGGAGGCCAGGCAGCCTCACCCACTGGCTGGGCGGCCAGGGTCTTTCCTGACTTAGCCACATTTTGCCCGTTTTTAGCTGTTCTTGCACCCGCAATCAAATATTCAAGATAACTCGTGGAGGTATGTGAGTAGCAAAGGTTTGTCTACACTTCGATGTATTTTCCTTCATATTCTTGGATAGTTGATGGTCGAAAGTAGTGCAATAATGACCATCAACAACGCTGAGCCTTGCCTCCAATCCATTGGATGATTTTTGCCTTTGTCCATCGAGGTCTTCTACCGAGGCCATCCGGATCTTCATCTTCTACTTCTAGTCGATCAAAGGCTATTGGCCATCAGAGAACTTGTGCACATTGACAATCACTCATCACACCAAGATTGAAATGAGGCCGGTCCATTGGCTCTCAGAGATGAAGCATGAAAATGGGAACTTTGGAGAGGATCATGAACGCCTTGAGAACCAGAAAGGGCAAGGTGGGAAGCAAGGAGTGCGTCCAAGTCAAGTTGGATACCCAATTCATCTCAGAGTTGGCCACCTCATCCTCTAGGATTAGCGTGAATGTGAATCATCTCTTAGGCCACAAACGAGCTGTATTTTTGGCGATCCACATGTGTATGGAAAGATAAAAACATAATCTTTCCAATGCAACAAGTTTCTGGTATTTTGGACTTTGGCGTCGATGGGAAATCGTGTCGCAAGTTGATGGATAGAATCTATCCAGGGTGCTGCACCACCAATATGGGCCATTGGTCCATGTATCATGTGAGAGTCCATCTTGGACATCCCCTATCTAATATATTCGGTAGCTGCCGCTAGGGTAAGAAAGGTGATGCTATTTTGTGGATTTTATCCTACAGTGAGCCATCACTCCCTAAACCCAAGGTGTTGATTCCCTAGGTTCTTCATATCGAAGATTAGCTCTCCAGATCCTTGCATGGATTTGTGTTAGCTTGCTATCTAGCTGCTGCTTGGGTGTGCTCTGGTTTTCTATTGAGTCCTTTTCTTCTGATTGTAGTTCATCAACACAGGTGGAAGAATTTATGTAGGGTTTTGGTTTGCAGTATCTTGTAAGCCAATCCCTCCATCTATCATTATCGTTGCTACTTTTTAGTTACTGATTGATGAGTCCAATTATTATTTACGGTGTGACATTCACCTGCTAGTTGTGTGGAAGGCATATTGTGATAGTTGGCCTATCTAGTATGTATGGTTCCTAGTAGTTTCCCTTGGAGATATAATATACCAATATATAAGTACTGTTGAGATTCCATGTTAGCTGTGAGAAATTTCTACTTGCGTATAAGTCCTGTTGATCAGTAGATAATACACATGTGGACCAACAATCATGATTATTCTATATTTTCTTGCCATGTGTTGTCGCTGCATAGTTCTATTAATCCTGATATGTTGTATAGCTGCAGTTTTGTTGAATATTTGCTCAACTTAGAGATATTTATTTTTGTGGTTGGTGAGTACCGTCAAAGATTCAGGTTTGTCTCGGACATTGTAGGCATGTCCTCATCATGCAATCGATAGAACATAAGCAAGAACTAGGAAACGAAAAACTCAATTGAATTTGCTTAAGTTGGGGTTCTACAAACTAATGATGGCGAAATAGTTCGAGGACAGATTAATCTAAGCAAATCCCAAAACCCTAACTTGAGTAGTGGCTATTGTTTATAGAGGACATAAGGTAGACCAACAAACCCTAGACGCGTCCATGATGGACTCCAACTCGATAATCGGCCAACAGCCCTGATGGGCAACGCAACACCCTAGACAGATTCTATTTGCCAACTTGCAACGTCAAATTCCATGGACTCTGAAGTCCAAATTACCTAAAATTGTTGCCATGGGAATGATCATATTCTCAGCTTTTTTGGCATATGTGGATCTTCAAAATCGCAGCCCATTTGTGACTTAGGCGATGATTTTACTGAAAACTACTCTTGGAGGCTGAGGAAGTGAACTCTGAGATGAACTGTGCCTCCAGCATGACTTGGATGCCCTTCTTGCCCTCCTCATAGTCCAAGCTAGTTTCATGGCCCAATCCATAGATCATAAGTACAATCTAATCAACAATATCATTAGATAGCATACCATCCTCACAAGTATATATATGGGCACTTAAGAACAACCTCACGTGCTCTTGTGATATGCCCTATGTAAGCATAAGAGTGTTGTCCTCATCAACAGGTTAGCTGCCAGCTGCTACCAAAGTATCCGCTGTCGAGGGCTACACTGTCCGCTATTGCTAGCTTGTCTGGTGGCACACGTCAGACTGTTCGCTCATGGGGGTCGGACTGTCCGCCAACTTGTCCGGTGCTACTACCGATTTGTCCAGTGCACACATAATCAGGCTTGGTTCTTAAGGTTCAAAACCCAAAACTTTACCAAACCTTCACTAACGATGACAAAATTTGGCACATGCTATCTTACTACTATTCCAAAGCAATTCCAAAATGTCTATCAAAAAAGATCAACGGATAAGAGGCAATTTAAGTTCTCACAAAGAGTGGAATTCTTGACCAAGAAATGAGAAAACTCAAGAATGACTTGCTCATGGAATTCCTGAGGAATAGAGATAATAAGTCATAATATCCATGTCATGGCAAGTCCAAAAACACCAAAAGAACTAAACTAACTCAGAGGGACCAAAAATACCTAAAGCCTTTGATTTTCATCGAAAAACCAATCTAGAGTGGGAAGGGAGATATGGTTGCACACATGCGCTCAACTAGAATCTTATTGTATTGAATAGGAAATCAAGTTTGTACAAGGATCCCTACAGCCTACCACCCTTCATCCACCCTTGATAGTGAAGAACTTGACCTAGGGCACTCAAATCCTAGCATTTAGGGCTCTCCATAGCACTAAGCATTTGGCTACAAGAATTATGCCTAAGCTAGGGTTTATGAGTGCGAGACACACTTTTTTGCAATAGTTATGCCTATGCTAGGGTTTATGAGTGGGAGACAAAAGTATAAATAACCAGCCATGTACCAATTCATGCCTTGTAACATTCCATATTTTTAAGGAATCTGAATGAATGTAAAATACTAAATTTCAAAAAACTTTTATTTAAATTGAATGCATGGTGTGAAATTGCATTGCATTGCATGTTAGCAAAATATCAATAAAATATGAATATAACCTCAAAATTGTATCTTATCAAAGCATAATATCTTACTAAGTAATATAGGTAGATAAAATAAATTTATGTTTGGAACTTAATAATAATAAAGAGAGCATTAGCACAAGTATAAATAATAAATTAGTATGACTAATTCCACTTTGGTGAAGTCTAGATTAATAGTCATTCTTGGCAGTCGTTGTCCCCTGATTTTGACTGCCAATTCCTTGGTGAATAAATGGGGTATAGATAAAGTTCTATGCATTATTTACTTTGAACTAACGAATTCCACGAGTTTTGGTGGTTTTTGATGTTTTACAGGGAGATGCTCATATTCCATGCAAAAAAAACGTTATTTAGAGCAAACACAAAGTGTGCACAAAAAGGGCTTGAGATTGGATTACGAATACCATAGTTATGAAGTCTCTCAAATGCCCTCAAGAACCAAACAATTGCAAATATCTCATCGAAATAATCGAGATGAAGTTTTGGTTCTCTCAATTTGGAGTCCAGATGTGAACGTTATGGCCATTGCAAGTTCATCAACTCTGGCTGCATGGACAGTGGTGGGGCAGCCGTCACTTAGGCTAGACGGCCTAAGGGAAGTCTGGCCAGCCAAGCACTCCCTCCAAATGCCTCAATCTTTACTGGAATCAACCAAGTAACTATCCAAGGACCCATATACATGTACGGGATCAAGCCCAAGTCAAGACAATGGTCGGAAGGCCACCATATGGACCAATAAATGACTAAGTCAGGAGAGGCTGGCCTCCTGACCTAGTACTTAGGCCTCCCAGCCAAGTACCTAGGCTGCCTGGCATGCTACTTTGGCTGCCCGGCCTTCCTCTTGCACTCTCAGCCTTCCTACAACACATGCATGCAAAGAAGCTCAACTTGGACTCAAATCAACCATCGATCGAAGAACCAAAGTTTTGCATGATGGATGGATCCACGAAACACACTCTCCAACCAATGAGGAACATCCAAGTGGCAACCAGAGGCTAAGTCCTTGGCCACCTGGCCAAGCAACCTAGCTGCCTGGCCTATGACTTAGGCCTTCCATCACCTGCTTTAACCGAAACACCCAGCATCGCCTCAAAGATGGAAGATCTAGACGTGCAAAGCAAGGTGGCTGCATTGAAGGGTTAGAAGGCCACAAGACTAGGCCACCCAGCCTACAGACTTAGCCATTTCACTTACCTATAGCCTCCTATAAATATAGGGTCACTCCCCCACTCCAAACTTGTACCTTCTAGGTGCCATTGGCACCATTGTACACCCTCTCCACTATCTCCCTTGGGGAGGGCACCCTTCGGGTGGTGCTACCCCCTCTAGTTCAATGTTTAGTAGGAGTTAGAGTTGGGCTCTGCCTGTTTCGGAGTCATCTTCAGGAGTTTGGTATGAGCCCTTGTATCTTTCTTTATCTGTAAGACTTTGAGTTTCATTAATACATTTCTGTTTTTAAGTTCATGCATTTACATTCCTACCTATGGTATTGATCATAGTGTAAGGATGTCGTTAGACTATAGTTATCATTACTCTATGTCTTTTTACTTGCGGGTTCCTTGTTCACGCTGTTAGTTAAGTCATAGCACTTGTGATGCTTCCACTTGTTTCTAGCCAAGTGGAGGAAATGAATAACCAGAGTTTACTCTAGAAGTTCACCTTGGTTTGCAACCAGCCCCATGCAGCTTTGGGTGCCTCGTGTGTACCGTACGTATTTCACACACGGGCCTTAGGTAGCCCCTATTGGTGACAGCATTAGGGTGTCTCAGTATTCCACCCCCGTTGTCCGGGCTGGCGCCACGTTGCGATCCAACGCGTATGTAGATGCATAGTTGGGCTTCCTAGAACTTGCCTTTCTCGGCTAGGTAATCAGCACTCTAGTGCCTGGTAGTGGTTCTATAGTCGTGATGTCCGATGCAGTAAAGATGACTAGACTAAACCATAACCCCAGTCGTGCCATGAACTTAGTAGAGCAACAATTGGGGCTAACCTCATCTTCTAGCTTGACCTTAGTAAAGGAACATCTTATCAGGAACCAGATCCGTCTCATTGTCCTCCTAGCTTCTTGTTGAGCTATATATCCGTATTGAGTGTGTCAATGTGCTGTTATCCTTTCTTTTACCATTTAGGATGAAAGAGTAAAATAACAAGATGTTTGATAAGTTAATATCTCTATCTCAATGCTTCCCTATGGATAAATACGATACCTTAGAATACTCCCGAGTGAAAGCTATAGTGGTCTCCGTACACTTGCGGAGTAAAATCTGTTAGGCTATGAACCACCAACAGTCATCAAATCAACAAAGTAGATCATCATTGCATTTGTGATTAGGTTCAAGTTTGCATCTTTGATTGAGTGCTCTGATTAATTCAATTCAAGCCAAATAAATGAAATGGAAAAACAAATAAGAAATAGAAAAAGAAGAAAACAGAAAGGCCTTCGGCCATACCAACCGACTGGGCCAGCCCAACCATCCCTGTGCCCTCACACACATGGGCCGCTGCTGTGATGCCCCCGGCATCTCGAAAGTTTTAACACGTGATTAGATTAGCGGTAGTCAAAGTTTTGGCTTAATAATGTTTAGAGAAGAGCAACAACTAGACTAGTAAATCACGAAGTCAAAATTTTCTAATGAAATATGCAAAACCCCTGAGTTTACTTGTGACCATAGTTCAAAATATAATGTGATTGGAACCAAACTCTCTATAACAAACTTGTAGAAAATTTTATTTAGATCAACTTTGTTATTGAGTGTGGTAACATGCACAAAGGTTTAGGTGGTGTTTTGAGTCGATTAATGAAAAAGACAGAAATCTGCCTAAATTTGATCGGTAAGGAGAATTCAAATTTCAAAGGAACAAAAGTCCCTATCATGCAAAACATCATATAAGAAAGTTGTAGATAATTAAAAACCACACAACATTGGTATAATACTCTTTCTCTGAAAATGAGCATAAAATAGACTTTAGGAATTTCTAAGTTTGCATTAAACCTTGGTCAAACTGGAGTCAGCAGGTTAAATTCAAATTTAATCATGTTTAAACTTGGAATCTGATATTACTCCTTTTGACAAAGTTGTATATCTGGAAGAGTAGAACAACTTTTGTATTTTGAGTTTTGTCAAATTCGGCCCCTAGGATGTTCAAAAATAACAATTTCTAAAACATGTCTCAGCAGTCAAACAGCATTTTTCATTTTCCCGAATTTATTTTCCTCCGTGTCACTGACGAGTGGGTCCCACTCGGCCGACCCACCCGCCACGCGGCGACGGCGTCCGGCGCAGCCGGCCACGCGCCGCTGGCCACCGCGGGCACGCGTCGCCCGCCCTGCCACGCCGAGGCCACGCGCCGCCCTCCCCCGCCCTGCCGTGCCCCTGGTTCTCCTCCGGGTGGAGCCGAGCCCGCGCCTCTCTCTCACTCGCCCCTCCCTCTCGCTGCCCTCGCTCTTTCCCCTGCTGGTCTCATGTCCAGAGCGCCGACGCCATGGGAGCCGCCGCTACGAGCCCGTGTGCCGGTCGCCTCCGGCCTTCTCCCGACGAGCTAGCTCAAGCACCCGAGGTGCCACGACCTTCTCCACCAAAACCCCCAAGTTTTGGGGTGCCGTCATCACCCTAGCTGCCTCCCCATGTGCGCCTCTGCCATGACCGCCCTGCGTCGGAGCTCGCCCCGCCGTGGAGAGCCCCCACTGGCGCCTTCCCCACACCTAGACCTATGGCGCCAGGTTCGCCATCTCCTCGCGCGACCGATGCGCCCCCAAATTGGCCCTCCCTCCACTGGAGCCGTCGGATTGGGCCGAAGCCATCACACACCACCGCGCCATGGCCATCCCGGTTCATCGCCGTCGCTCCGCCTCCGCTGTCCATCCCGCGCGGTGAGACCTTGGGGGAAATGATCGCCATCGCCGAGAACACCTTCCCGGACCCGCTCGGCTCCAAGTCGGCGCCCCACGCGACGCGCCGCGCGCGAGCACCCCGGCGGCCGCGCGCCTCTCTCCGACGACCGAAGGAAGAAGAAGAAGGCTGAAGAAGATGGTTATTTTACAAAAATCCCCCTGTCATATTTCATTTTTATGCGCCCTGTTTGATTACTGTGCACTGAGTCTTAGACATATTCCACACAGGACCCTGGAAGCTACGGATATTTCCGATCTAGTCCCCACCAGTGGGCTTTTCTATTTAAATTCATTTCTCTCGGTTTAAACTTTGGAAATTCGTAATAAATCAAATAAAAATCAGAAAAATACAAACTTTGTTGCAATATACTCCTATTAAGTAGATCTACAGAATGGATATGATGGTTGGGTATGAAAAGACCTTTTTGCCCCTGTTAATGAACATGCATGAAAAACCTTAATAAATAGGAATTGTAGGTAAGATAAGCTTCAAAAATTATGAAATTTGGGCAGAGGCCTTGTTAGCATGTGTAGGCTCTGTATAAATTTTAGTAGCCCTAGCATTGGCTGTTTAATTACTATTCTACCCTTGTCTTATATTTAAGCATGTATTTAATTTAAGAAAAGTTTGCTATGGTGAAAAATGTTCCAAGTGACTTTAGGGGCTTGATATGAGCTCTAGGTTATGACCATAACTCACTGCTAGCATAGGAGGTGGTGCATGTAAGGCTTTGGCTCTGATTTGAAAATGGTAGAAGTTTCTGGAATGCAATATAGGTCTTCACTACTGTTGAGATATGCACGCTAGGAATTCTAAGTTAGCTATGTGAAATATGGTTACTCATACGGATGCTTGACATTCAGGCATCTCATTTGCTGCATCATGCATATCATTCATATAGCGACGCTCACTGCAGATACGTGATCGAGAAGCAAGTGCGTGGAGGTACTTCGAGCAACGGTGTCCAGAAGACCAACTAAGACCCAAATACTACCTGGAGGCCCCTGAAGTGGTATTTGCAAGGAGGAGCTGTCCAAGTGATCAAGGGGTTGCCTGGGGCAGAGCCTCACAACCCGGCAAACTAACTTTAGTTTAGTTTGTTCAAGTTATCAACAACAAAGGTAGGCCCCTTAGGCATATACACCTACCTAGGGAATCTCACCACCCTTTATTTGATTGTGCATTTACGTTCAGGAGTTGTTTGAAACCCCATCTGCATAAATACCTGATATCCTAATTAGAATGGATAGGCCGAAGTCTATGCTTAGCCATGCTTAGACGGTAGAAGTCGAGTGAAGATATTCACTCGCGAGATGATAGGACTCAAAATGTTTTACAAAAATTTAATACGAGAGAAATATGATATGATGTGATGAAAAGATGAGACCGGGCGGAGATATGGGCATTTTATGATGAAAAATGATGAGGATGGTTTGGTGGACTCCGCCCGAGTCATTTAAGGCCCGATTCGCTGTTCGCCTGCTGATCGGTATAATATTGCTAGAGTGCTTATCCGGGATAATGGACGGGTGAAAGTCTTACTCGTGCCATCCGAAGAACAGAGACAGGTTCCTACCATTCTTGTTGGAGGGAGTTAGGCCTGGGGGAGCTTGTACTCGAGGGAGGGCTGACCCGGAGCGGCCGTGGTATCGCTCCTAAGGGAGGGCTGACCCGGTGCGGCCGTGGTATCGCTCCTGAGAGGGCAAAACCCAGGGGAATGGCGGGATTGAATCGAACTTGGGATGGGACGAGTGGAGATGGGGGCTATATGTGGGAACGCGATGGCTAGTAAGCATATACCCCTGGCATGATAGTTATTCCCGGGAATTAAAAATCGATTCGAATCGCTGATGCTCACCGGGTGTGAGAATGCCAGTATCGCACACGGGCAACGTAGTAATAACTTTATTATCTTGTTCATTTAATCATGTTTTTTTTATATTACATGTTTGTACTTGTATGTTACGTTTCCGCAAGCTCCTTTATGATGATGTATATGAGCTATGGATGATAGTAATAACTATAATGAACCTAATGAGGCTTATACTTTAGAAATAAATGATACTTGAAAGTAAGGACTCACTTCTAGTAAGCTTGCGCGGGTTAGAGTCCAGTCCACAAAAAGCCTTGCATACTCTCAAATGTGTCGGGTTCAAACCGCCCACGGGTGAGTCCTACGAGTACCTCACGTACTCACCCCTACGTTGTTGATGTTTTTCTTTTCAGGAGCTTCATGATCGAGAATGACAATGGTGGGCTCAATGTCATGGCTCGATGTTTTATTTTTCCGCTGCAAGAGTATATCAATATTACGTTACGGTTTCCGCTGCGCGGCTATTTTGGAATTCTAATTCAGTATGATTGTACCCCATTTTGAGTAAATATTCTTAAACAAATCAATCTATGTTTGTATGAAATGATGGGTTGTTGTAATTGTTGTGGCTCTTTCGAGGGCTTAACGTGTGTGATGTCGGTATCCCTGGGTGATGGTTGCATCGAGTGCCCTTTTTGGGTATCTCGACGGACGACCGGGTTTAGTTCGGCCTAACCACACTGCAAGCCAGAGGTGGCAGGTGTGTTTAGTTCGGATTAAATCGGAGGTTCCGCCACAGCTGCCCAACCTATCTGGCCCAACTGCGGTGCCCTTGGGCTCTTACCCATTGACCTATGGACCGCCACCGCTCCTCCACTGATGGGTGGAGCCCACTCATCAGCTTTCTTCTTTCTTCCCTCACTGAATTCTGCTCGACTCGCACCTGCGCCAATCAACCTTGTGCTCTATCTCTTCGCTACCATGCATGCCAAATCAAAGGGAATGAAGATAGGATCGACCAGCTTGCACCAACTGCCTAGGGCCGAGCGGGGTCTAGGTCTTGCGATCGGTGTGACTCTATTCCCTCACTAGGAGAGAGAAGAGCACTAGCCAAACCTCTAAGCCCTAATCCGACTTCTATCGAGTGTGTATTCGCCTTCCCCTAGATGCCAAACCCCAATCCCCCTCGCCGCAGCTATAAGTAGGTAGCCCTCATTGCCTTGGAACCCTAGCCAAGCTCATGGCTTCTCCCTTTCTTCTTGTGCGGCTTGGCTTCTTCAGTCCACTGTCAGCGGTGAGACCCTTGGCCACCTTCCTAGTTTTGGCCGTCACACCATGTCCATGGCATTCATGAATGTGGCTAGTCTCGTTTGTGTGATCTGTGTGAAACACCACATGAGTTCCCTTGCCATAGGATCTCCCGTGCCACCATCTCTCGGGTGATGCCGTCGCATGCACATGGTTCTACATGCAATGCCACGCCTTCTCCACAGTCATCACCATGGAATCGTAGCCTAGATTCCATCATTGTGTCTTGGTTCAACCAATGTTTGCACGCTCTCGTGCTTTGGTGAGCCTGCATCTATTCGTAGAAAGCTGCCACGGCCACCACTAGTTGAATTAGTGGGTGACCACCGCCCATGGGACACCACCCCTCCTTGGAGCCACCGTGGCCATACCCCCTGGCCGATGAGCCAACCCATTGCTAAAAAACCTAGCCCTGCTGTGCAGCTGGACACATTCCGTACTCGCACATCTACGCCTGCGCCGTTGAGCGCCTTGTGCTCATGGCCGCACAAGGCGACAGCCGTGTTCCTTACCATCGGTCGAGTAGCTGCCATCTTAGGGCTGACCTTTGAGCCATGTTTAGTGTAGGAAGGTGGAGCCATGCATTTGCGCATTGCCATGGATAGTTCCTCATGGGCAAATCATCGAGCACCTAGAGGGCAGGGTGGAGAGCAGAGCTCGGGCTTCCACCTGAGTGGGTCATGTCTTTGGCCCACGTAGAGAGCGACAGAGTGAGTTGAGGGGAGAAGCAATATAGTCTGTGGGCCGGCACAAGCCGAGAGCCCCATGGGCCGTTCTATGCGAGAGGGAGAGGAGAGTCAAGAGAGTGGGCTGCCTCTTGGCCCAGGAGCCCAGCGGGCTGAGTTTAGAGAGGAAAGAGAAGGAGGCTGGCTATCCTTGCCAGGCCGACTCTTGGCCTAGGAACTCTAGGCAGCCATGTGAGTGAGAGAAGTGTGAGGCCAGGAGGGTCACTCCATGGACCTAGAACCGCGCCCTTTAGGCGGTGCCCTGGAGGGGAGAAGCGAACAGGCCGAATCTGGCCTAATGACCAGCCTGCCTCTATTTTGGCCTTAAGGATATTTAAAACCCAAAAATAAACTTCAGAAAATCCATAACAAGTTCATACTAAGTCAGAAAATTATGAAACTGTTGGCGTTTCTTAGCCTACTGATATAAATCCGCAAGCGCACGGAAACTTGTTGTTGCCTTTCACCCAAGAGTATTCTAGGGTATCAAAATCCATGAGGAATGAGGAGTAACTCAACGTACAATAGATAGAACTGAACAGTAAAAACAGCAATTGTAGAGATATAAAACAGAGCAGTGCAGGATCACTACTTTAAATATAACAACTTAACTTTACTCAACAAACTAGTACTCTACTCAATAGGTGTACTTGGACACCGATACTGTAGAACCACTTCTGGGCACCAGAGTGCTGGTAACCTAGATGAGAAAGGCAGGTACTACAGATCTTAACTATGTGTCGATGACTACTTATCTAAACGTTGGGGTTGGACTACACAGGACACACACCCGCTATCACCAGGTGGGACTACAAACCAAAACTGCATGGGACAAGACACCTTCGAAGGCAAACTCTAGTCTAGACACCACATCTACACGAACGAGTTTACTACTACACTGGTTCGAAGCCAGAGAGCAAGCACAACTGTATAGCTAAACTACACAGAGCACACTTGGCACCCATAAACTATTGAGCAGGGACTAACAATGTAAATAAAGTAAGTATGAAATAAATAAAGGAGGAGGCAAGGAACTTTACTGTATCCTAGAAATAGAGCAATAATTCCTCATAGAATAAGACCTCAGGAATAGAATACCAGAGAGAAATCTGACTCCTTCACTCTACAAATCACTACTCACTCTTGATACAATTGGCTCTCTCTACAATGCTAAGGGTGGCCTCACTACTATACTCTACACTCAACTACACAACCACACTATGCTTCTATTGATCCACCACACCTTGCAAGTGACCTCCTGGGGGTATTTATAGTTTGGAGACCGAGGGGGATACTTAAGGGTGCACTAGGTTGGTTGTGGGTGTAGGTTGGTGGTCGGCCGACCAATGCCGGGGTCGGCCCACCCTGTGGGAGGTCGGCCGACCTTTCGGGAGGTCGGGCTGCCGTCCGATGAACCACCTTTGTTTATCCTGCGGTAGTGATGCACTCCATACATCGGTTGACAGTTGTGGCGGTTGAAACACATGCAAAGCGTGGTTGGTGCATGGTCAGCCAACCATGGGGTGTAGTCGGGCGACCACCTGATTGGCTGCATGTTGTTCCCTCGGATTGTTGACGTCATCAATCCCTTGTGTGATGGCCTTTCATTGCTTGGATGCATTGGATACTTGATCCAACGGTTGTATTTGACGTGTTTTGTATTTGTTTGCATGCAGGTCCAAGATTGGTAATGTAGCAGGGTTAGGCGGCCATGGGCGATGGTCAGGCTACCATGCCTTCTAGGCTGGGTCTGCCTAGTGGGCTGCCTAGTCATCCTGATGGTTGGGCAACCCTGGGGGGTGGTCGGTCGACCCTGAGAGATGGTCGGGCGACCCTGGTGGGCTGCCCGATGGGCTGCCCAACCTCTCTGATGGTCGGGCGACCCTGGGAAGAGGTCGGCCAACCCTGGTAGATGGTCGAGCGACCCTGGAGATGGTCGGGCGACCATGGGTGTTTGGCCCGTTGCCTCTTCCCTTGCCTCATTGCCTCTATTTTGTTCAATCCCTATGGTTTTGAATATGAAGAACTCCTGCATACAACTTTTATGCACAACTCGTGGAACTGGTTAGAAATAAATGAAATCTTGGTAAAGTATACTCTAAAACATGAAATGTTGGTGGTCGAATTGGGTTTTATCGACCGCCAACACCCCCCCACACACACTTAAACCTTTGCTCGTCCTCGAGCAAAGAAGAGAATTAAGCGCAAGTGGAGAGGTCATAACGTCAACAACCACCACAGCATGCACAAGGTTATTCCCGACTATTTCATCTTACCTAGGATTTGCTCGTCCTCGAGCAAAGAAGAGAGTTAAGCGCAAGTGGAGAGGTCATAACGTCAACAACCACCACAGCAAGGACAAGGTTATTCCCGACTATTTCATCTTACCTAGGATTTCAATGGTGTCTACACTTGAGTTTTTGAATGTTGAAACATGGAACAAGAATATATCGGAGTTAACTTCAGGTTCCCACATCACATGAGTAGAGAGGGTTTTTTAAAATTTTCAAAACAGGGCATGCCAACTTTTCTTATCTCAAGATCAACTCTCCGTCACTCAGGGGATAGAGTTAGAGTGTTTGTGTATGAATCTTGCATTCCTCACATCCGAAACTATTAAGGCTTTTGTGGAGCTTTAGGTAGTTGGGAGAATGAGGCTTTCCTGTAATGTTTATATTGTTGAATCAGACTAGGTGTCAAGAAAGAATTCATAATCAAGTGAGATTTGGCCAAGTACAAGTGTAGTGTAGGGGTTTGTCTCTTGTAGGTGCCTAGTTTGAATCCCATGTTTGCATAGAGGGCATGGAGTCCTTTTCTTTTCTTTCTTTTCTCATTTTTCTTCCTTCTTTTCTCATACTTTTTTTTCGAATCTCCATGCCTCTCTTTCTTTCAAATAGTGCTTGGATGGGATCAATGACAATTCATTGCACACCCTCTTTTGAGACTTTATTTTGTGGAACGTGCATGTGAAGGCCAAAATTCTCGATTGATTCGAACTCTTGTAATGGCACAAAACTTGATAGGACTCAAAACAATCAAGGAAGCAAGAGTGTATGAATTCTCTTTCATAAGTGGCACTGGTGGGATAGGGATAGGAACTTGAGATCATCCAAGATGGAGCCCTCTTTTTTTTGCAAATAAAGCTCTTTACTCATGTGGGATGTTCCTTTAGTATTCTCCAATTATCTCATATCACAAGAATCAACAAACTAAACAATAAGTGGTTCCCTATTCATGATAGTATCTAAAGGCAAGATTAATCTAGCATAAGGAATAAAATGGTGCTAGCACAGTTGAAATTGACATTATGATCATGTAGAGCATAGTTTACAAGGTTCCATGTGTAAGGCGCACAATTTGAGAGGTGTACAGAGTGAAATGTGCAAACCTGATCTCCCAAATGCGGGTTCGAGATGGGAATGGGCCAGCCAGCCCACTAACATGGCCGGGTGGCCATGGGGGTGGTCGGCTGACCACTCCATGTTGGAATCTAGCCCGTGCGCTAGTTCGTTTCCAATGAGAGAGTCTTGGAGAGATGTGACAACGCGGCGTAACATGTTTTCATGGAAAATACATGGTCGAGCGACCTTGGTGGGAGGTCGGGCGACCATGCATTGTTGCCGTTTCCCCTGAATTTTTCTGGGTAGCTAGATGACATCCTGCACAAGGTATTTCTTGTGTGGTTTCTACAGGATTAGTGATAGGAGGTCGAATGGCTTTGGCCATTCCACCCAAACTTTATTGGAAAAGGGAAACTATCCTACCTTTATTGAATTCAATAAATTTGGAGGCGCATGTTGCAAAAGGGAATTAAACAAACAAAAACTATTCAACCTAAGAATTAAAACTAATGCACCTAAGATAACTAGAAGCATGGAAGTCTATGGTGCAGGTGGATCATAAAGATCAGGACGTCCCATGGCTTCTGCGAGGCGGGGAACTTTGGCGGACATCTCCTTTCTAAGGACATCGAATTTATCATTAATATCCATCCGCCATAGTTCACCTTCAGCGCAGCACTCGTCTAGGCTATGCAACATTGCCCTAAGCGCTGCATTTTCCTCACTAAGAGACGCCACCATGTCTTCTTCATCAGACGAATCTTCAAATTTCCCTGGCAGCCCTCTTTTGGGAGGTGGAACAGCCACCCTCTTCACCGTCCTCCTTGGTGGAGTTGAGTCAATGGACTCATCTATGGAGGCATCTGACTTCACAACACTAGGGAGGAACACCTTTGCATACCCACCCGTGGGGGTTTTCTGTAGGACCGAGATGTGCGACTAGAGGGGGGGTGAATAGGAGCACTTAAAAACTCAAAATCACAACCCCCAAGAAGGTGCTCTGCAAATCTCAAGAGAAACAAAGCTAGGCACGATCCACTGAATAGATACATGCCTAGCAGTGCAAGGGTGCCGTCCACTGAGAGGATACACACCAATGCACCGAGGCAACGAACTTTGCAAAAACCGCCACACGACACTCACCGCACCAAGGTGCGTCTCACTGACTCACAGGAAGCAAAGAGAATAGTCTGAAAGTGGGGAATGCAACAATCCGAAGCAGTAACACAGCGGAAAAACCAAGAAAGGATAGAACACTACAGTTCCCTAGGAGAACCAAATTGTCCGGTGGCCAACACCGGACTATCCGATGGAACCGGACTATCCGGTGCTTGCTGCTGGACTATCCGGTGGCACAGCGTGGACAGTGCCACACACCAGACTTTTCGGTGGGCGCTGCCGGACTATCCGGTGGAACCGGATTGTCCGGTGGCCTCTGCCGGATTATTCGGTAGAGTCGCAGATAGGGGTTTTCCAACCGAAACCAGACCAAATCTTGTCCAATCTTCATGAAATTTTGCACAGGCTATTTGGACCTTATTCCAAAGCTTTTCCAAAAAGATCAAAGCAAAATGATCAAGGGATCAGCGGGAATTTTAGATTTCGTGAGATGGCAATCTTTGGGCAAGAAAGGGGGAAAACACAAAGGGGGCTTGCTCATGTTAATCTAGTAGGATTGAGATGAACTAAGTCATGATCTCCACGTCCTAGCTAGTCCAAAACATCAGCAAGGGAAGGGATTCAAGCGTGGCCAACACAAACACCCAAAAGCCAAGCATTGAAAGCAAAAACCAAAGAGAGAGGGGGAGGAGAAGAACACACGGTTGCTGCACAAATTTGCTTCAATTAAGTGCCCAAGATGGGTCTAAAAATTCAGCATACAAGCAGAAATTCGTCCCAAGCAACCACCCTCACCTTCCCTCATGATTAGGAGGCTAAATCCTACTCTAACCTCCCTAACAATGGAGCTCAAGGCTTGAGGATGAAAATCACAAAGGAAAACCTAATCTAGGCAGCCAAGAGAGTCTCTAATGACCTGCCTTGGACTTATTTATACCCGAGTGCTATTTAGACAGTTTTGCACTTAGGTCCCTACAACTAGACAAACCCTAAGGACTCAAATGAAAGATTACAGGATATTTCGGGACGGACGACCATCATGAAGTCTTGATCTTGGTAAATTCCACGCAATCCTCGGATGTTCTCCACGTGGCCAGTAGTCCAATCCGCGATCTGCCCCCGGTTTTGAAGTCAGAAATCGGGAAACTTTAGGAAGTCTCCGCCTAGGCCGGATTTGGCCCATCTTCTCTTTCTTGGTGAGTCAAGGCCCAACTCACCAAGGCTTGGGTGGTCTGGTTGATGGTTTTGAGATGAAGCCGCCAAAGCCTCCCTCGCACGTCTTCATGGCACACACTTGGATTAGAGCACCGCGGTGGTGCCCGGTATCCTCGGTCCATCGGGACAGTCTCGCAGTCCTTCGGAGGACTTACTCCTGTCGTCACCATGTCGCTCCTCTGTGTACCGAACTCCCATGGCCGACAGATGCCGAGCATGCCTCCAGTCCTTCGAAGGACTTTCTTCTCCATCTACCTCCAGTCCATCGGAGGGCCTCCTGTCCATCGGAGGGCTTGTGCCCAAGTCCATCTGGGTCTTTGGCTTCTATTGACAATCACTCATCACTCTAGAGGCAATGGAGTTGGTCCATTGGCTCTCATTTTCACTCCACGGAGGGTATGGGTTGATGGACTATGGAAAACTGGCTCCTTAGATGGTCCGGTGGCCCCTTCCTGGAAGAGACTCTTGATGCACTTCACCAGGGCAAGGACCCCTGAAGTAGGACGAGGAGATGGGCGCACCACCTTCTTGGAAATGACTCTCATGGGGGACAGACCGTGAGGGGGCCTGCCCACACTGTGGGAGCACCGAGGGGAGTCCGGACGACCATCACAGGAGGCCGACCGGCCACGGGGGCTGTCGGCCATGGTCAGGCGACCATCAGCCATGGTCAGGCGACCATCAGCCATGGTCAGGCGACCATGGGATGTGGTCGGCCAACCCTGGGGGCCTAGTCCCTTCTGCCAAGGTGACTTCCTGATGAGTCTCTTGGGACTCTCTTCCCTCAGGATGGATTGTAAAGGCTGTGGTGAGTCCTCAGACGCTGGACTATTGGTTGCGGTGGTGCCTGAGTTGAGAGAGGTGACGGCCTTGCCATTGTTGTGTGGAGAAGGTGGTGCCATGGCTGGTGTGGGGATGAGAGGAGTGTAGATGGGGAAGAAGACGATCTCCCTTTCCTTAAAACATCACCCACCACGATCTCATCCACTCAATAGAACCGAAGATGTAGGGAAAAAGGCTCCAAAACTCGATATTCGAATTTTGAGAAGTCGAGCGACCATGGTGAAGTAGGGCGACTTGGCCCGAGGGTTGGCCGACCTCGACTACGGTCGGGCGACCATCCCTTGTGCCCGCAACTGCACTAGGGGGCTGAGCGATAGGACCCGAGGGTCGACCGACCTCACCAACCTAGGTTGGACATGCCAGGAGTTGGGGGTGCCCCTCTTTGGTGAGCCTCACTCCTAGTTTGGTGTGTGGAATGTCGGTTTTATTGAGATTTTCAGCAAAAGGTGAGATTATATAGAATTTTACGGGAGCAAAGTGGTAGTGTACATGAATTCTTTTAAGGTCTGATCTCGACCATGGATGTGTGATCAAACCACCTCGTGTAGCTCGAAGACATCCTTTTCTTCGAGCGGAGGCATTTTGGGCTCAAGAAAGATTTTAAGGTGTTGCCGATTTGCCTTGAAAACCCTTCCATGATCATCCTGCAGGGTGACGGTGCCATGATCGGTGGCTTCACGGACCGTGAAAGGTACTTCCCACTTACTTCTAAGCTTCCCATGACCAAATAAACGAATGCGGGAATTAAAGAGTAGTACCTTATCTCCCGGTCTGAATGTCTTGATCTTGATCCGCTTATCGTGCCATCTTTTGGTGCACTCCTTGTATAGCTTGGCATTGTGGTATGCCTTCTCCCTCCATTCCTCTAGTTCGGCCAGTTGAATTTGCCTTCTCACGCCTGCCGACTAGAGATCCATGTTCCACCTTTTTACCGCCTAGTGAGATTTCAATTCTAGTTCCACTAGAAGATGACAAGTCTTGCCGTACACCATCTGGTATGGTGCCATGCCAAAGGGAGTTTTATATGCTGTGTGATATGCCCAGAGAGCATCGGGTAGCTTGGATACCCATTCTTTTCCCATAGCCTTAACCGTCTTTTGCAATATGTTCTTAATTTGTTTATTTGACGTCTAAGCTTGGCTACTTGTCTGCGGATGGTAAGGGGTAGCAACACGGTGGTCCACACTGAGTTCAGCGAGACACTTCCTGAAGCGCTTGCAACAAAGTGTGCACCTCCATCACTGATGATGACCCGTGGCACTACAAAGCGAGGACCAGAACATCTTAATGGAGTGTCTTGAGTCTGCTGCAAGACACGGTATTGCCTCTACCTATTTCGATACATAATCCACTATGATGAGAATGTACTCCTTGTCTCCATTTTCGGGAAAAGGTCCCATGAAAGCTATGCCCCACACATCAAATATGTCAATCTGGAGATTATTTGTGAGTGGCATAGCATCTCTTGGATTTATGTTCCCTTTATGCTGGCACCTTGGACGCCGTCGCAGGAACTCTTTTGCATCTTCATACATAGTGGGCCAGTAAAACCCACTCTGCCAAACTTTTGCATGAGTTCGATAAGCCCCATAGTGACCTCCATAAGAGGATGCATGACATATATCAAGGACTTGCGGTGCTTCACAAGCTAGAATGCAGCGATGTAGGAGTCCATCTCCACAGATTTTGTATAGGTAGGGGTCGTCCTAGAGATAGAATCGGCTGTCGTGGGCCAATTTCCTCCTATTTTCTCCTTCAGGTACATAGCCAGCAATGATGTAATTTACCAGATTAGCATACCAAGGTTGGGCTATTGTCACCTTCAAAAGCTGATCATCTCTCATGTAGTCATCGATCGGCAAGGGCGAAGTTTCTTTGAATTTCATTCGTGGGAGGTGATCTCCAACTGAATTCTCTACTCCCTTTTTATCTCTTATTTCAATATCAAACTCTTGGAGTAGCAGCACCCACCGGATCAGTCATGGCTTTGCATCTTTCTAGGTTAGGAGGTATTTGAGAGCTGCATGATCTGTGTAGATGATGACTTTTGATCCTACCAAGTATGATCTGAACTTATCAATTGCAAATACCACTGCTAATAACTCTTTCTCGGTGGTTGAGTAATTCAGTTTTGGGCCAGTGAGCATTTTGCTTGCATAAGAGATGGCAAGATGCTTTTTATCCTTGCTCTGACCCAGTACTGCTCCAACAGCGAAGTCGCTTGCACCACACATGATTTCAAATGGTAAGTTCCAGTCAGGCGGCTGAATAATTGGGCCTGAGACTAGTGCCTTTTTGAGCGTGTGGAAAGCTTCGACACATTCCTCATCAAACATGAAGGGTACATCCTTGGCTGATAGATTGGTCAGAGGCCGGGCTATGTGGGAGAAATTTTTGATAAATCTCTAGTAGAACCCTGCATGGCCTAAGAAGCTTCTGATGGCCTTTATGTTGGTGGGTGGGGGTAGTTGTTCAATGACCTTGATCTTTGCACGATCTACCTCTATGCCTCTTTCTGAGATTCTGTGTCCCAAAATGATTCCTTCTCTAACCATGAAGTGGCACTTCTCCTAGTTCAAGACAAGATCGACTTCTTTACACCTTCGGAGAACTTTTTCAAGATTCTCCAAACATCCATCAAAGCTTTTGCCATAAATTGAGAATTCGTCCATGAATATTTCCGTGATATTTTCAATGAAATAAGAGAAGGTTGCCATCATACATCGTTGGGATGATACTGGAGCATTGCATAGCCCAAACGACATTCGCCTGTATGCAAAAGTTCCGTATGGGCATGTGAAAGTCGTCTTATTCTGGTCCTCCGGGTGAATCGAAATCTAGTGGTATCCAGAGTAGCCATCGAGATAGCAAAAGAAGGAGTGTTTTGCCGGTCTTTCCAACATTTCGTCAATGAAAGGAAGAGGAAAGTGATCCTTCCTGGTGGCGGCATTGAGTTTTTTGTAATCGATGCACATCCGCCAACCAGTGACAGTTCTCTGTGGTATTAGCTCATTATTCTAATTCTTGACAACTGTCATCCCTCCTTTCTTTGGCACAACTTGTACCGGACTGACCCATTCGCTGTCACTCACGGGGTAGATAATTCCTACATGAAGTAGTTTTAGTACCTCCATCTTGACTACCTCTCTCATCGCATTGTTAAGTCAACGCTATGGTTCCCTTGTTGGTTTGTGGTCAACCTCCATAGGGATGTGATAAGTACATAGGTTGGGACTGATTCCTTTCAGATCTTGCAGAGAGTATCCAAGCACAGATCTATACTTCTCCAGAACTAAAAGTAATCACCGGCTCTCACTCTCCATCAGCTTGTCGCTGAAGATTATCGGTGTGTCCTCATTCCCGTGGAGGAAGGCGTACTTCCGGCCAGGTGGTAGTTGCTTTAGTTCTATCTTCGGAGCTTCGGGCCATAAGGATTCACCTAGTTCTTTGAACTTCCATGGCTCCTCTACCATACTAAAGTCTCTAACAGCCTCTTCCTCTAGGCTATCTTGACCCATTTCCTCAAGTGAAAGGCTCATCACTTCTTCTATAGGGTCAATCTCTGGCTTTGCTTCAGTTTTAGCATTGAGTGACCTATCGATGTTGACATTGATTTCTTCATTGCCAAGCTGAAGCTGCAGCCTCCCTCTGTATATATCTGAGCCGATGAGGGCGGCAATTGGGATCCTGACCACAATCAACTGTGTAGATCCCTCAGGGATGTCTAAGACGTGGAAGCCTAAGAACACCTGTGTATCCCGCAAGGTTGTTGGAATTACCCACAAAACACCTTCGCATTTCAAATAACTGCCATTTGTCCATTGCAGACGCATGGTAGACCTTGATAGCGGCTGTGTCGGATAGTAGTCGTCCATTATGTGCTTAGGGATTATATTGACTCCTACCCTGGTCATAGATAATATCTTGCAGTTGAAGCCTTGATACTTGGCCAAGGATGACACTCAGGTCTTGATAGAATTTGATTGCTCTTGTGTCCATCCATCTCTCCTCTAGCCAATCCCAATTAATAGCTGCTGAAATCCAGAGCAGGTCCTCCTTCATGTGTTCTTTATGATCTGGTAATACGTATGCTGGTTGTCAGGTCCTGTTGAAGCGTTGGTCTTCTTTGGGCAACCGAGAGGCGTCGCCAAAGTCCATGAATATTTCATCCTCAAAGGAGAACGGAGATGCCAACGGAGGGACCATCAAGGTTAAACTGACCCTCTCAGTTTGCCATGACGATGGTTCTAGGACTTCCTCGATCCGAGGGGGTGATGGTGGAGATGGGTGAGATGGCGTTTGTCTCTATTCATGATCAAGTGACTTGGGTGGCTTCTGTGGAGGTGGTTCTTCTAATGTACCAAGGTCAGAAGCCTTCTCGAGGATTTTGTCGAGAATTTTTCTTCCCTCAGAGGGTTTTAGGTGTGAGAAAGATCCTCCTGAGGCTAAGTCAAGGCAGAGATTTGCACCAGGTGAGAGACCTCGGATGAAGTGTTGCAACAACATTGCCTCTGGAATTGCCAAGTCTGGTCCTGAAGAGGCCAGATGGTTGAAGCGTGCCCAAGCTGCCCCCAAAGATTGTCTTTCTCGTTGTTGAAATGATAAAACTTCGCAATGGAGATCGACAACCTTATTTGGCAGAAAGAAACGGAGACAAAAACTGGTCTTCAGGTCCTCCCAACTCCCTCCTACTTTACCAACTGCCTGCTTGCACCAGATTTTTGCATCCCCCGTTAATGAAAACGGAAAAAGCAACCATCGAAGTGTTTCACCGGACAATCCCGAGATGATCAAGCAGCTGCATAACTGCTCAAACTCTCATAGGTGTGCGTAGGGACATTCTGATTCCAATCCCCCAAATGATTGATCCCGAATGATGGCTATCAAGTCGGGACGTAGTTGATAGCCCTCTATGGTGATGGGTGTGGATGATGATGGAGGCTCCAAATAATCGCCCTTTGGAGCGGCGAGTCGATAGATAGCCGTGGAATCCATATGGTAGGATGATATGTGGTATTTGGTGGGGATATATGTGGTGGTTGTATATGGTGTGAGTATGGACAATCCTAAGTTCTAGTCAAATTAGCTACCGTTCCCCGGCAATGGCACCAGAAAAGCTTGTTGGTGTTTCTTAGCCTATTGATATAAATCCGCAACCGCACGGAAACATGTTGTAGCCTTTCACCCAAGAGTATTCCAAGGTATCGAAATCCACGAGGAACGAGGAGTAACTCAACGTAGAACAGATAGAACCGAATAGTGAAACAAGCAATTGTAGAGATATAAAACAGAGCAGAGCAGGATCACTACTTTAAATATAACAACTTAGCTTTACTCAACGAACTAGTACTCTACTCAACAGGTTTACTTGGACACTGATACTGCAGAACCACTTCTCGGCACCAAAGTGCTGATAACCTAGACGAGAAAGGCGTGTACTACAGATCTCAGCTTTGCATCGATGACTACTTATCCGAACGACGGGGTTGGACTTCACAGGACACACGCCCGCTGTCACCAAGTGGGACTACCAACCAAAACTGCGTCGAACAAGACACCTTCCAAGGCAAACTCTAGTCTAGACACCACGTCTACACGAACGAGTTTACTACTACACTGGTTCGAAGCCAGAGAGCAAGCACAACTGTATAACTAAACTACACAGAGCACACTTGGCACCCGTAAACTGTTGAGCAGCGACTAAGAATGTAAATAAAGCAAGTATGAAATAAATAAAGGAGGAGGCAAGGAAGTTTATTGTATCCTGGAAATAGAGTAATAATTCCTTTGAGAATAAGAGCTCGGGAATAGAATACCAGAGAGAAATCTGACTCCTTCACTCTACAACTCACTACTCACTCTTGATACAATTGGCTCTCTCTACAATGCCAAGGGTGGTCTCACTACTATAATCTACACTCAACTACACAACCGCACTATGCTTCTATTGATCCACCACACCTTGCAAGTGACCTCCCGGGGGGTATTTATAGCTTGGAGACCGCGGGGGGTACTTAAGGGTGCACTAGGTCGGTTGTGGGTGTAGGTCGGTGGTTGGCCGATGGCCGACCCTGGGACAAGTCGGCCGACCTTTCGGGAGGTCGGGCGGCCGTCCGATGAACCGCCTTTGTTGATCCTGCGGTTGAGATGCACTCCACACATCGGTTGATAGTTGTGGCGGTTGAAACACGTGCAAAACGGGGTCGGTGCATGGTCGGCCGACCATGGGGTGTGGTTGGGCGACCACCTGATTGGCTGCATGTTGTTCCCTCGGATTGCTGATGTCATCAATCCTTGTGTGATGGCCTTTTGACACTTGGATGCATTGGATACTTGATCCAACAGTTATATTTGACGTGTTTTGTGTTTGTTTGCATGCAGGTCCAAGATTGGTAATGTGGTAGGGTCAGGCAGCCATGGGCCATGGTCGGGCGACCATGCCTTCTAGGCTGGGGCAGCCTGGTGGGCTGCCCAGTCATCCTGATGGTCGGGCGACCCTGGGGTGGTCGGCTGACCCAGAGAGATGGTCAGGCGACTCTGGTGGGCTACCCGGTGGGCTGCCCAACCTCTCTGATGGTCGGGCGACCTTGGGAAGAGGTCGGCCAACCCTAGGAGATGGTCAGGTGACCCTGGAGATGGTCGGCCGACCATGGGTGTTTGGCCCATTGCCTCTCCCCTTGCCTCATTGCCTCTATTTTGTTCAATCCCTATGGTTTTGAATATGACGAACTCCTGCATATAACTTTTATGCACAACTCGTGGAACTAGTTAGAAATAAACGAAATCTTGTTAAAGTGTACTCTAAAACATGAAATGTTGGTGATCGAATTGGGTTTTATCAACCACCAACAGTAACCAGTTCCTGAAATCATCTAAAATTTGTCTCTATAGCTTATGATCTTTCCTGTTGCTTGATGTCATCATATATCACATTTGTTTGGGTTTTTGTCTTAGTCTTTGTCCAAATATATTTATAATCTAGACCAGAGGCGTGAAGACTCAGTGTACATTGACTACGCTAGAGCTCTAGAATGAGAGGCTCTACTCTAGGTCATCATTCAAACACTCCGCCGCGCTTCTATACCTATAGACATGCATAAATGCTTCTGCTACTTTTATATTTATGCTTGCCATGACAACCTAAAATAGGGAGCCTACTTCCATTTGGCTACATTACCTCGCTTGCTATAACTACCAGCACTTTACTAGTACAACTAATTAAAATGAACATGATGTGAGATTGGGTAATGTGATGGTGGGATGTGATTACTCTTAGTGTGTGTGAAGTGGGTGATTTGATAGCGAGATGGTGTGTGAGATGGGAACGACAAGAGTTGGCAGCCGACTTGTATGGGAGATACTAGAACTCTCTTCAGAGTGGTGGGTGTAGTTTGGAGGTGCGCGGCCCACCGCCTGTGGTTACAACCGATCTTTACATGGCCACCTCTCTCTAGTTAATGACCGAATAGGAGTGATGGCATCATGGATATGACTTGCGCATGCCATATGCCTCATGGGCAACTGCCCGAGACGTGACCTCCCTCGAAGGGCACCAGGACTGTAGGTGTAAGGCGATAGTGTTAGGGGCAATGATGATTGCATTGCAATCTCTCATCCCTAATAGACTCGACCCGTAGGGCGCCGGATTAGTTGAGCTCACATTTCTATGAGTGCGGTGGTAGTGTATCCGTACAGTTTTCTAGCTCATTGAAGAAGGATGGTGCCATGAAGGAGGGACTCACTGATCGGTGTTGTGGGCTAGGGGCGGTTGGCCACTGCCTTCATTCCACATCGTATGGGTACAGATGTGCAAACCTCTGTAGAGTGTAAATCTAGACATATAGCTGGTGTCCACAATCTAGGATGGACTAAGAGTGGATAGTCACTTCATCTAGCATGGGATATCTTCTCTTATGCTTTAACTATTTGGAATCCGGCTGCAGCTATTGAAGCTTTGATGTGTGGGGTCTGTCCTTGCCGCAAATGCAGTTTGATGATAGGTTGTTATGGAAGACGTGTTTGGTTGTGAGGTGTGTATGTTATGTTATCACTGATGAGCAGGGGAACTAGCCGTTTGACCGAATTCCCAAATGGAACAATGATATAATAAACTCATGCCTTCTATATGCTATATTCTATATTCGCTCGCATAGGAAGCCTAGAGCCTTCCATTTGGGCTAGGCCTTTACTTTATATGCTGCCACTTAGGGGAGTGTTGACGTCTCTTAGTAAAGAAAATTTTACTCCGCAAGCGCATGGGGATTCACTGTAGCTTTTTCACTCAGAATATTCTGAGTATCATAAAAATCCACAAGGAAGCAAGAGCAAATAGGTGGAATGATATGTTCAAACTTCAAGTAGTACTTTAAAATAATAACTACTAACTATTCTTACAACAGGGGTAAGATAAACAAGATAGTGTATGGTGGACGAGAGAACAGGGACTAAAGCTGTCAGCAAACATAGGAAAGTTATCTAGGAGGACAACGAGCGAGATTAAGATATCAAAACTCTAGATCATACAAACTGCATAGGAGTGTTCGTGGTTGAGCTGAGTTAACTGAACACGAACTAGAGTCTTGGGTCGAGCAAAATTCCAGACTACAACGAGGTGGCATGGGTGTAGACAGTTGGCCAACCGAAAGACAACTGGCTAATGCCTATAGGTTTACCAAATGACTGGATCGGAATACAGATACTCCCTAATGCTATCACCAAGAGGTGCTATTGACCATTGCTGTGTGGGTAAGATGGCACGCTAAACTAGTGATCGAGTGGAAACTTGATTACTAAAGTTCTTCTTGGATTAGAGAGTGAGAACTAACAATCTTAGATTAGAGACTAAGACAAGTTTATAGCACCGGCAAGTCTAGCAAGATTCAAAAAACCTAAGGACTACACAAACCTAAGCCTCGGTCTAGTGTGCAATAAGGTACATCACACTAGGAAAGTATAAGAAATAAAGTAAAGTATACTTCAATTTTAGGCAATGAATTATATTATACTAGAGTAGCAAAGGTACAAAAGATAGAAAAGATACAAGAGCTTTACCTAGACTCAAAGTTAACTCCAGAATCCCTAAGGCAAAAGCTCAGACTCGACTCTAACTCCCAGGACTAACCTAGTGCTACAATAAGACAATGGTATGTTTCACTCAACTTCTACACTTTGCAAATGAGCTACTAGGCGGTATTTATAGTCACCATGTGAGTCGGATATTTATAGGGTCGGTATGGCGATTGCTAGGGTAGGTGGCAGGGCAGGTGTGGTAGGAGGGTGGACGGCCTAGGGGTGCCTTAGATCCACCGCCTCTTTGCATTTGATGGTCCATTTTGAGTCCCCAAGTTTGTTGCATGTCGGTTATGCGGTTATCTTTGTGCTTTTCCTTAGATCATTGGATCTTAAGTGTGTTTGTTCCTTAGCTGCAAGACCGAAGTGCCCTGAATCGCTGTCTTCATCTATCCAAGTGCTAGATTGATGAAGTGGTAGTCTTCCAGTGCCTTGCATGTTGCTTTCACTGTTTACACCTTAGAGTTGTGTTGACACGTCACTTGTGTGCATCAGGTCAAAGATGGAGTCATTTGGCCGCAAAGATGGGCCAAGCGGCCAGGGTTCATTCTGCACTTAGCCATTTTCACCTGTTTTCTACTGATCTTCACATGCTATCAAATATTCACCACAACTCGTGGAATTTTGTTAGTAGAAATGGTTTAGTTTACACTTTGATATATTTTCCTTCATGATCATGGATGGTTGATGGTCGGAGATGGTGCAATAACGATCGTCAACACCCCCCAAGCTTAGGCCTTTGCTCATCCTCGAGTAAACCCAAGATGCGTTATGGATCATGAGTTGCTGCAATATCATTCTTTAAGAATAGAGGCTATACATAACCGACACCCATGCTTTCATCTTGAACCATAGTGTATGCAAAGACCACCTTTTCTCATACTTGTGGTGCATCTTTTTGACTTAACATGTCTTGGATGGTTGAAAGAAAGAAGGACTTTGTTGCAGGCTCCAGCTCAAGACATTTCTTTTTATATTCCTATCTCAGGTGTTTTTGAAGATTTTCAAAATAAAAGCATGTTTTCCTAGAGGAACTCTCAATTGCTCAAAAGTGTATCCTCACCACAAGGGGGCCAAGAGCACGGCCAAGATTCTTCCTATACTAAAGCTTTTGTGGAGCTCAGGGTGGTGGAAAAACTTAGCTTACTTAGGTTGTTTATGTTACAAAACCAAAGATTGGACCAAAGAGATGTACTACATCAGCAAATCTTGTTCATCATTGGAGCTTATTTTGTGGCTTGATGGATGGATCTCCTTGTTTCCATTCCTTCTTCTTTTGTTGTGATGGGTCAGAATATGGAGCCTTTTTGTATTTTGTCTTTTTTTGCCATGCTTTGACTAGCATGCTTTTCTTTTTCATACATTTGCCATGCTTTGACTAGCATGCCTTTATTTGTTTTCTTTTTGATGGCTCCATATTCTCACTCATTTTGATTTGGAAGGAGTAAGGTTGAAGGTATTTGTGGAGATCTATGGATGCATACCCAGACAAGGTAGATGCTTTTGGAATGTTGTATTTTAGCTCCAAGGATTCACAAGATAGTGATGATTCCATTCAATGAGACTTAAAATTTGATAGAGCTCAAAACAACACAAAGCAGCTTATAAGCTAGGCTCCCATATTTCATTGTATTTGGCTCTAGTAGGTGCTCAAAACCAAAGGGAGAACTTTATTTTCATTTTTCAAAAGAATATCCTTAGATGTTCATCTTACTAGAAAAATGAAGAGCTTGCCTAGTACTTAGTCATATCATTTCTCTCAACAACTTAGACAAAGTTTATGCAAATGGCACCCACAAAGTAAAAGGTCATGTTCTCATTTTATACACAAGTTCAAAATTAAGGTAAGTATGGTATGTGCATAGACAACTAGACAAGAACATGATAGAGCAATTATTCATCATTTCCATAATAAGGGTAGTATATCAAATGTGGGAGTTTATTTAATTGACACTTTTTTATATAAACAAAATAAGGAAAAGGTAGCTAAATATTATCATTACCTACTCACCTCACTCGTGGGACTGGTGTTGCTGTAGGACTACTGCTGGTACTGTTGGAACTGCTGCAATGGGGAACGAGGTTGAGGATGAGGGGTCTTACTCTGAGACATGGACTGAGGAAGCGTCGAGGAAGCGTGCTCACTTCATGATGGTTTACAATCCCTCCAAGCTTCAATGAAGCTAGGGGTTATGGTAGTAGTAGTTGCTGTGAAACTCGTGAGCATCATTGATCCTGGCTTCTATTTGTTCTCTGAGTTCCCAGAATGTTCATGTTGGAGCGTCGCTAGGTGTCCATCTCGGTTGTGCATCGATCGATAGAATCAACCTGCTGGTATAGCCGAGTGTTGTACTGACCCTACAAGTTCATCCCCTCCATAGCGGAATTGAGTCCCACTATGTTGTTGGTGTTGAACAGGGCTGATGCAGAAGGTCCTGCACTTCTGTCAAATCAATGAGACGTACCTGCTTCATAGTACTTAGGCGACTATGGTGGTTGATGGTATGAACCTTCACCACCTACGCTGCTGCTATACCATGGCTGTAGGTTGCCATACCGTCGAAAATCTGATAGTTCCGTATCTGTGCCTGATGGTGTCGCCGTGTGGGGTGCCTATGACGGGTCAGCTGTTGCTTCCTCCTTAGCTTCTCACCGACGCTGCTTGTCTCTTCGTCGTTGGGCTCTTGCTTTGGCATGGTTCCTCCATGTCGAGATGCGTGGTTAGGCTTGCTACTTTGTACAAGTCCAACTGTGGTGTTGGAGGAGGCAGTTCAAAATTGTGGCCAAAGTAGGTCATGATCAATCTATCCCTGCCTTTCCGCATAAAATGCCCTTTTTTAAGTGTTGCTCACCCACTATGTGCGATAGATCATCGGGAATATAAGCGAGCTGGGCATTGTCCAAAATGCCCAGTTTTGATGCAATCCTTGTGACAAGTGACATGATGGTGATAAGGGTGTTGTTCCTCCATTATTCCATCTTGTGATGGACCATGTCTAAGACTAGGACATAAGGCTTCTTCTTGCACATCACATAGAGGCATTTAAGATCCTCCTAAATGGTGCAACAAGCCTTACTACGTGGGAACATGACGAGGGCAACCCAACGGGCCAAAAGTCTCAGTGTAGGGTTATGGATTTTTGTAATGCTATGCTTCCCTGAAACTTTCTCGTCACAAATTTCTCTCCAAAAAGTTCCTTGATCATACCCCATGGGTGCGTCTGCTATGGAGAAGTGTGAAGAGAAGCCTAGGATATCGCTAAGCCTTCCCTGGGAGCCACGAGTGTGGTCGATTATGCATTGGTCATGTCGAGTGGCTCAAAGTTGCAGACCATGTGTGGGTATGGCCCCTCACCACCCTCTTGATGAAGAGGTGGTCGAGGTTGTTGCTGATGCTGTTTCAATGGCACAGGTATTGGCAATGGTGCCACTAGCGGTCCTACTGGGCAAGAGCTACGCCAGCCGGCAGTCCTGCCAGTAGGGGCAGAGTTGATGATGAGCCCCAAGTGGAGGCTAGTCAGCGGCTCCTTGGCTGCATAGTAGACGTCGTCGTTTGCGAGTGTCACGGGTCGCTCTCCTGATTCAAGTTTCTTGCCGCCCTCATGACGAAGAAGTGGCCAAGATTATCATTGCGGTTGATCTGGAGTGGATGCCTCCCGCGCACCCACATCGTCTTCGAGGAGAGCTTAAGTGTGGGAGAGGGGCACTGGTATGTTGCGGTAGCATTGCGGAGTCCATAACGGAGCCAGGATAGGGCCTGATCCTTCCTACAGTTTGAACTGGGATGCGCTCATCCCTCAGTAGAGGGTAAGGGCAGGGCTGCCTGACATGGAGCGGTTGTAGGCACCTAAACCCGAGGGAGCAAAGAGCGCGTGGTGTGGTCGTCTTGGTGAGCCCTTCATGGTGGGTGAGTTCCTGACTGATGTCTCCTTCTCCCCTAACTCATCTGAGTCTAGGTCTGGGTAGGGGAAGTAGGAGGTGGAGTACGCCAAGTTGGAGATGACATAGCATTCAACTAGGGTGGTAAGGTTGGTGTAGATCTACGCCCAAGTGACACTATGGCAGATCGCCATGGGCCTAAGTCAGTTTGGCCTAAAACACTTCTTGATAGCCCACCGCATTATGGAACAAACGGGACTAGGGCAGGTCTAATAGTAAGTTGAGGCACCAAGACTCTCAGGTGAGTCGGTGCAGGATGTGTCGATGAGGTGGCTCACTGAAGCTTGGTCACAGGGGAGATAGATCCCAACATGATCATGGCCGAGGACTGCTCCCGAGCTGGTGTGGCGGCCTTGCGGTCTTGTGTCTCATCTGTCACCCCACTGATTTGGTGCGGATCGCTGCTCTTGTTGGTGATGAACAAGGTGGATCCAAACTGGACCATCACTACATGAGCGAACTTGACAGCGCCTGTGAAGATGTCGGCCATGGAGCTAGCGGTAATGTCAAAGTCGCCTCCCCTACCTGGCATGCCAACTGTCGGTGTTTAGTACCGGTAGTGCACAATGGGATGTATCATGTAGTGCTTTTGTGGTCGGCAAGATCAACTGTAGCTTGATGGTTCGCGTGAAACACGATGAGAACATGATTTATACAGGTTCGGACCGCAGAAAGCGTAATACCCTACGTCCTGTTGGTGGTGAGTTGTATTGCTCTGAGTTCTCGAGATTACAATGAGGGCTCAAGTTTTTAGAGGTTTGGTATGCGATGACGGGATGTGATTGCACGTAGGGTTCACTCACCGACCTTATATAGGCTGATGGATTCTTGGGTTACAAGTCAGGTTCCTTCTATATCTCCATGTCTTTCCTATCTTCATGTCCCGTATTATTTGGAGATAGAGTTCGAGTCACGTACTCCTTCATGCTTCGCTGAATTACAGCTCCCTTGCCTTGATCGCCAAGTTCTGCTTGCCATTGCTATCTTCAAGCCCATGCTGACTAATCGGTCTATGAAATCTATGGTCCAGCCTACCTAGGCCCACCAATAGCCCATGCCTCGAATCCATGCCATAAGGACCCAGGGGATATCTACCACCCCACAGACGGTGACAGCGGAGCACACGGATGGGGGCGTTAGCGGCACGGATTCTCACCCAAAAGCTGTGAAAAACCTCCACGGGAACCCTGCAAAGGAAGATACGGTGGCATGAGGACCAGAAAGGGCTTGCCGACGATGGATTGTTGGCGGCGGAGCAACTTACTATGGCATACTCCGGCGGTGGATTGTGAGCTCTACGGTGCAAGGGAGTGGAATTGGAGTGGCAGAATGGTAAGGGAGGTCGGGGTGAAGCCTAAGGTTGGGTTTTATAGAGGCTTTAAAGGACAACGACGTCGTGGGCACGGGGATTCCATTTGCCAGCTTGAAGCTCGGGGGGACGCAGTGAAGGATGGGGAGGGAGAAAAGGAAACTGTCATGGCGCTCAAGATTGAAGGAGGGGCGATTAAGGTAAGGGTTGTGGGGTGTGGATTTGGGGTGAGCTTTCACTCCCCTCTGTGCCGACATGGACAAACGAAGAGAGGTAGGCGCACAGCTTCACCGGCAGGAGAAACGGATGAGGCTGACCGGTGGGGCTAGTTGGGCAGAGAGAGTGGGGAGTGGCCTACTTGGCAGTGGCGCGTGAAAGAGAGAGAAGAGGAAGGCGTGGTTGGGCCAGCTGGGCTGGCCTTCGGCCCAGGCATGCGAGGGTGGAGAGAGCTGGGCCAAGGGTTGGCTTGGGCTGCTCCTTTCTTCCTTTTTTTTCCCTTTTTTTCTTTTTTTCCATTTAGTAATTCTTTTGAATAAGAAGGTAAAGGTTCTATAAATTCAAATAAATTTGAATTTAAATCCTTAATTCATACAAACAAGAAATAATGCACTAGCATGTATGCACAAGGAAGTTAGACCTATAGTTGCTTTTATACATTTGTTTAATTTAATTAAATCAAGACAAATGCAATCTAAACATATGAACCTTAGAAAATTAAATAAATTGCTTAGAATTTATTACAAAATGCTGAAATTTAAACTAGGGTGTTACAAACTTACCCCCCTTAACTGTAATCTAGCCCCGAGATTCACAAAGGTTGGTTAGCAAAGAGATCAGGATAAGCTGCCCTCAACTCTTCCTCTCGTTCCCAAGTAGCCTCATCCTCTGTGTGATGTTTCTACTGCACTCTGCACATTTTGATCCTCCTATTCCTAGTGACTCTCTTATGTCTCAAGGATCTTCAATGGGTGTTCTGTATATGACAGGTCCTCTTGTACTTCCAATTCTTCTAGTGGTGCTTGTTCCTCTAGCACTCTCAAGCACTTCTTCAACTGGGAAATATGGAACACATCATGTATACCACTTAAGCTAGATGGCAATTCCAACTTATAAGCCACTTCACCTTTCCTTTCCAACACCTTGAATGTACCAATGTATCTAGGTGCGAACTTCCCTTTGATATTAAACCTGCGGATTCCTCTCATCGGTGACACCTTCAAATACACAAAAACATCAACCTTAAAGGTTAGATCCCTGCATCTCATATCTGCATAGCTTTTCTATCTGGATTGAGCAACCCTCAAGTTTTCACGCACCATTTTCACTTGTTCTGCATCCTTGATGACGTCAGGCCCAAACACTTGCTTCTCACCTATTTGATTCCAAAACAAAGGAGTCCTGCACCTCCTACCATACAGTGCCTCAAACACTGACTTCTTCAAACTGGCTTGGTAACTGTTATTATAAGAGAATTTCGGCGTATACTCTTATCCCAACTAGTTCCATACTAAATAGCACATGCTCTCAACATATCTTCTAGAATTTGATTTGTTCTTTCTGTGTGACCATCTATATGTGGATGATAAGCTGTACTAAATCAATGCTTCGTATCCAATGAATCATGCAACTACTCCCAATAACGAGATGTGAACTGTGAACCTCTGTCGGATATAATCCTCTTAGGTACACCATGTAGACAAATAACTCTGGGGATGTACAACTCTACTAACCTTGCACCTGAATAGGTAGTATTTAGAGGTATGAAGTGAGCAACCTTGGTCAAGTGATCCACAACTACCGAAATTGAGTTATAACCCTTTTGAGTTCGAGGTAGTCCCACTATGAAATCCATACTTATTTCTTCCTACTTCCATTTTGGAATCTTCAGTGGTTGCAACAAACCTATAGGTCTCTGATATTCTGCCTTCACATGCTGACAGGTATAACACACTGCAACATATTCAGCCACTTCTCGTTTCATGCCATACCACCAGAATCTTTCTTTCAAGCCATAATACATCTTCGTACACTATAGGAAAAGGCCTTCTAGATACGTTTTGGTAGCTAGCTAAAGCGTCACGATACAAAAGACTTAAACATGCTTTTTGACACATTTTTCGGAATGTCTCAAATTGACACGATGTTAGACACGATTAGAGTGTTGAAGGACATGAAGTGACGCTTGTTATCATATTATTAAAACATCTCAACATGACATGTTGTTAGCCACGCTATTAACCATTAGTAGCATCTAGACACGACATCAACCGGGTCGAACAAACGTGCATATGCATGTAAATATGTTTTTTGAAACAATTTAAAAGTATCTTAAAATAATACAAATTAAGACACATTTTCAACCGTCAATAGCATAGAGACACACATAAAGCGTATCAAACAAGCGTGTCTATAGGCATATAAAGTCGCTATTTGACACGATATTTGAAGTTCAAATTAACGGTAAATTTAAAAAGAGTGCATTACTTAACTACTCACGCACGATACGGTGGTCTAGTGGTGGGGAGGCATTACGTGTGGTATAAGGTCATGAGTTCAATTCTTAGTGATTGTATTGCATGAAAATCATCTCATGTAGTAATAATTTTTTTTACTATTTTTAAACACATATTAAAGCGTTTTTACAAAAATGTAGCAATGTCAATAGACACGTTGTGTAAATTTATCTATAAAAGTGTATCAAAATATATAGACATGCATATAACGCTTCTATGAAACGTCTCTTTATCTACTATAGATATGCTGTACTAATCCGTCTCTACAAAATTTGACACGGTGCCTATGAAGACGCTCCTAGCACGCTTTAGAAAACATGTCAATATTGATGTAGATACGAAATAAAGCACGTATATTATATAAATAATAGCGTACCTACAAGGTAGGTTTTCTTGTAGTGGTACTTCCCGGGTGAATGGAATAAGATGTATCATGAACTTCACTGAGTATCAACTTCCTTATACTATCAACATCTGGCACATAGATAGGGTTTTTGTACCATATAGTACCTTGCTCATCCTCATGAAAGTGTGGCACCTTGCCAACCTTGATTTGTTCACGAATCTCCTGAATTTTCTCGTCCTTCAGCTGATGGCTTCTTATTTCTTGCTCAATAGTAGGTTCTGCTTTGAATGTTGCTATTGTGGTGTGATGTACAAAACCCAAACTCAAGCTCTCAAACTCTTCGCACAACTTAGGTGTCATCTAAAAACCGACTGCCATGTTGACATAACTCTTCCTGCTCAAAGCATCTGCGACCACATTAGCTTTTCTTGGATGGTAGTGTATTTCCAAATCATAATTTTTAATCAGCTCCAACCATCTTCTCTGCGTCATATTCAACTCATTCTGAGTGAAAAATATATTTAAGACTCTTATGATAAGCGTATATCTCATGTTGATTCCCAAACAAATAATGCCTCCGAATTTTTAAGGCATGCACAACCATTGCCAACTCCAAAACATGACTATGATAATTCACCTCATTCTTTCTTAACTGCCGTGAAGCGTAAGAGATCACCTTGGCTTATTGCATCAAGACACTCAATACACCGTGAAACTTTTTGTTGGATCTGGTAGGGTAAGTACTAGGGCTGTAGTGAGTCTCTTCTTTAATTCATCAAATGAGGCTTGTCTCTCCTTTGTCCAAATAAATTCAGCACCCTTCTCGAGCAACGATGTAATTGGCTTTGCAATCCTAGAGAAATTCTCAATGAACCTCCTATAATATCCTGCCAAACCTAAGAATCCACGAACCTCTTTCATAACCTCTTGTTGTTTCCAATCCATTACACTGTTGACCTTGCTTGGATCCACCATGATTCCACCTTTTGAAGCAATGTGTCCCATGAAAGGCACTTGATCAATCCAAAACTCGCACTTGCTCAACTTTCCATACAACTTATGTTCTCTTAGCTTCTACAAAACTAATCTCAAGTGTTCCTCATGTTCTTCTTATGTCTTAGAGTAGATCAAGATATCATCAATAAAAACCACCACAAACTTGTCAAGATGTTCCATAAACACTTTCTTCATAAGATTCATGAAATAAGCAGGAGCATTTGTCAAGCCAAAAGACATCATAGTATACTCATATACCCCAAATCTGGTAATGAAAGCGGCCTTTGGAATATCAAAAGGATGAACCTTCATCTGATGGTAACTAGATCTTAAATCAATCTTTGAGAACACACATGAACCTTGCAACTGATCAAACAAATCATCTATCCGTGGTAGAGGGCATTTATTCTTAATTGTGACATCATTCAAAGCTCGATAATCGACACACGTCCTTCTTGACCCATCCTTTTTATCAGCAAACAAAACTAGAAAGGCTCAAGGTGAAGAACTAGGTTGGATATACCCTTTTTCTAATAGCACATCTATATTTTCCATTATTAACTCTTGTTCTTTAGGTGCCACTCTGTATTGCCTTTTTGCTATGGGTGTTGTACAAGGTAAAAGTTCTATTAAAAATTCAACTTCTCAGTCAGGTGGAATACCTGGCAACTCCTCTAGAAAGACATCAGGGTAATCACACACAACACGTATTCCATTTGTGCGGTTAGCCTCCATTTGTTGCAAAAATCCGGAAGGCTCTGATCTCCACCTCCTAGCCACTTGGGATCGCCAAGAGAACTGTCCATTGTGCATAATCAATTTTGACACCACATTTGGTAAGAGTCTCCATTCCTAGAATAACGTCTATACCTGTTGAGTCCACAACTATCAGGTTGGTATAGAATTCTACCCCTCTTATCCCAACTTTAACTCTAGGACAAAGAGTGTTGGTTCCCAAATTCCCTCTCGTGGAAGTAACCACCTTATCACTTTTCATGGTGCTAGTTGGCAAATGATGTTGTTCAACATAAGACTTGGTAATGAATGAATGGGTACCACTAGTGTCAAAAAGTATTGTAGCGGGATGGGTGTCGACAAGGAACGTACCAAGCATGATGTTGGGAGCCTTGGCTATAGTCTCAGCCATCACGTGGTTCACCTTTCCTTGCCACTGCACCATATCTTGCTGATTGGGGCGCCCCTACTGCTACTGTGGAGGATTCTACCTCTGGCCCTACTGCTGACCCTGATCATTGGCTGGCATCTTATGGGGGCAGACATTGGCATAATGTCCTGGATCACCACACTTGTAGCAATGTCTGCCAATTTGAACTGGAGCCTGATTTGCAGCTTGAGGCTTGGGTTGCACTTGACATTGAGTTGGATAGGCAGCACGAGAAGGCTGGTTCTGGTAATGCTGAACTTGGCCCATCTGTTGGCCCTGACTGTGCTACTGGTGGTGGTACCCCTGTTGTCCCTAGGTACGCTACTAATACCTTTGTTGCTAAGAACTCTGGCCCTAGGGGTAATGTGGACGGGTGTTGCTACTTGACGAACAGTTGTTGAACTTTCTCTTCCTTTCTTCTATTTCCTGGTGCTTCCTCCCAGTCAAAAGTTCCCGGTCTAGTAGATGATGAAAAGTAGTAAAGGTATGGTTCATCAACTAGTACTGTAGTTCATCATTCAAACCCTCCATGAAGTACTCCTGTTTTTCTCTATCCTCGGCCACCTCTGCAGTAGCATAGCGTGCAAGCTGAAGGAACTTGTCCCAGTATTCAGTCACAGACATGTTCCCTTGTTTTAGAGAAAGGAATTCCTTCTTCATTTTAATCAACCCTGGAGGAACATGTTGGTTGTGGAGGTTATCCCTAAACTGTGCCCAAGTGAAAGGATCCAATCCTATGGCCTGTAGGACTCCCACCAGTCTAGAGCTGCACCCCTCAACTGTCTAAATCCAAATAAGACCCTCTCCCTATCATTGCATTGTGCAATCTCTAACTGGTGTTCAACCACATGAAACCAATCATGAGCCTGCAGTGGCTCTGTAGCATGTGAGAAGGTGGGTTGATGACCCTTCAAGAAATCCCCACGCCTATCTCTAGGGGAAGGGGGTGGTGGTTGTGGCGGAATCGCCGATTTAGTCTGGGCTAAGCACACCTGCCACCTCTGGCTCGCAGTGTGTTTAGACCAAACTAAACCCGGTCGTCCGTCGAGAGTCATTTGACCCCCGATATTACCATTACCCAGAGGAACCGGCATCATACACATCTGACCCACAATGGAGCCACAATAGATACATCATCACAGGCAGTTGAATAGCATAATAATAGACTTAGTTACAAACCGATTTCAAATAAAGTACAAGTCCAACATAGAGTTATAAAGTAGCAAGTTCAAAAGTTTCTCGCAGCGGAATGATAAGTTCAGAAGTCACCATGATACCACAAAAGATTTGCCTTAGAAGTAACAACATCGAGCCCACCGATGTTGCCCTTGTGTCACTCATGCCGATTCATCCTAAGTGGGGGCATGCACCACCTCCGACACAGGTGCAAACCATGAACTCCATACCTGCGCTCAAAATATGGGAGCAAACCCTGAGTACTAATTACTCAGTAGGTCTTAATGGATTTGGCTTACGGCTGAAGCAAAGCTGCTTACAAGCAAGTGGATCCTTAGCCATTGATTTTAAACAGTGACGTGTATAACATAAGTAAACAAGTTTTCATCATTTGTATAACCACCAACATAATAGTAAATTGCAGTAAGGTAAACAGTTCAATTCAAACATGTGGTATTCCAAAAATCATGAGTATTAAATGCAAAGTGTTTAAGTAGTTACTACATTGAACGTCAAAGGTATTGGCATTCCCACACCTGGTGGGCATCAGCGATTCGAATCGATTTTTAATTTCCCGGGAATAACTATCATGCCAGGGGTATATGCTTACTAGCCATCGCATTCCCACATATAGTCCCAATCTCCATCTGTCTTGTCCCAAGATTCAAGGCGCCCCCACCTAACCCCTGGGTTGTGCCCCCTCAGGAGCGATACCACAGTGCTCTAGGTCAGGCCTCCCTCGAGTACAAGCGCCCCCGGGCCCATCGGCCTCCAGCAAGTGGATGGGCGGAGCCTCGAAAACTCCTGACAAACCCAGGTAAGACTTCACCGGTCCCATTCTCCGGTTAAGCACTCTAGCAATGTTATGCCATCCAATAGGCGAACAATGGATGGCCTTACACAACTCGGGCGGAGTCCAAGGTACGACATCATGGAAAGTAAATACTGAAATAAAATCTCCGCCCGGTCTCCATTTAAATCATGAGCAAGAATACTGTTTGACATAATTGTAAGATCTTTGTAACTTTGAAAGTACCTACGAGACGAGTCCACACACTCGTGTCTACTCGCACCTAGCACTTCTAAGCATACTCGTCCTATGGACTCTAATTATAGGTGCTAGGGCCAGGGCGGCCAAGGAGTCTAATGCAATAAGTTTCAAACAACCCTAAAGCATATGCCTAAATCATCAAATATAACTTATTTGCTGGGTTAAGTATGGTCCTGCCTACCTTCCTCACTAGGGTCAGTAGCTGCCTCCTGAGCGAAGTCGGGCCCCTGTTGCTGGTCTTCTGGCTCTTGGTGCAGCTCCTCCTCGGGCTCCTCTACGATCGGTTGGTCCGGAGGGTGTCCTTCGCTCGCGGGATCTATATGCATGACATAGTGCAATTGGAGCATGTATTAATGCGATGCTTGCTTCATGATGCGAGTGCGATGCAAGGAATCATGATTTATGGAATAAAGTTATGCATTTTTGCAATGAAACTTGTTTAGTACTATGAAATCGTACAAGCCATCACCTACGGTAACTTAGCTTATCACATATAACAACGTGGGGATGTGTGACGAGGTAGCATCGATTCATGTGAAGCGACCCGAGCTTACTTAAACACCTATTTTCCACCTAGCTAGCTTAGCATTCCTATCATGCATTTCTAAAACAGTAGTGAAGACCTATATTGCATTCCAAATCAGTGGCTAAGACTTACATACTCCTATGTTTCAAAATATGATCCACTGTGGCATTTATTAAATATACTAGTCTCATATTTCCTATTATTTACTTAAATACGCATTATGTCTACCATTTTCAAAACAGGGTCAAACCTTACATGCACAGCCTCAAGTTTTCAGCGGTGAGCTACTTACATCAACTAGAACCCAAATAAATACCACAAAGCCCCCTATAGCTTATTTTTATATAGAACCCTTCCTTTTGCTAATTATATGCTTAATCACTAGGCAAGGGTAAAACAGTAAATAAATAGTAAGCATTTGGGCTATCAAATTTTATACCAAGTCTACATTTGCTAGCAAAGCCTCTGCCCGAAATTCAGAATTTTTGGAGCTTATTTAATCTACATTTCCTATTTATTAGGGTTTTACATGCTTCCACAAAATCAAGGGCAAAAATGTCCATGCACACTCCTACATCATACTCAACAGGTAGATCTGTTCAAGAGGAGTTCATAGCTACCAAAGTTGTCCATTTTGGATTTTTCTTTGATTTAATCTGATTTTCCAAAGTTCTAGCTAAATATGAAAAATAAAATCTCAAAATCACTAGATCCAGGGGCAAACTTGTACTTTCCTACTCAACCATCATATTCACCACATAGATCTATTCAAAAGGAATGCAATGCAACTAGTTTTGTATTTTTTGGATTTTCTATGATTTTTCAAAGTTCACAGTTCAAATAATACCAAATATTTCGAAAAACAACAGATCCGGGACTTAAACGGAATTATGTATAGATTTCGGGGGCCTGCACGTAAGATCTACAAGACACAGTGCACAGCGCGGTGGACTGAATCACAAATATGAGAAAATCAGGGGCCTGATCTAAAGTTTCCCCCGGCCGCCTTCTTCTTCCTCGCGACGCCCGCGGCCGCGCGGGAAGAAGCGCGCGCGCCGGCGAGCCGGAGCTCGCCGCGGCAGCGACGCGGGTCGGGGATGGTGTTCCCCGTTCGGGGCTTCTACCTCGAGGTGATGGCGTCGACGGAGACAGTGAGGATGAGGCGGACGGCGGTGGTGAACCGAGGGTGAACCGGCGCGGCGCGACGTCGAGGCGAGGATGGATCTCGGCGTCCGGGAGGGGAATGGCGATGGGGTCTCGAGCGTGGGGTGCGCGGGGTCGAGGCAGATGCAGTGGTGGAGGTGTGGAGGTGCGGAGAGTGGCGGAGGGAAGGGCGCGAGCTCGAGCTTGGAGCTCGGCCGTTAATGGCGGCGCGAACTGGGCGAGGGCGGGGAGTGAGCAGGGGAGGTCGGGGAGGCGTGTGAGGGGGAGAACTCGAGAGAGGGGAGAGCCCTCCACCTGATGCTGCCGGTCGGGGGGTCGATCTGTGGCCGGAGGCCGCTAGCCGTATGCCGGCGTCCACGCGGCGCGCGCTGGCCCGGCAGCGGTCATCCCCCCCGGATCCGCAGCCCCACATGTCAGCGAGAGCGAGGTCCGAAAAAGGAAAGAACAGTATTTCCGTTTTTGTTTAGCCTCTGAAATCTGCTGTTTTGACCTATTTCCATGCCGAATTTGAAGAAATCCCAATTGGATAAAATGTTTATCTCTTTCATATATACAACTTTGTGAAAAGGCTCAATTTCAAAATCTAATTCTAAATATGATTTAAATTCGAATTTATCTTGCAGCCCTAAATTTGGACAGAGAACTGTTTTCCTTAGAAGATTAAAATGTCCTATTTGTAGCCATTTTCTCCCAAAAGACTTCTTGACAAAGTTGTTAGAAATTTCAGAACCTACAACTTTCTCAATTGGACCTTTGCATGAAAAGGATTGTAGGTTTTAGAAAAATAAAGATTTCTAAACATTTCAGATTTGGATTGTGTTTGTTGGGTGACACTAAAGGACCCTTTACACTAAGTTAAGTCCATCTTCCATCCAAGCTCCAATTAACAAAGTTGTTCACCACATCATGACCTACAGGTTTGGTATAAAAAGTTTCACCTAAAACTCAATAGGATTTAAGTTATGCTCACATTCATAGCGTCATTCGTGCAAAAACTGAGTGCAACACTTAGCTATTTCCTTCATGCTTGTTCATATGAGTTAAATGCACACTATCATGAGATGAGATGATGTTTATGAGATGTGATTAAGTAAAGGATGCTCATGATAATGCTCTGGAGATGCCCAGGGCATCACAGTGGTTGAGCTTGAGCTTGCACTGCATTGCTCACTATTGTCAATACTTGAGTTTGAATCATGATTAGCTGCCCTGTGGTGATAGGTGGTGGGTTGGGCATTGGATGGCCTCTTCCTTGGTTTCCCTAGTTATCACCACCAGCACCACCACCTCTCCTTATGTTAACCATCTGATGTCAATAGAGATACCATAAGCACATGACTGATATAATGATGAAAAGAGATACAGGCTGACGATAAAGTAGAAAGAGCAATAGAGTAGATATCTTTAACCTAATGAACTAACTTTATTTTAATATTGATAACATTAAATATGTTCTTATTGTAGACAAATCCCCACAGCTGGATATACCACTCAACCAAAGAAGCAAATCAAACATTGTGCATAAACCAAACATTCAAACATCCAAAATTAACCAAGCTCCACACATAAAAGAGAAAAGGACTCAAATGACTTGAACTGATAGAACTGCGGGCAGACTAGTCGTCGTGGGGAAGCACCTGTAGGACCGAGACGTGCGACTAGAGGGGGGTGAATAGGAGCACTTGAAATCACAAAATCACAAACCCCCAAGTGGTAACCGAAACTAAGCACCATCCACTAAACAGATACGTGCCTAGAAGCGCAAGGGTGCCGTCCACTGTGAGGATACGCACCAATGCAAGAAAGCTCAAGATCCGAACAAGAATGACAACGGTGCAACGAATTTTGCAGTAACTACCACAAGACACTCACCGCACCGAGGTGCATCTCACTGACTCACAGTAAGCAAAGAGAATGGTCTTAAAGGAGGAATGCAAAAATCCGTAGCAAAATCATAGCGAAAAAAACCAAACTGGGAAGAACACAGCAGCTCCCTGGTAGGACCGGACTGTCCGGTGGCCAACCCCGGATTGTCCGATGGGATTGGACTATCCGGTGCCTGATGCCGGACTATCCGGTGGCACGGCCCGGACAGTGCCTCACGCCGGACTGTCCGGTGGGCGCGGCCGGACTATCCGGTGGAACCGGTCTGTCCGGTAGCAGCTGCCGGATTGTCCGGTAGGGTCGCAGAAAAGACGTTTTCAAATCCAAACTTGATCAAACCTTGTCCAAACTTCACGAAATTTTGCACAGGTTATCTAGACCCTATTTCAAAGCTATTCCCAAAAGATCAACTCAAGGTAACCGCAGAATCAGCGGGAATTTCAGATCATTTGAAATGGCCATCCTTGGGCAAAAAGGGGAAAACACAAAAGAGGCTTGCTCGTGGCAATCCAGCAGGATTGAGATGAACTAAGTCATGATCTCCACGTCCTTGCAAGTCCAGAACATCAGCAAAGAAAGGTATTCAATCTTGCCCAACAAAAACACCCAAAAAGCAAGGATTGAACCCAAAAACCAAAGAGAGAGGGGGAGGAGAAGAACACAAGGTTGCTGCACGAATTTGCTTCGATTAAGTGCCCAAGATGGGTCTAAAGATGCAGCATACAAGCAGAAATTCGTCCCAAGCAACCACCCTCACCTTCCCTCAAGATAAGGAGGCTAAATCCTACTCTAACCTCCCTAACAATGGAGCTCAAAGCTTAAGGACGAAAATCACCAAGTGAAGACTAATCCTAGCAGCCAAGACCACTTCTAATGACCTGCTTTCGACCTATTTATACCCGAGTGCTAATTAGACAGTTTTGCACTTAGGTCGCTACAGCTACACAAACCCTAAGGACTCAAAAGAAAGATTACAAGATATTTCGGGACGGACGACCACGATGAAGTCTTGATCTTCGTAAGTTCCACGCAATCCTCGGATGCTCTCCACGTGGCCAGTAGTCCAATCCGCGATACACCCTCGATTTTGAAGTAAGAAACCGGGAAACTTTAGGAAGTCTCCGCCTAGGCCAGATTTGGCCCATCTTCTCTATCTTGGCGAGTCGTGGCCCAACTCACCAAGGCTTGGGTAGCTTGGGTGACGGTTTTGAGCCGAAGCCGCTAAAGCCTCCCTCGCATGCCTTCACGCCACGCATTCGGGTTGGAGCACCACGATGGCGCCCGGCATCCCCTGTCCATCGGGGCAGCCTCACAGTCCTTCGGAGGACTTACTCCTGCCGTCGCCATGCTGCTCCTCCGTATACCGAACTCCCATAGCCGACAGACGCCGAGTGTGCCTCTAGTCCTTCGGAGGACTTCCCTCTACCTCCAGTCCATCGGAGGGCCTCCTGTCCATCGGAGGTCTTGTGCCCATGTCCTTCTGGGTCTTGCTACTATTGACAATCACTCAACACTCCAGAGGCAATGGAGCCGGTCCATTGGCTCTCAATCTCCCCCTTGATGAGTGCATTGTCAACACCTTCAACCTGTAACCTGAAATAGAACAAAGATAAAAGAAAAAGCGTAAAACCGAAAAGAAAGAAGAAAAAGAAGAAGTTGCTTAAGATGCCCAAAGGCCGAATACTGGCAGAAAAAGGGCAGTTTGAGACAACAAAAACAAAGTCAAAGATCGACCCCCTAAGACAAGGGAAACCGCTCAATGCAGTCGATCAAACTAAAGCATGACCCCTCAAGTAGGAGGCAGACTGGCTCAACACAATCATGCTAGTGGAAAAACATCAGCTCCTCCAGAAAGAGGCAAAAGGCTCAACACACCGATGAAAGAGCATGCTAAAAGCTCAAACTCCCCCTCAACTAGATATCTACAGAGTCCTCACCCTTTGGTCCAATATCTCTCTCTCTCCTCAAGGGTCAACATCTCTCCCCCTTGTTGACAATGGACACATCAAGGGTTCATAGAACTCAACTCCCCCTGAAATGGACAACTCCCCCTCAAAAAATGCCATGAAATGCAGGAAGTGTACCATGAAGAGCTCAGCAGGGATGAAAAGCTAGGAAATACAAGTTCTAGCATACAGAGCAAGTGAGGGCAAGGAAGCATGCAAACAAGCTCAATTGAATCTATCTTATACAAATCAGGAGCTTGTTTTACAGGGTTGTTGAAAAGAAAGCATCACCAACATGAATAGCATCTAGCAAGATAGGCATGAACAGCAAGATGCTAGCAAAACATACAAGGTGTGCTACTCTCAACCAAGGCATCTACAACAGGCCATAAGCAGTTTAGAGACTTGCAGATTTCAGATTTAGCAATTTTGAACTTCAAGCAAAACAGATCATGTGCCAGGGGTTATTCACTTGTCGTTGCCACTTCTTACCAACCAATGCCAAGCCTAGGTTCAGAAAACCATCAGAAGCTTAAGACAAGGTTTTGGTCATACACAGCCTAGTCCAAGTTGAAGCCAAAGTGCAAAGGCAAACTATCTCAAACTAGATCAGTGTGACAAGTGAACCCTCCTGGATCTTTTCAGTTTAGCTCATAGGACAACACTTGTAAGCCACATTCATTCAGATTTTAGATTAGAACAAGGTGCCATAAATGCTTAGGCATCAGTGTAACACAGGCATATGACTAGCATATCCAAGCATGAAAAGATAGCATAGCATTCAACATTCCTACACATGCTAGGTAGCCAAGTCAAGTGGTGACCATGGTTTTTAATTTTGAAGAAACAAAAATAACTGAGCTCACAAAAGATATTAGACAGATTCAAGGGGCTTAGCCAACCATGATCATGCAAGCAACTGTACAATCTAGCACAAGCAAGTACTAACTTGTCATACCAGAAGAGCTCTAGTGCTAGTGAAAGTGAAAATGCATATGTTACAATGCAATGCATGGTATGAGACAAAATGCAAGAAAAGCAAAGAAAGAAAAGGCAAAGCAAAACATAAACTATACCAAAGTTACCCCAACCTAAAAGGGGTAACAAACACCAAGCTCCCCACGCAAGTGAGCAAATATGCTCAGGTCTAAGGGCTTGGTGAAGATATCGGCCACCTGGTTCTCAGTATCTACATGGATCAAGTCTATATCTCCCTTCTCGTAGTGATCTCTCAAGAAGCGAAACCTCACGTCTATGTGTTTGGTTCTGGAGTGCAGGACGGGGTTCTTAGCTACAGAAATAGCAGAAGTAGAGTCTACTAGGAGAGGGATCTTCCTAAAACTAAGACCAAAGTCGCTCAAGGTGGACTTCATCCAAAGCAGCTGGGAGCAGCAACTAGCAGTAGCAATGTATTCACCTTCTGTGGTGGAAGTGGTACGCTAGATTGCTTGCGTGAGGACCAAGAGACAAGAGAGGAACCGAGAAACTAGCAGGTGCCGGAAGTAGACTTGCGCTCCAGCCGACAACCCGCAAAGTCAGCATCCGAATACCCTCTAAGAGAGAGCAACGATGCTGAAGAAAACCAAAGTCCAAGCTCAGGAGTGTATTTCAGGTACCTGAAGATGCGCTTCACCGCTTGACGATGTGATAGCCTTGGTGAGGCCTGAAAACGCGCACAAAGGTAAATCGCGAACTGAATGTCCGGCCTGGTCGCCGCCAGGTACAGAAGTGAGCTGATCATCCCTCGGTACTCTCTTTGGTCCACCACCTCCCCTTCTTCATCCACATCAAGAGCCGTCTGTGTTGACATGGGAGTCGCCATGGGCTTGAGATCTCCCTTGTCAAACTTCCTCAGAATGTCCTTCGTGTACTTGGCTTGATGGACGAAGGTTCCTTCTGGGCCTTGCTTGATCTGAAGCCCGAGAAAGAACTGAAGCTCACCCATGAGACTCATCTCGAATTCACTGCTCATCTGTTCAGCAAACTTAGACACCAAAGCGTGAGATGAACCACCAAAGATAATGTCATCAACATATATCCTAGAAGGGTGTCACCGCCATGACTCAACAGAAACAAGGTCTTGTCTACTGAACCCATCACAAAACCAGACTTGAGCAGAAAGGCTTTCAACCTAGCATACCAAGCTCTTGGAGCTTGCTTCAGACCATACAGGGCTGTTCTCAACTTATACACCCGGTCTGGAAACTTGGCACTCTCAAAGCCAGGAGGTTGTCTCACATATACCTCCTCCTCTATGTAACCGTTTAGAAAGGCTGACTTGACATCCATCTGCTGCAATTTGAAGCCTTTAGACGCAGCAAAGGCAAGCAGAATCCTAATAGCCTCTAAACGAGCTACAGGAGCAAAGGTTTCCTCATAATCTATCCCCTCCTTCTGATAGAAACCCTGGGCTACCAATCTCGCTTTGTTCCTCACAACCATCCCATCCTCACCCTGTTTGTTCTTGAAAACCCACTTGGTTCCTATTGGGTGGCAGTTTGGTGGAGGTTCAACTAAATCCTAGACATGGTTTCTCTCAAAGTTCTCAAACTCCTCATGCATCGCGTTCACCCAACTTGGATCAGATAATGCATGTGACACATCCCGGGGTTCGAAAGAAGCAACAAATGCGGAGTAACAGAAAAAGGCTAGAGAGTTAACCGAAGAGCGTGTGACACGCTGGTGTAGATCTCCAATCATCCTATCTAGAGGGTGATCCCGCTGGACCTGCCGAGATGGAACAATCTCGGAGGTCACCTCCCCTGCGTCCTCAGTGGGGCCAACCTCTGCTCGAGCTTGTGGTCTGGGGAGTGAGGAGGAAGCCGTAGGCAAGGGTCCTCCTTCATCTTCAGAGCTCGTAGCAGAGGGAGCAGGAGCTGCAGCTGGTGCAGTGGCTCCTGCATCACCAGCATCTACTTTGCCTTCCTCATCTTCAAAGATAGGAGCGCCTTCTTCATCATCACCTAAAAGCTCAAATGCAGGGGTTGTGCAAGGCATAGATTCATCAAAGGAAACTTCACAGGTCTCAACCACTTGTCTAGTATCAAGGATCCACACTCTATATGCCCTAGAGATAGAGGCGTACCGAAGAAAAATACCATCCAAGCTGCGAGATTCAAATTTGTCCAAATGCCCCCCCTTTTTGAGCACAAAGCATCTGCAGCCAAATGCACGCAGGTGCTTGACGCTAGGTTGCCTAGCAAACCGTAGCTCGTACGAAGTCTTTCCCAAGAAAGCCCGTAGGAAAATACGTTTGGCAATGTAACAGGCCGTATTCATAGCCTCAGCCCAAAAGTGCCACGGAGTCCTATGCTCATCAAGCATTGTCCGCGCCATCTCTACAAGTGTGCGGTTCTTTCGTTCCACAACACCGTTTTGAGGTGGGGTATAAGGAGATGAGAATTGGTGATCAAGACCAAGGTCACGACATAAGGTTTCAAAACGAGAGTTACGAAATTCCCCGCCATTGTCGCTGCGGATAGCCCTCATGGCTTTATGACTCTCATTCCTTAACCTCAACACCAGATCCCGAACAAAACCAAAAGCTTCATCTTTGAATTCCATGAAGAACACCCACGAATAGCGAGAAAAGTCATCCACAACTACAAGCACATACCACTTCCCACTGACCGATTGTACCCGAGCAGGACCAACCGTGTCCATATGTAGCAGCTCACCCGAGTAAGAGGTCATCACCTGATTGACAGGTGCATGAGAAGCGGCAACCATCTTGCCATGATGACAGGGGTGGCATACTAAGTCCTTTTCTGCTTTCAAATTGGGCAATCCTCGGATCAGATCCATTGAGCTCAACCTGACCAGCAGATCAAAACTCAAATGGCCAAGCCTCCTATGCCACTTCCAAATATCAGCAGAAGGACTAGCAACCAAACACCGAGGAGGGCCAGAAACAGATGCAAGGTCAACCTTAAAAACCTGCCCATAGGGCAAAATTCGACAAACAAGGTTTTCCTTAGCATCAAGCATACAAGAAGAACCCTCCTTAAAACGAACCTCAAACCCTTCCTTGAGAAGTTGCGAGACAGAAACCAAATTGAACCCCAAATTCCTCACCAAAGCAACTTCTCTCAGGGAATGCTTGCCAGAAAGAGCAATAGAACCAACACCCAACACTTTACCTTGACCATTATCCCCGAATGTGATGTACTCCTTGGTGCTCACGGGGTTGAGGCTGGAGAACCATCTGCGATGCCTTGTCATGTGCCTAGAGCAACCGGAGTCCATGATCCATATGTCCTCCAGGCCTCGATCCTGCAAAATCAAGGAAAGCGAGAGTGAGCAAATGGTCCGGCACTGGGGTTAGTGTAACTGCTGAACCAGTGCCGAGCCATCTACTCAAAAGTGGGGTAAACACAGTCAAGGTAAGCATCACGTCTACTTGGGTACCCACGACTTCTAAAGCCTGAGCTCTCAAACCCTCTACCACCAAAGCCTCGGTCAGAAGATCCATGGCCACGCTGAAAACGACTAGGAGCTCGACCGGGATAGCGTCTCTCTCCACTAGGAACCTGGGCCTGAAAACCGCCTCCTCTCTCACCAGCAAAGCGGTCTCTCATCTCACCGCGACGGGGAGGATCCTGCCTACCACCCTGGTAGAACTGATCCTAGTTCCCCCAGGCTCTCTCCTGCCTCTCAACTCGCTTCCTCCTGAAGCAAAACTCCTCCAAGTGGCCATTCCGCTGGCAAAAGTCACAGTGGTAGACAGGCCTCTTGGGAGTGGGTTTAAGCTGAGCCTTGGGTGGAACAGGCTGCTGGACTCTCTCCTTGCTCACTGGAGGCTTGAGAATCTCAGTCACTACTCTGTCCAGCTTAGCCTGTGAGGGCTTGGGTGTCCAGAACTGCTTCTTTGGGGCAGCCTTAAGAGGCTCATGGTAAACCCCATCAACAATAGGGCTAGGCTGAGGAGAGGCAGTCTTAAGCTTAATTGGGGAACTCTTCTTCTCACGCGAGGTACTGCACTCTCCTAACCCAAGTGCACTCATATCACCCTCAGCTCTCTTGGTGCTCTCCAAGATCATCCTAAGTTGGGGCTCTCTAGCATACATCCAACTGAGCACCTCTCTCAACCAGTTGTTCTCATCAACCAAAGTCTGTTTCTCCTCTCTCAGATCCTTCAGAACTAAAGTCTGGTCAACACAAGTAGGGCAGTCTAGAGAGGGAATAGGGAAAGCAGACTTCTCTAACTTCTTAATGGTGGCATCCCTATCCACCAACATTAACCTCAGAGTGAGAAAGTTCTCACAAGTGTCAGGGGATGCTAAAAGCATCTCAAGGTCAGCTCTCACCTGCACAAGTTCACTCTCCAAGGTAGGACAGACCATGCACGCACCCAAAAGCGTGGGTCCAGCCCTAAGCTCTTACAACTCTTTGAGCTGTCCCTCACACCTCACTTTCAGCTCAGCTATGTCAACAGCTAGGTGGGGGCACATCTCACACTCAGTCACATCACTCAAAATAGGCTCATCCAGTTTAGACTGGAGCTTGCCTAACTCTACCTTCAGCCTATCCATCTCCTCTACCTGATGAGCGTACTTGCTCTTCTGCTCACAGAGATCTCTCATCAAAGTCTTACAGGTAGGACACTCAGACTCACTAGGCTGGGCTGACACACTCTTCAGCCTCTCTATCTCAACTAAAGCATCAGCCAACTTGGCTTTCTGCTTCTGCAGTTTCTTGGCTGCCTTCTCCAACAACCTATCCTAGGCTTTCAACTCACGACTATTTGACTCCAACATCTCAAGAATTTCAGCTTGCTTAGGAGTTTCCTCTTCATCGGAGGAGTCGTTGTCGTTGCCCTTGTCATCCTTGTCCTCAAGCTCCATGGAGCAAAAGGATCTCCGGTGCATCTTGTGCTTGCACTTGGACTTGGTGGAGACGAAGTAGAGTCCAGCTGAAGCACCTTGGTCCCTCCTCTTGTCCTGCTTGGTGACGATCTCCTCATCACTTGAGCTTGACGAAGACGAGGAGGAGGAAGACGATCCACCACACAAACCACCAAGCTCGGCGAAGAAGGCCTTGTCCCGCTTCCGGTTGTCCTTCTGGTAGCTCTTGAAAGCCTTCCGGAAGTTCTTGATCTTTTCGGATCGGTGCTTGGTGTGGTCACGCTTGCCGGAGTGGTACTTGTTGGAGTCGCGGGAGTGGCTCTTGCCCTTCTTGTAGTAGTCGTTCTGCTTGTTTGGGCATTCGGCAATGAAGTGGCCGACCTCTCCGCACTCGAAGCACTTGGGCCTCTTGCCCCTCTTCTTGCTCATCCGGTTGTCAAAGGCACGCTGAAAGCGGCTAGACACCAGACAAAGCTCATCATCCCCAAGTGACGCCAACTGCTCCTCTGTAACAGACATAAGAGTAGAAAACGAGAAGTTGTGTAGCTAGGGGTTAGAAACGGCCTCACTGGAGGGAGAAGCCAAGGCTAGGCTCTTGGAGCCAGTACAAGCGAGAGAATCTCTCAACTTGTAATCCACCTCTGTGGCCTTGAGCTTGCTATAAAGAGTCTCCACTCCAATTGTGTCATTGGCCTCGGACTCGATGATCGAGTTAACCTTGATCTCCCATACCTTCCTGTCCAACGCATACAGCAACTTGACAGCCTGCTGATGGTTAGTGTATGGGATGCTCTCAGGGCTGGAGTTAATGCACAACTTGTTGATGATCGATTGAAAATGACCAAACAAGTCATCGATGGACTCACCAGGCTTCTGAACGAAATTTTCATACTCACGCCTGGAAGTCTCAATGAGACGCCCCTTGATAGTAGCAGTGCCCTCATGGTGTGCACTCAGCAGGGACCAGATCTGATGGGCAGTCTCAAGATGGCTCAATTTCTCGTAATCAACTAGACCAAGTCCTGAGAAGAGAAAGTTAACAGCCTTGGCATTCGCCTCATGCTGAGCCACAATCGCTGGGCAAATGGAAGCACCACAAAGTTCGCACTCTGAGTAGCATCCCATATATGCTGGCCCTGGCTAAGCAAGAAAGCTCTCATCCTACCCTTCCAGTAGGAGTAGCCATCGGTACCAAGGACCGGAATCTTCCCAGAGTGAGTCATAGTCGCTACTGGTTTCTCACCGGTAAAGGTATGAAGAAACCTAACCGGCTTTGCTACCAATTGTAGGACCGAGACATGCGACTAGAGGGGGGGTGAATAGGAGCACTTGAAATCACAAAATCACAAACCCCCAAGTGGTAACCGAAACTAAGCATCGTCCACTGAACAGATACGTGCCTAGCAGCGCAAGGGTGTCGTCCACTGTGAGGATACGCACCAATGCAAGAAAGCTCAAGATCCGAACAAGAATGACAGCGATGCAACGTATTTTGCAGTAACCGCCACAAGACACTCACCGCACCGAGGTGCGTCTCACTGACTCACAGTAAGCAAAGAGAATGGTCTTAATATAGGAATGTGAAAATCCGTAGCAAAATCGCAGCGAAAAAAACCAAACTGGGAAGAACACAACAGCTCCCTAGCAGGACCGGACTGTTCGGTGGCCAACACCAGATTGTCCGGTGGGACCGGACTATCCGGTGCCTAACGCCAGACTGTCCGGTGGCACGGCCCGGACAGTGCCTCACGCCGGACTATCCGGTGGGCGCTGCCGGACTATCCGGTGGAATCGGTCTGTCCGGTAGCCTCTGTCGGATTGTCCGGTAGGGTCACAGAAAAGACGTTTTGAAATCCAAACTTGATCAAACCTTGTCCAAACTTCACAAAATTTTGCACAGGTTATCTGGACCCTATTTCAAAGCTATTCCCAAAAGATCAACTCAAGGAAACTGAGGAATCAGCGGGAATTTCAGATCTTGTGAAATGGCCATCCTTGGGCAAGAAAGGGGAAAACACAAAAGAGGCTAGCTCGTGGCAATCCAGCAGGATTGAGATGAACTAAGTCATGATCTCCACATCCTTGCAAGTCCAGAACATTAGCAAAGAAAGGGATTCAAGCTTGCCCAACAAAAACACCAAAAAAGCAAGGATTGAACCCAAAAACCAAAGAGACAGGGGGAGGAGAAGAACACAAGGTTGTTGCACGAATTTGCTTCGATTAAGTGCCCAAGATGGGTCTAAAGATTCAGCATACAAGCAGAAATTCGTCCCAAGCAACCACCCACACCTTCCCTCAAGATTAGGAGGCTAAATCCTACTCTAACCTCCCTAACAATGGAGCTCAAAGATTAAGGATGAAAATCACCAAGTGAAGACTAATCCTAGCAGCCTAGACCACTTCTAATGACCTGCTTTCGACCTATTTATACCCGAGTGCTATTTAGACAGTTTTGCACTTAAGTCCCTACAGCTAGACAAACCCTAAGGAGTCAAAAGAAAGATTACAAGATATTTCGGGACGGACGACCACGATGAAGTCTTGATCTTCGTATGTTCCACGCATTCCTTGGATGCTCTCCACGTGGATAGTAGTCCAATCCGCGATCCACCTCCGGTTTTGAAGCCAGAAATCAGGAAACTTTAGGAAGTCTCTACCTGGGCCGGATTTGGCCCATCTTCTCTATCTTGGCGAGTCGTGGCCCAACTCACCAAGGCTTGGGTAGCTTGGGTGACGGTTTTGAGCCGAAGCCGCAAAGCCTCCCTCGCACGCCTTCACGCCACGCATTCGGGTTGGAGCACCGCGGTGGCGCCCGTCATCCCCTGTCCATTGGGGCAGCCTCGCAGTCCTTCGGAGGAATTACTCCTGCCATCGCCATGCCGCTCCTCTGTATACCGAACTCCCATAGCCGACGGACGCCGAGTGTGCCTCCAGTCCTTCAGAGGACTTCCCTCTATCTCCAGTCCATCGGAGGGCCTCCTGTCTATCGGAGGTCTTGTGCCCAAGTCCTTCTGGGTCTTGCTACTGTTGACAATCACTCATCACTCCAGAGGCAATGGAGCCGGTCCATTGGCTCTCAGCACCCTGGTACTGCTGCTAGGCTAACTGTAGTGCAGCTTCTTGCGTGGTGGGGACTGTGCTAGCTCTAGGTGTGTCACCTGTGTTGCCCCGAATAGCTAAGCTCGAAGGAACTCACACTCCAGGCGTAGGCTGCGGTGCTCTCCCAATAGAGCATCATGCTCGGTGCTCAAGGCCACAGTAAAGTCCACCAGTGAGGCCAACCGAGCGTCGTCCTCATGCTCCAAGGAAGAAATCTGGTGCTTCGTCTCACCACTCCTGTGGCGACGAAGGTAGCGTCGAGCGAACTGGCTGAAAGCAATATGGTAGTCCTCACAGAAGACACCATAGGCCTATTGAGTCGTGTTGTTGATAGCCGCATCCTGAGTAGAGTGAAACGACATTGAGTAGTGCTCTTCAGCTACCGTGGAGCCTCCACGCAACAAGCTATCCACAGTGAAGCATGCTAATGCACTGAACCTAGTGGGGAACTTAGGGTGCATGCTGTCCACCACCCCGTAGCTGATGTCCATGTTGTTGTATCCCAACTCCTGGATAGTGTTGTTGAGCTTCTTGGGAAAGCTTAAGTGCAAGCCGTTGTGGAAGTGCTCCTTGTTGATCCACTGCAACTTGGTTGTGCCACCACCTCCAGCACTATCAATGCCAGTAGGGGCATCTCTAGTGACATCACCCTCCCTTGCCGCGGCTCATCGTCTGGTATCACCACCACCTTAGGCTCCGGCTGGGAGGCGGAGGATCTCCACCACCTCGTCATCCTCAGGATCCTCCTGTGGCACCTGCTCCTCAGGTTGCAGAGGGTCCTGGGGCTCCTTCTTAGTCTCCTCCTCGGACCCTTCGGGCTCCTCAGACTCCTTAGACTCCACCTTAGGTTGGACCTCAAGCTCAGGCTGTGGTGGAAAAAATGGCTAGAAATGCCTGTGCACTCCAGTGCTCTTGCGGGTGGTCATGTGGGTTTGGGCCATCTACAAGGAGGATAGAATAAGATTAAGAACTATAAAGCAAAAATTTTCATTGTAATGATAACATATATATGTGGTAAACTGGAGAGAAAAAAATTATAAATCAGCAAGTAAGACAAAAGAGGTGAAATCCTTAAATACGAACATTTCTACGTAGGCTACCATCCTACATTTGACACAGCTTTGAGACCACTTTGTCACGCCCAGTTCTCAACCAACAAAACCAGAACAACATATATGACCCAGGAATAAGTCTCACATATGTTATGGCAAAAGTTAGATCACAGAACGTGCAAAAAGGGAAATAGAACGTTACATAGTGTATCATCTCATTATTACATCAAGACCACAAGTCTTTATAACAGAGTCATAAGTGGAAGTGTAAACGAAAGGAAAAATTGCCACAACAGGGATGCCAAATGGAAGATTGGCATGCCTAGAACTCATCATAACTTTGAACGTAATCTTCAGCACCTTCATCAACTGAATAGCGGTTGGGAATCCACCCAACAAAAGAAAGAAAACAACAAGCGCGACTACACAGCCATACTCAACAAGCATAACATGAAGCATGAGGCTCTAAGGTTGCCTGACACAAGTGCATGAGCTTTTAGTTGGCCGAGTGTTATTATCATCTATTTAATAAGGTGTGTGGATAAACCATTAGCACAATATATTGCATAAAGAACATTAGTCAACATTTTTAACAAAAAACCAGCTCCTTAACCAATCCAAGAACCACTAATCAGCATGAAGGATCTAGGCCACTCATAACTGTGAGCACGGCTGATATATCAGTTTTAAACTCTCAAGAGGTTGTACGTCTTTACCCACAAGCCATGAGCTACGCTAGGAGTTCGCCACATTGCCAAAGATAAGATGACTAGCAAGCACACTACGAGGCCTTTACAAAGATGATACTGATAAGGTGTAACCATTAAGGATTCAGCTTCGACAACTGTGGGACCCACCTCACAAAGGGAGAAGAACAGCATCACATTCAACCTAAGGTAGTGTGAGAACTACAGAAGCTCACCTCCCCTCTTGGCCCACAGGTAAGTTATGCCCAAACCAAGATAATCTAATTAATTAGCCAAGACCATCCCATTCAATTCTCATGGTAGCACTGTTTTCCTAGGTTGTCGCTTTGCGAGCTGATCCTTATGGATAGTGGCTATGAGCAAAACCACTAAGCACATTGCATAAAGATAAGCAATAGTATATCATTTCATAAAAATAGACGAAAAAACTATACTGAAAACATACTCACTGCTATGATCACGTGAGCGCAAGAATCACTCAAATTGGAGCTAAAACGTGAAAGTTATGCATAATACAAGCTCCTAAGGGCAAAACTGTGATAAATAAACAAAACCAGGGTCTAACTTTAGAAAACCGAGGACCTAAACATAAGTAAACCTAGCCACTGAGAGTTTTAGAGCAAAAAATCCAGAGCCTGCAACGGGGTTCAAATCCCGGAAAGCTCGGGGGCTAAACTGTTAAAAACAAGGCCTAAATCTAATTACTTTTCAAAGAAGGTGGACTGCGGGTTGATTCCAGGGAAACACAGGGTCTTTTCTACAAAAGCTCCATGGCCGATGTGGTCAGCGTGACATGGCGGTGATGTGGCTTTCTGCGTCAGCCTGACGTGTGGGGTCGGTGCTGACTGTGTTAAGAGGAATGCTTGGCGTGCTGTGATTGGCCCGCTTCAGAAAAGCTTGTTGGCGCCTCTTAGCCTTTACAGGTTTTACTCCGCAAGCGCACGGAGACCGCTGTAGCCTTTCACTCAGAGTATTCCGAGTATCGTAAATTTCCACAGGGAAGCGGTAGGCTCAAGAGTGTAATTCAATATACTCAAATCGAATAAACTGTAAACTTAGATAAATTATACCAACTAGCAGTACACATGGGTAAACGTGATATAATCAGGTGTATTGGTGGAGAGATAAGTTTATCAAAGCTTTCCGTAGGAAGGTAGAGTTGCCTGAGAGGACAACCAGTGAGACAAAGTCACCAAACTCTAATCTAATCGGCTACTAAGGTTATCCGTGTCTAAACAAGATATTCAAATAAACAAGTCAGGGTCTTGCGTCGAGCGAAATTCTAGAGTCTCGAGGGTACCAGGGGAAGATAGTTGGTCCCAAAGGAGAGTCTAGCTAACACCTACGGGCCTCCCGAATGACGGGCTTGGACTACACAGGCACACCACACGCTGTCACCGAGTGGGGCTACCAAGCAAAGCTGCGTGGAGAGGATGGCACGCTATAAACGTGTTCAAGCGAAGCTTGAACAACTATAGATCGTCCTTGATCAGAGGAGAGGATCTAGCTGGAGCCTAGCATCTAAGTCTAGGGTTGAGTTATAGCACCGGCAAGAATAACAAGACTTGAATAGCTGAATAAAACACAACCTAAGCCTAGCAAGTGTGCAAAGGAAGGTACACCACACTTGCAGGAGATAGTCAGAGTAAAATATAACTGAAATTATATTGAAGATAATCTAAATCAAAAGATAGAAGGCTTTACCGTAGACTCGAAGATAACTCCAGAGACTCCAAGGCAAAGCTCGACTCAACTCTAACTCCCAGGACTATCCTAACTACTAAGAGAATAGCGTAGCACTCTAAGATAGAACTTGAACTCAACTCCACTCCACACTTTATAAATGAGCTCTCGGGGTCTATTTATAGCCTAGAAAGTGAGGGGCGTATTTGTAGGTGTGCTAGGTCAGCAAAGGGGGTAGGTCGATGGCCGGTCGGCCAAGGTCGGTGGCCGGGCGGCCACCCTACATGGCTGGGCGGCCACTTGATATACCGCCTTTGATGATCCAACGCTTCATATTGCTCCCCTAAGTCAATTGGCAGTTGAAACGGTTATTGCACATGAAAAATGCTCCGAGGGATGGCCGGGTGGCCATGTGTCTTTCACCAATTTGATGCATGTTGTTCCCCTCGTTTCCTTGACATCATCAATCCTTGTGCTAACATGTTTTGACCCTTGGATATATTGGATGCTCTCAAGTATGGTTGGACTTTCACCACTTTGTGTTTGTTTGTACGTAGGATCAATGATGTGGCAACCTGGGCTGTTAGGAGGCGAGACCACACGGTGAGGTGGCTCTGCATGGCTGAGGGGTGGCTGGGCGACCACACCCTATGGCCGAGCGGCCACCCTACATGGCCAGGCAGCCATGGCACATGGCCGGGCGGCCATGCCATTGCACTAATGTTTCTCATCCTTGGTTTTTGCTGTATTTCCAACCATTTTGTGTGCATTTTAGTACCTGCATCCAAATATTCATGTACATCTTGTGGAACTCATTAGTATCAAGGTTAGTCCATCATTATTCACTTGTTTTGCTTCATTTAGTGGATAATTGACGGTTGATATTGTAAGATTACGACCGTCAACACCCGCGAAGTGGTATTCTACGTTCTAATCTCGGTCGCCTGTGACAGATCCAAGAGCTAGGGTTAGAAAGGGGTGATGATGACCTCATGACACGGCGGTTCACCGGAGCTGCGTGCGCTGGGCACCAGGAGGACCGGAAAGGGCTTGCCGATGATGAATTTTCGGCAATGGAGCATCTTACCGCGGCGTACTCTGACAGTGAAATGTGATATCTACGGCGCGAAGGAGTGGAATTGGAGTGGTAGAGTGGTCAAGCAGGTCGGGGCGAAGCCCGGGGTAGGGTTTTATAGAGGCTTTGTGGGACGAGGATGTCGTGGGCATAGGGATTCCATTCGGTGGCTTGAAGCTCAGGGGGATACAGTGAAGGAAGGGGAGGGAAAAAGGAAACTGCCACGGCGCTTGGGATTGAAAGAGGGGCGATTAAGGCAAGGGTCATGGGGCGTGGATTCGGGGTGAGCTTTCACTCCCCTCGGCACCGACGTGGATGAACGAAGAAAGGCAGGCGCACGGCTTCACCAGCGGGAGGAAGTACGAGGCTGATCATTAGGGTTGGTTCGGCAGAGAGAGTGGGGCACGGCCCACTTGGCAGTGGTACCCCAAAGAGTGAGGAGAGGGAGGCGCGGTTGGGCTAGCTGGGCTAGCCTTCCGCCCGGGTGGGTGATGGTGGAGAGTGCTGGGCCGAGGCTTGGCTTGGGCTACTCCTTTCTTCTTTTTTTCTTTTTTCTATTTCGTTTTCATTTTGTAATTCTTTTGAATAAGAAAGTACAAGGTCTATAAATTCAAATAAATTTGAATTTAAATCGTTAATTGATACAAACAAGAAATAATGCACCAGCAAGTATGCACAAGGATGTTAGACCTATAGTTGCTTTTATATATTTGTTTAATTTAATTAAATCATGACAAATGCAATCTAAACATATGAACCTTAGAAAATTAAATAATTTGTTTAGAATGTATTATAAAATGATAAAATTTAAACTAGGGTGTTACAAGTAGGCAGGTATGACTATCTATTTCGGACTCTTTAATACTGACCATACTCGCACACTATGTCAGCTTAGTGAGTGCCTAGGTTCTCGTCATGCTACTCTGTAGCTGTGGAACCCGTAGGCTTTAATTCCATGGAGTTTTGGACAAAGTTAGCTAGAGATGATGCTGCAGGGAAAAATAGCATCACAAATATCAAACATACTACCATGCGTTTTCTTCCTCGCTGGCTCACCATGGTTATCTTCCCTTAGGATGACAACCGCTGTGTTACTTTAGAAGTTGTAAGGTGCCTCTACCCTATGTGGTGGAAGCAAAAGTTTGCTCCCGTGCTCAGCATGGTTTATCATTGGCTTAATCTAGTTTACAATGGAAACACTACCTCGATCACGTCGTGATGAGGATCACTAGTAAGTTGAGAGTTTTAGCGAACGCTTGCATATGTTTCATGCCAAATGACCCATCACGCATGATCACGGAGCAGCACTTCATCCAGGCGCACTTTTTGGAGAAAACCGTAGCAGGTGAGTTTATCATTATGTTTAGAGGCTACGAGTTTGAACTGCCGCTTCCTGTGCCGCAGTTTAAATTCTATTCTATGAGATCACTAACCATGTAGCTAGAAACAGAAGCCACAAGGAATAGTATCTCTAATGTCATGACCTGTGGCCAACGACAGTGAGCTAAGGAGAGGATATGCAAGGCATTGGAAGATGCACAAGCGAAAGGGGTTCAATCCTCTTGGGTGAACCAAAGTGCCGGACCTTCTTGGGAAAACCTAGGAGGAGCACCCGCTTGGGAAAACCTGAAAGAATCATGGCACAGCTCACAGGACTCCAGTGTACCCTCAGCACACTTGCCATAGCCAGACCACTAGAGCAGAGGTCATCAGTTTTATGGTCAAGGTGTTGTTGGAATTTTATATTGAGCAAATAAATGCATCATTTTATGTGTTTTTTCGTTGAATATGAGCATCAACTATGTCTTTCACTAACATTTATCACCGATAATTGTGGATTTTGCAATATCATTTTGGAATTGCACCATACTTGATTTTTGCAAGTTTTTAGGCCTATTTTTGAAAATTCACAAATGATCTACCTCGAGAGAAAGAAGGCCTCGGAGAAAGTTAAGCCCAAAAGATACTAAATAAGGCTAGATTGGCCGACTACCCCCCCTTTGGTTCGGCCAAGTCCCCTATTCCGGAAGTTTCTGGAAGATATCTTCGCATGCTATATTGGTTATGGTATATGCTATAAAGGATATTTATAGAAAGTGCCAAGATATTTCAAGAGCTATCAAGATGCACTCAGAAAATGGAACGTTTCGGCATAAACACTTGCACTCACGTACACACACTATGTTTTTGTTTTTCTACTAAGAATGATTAGGCTACAAGTTAAAAGTCATTGGGAATGTTTTTGGATTATGGCAAATTGCTTCTACTCTTAACCGTTACCTCGAGAGTAGTTTGTGCACTTGAATTATTTTGCAGGAAATGATTTGATCATAAGAAAATTGTTGGAATCTCCGGTAACACATTTCAAACACCTTCTTTTTTCATTTTGAATTCTGCAAATATTTGCCTATTTTAATCAACTTGGTGTTGCCTTTGCATTTCTCTTGTTTTTAGTGTGTTAGTTTAGATTTATAGAATGATTAATGCTACAACCATGATCCATGCTTGACTAATTAAATAATGACCACAATGCTTCAAACAAAATGATGAAAGTTATCACTTTATCTTTATCATGCTTTGGTTTTGATTAGTCAAAATAGCAGTCTCTCATAAAACATGTTTAATTGAACCAGCCAATAAATTTGTGATTGATTATGATTGTTCAGAAAGACCGATATGATTTCATGTTGCAATTTTTAATGTTTGTCATGATCATCTCCTTGTTTGTTTTTAGTACTTATAAATACAATGATCAACTTTTATGAGATTATCTTGCAATAGCCATTCCTACCAGAGCCAAATATTTTTAAACCATAGATTTATAAGATTTGATTTCAAATGAGTTGAATCAAGATTGTTTTCTATGGTTTGAGACATAGAAGCTGGTCATTCTTTTTGTGTAAGATTGTTTTCTATGGTATGAGACTTAGCAGCTGGTCATTCTTTTTGTGTTACTTTTCATTTGCTAGCTTTTTCTATCCATACATTGTAATTCTTTACATTCGAGCATTTATAAACATTGTTGGATATCCACCCAAAAACACAAAACTATCTCTTTGTGTGTACCTTTCATCCACAACCTATTTGAATTAGAGTATGAAAATTTTAATCTTGTAGGTTGCTGCTACAAAATTTTTGTAGCAACTCTATTTCATTTGTTTATTCAACACTCATACTCGAAAATGAATATCATTCAAGAATAGGGGTGAAGGTCAATTGCTATAAAAAATCGGGCAAGAAGAGTCTTTGTGGAGGAAAGATTAAAAAAATAAAGAAAGGAGCCATGTGGCACCATATGTCTAAAAAAAGAAAAAAAAGGAGATCTCCACAAATTCTCCAATGCCAGATGCAAAGGTTTATTCAGGAAAATTTCAAAATTTTCTCGAGATTCATACTCCAATGTTCCAACCATGTGCAATCCAATAGCAAGGACTTCATTTGCGCCTTGAGATCACCCATTGACACTTGCACATGTCCACTATTCTAAACGTGTGTGTTCCATCCATCCCTTTTCATCACTATTTGAGTCCATGACCTTTTTGACAAGTCTTAGTAAAACTAAAAGCTTTCTTTCTTGGTTTGACAATATTTTGAGAACAAATTTTAACTAGGATCCATCCCAAGCTCCAGATAGCTTCCACTTTTCACATATATTTACTGAATACCAGTTTGATGTTGAGAGACTAGAGAGTTGAGTGAGTTCCTTTGGCTTTGCAAGGATTTATCTCTAAAGGATTGATTGCCTTTTTCAAAAACATATTGCCAAAATGTGGAGATGTTTCATTGATGGATTAGAACTCTTGTTGAATTTTTTATTGTGCGATGATCTTAGATGAATATCTTTTCTTTCATGATTTGCTGGTTCGCACTAAAAATTTGAGAGAGCTTGTTAGTTTGATTGATTGAGATTGAGGTATGAGAAATTTAATGAAAGGCAATACTGATTCTTTACTTACTCGAGGATGAGCATGGTCTAAGAGTGGGGGGTGTTGTTGGTGCTCTATATTGACGAAATAAATGCATCATTTTATGTTTTTTTTCGTTGAATATGAGCATCAACTATGTCTTTTACCATACTTGATTTTTGCAAGTTTTAGGCCTATTTTTGCAAATTCGCAAATGATCTACCTCGAGAAAAAGAAGGCCTCTGAGAAAGTTGATGCCAGAAGATGCTAAATAAGGCAGGATTGGCCGACTACCCCCCCTTTGGGTCGGCCAAGTCCCCTATTCTGGAAGCTCCTGGAAGATATCTTCCCATGCTATATTGGTTATGGTATATGCTACAATGGATATTTATAGAAAGTGCTGAGATATTTCAAGAGCTATCAAGATGCACCAAAAGATGGAAGGTTTCAGCATAAACCGACTTATACCGAAGATTCTAGAGCTCTTCAACCCGAATTTCAAAACCAAACTTGATTCCCAAGCAACAAGGACCGACATACTGAAAGACGGAAGGTTTTGGCCTAGGAAAGGGGGGAGGTCGGCCGACCCTACCCCCGTAGCTCGGCCGACGTAACCCCTTTTTGAGTCGGTTCGCGTTTTCCTTTTTATAGTAGCTTCCCCTAAGTATAAATAGCAAGGTTGGGACCTGAGGTTGGGCATACAATTCATTATTAAGGAAAGAAGATGTAGAGAAGAGGGGCATCCATCAAAGGAGAGTTGAGGGTCGAGTTATAGGCTAGGGATTAGAGATTGTCTAATTCTTTGAGGTAATTAGACGCTTTGCATGGCCCCTCTAATTACCTAGTTCTTGAGGTTTCATCATATCATTGTGAGAGGTATGGCCATGGTTGTAAACATTGATATGCTAATCAATGAAGCATTGATCTTGTCTAATTATCATATTCTTAGTCTAATTATCACGTGGTTGATCTAATTCTAGATCTAATGCATGTTTGATAGATCATGTTCTCAAGGCTTATGTTCTTCTAGTGATCTTGATCTTCGATCTTGCTTACTAGTGATATAGTTGCATACCTTGTTCTTGTGCTCTTGGTGATTAGGAGCTCTTGCTATGTCAATTATGTTATTAGACTATGTGAAGTGATTAGAAGCATGTTCTCTAATCATGTATGCCTATTGAGAGCTTCTCGTCGAATATCTGGTCTTATGTGACAAGTGGGAGGGAGAAAGGTTAAGCTTCATTGGGGGGGGGGGGCTTGATCGTTGATCTTGGTTTAATCATGCTATGAAGTACATGTTTGATCATGCTTATATCTGCCTTGAGCTACTAGTTATCTTGCAACTTATATAATATGGGTGTTCTTATCATGCTTGTTTTGGATCCAATTAGAGCTAGATTAGACACTGGTTAACACCCTTTAATCAGATGTCTAGCTGTGTTCTTATTGCTTATCTTCTAACTTGACTTAGATTAGATATAGATTAGAGATAGTTTAGATATCCCTTTGATCTGGAGTTTACCTTAAGCTTGAGATAGTTAATTCTCTGTTATTCATTTCCACGGATTGACAAACCCACGATACTCATCCTGGGAAAAAGCTACACCAGTACTGTCGCTTGCAGTATAATGTTTGACATGCTTAAGTGCCGTCAACAGGTGTTGGACCATCCGCATCAGCCTGCAACACTTATGATGCACTCTCAACGAACTTGAGTGCTGGGGACCTATTATCAAACCACATAACGACAACAGGATAACATCAAGCATGAAGGATCTCTCTCTTTGGAGTCCTTGGATGTAACAAAGCTGTGTGCAAAGAACAGCTAAAATGGGAACTCTCTGCGCAGTCCGAAGATGCATAACGTGAACGCATAAGTGATGAAGAATGAATGTAAAGGTACGCGTACATAAGAGCCATTCGTTATACCTTCATACCCAAAAATTAGGGCTTACGTCACATAGAATAAGAGGTGTACAAGTGTCACTGCCAAAAGCCTTTCACTGTCAGTTGGCCTCCCCGGTATTTATAGGGGTCAAGTGGCGGTGTACTTTACATTGATTTTACATAGTTGCCCGTAGGCAGACCCTTTTTACTCTCATCCTTCTATTTATGACACAAGGGCTATTCTGTAATTCCTAGGCTGAAGCCACCTCAGACACGCAAGCTTCTAATCCTGCTCCCTTCGTTCATTCCCCATACTTCGGGGCTCTCAAAATAACAACTACTTTGAATGGTGCCCGCCTTCGAGCTTCGGATCATGGCATCAAGTTACCTCCTAGGGAGCTTCGGCTTCGAACCTGCGGCACTTGCTTTGGACAAACCGCAGCTCCTTCATCGCAACCTGAAAATCAAGATCATAACCAAGGCATCTAAAGCATAAGAGGCTAGGACCTTTGGCCCCAACAGTAGCCCCTCGCAGGATTAGTTCATTTTTCCAAGATGAGCTCAAACCGCGATTGAGTAAATAAGCCGAAGCTTCTGTTTATGCTTCGGATGCACGAGACACTCCCCCCCCCCCCCGATTTGAGATTAATTTGGAAAAAAGGGACGGAAAAGAAAACACGCGAGTTAAAATAGTAGACCTCGGAAGCAAGTGACAACGATGAGGGCGCAATTCTGCGACCTCAACAACCAAGCCACATGGTTTTCAGAAAATCCAGCATTCTGAAGAAGATTTTGATTATTATAAAAAGATGGACTTTATCAAAGATCCCAAATGATGCCAGAAGCCTCTTGAAGAAGAAACTCCGACTCCACGTCTGGATGAAATTGTCCTGTTTGAAAACTTCTTTACTGCTGGGCTTCGTACACCGATGAATCTGATGATCCCAAAGATATTGGAGCGTTTTGGTATATTCTTCCATCAACTTACTCCTGATGCTTTTGCTCGGTTAAGCGTGTGTATATGGATGATGGTTAGCCATGGTTTAGAACCTGTTCTCAAACATTTCTATCGTACTTGTGAGCTGCATTATTAGACGAAGGCTGATAAAATAATTGAACTCCATCCGAACTTCGGATGCTCCAACTTCCACGGTCGTAAGGACTCACCCAGCCCTGTAACCGTATACCGAAGCAAGTGGTCTAGCAGTTGGTCCCAAAAGTGGTTCTATTATGCTATTAAGGTAGAGAAGTGTAGGACCGAGACGTGCAACTAGAGGGGGGGGGTGAATAGGAGAACTTAAAACTCAAAATCACAATCCCCCGAGAAGGTGCTCTGCAAGACTCAAGAGAAGAACTAGGCACCATCCACTAAACAAATACGTGCCTAGTAACGCAAAAGTGCCATCCACTGAGAGGATACGCACTAAAGCAAGAAACTTCAAGATCCGATCAAGAATGTCCCCGAGGCAATGGTCTTTGCAAAAACTGCCACTTGACACTCACCACACCGAGGTGCATCTCACTGACTCACAGTAAGCAAAGAGAATAGTCTTACAATGGGGTATGCAAAAATATAGAGCAAAAATACAGTGGAAAGACCAAGGAGAAAGAAGCACAGCAGCTTCCTGGTTGGACCGGACTGTCCGGTGGGACTGAACTATCCGGTGCCTGCTGCCGGACTGTCCGGTGGCATGGCCCGGACAGTGCCACTCACCGGACTGTCTGGTGGGCACTGCCGGACTATCCGGTGGAACTGGACTGTCCGGTGGTCTCTGCCAGATTGTCCGGTGGAGTCACAAATAGAGGTGTTTCCAACCCAAACGTGACCAAATCTTGCCCAAACTTCACAAAATTTTGCACAGGTTATTTGGGCCCTATTCCAAAGCTATTCCCAAAAGATCAATGCAAAGTGACCAAGGAATAAGCGGAAATTTCAGATCTCGTGAGATGGCAATCTTTGGGCAAGAAAAGGAAAAACACAAAGGAGGCTTGCTCGTGGCAATCCAGTCAGATTGAGATGATCTAAGTCATGATCTCCACGTCCTAGCAAGTCCAAAACATCAGCAAGAGAAAGGATTCAAGCTTGGCCAACACAAACACCCAAAAGCCAAGGATTGAACCCAAAAACCAAAGTTAGAGGGAGAGGAGAAGAACACAAGGTTGATGCATGAATTTGCTTTGATTAAGTGCCCAAGATGGGTCTAAAGATTCAGCATACAAGCAGCAATTCGTCCCAAGTAACCACCCTCACCTCCCCTCATGATTAGGAGGCTAAATCCTACTCTAAGCACCTTAACAATGGAGCTCAAAGCTTAAGGATGAAAATCACCAAGGAAAACCTAATCCTAGAAGCCAAGTGTACCTCTAATGACCTGCCTAGGACCTATTTATACCCGAGTGCTCTTTAGACAATTTTGCACCTAGGTCCCTACAACTAGACAAACCCTAAGGACTCAAACGAAAGATTATAGGATATTTCGGGACAGACGACAACGATGAAGTCTTGATCTTCGTAAGTTCCACGCAATCCTCGGATGTTCTCCACGTGGCCAGTAGTCCAATCCGCGATCCGCCCCCGGTTTTGAAGTCAGAAACTGGGAAACTTTAGGAAGTCTTCGCATGGGCCGGATTTGGCCCATCTTCTCCATCTTGGTGAGTCGTGGCCCAACTCACCAAGGCTTGGGTAGCTTGGGTGGCGGTTTTGAGCCAAAGCCGCCAAAGCCTCCCTCGCACACCTTCGCGCCACGCATTCGGGTTGGAGCACCACAGTGGCGCCCGGCATCCCCTGTCCATCGGGGCAGCCTCGCAGTCCTTCGGAGGACTTACTCCTGCCATCTCCATGCTGCTCCTCCGTGTACCGAACTCCCATGGCTGACAGACAACGAACATGCCTCTAGTCCTTCGGAGGACTTTCTTCTCCCTCTACCTCCAGTCCATCGGAGGGCCTCCTGTCCATCGGAGGTCTTGTGGCCAAGTCCTTCTGGGTCTTGCTACTGTTGACAATCACTCATCACTCTAGAGGCAATGGAGCCGGTCCATTGGCTCTCAATCTCTCCCTTGATGAGTGCATTATCAACACCTTCAACCTGTAACCTGAAATAGAACAAAGACAAAAAGAAAAGCGTAAAACCGAAAAGAAAGAAGAAAAGAAAAGGTTGCTCAAGATTGTAGGACCGAGACGTGCGACTAGAGGGGGGGGTGAATAGGAGCACTTGAAATCACAAAATCACAAACCCCCAAATGAAACCAGATACTAAGCACCGTCCACTGAACAGATACGTGCCTAGCAGCGCAAGGGTGCCGTCCACTGTGAGGATACGCACCAATGCAAGAAAGCTCAAGATCTAAACAAGAGTGACAGCGGAGCAACGGATTTTGTAATATCCGCCACAAGACACTCACCACACCTAGGTGTGTCTCACTGACTTTCAGTAAGCAAAGAGAATGGTCTTAAGGGAGGAATGCGAAAATCCACAGCAAAATCACAGCGGAAAAAAACCAACCTGGGAAGAACACAGCAGCTCCCGGACAGTCCGGTGGCCAACACCGGATTGTCCGATGGGACCGGACTATCCGGTACCTGTTGCCGGACTGTCCGGTTGCACTGCCCGGACAACGCCTCACACCGGACTGTCCGGTGGGCGCTGCCGGACTATCCGGTGGAACCGGACTGTCCGGTGGCCTCTGCCGGATGGTCCGGTAGGGTCGCAGAAACTATGATTTCAAATCATAACTTGATCACACCTTGCTCAAACTTCACGAAATTTAGCTCAGGTTATCTAGACCCTATTTCAAAGTTATTCCCAACAGATCAACTCAAAGTAACCACGGAATCAGCGGGAATTTCAGATCTTGTGAAATCTCCATTCTTGGGCAAGAAAGGGGAAAACACCTAAGAGGCTTGCTCGTGGCAATCCAGCAGGATTGAGATGAACTAAGTCATGATCTCCACGTCCTAGCAAGTCCAGAACATCAGCAAGGAAAGGGATTCAAGCTTGCCCAACAAAAACACCCAAAAAGGCAAGGATTGAACCCAAAAACCAAAGTGAGATGGGGAGGAGAAGAACACAAGGTTGCTGCACGAATTTGCTTCGATTAAGTGCCCAAAATGGGTCTAAAGATCCAACATACAAGCAGAAATTCGTCCCAAGCAACCACCCTCACCTTCCCTCAAGATTAGGAGGCTAAATCCTACTCTAACCTCTCTAACAATGGAGCTCAAAGCATAAGGACGAAAATCACAAAATGAAAACTAATCCTAGCAGCCAAGAGGTCCTCTAATGACCTACCCTGGACCTATTTGTACCCGAGTGCTATTTAGACAGATTTGCACTTAGGTCCCTACAGCTAGACATACCCTAAGGACTCAAACGAAAGATTACAGGATATTTCGGGATGGACGACCACGATGGAATCTTGATCTTCGTAAGTTCCACGCAATCCTCAGATGCTCTCCACGTGGCCAGTAGTCCAATCCGCGATCCGCCCCCGGTTTTGAAGTCAGAAACTGGGAAACTTTAGGAAGTCTCCGCCTGGGCTGGATTTGGCCCATCTTCTCTATCTTGGCGAGTCATGGCCCAACTCACCAAGGCTTGGGTAGCTTGGGTGACGGTTTTAAGCCGAAGCCGCCAAAGCCTCCCTCGCACGCCTTCGTGCCACGCATTCGGGTTGGAGCACCGCGGTGGCGCCCGGCATGCCCTGTCCATCGGGGTAGCCTCGCGGTCCTTTGGAGGACTTACTCCTGCTGTCGTCGTGCCGCTCCTCCGTATACCGAACTCCCATGGCCGACAGACGCCGAGTGTGCCTCCAGTCCTTCGGAGGACTTCCCTCTACCTCTAGTCCATCGGAGGGCCTCCTATCCATCGGAGGTCTTGTGCCCAAGTCCTTCTGGGTCTTGCTACTGTTGACAATTACTCATCACTCCAGAGGCAATGGAGCCGGTCCATTGGCTCTCAAAGATGCCCAAAAACCAAACATAAGCATAAAAGGGCAAATTGAGACAACAGAAACAAAGCCAAAGATCGACCCCCTAAGACAAGGGAGACTGCTCAACGCAGTCGATCAAACTAAAGCATGACCCCTCAAGAAAGAGGCATACCGGCTCAACACAGTCATGCTAAGGCAAAGCATCGACTCCTCTAGAAAGAGGCAAAAGGCTCAACGCGCCGATGCAAGAGCATGCTAAACGCTCAAAAACTCCCCCTCAACTAGATCTCTACAGAGTTCTCCCCCTTGGTCCATGAATTTCCCTTGGGAACATCTCTCCCCTCAACATCTATTCTATCCTCAAGGGTATTCTCTCCTCAAGGTTGAACATCTCTCCCCCTTGTTGACAATGGACACATCAAGGGCTCATGGAACTCAACTCCCACTGAAATGGATAACTCCCCCTCAAAATATGCCATGAAATGCAAGAAGTGTACCATGAAGAGCTCAGCAGGGATGAACAGCTAGTAAATACAAGTTCTGGCATACAGAGCAAGTGAGGGCAAGGAAGCATGCAAACAAGCTCAATTGAATCTATCTCATACAGATTAGGAGCATGTTTTTCACAGTTGTTGAAAAAAAAGCATCACCAACATGAATAGCATCTAGCAAGATAGGCATGAACAGCAAGATGCTAGCAAAACATACAAGGTGTGCTACTCTCAACCAATGCATATACAATAGGCCATAAGCAATTAAGAGACTTGCAGATTTCAGATTTAGCAATTTTTAACTTCAAGCAAATCAGATCATATGCCAAGGGTTATTCACTTGTTTTTGCCACTTCTTACCAACCAATGCCAAGCCTAGGTTCAAAAAACCATCCGAAGCTTAAGATAAGGTTTTGGTCATACACTGCCTAGTCTAAGTTCATACCAAAGTGCAAAGGCAAGCTATCTCAAACTAGATCAGTGTGACAAGTGAACCCACCTGGATCTTTTTAATTAACTCGTAGGACACCACAATGTAAACAAAATTAATTCAGATTTTAGATTTGGACAAGGTTTCATAAATGCTTAGCCATCAGCTTAACAAAGGCATTCAACTAGCATATCCAAGCATGAAAAGATAGCATAGCATTCGACATTCCTACACGTGCTAGGTAGCCAAGTCAAGTGGTGATCATGGTTTTTGATTTTCAAGAAACAAAAGTGACTTAGCTCACAAAAGATATTAGACAGATTCAAGGAGCTTAGCCGACCATGATCATGCAAGCAACTGTACAATCTAGCACAAGCAAGTACTAACTTGTCATACCAGAAGAGCTCTAGTGCTAGTGTAAGTGAAAATGCATATGTTACAATGCAATGCATGGTATGATACAAAATGCAAGAAAAACAAGGAAAAGCAAAGAAAAGGCAAAACAAAACCTAAACTACAGCAAAGTTACCCCAACCTAGAAGGGGTAACAAACACCAAGCTCCCCACGCAAGCGAGCAAACACGCTAAGATCTAAGGGCTTGGTGAATATATCGGCCAATTGGTTCTCAGTCTCCACATGGATCAAGTCTATATCTCCCTTCTCATAGTGATCTCTCAAGAAGTGAAACCTCACGTCTATGTGTTTGGTTCTAGAGTGCAAGACGGTGTTCTTAGCTACAGAAATAGCAGAAGTAGAGTCTACTAGGAGAGGGATCTTCCTAAAACTGAGACCAATGTCACTCAAAGTGGACTTCATCCAAAGCAGCTGGGAGCAGCAACTAGCAGCAGCAATGTACTCGGCTTCTGTTGTGGAAGTGGCAATGCTAGATTGCTTACATGAGGACCAAGTGATAAGAGAAGAACCGAGAAACTAGCAGGTACCAAAAGTAGACTTGCGCTCCAGCCGACAACCCACAAAGTCAGCATCCGAATATACTCTGAGAGAGAGCATAGAAGCAGAAGAGAACCAAAGACCAAGCTCAAGAGTGGATTTCAGGTACCTGAAGATGCGCTTCACCGCTTGACAACGTGATGTCCTTGGTGAGGCCTGAAAATGCGCACAGAGGCAGACCGCGAACTAAATGTCCGGCCTGGTCGCCGTCAGGTACAGAAGTGAGCCGATCATCCCTCGGTACTCTCTTTGCTCCACAACCTCCCCTTCTTCATCGGCGTCAAGCGCCGTTTGTGTTGACATGGGAGTAGCCATAGGCTCGAGGTCTCCCTAGTTAAACTTCTTTAGAATGTCCTTCGTGTACTTGGCTTGATGGATGAAGGTTCCTTCTGGGCCTTGCTTGATCTGAAGCCCGAGAAGAATTGAAGCTCAACCATGAGACTCATCTCGAACTCACTGCTCATCTGTTCAGCAAACTTAGACACCAAAGTGTGAGATGAACCACCAAAGATAATGTCATCAACATATATCTGAACTAGAAGGGTGTCACTGCTAGGATTCAATAGAAAGAAGGTCTTGTCTTCTGAACCCATCACAAACCCAGATTTGAGCAGGAAGGCTTTCAGCCTAGCATCCCAAGCTCTTGGAGCTTGCTTCAGACCATAAATGACTTTTCTCAACTTATACACCCGGTCTGGAAACTTGGCACTCTCAAAGCCAGGAGGTTGTCTCACATATACCTCCTCCTCTATGTAACCGTTTAGGAAAGCTGACTTGACATTCATCTGCTGCAGTTTGAAGCCTTTAGAGGCAGCAAAGGCAAGCAGAATCCTAATGGCTTCTAAATGAGCTACAAGAGCAAAGGTCTCCTCATAATCTATCCCATCCTTCTGACAGAAACCCTAGGCAATCCAATCTTGCTTTGTTCCTCACAAGCATCCCATCCTCACCCTGTTTGTTCTTGAAGACCCACTTGGTTCCTATAGGGTGGCAGTTTGGTGGAGGTTCAACTAAATCCCACACATGGTTTCTCTCAAAGTTCTCCAACTCCTCATGCATGGCGTTCACCCAACTATGATCAGATAATGCATGTGACACATCCCGGGGTTCGAAAGAAGTAACAAATGCGCAGTGGCAGAATAAGGCTAGAGAGTTAATCGAAGAGCGTGTGACATGCTGGTGTAGATCTCCAATCATCTTGTCTAGAGGGTGATCCCGCTGGACCTGCGGAGATGGAACAATCTCAGAGGTCACCTCCCCTGCGTCCTCAGCTGGGCCAGCCTCTGCTCGAGCTTGCGGTCGGGGGAGTGAGGAGAAAGCCGTTGGCAAGGGTCCTCCTTCATCTTCAGAGCTCGTAGCAGAGGGGGCAGGACCTGCAGCCGGTGCAGTGGCTCCTGCATCACTAGCTTCTATCTGAACTTCCTCATCTTCAAAGATGGGACCTCCTTCTTCATCATCACCTGAAAGCTCAAACGCACGGGTTGTGCAAGGCATAGATTCATTAAAGTAAACTTCACAGGTCTCAACCACATGTTTGGTATCAAGGATCCACACTTTATATGCCCTAGAGCTAGAGGCGTACCCAAGGAAAATACCATCCAAGTAGCGAGATTCAAATTTTGACCCCCCCTTTTTGAGCACAAAGCCTTTGCAGCCAAATGCACGCATGTGCTTGACGTTGGGCTGCCTACCAAATCATAGCTCGTACGAAGTCTTCCCTAAGAAAGCTCGTAGGATGACGCGGTTGGCAATGTTACAGGCCGTATCCATAGCCTCAGCCCAAAAGCGTCGCGGAGTCCTATGCTCATAAAGCATCATCCATGCCATCTCAACAAGTGTGATGTTCTTTCGTTCCGCGACACCGTTCTGAGGTGGGGTATAAGGAGACGAGAATTGGTGATCAAGACCTAGGTCATGACAAAAGGTTTCGAAACGAGAGTTATGAAATTCTCCGCCATTGTCGCTGCGGATAGCCCTCATGGCCTTATGACCCTCATTCCTTAACCTCAAGACCAGATCACGAACAAAACCAAAAGCCTCATCTTTGAATTCCATGAAGAACACCCACGAAAAGCGAGAAAAGTCATCTACTACCACAAGCGCATACCACTTCCCACTGACCGACTATACCCGAGCAGGACCAACCGTATCCATATGTAGCAGCTCACCCAGGTAAGAGGTCATCACCTGATTGACAGGTGCATGAGAAGCGGCAACCATCTTGCCATGACGATAGGGGTGGCACACTAAATCCTTTTTTGCTTTCAAATTGGGCAATCCTCAGATCAGACCCATCGAGCTCAACCTGGCTAGCAGATCAAAACTCAAATGGCCAAGCCTCCTATGCCACTTCCAAATATCAACAGAAGGACCAGCTACCAAACACCGAGGAGGGCCAGAAACAGATGCAAGGTCAACCTTAAAAACCTGCCCATAGGGCAAAATCCGACAAACAAGGTATTCCGTTAGCGTCAAGCACACAAGAAGAACCCTCCTTAAAGCGAACCTCAAACCCTTCCTTGAGAAGTTGCAAGACAGAAACCAAATTAAACCCAAAATTCCTCACCAAAGCAACTTCTCTTAGGGAAAGCTTGCTAGAAAGCGCAACAGAACCAACACCCAACACTTTACCTTGACCATTATCCCTGAATGTGATGTACTCCTTGGTGCCCATGGGGTTGAGGCTGGAGAACCATCTGCGGTGCCCTAGTCATGTGCCTAGAGCAGCCGGAGTCCATGATCCATATGTCCTCCAGGTCTCAATCTTGCAAAAGCAAGGAAAGCGAGAGTGAACAAATGGTCTGGCACTGGGTTAGTAAAACTGCTGAAAAAGTGCCGAGCCATCTACTCAAAAGTGGGAAAAGCACAGTCAATGTACGCATCACAGTCTATTTGGGTACCCACAACCTCCAAAGCATGAGCTCTCAAACCCTCTACCAAAGCCTCGGTAACGAGGTCAATAGCCACGCTGAAAACTGACTAGGAGCTCGACCAGCAAAACGTCTCTCACCACCAGGAGCACGGGTCTAAAAGACGCCTCCTCTCTCACCAGCAAAGAGGTCTCTCATCTCACTATGACAGGGAGGATCCTGCCTACCACCCTGGTAGAACTGATCCTGGTTCCCCCAGGCTCTCTCCTGTCTCTTAGCTCGCTTCCTTCTGAAGCAAAACTCCTCCAAGTGTCCATTCCACTAGCAAAAGTCACAGTGGTAGACTGGCCTCTTAGGAGTGGGGTTAGGCTGGGCCTTGGGCTTAGGCGGAGTAGCCTTGGGTGGAACAGGCTATTGGACTCTCTCCTTGCTCACGGGAGGCTTGAGGATCTCAGTCACTACTCTGTCTAGCTTAGCCTGTGAGGGCTTGGGTGTCCAGAACTGCTTCTTTGGGGCAGCCATGGGAGGCTCGTGGTAAACCTCATCAATAGTAGGGTTAGGCTGAAGGAGAGACAGTCTTAAGCTTAATTGGGGAACTCTTCTCACCTGAAGTACTGCATTCTCCTAACCCAAGTTCACTCATAACACCCTCAGCTCTCTTGGTGCTCTATAAGATCATCTTTAGTTAGGGGCTCTCTAGCATACATCCAACTGAGCACCTCTCTCAAACGGTTGTTCTCATCAACCAAAGTTTGTTTCTCCTCTCTCAGATCTTCCAGAACTAAAGTCTAGGCAGCACAAGTGGGGGAGTCTAGAGAGGGAATAGCAGGGAGCAGACTTCTCTAACTTCTTAATGGTGGCATCCCTATCCAGCAACATCAACCTCAAAGTGAGATAGATCTCACACGTGTCTGGGGTGCTGAAAGCACCTCAAGATCAGCTCTCACCTGCTCAAGCTCACTCTTCAATGTAGGACAGACCATGCACACACCCAAAATCGTGGGTCTAGCCCTAAACTCTTCCAACTCCTTGAGCTATCCCTCACACCTCACTTTCAGCTTCAGCTATGTCAACAGCTAGGTGAGGGCACATCTCACACTCTGGCTCATCACTCAAAATAGGCTCATCCAGTTTAGACTGGAGCCTGCCTAACTCTACCTTCAGCCTATCCATCTCCTCTACCTGATGAGCGTACTTGCTCTTCTACTCACAAAGATCTCTCATCAAGGTCTCACAGGTAGGGCACTCAAGCTCACTAGGCTGGGCTGGCACACTCTTCAGCCTCTCAATCTTAGCTAAAGCATCAGCCAACTTGGCTTTCTGCTTCTGCAGCATCTTGGCTGTCTTCTTCAACATCTTATCCTGGGCTTTCAACTCACGACTGTTTGCCTCCAACATCAAGAATTTCAGCTTGCTCAGGAGTTACCTCTTCATCGGAGGAGTCATTGCCGTTGCCCTTGTCGTCCTTGTCCTCAAGCGCCATGGAGCAAAAGGATCTCCGATGCATTGTGCTTGCACTTGGACTTGGTGGACACGAAGCAGAGTCCAGCTGGACTACCTTGGTCCCTCCTCTTGTCCCGCTTGGTGATGATCTCCTCATCGCTTGAGCTTGATGAAGACGAGGAGGAGGAAGACGATCCGCCGCATAGACCACCAAGCTCAGTGAAGAAAGCCTTGTCCCGCGTCTGGTTGTCCTTCTGGTATCTCTTGAAAGCCTTCCTAAAGTTCTTGATCTTGCCGGAGCGGTGCTTGGTGTGGTCACGCTTGCTGTAGTCGTGCTTGCTGGAGTGGTACTTGTTGGAGTCACGGGAGTGGCTCTTTCCCTTCTTGTAGTAGTCGTTCTGCTAGTTTGGGCATTCGGCGATGAAGTGGCCGACCTCTCCGCACTCAAAGCACTTGGGCCTCTCACCCCTCTTCTTGCTCATCCGATTGTCATAGGCGTGCTAAAAGCGGCTAGACACCAAACAAAGCTCATCATCCCCAAGTGACATTAACTACTCCTCTGTAACAGACATAAGAGCAGAAAATGAAAAGTTGTGAAGCTGGGGGTTAGTAGCAGCCTCACTGGAGGAAGAAGCTAAGGCCAGGCTCTTGGAGCCAGTACAAGCGACGAGAATCCCTCAACTTGTAATCCACCTCTGTGGCCTTGAGCTCGCTATAAAGAGCCTCCACTCCAATTGTGTCATAGGCCTCAGACTTGATGATCGAGTTAACCTTGATCTCCTATATCTTCCTGTCCAACGCATACAGCAATTTTACAGCCTGCTGATGGTCGGTGTATGGGATCCTCTCAGGGCTGGAGTTAATGCGCAACTTGTTGATGATTGATTGAAAACGACCAAACAAGTGATCGATGGACTCACCAAGCTTCTGAACGAAATTCTCATATTCGCGCCTGTAAGTCGCAACGAGACGCCCCTTGATAGTAGCAGTGCCCTCATGGTGTGCACTCACCAGGGACCAGATCTGACGGGCAGTCTTGAGGTGGCTCACTCTCTCGTAATCAACTGGACCAAGTCCTGAAAAGAGAAAGTTAATAGCGTTGGCATTCGTCTCATGCTGAGCCAAATCGCTAGGGTAGTGCGCTGAGCAACTAGAAGCACCACAAAGTTCGCACTCTGAGTAGCATCCCATATGTCCTGGCCCTGGCTAAGCAAAAATGCTCTCATCCTACCCTTCGAGTAGGAGTAGCCATCAGGAGCCGAGGAGCGGGATCTTCCCAGAGTGAGTCATAGTCGCTACTGGTTTCTCACCGATAAAGATATGAAGAAACGAGACGTGCGACTAGAGGGGGGGGGTGAATAGAAGCACTTAAAACTCAAAAACACAATCCCTCTGAGAAGGTGCTCTGTAAGACTCAATAGAAGAACTAGGCACCGTCCACTGAACATATACGTGCTGAGCAACACAAAAGTGTCGGATTGTCCGGTGGAGTCGCAGACAGAGGTGTTTCCAACCCAAACCTGACCAAATCTTGTCCAAACTTCACAGAATTTTGCACAGGTTATCTGGGCCCTATTCCAAAGCTATTCCCAAAGATCAATGCAAAGTGACCAAGGAATAAGCGGAAATTTCAGATCTCGTGAGATGGCAATCTTTGGGCAAGAAAAGGAAAAACACAAAGGAGGCTTGCTCGTGGCAATCCAGTCAGATTGAGATGATCTAAGTCATGATCTCCATGTCCTAGCAAGTCCAAAACATTGGCAAAAGAAAGGATTCAAGCTTGGCCAATGCAAACATCCAAAAGCTAAGGATTGAACCCAAAAACCAAAGTTAGAGGGAGAGGAGAAGAACACAAGGTTGCTGCACGAATTTGCTTCAATTAAGTGCCCAAGATGGGTCTAAAGATTCAGCATACAAGCAGCAATTCGTCCCAAGCAACCACCCTCACCTTCCCTCATGATTAGGAGGCTAAATCCTACTTTAACCTCCCTAACAATGGAGCTCAAAGCTTAAGGACAAAAATCACCAAGGAAAACCTAATCCAAGCAGCCAAGTGTACCTCTAATGACCTTCCTAGGACTTATTTATACCCTGAGTGATGTTTAGACAGTTCTGCACTTAGGTCCCTACTAACTAAACAAACCCTAAGGACTCAAACGAAAGATTACAGGATGTTTCAGGATGGACGACCACGATGAAGTCTTGATCTTCGTAAGTTCCACGCAATCCTCGAATGTTCTCCATGTGGCCAATAGTCCAATCTGCGATCGGCCCCCAGTTTTGAAGTCAGAAACCAGGAAACTTTAGGAAGTCTCCACCTGGGCCGGATTTGGCCCATCTTCTCTATCTTGGCGAGTCGTGGCCCAACTCACCATGGCTTGAGTAGCTTGGGTGGCGGTTTTGAGCCAAAGCCGCCAAAGCCTCCCTCGCACACCTTCGCACCACGCATTCGGGTTGGAGCACCACGGTGGCGCCCGGCATCCCCTCTCCATCGGGGCAGCCTCATAGTCCTTCAGCGAACTTACTCCTACTGTCGCCATGCCGCTCCTCCATGTACCGAACTCTCATGGCCGACAGACGCCGAGCATGCCTCCAGTCCTTCGTAGGACTTTCTTCTCCCTCTACCTCCAGTCCATCGAAGGGCCTCCTGTCCATCGGAGGTCTTGTGCCTATGTCCTTCTGGGTCTTGCTACTGTTGACAATCACTCATCACTCCAGAGGCAATGGAGCTGGTCCATTGGCTCTCAAGAAGAAGCCGGAATTCACTCCGTGCCTAATGAGCCCGCTGAAGCTAGTCATTTGGGCTTAAGGGACCACTTTGTGCACAACCTGCTCTCAGATTCACACGCGATGTCTTACACAAGAATTTGCAGCCTATGGAGTGCTACCTCTTCGAAGCAAGTTCTCCTTACCCAAACCTGAAGAGGGGTTTGATTATGAGAAGCTAGTTCGCTTGCCATACAAATTTAAACACTTCGGCAAGTTCAAGACCCCGAACGAAGCTTGGTGCAAGGGAATTGAAAAGGCTATTGATGCTGATGCTTGGGAACTACACGAAGGCTGAATACAAGCGCCTATGTCAAGCTTTTGGTGACCGCACTAAGCTTCGGCTAAACCGAGTGTTTGATGCCTTCGGAGTGGAGTACCCTGACTATGAGCACTTTGATTTGGGCAACCCGGCACCGAAGAATAGAGGATCAAAATGCAAAATGGGTGACATCATGGAGGCAACTGTAGCCGATACAGGTGCCCAAAAAAAGGGAAAGAGGGTCAAAATTCATATGAAAAGGGTATCTCACAAGACTCTTAAAAGCCCAACCATTCTCGATACTGAGAAAGATCCTCTGAAGTTGCTGTTACAGGGGATTCTACTGATGAGGACATGGCAAATATGCATATGACCAAGGCCCAAGAGAAGATTGAATTTGAAGCTCAATCCGAGTTAAGGTCCAATTTATTCGCGAGTCTGGTTTGGAGTGCTGGAGTAGGCCTTACGAAAACGGACACCCAGGCCACATACGGGCCTCCGTTTTAGACGTTCTACAAATCAAAGGAAAGCTAAGGAGATAAACTTTTCAACCAAGGTGGTCCCATCTCAAAATTCGGTCAGAATTGATAGGAATCACTGTTGCAAGATGACATCCAGAATCTATCCCACACCAGTTTTTGGGCCTGAACGCCTTGTAAGCCCTAGGGTTGCCCGACCACCCCTTGGCCACCCCAAAACCCTCTCTCTTCTATATCCACAGCAGCCGTCATTAGATTAGATGGGTTTTGCATAGATTAATCTGTCATTGAATAGTTTCGCCATGGAGAATACTCCGGTTTGTGAGACCCCAATTCGTGTGATTAATCTTTTTATTTGCAAATTCAGTTTGCATCTACGGTGTTCTTGCTTGTGTTCTTCGATTCGCAGGTGGGGATAAGCCTTCATTGTGAGGTCAATCGTGTGTGCACGGTTGATAACCAGAGGAGACATGGTGCTGTGATTGCAGGGTTCGAATCTTGTTGATTGGAAGCCGTATCGTGTGTGTCGTGCCTCCGTCCAAATCGATAGTTACCTCCACCTGACGAAAGATCGGGAACCCCCATCTCCATCACGTGGTCCATCCCCATCAAGTGGTATTCAGAGCAAGGTTTACCATCAGGTTTGCTTGCCTTCATCCTTAGAAGATTAGTTTTGTTTTATCCCATAGTCCACAAAAAGCCGTATAAAGAGTTAGGGTTTGTAGTTCATCATATACCATAGCCAAGTTTAGCGTTTGCACTTTTTGAGTTAGTGTCCATAGTCATGGTCTTGTTTCTAGTTTGAATCTTAGTTCTTAGATTGGTTTGAGTTTTGCATCGTGTCACCGAGTTCTTTTCCATCACGTCGTCGCGTCCGGTTCAGATTAGTTTCTGTCCAATTCGTTATATTGCTGATATCTTCCACGTAAGAACTCGGATTTTATTGTCCTAGTACTTTCTGGAAAGCTTTGTAACACAGAATTTTTTGAATAGTCTGTATTTCAGGGTCCATATCTCCTACTTCATTTACCCAGAAAAAGCGTTCCATATATTGCACAGAAAGAGGAAAAGTAGATCTACAATTTTGGTATTATAAGTTTCCAGGTCATTAAGAGTGCGAAATTGTCTGTGAGACTTTGAGTAGGAAATTGTCTTGCTTGTGTTCTTTGATTCGCTGGCAGGGATGAGCCTTCATGGTGAGGTCAATCGTGTGTGCACGATTGATAACTAGAGGACACGTGGTGCTGCGATTGCAGGGTTCGAATCGTGTTGATTGGAAGCCGTATAGTGTGTGTCGTGCCTCCGCCAAATCTATAGTTACCTCCACCTGATGGAAGATTGGGAACCCCCATCCCTATCAACTACGACCCCACAGGAATAGATTCCTACAGCTTCAGAGATTCATACTACATCCCATGGACTCACCTTCGAAGCCAATAGGATATTTGGGTCTATGATTGGGAGCAGTGGCCATTCGCCTGTTTTGAGCCCTCTTGGATCACATACCCTTTCAGTTGGCAACAAGAAGACTATCCCCTACTGACTCTGAGAGGATTCCTCACATCCCTGATCCCTTTGATGCTATAGATGAAGAAGATTCTACATACACTTCTGCTCGATATGAAGCAACTGATGAAAACAAAGCTACAACGCCTGAAGCTCAACAACTACCGGTCGGGCACACTAAAACAGCTAGCAACAAGGACCTTGAGATGGCGGTTCCAACCAAGGATGGTGAAGCAGAAACTGCTTCAGAAGACACAGCACACATTTTGGCAGATCTACAAGAGAAGACTAATGTTGCTGAACATTCTGAAGGGGCCAATGAGACCACATGTGAAGACAATTCGACTGCTAATTATGTCGCCTTTATTCGTATTATTGGGTCCGAAGACGTGGGCCAAGAAGAAGACGATAGACTTTGCACCATTGCCAACAGGCTTGGTTTTGAAAAGGACTGCACAGTCTTTGGTGGCGATTTTACAAAATCCCTTCAGTGTTTGGGGTCCGAAGCTGAAATGAATGTTGTAGATGTTCTAGGGAACTCATTTTGCTTCCCTGATGCTGAGGAAAGGATTTTTATCCTTACCTAAGCGCAGAGCTGGCTGGACAACTGACCACCATTTGCACGAAGGTACAAGCTTTTATGATCTTTTTACGATTATTTATGGAATATTCATTTGCATACGTATAACTTTGACTTATTGTTTAGGGTTTGCTCCTTTCGAAATGCCTCCCGAAGAGGATGCTACTGGAAAGCTCGACGATAGATAGAAAGATTAATTCTGTTGAGAAAAGGATTAACGACATTGCTCAGCAACATGAACTGAATGAGGAAAAAGGGCGCGAGGCCACAAAAAAAACAATCAAGATCTGATGGACGAAGTTGTCCTTCAATGAACCAGTGTAAAAGAGCTCAATGATATCAACTCCAAACTCTCAGCCGAGTTAAATGAACAACATTCTGTTGCTTTGGAGACCTCAATGCTCTTGAGTCAAGAGAAGGAATTACGGCAATAGGCCAAGAATTCAGTGGAATCTCTTAAAAGGTCCACCGAGTTACATGAGATCGAAGAGAGAAGCTTCGCAAAAAGCTCGAAGATAGGGATGAAGAGCTGGCAACCCTTAGAGCCCAGCTCGAGTCCCTTTCTCGATAAATGTAGATAGCTGACAAGGTTGTTTTTGAGAAAAATTTCATCTTGCACAAACACTGTTGATTCCGTGGTTGCCCATATCGGAGCCCGCTGCTGAACCCGATGGTATCAGATTGGCCATACCATGGGAGCACTATGTAGGACCGAGACATGCAACTAGAGGGGGGTGAATAGGAGCACTTTAAAACTCAAACTCACAACCCCTAAAACTGGTGCTTGAGAAAAGAACTAGACACCGTCCACTGAATAGATACGTGTCTAGTAGCACAAGGTGCCGTCCACTGAGAGGATACACACCAATCGAGAAAACCATGAGCCAACTTAACAAAGGCACTGAGGCAACGGATCTTGCAAGTCTGCCACATGACACTCACCACACCAATGTGCGTCTCACTGTCTCACTGCAAGCAAAGAGAATGGTCTGAAAATGGGGAATGCAAAAGTCCGAAGCAAAAACACAGTGGAAGAAGCAAACAACAGAGACACAGCTCCTGCCCTGGATACGTCGGATAGTCCGGTGTCAAGGGCCGGACAGTCCAGCAGGGGCTATCAGATTGTCTGGTGCAGACCCTGCCAGGCACCCGATGCCGGATAGTCCAGTGAGGGCCACCAGATAGTTCGGTTCCGCCGGACAATCCACTGGCTCTACTGGATAGTCTGGTAAAGTCACAAGAAAGGGGTTTTCACACCCAAATCTGTCCAAATCTTAACTAATCTTCACAAAATTTTGCATAGGCTATCTGGACCCTATTCCAAAGCTTTTCCCAAAAGATCGACTCAAAATGACCATGGGATTAGCGGAAATTTTAGATCTTGTGAGATGGCAATCTTTGGGCAAGAAAGGGGAAAACTCAAGGCAGTCTTGCTCGTGGCAATCCAACAGGATTGAGATGATCTAAGTCATAATCTCTAAGTCCTAGCAAGTTCAAAAGACCCAAAAGAATAGGATTAACTAGGTGGCCAAAGCAAATCACCAAAAGCCTTTGAGTTTCATCCAAAAACCAACTAGAAAATGGGGAGGGAGATGGCTGCACACATGAGCACGAATTTGGGACAAATCTTGCCTTGATTAGAAGTGGAAATCAGTGCTTACAAGGTTTGTCACAGCCTACCACCCTTCATCCTCCCACTAATGCAAAGTACTAGCCTAGGGGACTCTTAAATCCTAAGCTAAGCACCCGATTTGATCTCTAAGCTCTTGGCTGGTTGGAAACTAAGCCTAGTGTTTTTAGAGGCGGAAGAGTCACCTAAATGACCAACCACTTAGGTATACATAGCCCCGGCCTTAACAGACACAGTTTAGACTAAGACCCCTATATTACAGAAACGCCCGTAGGGGCCAAAACGGAAAAGACCCAACTTTTTCGGGGACGGACGACCGCAATGGAGTCTAGATCTCCTTCGGATGGCATGCTAACTCCAGTTGATGTCCATGTGGCCAGTAGTCCAAATCTACCGATCGACCCCCCGTTTTGAAGTCAGAAACTGGGGAAACTTTACGGTTTCCTTCCTAGGCCTGGAATGGCCCACTCCACGCTATCTCAGCGAGAGTGAGCCCTATTCACCGAGTCTGGTAACTTGGTGGTAGGGTAGCAGATTTGAGCGAATCCACCAATGCCCTCACCCGTCTTCACACCATGTACTCGAGCTGGAGCACCACGGTGGCATCCGGCATCCCAAATCCATCGAGGTCGCCTCGCAGTCCTTCAGAGGTGTTACTCCTACTGTCGTCGTGCCGCTCCTCCGTGTACTGAACTCCGATGGCCGACCAACATTGAGCATGCCTCCTGTCCTTCAGAGGACTTCCATCTACCTCCCGTCCATTAGAGGGCCTCCTGTCCATCGGATGTCTTGTGCCCAAGTCCTTCTAGGTCTTTGGCTTCTATTGACAATCACTCATCACTCCAGAGGCAATGGAGCTGGTCCATTGGCTCTCACACTATATTGGATCGACAACCAGATCCCAGAGATACCTAAACTTATGAACATCTACGAAGGTTATTGCGCCATGGCTGGCGCTAAAGTTGCTACTTTTTTAATCCAGAATATGGGCTGCGACCATGTTCAAAGAGCTGGGGCACCTTCCTTTTAGCTATGTTCAGTAAATGACATTTTCCAATGCAACCATGATTGTGAAAACATTGGGTGACATGTTTATAACTTGGTATGGAAGAAGGGCCTTAAGGCCCAGGTAGTAGATCGGATCTGTGAGCGTCGGAAGGAGGTAGACTGCCGCTGATGCTTATATGTGATATTTTTTTTCTCAGGTTGCCACCCCTCCTTCTTTTACAGTCTACGTATGCTGCTCACATTTTGCAGGCTGAAGACATGATTTGGCGGCGTGCCGAGGAGACTCATCAAACAACTGTTGCCCCACGTACTGTTATGACTTGAACCTCCTTCAATGCTCTTCAGCCCTGCAACCTCCATCAACGGACGAAGCCCCCAAGCCAGATGAATCTTCGGAGTTGATTGATCAAAACACTGAGGTTTAACCTCAAACATTATGCCCGTACCTGCCGGATCCTGATATAACATCCAACTTTTGTTTTTATTGATGCTAGGCACCACTATCGAACATATCCTACGAAACAATGATTGTGTATGTGAGCTGAAGCCCATCAGAATTTGCACTAAACATTCTTAGCTGTTACCACATGGACCGTATCTTGGACATCGTTGTAGACGATATTGTTGACCAAATTGCAACAAATGTAATGCTGGAGGAGGACTAGAACGGATATAATTTGATGAAAGTAACTTGATGAACCTTTGACTTGTTCGGAGCTATGTAACATGAAAACATCTATTTTCAAATTATCTTCCTTGATATGACTGCAAGTTTTTAGGAACTGTTATGTAATCACAGAGCCGCATTACAAGTAGAAAATATACGCACATTTTATTGATGAATTGAAGGAAGCTTCGAGTACAACAAACAAACAATGGATGAATCCGTGATACAACAGCACTGCAACTGTATAGATTTTAGATGCACCATCACGTTGCAACGACATCATCGACATCGTCGAATGGTGAGCAGCCAATTTTGTGACACCGACACCCGCAACATTTACTCCACACACTTGGTTTTGACCTGCGTGGGGCCACTAGAGGGTAATGCACTGACACGTTGCTACAAGTGCATCTAGGTAACATTGACGCCAAAACCTCTACCACCTACCTTCGGAGCATGTTGAGGCTGCCATTCGGCGAGGTGATGATGTGACCTGATCATTCCGCGAATAACTCTGTTAGGAGCATCTCACGGCCTGATTCAGTAGCCAGGAATAACCTGACGAAGGGGAAACATTAGGAGAATCTCACGACTTGAAATGCTTCATGGCAGACATCAAGCAACATGTATACAAAGATATGCTTTATCTATGGAAGATCTTATCATCCAACCCAGTGTATTGGTGTAGTACCTTATATGAAATGTTATCTTTGTTGTGTAGGAAATATCACGGTTCCTGGGCCTTGTTTTGTTGGGTGAATGGGCGTAGCACCTCTATTTATAGTCGCCTAGGGACGGTAGTTTTCTATTGGCCTTCCTCCACATAGAGGGAATCCAATGTGCTATCATTGTGCGGAGGTATGCTTTACGCTTGCTGCTTAAAGATGACACACAAAGTGCCTGTGAAAAGGACGTGAATGGAATCCGATGCTCATTTTCATTGACAAAGGACATGTCATTCCTTTTGTTCAGGGTAGGATGATAGATCCTGCGCCCAACGAATCCGATGCTCGTTGTTTTAACGACGAGCTTCTGCTTTGTTCGATGTTGAATTTTTTTGACTTTAATCTAAGGCATCGTCATCATACCTAAACAGGCTCACGACTGTTACTTTTGACCGATATACAATGTTTCTATGGTATCCAATGTTACACAGTTCATAGATATGATAAAGAACCTATTGTGCATTGTCTGTAACAAAAGCAGGGAATCCAATGCGAATAGTTACACAACCAAAGGATCCGATGCTACATTTTGTCATTGGCACCAAGGCGGGAATCCGATGCAGGTTGTTGCATGATTAAGAATCCGATGCTTTTTATTATTTATAAATGAATAGTTTAGGAATGACAATTCATAATACTTTACCCACTACAACCTTGGCTGACTTCTGTGGTATGTGCCCTGCTGCATTTTTGCATGATGAAGGTCACTTTAATCAAAGCACGCCTTTTTGCACCTTTGCGGAGACGCCACGCTCTTGTTGGCGTGCGTGATTTTATGTATTTCATATGCGATTTTTGGTGATATCCTTCGGTGTTGAAATGAAAGTTCAATCCAAAGTTTCACCGTGAAAAAGAACCAAATTTTTCTAGGGAAACTTTGCTTCATTGATTTGAAGCTTGATTACATGCATATGCACCATTAAAAAACCTTATGCCGCTTTCGTTTCGGGGTTTCCCTTGTAAGGAAAAAGGGTGCAATGCTTTTTGCTACTTTGTACACAATGAAAAGATGAAACTCTACCACTACAGATAATAGCGTCGAAGATCGTTTATATTCCACGATCATGGCACTTCCTTACCGAACATATCTTCGAGCCTATAAGAGCCTGGCCTGTTTGATTCTTTCACCAAGAAGGGGCCATCCCACTTACTTTTCAACTTACTAGCCATATCCTCATTGGCCACTCTTTGAAGAATGAAGTTACCTGGCTCAATGGTCTTGAGCTTTACTTTTCTGTCTCTCCACTTCTTAGTCTCAGATTGGTATCTTGGAATATTATCCACTGCTTCGAGTCTGATCGACTCAACCGAATCTTTGTCAACCATTTGCTCCTCCTGTTCAACTTATGGCTTCATTGCACTTAGAGATTTATGCTTTAATTCTTCAGGTGTCATTGCTTCTTCTCCATACAATAACATGAATGGGGTGAAGCCTGTGGCTCTAGACACTGTGGTATTATGGCTTCACACTACATTTGTCATTTCATCTACCAATTTTCCTTTTGGGAGCCCCACAAGCTTCTTCGATATGCCAAAAAGTATTATACTATTTGCACTTTTGACCACACCATTTTATTGTGGTTGTCTCACTGAAGCAAAATTGAGCCCCCTACCAATCTGATGGCAAAATTTTCTGAATACTTCTGCATCGAACTGAGTTCCATTGTCAACAGTTAGTGCTCTAGTGGTGCCGAAGCGACACACAATGTTCTTGCAGAAGAAATGACGCACTGTTGCCGAAGTTATTGTTGTTAGAGCTCTTGTGTTAAGACATTTGGTGAAGTATTCAACAGCTACAACAACATATTTCTGATTTCCTTGAGCACTTGGCATTGGGCCAATCAGATCCATGCCCCTTCCTTGCAATGGCCACGTTGGATCAATCAACTGGGTGCACGAAGCTGGTTGATTTTGATGCTTCGATATTCTCTGGCAATTGTCACAAGTTCGGACTAGTTCTTCAGCATCAGATGCTGCATTCGGCCAATAAAAACCATTCTGTACACTGTTGACGTCTCTTAGCATAACATATTTTACTCCGCAAGCGCGCGGAGATTCGCTGTAGCTTTTTCACTTAGAGTATTCCGAGTATCGTAAAAATCCACAGGAAAGCAAGGGAAAATAGGTGGAGTGAAATGTCGAACTTTCAATGGTACTATATAACTTAGATGAATACCAGCTATTCTTACACCGAGGGTAAGATAGACAAGATGGTGTATGGTGGGAAGAGTAAACAGGGACCAAAGCGGTTAGCAACTAGGTATAGCTATCGGGGAGGACAAGGAGTGAGGTTAAGATATCCAAACTCTATTTCTTAACTACTGCATAGGAGTATTCACGGTTGAACAAAGTTAGTTGAACATGAACTAGGGTCTTGCGTTGAGCGAAATTCCAGACTACACCGAGGAGGCACGGGAATAGATAGTTGGACAACCGAACGGCAACTGGCTAACGCCTATGGGCTTATCGAACTGATGGGGTCAGATTACAGAGGCTCCCCAATGCTGTCACCAATAGGGGCTACCAACCAGATCTGCGTGGGTAAGATGGCACATTGAACTAGTGATCAAGTGAGAACTTGATCACTAAAGCTCATCCTTGATCAGCGGGTGAGAGCAAACTTAACCATAGATCAGAGCCTAAGGCAAGCTTATAGCACCAGCAAGTCTAGCAAGATTCAAAGAACTTAAAGGACAACACAAACCTAAGCCTTGGTCTAGTGTGCAAAAAGGTACACCACACTTAGCAAGTGTAAAAAAAATAAAGTAAAGTATAACTGAAAGATAGAGCAATGAAATATATTATACTAGAGTAGTAAGAGTACAAAAGATAGAAAGATACAAGATCTTTACCAAGACTTGAAGCTAACTCTGGAATCCCTGAGGCAAAGACTCAGACTCAATTCTAACTCCCAGGACTAACCTATTACTACAAGACTAAGACAATGGTATGCTTTCTCAACTTCCACACTTCACAAGTGAGGCCTAGGGACCTATTTATAGCTGCCAAGTGCGTGGGGGGTACTTGTAGAGTTGGTGAGCGGGTTAGGGAGGCGATTACCAGGCTAGGTGGCCGGGTGGGAGGCTGGGTAGCCCCACCCTTGGCTGGGCGGCCTGGGTGTCCCTTGGATGCTCCGCCTCACTTGATCCCATGGTCCAAATCCACTCCCCAAAGTCGGTTGCATGGCGGTTGGCGATTGATCTTTGTGCTTTTCCCTTGACGGTTGGATCTCACTTGTGTTTCTTCCTTAGCCATAGGATTGAAGTCTCTCAAATTGCTGACTTCACCAATGCAAGTGCTAGATCGATGAGGTTGCAAGCCTTCCGGTGTGTTGCATGCGGCTTTCATGGTTTCCACCTTGGAATTGTGTTGACATGTCGTTTATGTGCATGCAGGTCGAAGATGAGGTCTTTTGGCCACTTTTTCTGGCCAGGCAGCCTGGCCCACTGTCCGGGTGGCCAGGGTCTTTCCTGACTTAGCCACCTTTTGCCTGTTTTTAGGTCTTCTTTCACCTACAATCAAATATTCAACACAACTCATGGAGATATGTCAGTAGCTAGGGTTTGTCTACACTTTGATGTATTTTCCTTCATATTCATGGATAGTTGATGGCCGAAAGTAGTGCAATCATGACCGTCAACACCCCCTAAGCTTAGACTTTTGCACGTCCTCGAGTAAAGCTAAGATGGGTTATGGATCAGGAGTTGCTGCGATATCAGTGTTTAAGAATAAAGGATATACATAACTGACACCCATGCTTTCGTCTCAAACCATAGTGTATGCGATGATCACCTTTTTCTCATACCTGTGGTGCATCTTTTTGACTTACCATGTTTTGGGTGGTAGAGAGGAAGAACGACTTCATTGTAGGCTCCAGCTCAAAACATTTCTTTTTGGATTCTATCCCAAGTGTTTTGAAGATTTTCAAAATAAAGCAAGTTTCCCTAGATGTACTCTTGATCGCTCAACAGTGGATCCTCACCAAAAGGGCCAAGAGCATGGCCAAGATTTTTCCTACACTAAAGCTTTTGTGGAGCTCAAGGTGATGGAAAAACTTAGCTTGCTTAGGTTGTTAATTTTGCAAAACCAAAGATTGGAACGAAATAAATGTACTACAGCAACTAATCATGTTCATCATTTGAGCTTATTTGGTGCCTAGCTAGATGGATGGATCTCCATGCTTCCTTTCTTTCTCCTTCTTTTGTATGTTAGGTATGAATGTGAAGCCTTTTTGTATTCCTCGCTTTTATCCATGCTTGACTAGCGTGCTTTTCTTTTTCATACTTTTGCCATGCTTAGACTAGCATGCTTTTATTTTTCTTTTTGATGGCTCCATATCCTACCTCATTTTGATTTGGAAGGAGTAAGGTTAAAGGTATTATTTGGAGATGTATGGATGCATACCCGGGATAGGTAAATGCATATGTAATGGTGGATTTTGCTCCAATGACTCACAAGATAGAGATGATTCCATTCAATGAGACTCAAAATTTGACAAAGCTCAAAACAACACTAAACAACTTAAATGAGTGGCTCAGATATTTTCAGTGCATTTGGCTCTGGTAGGTGCTTGAAACCAATGGGGGAACTTTATTTTCACTTTTCAATGGAATAGCCTGAGATTTTCATCCTACTAGGAATATATGAGAGCTGGCCTAGTACTTAGTCATATTATTCCTCACAACAACTTAGACAAAGTTTGTGCAAATGGCATCCACAAAGTAAAAGGTTAGGTTCTCATTTTTTACACACAAGCTCAAAATCAAGCTAAGTATGGCCTTTACATAGACAACTAAACAAGAAAATAATAGAGCAACTATTCATCATTTCCATCATGAAGGTAGTATACCAAAGGTGGAAGTTTGTTTTGATTGACTCTCTCTTTTTTTATATAAGTAATAAACGATAAATAAACAATGAATACATTATTTAGTAGTACTTACTCTTCCTATCAGTGGGACTGCTGCTGCTGGGTAGGACAGGTACTACCGGAACTGCTGGTCGGACTACTACTGCTGCTACTACTGCACTGGGAGAAACAAGGACAAGAAACGGGGGCCTTACTCTGAAACGGGGATGTGAGGAAGCATGCTCTTGCTGGTCTACCAACCCCCCAAGATTCAATGAAGCTAGGGGTTTCGGTAGTAGTAGTTGTTGTAAAACTCCTAAGCATTGCTGAAGCTGGCTTGGACATGTTCGTTCAAGTTCTGAATCATGTTGGTGTTGTGCTGAATGCATCGGTCCATTGTTGCGGTGCATCGGGCGATGTCGTCCACCTGCTGGTACAACCTCTGATGGTACTGGCCCAAGTTGATCCCCTCCATTGCAGAGCTGATGCTGGCCATGTTGTTGGCGTAGAATCGGGCTGATGCAGAGTGGCCTTGATCTCTACTTACCTCCTATGTCACACTGCCTCCTCCATAGTACCGAGTACCATGTCATGGCCACCACTGCTGCTGTACCATAGCTCAGGCTAGCTGTATCGACGGAACCATGACAGTTCTGGGTCCACACTTCCAGTCGGAGTGGTAGTGTGGGGTGCCCATGATGGACCTGCTCCTAATTCCTCTCGTACCTCACATTGACTTTCCTCTGCTTGTAGTCGTTGGCCTCTAGTCATGACGCAAAATAGATGGCATTTTCTGTCTTCTTAGCCGGCGTAAGACCTTCATCCGGCAGCAAAAAGCTTTCCCTTGGAGCAGCTCAAACGTCTTCTGGGTATGAAGAAGCAGGAGTGCACCACATGGAGGAGAACCCAACTCGCCTTTTTATGCCAAGTCACTGAACCGGCGAAACAGATTCCTCCGAGGTTGAGCTTTCAAAGCGGGATCGTTCCAACGCGCCCACGCCTTACTGCTTATTCAGGGGCGGGCGAAAACTCCTATGGAACCATTCGACATTCATAGCCTTTCACAATCCTATTCGGATCTTGCAAGACTGGAATAGGAAACGAAAGTCATCCTGAAAGATGCTAGGAGCTTCTTCCCCACATATCCATCCTAAGCTGGAACTGGCTACCGGATCGGCCGGATTCCAAATTCTCTGCTCGGCTTCGATGATTGGGACATCGAGGACGGCCACGTGAGAGAGAGATTTCGAAGCCTTTGATGCACCTGGCTGACTGAATCAATGAAGTTCAATTGGCGGCTTTGTCGGTCAATCACCCGTGGCTACTGCTCTCTTCTCCCGCCGCTTATTCATTCAGGCAGTGGATTCGAACCACTGAAGGATTTCGAGTCCTTTGCTCTAACCACACAAACAAGGATTTGCAGTCCTGGGAACCTCAGGGCTCTTCAATAAGCAAACTGGCATTTTTTCTCATCTTTTCACTATATTTGCGATAGATGGTGATCAAAGAGCTTCTTCTTGCAGCGGGGCGTCTTGGATCGGGCTTTCGCCCATTGAAGACCTTGTCTTGTTGTGGAGCCCGGGATAGAGGAGTTTTCTCTCTTTCTTGGAGTCACCAAGAGTGTGGGGAGAGGTGGATCTTCAATCAAAGGTAGGAAGTTAGTCTTGCTTGCCATCGTGCCTCTTTTGACATGCCCCCTATTATCGGGATGTTCACCATGATTCCTTATTCTGGGTGCTTCCCATTGTACGGATTCCTTTTCTTTGCTTTCCACCTTTCCTCCTCTTTTCTTTGAGAGTAATTCTTTCTAGTCAGTGAGGATAGGAGTGACCTAATGGATCGGCGAGTTCTCCTGCTATTTCTTTGACAAAGTTTCTTCGTCAGTTCTTTCTCTCTTTTTTACCAGCTACTCCGCTCTTGTTTTGTCAGTTCCCTGAAATTGTTAAGGAAGTTGTTCTTCGGGCAAGGGAGCCTATTTCTTTAAGTGCTCTTTCTTAAGTACTCAGTGCACCAATTTATTGAGGGAGGATGGAAAAAAGGCTAGCTAGTAGTTTGACCCAAGTCAGTACCCAAGTAGAGTTTCGCGGATTCCTGCTATTGTTTAGCTTTTCCTGGTACCCGGATGGCAGTCTAGTAGCAGTAGAATGGCTTTGAGCATGTGAGGCAGGTCTGGCTCTTTTCCTAGAGTGTCTTTACGCCCCGGACCGAGAGATCTATGACCCCCAAAACATGTCGAATGTAAAAACCCGCAACCGAAGGCAAAACCTACTACCGCTACTAAGATCATTCGTTGACGTCAGACCGCTTATCATGATTTTTTAGTTTACGGCGTTCTTACTATCGAGCTTGGACGGAGGCTCCTATAATTCCAGGCCCTCCGACCTATCGTAGAACCTAAAACTATAGTGAAGGCGGGGTCCAACAAAACAAATGAAGCACCCTGAGCTCCTCTTGAGTGAGATTACATCCCATAGCCTGCCTATTCAATGCCACTCCTGGGAAGATCCATTTTCACCGATACCCTCTCTCTATATATGAGTTTCTGGAAATGGTTATCTCACAAGCAAAGAAGGAATTCAAATTCCACCCCTTAGAAGAACCTTAAAGCAGTACAACCCACATATGATGAAGTGAATAGGACTTTGTTTCTTATATTTGCCTGTTGAACTCCGGTAGCAAGTGCCTTCCTTACTAGTGAGGTCTTCCTCCAATGCTATGGCGTGGTGCTTCCGCATTGAGCTGCATGGTTAGGCTCCTTACTTTGCACTAGAAGTGGCATTTTGAAATTATGCCCAAAGTAGGTCATAACTAGGTTCCCAGTCTCATCCCACTTCATGAAGTGTGCCTGAATAAAGTGCTGCTCCCCAATGATGTGTGACATGTCATCAGGGATGTAAGCAACCTGGTCATTTTCTAGGACGCCCATGTTGGATGCAATCCTAGTGACTAGCGATGTGATGTCTATGGGGGTGTTGGTTTTTGGCATTTCCATCCAATGATGGACCATGTCAGGAATCAGGGCATAGTGCTTCTTCTCGCAAAAGGCATAAAGACATTTAAGATCTTCATTTTGTGCACAGCGCACTTCACTACTTGGAAAAACCACGAGGGAGACCCAACGAGCAAGGAGTCTCACAGCAGGTTTGTGTATTTTTGTTGCGCTGTGTTTTCCCCTCACACTCTCCCCATAGATTCCGTCCAAAAGGTTTTCATGTTATACCCTGCAGGCTCCTCTGCTAAAGAGCAGTTTGGGTGGAAGCTTAGGAGGTTGCTAAGCCTCCTCAAGGTAACAGAAAATTTAGTATTAAAAATACAGAAATGGATGGTCGTATTTGAGGCGCGTCCTTCCATGTGGACAGTTACCATGAACTCCTTGTGAGAAGGACGGACCCATCCTCGGTGATGTTTGAAAATTCTAACCATCCCGCATAATCGAATGCATGCGTTAATTGATCCAACATACCTATGGCCATGAGGAAGAAGGCGTTGAAGAATCTTGTTCGTCCAAACAATTTGGAGGCAAGATGCTCCAATGCCAGAGCTTCAGCGTCGCTCCGTACGGTGATGTCATGGATCATCAAAAGTTGATGCCGCGGTGGAGGTTGTGAAGATGTTCCCTCGTCTTGTTCCTGGCTTTGGCCACCACTGATGCACATCCAATCGGATGCAGCAGGAGTCCCCGAACTTCCACTCTGGGAGTGGGAGCGTGATGAAGATGGGAAGTGGAGGTGGTTTCCTATCCCTATGTTGTTGATGGCTCTCTCGGCTCTTTTGAAGAATGAAGACAACCTGCAAAATAGATACAGACAAGAGGATACCCGAAGGACAGAGTAGTTACAAAAATAATGTTAGTGGGTTAGCAGTCCAGAAGATAGTCATCCAGTAGTCAGTTGTTCTTGCAGGACAGAGCCTCCACAATCCATCCAACAGCGATAGTGTAGCACTAATTTTATTTGGGCAGAATTTTTCTAAGTGCTGGAATTAAACTATGGGCTTGAATTAAGAGAGTTATTAGAGGGAGAGAGAGGGTGCTCACGTTTCTGAGTGGTGCGAGGAGCTGGGGGCTACATGCACTTGTATTTATAGGTGAGCGGGGGTGCATGCATGTAGCTAGTAGGGGCCGGGCGGCTTGAGCTAGGAGCCAGACAGCCTGCACTAGAGGCCAGGCGGCCAGTGTCCTTGGCACTTTTTGTTTAGTGCATTTGGCACTTCATGCATGCAAGCTATTAGAGCGAGCGGGGGCCAGCAGGGGGGCTAGGCGGCCTTGGCAGGGAGCTAGGTGGCCTGTTGCCGGTGCGCAGAAACAGCAAGGGGGGTCGGGCGGCCTACTGCTAGTGCGTAGAGTGAGCAGGGGGCTGGCCGGCCCTAGTGGGGCCGGGTGGCCTCCCAAGTTTTTAATTTTTTTTGAATTGTAGGAGATGAAAACAAACTTATGCATATGTCAAAATTTTAATGCATGAAGTGGTGAAGGGAATTCAAAACAGTTCAAATGCATAACGGAAACTTTACACGCGGGAATAAAATATGCAGCGAGGGATAATGCCAGTTTACCTCCTAGCGAGGGCAAGTCATACCTTTTATTCAAAGCAAGAGCTTGACGGAGACTTCGCGGCCGTCTGCGCTACAACTTTTGCTTGCCAAATTTTCTTTGTTGCCATAGTCTTATGTTTTTGAGTTTTAGCTCCTTTATTCTCTTCTGGCTTGGCTTTTGGCGCTTCTTCCTTCTTCTGCCATTCTTTGGGTGTGTGCTTTTTGTTGGCAGTGACCTTTGTGACAGGAGTCTTGCCTCCTATTTCCTTTGTTGGTGGCTTGGCCATTAGAGGCACATCTTATTGACTCAGCTTTGCAATCAGCTTTGAGCTTGCGGGCTTCTCCATCTAGCAGGATTTTCTCCATTGCTAGGATGAGACGATCCACTTTCGACTAAATTGGCGAGAGCTCGATCTTGGGTCTTAGCATCTTCCTAGGGTGCCTGACATTTGAATGTTTTTACTTGTCGGTACTATTCAACCTTCGGCTTGAAGGCGAACGTTTCGCTTCTGCCATTGATGTTGAGGTGAACTTTTTTAACTCCAACATCAATGTTAGCCTCAGCGCTGCTTAAAAATGGTCGCCTGAGGATGAGCAGTGTTTTACTGTATATTTTCATATCTAGCACCACAAAGTCCACCGGGATGAGGAAGTTACAGATTTTGACCGGAGTATCCTCGGCGATCCTGATGCGGTAGCGAATCGACTAATCCGCCGGCTGCAGGCACAGTGGCAGTAGGGGCAAGTGTGGCATGGGTTAGTTTATCAAAGACTACCTTTGGCATGACGCTCACACTTGCTCCCAGGTCACAAAGAGCTTGATCAAAGTGCTGGGTCCCGATTGAGCACGAGGTGGTTGGGTTCCCTAGATCCTTTTTCTTTTGTGGTGGTTGGTTAAGTATAGCAGCGCTACACTCTTCTGTGAGGTGCACGACTTCTGTGGATGGCAGCTGTCTTCTTGTTGTTTAGGATGTCCTTCAAGTACTTAACATACATAGGCACCTGTATTGCATCTAGAAGTCGGATGTTGACATATAATTTCTTGGTTACCTCAATGAACTTGTCGAACTGGTCATCGACAGAGGTCTTTTTCTACCTTTGAGGAAAAGGGAGCACGGTAGTGTCGTAGAACTCATGTGGAGCTAACTTGGGTGCATCCTTCACCGATTGTGGCTCACTAGCCACTTCTTCTTCCTCGGGTTCGATGGGTTTTGCCAACTCCTTCCCTGCATTTCTTGGATGTGGGGGGGGGGTCTTGTGTAGACCTTCCACCCCTAGTGGTTACAGCATTGATATGTTCCTTCTGGAGTGGCTCAGGCTATCCCTGAAGCTTACCCAAAGTAGGACTAGGTAGAGCGGCAACAAGTTGAGCTATTTGTGTTTCTAGCATATTATTAAAGCTCAACTGGTTATTCATGGCACTGTTAAGAGTTTCCATTTGCAGGGACAAAGATTCAATAATTCTATCATTGGCATGGAATTTCTTGCTTATACTATCATTCACAGTTTTTTGGTCAAAAGAATTTTTATTGAACTGCTTAGAACTGCCAAAAGATTTACATTGCCTAGAGAAAGGTAGATGTGGACATGAATTCCAACCTAGTTGAAGATGAGGCCCATTGTTGAAGCTATTGTTATTGATGAAGTTGACGTCTTCCGATCCATTTTTGAGGCAGTAGTTCCCCATATGGCTGGTATTCCCATAGTGCTCATAAGTCATGCAAGAATCCAGTGACTGGATCGGCACAGTGATGAGGACATCACTCCTACGATTATGCAAGGACTTATTACAAGAGCAAGTGCAAGACAATTAAACCAATAGGTGAGCTCGTCCCAAAGTGGTCGTACCTATACTTGTGAGGATGGTATGCTACCTAATGGTATTGCCGATTATATTGTTCTTAAGAACTTAGGAGAGGACCATGAAGGCCATGGAGATTAGCTCAGACTAGGAGGAGAGCAAGAAGGATGTACAACTCAAGATGCAGTCCCAATTCTACTCGTAGTTGACTCTCTCGGCCTCCAGGACCAGTCATCTGTAAAATCATCACCCACGCTACAAACGGGCTCCGATTTTGACTGATCCAAATGTACCTGGAAAGCTAAGAAGATAACCTTTCCAATGCCACCAGTCTTAGGTCATTTGGACTTCAGAATAGATAGGAATACTCGTCACAAGTTGGTGGACAGAATCTGTCCAGGGTGCTGCGCCGCCCTTCTGGGCAGTTGGCCCATGTATCGTGTTGGAGCCCATTGTGGACGTGTCTAGGGTTCGATGGTCAACCTTATGACCTATATAAACAGTAGCCACCGCCCAAGATATGGTTTGGGTTTTTCTTAAGAGTATTCAGTCGTGAACAGTTTGCCGTGTACCGGTTTGTGAAGCCCCAACTTTGTGAGCACAAGTTAAATCTTGATTGCGTTCTTCCTCGTTCTTGCTGGTGTTCTCTCGGTTGAATTGTAGGAACGATAGCCTTCTTGGCAAGGTTGATGGAGCACAGTCACGTGGTCGATAACCATTGGAGCAGTGGTGTAGTGATTGCAAGGATTCAAACCTTTGGCTTGGAGCCCTCATCATCAACGTTGAGTCCCCACCCCTAAACCGACGTACCTCACAGAAGATCGGGGCTAACCTACATCAATTGGTATTAGTTTCCTGGTTGCAGGTTAGGTAATTCCACTTATCCTTTTAGGCTAGTGTTTGTTTCATACCTACAGTCCACAAAAAGCTCCAAGAAAAAAAATTCCACTGTCCCATTGCCCTTAGTGCCACAATAGTCGTTTTCAGTTTTCTTTGTTGAGTTTTTATCCTTTGTGGTTGAGTTTGGTTGTTGGTTAGGGTTTGTTCTTCATCGTTCTGCTTGTGTTTCCATTACCTTCCTTGTCAACAGTTTGCTTTTCCCTTTGTTTGTCCTTCTATCCACCATTGTGAAAACCTATTTTGAGGTGTCGTGAGTAAAACGACCATAACTTTTCGCTCTGAACCCAGGAATAGGGCGAAAGTATAGATTTCTGTAAATGGCGGAAGTCCGGTTTGACAACCATATTTTTGTGAAAATCGGCCTAGAAAATAGGGTTTTCGGAGCCTAAATTTTCACCCCTCTCACAATAGCTCTAGTTTGGGCTTCCACCAGTGTTCCCGTGTTGCTGCTATTTCCCTTCAAATTATTCTATGTTCTCCATTGAGTTAAAATAAAAAAAAAAAGAAAAAAAAAGAAAAAAAGAAAGGGTGTTGCAACAGGGAGAGCCTCGAAAATTGTTTCTGTTTTTCACCTCACCCTCCCTTCCTTCTTTCTGTATTCCCACCTTCTTCCCATGACACATTGTGCTTCTACTTGGGACTAGCTTTTGGCTAGCAACGAACACCTGCTTTGGATAACTGTTACCCTATTGTATTTGATTAGCCACATATTGAGCCATCCCAAGCTCCACTATATTTGTCTCTTGAGCTGTACAGGTCGGTCTTGCAATCCTCCCACCTCCAGGTGTGTTATTGCCACTTGGCTGCCGTCGCTTCTTCTAGGTAGAAACTGTTCCATTGTTGTGCACGGTGAGAACATTTGCAAGCACTTGGTACATGCTTGAGTGTGAGAGATTCCACCCTCCTACTAGATAGGGATAATCATGTTCCGTTTTTCTATGTCTTGTGTTTCATAACCATGGCAGGTGACGCTGATTCACCTTAGGACTTCAATGAATGTGTCTCCTGAGAGCCAATGGACCGGCTCCATTACCTCTAGAATGATGAGTGATTGTCAACAGAAGCCAAAGACCCAGATGGACTTGGGCACAAGACCTCTGATGGATAGGAGGCCCTCCGATAGGACTGGAGGTAGATGGAGAAGAAAGTCCTCCGAAGGACTGGAGGCATGCTCGGCGTCTGTTGGCCATGGGAGTTCGGTACACGGAGGAGCGGCATGGCGACTGGCAGGAGTAAGTCCTCCGAAGGACTTGCGAGGCTGCCCCTGATGGACAGGGGATGTTGGGCGCCACTGTGGTGCTCCAATCCGAGTGCGTGGCGCGAAAACGTGCGAGGGAGGCTTTGGCGGCTTCAGCTCAAAACCGTCAACCAAGCTACCCAAGCCTTGGTGAGTTGGACCTTGACTCGCCAAGATAGAGAAGTTGGGCCAAATCCAGCCCAGGCGAAGACTTCCTAAAGTTTCCTAGTTTTCTGACTTCAAAACCGGGGGAGGATCGCGGATTGGACTACTGGCCACGTGGAGAACATACGAGGATTGCGTGGAACTTACGAAGATCAAGACTTCATCGTGTTCGTCCAGTCCCAAAATATCCTGTAATCTTTCGTTTGAGTCCTTAGGGTTTGTCTAGTTGTAGATACCTAAGTGCAAAACTATCTAAACAGCTACTCGGGTATAAATAGGTCCAAGGCAGGTCATTAGAGCAACTGTTGGCTACGTAGATTAGGTTTTCCTTTGTGATTTTCGTCCTTAAGCCTTGAGCTCCATTGTTAGGGAGGTTAGAGTAGGATTTAGCCTCCTAATCATGAGGGAAGGTGAGGGTGGTTGCTTGGGATGAATTTCTGCTTGTATGCTGAATCTTTAGACCCATCTTGGGCACTTAATCGAAGCAAATTTGTGCAGCAACCTTGTGTTCTTCTCCTCCCCGTCTCTCTTTAGGTTTTTGGGTTCAATCCTTGGCTTTTGGGTGTTTGTGTTGGCCAATGTTTGAATCCCTTCTCATGCTGATTTTTTGGACTTGCTAGGACATGGAGATTATGACTTAGTTCATCTCAATCCTGCTGGATTGCCACGAGCTAGCCCCCCTTTGTGTTTCCCCCTTTTCTTGCCCAAAGATTGCCATCTCACGAAATTTGAAATTCCCGCTGATCCCTTGATCATTTTGTGTTGATCTTTTGGGAAAAGCTTTGGAATAAGGTCAGATAGCCTGTGCAAAATTTTGTGAAGATTGGACAAGATTTGATCAGGTTTGGGTTGGAAAACCCCTGTCTGTGACTCTACCGGATAATCCGGCACAGGCCACCTGACAATCCGGTTCCACCAGATAGTCCTGGCAGCACCCACCGGAGAGTCCGGTGTGTGGCTACTGTCCAGGCCGTGCCACTGGATAGTCTGGCAGTAGGCACCGGATAGTCCGGTTCCACCGGATAGTCCGTTGTTGGCCACCGGATAATCCGGTCCTCCCAGGGAACTGCAGTGTTCTTCCCTTTCTTGGTTCTTCCACTGTTTTTCTGCTTCGGATTGTTGCAGTCCCACTTTTAGACTATTCTCTTTGCTTGCTGTGAGTCAGTGAGATGCACCTTGGTGCGGTGAGTGTCGTGTGGCGGTTTTTGCAAAGTTTGTTGCCTCAGTGCAATTCTTGGTCGGATCATGATCGTTCTTGCATTGGTGCGTATCCTTTCAGTGGACGGCACACTTGCACTGCTAGGCACGTATCTATTCAGTGGACGGTGCCTAGTTTTGTTTCTCTTGAGATTTGCAGAGCACCTTCTTGGGGTTGTGATTTTGAGTTTTTAAGTGCTCCTATTCACCCCCCTCTAGTCGCACGTCTTGGTCCTACAATTGGTATCAGAGCCGGTTAGGTTTCTTCATACCTTTACCGGTGAGAAACCAGTAGCGACCATGACTCACTCTGGGAAGATTCTGGTCCTTGGCTCTGATGGCTACTCCTACTGGAGGGGTAGGATGAGAGCATTTGTGGCGGAACCGCCGATTTAATCCGGGCTAAGCACACCTGCCACCTCTAGCTTGCAGTGCGATTAGACCGAACTAAACTCGGTCGTCCGTCGAGAGTCATTCGGCTCCCGATATTACCTTTTCCTAGAGGAACCGACATCATACACATCCAGCCCGCGATGGAGCCACAACAGATACATCATCTCAGGCAGTTGAATATAGCATATATAAACTTATTTTACAAAACAGTTCGAAATAAGATATAGGTTTCAACATAATGCCATACAATAGGCAGGTTTGAATCAGATAGCGGAAGCGAATTCGAAAACATCTCACCACGGAAACAAGATACTTTATTAGTCTTCATGCAACGACGATCGAGGCGAGCAGCACCGAGCCCACCGGTACTACCCTCCTCCAAGCACTTGTCCAGATGTCGCCTGTACCTGTTCTCAAAAGGTGGGGGCAAACCCTGAGTACTAATTACTCAGTAGGACTTAATGGAATGGCTTACGGCTGACGCGAAGCTTGCTTACTATCACGTGGATCCTTAGCCATAGATTTTAAACAGTGGTATATCAACATAGAGTAACAAGTCTCTTCATTTGCATATAATTCCATAATAATAACTTGTAGAAATGTAAGCAATACAATACAAACATGTAGTATTTGAAAACATGAGTAACAGATATAATGTATTCAAGTAGTTACTACGTTGCCCGTGTGCATTATCAGCATTCCCACACCTGGTGGGCATCAGCGATTCGAATCGATTTTAATTCCCGAGAATAACTATCATGCCAGGGGTATATGCTTACTAGCCATCGCGTTCCCACATATAGTCTCGATCTCCACCTGTCTTGTCCCAAGATTCAAAGCGCCCCCACCTAACCCCCGGGTTGTGTCCCCTCAGGAGCGATACCACAGTGCCCTGGGTCAGCCCTCCCTCGAGTACAAGCGCCCCCGGGCCCATCGGCCTCCAGCAAGTGGATGGGCGGAGCCTCGAAAACTCCAGACAAACCCAGGTAAGACTTCACCGGTCCCATTTCCCTGTTAAGCACTCTAGCAATGTTATGTCCGAACAGCAGGCGAATAGCGGACGGGCCTTAAACGACTCGGGCGGAGCCAAATGATACAACAACGCACACCACCAAATAAGATTATTCTCCGCCCGGTCTCCATTTAAATCATGAGCATAATATTACTTTCCCAATAGTAAGAGTTTTGTAATCTTTGAAATCACCTATGCGATGAGTGACTCCTTTCACTCGTGTCTACTCGCACCTAGCAATTCTAGGCAACTCGTCCTACAAACTCTATATATAGGTGCTAGGGCCAGGGCGGCCAGGAGATCTAATGCAATTGTTTTCAATCAACTCCTAATGCGGATGCGTAATCATCAACCAAGATAACATTTGCTCGGAATTTCATGGTCCTACCTACCTTCCTCACTAGTGTTAGTAGCTGCCTCCTGAGCGAAGTCAGGCCTCTACTGCTGGTCTTCCGACTCCTGGTGCAGCTCCTCCTCGGGCTCCTCTACGATCGGTTGGTCCGGCGGGTGTCCTTCGCTCGCGGGATCTATATGCATGACATGGTGCAATTGGAGCATGTATTAGTGCAATGCTTGCATCATGATGCGAGTGCGATGCAAGGAATCATGATTTAGGGACTAAAATTATGCATTTTCGTGATGAAACTTGTTTAGCATTAAGAAATCGTACAAGCCATCACCTACGGTAACTTAGCTTATCACATTTAACAATGTGGGGGTGTGTGGCGAGGTAGCATCGCTTCATGTGAAGCGACCGCAGCTTACTTAAACATCCATTTTTCACATAGCTAACATAGCATTCCTAGCGTGCATTTCTCAACAGTAGTGAAGACCTATATTGCATTCCAGAAACAGTGGCTAAGACTCACATATTCTTATGTTTCAAATATGGTCCATTGTGGCATTTATTGGATATACTAGTCTCACATTTTCTATTATTTACGTAAATATGCACTATTTCTACCATTTTCAAATCAGAGCCAAAACCTTACATGCACCACCTCCTACTCTAGCAGTGAGTCATGTTCATAACCTAGAGCTCATACCAAGCCCCTAAAGTCACCTGGAGCATTTTTCACCATAGCAACCTTTTCTTAAATTAAATATATGCTTAAATACAAGACAAGGGCAAAATAGTAATTAAACAGTCAATGCTAGGGCTACCAAAATTTATACAGAGCCTACACATGTTAACAAGGCCTATGCCCAAATTTCATAATTTTTGAAGCTCATTTAACCCACATTTCTTATTTATTAAGGTTTTTCATGCATGCACAATAACAGGGGCAAAAAGGTCTTTCCATACCCAACCATCATATCCATTCTGTAGATCTACTTAATAGGAGTACACTGCAACAAGGTTTGTATTTTTCTGATTTTTATTTGATTTATTACAAATTTTCAAAGTTCTCAGCTTAATAAAATGCATTAAATCCAAAAATGCCACACATTCAGGGCCTGCACGCAATTAACCCCTAACTTCTAAGGGCTAGCATGCAAAATTCTTGAGACCTATTCAACAGCGCAGGGACTGAAGCATAAAAATACCAAAAACTAGGGGCTAGATCTGCAAAATCCGGGGGCTTGGACTAAATCGCGATAGCCTCATAGATCTAGGGTTAAATTGCAAGTTTCGCAAGACACAGTAAGCAGTTAATTAATAAGCAAAATCAGCAGGGTCTTAAACTGCAAAATTTGGCTTCTTCTTCTACCTCTCGCCAGGGAAGAGGCCGCGCGCAGGGGGTGGCAGGTGCGGGCTTGCGCCGGCGGTTGTGGGTCGGGACTTGGAGCCGACGTGCTCTGGGAAGGCGTTCCCGGCGACGGGGCTTCTTTCCCCCAAGGCGGCGTCACGCGAGGAGGCCAGAATCGGCGGGGAACGCCGGTGAACTGGAGCTGGCCGTGGCAGCGCCGGGACGGCGATGGCGCGGCCCGATCTGGTGGAGGAGTGGGGGAACGGCGCGGCTAGAGGGCGCGTGAGAGGCACGGCGAGGTGGGGAATCGGGCAGAGGCGGCCTGGTGGTGCGGGGATGTCCTAGAGGTGGGGCTCCACGAGGAGCAGCGGCGGCGCCAAGGTGGCGGGCGACGGAGCTCGTGGAAAGGGGGTGTAGAGGTGGAGTGGAGCCCGTACGAGTTAGGGAATTGAAAGAGGAGGTCGAGGAGGATCTTGTGCTCACACGAATCAGAGGGAGGAGGCCAGTGGTGAATGGCGCACGAGCTTGAGTTTTGGGCCAGCCATGGCGGCCGCACTCTGCTTGCGCGAGCTAGAAGCGGAGCAGGGGCAGGGAGGGGCTGGGCGAGCGCAAGTGAACTAGGGAGAGTGAAGGGTGCGGAGCTCCTTCCACCCGAAGGAAGAGGAGGGAAGCGGAGGGCGCGGCCACGGGCACCGATGGCGCGCTCTGCTCGAGTAGGGAGCGCCCGCTGCGTGGGCCAGGCGGAGCGGGGAAGAAGGAGAAAAGGGAGCCCGGTGAACTTTGTCCGTGGGCCATCAGTCACTGACAAGTGGATCCGGGGTGAGGTGGAGGGTGAAGGGGTCTATGGACCGGGTGCAGGATGTGAGGGAGGTAGTGGGGCCCACAGTTGACGCCGTTCCCGCTCGGATCCAATGGCCGCCAGGTGGGGCCCAGCTTGTCAGCGACCCATGGACAAAACAAAATTCGAAAAAGAGAAAAACCCGTGTTGACTGCAGGAAGACCTGTTTGAAACTTGAGGTTTTGAGTATTCTAGAATCCGAATTTTAAAAGGACCCAATTGAATGAAATGTTTTAACTTTTGAGATCTACAACTTTGTCAAAAGGACTAATACCAGATTCCAAGCTTAAATATGATTAAATTTGAATTTAACCTGCTGACTCTAGTTTGACCAACAACACCTTCCAATTTGAAAATTCCATAAGTCCATTTTAGGTGAACTTTCACATAAAGATTTATATACCAATGTTGGTCATAATTTCATTCCCTACAACTTTCAATATACAAGGTTTTGTATGATCATGTCTTTTGGTTGCTCAAAATTTGAATTTTCCACTGAGGCCTAGTTTGACAGATTTCACTAGAAAACAGAAAATGAGCTAAAACACCAGGCAAACCTTTATGCATGTCAACATACCAAATACCAAAATTGTTACTCATCAAATTGTCTTCAAGTTTGGTATGGAAAGTTTGAGCTAGATCATAATACATTTTTAAACTATGAGCACAATTGGATTCAAGGGTTTGATGAAACCGCAGTTTCAATTTATGTGGAGTATTTCCTTTTTCCCAACTTTTGAATTACCAAATGAAGTCCAATTAGATCAAGGTCTTAGTGCATTTGAAAGGTAATAAGTTTTAATTTCATTTCATACAAAGGAAGGTTTAGAAGTTGTATAGTCAAATCGAAAGTAATTTCAGAATGAAATTTGGGAAAGAGTGTCAAGCCTAGACTTAGCAAAATTTCCTGAGTGTAGGTTAACTGAGCTGGGTTCAAACTTTTGAGCCCCTTAACATCTAATTTTTAAAATGGTCAAAATAGCATATTTGAAGGCAACATCTTGAACTAAAACTTTCGTATTGGATGTCTTGCACGAAAATGTGTAAGTGTTCAACTACTCAACCAAACTACGAGGAGTTTGGCATATCCAACTTGAAAATTTTTGACTTAGTGGTTTACTAGCCTAGTTGTTGCTCTTCTCTAGGCATGATTAAGCCAAATCCCTGATTATCGCTAATCTAATCGCGTGTTAAGGCTTTTGAGATGCCGGGGGCATCACAGCATTCTTGCTTAGCCAGGGCCAGGATATATGGGATGTTACTCAGAGTGCGAACTTTGTGGTGCTTCCAGTTTCTCAGCGCACTACCCCAGCGATTGTGGCTCAGCATGAGGCGAATGCCAGTTGATTATGAGAGAGTGAGCCACCTCGAGACTGCCGGTCAGATCCGGTCCCTACTGAGTGCACACCATGAGGGCATTGATACTATCAAGGGGCGTCTCGTTGAGACTTACAGGCGCGAATATGAGAATTTCGTTCAGAAGCCTAGTGAGTCCATCGATGACTTGTTTGGTAGTTTTCAATCGATCATCAACAAGTTGCGCATTAACTCCAGCCCTGAGAGGATCCCATACACCTACCATCAGCAGGCTGTCAAATTGCTGTATGCGTTGAACAAGAAGATATGGGAGATTAAGGTTAACTCGATCATCGAGTCTGAGGCCTATGACATGATTGGAGTGGAGGCTCTTTACAGCAAGCTCAAGGCCACAGAGGTGGATTACAAGTTGAGAGATTCTCTCGCTTGTGCTGGCTCCAAGAGCCTGGCCTTGGCTTCTCCCTCCAGTGAGGCCACTACTAACCCCCAGCTTCACAACCTTTCGTTTTCTGCTCTTATGTCTGTTACAGAGGAGCAAGCTAGCATCACTTGGGGATGATGAGCTTTGCCTAGTGTCTAGCCACTTTCAGTGTGCCTATGACAACCGGAAGAGCAAGAAGAGGGGCGAGAGGCCTAAGTGCTTCGAGTGCGGAGAGGTCGGCCACTTCATCGCCGAATGCCCGAACAAGCAGAACGACTACTACAAGAACGGCAAGAGCCACTCCCGCGACTCCAACAAGTACCACATCGGATGAGCCTATTTTGAGTGATGAGCCCGAGTGTGAGATGTGCCCCTACCTAGCTGTTGACATAGCTGAGCTGAAAGTGAGGTGTGAGGGACAGCTCAAGGAGTTAGAGGAGCTTAGGGCTAGACCCACTCTTTTGGGTGCGTGCATGGTCTGTCCTACTTTGAAGAGTGAGCTTGAGCGGTTGAGAGCTGACTTTGAGGTGCTTTCAGCACCCCCTGACACTTGTGAGAACTGTCTCACTTTGAGGTTGATGTTGGTGGATAGCGATGCCACCATTAAGAAGTTACAGAAGTCTGCTCCCGCTATTCCCTCTCTAGACTGCCCCATTTGTGCTGCCCAGACTCTAGTTCTGGAGGATCTGAGAGAGGAGAAACAGATTTTGGTTGATGAGAACAACCGCTTGAGAGAGGTGCTCAGTTGGATGTATGCTAGAGAACCCCAACTAAGGATGATTTTAGAGAGCACCAAGGGAGCTGAGGGTGATATGACTGGACTTGGATTAGGACAGTGCAGTACTTTGGGTGAGAAGAAGAGTTCACCAATTAAGCTTAAGACTGCCTCTCCTCAGCCTAATCCTACTGTTGATGGGGTTTACCACGAGCCTTCCAAGGCTGCCCCAAAGAAGCAGTTCTGGACACCCAAGCCCTCACAGGCTAAGCTGGACAGAGTAGTGACTGAGATTCTCAAGCCTCCAATGAGTAAGGAGAGAGTCTAGTAGCCTGTTCCACCCAAGGCTACTCCACCTAAGCGCAAGGCCCAGCCTGACCCCACTCCCAAGAGGCCTGTCTACCATTGTGAGTTTTGCCAGCGGAATGGCCACTTGGAGGAGTTTTGCTTCAGGAGGAAGCGAGTTGAGAGGCAGGAGGGAGCCTGGGGAACCAGGATCAGTTCTACCAGGGTGGTAGGTAGGATCCTCCCCACCAAAGTGAGATGAGAGACCGCTTTGTTCTTGGTGAGGGAGGAGGCGGCTTTTTTGTCTGTGCTCCTGGTGGTGAGGGACACTTTCCTCGGTCGAGCTCCTAGTCGCTTTCAACGTGGCTATGGACCTCGTGACCGAGGCTTTGGAGGTAGAGGGTTTGAGAGCTCATGCTTTGGAGGTCGTGGGTACCCAGATAGTCGTGATGCTTACCTTGACTGTACTTTTCCCACTTTTGAGTAGATGGCTCGGCACGGTTCAGCAGTTTCACTAACCCCAGTGCCGGACCATTTGCTCACTCTCTCTTTCCTTGATTTTGTAGGATCGAGGCCTGGAGGACATACGGATCATGGACTTCGGCTGCTCTAAGCACATGACAGGACACCGCAGATGGTTCTCCTACCTCAACCATCTGAGAACCAAGGAATACATCACATTCTGGAATAATGGTCAAGGTAAAGTGTTGGGTGTTGGTTCTGTTGCTCTTTCTGGCAAGCTTTCAGTGAGAGAAGTTGCTTTGGTGAGGAATTTGGGGTTCAATTTGGTTTCTGTCTCACAACTTCTCAAGGAAGGGTTTGAGGTTCGTTTTAAGGAGGGTTCTTCTTATGTGCTTGATGCTCAGGTAAACCTTGTTTGTCAGATTTTGCCCTATGGGTAGGTTTTTAAGGTTGACCTTGGATCTGTTTCTAGCCCTCCTCGGTGTTTGGTTGCTAGTCCTTCTGCTAATATTTGGAGGTGGCATAGGAGGCTTGGCCATTTAAGTTTTGATCTGCTAGCCAGGTTGAGCTCGATGGGCCTGATCCGAGGATTGCCCAATTTGAAAGCAGAAAAGGACTTAGTGTGCCACCCCTGTCATCATGGCAAGAAGGTTGCTACTTCTCATGCACGTGTCAATCAGGTTATGACCTCTTACCCGGGTGAGCTGCTACATATGGACACTGTTGGTCCTGCTTAGGTACACTCGGTTAGTGGGAAGTGGTTTGTGCTTGTAGTTGTGGATGACTTTTCTCACTTTTCGTGGGTGTTCTTCATGGAATTCAAAGATGAGGCTTTTGGCTTTGTTTAGGATCTGGTCTTGAGGTTAAGGAATGAGAGTCATAAGGCCATGAGGGCTATCCGCAGCGACAATGGCAGAGAATTTCGTAACTCTCGTTTCGAAACCTTTTGTCGTGACCTAGGTCTTGATCACCAATTCTCATCTCCTTATACCCTACTTAGAACGGTGTTGTGGAACGAAAGAACCGCACACTTTTTGAAATGGCGCAGACGATGCTTGATGAGCATAGGACTCCGCGACGCTTTTGGGTTGAGGCTATGAATATGGCCTGTTACATTGCCAACCGCATCTTCCTACGAGCTTTCTTAGGGAAGACTTCGTATGAGCTTCAGTTTGGTAGGTAGCCTACCGTCAAGCACCTGCATGCATTTGGCTACAGATGCTTTGTGCTCAAGAAGGGGGGGCATTTGGACAAATTTGAATCTCGCTGCTTGGATGGCATTTCCCTTGGGTACGCCACTAGCTCTAGGGCATATAGAGTGTGGATCCTTGATACCAAACAAGTGGTTGAGACCTGTGAAGTTTCCTTTGATGAATCTATGCCTTGCACAACCCCTGCATTTGAGCTTTCAGGTGATGATGAAGAGGGTGCTCCCATCTTTGAAGATGAGGTAGGCGTAGTAGATGCTGGTGATGCAGGAGCCACTGCATCGGCTGCAGCTCCTGCTCCCTCTGCAACGTGCTCTGAAGACGAAGGAGGACCCTTGGCGATGGCCTCCTCCTCACTCCCCCGTCCGCAAGCTCGAGCAGAGGCTGGCCCCACAGAGGACGCAGGGGAGGTGACCTCAGAGATTGTTCCATCTCGACAGGTCTAGCGGGATCACCCTCCAGATAGGATGATTGGAGATCTACACCAGCGTGTCACACGCTCTTCGGTTAACTCTCTAGCCTTCTTCTGCCACTCTGCATTTGTTGCTTCTTTTGAACCCCGGGATGTGTCACATGCATTATCTGATCCTAGTTGGGTGAACGCCATGCATGAGGAGTTGGAGAACTTTGAGAGAAACCATGTCTGGGATTTAGTTGAACCTCCACCAAATTGCCAACCTATAGGAAGCAAGTGGGTCTTCAAGAACAAATAGGGTGAGGATGGGATGGTTGTGAGAAACAAAGTGAGATTGGTTGCCCAGGGTTTCTGGCAGGAGGAGGGGATAGATTATAAGGATACCTTTGCTCCTGTAGCTTGTTTAGAGGCCATTAGAATCCTGCTTGCTTTTGCTGCCTCTAAAGGCTTCAAACTATAGTAGATGGATGTCAAGTCAGCCTTCCTAAATGGTTACATAGTGGAGGAGGTATATGCGAGACAACCTCCTGGCTTTGAGAGTGCCAAGTTTCCAGACCGGGTGTATAAGTTGAGAAAAGCCCTTTATGGTCTGAAGCAAGCTCCAAGAGCTTGGTATGCTAGTTTGAAAGCTTTCCTGCTCAAGTCTAGTTTTGTGATGGGTTCAGTAGACAAGACCTTGTTTCTGTTGAGTCGTGGCGGTGACACCCTTCTAGTTCAGATATATGTTGATGACATTATCTTCTATGGTTCATCTCACTCTTTGGTGTCTAAGTTTGCTGAACAGATGAGCTGTGAGTTAGAGATGAGTCTCATGGGTGAGCTTTAGTTCTTTCTCGAGCTACAGATCAAGCAAGGCCCTGAAGGAACATTCATCCATCAAGCCAAGTACACGATGGACGTCTTGAAGAAGTTTGATATGGGAGATTGCAAGCCTATGGCTACTCCCATGTAAACACAGACGACGCCAGACGTCGACCAGGCCAGACATTCAGTTCACGGACTGCCTCTGTCCAAGTTTTCAGGCCTCACCAAGGACATCACATCGTCAAGCGGTGATGCGCATCTTCAGGTACCTGAAATACACTCCTGAGCTTGGTCTTTGGTTCTCTTCAACTTCGACTATCACTGTTCGAGGGTATTCGGATGTTGACTTTGCAGGTTGTCGGCTGGAGCGCAAGTCTACTTTCGGCACCTGCCAGTTCCTTGGTTCCTCTCTTGTCTCTTGGTCCTCACGTAAGCATTCTAGCGTATCCACTTCCACTACAGAAGCCGAATACATTGCTGCTGCTAGTTGTTGCTCCCAACTCCTTTGGATGAAATCCACCTTGAGTGACTTTGGCCTGAGCTACAAGAAAATCCCTCTCCTAGTTGATTCTACCTCAGCTATCTCTGTAGCTAAGAACCCCATCTTGCACTCCAGAACCAAACATATAGACGTGAGGTTTCACTTTCTAAGATATCACTATGAGGAGGGAGATATAGATTTGGTCCATGTAGCTACCAAGAACCAGCTAGCCGATATCTTCACCAAGCCCTTAGAGCTAGCCGCTTTTGCTCACTTGCGTGGAGAGCTTGGTGTTTGTTACCCCTTTTAGGTTGGGGTAACTTTGTTGTAGTTTAGGTTTCCGTTTTGCTTCTTTCTTTGATTTTCTTTGCTTTTCATGCATTTTGTGTCATATCATGCATTGCATTGTAACATATGCATTTTCATTTACACTAGCACTAGAGCTCTTCTGGTATGACGAGTTAGTTCTTGCTTGTGCTAGATTGTATAGTTCCTTGCATGATCATGGTTGGCTAAGCTCCCTGAATCTGTCTAATATCATTTGTGAGCTAAGTCATTTTTTGTTTCTAGAAAATCCAAAACCATGATCACCACTTGACTTGGCTACCAAGCTTGTGTAGGAATGTTGAGTGCTATGCTATCTTTTCATGCTTGGGTATGCTAGTCGTATGCCTTTGTTAAGTTGATGCCTAAGCATTTATGACACCTTGCCTAAATCTCAAATCTGAATTAATATTGTTTACAAGTGGTGTCCTATGAGCTAAATTGAAAAGATCCAGGTGGGTTCACTTGTCACACTGATCTAGTTTGAGATAGCTTGCCTTTGCACTTTGGCTTGAACTTGGACTAGGCTGTGTATGACCAAAACCTTGTCTTAAGCTCCTGATGGTTTTCTGAACCTAGGCTTGGCATTGGTTGGTAAGAAGTGGCAACGACAAGTGAATAACCCCTGGCACATGATCTGATTTGCTTGAAGTTCAAAATTGCTAAATTTGAAATCGGCAAGTCTCTAATTTGCTTATGGCTTGTTGTAGATGCCTTGGTTGAGAGTAGCACACCTTGTATGTTTTGCTAGCATCTTGCTGTTCATGCCTATCTTGCTAGATGCTATTCATGTTGGTGATGCTCTTTTTTCAACAACTCTGAAAAACATGCTCCTGATCTGTATAAGATAGATTCAATTGAGCTTGTTTTGCATGCTACCTTGCCCTCACTTGCTCTGTATGCTAGAACTTGTATTTACTAGCTTTTTATCCCTGCCGAGCTCTTCATGGTACACTTCCTGCATTTCATGGCATATTTTGATGGGGAGTTGTCCATTTCAGGGGGAGTTGAGTTCTATGAACCCTTGATGTGTCCATTGTCAACAATGGGGAGAGAATAGATTTAGAATAGATGTTGACCCTTGAGGGGAGAGATGTTCCCAAGGGAATTTCATGGACCAAGGGGAAGAACTCTATAGAGATCTAGTTGACGGGGAGTTTGAGCTTTTGGCATGCTTTTGCATCGGTGTGTTGAGCCTTTGCCTCCTTCTAGAGGAGCCGATGCTTTGCCTAAGCATGACTATGTTGAGCCAATTTGCCTCTTTCTTGAGGTTTGCCTCTTTCTTGAGGGGTCAAGCTTTAGTTTGATCGACTGCGTTGAGCGGTTTCCCTTGTCTTAGGGGGTCGATCTTTGGCTTTGTTTCTGTTGTCTCAATTTGCCATTTTCTTCTTGTGTTTGGCTTTTGGGCATCTTGAGCAACTTCTTCTTTTCTTCTTTCTTTTCGGTTTTACGCTTTTCTTCTTGTCTTTATTCTGTTTCAAGTTACAGGTTGAAGGTGTTGACAATGCACTCATCAAGGGGGAGATTGAGAGCCAATGGACCGGCTCCATTGCCTCTGGAGTGATGAGTGATTGTCAACAGAAGCCAAAGACTCAGATGGACTTGGCCACAAGACCTCCGATGGATAGGAGGCCCTCTGATGGACTAGAGGTAGATGGAGAAGAAAGTCCTCCGAAGGCCTGGAGGCATGCTCGGCGTCTGTCGGCTATGGGAGTTCGGTACACGGAGGAGCGGCATGGCAACGGTAGGAGTAAGTCCTCTGAAGGACTGCGAGGCTACCCCGATGGACAGGGGATGCCGGGCGCCATCGCGGTGCTCCAATCCGAGTGCGTGGCGCAAAGATGTGCGAGGGAGGCTTTGGCGGCTTCAGCTCAAAACCATCAACCAAGCTACCCAAACCTTGGTGAGTTGGACCTTGACTCGCCAAGATAGAGCAGTTGGGCCAAATCCGACCCAGGCGGAGATTTCCTAAAGTTTCCCGGTTTCTGACTTCAAAACTAGGGGTGGATCGCGGATTGGACTACTGGCCACCTGGAGAACATCCGAGGATTGCGTGGAACTTACGAAGATCAAGACTTCATCGTGGTCGTCCATCCCAAAGTATACTGTAATCTTTCGTTTGAGTCCTTAGGGTTTGTCTAGTGTAGGACCGAGACATGCGACTAAAGGGGGGGGTGAATAGGAGCACTTAAAAACTCAAAATCACAACCTCCAAGAAGGTGCTCAACAAATCTCGAGAGAAACAAAAACAAGGCACCGTCTACTGAATAGATACGTGCCTAGCAGCGCAAGGGTGCCGTCCACTGTGAGCATACGCACCAGTGCAAGAAAACTTAAGATCCGACAAAGAATGGCACCGAGGCAACGATCTTGCTAAAATCGCACACGACACTCACCGCACAGAGGTGCGTCTCACTGACTCACAGCAAGCAAAGAGAATGGTCTTAAAGTGGGGAATGCAAAAATCCAACGCAGAAACACAGCGGAAAAATTAAAGTGGGAAGAATACTGCAACTCCCTGCCTGGACCGGACTATCCGATGGCCAACACCGGACTATCTGGTGGGACCGGACTATCCGGTGCCATCTGCCGGACAGTTCGGTGACACGGCCGGGGCAGAGCCTCACACCGAACTATCCGATGGGCGCAGCCGGACTATCCGGTGGAACCGGACTGTCCGGTGGTCTCTGCCGGACTGTCCGATAGAGTCGCAGACAGAGGGTTTTCCAACCCAAACCAAACCAAATCTTGTCCAATCTTCACAAAATTTTGCACAGGCTATCTGGACCCTATTCCAAAGCTTTTCCCAAAAGATCAACGCAAAATGGTCAAGGGATCGGTGGGAATTTCAGATTTCGTGAGATGGCAATCTTTGGGCAAGAAGGGGGAAAACACAAAGGAAACTTGCTTGTGGCAATCCTGCAGGATTGAGATGAACTAAGTCATGATGTCCACGTCCTAGCAAGTCCAAAGCATCAGCAAAAGAAGGGATTCAAGCTTGGCCAACACAAACACCCAAAAGCCAAGGATTGAACCCAAAAACCAAAGAGAGAGAGGAAAGGGATGAACACAAGGTTGCTGCACGAATTTGCTTCGATTAAGTGCCCAAGATGGGTCTATAGATTCAGCATACAAGCAGAAATTCGTCCCAAGCAACCACCCTCACCTTCCCTCATGATTAGGAGGCTAAATCCTACTCTAACCTCCCTAACAATGGAGCTCAAGGCTTAAGGACGAAAATTACAAAGGAAAACCTAATCTAGGTATCCAAGAGTCATTCTAATGACCTGCCTTGGACCTATTTATGCCCGAGTGCTGTTTAGACAGTTTTGCACTTAGGTCCCTACAACTAGACAAACCCTAAGGACTCAAATGAAAGATTAGAGGATATTTCGGGACGGACGACAACGATGAAGTCTTGATCTTCATAAGTTCCACGCAATCCTCGAAAGTTCTCCACGTGGCTAGTAGTCCAATCCGTGATCCGCCCCCGGTTTTGAAGTCAGAAACCAGAAAACTTTAGGAAGTCTCTGCCTGGGCCGGATTTGGCCCATCTTCTCTATCTTGGCGAGTCGTGGCCCAACTCACCAAGGCTTGGGTAGCTTGGGTGGCGGTTTTGAGCTGAAGCCGCCAAAGCCTCCCTCGCACGTCTTCGCGCCATGCACTCGGATTGGAGCACCACGATGGCGCTCGGCATCCCCTGTCCATCGGGGCAGCCTCGCAGTCCTTCAGAGAACTTACTCCTACCGTCGCCATGCCGCTCCTCCGTGTACCGAACTCCCATGGCCAACAGACGCCGAGCATGCCTCCAGTCCTTCGGAAGGCTTTCCTCTACCTCCAGTCCATCGGAGGTCTTGTGCCCAAGTCCATCTGGGTCTTTGGCTTCTGTTGACAATCACTCATCACTCTAGAGGCAATGGAGCCGATCCATTGGCTCTCAATATCCCCCTTGATGAGTACATTGTCAACACCTTCCACCTGTAACCTGAAATAGAACAAAGACAAGAAGAAAAGCGTAAAACCGAAAAGAAAGAAGAAAAGAAGAAGTTGCTCAAGATGCCCAAAAGCCAAACATAAGCAGAAAAGGGCAAATTGAGACAACAGAAACAAAACCAAACATCGACCCCCTAAGACAAAGGAAACCGCTCAATCGCAGTCGATCAAACTAAAGCATGACCCCTCAAGAAAGAGGCAAACTGGCTCAACACAGTCATGCTTAGGCAAAGCATCGGCTCCTCCAGAAAGAGGCAAAAGGCTCAACGCACCGATGCAAGAGCATGCTAAAAGCTCAAACTCCCCCTCAACTAGATCTCTATAGAGTTCTCCCCCTTGGTCCATGAATTCCCCCTGGGAACATCTCTCCCCTCAAGGTCAACATCATCTTCTCTCCCCCTTGTTGAGAATGGACACATCAAGGGTTCATAGAAATCAACTCCCCCTGAAATGGATGACTCCCCCTTAAAAAAATGCCATGAAATGCAGGAAGTGTACCATGAAGAGCTCAGCAGGGATGAAAAGCTAGTAAATACAAGTTCTAGCATACAGAGCAAGTGAGGGAAAGGAAGCATGCAAACAAGCTCAATTGAATCTATCTTATACAGATCAGGAGCATGTTTTTCAGGGTTGTTGAAAAGAAAGCATTACCAGCATGAATAGCATCTAGCAAGATAGGCATGAACAGCAAGATGCTAGCAAGACATACAAGGTGTGCTACTCTCAACCAAAGCATATACAATAGACCATATGCAATTTAGAGACTTGCATATTTCAGATTTCGCAATTTTTAACTTCAAGCAAATCAGATCATGTGCTAGGGGTTATTCACTTGTCTTTGCCACTTCTTACCAACCAGTGCCAAGCCTAGGTTCAGAAAACCATCAGAAGCTTAAGACAAGGTTTTGGTTATACACAACCTAGTCCAAGTTCATGCCAGAGTGCAAATGCAAGCGATCTCAAACTAGATCAGTGTTACAAGCGAACCCACCTGGATCTTTTCATTTCAGCTCAGAAGACACACATGTACACAATTTAAATTCAGATTTCAGGTTTAAGCAAGATGTCATAAATTCTTAGGCAACAACTTAACAAAGGCATACGACTAGCATATCCAAGCATGAAAATATAGCATAGCATTCAACATTCCAACACATGCTAAGTAGCCAAGTCAAGTGGTGATCATCGTTCGTGATTTAAAAAATGGCTTAGCTCACAAATGATATTAAACAGATTCAAGGAGCTTAGCCAACCATGATCATGCAAGCAACTATACAATCTAGCACAAGCAAGTACTAACTAGTCATACCAGAAGAGCTCTAGTGCTAGTGTAAGTGAAAATGCATATGTTACAATGCAATGCATGGTATGATACAAAATGCAAGAAATGCAAAGCAAAGCAAGGAGAAGCAAAGAAAAGGCAAAACAAAACCTAAACAACAACAAAGTTACCCCAACCTAAAAGGGGTAACAAACACCAAGCTCCCCACGCATGTGATCAAAAGCGGCTAGCTCCAAGGGCTTGGTGAAGATATCAGCTAGCTGGTTCTCGGTAGCTACATGGACCAAGTCTGTATCTCCCTTCTCATAGTGATCTCTCAGAAAGTGAAACCTCACATCTATATGTTTGGCTCTGGAATGCAAGACGGGGTTTTTAGCTACAGAGATAGCAAAAGTAGAATCTACTAGGAGAGGGATTTTCTTGTAGCTCAGGCCAAAGTCACTCAAGGTGGATTTCATCGAAAGGAGCTAGGAGCAGCAACTAGCAGCAGCAATGTATTCGGCTTCTGTAGTGGAAGTGGATACGCTAGATTGCTTGCGTGAGGACCAAGAGACAAGAGAGGAACCAAGGAACTGGCAGGTGCTGGAAGTAGACTTGCGCTCCAGCCGACAACCCGCAAAGTCAGCATCCAAATACCCTCGAAGAGTGGGGGTCGAAGCTGAAGAGAACAAAAGACCAAGCTCAGTAGTGTATTTCAAATACCTGAAGATGCGCATCACCGCTTGACGGTGAGATGTCCTAGGTGAGGCCTGAAAATGCGCACAGAGGCAAACCGCGAACTGAATGACCGGTCTGGTCGCCGTCAGGTACAGAAGTGAGCCGATCATCCCTCGGTACTTCCTCTGGTCCACCACTTCTCCCTCTTCATTTGCATCAAGCGCCTTCTGTGTTGACATAGGAGTAGCCATAGGCTTGCAATCTCCCATATCAAACTTCTTTAGGATTTCCTTCGTGTACTTGGCTTGATGGATGAATGTTCCTTCAGGGCCTTGCTTGATCTGTAGCTCGAGGAAGAACTGAAGCTCACCCATGAGACTCATCTCGAACACACTGCTCATCTGTTCAGCAAACTTAGACACCAAAATGTGAGATGAACCACCAAAGATAATGTCATCAACATATATCTGAACTAGAAGGGTGTCACGGCCACGACTCAACAGAAAGAAGGTCTTGTCTACTGAACCCATCACAAAACCAGACTTGAGCAGAAAAGCTTTCAACCTAGCATACCAAGCACTTGGAGCTTGCTTCAGACCATACAGGGCTTTTCTCAACTTATACACCCAGTCTGGAAACTTGGCACTCTCAAAGCCAGGAGGTTGTCTCACATATACCTCCTCCTCTATGTAACCATTTAAGAAGGCTGACTTGACATCCATCTGCTGCAGTTTGAAGCCTTTAGAGGCAGCAAAGGCAAGCAGAATTCTAATGGCTTCTAAACGAGCTACAGGGGCAAAGGTCTCCTCATAATCTATCCCCTCCTTCTGACAGAAACCCTGGGCAACTGTGATGCCCTAGGCATCTCAAATGCATTGCACTAAAAACATTAGTATAATGATATCTTTTCAGAGGCCTTTTATCTGGAAAAGCATTCATAAACTAGGTCAATTGAGCAACTAAACCTAGTTTTCAGAAAAACTGTGTTTGTATTGCGGATATAACTTTAAGGCCATTGTGTTTTTCATAAGACCTTACATACCAAACTTGTAGGTAATCCTAGAAGGAATGACTTTGGTATTTTGTGTTTTGGTATGTATGAATGTTGAAATCTAGTTTTGGGTCATTTTATGTGAAAATGTGACTTTTGCCAAATTCAGCCCTGTTTGGTAAATTCAAAATTTTGTGAAACAAAATTCAAAATCTTGCCATGTCATGAATACCAAATTTGTAGATCATGAGATTCTATGCAACTTTGGTATATTTCACCTTTTATGAAAATGCACCTAAAATGGACTTTTATAATTTCCAAGTTAGGGCTTTCAAATGGTCAAACAGGAGTCAGCAAGTAAATTTCAAATTTAAATCATTTTATATTTGGAATCTGGTATAGGTCCTTTTGACAAAGTTGTAGATTTCAAAAATTAAAACATTTCATTCAATTGGGTCTTTTTCAAATTCGACACCTAAATTGGTCAAAATTACGAAATTCAGAAACCTGTTCAGCTGGTCAAAGGGGATTTGTCTTTTTCGTTTTTCTTTTATTTTCTAGTCTCTATGACAGGGGGGACCCACCTGTCAGGCCCGCCGCGCCAGCGCACCGACGGCTTTTCCCCGCTCCCTCGCTCGATGCACCGAGTCCATACACCGTACTCACTGTCCCTGGGAAAGGCCCCACCTGTCAGCCACAGTGGTCCATCGACCCGGTTCACCCGCGCGCGCTCCCTTCTCTCTCCCCGCCCGCGCGCGCCCACGCGGCGCTGCGCGCCGAGCGGCCGTGGCCACGCGCCGGCCTTCCCGGCCGCCACGGCCACGCGCCACTGCCGCGCGCAGACAGCGCGCGCGACGCGCCACCGGGGCGAGGGCGAGGCCGACCCTATATCTCGAGTTCTCCTCCCCGAGCTCGAGTTTTCTGCTTTTCCCTCCCGACCTCGCGCGTCCGCCATTGCCGGAGCTCGCGCGAGCTCGCCCCCAGCCATCTCCGCCCGCTCCCGAGCTCAACCGTCACCACGCCGAGCTTCGCCGCCCTCGACTCTACCTTCCCGCCCAGACCGCATCGCCCGAGACCCTTCCACCCCGGCGTATTGCACCGCCGGACCTCGCCGGCCAGGGGCGCTCGTCGCCGTCCCTCCCCGCGATCTTCCCCCGCCGTCTGAGGTAGTGGATAAGGTTCCCCGTACTCCTCTCTCTCTCCCCGGCACTCCGCGGCGAGCTCCCGAGCCCCGCAGGGCCGAGATTGGCCGCGCGTCGCCGGAGTTCCCCCTCCCGTCGCGAGGAAGAAGATGATGGGAGGAGGAAGACGCACGTTTTGCGCTATCGCCCTCCGGTTTTAACAGTTTTACGTTTCCATACCGAGCACTGTACACTGAGTCTTGTAGATCTTGCGTACTAGCCCCTGGGGTTTTGAATTAATCACAATCTAGCCCCTGGTTCTGTTGAATTTTATTTTAAATTGTTTATTTCGACAGAAATCTTTGAAAAATCCTAGAAAATTCAATAAAAATCAGAAAAATACAAAATTAGTTGCATTGTGCTCCTTATAAATAGATCTACAGAATGGATATGATGGTTAAGTAGGAAAAGACAGTTTTGCCCCTGTTTTTGAGCAAGCATGAAAAACCTTGATAAATAGGAAATATGGGTAAAATGAACATCAAAAATTGTGAAATTTGGGTAGAGGCCTTATTATTCTGTATAGGTTCTGTATAAATTTTGTTGACCTTATCACTTACTGATAAATTACTATTTTGCCCTTGTCTTGCTCTAAGCACATACTAATCTTAAGAAAAAGGTTAATTTATTGAATAATGTTTCAAATATGACTTTAAGGTTGTTATGAGCTATAGTTATGGAATAACATGTTAGAATTGGAGATGATGTATGTAAAGTTTTGATTCTAATTAGAAACTGGTAAAAATAATGCATAGTTATGCGAGGTTCGGTCGCTTCACAGGAAGCGATACTACCTCGCCACACACACCCCACGTTGTTTTATGTGACAAGCTAAGCTATCGCAGGTGATGGCTTGTACGATTTCTTAGTGCGAAACAACTTTCGCCTCAATATGCATAACTCTATTCCATACATCATGATTCACCGCATCGCATCTACATCTGCATCGTGAACAAGCATTACAGTAATACATACTCCTTTTGCATCATGACATGCATATAGATTCTGCGAACGAAGAACCACCACTGGACCAACCGATCGTGACGGAGCCAGAAGAGGAACTGCACCCAGAGCCAGAGGACCAGCAGCAGGAACCCGACTACGCTCCGGAGGAAGCTACTGACCCTAGTGAAGAAGGTAGGCAGGACCATACTCTACCCAGCAAATAAATTATACTTGATGATTACGCATATGCATTAGGAGTTACTTGGAACCAATTGCATTAGACTTCCTGGCCGCCCTGGCCCTAGCACCTATACATAGAGTTCGTAGGACGAGTATGCCAAGAAATTGCTAGGTACGAGTAGACACGAGTGTGTGTACTCGTCACGTAGGTATTTTCAAAATCACAAAAGCTTAAAGTTATATCTCTTATAAGTGTTGCTCAAGAAGTAAATGGAGACCGGGCGGAGATTTTATTTCAGTATTTACTATTCATGATGTCGCACCCGGACTCCGCCCGAGTCATATAAGGCCCGTTCGCTGTTCGCCTATTGGTCGGCATAACATTGCTAAAGTGCTTATCCGGGGAATGGGACCGGAAAAGTCTTTCCTGGGCTCGTCCGAAGCACAGAGACACGTTCCTACCCGCTGGTTGAGAGGAAGGTGGCCCGGGGGAGCTTGGTACTCATGACGGGGAGACCGAGATGTCGGCAGGCTCGTCATGGGGGCACAACCCGGGGGCTAGGCGGGAGTGAATCGAACTTGGGACGAGGCAGGTTAAGATTGGGGCTATATGTGGGAACGCGATGGCTAGTAAGCATATACCCCTGGCATGATAGTTATTCCCGGGAATTAAAATCGATTCGAATCGCTGATGCCCACCAGGTGTGGGAATGCCAATGCCTTTGACGTTCAACGTAGTAATTACTTAAACTCTCGGTACCGTAATACTCATGGTTTTTGGAATACTACATGTTTGAGCTGAGTTGTTATCTTGCAAAGATTTACTGTTATGTTGGCAATCATACAGACCATGAAACTTGTTGTTGATTAAATTGATGTTAAAAACTAAAGGCTAAGGATCTACTTGCTAGTAGGCTGCTTCGCGTCAGCCGTAAGCCAAATCCATTAAGACCTACTGAGTAATTAGTACTCAGGGTTTGCCCCCACATTTTGAGCGCAGGTATGGAATTCATGGTGTGCGCCTGTGTTGGAGGCGGGGCATGCCCTCATGTAGGATGAAGTGACTAAGTGGCACGAGGACAACATCGGTGGGCTCGATGTTGTACCTCCAATGTAAAACTTTTGGTGACAACATGGTGATCTAAACTTATATTTTCCGCTGCGAGAAACTTTCAAACTTGCTATTTTATAACTTTATGTTGGACTTGTGTTTTATGTAAAAAACTGGCTTGTAACTAAGTTTAACTTTCTACTATTCAACTTCCTGTGATGATGTATCTGTTGTGGCTCCATCGTGAGTCAGATGTGTATGATGTCGGTTCCTCTGGGAAAGGTAATATCGGGAGTCGAATGACTCTCGACGGACGACCGGGTTTAGTTCGGTCTAATCGCACTGCAAGCCAGAGGTGGCAGGTGTGCTTAGCCCGGATTAAATCGGCGGTTCCGCCACAGCTGGTATCAGAGCCGATCATACACAGACAACAGACATATCATCCAGTTTTGATTTGCAAACCTATTTTCGAAAACCCTTTTTGAAGTATTTGGAAAATGAGAGTATCGATATGCCCATATTAAGGATGTTAGTGAAATACCAGGTGACATCGCTAACATTCTGACCTAGATAGAACTCATGTGCATATTCGGCGCTTTGGGAAGCAACATATCGGCCATAGCCATCCCCAGTACTGGTGGAGCGCTATTGGGATTTGCGGACTGTTGCGAACCCTGCATTCATGCTGATAGGGCAGAACTCTTTAAGGGGGGTGGTCACGCCATTGGAGTGTTTCGTGACCACTTTTCCTTCAACCAAAATTATAGCTAGATCTTGTTGGCCACCGTTTCTCTCCCCAGCAATTCCCCAGTACTGGAGGAAGACTGGGTGTGTTGGGAGAAATGGCGCCACTACGTCGTCCACCAGACGTAGCTTAAAGAAATTCGTGGGTGCCACTTTTAGAGTTAGAGTGGTAATGATTGGTCATGGTAATGATGATGATATGAGCATGCATTTTTCTGCAGGTACACTAACCACATGCGAAATTAAGAACGAGTAGAGAACAACTAGTTGCATTAGAGAGTGCCGTGCATATATGTCACCGGATACTCGCTAGATATATAAATTATGCTTAAGGTGTGTGATGTGAGATCGAATAGGACGAGTCATGCATCATGTTTATTCTTATTTGTTCATACTTGGGGGTTTATCGCTAAAAGACAAATAAGTAAAATGAAAGTCCAATGATGTTTTCCGCACCCATCACCCACTTAACCGTTAAACTTATATGCAACCTATGCTTATCACTGATTAAGGTCTCTTATTTAAAAACAGATGGCCAGGACCAAGCAAACCGCCCGCAAAGCCACCAGTGCGAGGGGACTTCGCATACAGGAGGGAAGGGCTGCTCCCCTCCCACCAGTGACCCACACCCCTCCTCAGCTTGAGAATGGGATGGTTCACACCCGTTGCCGTGAGGAGAACGGCCTTGCGCAGATCCTTTGTCGGGCTCTGCGTGAGATGAGGCGCAGGCCGTGCCCTTTCTTCTCAGTGCAGACGGTGCACGCGGAGGGACACTGCATGGCCAGTGTTGTCCTTCCTTCGAGCCACACCGCGGTCCGGCAGACGATCACCGTCTACGGGGCCAATGAGGAGGACGCTTACGACAAGGTCACCCTAGCAGCCATCACCTCACTCAGTTCTTCGGGTGCAGCAGGAATGTCGGTGCTGCGCTACCTCCCCACCGACGGTTACGACGACGAGTGGCTCCGTCGTCACAACATGCTGGAGGAGCGGATTGACACCAGGCCCTATGCTGCGACCATGCAGTTTGCTCATAGCGTACACGGAATGTACCTCCGTGCCGAGGACCGTGTCGCTCACTACCGCGACCAGCACATGTATGCACAGGACCGTATTGAGGAGCTGGAGGCAGAGTTGGCTGAGGCACAGCAGCGCCTGGCGCAGTACGAGCCGGATCCTTCAGTTGCCCCTGTGGTGGAGGATGAGGGCAGCATGGTGTCTGACGCGCGTAACGGGCGTTAGAGAGTTTGGCAATGGCACTGTGTGGAGAAGCTTTTTGTAGAGGGTGCACGTTGTGAGCGATGTTTTGTACTATATCGCTCCGTGCAGTTTACCATGACTGTACTAAACAGTGGTGAGGTCGAGAAAACTCACTTATGCACGTCATGTAACCTAATGTAGAACCTTAAGTTAGTGTTCCGGTGTGATGGATGAGATGGCCCATGTGTGTACTAGTAAACCCTTAGTTTTTAAGACTTTATAAGTATGGTTGAAGTAACTGTTGAGTGCGCATGGATAATGTGAATGATGCGATGTCGTTAAGCTTGGCCTTGAGAGATAAAGTCTAACTGTTTTGTTACAAATTTACCTGTGCTCACAAATTGCCTATAGTCCTATGATCTTGCTGTCACCGTATTTCTGCACATGGGCTATTGGGCTGAACCCATATGATTCCATTTTGCAGATGGTGAACACTCGCACGGGGCAGTCATCAGGGCAGTCAGCGCAAGGCGCTCCACCCCCGCCGGAGCTGGCCACTTTGGTGGTCCAACAAGCTGAGCTGATTCGGTTATTAGCAGAAGACCGTCAAGCCCGTGGGCAACAACAGCCGCGGGAGTACAGGCCACGTGGCATTACTTACCAGGACTTCGAGGGGCTGCGACCCCCGGTTTTCACCAACTGCCCAGAGCCACTGGCGGCAGATGACTGGCTTCGCACTGTCCAGTCCAAGTTTACCCTTCTGCCAGGGATCAATGAGCAAGAGAAGGCTCGATTTGCTGCTCAGCTTCTTCATGGGCCTGCGGGAGCGTGGTACGCCACTTTCCTCGCCATGCAGGAAGAGGGCCATGAGCCCACATGGGAGGAGTTCCGGCAAGCTTTCCGGGCTCACTACATCCCGGCAAGTTTGATGGAGCAAAAGCGTCGCGAGTTCCGAGACCTCAAGCAGGGCAACCGGACCGTGATGCAATATGTGCAGATCTTTATCCACCTCTCACAGTATGCTCCGAGAGATGTTGCTACTGAGCCGGAGCGGGCCGAGAGACTCCTAGAGGGCCTTGACCCTAACCTCCGGACTCACCTGGCTCGGCGCTACCAGAGCTTCACTGAGCTGGTAGACACTGCTCTCGAAATGGAGAATCGTCTCCGTGCTGCTAACGAAGATCAGAAGCGCAAAAGGATAGTCAACACATCAGCGACGGGCCCTTCACAGAAGCAGAAGACCGCATACAAACCTCAACAGCAAAATTTTCAGCAGTCTCGCTATGTGGTCCGACCCAACCAACCAAGGTGGATTCATCGGGCAGCACCGCAGCAACAGTACCCCATTTATCGAGCACCCGCACAGTTGCCAGCTCCCCGTGCTCCCATTGTTCCGGGACCGGGTGCTCCGTGCTTCAACTGCGGCAAGATAGGTCACTTCAGTCGTGACTGTAGGGCTCCCCGCAAGATACAGGGTCCTACTCCAACTGGTGGAAGTCAACAGAGCAAGCCGAAGGGACCCATGCCTAAGATGGGTCGTGTGCACTATGTGCACATGGATCAGATTTCCGCCGGAGAACCGGTGCTTGCTGGTACGTTCATGATCAACGGTCAACCGACCGTCGTGTTATTTGATTCTGGGGCCACACATACTTTTATCAGCAAAACATATGCATTGAGGCATGGGATAAAAATGTACAAGTTGAAAGAAAATTATCAAATTACAGCACCGGGATCACCTATTGAAACCAGTTTGGGGGTTAGACAGCTTAAGCTGAGCATTGGCACAGAAAATTTTATCATCAACCCCGTGGTACTACCACACCAGGGGATTGATATTATTTTAGGTATGAATTGGATGAAAGAACACGATGCAGTCCTGGATGTTAGCAGCAGGACAATACAATTAAAGTCAGGCGTAAGTGGTAAGGCTATACAGATACACATGCCAAACCAAAAACACATGACCCCCACGGTCAATGCGACTGAACTACAAGAGGTTAAAAAGATACCAGTAGTGTGTGAATTCCCGGACGTATTTCCAGAAGAACTTCCGGGACTACCACCAAAACGGGACGTAGAATTTGCCATTGAACTCGTTCCAGGCACGGCACCTGTGTCAAAAAGACCATACAGGATGCCACCTGATGATTTGAAGGAATTGAAAGTACAGCTACAAGAACAATTAGACAAAGGGTTCATTAGGCCTAGTTCATCACCGTGGGGTTGTCCAGCTCTCTTTGTTGAGAAAAAGGATCATGGTGGGAAAAGATTGTGCGTTGACTATCGGCCACTGAATGCAGTGACCGTCAAAAACAAATACCCACTGCCACACATCGACATTCTATTTGATCAGTTAGCCGGGGCTAAGGTCTTTTCTAAAATTGACCTAAGGTCTGGCTACTATCAGATGAAGATTAGAGAAGAGGATATACCCAAGACAGCATTCTCTACCAGATACGGCTTGTATGAGTACTTGGTCATGTCATTTGGACTAACCAACGCACCGGCTTTCTTCATGTATATGATGAACTCGGTGTTCATGAATGAACTCGATAAGTTCGTGGTGGTATTCATAGATGACATACTAATCTACTCCAAAAATGAAAAAGAACATGAAGAACACTTGAGGATCGTGCTTACTCGGCTCAGAGAGCATAAGCTTTATGCCAAGTTTAGCAAGTGTGCATTTTGGCTGAAAGAAGTGAGTTTCTTGGGCCATGTGCTATCTGAAAAGGGAGTCGCAGTTGACCCTAACAAAGTAGAAGATGTGCTAAATTGGAAACAACCAGAGACTGTGACTGAAATCCGGAGTTTTCTTGGTTTAGCGGGCTACTACCGCCGCTTTATCAAAGATTTCTCCAAAATTGCAAAACCCATGACCTCATTGACCAAGAAAAATGCAAAGTTCATTTGGAATCCGAGTTGTGAAGAAGCTTTCCAAACCTTGAAGAAATTGTTAACCTCAGCACCAGTGCTAGCTCAACCAGATATTACCAAGCCTTTTGAGGTGTACTGTGATGCCTCCGGTAATGGACTTGGTTGTGTCTTGATGCAAGAAGGAAGAGTAATTGCTTATGCCTCCCGCCAACTGAGGAAACATGAAGCCAACTATCCAACACATGACCTTGAGTTGGCTGCAGTCGTTCATGCACTAAAAATATGGAGACACTATCTGTTAGGCAACACATGTCACATCTACACTGACCATAAGAGTCTCAAATATATTTTCACACAACCCGAAATCAATATGAGGCAGAGGCGATGGTTAGAGCTGATAAAAGATTATGATCTGGAGATACACTACCACCCAGGCAAGGCCAATGTGGTAGCAGATGCACTAAGCCGAAAAGCCCATTGCAATGTGATAGAAGTCCGACCTACAGCAAGAATAATCTGCTGTGAAATGAGTAACATTGAAACACCTCCAGGACAGCCTGCAGAACTCTATAGTATCATTATTGAGCCCACAATCAAGGCACAAGTCATAGAAGCTCAGAAGCAAGATAAGGGTATGGCACATATCCGTGAAGGTATTAGTGAAGAGAAGAAGGCATGTTTCACGCTTGATGACCAAGGCGTCCTGTGGTTCAAGAATCGTCTAGTGGTACCCAAGGACATGGAGTTGAGGAAGAAGATACTGGACGAAGCGCACACTTCAATACTCACGATACATCCAGGCAGCAATAAGATGTACCAAGACTTGAAGCAAAAGTTTTGGTGGACCCGTATGAAACGAGAAATTGCCAAGTATGTGTCTGAGTGCGACGTGTGCAAGAAAGTAAAAGCCGATCACTTAAAGGCCGCTGGAATGCTTCAACCACTGGAGGTTCCAGCGTGGAAATGGGAGGATATACACATGGATTTCATTGTGGGGTTGCCTCGAACTAAAAAGGGGTATGATTCGGTATGGGTAATAATAGACAGATTTACAAAGTCAGCCCATTTCCTTCCGGTAAAAACGATATACCATGCCAAGACCTATGCTGAGATTTATTTAGCTCGTATCCTTCCTTTACATGGAGTCCCTAAGACCATCACTTCGGATAGAGGGTCACAGTTTGTCTCCCGTTTCTGGGAGCAATTGCATACCGCTTTAGGGACCACTTTGATTCACAGTTCGGCATACCACCCTCAAACCAGTGGTCAAGTAGAAAGAGTGAATCAAATTCTAGAAGATATGTTAAGGGCTTGTGCACTGACATATTCCACTAAGTGGGATGAATGCCTTCCCCTGGCAGAGTTCGCTTATAACAATAGCTATCAAAAGAGCTTGGAAATGGCTCCTTTCGAGGCTCTTTATGGTAGGAGATGCAGAACACCACTAAACTGGTCTGAACCAGGAGAGCGTGTTACCTTTGGCCCTGATTTAGTGGTAGAAGCCGAAGAACAAGTGAAACTCATACACCACCATCTCCAAAGAGCACAGTCCAGACAGAAAAGTTACTCGGATAAAAGGAGGAGGCCACTAGTCTTTGAGGAGGGAGATCATGTGTATCTCAAAGTATCTCCGATGAAAGGGATACAACGGTTTGGGGTGAAAGGAAAGTTAGCACCAAGGTACGTCGGTCCATTCAAGATCCTTAAAAAGTGCGGAGCCGTCGCTTACCGGTTAGAGCTACCACCACATCTAGCTGCGGTTCACGATGTGTTTCATGTTTCGCAACTAAAGAAGTGCTTAAGAGTGCCGGAGAAGGTGGTAGATACCTCTCAAGTTCAGATTGAACCAGATCTCACATACGAAGAATATCCTATAAAAATCCTCGATCAAAAACAAAGATCAACCCGTAGGAAAACAATCAACTTTTACAAAGTTCAATGGAGTAATCATTCCGAAGAAGAAGCCACATGGGAACAAGAAGAATACCTACACACTAAGTACCCTGGTTTTCTGCCATCCACCTCAACTCGGTACGTTACAGCAGCTTAGCTTCTGGGTCTAAACTCAATACATGCACACAACATTAAATACAACCAACTTCGCCAACCCCGTCATATCAAAAATCTCGGGACGAGATTTCTTTAAGGGGGGTGGGTTGTGATGCCCTAGGCATCTCAAATGCATTGCACTAAAAACATTAGTATAATGATATCTTTTCAGAGGCCTTTTATCTGGAAAAGCATTCATAAACTAGGTCAATTGAGCAACTAAACCTAGTTTTCAGAAAAACTGTGTTTGTATTGCGGATATAACTTTAAGGCCATTGTGTTTTTCATAAGACCTTACATACCAAACTTGTAGGTAATCCTATAAGGAATGACTTTGGTATTTTGTGTTTTGGTATGTATGAATGTTGAAATCTAGTTTTGGGTCATTTTATGTGAAAATGTGACTTTTGCCAAATTCAGCCCTGTTTGGTAAATTCAAAATTTTGTGAAACAAAATTCAAAATCTTGCCATGTCATGAATACCAAAGTTGTAGATCATGAGATTCTATGCAACTTTGGTATATTTCACCTTTTATGAAAATGCACCTAAAATGGACTTTTATAATTTCCAAGTTAGGGCTTTCAAATGGTCAAACAGGAGTCAGCAAGTAAATTTCAAATTTAAATCATTTTATATTTGGAATCTGGTATAGGTCCTTTTGACAAAGTTGTAGATTTCAAAAAGTACAACATTTCATTCAATTGGGTCTTTTTCAAATTCGACACCTAAATTGGTCAAATTTACGAAATTCAGAAACCTATTCAGCTGGTCAAAGGGGATTTGTCTTTTACGTTTTTCTTTTATTTTCTAGTCTCTATGACAGGGGGGACCCACCTGTCAGGCCCGCCGCGCCAGCGCACCGACGGCTTTTCCCCGCTCCCTCGCTCGATGCACCGAGTCCATACACCGTACTCACTGTCCCTGGGAAAGGCCCCACCTGTCAGCCACAGTGGTCCATAGACCCGGTTCACCCGCGCGCGCTCCCTTCTCTCTCCCCGCCCGCGCGCGCCCACGCGGCGCTGCGCGTCGAGCGGCCGTGGCCACGCGCCGGCCTTCCCGGCCGCCGCGGCCACGCGCCACTGCCGCGCGCGGACAGCGCGCGCGACGCGCCACCGGGGCGAGGGCGAGGCCGACCCTATATCTCGAGTTCTCCTCCCCGAGCTCGAGTTTTCTGCTTTTCCCTCCCGACCTCGCGCGTCCGCCATTGCCGGAGCTCGCGCGAGCTCGCCCCCAGCCATCTCCGCCTGCTCCCGAGCTCAACCGTCACCACGCCGAGCTTCGCCGCCCTCGACTCTACCTTCCCGCCCAGACCGCATCGCCCGAGACCCTTCCACCCCGGCGTATTGCACCGCCGGACCTCGCCGGCCAGGGGCGCTCGTCGCCGTCCCTCCCCGCGATCTTCCCCCGCCGTCTGAGGTAGTGGATAAGGTTCCCCGTACTCCTCTCTCTCTCCCCGGCACTCCGCGGCGAGCTCCCGAGCCCCGCAGGGCCGAGATTGGCCGCGCGTCGCCGGAGTTCCCCCTCCCGTCGCGAGGAAGAAGATGACGGGAGGAGGAAGACGCACGTTTTGCGCTATCGCCCTCCGGTTTTAACAGTTTTACGTTTCCATACCGAGCACTGTACACTGAGTCTTGTAGATCTTGCGTACTAGCCCCTGGGGTTTTGAATTAATCACAATCTAGCCCCTGGTTCTGTTGAATTTTATTTTAAATTGTTTATTTCGACAGAAATCTTTGAAAAATCCTAGAAAATTCAATAAAAATCAGAAAAATACAAAATTAGTTGCATTGTGCTCCTTATAAATAGATCTACAGAATGGATATGATGGTTAAGTAGGAAAAGACAGTTTTGCCCCTGTTTTTGAGCAAGCATGAAAAACCTTGATAAATAGGAAATATGGGTAAAATGAACATCAAAAATTGTGAAATTTGGGTAGAGGCCTTATTATTCTGTATAGGTTCTGTATAAATTTTGTTGACCTTATCACTTACTGATAAATTACTATTTTGCCCTTGTCTTGCTCTAAGCACATACTAATCTTAAGAAAAAGGTTAATTTATTGAATAATGTTTCAAATATGACTTTAAGGTTGTTATGAGCTATAGTTATGGAATAACATGTTAGAATTGGAGATGATGTATGTAAAGTTTTGATTCTAATTAGAAACTGGTAAAAATAATGCATAGTTATGCGAGGTTCGGTCGCTTCACAGGAAGCGATACTACCTCGCCACACACACCCCACGTTGTTTTATGTGACAAGCTAAGCTATCGCAGGTGATGGCTTGTACGATTTCTTAGTGCGAAACAACTTTCGCCTCAATATGCATAACTCTATTCCATACATCATGATTCACCGCATCGCATCTACATCTGCATCGTGAACAAGCATTACAGTAATACATACTCCTTTTGCATCATGACATGCATATAGATTCTGCGAACGAAGAACCACCACTGGACCAACCGATCGTGACGGAGCCAGAAGAGGAACTGCACCCAGAGCCAGAGGACCAGCAGCAGGAACCCGACTACGCTCCGGAGGAAGCTACTGACCCTAGTGAAGAAGGTAGGCAGGACCATACTCTACCCAGCAAATAAATTATACTTGATGATTACGCATATGCATTAGGAGTTACTTGGAACCAATTGCATTAGACTTCCTGGCCGCCCTGGCCCTAGCACCTATACATAGAGTTCGTAGGACGAGTATGCCAAGAAATTGCTAGGTACGAGTAGACACGAGTGTGTGTACTCGTCACGTAGGTATTTTCAAAATCACAAAAGCTTAAAGTTATATCTCTTATAAGTGTTGCTCAAGAAGTAAATGGAGACCGGGCGGAGATTTTATTTCAGTATTTACTATTCATGATGTCGCACCCGGACTCCGCCCGAGTCATATAAGGCCCGTTCGCTGTTCGCCTATTGGTCGGCATAACATTGCTAAAGTGCTTATCCGGGGAATGGGACCGGAAAAGTCTTTCCTGGGCTCGTCCGAAGCACAGAGACACGTTCCTACCCGCTGGTTGAGAGGAAGGTGGCCCGGGGGAGCTTGGTACTCATGACGGGGAGACCGAGATGTCGGCAGGCTCGTCATGGGGGCACAACCCGGGGGCTAGGCGGGAGTGAATCGAACTTGGGACGAGGCAGGTTAAGATTGGGGCTATATGTGGGAACGCGATGGCTAGTAAGCATATACCCCTGGCATGATAGTTATTCCCGGGAATTAAAATCGATTCGAATCGCTGATGCCCACCAGGTGTGGGAATGCCAATGCCTTTGACGTTCAACGTAGTAATTACTTAAACTCTCGGTACCGTAATACTCATGGTTTTTGGAATACTACATGTTTGAGCTGAGTTGTTATCTTGCAAAGATTTACTGTTATGTTGGCAATCATACAGACCATGAAACTTGTTGTTGATTAAATTGATGTTAAAAACTAAAGGCTAAGGATCTACTTGCTAGTAGGCTGCTTCGCGTCAGCCGTAAGCCAAATCCATTAAGACCTACTGAGTAATTAGTACTCAGGGTTTGCCCCCACATTTTGAGCGCAGGTATGGAATTCATGGTGTGCGCCTGTGTTGGAGGCGGGGCATGCCCTCATGTAGGATGAAGTGACTAAGTGGCACGAGGACAACATCGGTGGGCTCGATGTTGTACCTCCAATGCAAAACTTTTGGTGACAACATGGTGATCTAAACTTATATTTTCCGCTGCGAGAAACTTTCAAACTTGCTATTTTATAACTTTATGTTGGACTTGTGTTTTATGTAAAAAACTGGCTTGTAACTAAGTTTAACTTTCTACTATTCAACTGCCTGTGATGATGTATCTGTTGTGGCTCCATCGTGAGTCAGATGTGTATGATGTCGGTTCCTCTGGGAAAGGTAATATCGGGAGTCGAATGACTCTCGACGGACGACCGGGTTTAGTTCGGTCTAATCGCACTGCAAGCCAGAGGTGGCAGGTGTGCTTAGCCCGGATTAAATCGGCGGTTCCGCCACAGCAACCAATCTTGCTTTGTTCCTCACAACCATCCCGTCCTCACCCTATTTGTTCTTGAAGACCCACTTGGTTCCTATAGGGTGGCAATTTGGTGGAGGTTCAACTAAATCCCAGACATGGTTTCCCTCAAAGTTCTCCAACTCCTCATGCATGGCATTCACCCAACTAGGATCAGATAATGCATGTGACAAATCCCGGGGTTCGAAAGAAGCAACAAATGTAGAGTGGCAGAAGAAGGCTAGAGAGTTAACCAAAGAGCGTGTGACATGCTGGTGTAGATCTCCAATCATCTTGTCTAGAGGGTGATCCCGCTAGACCTGTCGAGATGGAACAATCTCTAAGGTCACCTCCCCTGCGTCCTCTGTGGGGCCAGCCTCTGCTCGAGCTTGCGGTCGGGGGAGTGAGGAGGTGGCCATCGCCAAGGGTCCTCCTTCGTCTTCAGAGCACATAGCAGAGGGAGCAGGAGCTACAGCCGATGCAGTGGCTCCTGCATCACCAGCATCTACTACGCCTACATCATCTTCAAAGATGGGAGCGCCCTCTTCATCATCACCTGAAAGCTCAAATGCTGGGGTTGTGCAAGGCATAGATTCATCAAAGGAAACTTCATAGGTCTGAACCACTTGTTTGGTATCGAGGATCCACACTCTATATGCCCTAGAGCTAGAGGCGTACCCAAGGAAAATACCATCCAAGCAGCGAGATTCAAATTTGTCCAAATGCCCCCCCCTTTTGAGCACAAAGCATCTGTAGGCAAATCCACACAGGTGCTTGACGCTCGGCTGCCTACCAAACCGTAGCTCATACGAAGTCTTCCCTAAGAAAGCTCGTAGGAAGATGCGGTTGGCAATGTAACAGGCCATATTCATAGTCTCAGCCCAAAAGCGTCGCGGAGTCCTATGCTCATCAAGCATCGTCTGCGCCATTTCAACAAGTGTGCGGTTCTTTCGTTCCACAACACCGTTCTAAGTAGGGTATAAGGAGACGAGAATTGGTGATCAAGACCTAGGTCACGACAAAAGGTTTCGAAATGAGAGTTACGAAATTCTCTGCCATTGTCGCTGCGGAGAGCCCTCATGGCCTTATGACTCTCATTCCTTAACCTCAAGACCAGATCCTAAACAAAGCCAAAAGCCTCATCTTTGAATTCCATGAAGAACACCCACGAAAAGTGAGAAAAGTCATCCACAACTACAAGCACAAACCACTTCCCACTAACGGAGTGTACCTAAGCAGGACCAACAGTGTCCATATGTAGCAGCTCACCCGGGTAAGAGGTCATAACCTGATTGACACGTGCATGAGAAGCAGCAACCATCTTGCCATGACGACAGGGGTGGCACACTAAGTCCTTTTCTGCTTTCAAATTGGGCAATCCTCGGATCAGGCCCATCGAGCTCAACCTGGCTAGCAGATCAAAACTCAAATGGCCAAGCCTCCTATGCCACCTCCAAATATTAGCAGAAGGACTAGCAACCAAACACCGAGGAGGGCTAGAAACAGATCCAAGGTCAACCTTAAAAACCTACCCATAGGGAAAAATCTGACAAACAAGGTTTACCTGAGCATCAAGCACACAAGAAGAACCCTCCTTAAAACGAACCTCAAACCCTTCCTTGAGAAGTTGTGAGACAGAAACCAAATTGAACCCCAAATTCCTCACCAAAGCCTCTACCAAAGCCTCGGTCACGAGATCCATAGCCGCACTGAAAACGACTAGGAACTCGACTGGCAAAGCGTCTCTCACCACCTGGAGCACGGGCCTGAAAGCTGCCTCCTCTCTCACCACGAACAAAGCAGTCTCTCATCTCACTGCGGTGGGAAGGATCCTACCTACCACCCTGGTAGAACGGATCCTGGTTCACCCAGGCTCTCTCCTACTTCTCAACTCGCTTCCTCCTGAAGCAAAACTCCTCCAAGTGGCCATTCCACTGGCAAAAGTCACAGTGGTAGACAGGCCTCTTGGGAGTGGTGTTAGTCTGGGCCTTAGGGCTTAGGTGGAGTAGCCTTAGGTGGAACAGGCTGCTGGACTCTCTCCTTGCTCACTGGAGGCTTGAGAATCTCAGTCACTACTTTGTCTAGCTTAGCCTATGAGGTCTTGGGTGTCCAGAACTGCTTCTTTGGGGCAGCCTTGGAAGGCTCGTGGTAAACCCCATCAACAGTAGGGTTAGGCTGAGGAGAGGCAGTCTTAAGCTTAATTTGGGAACTCTTCTTCTCACCCAAAGTACTGCACTCTCCTAACCCAAGTCCACTCATATCACCCTCAGCTCTCTTGGTGCTCTCTAAAATCATCCTTAGTTGGGGCTCTCTAGAATACATCCAACTGAGCACCTCTCTCAAGCGGTTGTTCTCATCAACCAAAGTCTGTTTCTTCTCTCTCAGATCCTCCAGAACTAGAGTCTGGGCAGCACAAGTGGGGCAGTCTAGAGAGGGAATAGAGGGAGCAGACTTCTCTAACTTCTTAATGGTGGCATCCCTATCCACCAACATCAACCTCAAAGTAAGACAGCTCTCACACGTGTCAGGGGGTGCTGAAAGCACTTCCAGGTCAGCTCTCACCTGCTCAAGCTCACACCTCAAAGCAGGACAGACCATGCATGCACCCAAAAGCGTGGGTCTAGCCCTAAGCTCTTCCAACTCCATGAGCTGCCCCTCACACTTCACCTTTAACTCAGCTATGTCAACAGCTAGGTGGGGGCACATCTCACACTCAGGCTCCTCACACACAATAGGCTCATCCAGTTTAGAATGGAGCTTGCCTAACTCTATCTTTAGCCTATCCATCTCCTTTACCTGATGAGCATACTTGGTCTTTTGCTCACAGAGATCTCTCATCAAAGTCTCACAGGTAGGGCACTCAAGCTCACTAGTCTGGGCTGGCGCACTCTTCAGCCTCTCAATCTCAGCTAAATCATCAGCCAACTTGGTTTTCTGCTTCTGCAGCTTCTTGGATGCCTTCTCCAACATCCTGTCCTAGGCTTTCAACTCACGACTATTGGCCTCTAACATCTCAAGAATCTCAGCTTGTTCAGGAGTTACCTCTTCATCAGATGAGTCGTTTTCGTTGCCTTGTTTGTTCTAGTCCTCAAGCGCCATGGAGCAGAAGGATCTCCAATGGACCTTGTGCTTGCGCTTGGACTTGGTGGAGACGAAGCAGAGTCCAGCTGGGCCGCCTTGATCTCTCCTCTTGTCCCAGCTTGGTGACGATCTCCTCATCGCTTGAACTCGACGAGGATGAAGAGGCAGAAGAGGACGGTCCACTGCAAAGTCCTCCAAGCTCGGTGAAAAAGGCCTTGTCCCGCTTCCGGTTGTCCGTCTGGTAGCTCTTCAAAGCCTTCCTGAAGTTCTTGATCTTGCCAGAGGGGTGCTTGGAGTGGCCGCGCTTGCCGTAGTCGCGCTTGCCGCAGTGGTACTTGTCGGAGTCGCGGGAGTGGCTCTTGCCCTTCTTGTTGTAGTCGTTCTGTTTGTTCAGGCATTCGGCGATGAAGTGGCCGACCTCTCTGCACTCGAAGCACTTGGGCCTCTCGCCCCTCTTCTTGCTCATCCGGTTGTCATAGGCGCGCTGAAAGCTGCTAGACACCAGGAAAAGCTCATCATCCCCAAGTGACGCCAACTGCTCCTCTATAACAGACATAAGAGCAGAAAACGGAAAGTTGTGAAGCTAGGGGTTAGTAGCGGCCTCACCAGAGGGAGAAGCCAAGGCCAGGCTCTTGGAGCCAGTACAAGTGAGAGAATCTCTCAACTTGTAATCCACGTCTGTGGCCTTGTGCTTGTTGTAAAGAGTCTCCACTCCAATAGTGTCATAGGCCTCAGACTCGATGATCGAGTTAACCTTGATCTCCCATACCTTCCTGTCCAACGCATACAGCAATTTGATAGCCTGCTGATGGTCGGTGTATGGGATCCTCTCAGGCTGGAGTTAACGCGTAACTTGTTGATGATCGACTAAAAATGACCAAACAAGTCATCGATGGACTCACCAGGCTTCTGAACGAAATTCTCATATTCGGGCCTGTAAGTCTCAACGAGACGCCCCTTGATAGTAGCAGTGCCCTCATGGTGTGCACTCAGCAGGGACCGGATCTAAGGGGTAGTCTCGAGGTGGCGTACTCTCTCATAATCAACTGGACAAAGTCCTGAGAAGAGAAACTTAACAGCTTTGGCATTCACCTCATGCTGAGCCACAATCGCTGGGGTAGTGCGCAGAGCAACTGGAAGCACCACAAAGTTCGCACTCTGAGTAGCATCCCATATGTCCTAGCCCTGGTTAAGCAAGAATGCTATCATCCTACCCTTCCAGTAGGAGTTGCCATCGGAGCCAAGAACCGGAATCTTCCCGGAGTGAGTCATAGTCGCTACTGGTTTCTCACTGGTAAAGGTATGAAGAAACCTAACCGGCTATGATACCAATTGTAGGACCGAGACGTGCGACTAGAGAGGGGTGAATAGGAGCATTTAAAAACTCAAAATCACAACCTCCAAGAAGGTGCACAACAAATCTCAAGAGAAACAAAAACAAGGCACCGTCCACTGTGAGGATACGCACCAATGCAAGAAAACTTAAGATCCGACAAAGAATGGCACAGAGGCAACGATCTTGGTAAAACCGCCACACGACACTCACTGCACAGAGGTGCGTTTCACTGACTCACAGCAAGCAAAGAGAATGGTCTTAAAGTAGGGAATGCAAAAATCCAACGCAGAAACACAGTGGAAAAAACAAAGTGGGAAGAATATTGCAACTCCCTGCCTGTATCGGACTGTTCGATGGCCAACACCGGACTGTCCAGTGGGACCGGACTATCCGGTGCCGTCTGCCGAACTGTCCGGTGACACGGCCCGGGCAGAGCCTCACACCGGACTGTCCGGTGGGCGCTGCCAGGACTATCCGGTGAAACTGGACTGTCCGGTGGCCTCTGCCGGACTGTCCGGTAGAGTCGCAAACAGAGGGTTTTCCAATCCAAACCAGACCAAATCTTGTCCAATCTTCATAAAATTTTGCACAGGCTATCTGGACCCTGTTCCAAAGCTTTTACCAAAAGATCAACGCAAAATGGTCAAGGGATCGGTAGGAATTTCAGATTTCGAGAGATGGCAATCTTTGGGCAAGAAGGGGGAAAACACAAAGGAAACTTGCTCGTGGCAATCCTACAGGATTGAGATGAACTAAGTCATTGATCTCCAGATCCTAGCAAGTCCAAAGCATCAGCAAAAGAAGGGATTCAAGCTTGGCCAACACAAACGCCCAAAAGCCAACGATTGAACCCAAAAACCAAAGAGAGAGAGGAAGGGGATGAACACAAGGTGTGCTGCACAAATTTGCTTCGATTAAGTGCCCAAGATGGGTCTATAGATTCAACATACAAGCAGAAATTCATCCCAAGCAACCACCCTCACCCTTCCCACAAGATTAGGAGGCTAAATCCTACTCTAACCTCCCTAACTATGGTGCTCAAGGCTTAAGGACGAAAATCACAAAGGAAAACCTAATCTAGGCGGCCAAGAGTCATTCTAATGACCTGCCTTGGACCTATTTATACCCAAGTGCTATTTAGACAGTTTTGCACTTAGGTCCCTACAACGGGACAAACCCAAAGGACTCAAACGAAAGATTACAGGATATTTTGGGATGGACGACCACAATGAAGTCTTAATCTTCGTATGTTCCACGCAATCCTCGGATGTTCTCCACTGTGGCGAGTAGTCCAATCGGTGATCCAGTCCTCGGTTTTGAAGTCAGAAACCGGGAAACTTTAGGAAATTTTCGCCTGGGCCGGATTTGGCCCAACTTCTCTATCTTGGCGAGTGAAGGCCCAACTCACCAAGGCTTGGGTAGCTTGGTTGACGGTTTTGAGCTGAAGCCGCCAAAGCCTCCCTCGCACGTCTTCGCGCCACGCACTCGGATTGGAGCACCGCGGCTGGCGCCCGGCATCCCTCTGTCCATCGGGGCAACCTCGTAGTCCTTCGGAGGACTTACTCCTGCCGTCGCCATGCCGCTCCTCCAGTGTACCGAACTCCCATGGCCGACAGACGCCGAGCATGCCTCCAGTCCTTCGGAAGGCTTTCCTCTACCTCCAGTCCATCAGGAGGGCCTCCTGTCCATCGGAGGTCTTATGCCCTAGGTCCATCTGGGTCTTTGGCTTCTGTTGACAATCACTCATCACTCTAGAGGCAATGGAGCCGATCCATTGGCTCTCATCTAGTTGTAGGGACCTAAGTGCAAAACTGTGTAAACAGCACTCGGGTATAAATAGGTCCAAGGCAGGTCATTAGAGCAACTCTTGGCTGCCTAGATTAGGTTTTCCTTTATGATTTTCGTCCTTAAGCCTTGAGCTCCATTGTTATGGAGGTTAGAGTAGGATTTAGCCTCCTAATCATGAGGGAAGGTGAGGGTGGTTGCATTGGGACGAATTTCTGCATTATATGCTGAATCTTTAGACCCATCTTGGGCACTTAATCGAAGAAAATTCGTGTAGCAACCTTGTGTTCTTCTCCTCCCCTTCTCTCTTTGGTTTTTGGGTTCAATCCTTGGCTTTTGGGTGTTTGTGTTGGCCAAGCTTGAATCCCTTCCCTTGCTGATGTTTTGGACTCGCTAGGATGTGGGGATTATGACTTAGTTCATCTCAATCCTGCTGGATTGTCACGAGCAAGCCCCCCTTTGTGTTTTTCCCCTGTCTTGTCCCAAGATTGCCATCGCACGAAATCTGAAATTCCCACTGATTCCCTTGATCATTTTGCGTTGATCTTTTGGGAAAAGCTTTGGAATAAGGTCCAGATAGCCTGTGCAAAATTTAGTGAAGATTGGACAAGATTTGGACTAGTTTGGGTTGGAAAACCCCTGTTTGCGACTCTACCGGATAATCCGGCAGAGGCCACCGGACAATCCTGTTCCACCAGATAGTCCGGTAGCACCCACTGGATAGTCCGGTGTGTGGCGCTGTCCGGGCCGTGCCACCGGATAGTTCGGTGTTGGCCACCGGATAATCCAGTCCTCCCAGGGAACTGCAGTGTTCTTCCCTTTCTTGGTTTTTCTGCTATGGTTCTGCTTCAGATTGTTGCATTCCCACTTTCAGACTATTCTCTTTGCTTGCTGTGTGTCAGTGAGACGCACCTTGGTGCAATGAGTGTCAGTCTTGCGATTTTTGCAAAGTTCGTTGCCTCGGTGCCATTCTTGGTCGGATCTTGATCGTTCTTGCATTGGTGCGTATCCTTTCAGTGGACGGCACCCTTGCACTGCTAGGCACATATGTGTTTAGTGGACGGTGCCTGGTTTTGTTTCTCTTGAGATTTGCAGAGCACCTTCTTGGGGATTGTGATTTTGAGTTTTTAAGTGCTCCTATTCACCACCCCCCTCTAGTCGCACGTCTCGGTCCTACATCTCCAAGGATGAGCTAACCAAGTTTATTGCAGTGCAAAACAAGCTTATTGGAAATTTCAGAGCGGAAATTGCTCCAGTTGTGAACGGGCTGAACACCACGGTCACTAATTTTGTGGCTCAGCTCGAAGCTATTGAGAACAAAGTTGCTGCCACCTCTAGTGCTACGTCTTCAACATCTGAGGAGTCCTGAGGTGGACAAAGAAGAGGAATCCAGTGGGATGAAGATGATGAAGACTATATTACACAAGACTGGTATTCAGGTCACAAAGGTAACAAATGTAAACGACCAAAATTACCTCCACTGTCGCGACCACAAAGGCAACAAAGGTAATGATAACCAGCTTCCTCGGGTCAAATTTAAAATTCCTCCTTTCGATGGTTCATATGATGCTGATGCTTACCTAGATTGGGAGATGATTGTTGAACAAAAATCTAATGCCCACATGATTCCTGCTGCCCAACGTGTTCGCTATGCTACTAGTGAATTTACTGGTTATGCTATCCTATGGTTGAATGGTTTAGTTACACTTGATCGAGATCCTTCTACATGGTCCAAGTTAAAACATTTTATGCGTAATCATTTTATTCCTCCTTCTTATAAGCGAGATTTGAAGAAAAAATTGCAACATTTCGATCAAAGCACTCGTTGTGTTAATGAGTACTATAATGATTTGCATGTTGCTATGTTGATGATGAGGATGAAGATACTATGACAGGCTTTTATTCTGGTTTGCGCAAAGATATTCAAAATATTGTTGATTATAAAGAGTACTCCTACACAAACCAAATGTTCCACATTACTGTTTTGGTAGAACAAGAAGTGCAGGGCCATGCACAACTTTTGCGCAACACTTTTGGTGTTTCTTCTTCTTCTAGGTTGTCTTCAAGCAAGGGACTTGCAGCCCCTACTGACACAAGACTCATTTTACTAGCAACGTCTACTAAGCCAGAGGTGAGAAAATCTGCTTTTGTGCCTAAAACAACGAAGACCGATGCTGCCACTACTACCCTTGCTACTACATCATCAAATATTGTGTGCCACTGATGCAAAGGCATGGGACATGCCATGAGAGAGTGCCCTAGCAAGCGAGCCTACATTGCTACAGATGATGGTGGTTACATCTGTAGGACCGAGAGGTGCGACTAGAGGGGGTGCATAGGAGCACTTTAAAACTCAAAATCACAACCCCCCAAAAACTGGTGCTTGAGAGAAGAACTAGACACCGGTCCACTGAACATATAAGTGTCTAGAAACGCAAAGGTGCCATCCACTGAAAGGATACGCACCAAGCGAGAAAACCGTGAGCCAACACAACAAAGACACCGAGGCAACTGATCTTGCAAGTCTGCCAAATGAAACTCGCCACACCGAAGTGTGACTCACTGTCTTACAGCAAGTAAAGAAAATGGTCTGGCAATGGGGAATGCAAATCCAAAGCAAAAACACAGCGGAAGAAGCAAACTGCAGAGACACAGCTCCTACCCTAGACATGCCTCATAGTCCAGTGTCAGGGTCCAGATAGTCCAATTCCACCGGACAGTCTGGTAGGGGCTACCAGATTGTTCGGTGCAAACCCTGCTTGGCTCTCGACACCGGACAGTCTGGTGAGGGCCATCGGATAGTCCGGTTCCATTGGACATTGTGCTGGCTCAACCGAATAGTCCAGTAAAGTCGCAGGAAAGGGGGTTTTCACACCCAAATCTGTCCAAATCATTTCCAATCTTCATGAGATTTTACACAGGCTATTTGGACCCTATTCCAAAGCTTTTCCCAAGAGAACAACTCAAAATGATCAAGGGATCAGCGAGAATTTCAAATCTCGTGAGATAGCAATCTTTGGGCAAGAAAGGGGGAAAACTCAAGGGAAGGCTTGCTCATGGCAATCCAGCAGGATTGAGATGATCTAGGTCATAATCTCCACATCCTAGCTTGTCCAAAAGAGCCAAAAGAATAGGATTAACTCACGGTCAAAGCAAATCACCAAAAGCCTTTGAGTTTCATCCAAAAATCATCTAGAGAAGGGGGAGGGAGATGGCTGCACACAAGAGCACGAATTAGGGACGAATCTTGCCTTGATTAGAGGAGGAAATCAGTTTACAAGAGGTTCCTCACAGCCTACCACCCTTCATCCTCCCACTAATGCAAAGTACTTAGCCAAGGGGACTCTCAAATCCTAAGCGAAGCACCCAATTTGATCTCTAAGCTCTTGGCTGGTTGCAAACTAAGCCTCGGGCTTCTAGAGGTAGAAGAGTCATCTAAATGACCAGCCACTTATGTATATATAGCCCAGGCCTAACTGACATAGTTTACACTAAGACCCCTGTATTACAGAGACGCCTGTAGGGGCCAAAACGGAAAAGACTCAACTATCTCGGGGACGGACGACCACGATGGAGTTTTCATCTTCTTCGGATGCACGCTAACTCCCGTATGATGTCCACGTGGCCAGTAGTCCAAATCCATCGATCAACCCCCAGTTTTGAAGTCAGAAACCAGGAAACTTTAGTGTTTCCTTCCTGGGCCTGGAACGGCCCACTCCACTCTATCTCGGCGAGAATGAGCCCATTGGCTGAGTCTGGTAGCTTGGTGGAAGGGTGGCGGATTTGAGCGAATCGGCCAACGCCCTCGCCCGTCTTCGCGCCATGCACTCGGGTTGGAGAACCACAGTGGCACCCAGCATCCCTTGTCCATCGGGGTCGCCTCGCAGTCCTTCAGAGGTCTTACACTTACCGTTGTCGTGCCGCTCCTCCATGTACCGAACTCCCATGGCGAACCGATGTCCAGCATGCCTCTAGTCCTTCGGAGGACTTCCTCTACCTCTAGTCCATCGGAGGGCCTCCTGTCTATCGGAGTTCTTGTGCCCAAGTCCTTCTGGGTCTTTGACTTCTGTTGGCATTCACTCATCACTATAGAAGCAATGGAGCCGGTCCATTTTCTCTCAATCTCCCCCTTGATGAGTGCATTGCCAACACCTTCTACCTATAACTTGAAATAGAACAAAAGCAAGAAAAACAAGCATAAAACCGAAAAGAAAGTAGAAAAGAATAAAGTTGCGCAAAATGCCCAAAAGCCAAACACAAGCAAGGAAGGGCAAATTGAGGCAACAAAAACAAAGCCAAAGATCGACCCCCTAAGTTAAGGGAAACCGCTCAATGCAGTCGATCAAACTAAAGCATGACCCCTCAAGAAAGAGGCAAACCAGCTCAACACAGTCATGCTTAAGCAAAGCATCGGCTCCTCCAGAAAGCTGCAAAAGGCTCAACTCACCGATGCAAGAGCATGCTAAAAGCGCAAACTCCCTGAATGCACAGCTCCCCCTCAACTAAATCTCTCTAGAATTCTCCCCCTTGGTCCATGAACTCCCCCTAGGAGCAACAATCTCTCCCATAAGTCAAGATCTCTCCCCCTTGTTGACTATGGACACATCAAGGGTTCATAGAATTCGACTCCCCCAGAACTAGACAACTCCCCTTCAAAATATGCCATAAAATGCGGAAAGTGTACAACGAAGAGCTCAGCAGGGATGAAAAGCTAGTAAATACAAGTTCTAGCATACAGAGCAAGTGAGGGCAATGAAGCATGCAAACAAGCTCAATTGAATCTATCTTATACAGTTCAGGAGCATGTTTTTCAGGGTTGTGGAAAAGAAAGCAGCACCAACATGAATAGCATCTAGCAAGATAGGCATGAACAGCAAGATGCTAGGAAAACATACAAGGTGTGCTACTCTCAACCAAAGCATATACAATAGGCCATAAGCAATTTAGAGTCATGCAGATTTCAGATTTAGCAATTTGTCACTTCATGCAAATCAGTACATGTTCCAAGGGTTATTCACTTGTCTTTGCCACTTCTTACCAACCAATGCCAAGGCTAGGTTCAGAAAACTATCAAAAACTTAAGACAAGGTTTTGGTCATACACAACCTAGTCCATGTTCATGCCAAAGTACAAAGGCAAGCTATCTCAAACTAGAACAGTGTGACAAGCGAACCCACCTGGATCTTTTAAATTCAGCTCATAAGACACACCAAGTGCACAGTTTTAATTCAGATTTCAGGTAAGGTGTCATAAATGCTTAGGCAGAATCTTAACAAAGGCATATGACTAGCATATCCAAGCATGAGAAGCTAGCATAGCATTCAACATTCCTACACATGCCAGGTAGCCAAGTCAATTGGTGATCATGGTTTTTGATTTTCAAGAAACAAAAAAGGAACTTAGCTCACAAATGAGCAAACGCGCTAAGCTCTAACGCTTGGTGAAGATATCAGCCAACTAGTTCTCGGTCTCCACATGGATCAAGTCTATATCTCCCTTCTCATAGTGATCTCTCAGAAAGTGAAACCTCACGTCTTTGTGTTTGGTTCTGGAGTACAAGAGTGGTTCATAGCTACAGAAATAGTAGAAGTAGAGTCTACTAGGATAGGGATCTTCCTAAAGCTTTAGGCCAAAGTTACCCAAGGTAGCTCTCATCCAAAGCAACTGGGAGCAGCAACTAGCAGCAGCAACGTATTCGGCTTTTGTGGTGGAAGTGGCTACGCTAGATTGCTTGCGTGAGGACCAAGAGACAAGAGAAGAACTGAGAAACTCGCAGGTGCCAGAAGTAGACTTGCGCTCCAGCCGACAACCCAGAAAATTAGCATCCGAATACCCTCTGAGAGAGAGCGTCGAAGCTGAAGAGAACCAAAGACCATGCTCAGGAGTGTATTTCAGATACCTAAAGATGCGCTTCACCACTTGACGGTGTGATGTCCTCGATGAGGCCTAAAATCGTGCACAGAGGCAAACCACAAAATGAAATGTCCGGCCTGGTCACCGTCAGGTACAAAAGTGAGACGATCATCACTTGGTACTCTCTTTTCGTCCACCACATCCCCTTCTTCATCTGCATCAAGAGCCATAATTTGTGTTGACATGGGAGTCGCCATGGGCTTGGAGTCTCCCATATCAAACTTCCTCAGAATGTCCTTTGTGTACTTGGCTTGATGGATGAAGGTTCCTTCATGCCCTTGCTCGATTTGCAGTCTAAGGACAAACTGCAACTCTCCCATCATGTTCATCTCAAAGTCCTTCGACATCTGCTCAGAAAACTTGGTAACAAGAGAGTGAGACGACCCACCAAAGATGATATCATCCACGTATATTTGGACAATAAGAAGATCACTACCATGCTTGAGGAGAAACAAGGTCTTATCAACATTCCCCATTTTGAAACCCTGGTTTAGCAAAAAGGTTTTCAATCTCTCATACTAGGCTATAGGGGCTTGTTTCAAACCATACAAGGCTTTTTGCAATTTGTAAACATGGTTATGGTGTTTAGCAATTTCAAATCCAGGGGGTTGCTTGACATAAACCTCTTCTTGAATGAAACCATTTAGAAAAGCAGACTTCACATCCATTTGAAAAAGCTTAAACCCATGGAAGCTGCAAAGGCTAAGAGAATACGTATAGCTTCCAGGCGTGCAACTGGAGCAAACGTTTCCTCATAGTTTATCCCCTCTTTTTGACAAAAACCCTTAGCTACAAGTCTAGCCTTGTTCCACACAACAATGCCATCCTTTCCTTGCTTATTTTTGATTTTGTACCAATAGGATTGCAATGTGGTGGTGTCTCTACCAAAACCAAAACCTCATTCCTCTCGAATTTTTCTAACTCCTCATGCATGGCACTAACCCAATTACTGCAGAAAGAGCATGTCCAACATCCTTGGGCTCAAAGGAGGCAACAAATGCAGCATGAGCAAAGAAAGCGATAGAACCTATCTGGGACCTCAAGGTCCTCACATGAAAATCACCAATGATACCATGTGGGGGGTGATCCCACTGTACCTACCGAGATGGAGCAATCTTGGAGGTCACCTCCCTTGCGTCCTCAGTGGGGCCAGCCTCTACTTAAGCTTGCAGTCAGGGGAGCCAGGAGAAAGCCATCGGCAAGAGTCCTTCTTCATCTTTAGAGCTCGTAGCAAAGGGGGCAGGAGCTGCAGCTTGTGTAGTGGCTCCTGCATCACCAGCATCTACCTGAACATCCTCATCTTTGAAGATGGGAGTTCCTTCTTCATCATCACCTGAAAGCTCAAAAGCAGGGGTTGTGCAAGGCATAGATTCATCAAAGGAAACCTCACAGGTCTCTACCACTTGTTTGGTATCAAGGATCCAGATTCTATATGCTATAGAGCTAGAGGCGTACCCAAGGAAAAAACCATCTGAGCAGTGAGATTCAAATTTGTCCAAATGCCCCCCTTTTTGAGCACAAAGCATCTGTAGCCAAATGCACGCAGGTGCTTGACGGTAGGCTGCCTACCAAACTGAAGCTCATACGAAGTCTTCCCTAAGAAAGCTCGTAGGAAGATGCGGTTGGCAATGTAACAGGCCATATTCATAGCCTCAACCCAAAAGCGTCGTGGAGTCCTATGCTCATCAAGCATCGTCTGCGCCATTTCAAAAAGTGTGCGGTTCTTTCGTTCCACAACACCGTTCTAAGTAGGGTATAAGGAGATGAGAATTGGTGATCAAGACCTAGGTCAAGACAGAAGGTTTCAAAATGAGAGTTACGAAATTCTCTGCCATTGTCGCTTCGGATAGCCCTCATGGCCTTAGGAATCTCATTTCTTAACCTCAAGACCAAATCCCGAACAAAACCAAAAGCTTCATCTTTGTACTCCATGAAGAACACCCATGAAAAGAGAGAAAAGTCATCTACAACGACAAGCACATACCACTTCCCACTGACCGACTGTACCCGATCATGACCAACCATGTCCATATGCAGCAACTCACCCGGGTAAGAGGTCATCACCTGATTGATAGGTGCAAGAGAAGTAGCAACTATCCTACCATGATGACAAGGGTGGCACATTATGTCCTTTTCTGCTTTCAAGTTGGACAATCCTCGGATCAGACCCATCGAGCTCAACCTAGCTAGCAGATCAAAACTCAAATGGCCTAGGCTCCTATGCCACTTCTAGATATCAGCAGATGGAACAGCTACCAAACACCGAGGAGGGCCAGAAACAGATGCAAGGTCATCCTTAAAAACCTACCCATAGGGCAAAATTCGATAAACAAGGTCTTCCTTGGCATCAAGCACACAAGAAGAACCCTCCCTAAAGTGAACCTCAAACCCTTCCATGAGAAGTTGCGAGATAGAAACCAAATTTAACCCCAAAAATCCTCACCAAAGCAACTTGTCTAAGGGAAAGCTTGCCAAAAAGTGCAACAGAACCAACACCCAACACTTTACCTTGACCATTATCCCCGAATGTGATATACTCCTTGGTGCTCATGGGGTTGAGGGCTGGAGAACCATCTGCAGTGCCCTCTCATGTGCCTAGAGTAGCCGAAGTCCATAATCCATATGTCCTCTAGGCCTCAATCCTGTAAAATCAAGGAAAGCGAGAGTGAGCAAATGGTCCAGCACTGGGGTTAGTGAAACTGTTGAACCAGTGCCAAGCCATCTACTCAAAGGTGGGAAAGCACAGTCAAAGTAAGCATCACCATGATCTAGGTACCCATGACCTCCAAAGCGTGAGCTCTCAAGCCCTCTACCAAAACCTCGGTCACGAGGTCCATAGCTGCGCTGAAAATGACTAGGAGTTCGGTCAGGAAAGCGTCTCTCACCACCAAGAGCACAGGCCTAAAAGCCGCTTCCTCTCTCACTACTAGCAAAGCGGTCTCTCATCTCACCGCGAGCAAAGCAGTCTCTCAACTCACCTCGATAGGGAGGATCCTGCCTACCACCCTGGCAGAACTGATCCTAGTTCCCCCAAGCTCTCTCCTGCCTCTCAGCCCACTTCCTCCTGAAGCAAAACTCCTCCAAGTGACCATTCCGCTGGCAAAACTCACAGTGGTAGACAGATCTCTTGGGCATAGGCTGAGGCTGGGTCTTGAGCTTTTGGTATGGTGGTGAAGCCTTAGGTGGTGCTGGCTGCTGGACTTGGTTCTTGCCTGAAGGCATAAGCACTTCTTCTACTGTCTTGTCCAGCTTGGCTTATGTTGCCTTGGGTGTCCAATATGACTTCCTTGGGGCAGCCTTGGGAGGCTCATGCTAAACCCCATCAATAGTAGAGTTAGGCTCGGGAGAGGCAGTGTTAGGCTTGATCAGGGCACTCTTCTTCTCACCCGAGGTACTACACTATCCCAACCTAAGTCCACTAGTGTCACTCTCACCACACTTATTCGCCTCTATGATCATCCTAAGCTGAGGTTCCTTGGCATACATCCAGCTCAGCACCTCCCTCAACATATAGTTGTCCACTTCAAGGATCAACTTCTCCTCTCTCAGATCCTCTAGAATCAAAATCTTGGTAGCACATGTGAGACAGTCTAGAGAGGGAATCATAGGAGCAGCCTTCTCAAGCTTCCTAATGGTGGCATCCTTCTCGACCAACTACAGCCTCAAAGTGAGACAGTTCTCACACGTGTCAGGGGATGTTGAAAGCACCTCAAGGTCAGCTCTCAGTTGCTCAAGTTCCCTCCTCAAGGTAGTACAGACCAAGCACACACCCAAAAGTGTGGGTCTAGCCCTAAGCTCCTCCAACTCCTTGAGCTACCCCTCACACTTCACCTTCAGCTCAGCAATGTCAACCGCTAGGTGGGGCAAGACTCACACTCAGGCACCACACTCAAAGTAGGCTCATTTAGTTTAGACTAAAGCTTGCCTAACTCATCATTTAGCCTATCCATCTCCTCTACCTGATGAGCATACTTGCTCTTCTGCTCATGAAGGTCATTCATGAGGGACTCACAGGTAGGGCACTCAAACTCACTGGGCTAGGCTTGCACACTCTTTAGCCTTTGAATCTCAGCCAAAGCATCAGCAAGCTTGGCATTCTGCTTCGGTAGCTTCTTGGCTGCCTTCTCCAACAACTTATCCTTAGCTTTCAACTCTGAGTAGCATTCCATATGTCCTCACTCTGGCTAAGCAAGAAAGCTCTCATCCTACCCATCCAGTAGGGATAGCCATCCAAGCCAAAAACTGGAACCTTCCCAGAGTGCCCCATAGTCGCTACTGGTTTCTCACCGGTAAAGGTATGAAGAAACCTAACTGACTCTTATACCAATTGTAGGACCGAGACATGCGACTAGAGGAGGGTGAATCGGAGTGCTTTAAAACTCAAAATCACAAGCCCCCAAAAACTAGTGCTTGAGAGAAGAACTAGACACCGTCCACTAAAAGGATACGTAGAAAGCGAGAAAACCGCGAGCCAACACAACAAAGACACCGAGGCAACGAATCTTGCAAGTCCTGCCACACGACACTCACTGCACCGAACGTGTGACTCACAGTGTTACAACAAGTAAACAGAATGGTCTGGCAGTGGGGAATGCAAATCCGATGTAAAAACACAGCGAAAGAAGCAAACAGCAGAGACACAGCTCCTGCCCTAGACACGCCAGATAGTTTGGTGTCAGGGTCTCGACAGTCCAATTCCACCGGACAGTCTAGCAGGGGCTACCAGATTGTGTGGTGCAAACCATGCCTAGCTCCTGATGCCGAACAGTCCGGTGAGGGCTACCGAATAGGTCCGATTGCACCACACAATCCACTGGCTCTACCGGATAGTCCGGTAAAGTCGCTGGAAAGGGGGTTTTCACACCCAAATCTGTCCAAATCTTGTCCCATCTTCATGAGATTTTACACAAGCTATCTGGACCCTATTCCAAAGCTTTTCCTAAGAGATCAACTCAAAGTGATCAAGGGATCAGCGGGAATTTCAGATCTCGTGAGATGGCAATCTTTGGGCAAGAATGGGGGAAAACTCAAGGGAAGCTCGCTTGTGGCAATCCAGCGGGATTGAGATGATCGAGGCCATAATCTCTACATCCTAGCAAGTTCAAAAGAGCCAAAAGAATAGGATTAACTCATGGGCAAAGCAAATCACCAAAAGGCTTTGAGTTTCATCCAAAATTCAACTAGAGAAGGGGGAGGGAGATGGCTGCACACAAGAGCATGAATTGGGGATGAATCTTGTCTTGATTAGAAGAGGAAATCAGTTTACAAGAGGTTCCTCATAGCTTACCACCCTTCATCCTCCCAAGAATGCAAAGTACTTAGCCTAGGAGACCATAAAATCCTAAGCTAAGCAGCCGATTTGATCTCTAAGCTCTTGGCTGGATGGAAACTGAGCCTCGGGTATCTAGAGGTGGAAGAGTCATCTAAATGACCAGCCACTTGGGTATATATAGCCCAGGCCTAACTGGCACAGATTACATTAAGACCCCTATATTACAGAAACGCCTGTAGGGGCCAAAACGGAAAAGACTCAACTATCTCCGAGACGGACGACCACGATGGAGTTTTGATCTTCTTCAGATGCACGCTAACTCTCGGATGATGTCCACGTGGCCAGTAGTCGAAATCCGCCGATCAACCCCTAGTTCTGATGTTAAAAGCCAGGAAACCTTAGTGTTTCCTTCCTAGGCCTGGAATGGCCCACTCCACTCTATCTCGGCGTGAATGAGCCCGTTCGCTGAGTCTGGTAGCTTGGTGGAAGGGTGGCTGATTTGAGCGAATCCGCCAATGCCCTCGCACGTCTTCGCACCATGTACTCAGGTTGGTGCACGGCGGTGGCACCCGGCATCCCCTGTCCATCGAGGTCACCTCACAGTCCTTCGGAGGTCTTACACTTGCTGTCGCCGTGCCGCTCATCCGTGTACTGAACTTCCATGGCTAACTGCCATCGAGCATGCCTCTTGTCCTTCAGAGGACTTGTTTCTACCTCTAGTCCATCAGAGGGCCTCCTGTCCATCAGAGGTCTTGTGCCTAAGTCCTTCTGGGTCTTTGGCTTCTGTTGACAATGACTCATCACTCCAGAGGCAATGGAGCCGGTCCATTGGCTCTCAACATCAGTACTAGTGATGTTGAGGATGATGTACAAGCTTCAGATGAGGAGTCTATAGCTTTTGGCCAAGATGATGCAGAAGATTACACCCACAATGGCGCATATGTTGTCCAGCGTGTCTTGAGTGCATAAGTGGAACAAGAGGACAAGCTTCAACGGCATAATCTATTTCAGATTTATTTTATCATCAATAAGTGTCGTGCTCGTATTATCATTGATGGTGGGAGTTTCTTTCCACACATGCCCACTCTCATCCTTATCATATTCAGTGGCTTAACAACAGCGGTAAGGCCAAGGTAACACACACTGCGCGAGTACATTTTTCTCTTGGTACATATCATGACTATGCAAATGGTGATGTTGTTCCCATGCAAGCATGTCCTCTTTTGTTGGGTAGACCATGGGAATTTGATACTAATGCAACTCATCATGGTAAAACTAATACACACACATTCATGCATAAGGGCAAGAAAATTACGTTGCTGCCTTTGACCTCTACTGAAATTATGAAATGTGACAGGGCCATAGCTGAAACTGCAGAACGTGATAAGGCTTTAGCTTCTAAAAATCTGCAAGCATCAAAATCTGTTGTGCCCTTTGAAACTGAACTATCCACTCCATCTACTAGTTCTCCTGCTATTAAATTAAAGGGAGGTGCTATGCTTTCTACAAAATTTGATCTTGCCGATTGTGCTTTCGATGATGCTTCTGGTTATGCTTTATTGTGCAAGAGGGTTCAATCTTTGCTTAATGATATGCCTCCCTCATTGCCGCCTGCTGTTACTAACCTTTTGCAGGAATTTAAGGATGTCTTCCCTGCTGAAATTCCACCTGGCTTACCACCATTACGAGGGATTGAGAATCAAATTGATTTGATTCCAGGTGCCACTTTGCCCAACCGTGCTGCATATAGGACCAAACCAGAGGAGACTAAGGAGATTCAGAGATAAGCCTAAGAGCTATTGGATCATGGGTACATACGTGAGAGCCTAAGTCCTTGTGCTGTTCTGGTCATTTTGGTTACTAAGAAAAATGGTTCGTGGCGTATGTGTGTTGAATGTAGAGCCATTAATAATATAACTATTCGTTATCGTGATCCTATTCCTCGCTTAGAAGACATGCTTGATGAATTATGTGGCTCTGTTATGTTTACCAAAATTGATTTGCGTAGTGGCTACCATGAGATTCGAATGAAATTAGGTGATGAATGGAAAACTGCCTTCAAATCCAAATTTGGCTTGTATGAGTGGTTAGTCATGCCTTTTGGGTGAACTAATGCACCTACCACTTTCATGCGCTTGATGAATGAGGTTCTCCATTCTTTTATTGGTAAATTTGTGGTGGTTTAGGTCGATGATATTTTGATCTATAGCAAATCTTTGGAGGAACATTTTGATCACCTACATGTTGTTTTTGCTGCGCTACGCGATGCGCGCTTATTTACTAACCTTAAGAAGTGAACCTTTTGCACCGACCCAGTTGGTTTTCTTGGCTATATTGTTGCTCCACAGGGAATTGAAGTGGATAAGATGAAGATTGACGCCATTATGAGCTGGCTTACACCGACAACTATCACACAGGTCCATAGTTTTCTTAGTCTTGCTGGTTTCTATCGGTGCTTTGTGAAGGATTTCAGCACCATCGCTGCCCCGCTTAATGAGTTGATGAAGAAAGGAGTGATGTTCCACTGGGGTTCAGCACAAGAACAAGCTTTCAACACGCTAAAAGATAAGTTGACACACGCACCTCTACTATAACTTCCGGATTTTGGTAAGACTTTTGAGCTCAAATGTGATGCAAGTGGAATTGGAATTGGAGGTGTGCTTCTACAAGAAGGTAAACCTGTTGCGTATTTTAGTAAAAAATTGAATGGTCCATCTTTGAATTATTCAACTTATGATAAAGAGTTATATGCTTTGGTTCATGTTTTGGAGACTTGGCAGCATTATCTTTGGCCTAAAGAATTTATTATCCATTCCGACCATGAATCTTTGAAACATATTAGAAATCAAGCTAAGCTAAATAAACGACATGCTAAATGGGTTGAATTTACAGAGTTGTTTCCATATATCATTAAGCACAAGAAAGGAAAGGAGAATGTTATTGCAGATGCTTTTTCTCGCCGTTATACTATGTTGTCACAACTTGATCATCGCATCTTTGTTTTAGAGACCATAAAAGGGTTGTTGGCTGCTGATTTTGACTTTAAAGAGGCTTTTGAAAATTGCAGAAAGGGACGTACATGGAATAAGTATGTGTTGAATGATGGACTTCTTTTTCAGGCTAACAAGTTATGAGTCCTAGATAGCTCCGTCTTTTGTTTCTGCAGGAGGCACATGGAGGCAGATTGATAGGTCATTTTGGTGTGAAGAAGATGACGGATGTAGTGGCTACGAATTTTTTTGGCCCAAGTTCAAGCGGGATGTCGAACGGTATGTGGCACGCTGCACGACCTGCAATAAAGCTAAGTCTCATCTAAACCCACATGGTCTTTATTTGCCTCTCCCAGTTGCTAGTATTCCTTAGGCTGATATTTCTATGGACTTTGTTTTGGGTTTGCATTGGACTAAGAGGGGGAGAGATACCATTTTTGTTGTTGTGGATCGGTTTCCGAAAATGGCACAATTTATACCTTGTCATAAAACGGACGATGCTTCTGACATTGTTGATTTGTTTTTCAATTAGATTGTTCATTTACATGGTTTGCCAAATACTATTATTTCAGATTGTGATGCTAAATTTTTGAGTCATTTTTGACGGAGCTTATGAAATAAATTGGGGGATGAAACTTTTATTTTCTACTACATGTCATCCACAAACGGCTTGAGTTGCTAGCAGATTAAAGATAATACATGTAAGCTTGAGTTGCTTGCAGATTTTGGGGTCCGTCCCCCATTTAACATTCCAGATTTGAAACGATATTAGGGGGAAGATGATGAGCTAGCGTCGAGGACGACTTCACTTCAAGAGGGGGATGATGATGAGGACATCACTCCTATGATTATGCAAGGACCAATTACAGGAGCACATGCAAGACAATTAAACCAACACGTGAGCTCATTCCTAAGTGGTCGCACCTATACTTGTGAGGATGGTATGCTACCTAATGTTATTGCTGATTATATTGTACTTAGGAACTTGGAAGAGGACCATGAACGCCTTGGAGATCAGCTCAGACTAGAACGAGGGCAAGAAGGACATCCAACTCAAGATGGAGTCCCAATTCTACTCGCAGTCAACTCTCTCGGCATCCAGGACCAGTCATCAGTAAAATCATCGCCCAGGCCACAAACGGGCTCCGATTTCGATGATCTACATATTCCTAGAAAGATAAGAAGATAACCTTTCCAATGCCACCAGTTTTAGATCATTTGGACTTCGAAGTGGACAGGAATCCTCATTGCAACTTGCTGGACAGAATCTATCGAAGGTGCTGCGCCGCCCTTCTAGGCTGTTGGCCCATGTATCATGTTGGAGTCCATTGTGGATACATCTAGGGTTTGAAGGTCGACCTTATGACCTATATAAACAGTAGCCACCTCCCACGATAGGTTTTCGGTTTTGCTTAAGAGTATTCTGTCGTGAACAGTTTGCCGTGTAGGTTTGTGATGCCCTAACTTTGTGAGCACAAGTTAAATCTTGATTGCGTTCTTCCTCGTTCTTGATGATGTTTTGTTGGTTGCATTGCAGAAACAATTGCCTTCTTGGTGAGGTCGATTGCATATGTCACGTGGTTGATAACCATTGGAGCAGGGGTATAGTGAGTGCAAGGATTCGAACCTTTGCCTCAGAGCCTTCATCATCAACATCGAGTCTCCACCCCTAAACTGATGTACCTCATGAAAGATTGGGCCTAACCTACATCATACAGCTTCAGCAGCATCCTCCAGCTTCTTTAGCATGTGGTCCATCTTGGTGGCGAGCATGTCAATGCTATCAATATGGTGGACTCCACGGGGCTTATTGTTCACCCTCTCTTGTTTCCATCCATGGTTGCTTGTCATCTTCTCGATGAGACAGCGGGCAGTAGTGACACTCAAAGAAAGGAAAGATCCTCCCGTGGCTGCATCGAGGTGTTCTTGCGCGAACCGGTGTAGTCCATGGAAGAAATTCTGGATGATTAGCCACTGTTCCATTCCATGGTGGGGGCAGGCGGTGATGTACTCTTTGAGTCTCTCCCATACCTCCGCCACCGTCTCTTTTGCAAGCTGTTGGAAGCTCGAGATTTGGTTCCTCAGTGAGCTTGTCTTCCCTAGAGAGAAGTACTTTGGAAGGAAGGCATTTGAGCATGCCTCCCATGTTGCCAGGTTTGTGCGGTTCAGGTAAAACCACTATTTCACCCTTCCCACTAGTGAAAATGGGAAGAGGCAGAGTTGAACAGCATCAGAGGTTGCATCCTTGATTGTCAATGTGCTGCATATCTCTAGGAATTGCTGTTGATGGCTGTTAGCATCCTCTGATGCCAATCCGCAAAATGAACTAGCTTGGACCATATGGATGACACCTGGCTTGAGCTTAAAACCTTCTCCAACCTACACTTCAGGCCCAGTGGGAATGTTGTTGCTGGATAGGATGGAGAACTCACAAATGGTCTTTCCGGGCATAGTTGGTGTCGGTGGAGTTGTACTCGTGGATCCAAACTCCAATGTTAATGGCATAGGCCTCTACCCGTGGATTGTCTTTTGACGGACTCTCCCTCTAAGCAGCGACTCTGGATTGTTGTGGAAATTTGCCGGTAGGTCGAAACCAGTCATACACCTATCTATCACCCAACAATAAAGTAGACATAGGCAAATGAGCCCGCTAAGAGATAGTGGTATGTTATCAAGTTATAAGTACCTAGGTTCGAACAACTCAAACTTCTATTGCCAATTGCTTCCCCGACAACGTCTCTTAGCGTAACAGATTTTACTCCGCAAGCGCATGGAGATTCGCTGTAGTTTTTTCACTCAGAGTATTTCGGTATCGTAAAAATCCACAGGGAAGCAAGGGAAAAAAGGTGGAGTGAAATGTCGAACTTTCAACGGTACTAAATAACTTAGATAAATACCAGATATTCTTACACTAGGGTAAGATAGACAAGATAGGGTACGGTGGGAAGAGTAAAAAGGGACCAAACCGTTCAGCAGCTACATATAGCTATTTGGGAGGACAACAAGTGAGGTTAAGATATCCAAACTCTATGTCTTAACTGCTGCATAGGAGTATTCGCGGTTGAACTAAGTTAATTGAACACGAACTAGAGTCTTGCGTCGAGCGAAATTCTAGACTACACTGAGGAGGCATGGGGTTAGATAGTTGGCCAATTGAAAGGCAACTGGCTAATGCCTATAGGCTTACCGAACCATGGAGTCAGATTACAGAGGCTCCCTAATGCTGTCACCAATAGGGGCTACCAACCAGATCTGCGTGGGTAAGATGGCACGCTAAAATAGTGATCAAGTGAGAACGTGATCACTAAAGCTCGTCCTTGATCAGAGGGTGAGAGCTAACTTAACCTTAGATCAGAGCCTAAGGCAAGCTTATAGCACCGGTAAGTCAAGCAAGATTCAAAGAACTTAAAGGACAACACAAACCTAAGCCTTGGTCGAGTGTGCAAAAAGGTACACCACACTAGGCAAGTGTAAGCAATAAAGTAAAGTATAACTGATAGATAGATCAATGAAATATATTATACTACAGTAGTAAGAGTACAAAAGATAGAAAGATACAAGAGGCTTTACCAAGACTCGAAGCTAACTCCGAAATCCCTGAGGCAAAGACTCAGACTCAACTCTATCTCCCAGGACTAACCTATTACTACAAGACTAAGACAATGGTATGCTTTCTCAACTTCCACACTTCACAAGTGAGTGTAACACCCTATTTTACCTTCAGCAGTTTTCAATAAATTTACTACGTCTTGTTTAATTCTCTAAGGTTTTCATGCCTAGCCTTGAATGTCATTATTTATTTTATTTGAACAAATAATTAAATTCATCATAGATCAACCATGTTTGTCCATTCATGCAGGTGCATATTTTATTGTCCGTGTGAATCTCAGTTTTGAAAATTCAGTTTTATCTGAATTTTAAATGTAGTTTCAGTTTTGGTTTTTGAGAAAAAGGGGAGAGGGCAAAAGAAAAACAAAAGGCTAAAAGGAAGGGCGAGCAGCATAGGCCAACCAGCAGTCCAGCCCATCTCCCTCAGCTCACTCGCTCCCCTCCTTCCCCGCTGACCACCCAGGCTGAGTGGCCCAAGCCGAGCCAACTCAACCTACTCCCTTCTCCCCTCCTCACTCTCTGCGGGTGGACCCGGCCGCCCTGAGCCGCTGACCAGCGGGCCCCGCCTGGTCAGGGCCTTCTTCCACCCCGCGCCGCTGCCGCTAGACCAACCTCTCCGTCTTCTCTGCTCCATGGCCCCATGCGCACCTTCTCCACCAGCGCAGTGCGCCTACCCGCAGCCCCACGCACCCCTAAGTAGACGCAGCTGCAGACCCGAGTCCAGGTCCAACCGAACTAAGGGACGACTCGTACCACCTTCTAGTTCGAGCTCGAGTCCGAGCTGGACTCGTGTTGTCGCCACCATATAAAGGGAATGCCCAGCACTGCTGCCGCACCCTTTTGCTCGTCCGTACCGCACCCAAGGCCTAGCGCTCTTCACCCTTGCCAATTTCGCCGCCGAAGCACCGCTCTGGTGAGCTCTTCCATCGCCAAATTTCGCCACCGTCGAGGCCTTTTCCAGCAAATTTGACCGCCGTTACTCCTTCGTAGGACCATCGCAGCCCTACCCCACTGATCTAGGACATTCGTGGCCATCTCCTCAATGCCCTTCTGCGAGCCTCTACGTAGCCGTCCGCCTCTGCTCAGTCACCGGCCCTCTCCGTACACTCACTACTGACCCCGAGCACACGACGAGTTTCACCGTGTTTCTCTCTCTCTCTCTCTCTCTGACCAAATCCGGTGTCAATCAATGCCCTAAAGCGCCCCAACCTTTGCTCGCTGATGATGCACTGCCGCATAGGGTCGACTCTACTGCCGCGGTCTTTGGTCGCCGTCAGCCGACCCGGCCCCATTCAACCGTGGCCGTCCGATCCCGATCCAACAGCCCCCACGCGCTGGCACCGGTCAACTCTGGTTAAACGCCGGTAAGCCGCTAACTTTTTGCAAAAGAACCCTTGTAGTTCCTGCAAATTAACCAGCCATCCGTCAAAGTTTATAGAAGGCCCTGTTTTTAATGTTTTAGGCCCTAGTTTTGAAAACTAATTGCGAAAAAGTCCTAGCAGCTTTTTAAAGGCTATAGCTTCTCCATTTTAAATCGTTTTCGGCGATTCTCGCGCCCATGTGATGATAGAAACGCGTAGATTAATTTTAAACATGTTTTGTGCTTTGTTTTTATGTAATGGTGTACTGTTTCTCATCTTTTTGCCTCTGTTTGCATGCATGTGTGTATGTGGTTGCGTGTTTGGTGCAATGTTTGATGTGTAGACGTTGATCCGCCTATTGAGTTTGAAGAACAACCACCCGAAGCCTCTGAGCAGCAGTAAGGAAACTTTGAAGAAGGCAAGTATAACACAAACAACACCCAATAATTTCTTTGAATCACTGCATTATTTGCATTTAAATTTTGGAATGCCTATAAGGATATTACCTTGGCTACATTTTATCCTGATACTCACCTTTTGGGGATGCATATGGTTATGTTGTGCTTGGTGCTGCGTGAACACACGCCCTTTTGTTAACTAATCTTGACTAATGGTTCTATGCAATTTAATTGTTGGGCTTGACCATTAAGCGTTTCATGTCCATTTTAATAATTTGCTTTTTAGCAACATGGTTTATGGAGCTTGAGCAATGTACTCGTGTGCTTTTGCTGGTTTCTCTACTAAGGACCAATTCACAAAGCGACCACCTGGGACAACAGTGCTACCACAATGCTGGAATGGGACAGACTTAGCTAATTAACTAGATTGTTTTAGTTTTGCTGTAACTTACTTGCGGGGCAAGAGGGGAGGTTAGCTTCTATGATCACTGCACTGCCTTAGGTTGAGTGTGCTTTACGAGATGTATGTGCTTTACCCTGAATCCTTAGCGGTTACATCTAACTAAATTAATCTTTGTAAAGACTTCGTAGTGTGCTTGCTGGTCATCTTACCTAGGCTGTGTGATGAACTCCTAGCATAGCTCACGACTTGTGGGTAAAGATGTACAACCTCTCGAGAGTGTAAAACTATCATGTCAGTCGTGCTCACGGTTATGAGTGGCCCAGACCCTTTCCAGTGATTAGTGGGTTTACCTTGGTTTTGGTTATGGTGATGGTTATATCTGTTTAATGTTATTTAATTCCTTATGCAATAACTATGGGTTAATGGTTTCTTTAATCAACAATAGTAATCAGGAGTTAATAAAGTTTGTTTAATTAAAAGCTCATGCAGTTTGTCAGCTAAACGTAGAGCCTCATGGTTTATGTTATATTTGTTGAGTATGAGTTGCTGTACTCACGCTTGGTTCTTTATATTTATTCCTTGTTGGGGGAAAAAATTCAACCACTGCTTAGTTGATGGAGGTGCTGAAGATTATGTGCAAGACTATGATGAGTATTAGGCGCTTCGTTCACCAGTCGACGTCCCTATGGCACCCTAGTTATCTTTCATGTTTTACGCTTCCACAACGTTATACTCTATATTAAAGACATGATGTCACTTTGTAATAAAGATATTAAATGTTATGCACGCTTTTTATCTTTGACATGTGTCTGTGGTACCTTGTAATTGGTCATGTATATGCGAGACTTGATCCTGGCACATATATATTTGCACGGTTTTGTTCATTGGAAACTGGGTGTGACAGTGAGGCCTAGGGACCTATTTATAGCTGCCAAGTACGTGGGGGATACTTGTAGAATAAGTGAGGTGGGTAGGGAGGCAGTAACCAGGCCGGACAGCTTGGTGGGAGGCCAGGCAGCCTACCTCAGGGCGAGCGGCCTGGGTGTCCCTTGGATGCACCGCCTCACTTGATCCCACAGTCCAAATCCAAACCCTAAGTCAGTTGCATGGCGGTTGGCGGTTGATCTTTGTGCTTTTCCCTTGACGGTTGGATCTCACTTGTGTTTCTTCCTTAGCTGCAGGATTGAAGTCCATCGGATTACTGACTTAACCAATCCAAGTGCTGGATCGATGAGGTAGCAAGCTTTCTAGTATGTTGCATGCGGCTTTCATGGTTTCCACCTTGGAATTGTGTTGACACGTCGTTTATGTGCATGCAGGTCGAAGATGATGGTGTTTTGGCCACTTTTACTGGCCAGGGGGCCAAGGGGGGAGGCCAGGCAGCCAGGGTCTTTCCTGACATTACCACATTTTGCCTGTTTTTAGCTGTTCTTGCACCTGCAATCAAATATTCAACACAACTCGTGGAGATATGTTAGTAGCAAGGGTTTGTCTACACTTTGATGTATTTTCCTTAATATTCATGGATAGTTGATGGTCGAATGTAGTGCAATAATGACCGTCGACATACACCTTTCCTTGTAGCTTTTTCAGGCCTACATGAACCCCGCATATTCCTGAGTGTATTTCTTTCATTAGGTCTTTACCTTCTTCCCTTGCGAGGCATTTGAGCGATGGTGCATGTTGATGTCTCTTAGCGTACCAGATTTTACTCCGCAAGCGCACAGAGATTCGCTGTAGCTTTTTCACTCAAAGTATTCTGAGTATCGTAAAAATCCATAGGGAAGCAAGGGCAAATAGGTGGAATGATATGTTCGAACTTCAAACAGTACTATAACAGAGATAAACACCAGCTATTCTTACAACGGGGGTAAGATATATCAAGATAGTGTACGAGGGAAGAGTAAATAGGGACCAAAGCAGTAAACAACTATGTAGTTGCCTGGGAGGACAATGAGTGAGATTAAGAAATCCAAGAAATATTCCTTAACTACTGCAGAGGAGTACTTCACGGTTGAACTGAGTTAAACAAACACGAACTACGATCTTGCCGTCGAGCAAAATTCCAGACTACACCGAGGAGGCATGGGGCTAGATAGTTGGCTAACCGAATGACAACTGGCTAACGCCTAAGGGCTTACCAAACGATGGGGTTAGGATTACTGCTGTCACCAAGAGGCCACCAACCAGATCTGCGTGGGTAAGATGGCATGCTAAACTAGTGATCAAGTGAGAACTTGTTCACTAAAGTCCATCCTTGGATCAGAGGGTTAGGACTGACTTAGCCTTAGATTAGAGCCTAAGGAAAGCCTATAGCACCGGCAAGTCTAGTAAGATTCAGATAACTCAAGAACAACACAAACCTAAGCCTTGGTCTAGTATGCAATAAGGTACACCACACTAGGCAAGTGTAAGAAATAAAGTAAAGTATAGCTGAAAGATAGATCAATAAAGTATATTATACTAAAGTAGCAAGAGTACAAAGATAGAACGGTACAAGAGATTTACCAGACTCAGAGCCGGAATCCCTAAGGCAAAGACTCAGACTCAACTCTAACTCCCAGGACTATCCTAGTGCTACTAACTAGACAATGGTGTGTTTCACTCAACTTCCACACTTTAGAAGTGAGAGCTCGCGAGTATTTATAGCTAATAAGGGAGTGAGGGGTCTTATAGGGTCGTTATGGCAGTTCTAGGAGGCAGATACCAGGGCGGGTGGCCTTGGTGGGAGGCCGGTAGGCCCACTCTAGGCCAGGCATCCTAGGAGAATCATCAGATCCACTGCCTTTCTTCATCTTGTGGTCCATCTTCACTCCCTAAGTCCTGTTGCATGGCGGTTGGCGGTTAAAATGTGTGCTTTCTCCCGAGCCGTTGGATCCCACTTGTGTTTCTTCCTTAGCCACAGGATTAAAGTCCCATGGATTGCTGACTTCACCAATCCAAGTGCTGGATCGATGTGGTGGCAAGCCTTCTAGTACTTAACATGTTGGGTTCTCGGCTTGGGCCTTGGAATTGTATTGACACATCTTTAGTGTGCATGCAGGTTGAAGATGGGCTCATTTGGGCACATGCACAAGTCGGGAAGGCCTGGGGGGAGGCTGAGCGGCCTCGCCCCTTGGTCAGTGACTTTCTTGACTTAGCCATATTTGACATGTTTTCGGCTGATCTTGCACCTGCGATCAAATATTCAACACAACTCGTGGAACTATGTTAGTAGCAAGGGTTAGTCTACACTTTGATGTATTTTCCTTCATGTTCATGGATAGTTGATGGTCGTAGGTAGTGCAATAACGACCGTCAACACCCTCGAGTAAAGCCAAGATGGGTTATGGATCTGGAGTTGCTGCAAATATCAATGTCCATGAATAGTAGCTAAACATAACTAATACTCATGCTTTGGTCTCAAACCATTTTGTATGCAATGATCACTTTTTCCCATACCTATGGTGCATCTTTTTGTCTTACCATGTCTTGAGCGGTTGAGAGAAAGAATGACTTTGTTGTAGGCTTCAGCTGAAAACATCTCTTTTTGTAATTTCTATCTCAAGTGTTTTTGAAGATTTTCAAAATAAAATAAGTTTCCCTAGCGGTACTCTCAATCGCTCACAAGTGTATCCTCACCATTAAGGCTAAGAGCACAGCCAAGAACTTCCTGTACTAAGGCTTATGTGGAGCTCAGGGTATGGAAGAACTTAGCTTAATTAGGTTGTTTATTTTGCAAAGCCAAATATTGGACCAAAGAAATGTACTACATCAACTAATCTTGTTCATCATTGGAGCTTATTTGGTGGCTAGATGGATGGATCTCTTTATTTCCTTTCCTTTTCCTCCTTTGGTATGTTAGGTATGAATGTGCAGCCTTTTTGTATTTTCTCTCTTTTTCCCATGCTTGACTAACATGCTTTTCTTTTTCATACTTTTGCCATGCTTTGATTAGCATGCTTTTATTTTTCTCTTTTTGATGGCTCCACATCCTACCTCGTTTTGATTTGGAAGGAGTAAGGGTGAGGATATTTGCTTGGTTGGATGCACACCCAGAGTGGATGAAGGCATATGTGATGGTGGATTTTGCTCCAATGACTCACAGGATAGAGATGATTCGATTCTATGAGACTCAAAATTTGACAAAGCTCAAAACAACATGAAGTAGCTTAAACAGGCGGCTCAGATATATTCAGTGTATTTGGCTCTGGTAGGTGTTTAAAACCAACGGGGGAACTTTATTTTCAGTTTTCAAAAAGAATAACCTGAGATGTTCATCCTACTAAGAAAATGTAGAGCTGGCCTTATTACTTAGTCATATCATTTCTCACAACAACTCGGACAAGTTTGTGCAAAATGGCAATCCACAAGGTAAAAGATCAGGTTCTTATGTTATACACACAAGCTCGAAATTAAGCTAAGCATAGTTTGTATAGAGATCTAGATAAGACATGATAGAGCACCTATTCATCGTTTCTATATGAAGGTAATATATCAAAGTTGGGAGTTGATTTTATTGACACTTTATTTTGCGAAGCATAAAGGAACAAATAATTAAACTTTATTATTGCTGACTTACTCTCGAGTAGGACGGGTGTTGTGACATACTGCTGCTGGAAGGACTGGTACTGCCGGACTGGTAGGACTGGTACTACTTTTGTGCTGTTGGGGGCTGATGCTGCAAAACAAGGACGGGAATCGAGGGGCCTTACTCTGTGATGGGACGTGAGGAAGCATGCTCATGTCGGTCTACCATCCGCCCAAGCTTCAATGAAGCTAGGAGTTTTGGTAGTAATAGCTGTGGAAGTCTTGAGTATGAAGCCGGCTTCCACCATTTCATTCAAGTTCTGGAGCATGGTGCTGTTCTCCTAGAGCCGTTGGTCCATTGCCTCGGTGTGTCGGTAGATGTCGTCCACCTGCTGGTACAGCCTCTGGTTATACTGGCCTAGGTTCATCCCCACCATTGCGGAGTTGATGCTAACCATGTTGTCAGTGTGGAATCGGGCTGATGTAGAGGGACCTCGGTCTCTGCTGATGTGGTGCGACGCACTCTCATCCCCATGGTACTGAGTACCATGCGATGGCTAGTATTAACTTTCACCACCGCTGCTGGTAGGGTAGCATGGCTCGGGCTAGGTGTACCGACGAAGCCATGATAGCTCCGAGTCAGCACGTGCAGATGGTGTGGCATTATGGTGTGCCTAGGATGAGCCAATTCCTGCTTCCTCTTGTCCTTCTCTTATGCGTTCTTCTGCTCGGCGTCGTTGGCCACTAGTCATGACGCCTCCAATGCTTTGGTGTGGTGCTTCCATGTTTAGCTGCATGGTTAGGCTCCTAACTTTGTATAGGTTGTACCACGGCGCTGGAAGCGACAGTTTGAAATTATGCCCAAACCAAAGTCATGACTAGATTCCCGCTCTCATACCATTTCATGAAGTGTGCCTAGATGAAGTGCTACTCCCAAATAATGTGTGACGTGTCATCAGGAATGTATTCAATATGGGCGTTCTCTAGGAGGCCCAGGTTGGATGCAATCCAGGTGACTAGTGATGTGATGTTAATGGGGGTGTTGCTCCTTAACATTTCCGTCCAATGATGGACTATGTCAATGACCAGGTCATAGCGCTTCTTTCTACACATGGCAAAGAGGCACTTAAGATCTTCGTTTGGTGCACAACGTACTTCACTACGTGGGCTAGAAGTCTCAGAGTAGGGTTGTAGATTTTTGTGGCACTATGCTTCCCTCTCACATACTCTATGCAGATTTCCGTCCAAAAAGTTTTCATGCTATACCCCATAGGCTCCTCTGGTAAAGAGCAGTTTGGATGGAAGCCTAGGAGATTGCTAAACCTCCTCGGGGTAACAGAATAATTAATATTGAACAAACAGAAATGGATGGTGGTTGTACCTGAGCGCTCTCCATACGAAGAGTCATCAGGAACTCCATGGTGAGAAGGATGGATCCTTCTTCTGTGATGTTCGAGAAGTCCAACCATCCCATGTAGTCGAATGCCTGTGTAAATGAGTCTAGCATACCTACAGTGACAAGAAAGAAAGCATCGAAGTACCTTGTCTGCCCAAAGGTCTTGGTGGTGAGACATTGCAACTTATGTGCCTTAGTGTCGTTCTGTATGGTGATGTCTTGGAGCATCAACAGTCAGGTGCTGCGGTAGAGTTGTGATGATGTTCCGTCATCTTGTTCCTGGCCTCATGCTTCACTGATGGACATCCTGTCGGACATAGCAGGTGTCCTTGAACTTCCACTCCATGAATGAGAGCATAAATGCTCATCCGATGAGGATGGAAACTTGCGGTGCAGGCCCTTCCCTGTGTTGCTCAGGGCTCTCTTTGCCTTCCTGAAAAATGATGACATCTGCAAAACAAATACGCCAGACAAGAGAATACTCAAAGGATAGAGTAGTTACAGATGTTAGCGTTAGGCATTAGCAGTTCAAAAGTTAGTCGTCCAAATGTTAGTCGTCCGTGTAGGGCAGAACCTCCACAAACCGTTCAACGAACGAGAGTGTAGCACTTAGTTTATTGGGCAGAATTTTTCTAAGTGCTAAAAATTAAAATAAGTGCTTAGACTAAGAGTGATTAGAGGGAGAAGGAGAAAGAGCTCACGCTGCAGAGCGGTGCAAGGAGCTAAAGGGAGCATGCATGCGTATTTATATGCGCGAGATCATGCATGCATGAGTAGCAAGGGGTCGGGCGGCCTGAGCAGGGGGCTAAGCGGCCTAGGCCAGAGGCCAGGCGGCCTGAGCCTATGCCCCTTAGGCTGGTGGGTGCATGCAGATGGAGGTGGGAGGTCGGGCGGCCAGTGCCTTGGCACCTTGTGGTTAGTGCATTTGGCACTTGTGCATGCATGCACTTAGTGGGGAGCAGGGGGGCCGGGTAGCCTGGCATAGGCCGGGCGGCCTGGTGCAGTGCGCAGGGGTCGGCCGGCCCAGGTGGTGCTGGGTGGCCTCAAATATTTTTTTTGAAGTGTAGGAGATGAAAATAAACAAACTTATGCATAAATCAAACATGCAGTGGTATATAAGAAACTTAGAAACTTCGAATGCATTAAAGAAATTTAAACACGCGGAATAAAATATGCTGTGGAGATAATACCAGTTTACCTCCTGATGAGGGCAAGTCATACCTTTTACGTGGATTTAGTGCTTGACGGAGACTTAGCGGCCGTCTACGCTGCAACTTTTGCTCGCCATACTTTCTTGGTTGCCACAGCCTTTTGTTTTTTAGTTTTATATTGTGTCTTTTCTGGCTTGTCTTTTGGTGCTTCTTCTTCTTTCTTCCGCTACTCTTTGGGTGTGTTCATTGTTGTTGTTGTGGCAGCGACCTTTGTGACAGGAGTCTTGCCTCCTGCTTCCTTTGTCGGCGGCTTGGCCATTGAGGCACGTATTTGTGACTCGGCTCTGCGATCGGCTTTGAGCTTTCGAGCTTCTCCATCTAGTAGGATCTTCTCCATTGCTAGGATGAGAGAGTCCACTTTTTACTGACTTGGCGAGAGCTCGATCTTCTCTCTGGGCGTCTCCTGGGGTGCCTGACATTTGATTTTAAATGTTTTTACCTGTCGGCACTGTTCTACCTTCGGCTTGAAGGTGAACGTCTCCCATCTGCCATTGATGTTGAGGTGGACTTATCCAGTTCCAACATCAATAGTGGCCTCAGTGGTGCTTAAGAACTGTCACCTAAGGATGAATGGCATTTTGCTGTCAATCTCCATGTCGAGCACCACGAAATCCACTGGGACAATAAAATTTGGATTTTGACCGGAATGTCCTCAGCGATCCCGTCGGGGTAGCAAATCAACTGATCCGCTAGCTGCAGGCACATAGCAGTAGGGCCAAGTGTGGCATGTGTGAGTTTATCAAATACTACCTTTGGCATCAGGCTCACACTTGCTCCTAGATCGCAGAGAGCTTGATCAAAGTGTTGGGTCCCGATTGAGCATGAGATGGTAGGGTTCCCTAGATCCTTCTTCTTCTGGGGCGGCTAGTTGAGTATAGCAGTGCTACACTCTTCCCTGAGGTGCACGACTTTAGTGGATGGCAGTGGCTTTTTGTTGTTGAGGATGTCCTTCAGGTACTTCGCGTACGTAGGCACCTGCATCGCATCTAGCAATGGGATATTGACATATAATTTCTTTATTACCTCCACAAACTTGTCAAACTGGTCATCGACAGAGGTCTTTTTCTGCCTTTTACGAAAAGGGAGCATGGTGGTGTCGTAGAACTCCTTTGGAGCCGACTTTGGTGCTTCCTTAACCGGTTGTGGTTCATCCACTTGACCTTCCTTCTCTGGTTCGGCTGGCTTCTCCTGTTCCTTCCCTGCATTCCTAGGATGTGGGGGGTCTTGTGTAGACCTTCCTCCCCTAGTTGTTACAGCATTGATATGCTCCTTTGGTGGTGGCTCGGGCTGACTCGGGAGCTTACCCGAAGTTGGACTAGGCAAAGCGGCAGTAAGCTGAGCCACCTGAGTTTCTAACATTTTATTAAAACTCAACTGGTTCTTCATGGCACTATTAAGAGTTTTCATTTGAAGTGACAGGTTTTCTAGAATTCTATCACTCGCAAGGAATTTCTTACTTATGCTATCGTTCACTAGCTTTTTGATAGAAAGGATTTTTATTAAATTGCTGGGACCTGCCAGAAGATGTAACTTGACCAGAGAATGGTAAGTGTGGTCGCAAGTTCCAACCTGGTTGAGGACAAGGCCCATTGTTGAAGCTATTGTTGTTGATGAAGTTTATGTCTTCCGATCCATTTCTGGGGCAGCTGTTCCCCGTATAGCCGATATTCCCACAATTCTCGTAAGTCATTTGAGAATCCAGTGCCTGGACCGGCATAGCTTTAGGAGCATCCTCCAGCTTCTTTAGCAAGAGGTCCATCTTGGCAGCCAACATGTAGGTGCCGTCAATATGGTGGACTCCGCATGGCTTATTGTTCGCCCTCTCCTGTCTCCATCCTTGGTTGCTTGCCATCTTCTCTATGAGAGTGCATGCGGCAGCAACACTCAAGGATAGAAAGGATCCTCCGGCGGCTGCATCGAGGTGTTCTTGCACGGTTCGGTACAGACCGTGGAAGAAGTTTTGGATGATCATCCACTCGTCCATACCGCGGTGGGGGCAAGCGGCGATGGACTCTTGAAGTCTTTCCGATGCCTCCGCCACCGTCTCATCAGTAAGCTGTTGGAAGCTCGAGATTCGGTTCCTCAGTGAGCTTATCTTCCCCAAGGGAAAGTACTTTGCAAGGAAAGCATTTGAGCATACCTCCCAAGTTACCAAGTTTGCGCAGTTCAGATAAAACCACTGTTTTGCCTTCCCAATCAATGAGAATGGGAAAAGGCAAAGTCGAACAGCATCGGCGATTGCACCCTTGATGGTGAATGTAGTGCATATCTCTATGAACTCTTGGAGATGGCTGTTTGCATCCTCCGATGCCAATCCACAGAAAAGAGTAGCTTGGACCATATGAATGACACCTGGCATGAGCTCGAATCCATCTCCAACTTGTACATCAGGCCAAGTGGGGATGTCATTGCTGGATGGGACAGAAAAGTAATGGATGGTCTTCTCAGGCACAGCCATTGTTGGTGTTGAGAGCCAATGGACTGGCTCCATTGCCTCTGGAGTGATGAGTGATTGTCAACAGAAGCCAAAGACCTAGATGGACTTGGGCACAAGACCTCCGATGGACAGGAGGCCCTCCGATGGACTGGTAGTTGATGGAGAAGAAAGTCCTTCGAAGGACTGGAGGCATGCTCAGCGTCTGTGGGCCATGGGACTTCGATACACGGAGGAGCGGCATGGCGACGGCAGGAGTAAGTCCTCCGAAGGACTACGAGGCTACCCCGATGGACAGGGGATGACGGGCGCCACCGCGGTGATCCAAACCGAGTGCATGGCGCGAAGATGTGCGAGGGAGGATTTGGTGGCTTCAGATCAAAACCGTCAACAAGGCTACCCAAGCCTTGGTGAGTTGGGCCATGACTCACCAAGATAGAGAAGATGGGCCAAATTTGGCCCAAGCAGAGACTACCTAAAGTTTCTCGGTTTCTGACTTCAAAACCAGGGGCGGATCGCAGATTGGACTACTGGCCACATGGAGAACATCCGAGGATTGCGTGGAACATACGAAGATCAAGACTTCATCGTGGTCGTCCATCCAGAAATATCCTGTAATCTTTCGTTTAGCCCTTAGGGTTTGTCTAGTTGTAGGGACCTAAGTGCAAAACTGTCTAAACAACACTCGGGTATAAATAGGTCGAAGGCAGGTCATTAGAGTTACTCTTGGCTGCTAGGATTAGTCTTTGCCTTGTGATTTTCGTCCTCAAGCCTTGAGCTCCATTGTTAGGGAGGTTAGAGTAGGATTTGGCCTCCTAATCATGAGAGAAGGTGAGGGTGGTCGCTTGGGATGAATTTCTGCTTGTATGCTGAATTTTTAGACCCATCTTGGGCACTTAATCGAAGCAAATTCGTGCTCCTAATCATGAGAGAAGGTGAGGGTGGTTGCTTGGGATGAATTTCTGCTTGTATGCTGAATTTTTAGACCCATCTTGGGCACTTAATCGAAGCAAATTCGTGCAGCAACCTTGTATTCTTCTCCTCCCTCTTTCTCTTTGGTTTTTGGGTTCAATTCTTGGTTTTTGGGTGTTTGTGTTAACCAAGCTTGAATCCCTTCCCTTGCTGATGTTTTGGACTTGCTAGGCCTTGGAGATCATGACTTAGTTCATCTCAATCCAGCTGGATTGCCACGAGCAAGCCTCCATTGTGCTTTCCCCTTTCTTGCCCAAAGATTGCCATCTCACGAGACCTGAAATTCCTACTGATCCCTTGGTCACTTTTTGTTGATCTTTTGGGAAAAGCTTTGGAATAGGGTCCAGATAGCCTGTGCAAAATTTTGTGAAGATTGGACAAGATTTGGTCTGGTTTCGGTTTGAAAACCCCCTATCTGCGACTCTACCGAACAATCCGGTTGAGACCACCGAACAGTCCGGTTCCACTGGATAGTCCGGCTGCACCCACCGGACAGTCCGGTGAGTGGCGCTGTTCAGGCCATAGCCACCGGACAGTCCCGCAGATGGCACCAGATAGTCCGGTTCCACTAGACAGTCCATTGTTGGCCACCGGACAGTCCGGTCCTGCCACGGAGCTTCTGTGTTTTTCCTCTCTTTGGTTTTTCCGCTGTGTTTCTGCATCGGATCTTTGCATTTCCCACTGTAAGACTATTCTCTTTGCTTGCTGTGAGTCAGTGAGATGCACCACGCTGCGGTGAGTGTCGTGTGCAAGTTTTTGCAAAGTCCGTTGCCTCGGTGCAATTCTTGGTCGGATCTTGAGTTTTTTTGCAATGATGCGTATCCTCTTAGTGGACGGCACTTTTGCGTTGCTAAGCACTTATCTGTTCAGTGGATGGTGCCTAGTTCTTCTCTTGAGCTTTGCAGAGCACCTTCTCAGGGGATTGTGATTTTGAGTTTTTAAATGCTCCTATTTACCCCCCTCTAGTCGCATGTCTCAGTCCTACAATTGGTATCAGAGCTAGTTAGGTTTCTTCATACCTTTACCGGTGAGAAACCAGTAGCGACTATGACTCACTCCGGGAAGATCCGCTCCTTGGCTCCGATGGCTACTCCTACAGGAAGGATAGGATGAGAGCATTCCTGCTTAGCCAAGGCCAGGACATATGGGATGCTACTCAGAGTGCGAACATTGTGGTGCTTCCAGTTACTCAGCGCACTACCCCAGCGATTGTGGCTCAGCATGAGGCGAATGCCAAAGCTGTTAACTTTCTCTTCTTAGGACTTGGTACAGTTGATTATGAGAGAGTGAGCCACCTTGAGACTGCCCGGCAAATTTGGTCCTTGCTGAGTGCACACCATGAGGGCATTGCTACTATCAAGGGGCATCTCATTGAGACTTACAGGCGCGAATATGAGAATTACGTTCAGAAGCCTAGTGAGTCCATCGATGACTTGTTTGGTCATTTTCAATCGATCATCAACAAGTTGCGCGTTAACTCCAACCCTGAGAGGATCCCATACACCGACCATCAGCAGGCTATAAAATTGTTGTATGTGTTGGACAGGAAGATATGGGAGATCAAGGTTAACTCGATCATCGAGTCTAAGGCCTATGACACAATTGGAGTGGAGGCTCTTTACAGCAAGCTCAAGGCCACAGAGGTGGATTACAAGTTGAGAGATTCTCTCGCTTGTACTGGCTCCAAGAGCCTGGCCTGAGCTTATCCCTCCAGTGAGGCCGCTACTAACCCCCAGCTTCACAACTTTTTGTTTTCTGCTCTTATGTCTATTACAGAGGAGCTGTTAGCGTCACTTGGGGATGATGAACTTTGTCTGGTGTCTAGCCGCTTTCAGCACGCCTATGACAACCGGATGAGCAAGAAGTGGGGCGAGAGGCCCAAGTGCTTTGAGTGCGGAGAGGTCGGCCACTTCATCGCCGAATGCCCGAACAAGCAGAATGACTACTACAAGAAGGGCAAGAGCCACTCCCGCGACTCCAACAAGTACCACTCCGGCAAGCACGACTACAGCAAGCGTGACCACACCAAGCACCGCTCTGGCAAGATCAAGAACTTTAGGAAGGCTTTCAAGAGCTACCAGAAGGACAACTAGAAGCAGGACAAGGCCTTCTTCAGTTGAGCTTGGTGGTCTGTGCGGCAGATCATCTTCCTCCTTCTCGTCTTCGTCAAGCTCAAGCGATGAGGAGATCGTCACCAGGCGGGACAAGAGAAGGGACCAAGGCAGGTCCAAGCGCAAGCACAAGATGCACCGGAGAGCCTTTTGCTCCATGGTGCTTGAGGACAAGGACGACAACGGGCAATGACAATGACTCCTCCGATGAAGAGGTAACTCCTGAGCAAGCTGAAATTCTTGAGATGTTAGAGGCAAATAGTCGTGAGTTGAAAGCCTAGGATAAGATGTTGGAGAAGGTAGCCAAGAAGCTGCAGAAGCAGAAAGCTAAATTGGTTGATGCTTTAGCTGAGATAGGCTGAAGAGTATGCCAGCCCAGCCTAAGTGAGCTTGAGTGCCATACCAGTGAGACCTTGATGAGAGATCTCTATGAGCAGAAGAGCAAGTATGCTCATTAGGTAGAGGAGATGGATAGGCTGAAGGTAGAGTTAGGTAAGCTCCAGTCTAAACTGGATCAGCCTATTTTGAGTGATGAGCCTGAGTGTGAGATGTGCCCTCACCTAGCTGTTGACATAGCTGAGCTAAAAGTGAGGTGTGAGGGACAGCTCAAGGAGTTGGAGGAGCTTAGGGCTAGACCCACGCTTTTGGGTCCATGCATGGTCTGTCCTACCTTGAAGAGTGAGCTTGAGCAGGTGAGAGCTGACTTTGATGTGCTTTCACCACCCCCTGACACTTGTGAGAACTGTCTCACTTTGAGGGTGATGCTGGTGGATAGGGAAGCCACCATTAAGAAGTTAGAGAAGTCTGCTCCCTATATTCCCTCTCTAGACTGCCCCACTTGTGCTGCCCAGACTTTAGTTCAGGAAGTTCTGAGAGAGGAGAAACATACTTTGGTTGATGAGAACAACCGTTTGAGAGAGGTGCTCAGTTGGATGTATGCTAGAGAGCCCCAACTAAGGATGATTTTAGAGAGCACCAAGAGAGCTGAGGGTGATATGAGTGGACTTGGGTTAGGAGAGTGCAGCACTTTGAGTAAGAACAAGAGTTACCCAATTAAGCTTAAGACTGCCTCTCCTCAGCCTAACCCTACTGTTGATGGGTTTTACCACGAGCCTTCCAAGGCTGCCCCAAAGAAGCAATTCTGGACACTCAAGCCCTCACAGGCTAAGCTGGACAGAGTAGTGACGGAGAACCTCAAGCCTCCTGTGAGCAAGGAGAGAGTCCAGCAGCCTAGTTCCACCCAAGGCTACTCCACCTAAGCCTAAGGTCCAGCCTAACCCCACTCCCAAGAGGCCTGTCTACCATTGTGACTTTTGCCAGCGGAATGGCCACTTGGAGGAGTTCTGCTTCAGGAGGAAGCGAGCTAAGAGGCAGGAGAGAGCTTTGGGGAACCAGGATCAGTTCTACCAGGGTGGTAGGCAGGATCCTCCCCACCACAGTGAGATGAGAGACTGCTTTGTTCGTGGAGAGAGAGAGGAGATGGCTTTCAGACCCGTGCTCTTGGTGGTGAGAGACGCTTTGCCTGTCAAGCTCCTAGTCATTTTCAGTGCGGCTATGGACCTCATGACTGAGGCTTTGGTAGAGGTTTTGATAGCTCATGCTTTGGAGGTCATGGGTACCCAGATAAACATGATGCTTACTTTGACTGTGCTTACCCTACTTTTGAGCAGATGGCTCAGCATTGGTTCAGCAGTTTTACTAACCCCAGTGTCGGACCATTTGCTCACTCTCGCTTTCCTTGATTTTGTAGGATCGAGGCCTGGAGGACATATGGATCATGGACTCCGGCTGCTCTAGGCACATGACAGGGCACCGCAGATGGTTCTCCAGCCTCAACCCCGTGAGCACCAAGGAGTACATCATATTCAGGGATAATGATCAAGGTAAAGTGTTGGGTGTTGGTTTTGTTGCTCTTTCTGGCAAGCTTTCCCTGAGAGAAGTTGCTTTGGTGAGGAATTTGGGTTTCAATTTGGTTTCTGTCTCACAACTTCTCAAGGAAGGGTTTGAGGTTCGCTTTAAGGAGGGTTCTTCTTGTGTGCTTGATGCTAAGGAAAACCTTGTTTGTCAGATTTTGCCCTATGGGCAGGTTTTTAAGGTTGACCTTGCATCCGTTTCTGGCCCTCCTCGGTGTTTGGTAGCTGGTCCTTCTGCTGATATTTGGAAGTGGCATAGGAGGCTCGGCCATTTGAGTTTTGATCTGCTAGCCAGGTTGAGCTTGATGGGTCTGATCTAAGGATTGCCCAATATGAAAGCAGAAAAGGACTTAGTGTGCCACCCCAGTCGTCATGGCAAGATGGTTGCTGCTTCTCATGCACCTGTCAATCAAGTGATGACCTCTTACCTAGGTGAGCTGCTGCATATGGACACGGTTGCTCCTGCTCGGGTGCAGTCGGTCAGTGGGAAGTGGTATGTGCTTGTAGTTGTGGACGACTTTTCTCGTTTTTCGTGGGTGTTCTTCATGGAATTCAAAGATGAGGCTTTTGGTTTTGTTCGGGATCTGGTCTTGAGGTTAAGGAATTAGAGTCATAAGGCCATGAGGGCTATCTGCAGCGACAATGGCAGAGAATTTCGTAACTCTCATTTTGAAACCTTTTGTCGTGACCTAGGTCTTTATCACCAATTCTCGTCTCCTTGTACCCCACCTCAGAACGGTGTCGTGGAATGGAAGAACTGCACACTTGTTGAGATGGCACGGACGATGCTCGATGAGCATAGGACTTCGCGATGCTTTTGGGCTGAGGCTATGAATACGGCCTATTACATTGCCAACCACATCTTCCTACGAGCCTTCTTAGAGAATACTTCGTATGAGCTATGGTTTGGTTGGCAGCCCAGCGTCAAGCACCTGCGTGCATTTGGCTACAGATGCTTTGTGCTCAAAAAGGGGGGGCATTTGGAAAAATTTGAATCTCGCTGCTTGGATGGTATTTTCCTTGGGTACGCCTCTAGCTCTAGGGCATATAGAGTGTGGATCCTCGATACCAAACAAGTGGTTGAGACTTGTGAAGTTTCCTTTGATGATCTTTGCCTTGCACAACCCCTGCATTTGAGCTTTCAGGTGACGATGAAGAAGGAACTCCCATCTTTGAAGATGAGAATGTTCAGGTAGATGCTGGTGATGTAGGAGCCACTGCACCGGCTGCAGCTCCTGCCCCTCTACTATGAGCTCTGAAGATGAAGGAGGACCTTTGCCTACGGCTTCCTCCTCGCTCTCCCGACTGCAAGCTCAAGCAGAGGCTAGGCCCCGCTGAGGACGCAGGGGAGGTGGTGGACGAAAGAGAGTACCAAGGGATGATTGGCTCACTTCTGTACCAGACGGCGACCAGGCCGGACATTCAGTTCGTGGTCTGCCTCTGTGATCATTTTCAGGCCTCACCAAGGACATCACATCATCAAGCGGTGAAGCGCATCTTCAGCTACCTGAAATACACTCCTGTGCTTGGTCTTTGGTTCTCTACAGCTTCTATGCTCTCTCTCAGAGGGTATTCGGATGCTGACTTTGTGGGTTGTCAGTTGGAGCGCAAGTCTACTTCCGGTACCTGCCAGTTTCTTGGTTCTTCTCTTGTCTCTTGGTCCTCACGCAAGCAATCTAGCGTAGCAACTTCCACAACAGAAGCCGAATACATTGCTGCTGCTAGTTGATGCTCCCAGCTGCTTTGGATGAAGTCCACTTTGAGTGACTTTGGTCTCAGTTTTAGGAAGATCCCTCTCCTAGTAGACTCTACTTCTGCTATTTCTGTAGCTAAGAATCCTGTCTTGCACTCTAGAACCAAACACATGGACATGAGGTTTCACTTTCTGAGAGATCACTATGAGAAGGGAGACATAGACTTGATCCATGTGGAGACTGAGAACCAGTTGGCAGATATCTTCACCAAGCCCTTAGAGCTTAGCGCGTTTGCTCGCTTGCGTGGGGAGCTTGGTGTTTGTTACCCCTTTTAGGTTGGGATAACTTTGCTGTAGTTTAGGTTTTGTTTCCCCTTTTCTTTGCTTTCTTTGCTTTTCCTTGTTTTTCTTGCATTTTGTATCATACCATGCATTGCATTGTAACATATGCATTTTCACTTATACTAGCACTAGAGCTCTTTTGGTATGACGAGTTAGTACTTGCTTGTGCTAGATTGTACAGTTGCTTGCATGATCATGGTTGGCTAAACTCCTTGAATCTGTCTAATATCTTTTGTGAGCTAAGTCACTTTTGTTTCTTGAAAATCAAAAACCATGATCACCACTTGACTAGGCTACCTATCATGTGTAGGAATGTTGAATGCTATGCTATCTTTTCATGCTTGGATATGCTAGTTGTATGCCTCTGTTAAGTTGATGCCTAAGCATTTATGACACCTTGCCCAAATCTGAAATCTGAATCAATATTGTTTACAAGTGGTGTCCTATGAGCTAAATTGAAAAGATCCAGGTGGCTTCACTTGTCACACTGATCTAGTTTGAGATAGCTTGCCTTTGCACTTTGGCATGAACTTGGACTAGGTTATGTATGACCAAAACCTTGTCTTAAGCTTCTGATGGTTTTCCGAACCTAGGCTTGGCATTGGTTGGTAAGAAGTGGCAAAAGCAAGTAAATAACCCCTGGCAGATGATCTGATTTGCTTGAAGTTAAAAATTGCTAAATCTGAAATGTGCAAGTCTCTAAATTGCTTATGGCCTGTTGTATATGCTTTGGTTGAGAGTAGCACACCTTGTATGTTTTGCAAGCATCTTGCTATTCATGCCTATCTTGCTAGATGCTATTCATGTTGGTAATGCATTCTTTTCAACAACCTGTGAAAGACATGCTCCTGATCTGTATAAGATAGATTCAATTGAGCTTATTTGCATGCTTCCTTGCCCCACTTGCTCTGTATGCTAGAACTCGTATTTACTAGCTTTTCATCCCTGCTGAGCTCTTCATGGTACACTTCCTGCATTTCATGGCATATTTTGAGGGGGAGTTGTCCATTTCAGGGGGACTTGAGTTCTATGAACCCTTGATGTGTCCTTTGTCAACAAGGGGGAGAGGATAGATGTTGCCTAAGCATGACTGTGTTGAGCCAGTTTTCCTCTTTCTTTAGGGGTCATGCTTTAGTTTAATCGATTGCATTGAGCGGTTTCCCTTGTCTTAGGGGGTCCATCTTTGGCTTTGTTTCTGTTGTCTCAATTTGCCCTTCTCTGCTTGTGTTTGGCTTTTGGGCATCTTGAGCAACTTCTTCTTTTCTTTTTTCTTTTTGGTTTTACGCTTTTCATCTTGTCTTTGTTCTACTTTAGGTTACAGGTAGAAGGTGTTGACAATGCACTCATCAAGGGGGAGATTGAGAGCCAATGAACCGGCATCATTGCCTCTAGAGTGATGAGTGATTGTCAATAGAAGCCAAAGACCTAGATGGACTTGGGCACAAGACCTCCGATGGACAGGAGGCCCTCTGATGGACTAGAGGTAGATGGAGAAGAAAGTCTTCCAAAGGACTGGAGGCATGCTCGACGTCTGTCGGCCATGGGAGTTCAGTACACAAAGGAGCGAACATGGCGACGGCAGGAGTAAGTCCTCCGAAGGACTGCGAGGCTGCCCCAATGGCATAGGGGATGCCGGGCGCCACCGCGGTGCTCCAATTCCGAGTGCCTGGCGCGAAGATGTGTGAGGGAGGCTTTGGCGGCTTCAGCTCAAAACTGTCAACCAAGCTACCCAAGCCTTGGTGAGTTGGGCCTTGACTCGCCAAGATAGAGAAGATGGGCCAAATCCGGCCCAGACTTCCTAAAGTTTCCCGGTTTCTGACTTCAAAACTGGGGGCGGATCGCAGATTGGACTACTAGCCACGTGGAGAACATCCGAGGATTGCGTGGAACTTAGGAAGATCAAGACTTCATCGTGGTCGTCCGTCCCGAAATATCCTATAATCTTTCGTCTGAGTCCTTAGGGTTTGTCTAGTTGTAGGGACCTAAGGGCAAAACTATCTAAACCGCACTCGGGTATAAATAGGTCCAAGGCAGGTCATTAGAGTTACTCTTGGCTACTAGGATTAGTCTTTGCTTTGTGATTTTCGTCCTCAAGCCTTGAGCTCCATTGTTAGGGAGGTTAGAGTAGGATTTAGCCTCCTAATCATGAGGGAAGGTGAGGGTGGTTGCTTGGGACAAATTTCTGCTTGTATGCTGAATTTTTAGACCCATCTTGGGCACTTAATCGAAGCAAATTCGTGCAACAACCTTGTGTTCTTCGCCTCCCCCTATCTCTTTGGTTTTTGGGTTCAATCCTTGGCTTTTGGGTGTTTGTGTTGGCCAAGCTTGAATCCCTTCCCTCGCTGATGTTTTGGACTTGCTAGGACGTGGAGATCATGACTTAGTTCATCTCAATCCGGCTGGATTGCCACGAGCAAGCCTCCTTTGTGTTTTTCCCTTTCTTGCCCCAAGATTGCCATCTCACGAGATCTGAAATTCCCACTGATCCCTTAGTCACCTTGCGTTGATCTTTTGGGAAAAGCTTTGGAATAGGGTCCAGATAGCCTATGCAAAATTTAGTGAAGATTGGACAAGATTTGGTCTAGTTTGGGTTTGAAAACCCCTGTCTGCGACTCTATCCGGGTAGTCCGACTGCGCCCCTCGGACAGTACGGTGAGTGGCGCTATCCGGGCCATGCCACCAGACAGTCCGGCAGTAGGCACCGGATAGTCCGGTTTCACTGAATAGTCCTGGTGTTGGCCACCAGACAGTCCAGTCCTACCAAGGAGCTGCTGTGCTTTTCTCTCTTTGGTTTTTTCACTGTGTTTCTGCTTCGGATCTTTGCATTTCCCACTGCAAGACTATTCTCTTTGCTTGCTGTGAGTCAGTGAGATGCACCTCGGTGCGGTGACTGTCGTGTGAAAGTTTTTGCAAAGTCCATTGCCTCGGTGCCATTCTTGGTCGGATCTTGAGTTTTCTTTCATTGGTGCGTATCCTCTCAGTGGACGGGCACTTTTGCGTTGCTAGGCACGTATCTGTTCAGTGGATGGTGCCTAGTTCTTCTCTTGAGCTTTGTAGAGCACCTTCTCAGGGGATTGTGATTTTGTATTTTTAAGTGCTCCTATTCACCCCCCCTCTAGTCGCATGTCTCGGTCCTACAGGTGTCGGTTGCTTTGTGCTTGTGGATCCAAACTCTAATGATAATGGCACAAGCCTCTGCCCATGGATTGTCTTTTGACGGACTCTCCTTCTGAGCAGCGACTCCGGATTGTTGTGAAAGTTTGCCGGTAGGTCAAAACCGGTCATACACCTCTTTGTCAACCCAACAATAAAGTAGACAGAGGCAAATGAGCCCGCTAAGAAATAGCGGTACGTTATCAAGTTATACCTAGGTTCGAACAAATCAAACTTCTATTGCCAATTGCTTTCCCAGCAATGGTGCTAGAAAAAGCTTGTTGACGTCTCTTAGCGTAACACATTTTACTCTACAAGAGCACGGAGATTCACTGTAGGTTTTTTCACTCAGAGTATTCTGAGTATCATAAATATCCACTAGGGACGCAAGGGCTAATAGGTGGAAGAGTAAACAACTAGGTAGTTGCCTGGGAGGACAATGAGTGAGATTAAGATATCCAAACTATATTCCTTAACTACTACAGAGGAATATTCGCGGTTGAACTGAGTTAAACAAACACGAACTAGAATCTTGTGTGGAGCGAAATTCTAGACTACACCGAGGAGGCACAGGGGGTAGATAATTGGCCAACCGAACGACAACTGGCTAACGCCTACGGGCTTACCAAATGACGGGGTCCGATTACAGAGGCTCCCTAATGCTATCACCAAGAAGGGCTACCAACTAGATCTGCGTGGGTCAGATGGCACGCTAAACTAGTGATCAAGTGAGAACTTGATCACTAAAGTCTGTCCTTGATCCGAGGGTTAGGACTGACTTAGCCTTAGATCAGAGCCTAAGGAAAGCTTATAGCACCGCCAAGTCTAGTAAGATTTAGATAACTCAAGAACAACACAAACCTAAGCCTTGGTCTAGTATGCAATAAGGTACACCACACTAGGCAAGTGTAAGAAATAAAGTAAAGTATAGCTGAAAGAAAGATCAATAAAGTATATTATACTGAAGTAGCAAGAGTACAAAGATAGAAAGATACAAGAGCTTTACCAAACTCGAAGCTAACTCCGGAATCCCTAAGGCAAAGACTCAGACTCAACTTTAACTCCCAAGACTATCCTAGTGCTACTAACTAGACAATGGTGTGTTACACTCAACTTCCACACTTTACAAGTGAGAGCTCGGGGGTATTTATAGCTACTAAGGGAGTGAGGGGTCTTATAGGGTTGGTATGGCGGTTGTGGAGGCGGTTACCAGGCCGGGCAGCCTAGAGGGAGGCCAGGTAGCCCTACCCCAGGCTGGACGGCCTAGAGAACCGTTGGATCCACCGCCTTTCTTCATCTTGTGGTCCATCTTCACTACCTAAGTCGGTTGCATGGCGGTTGGCGGTTAAAATGTGTGCTTTCTACCGAGCCATTGGATCCCACTTGTGTTTCTTCCTTAGCCGCAGGATTGAAGTCACACGGATTGCTGACTTCACTAATCAAAGTGCTGGATCGATGAGGTGGCAAGCCTTCTGGTACTTAACATGTTGGGTTCTCAACTTGGGCCTTGGAATTGTGTTGACATGTCTTTAGTGTGCATGTAGGTTGAAGACCCCAAGTCAGTTGTGGGACCGAGACGTGCGACTAGAGGGGGGTGAATAGGAGCACTTGAAAACTCAAAATCACAACACCCAAAACTGGTGCTTCAAAAAGAACTAGACACCGTGCATTGATCAGATACGTGTCTAGTAGCGCAAGGTGCCATCCACTGAGAGGATACGCACCAAGCAAGCAGAAGCACTCAACTCAATGATCAAAAAGACCGCAAGCCAAGCAGAGCAACAACTCATGCCGAAATGTCTCGCTAGCCACTCAACGCACCTAGATGCGTCTCACTGATACACAGCAAGCAAAGAGTATCGGCATACAACGAGAACCACCAAAGCGAATTTGAGGCAAAAGCACGGAAGCAAACGAACACAAACCAACCAAATGGAACCCGCCTAGTGATCACCAAGATCTCTTAGCAAATGAGGTGCTAATGACCTTAGCAATGATCCTAGGCACCCCCAAACCCACCTAGAATAAGCCACAAACCTTACCAACAACCTAAACCAAATCCCGAGCAAAACCACTATTGCCATCGGTCTGTCTGACATGCCCTACAGAACAGTCCGACAGGGAATTTTCAGACAGATAGGGCTGCAAAGAAAATTGCCAAAACCTAATCAAACTAGGCTCTAAAAATCATGAAATTTTAACCACAGGCTAAGGAAAACATGCGGAACAACAACACATTAAAAATTCAGCCCATTTGCAGACTGTTAGGTACACTGGACAATCTAGTGAGGTTGCACCGGACTGTCCAGGTGTGCCCAGAAATCAGCCTCAGATTTTGAGTTTGCAAACCCTAAACTTGACCAAATCTTCTCGGATCTTCACGAAATTTTGCACAGACTATCCTAGCACTATTCCAAATCTATTGCCAAAAGATCTACTCAAAAAGATCAAGGGATTAGCGGGAATTTTAGATCTCGTGAAGATGGGAAATTTTGGGCAAGAAAGGGGAAAACACAAGATTGACTTGCTCGTGGAAATCTATGATGCTCCCTGGCATCTCAAAAGTATTGACACACAATTATATTAATGTTAATCATAGATTTGGACTTAATCATGCTTAGAGAAGAACAATAACTAGGCCAATAAATCACTAAGTCAAAATTTTTAAGTCGAACATGCAAAACCTTGTGCTGTTTGGTTGAAGTAGTTAAAAATTTATATGCTTTCATGCAAGACAACAAATACAAAAGTTTTAATTCAGGATGTTGCCTTCAAATATACTATTTTGACCATTTTCAAAATCAGATGTTAAGGGGCCCAAAAGTTCAAACCAAACCCAGTTAACCTACACTTAGGAAATTTTGCTAAGTCTAGGGTTGACACTCTTTCCCAAATTTCATTCTGAAATTACTTTCAATTTCACTATACATCTTCAAAATATTCATTTCTATGAAATGAAATTGGATTCCTTACCTTTTAAATGCATCAGACCAAGAATTAATTGGACTTCATTTGGTAGTTCAAAAGTTGGAAACAAGAAATACTCTACATAAATTGAAACTGCAGTTTTACCAAACCCTTGAATACAATTGTGCTTGTAGTTCAAAATATAATGTGATCTAGCCCAAACTTTCTATACCAAACTTGTAGAAAGTTTTATGAGGAACGACTTTGGTATTTTTTGACATGCATAAAGGTTTGCGTAGTGTTTTGGGTTGATTTTGTTAAACTAATAAATCTGCCAATGTTTGACCTGCTGGGTAAATTCAAATTTTTGTGAAACAACAATCATTATCATAGAAAACTTCATATAGGGAAGTTGTATATTATGAACTTCTAAACAACATTGGTATAAAACTCCTTGTATGAAAGTGAACATAAAATATGTTTTTGGAATTTCTACACTGAGGGGTTCAGTTGGTCAAACTTGGGTCACACATTTGGATTCAAAAATTCTCCTAAATATTTAAATAGAATCTCACCACAAAGTTTATAAGGAAGTTGTTAGAACACAAAGTTTAGATCATTTCTTGTAATTGGAATTTCCCCAAATTCAGCCCCTAAATCATTCAAAATGGTGGATTTCAAATGTGCCTCCAGCCGGTCAAATAACCTTTTCTATTTTTTTCGAAATTACCTTTTTCCTTGTCTCTATGTCCGGTAGGTCCCACCTGGCAGGGCCCTCGGATTCCCGCCAGACACTAAAAGCTGTGGGCCCCACCGAGTCCCCATCCATGCTCCCGTTTCATGGACCTTCCTCCCTCATTCTGTATGCGGGCCCACCTGTCATTGGCACTGGGTCCACGGACCGCGTCCACCAGCGCCCTCACCTCCTTCCCTCTCCCTCTCTCCCGCGCCCACGCAGCAGGCAGTCCCTACCTACTCCCCACCATGGCCGATGGCCTCCTACTCCCTCTCCCTTCAAGACGGAGGAAGCCGCCCCGTCTCAGCTCTATTCACCGCGCCACCCGCTCGACCTCACTCAGCCTGCCTCTCCTGATCGTCTCCCTTGCTCTTGTTCTCCAGAGCGCAGCTCGCCACCATTGACAGGGAGCTTGAGCTTCGGCATCGCCCACCGTTCCAGTGTCCCTGAGCCTCTAGCCCATCGTGTCGGCCTTCCCCACTGTCATCTCCACCGAAACCCAATGGTACAGGCCCCCAACTCCCATTCCTCCGCTCTGCAGTTCGTCACCGGAGTTTCCCCGTCATCCCTCGCTGTCGCCGGCCACCTCCGCCTGCTCCCTGTCGAATCTAGGTAGTGGGTGAACGTCCCCGACCTCCCCTTTTCCTCCCTGACCACCGCCAGTGAGACCCCAGGCTTAGCTCGGCCCGACCGGTGAGCGCGTCGCTGGTCCCCTCTCTCTCCGTCGAGAGGAGGACGAAGACCCGAGGAAGAAGACGCCGTTTTTGCGTTTGGGCCCCTATGCTTTTTGTATTTTTGTTGTTTCCTCAGTGTACAGTAATATATGCCTAAGGTCACTTACGCGTTAGCCCCTAGATCTACGAGTTATTACATAGAAGTCCTCGGATCTATGGTTTTTCCATTTAAATTGATTATTTCGGCTGATAACTTTGGAAAATCATATAAAATCAAAGAAAAATCCTAAAGAGGGCAAACTTTGTTGCATTGTGTTCCTCTTTAGTAGATCTACAGGCTAGGTATGATGTGGATCTGTAAAAGGATAGTTTTGCCCATGGTTTGATGTATGCATGTTAAATCAACTTGAATGGAAGAAAATGGCCTAAATGAACTCCAAATGGCATGAAACTTGGACAGTGATTGTGATATGTTGTGTACATGAGCATATATTTTTGGTTGCCCCTAGATCTTGCTACAAATGATAGATCTACCCTAGTATACATATTTAGTGTATTTTATGCAGTGGAAAAATACTTGCTAAGTGAAATATGCTCCATCAATTCTGCAATAAATTGTACAAGCTCTAAATAGTGTATGTAACTTTCTATTAAAATATGAAACCCTTCATGTTAAGTTTCATTGGTATTTTGAAATAAAGAAATGAAGTGCATGTTAAATGAATAATAGGAAAGGTGGACTTGTAATGCAAAATAAATTCCATGGAAAATATGGGAGCATTTTGGTCGTAAGTAGGTTCCAGAAAGTATTTTTGGAGAATCTATACTTGCCGTTTACTATGTGATTTGAAAGTGATAAGTGGGATGCTAATATATTTATTAAATGGAAAAATGCTATTTAGTATGCTCTAAAAATCCCACCAAAATTCATGTAGCCATGTCAATGTGCAAACATTCTTAGGTGAATTATTCAAGTATTTTGGTTGTTATTTCATGAAGGGTCCACTAATAGTCACTTTAACAAACTTAAAATGAAGAAAGTAGAAAAGAGAGGTTAGTGTATATGCATGATGATACCTTATAATTCCTCTTGCCTACCATAATTAATAGGTACAAACTTATGTATGTGAGATCCTTTACACCCCACATGCATGTTTTATCTTCATAGGACTTGTTGCAAATTGCTAACCATAAAAGTATTGGATTGTTTGCCTACAAATAAAAGCAAGTCAAATTATATTCAACTTGTTCGAACATATGACTTGTTTAATGTCTTGCTCGCATGTAGTCTAGTAAATGGCAATTTAAATTTATACTTGAACATATGATGAGTCCATATGTTGCTTTATGAACGTCTGGTTTAATGAGTGTATGTTTGCTCCTTATTCACAAAAGTACTTTGGTTTAAGTAGTTTATCAATCACCTTTCTGCCATCCATGAAATGATTATCCAAAGGTGTGCTTGATATTCCTGCATCCATTCACTGCATCAGTGCATGGCATTGATATAGAGACGCTTAATGCAGATACGTGATCCAGAAGCAAATGCATGGAGCTACTTCAAGCAACGGAGTCCAAAAGACGAACTAAGACCCAAATACCACCTAGAGGTCCCTAAAGTGGTATTTGGAAGGAGGAGTTGTCCAAGTGATCAAGGGGTTTCCTGGGGCAAAGCCCCACAACCTGGCAAACTAACGTAGTTTAGTTTGTTGGTTTTGTGAAACATAAGCAAAGGTAGGCAAGACCATGATACTCCCAGCTGATATAAACTTGATTGATTTGGTGATTACGCATCTGCATTAGGAGTTGGTTGAAAACCATTGCATTAGACTCCTTGTCCGCCCTGGCCCTAGCAGCTATACCTAGAGTTCAGTAGGATGAGTTGCCTAGAATTGCTAGGTGCGAGTAGACACGAGTGAAAGGAGTCTTTCATCAGTGTAGGTGGTTTCAAAAATCACAGAAACTTTTACTATTGAGAAAGTAATATTGCGCTCATGATTTAAATGGAGACCGGGCGGAGAATAATTTTATTTTGAGGTGTGTGTTGTTGTACTATTTGGCTCCTGCCCGAGTCGTTTAAGGCTCGTTCGCTGTTCATCTGCTGGTCGGCATAACATTGCTAGAATGCTTAACTGGGTCGTGCGACCGGTGAAAGTCTTACCTTGGCTCGTCTAGAGTTTTTAAGGTGCCGCCCATCCACTAGATGGAGGCAGAAGGCCTGGGGGAGCTTTGCACTCTCTGCGGGGAGACTGAGATATCGGCAAGCTCGCTATGGGGGCACAACCCGGGGGTTCGGTGGGGGCGCTTTGAGTCTTAGGACGAGACGGGTGGAGGTGGGGCTATATGTGGGAACGCGATGGCTTGTAAGCATATACCCCTGGCATGATAATTATTCCTAGGAATTAAAAATCGATTCGAATCGCTGATGCCCACCAGGTGTGGGAATGCCAATATTCCTGTCGGGCAACGTAGTAACTACTTAAATATAATACATCTATTACTCATGTTTTCAAATACTACATGCTTGTACTACAGTGTTGCTTACATTTCTACAAGTTATTATTATGTAGTTACATGCAATGATGAAACTTGTTACTTTATGATATTATACCTCTGTTTAAAATCAATGGCTAAGGATCCGCATATTAGTAAGGAAGCTTTGTGTTAGCCGTAAGCCAATCCATTAAGATCTACTGAGTAATTAGTACTCAGGGTTTGCCCCCACCTTTTGAGTGCAGGTACAGTTGACATCTGGACAATTTCTTGGAGAAGGGTAGTACTGGTGGGCTCGGTGCTGGTCGACTCATTCATCCTTGCTTGAAGACTACTAATGTATTTGATTCCGCTGTGAGATATTTTTTAAATCGCTTCCGCTATCTGTTTTGAATTTGCCTTACGTATTGTACTATGTTGGTACTTATATTTTTATTTCGAACTGGTATGAAAAATAAGTTTACTTATGCTATATTTAAATGTCTATGATGATGTAACTATTGTGGCTCTATCGAGGGCTAGATGTGTATGATGTCGGTTCTTGTGGAAAAGAGATAATATCGAGAGCCGAATGACTTTCGACGGATGACCGAGTTTAGTTCGGTCTAATTACACTATGAGCCAGAGGTGGCAGGTGTGTTTACCTCAGATTAAATCAGCTGTTCCGCCACAGCTGGTATCAGAGTCGATCATACACCAACAACAGTTATATCGTAGGGTTTTGATTTGCAAACCTATTTTCGAAAATCCTTTTTTTTAAGTAATTGAAAAATGAGAGTATCCGATATGCCAATATTAAGGATATTAGTGTATTACCAGGTGACATCGCTAACATTCTGACCTAGATAGAACTCATATGCATATTCGGCGCTTTTGGAAGCAACATTTCGGCCATAGCTATCCCCAGTACTGGTGGAACGCTATTGGGATTTGCGAACTGTTGTGAACCCTGCATTCATGCTGGTAGGATAGATCTTTTTAAGGGGGGTGGTCACGCCATCGGAGTGTTTCGTGATCATCCTTCCTTCGACCAAAATTATAATTAGATCTTGTTGGCTACCATTTTTCTCCCCAACAATTCCCCAGTACTGGAGGAACATTGGGTGTGTTGGGAGAAATGGCGCCACTACGTCGTCAACCAGATGTAGCTTAAAGAAATTCGTGGATACCACTTTTAGGATTAGTGTGGTAGTGTATGATAATGAGGATGATGATTATTGTGTGAGCATGCATTTTTTTGCAGGTACACTAACCATGTGCGAACTTAAGAACGAATAGAGAACGACTAGTTGTATTAGGGAGGGCCGTGCATGTATGTCACCAGATATTCGTTAGTCATATATGTTACGCTTAGGATATGTAATGTGAGATCGAATAGGACGAATCATGCATCATGTTATCTTATCTTACCTTATCTCACATGCCTTGCTTTTTATTTCTTGAGAGTGATTAGAAGCATATTGCATTTGAATGTGTGTTACTACTGTATTGATATGTAGCTCAAAATACAAGTAGAACTAGCAGAAACTAAGCAAGTGACTCAAGTGGTACACTTAAGTTGTGGCAATTTTTTTACACATCACTCACTCCAAATCCAAGTGGTTCAACGAATGCAAGCCAAATACATTAAACATGTCGATCGGTCCAAAATTCGACCCTTCCCAAAGTTTTCAAGTTTAAGACATGTTCCAACAGCATTCTGTTAAAACTCTATGGCTAAAGGTATTAGGTAACGACTATGAGAACACTTTCTGTATTCATCATATAACACTAAAATGTTGTATAGTGGGGTTATGGCATGATGAAGCACGGGGAGAATACAGAAACCAACACATAAAATTGTAAGTTTAAGTATTTTCCGCCATAGGACCTACCTATATCATGTATAACAAACTTGTAGAGCACTAAATTTGTGATCCCTTTTATATAGAATTCTCCCTCTGAAAATTCATGGATTGTGAAGTGCAAGCTAAAACAAGCCTGAGACAAAAATCTGCACCAATGTGACCGTTTGTTAAAAATCTGAAATCTGGTGTTGATCTATATGGATTTAGCGGAAAAGTTCTCTACAATGTCTGTAGTGCATAACTAAACAAACAACTTTACTACATTGGCTTTGTTGCAAAGATTCATGTAAGGATGCTCTAAGATCACTTTAAGATGAAATTCCAAATCTGGACAGTGAATGCTAAGCTCGCAAATCAAAGTTTTGGACATGATCTAAATAGAACCAGCGAAAAGCTCGTCATACCAAAATTATAGTACCCAAAGTTTGCAACACATTTTCTATTTTGACCATGTCTTGAAAAGGCTTGTAACTGTACCAAACACCTAGAACTAAAACAGGACTCAAATCTGGACAGATTTGACCTTAGCTTAGAAATCTGAAGTTTCACCTATTTTCCACTTATAATTGGTAGAAATGTCACATACCAATATTATAGGAAACATTAAAATGAACAACTTTGATATTCTGCTCTCAGTCTAAAACAGCTCCTATCTTAAACTATTGTAGGTTTTGTGCAACTATTTAAATCTGGACAAATTTTCCGTAACTCGCATATTTGAATACCTGAACTATTTCAAAATAGAACTAATCAAAACTTTCTACACCAACGAGGTAGAGTCTAGACTATCACACGAATATCATATTCTGAGTTCTATAGAGTCCATTGATCGACCCTCAGAAGTCTAGCTGTAAACTACACACACTAGAAAAGAACTATATAGCCTTGTGCCATCATCTTGCGATAAAATCACTTATCAGCATATTTTCATGAGCACGTAAATGCGAAATACACTATGAACACACCAAGTTTTCAAAACTCTTGGATTTACGGAAGCCTTGTTTTTCCTGCTACAAATGCCGCAGCCCTTCGACCTATGCCCTGATCACTCCGAGCCAATGAAGGCTAAAACAACGGCACCCGAAGGTCACAAGAAGAAGAGAAAAGTGGGAGAGTCTTCCACTGACTCAACTTTAGTTCAACATCTACAACCTAGGATGGTTCTATTGAAGGGATTCGTCAAGCCTGAAGGTCAAGTCAAGATAGTTCGTACGTGTCAACAACTAGGTATTGGTCCAGGAGGATTCTACAGGCCTAGTTTCAAGAATGGAGCCAAGATGAAGCTATGGATGTTGTGTCTATGGAAGATTTGGGATCCTACTATAGGCTTCTATGGGCCAACACGTCCATGCGATGGTGCATGAGTTCCTGCGATACCAGAAGCTTTCAAGAGAATTGCTCAAACTGCAAATTCAACTGCAAGCGAATTTCCTAAATCAATCCTGACATATGCATCGTCAACTACTACAATGACTCCGGGAAGCTCGGTCTCCATCAAGACAAGGATGAATCAAAAAGAAGCCTCAGCCAAGGTCTACCTATCATCTCGGTCTCCATAGGCGACACTGCTGAGTTCCTGTTCGGCGATACTCGAGACAGGGATACAGCGATTAAGATCAACCTCAAATCCGGCGATGTTCTTGTACTCAGTGGAAGATCAAGGTTACTGTTCCATGGCATCTCCCACGTGAAGCCTAACACTACACTAACAAGGCTGAAAAAAGAAACCAGTCTTCGTCCTAGACGTCAATCTTACATTTAGGCAGTACTAGTGGAGTGCCGATTGGTTTGGTAATGTTCGGGTCAGACTTTTGTAGATCAGGCAGACCTCGTGTATCCAGTTCTGAAAAATTTACTGGTGTCTCGTTTTCATGGTTAATGTACTCCTATTACCGCGGTAGCACTTTGAACTTTGGTAATTCCCATGTCTAGAAAATCTTGTCATTCATGCACTTCAACCTTTTGTAATCAATGCAACCCTAATTTATATGCATTGTATTTCAATGTTCGTGACTTCTTCGCTCTGAACCTTTGCAAATCGAGGACTCCTCGCCTCTTTGATTCATATCGTTCATACATTGAGGTTATGTGTTATAAGCTCATGTATTGTATACATGCCTCATTACTCATTACCTTACCAAAATCTTGTATTACTCATGACACCTTGGATTGGATGGTTATACCACACTTGATGTGGTGTTTACCTAAGCAGTGTATGGTGCTGCGATGGAACCTAGGGTCCTGTGTTTACGGCCGTCACATAGCTGTGCCACTAGGTGCGCATAGGTATCAAGATATGCAAAGGCATAATAACATCACTTCAATCGTGGGACATTCATATCCGATTTTCATCCCTTTGTTGATCTTGCTACTCTTGGTTCGTAGAGGTGATCGATTCCATTTCCATTACCTTGTATACATCATTTCAATGCCTTGTTTCACCTTGTATTTCTTGAGTTGTGGGAATAGCCAACCATCACCCAGTTCTTATTCACATCCATTCATTTGCTTGTGTGGAGGTGATCAATTCTATTTCCACTATTTCGGTGCATCTTTCCATTGCCTTGTTTCACCTTGCCTTCTTGACCAGTGTGTATGATCCGCCTCAACCCCACGACTTGTTCATATCCATTCATTACCTAGTTTAACCTTGCCTTCGATGACGGGTGGGAATAGTCAACTTCGTTTCCACTGATTCTTGGGATATCTTCCCTTCATTTGATGAACCTTATTCTCTGAGGGTGTACTTCACGAACATCCTCCGCACTAGCTTTTTGTTCCCGGCTGGTGCTCTTGCCATATTGTCATTTCCATTCTTCCTCTTAGAAATTATCTAAGAAGGCAGGTCACTAACTATTGACACAAGATTTTGACTAATATTTTATATCATTTTATGTGGTTTTCATTGTTTTTAAGCGTCAATCGTATCTTTTACTAACAATTATCACCAATTATCGTGGATTTTACAACATTGTGTTGGAAATGTGCTATACTTAATTTTTGCAGGATTTTGAGCTATTTTTCGCAAAATTCATCATACTCTACGTCGAGTAAGAAAAGACCTCTGAGATGGTATTCTAGAATGTGAATAACAAGGAAAGATTGATTGATTCATCCCCCCATGAGTTGATCAAGGCTTCCTATTCGAGAAACTTCTAGAAGACATCATGAGCTATGCTGGATTACAAGCTTCTAGAAGCATACAAGGGAAACACACTTCATACCTATCCAAAACCAGAAGAACTTATCGACTTTCGATCAATACCGAAGATTCCAGAACTCTACGAGTCTGAGTAATATTCCAAAGTTCTTACTTAGGCAACAAGGAACGACCCCGCGAAAGATGGAAGGAAACGGACTAGGGAAGGGCCCGGGTCGGCCGACCCCACCCCTCCCCCCAAGTCAACCGACCCAGGGACTCTGGATGTCGGTTGCTGATTTTATTTTTCCCACGTCTTCTCCAAGGTATAAATAGCGAGTCTCGGCCACGAGATGAGGCATCCAATTCATTATCAAGGCGCAAGGGCGACGACAAGAGGGACAACAACTAGAGGAGAGTAGAGGGTCGAGTTTCTAGTCTAGGATTACAGTTCTTCTAGTTCATAGAGGTGATTAGAGGCCTCGCACGATGCTCTAATTATCTAGCTCTAGAGGTCTAATTGTATCATCAAGGGAAGGTATGATCGTGGCTGTATATATGATACAATTTATTTATGAAGCATTGATCTTGTCTAATTATCATGTTCTTGTTCTAATTATGCCTATTCTAGCTCTAATTAGCTTTGGATCTAGATGCCTGTTGATTAGAGCATGTCATTAGGGGTTATATTCTTGTAGCGTTCTTGATCGTTAATCTAGTTTACTAATGATATAGTTGTGTTTCTAGTTCTTGTAATCATGGTGATTAGAGGTTCTAGTTGTGCTAATTATGTTATTAGACTATGCGAAGTAATTAGAAGCGCGTTCTCTAATTATGTATGCCTCTTGAGAGTTTCTCATCGATTAACTGGTTTTAGTGATAGTAGAGCCGGAGAAAGGTTAAACTCGATCTAAGGGATTAGAATATTCAATCTTGATTTAATCATGCTATGAAGTTTATGCTTATTCGTGCTTATTTCTACCTTGAGCTACTAGTTATAGTTATCTTGCTGCTTTACACTAGTTTTGGGGCCTACAATCATGCATTGTCTTGGATCCAATTAGGGCTTGATTAGACTCTAGTTAATACCCTTTGATTAGTGCTCTAATTCTATTCTAATTGTCTATCTTATCATACAATTAATATAGTTTATACAAAGATAAGATATAGTTTAAGGACAGGTTTAGAGATAGATTAGAGCTTATCTTTTACCTTTAAGTTTACCCTAAACTCTTGTTAATTAATTCCCAATTAGTTAATTTTCTAGATTGAGAAAACCCATGATACTCATCCTGGGGATAAGCTATACATGATACTATCGCTTGCAGTATAAGGTTTGCCATGCTTAAGTGCCGTCAATAAGCTGTTCTGGCGCCATTGCTGGGGAACTAATTAGTCGAGTCTTAATTAACTTGAGTTTATGTATGTATTTAATTTTGTTTTTTTATAATTTAGCCTTTTATCTTTAATTTTTCTCCATTTATCTTATTTTTACTTTATTTACTTTATTTCTTTATTTTCTTGTATATAGTTTATAATTAGATAATATTAATTTTGATTAAAAATAACTTTAGGTCTTTTAATTTAATCTTTTGTAAGATGAAATCTTTAGAATATAGTTTCTCTTTGTATGTATTCTCTTCTACTAACATTAGCAGGAATGGATGGACCACGGTCCAATAAACCTACTAATTATGTGGATGATCCAGAGAAGTTACTGAAAAAGTCCTGAAGCTCTGCCAAAAATTCTCAGAAGGAAGACGAAACTCTGCCGAAAATGGGTGAACCCGTTGAAGAAAAGAAGTTCACGGACCTGTGTGTGCCAACCTCAACTGATTTGAAGATTAGAGATCTCACTCAACCTCAGAGAGCATTTGAGATCAGGAGCTCAGTGATCAGCATGGTGCAGAATCAACCATTCAGTGGAAAAGAGGATCCAAATCAACACTTAAAGACATTTCTGCAGATTTGCAACACGTTCAAGATTGAGGGAGTCACTGATGATAAGATCAGAGCAAGGCTGTTCCCATTTTCACTAATCGGGAAAGCTCATCAGTGGTTGTCTACACTTCCAGAGGCTACAATCAACAACTGGCAGCTGTTGCCTTCAAGCATTCATCCCCAAGTACTTTTTACCTGGAAAGACTCAAGCTTTGCGCAACAAGATTTCAACATTTGTGCAATACCCCACTAAGACATTTGATGAAGCTTATGAGAGATTCAATGACTATGTGTCAGCCTGCCATCACCACAATTTTTAGAAATGGGATCTAATTCAGAAATTTTATGGTGGACTCAACGCAGTGTGTAGAGCTCAGATTGACGCATCGTTTGGAGGATCAATACTCAGTCTCACTCCTATAGAGACCAAAGCTCTATTCAAGAAAATTGCCGAGAATGGAACATGGGGAGCAGATAGGGTGGCGCCCTCTTCTACATCTATTGGAGTGGTGAAAACTGTACTAGAGGTGGACAAGATGGAAATTCTAGGTGGAAAGATCGACTCACTCATGAGAAGGTTCGAGAAGATGGAAAGTGGTAGAGCAAAGGAAGTGAAGTCTGTAGAAGCTATGATGACATGTGAAGAGTGTGGAGACTATGGTCATTCAAAGGAAAGTTGTCCAGAGGAGGCTAAAGCTTTGGACTATGGAAGAAAGGAAGGTTGGATTCCTCCGTCCAACTATAGACAGAATCGACAATAGTTCACTACTGGATCAACTATTCAAAATGCCATTCCTCTACGGATTCAACTAAAGGATTTTATGGAAGAGCAAGCTAAGATCAACAAGGACACACACTCTAAGTTTAAAGCTATGGACAAGGTGCTAGAAAATATTGATGGCAAGATCACTACTGTGGGAAGTTCAAATCAACAGCTCATGGGAATGATGAAGATTTTGGAGAACCAGCTCTCTCAACTAGCAGAACATGTCCTAAATAGGAATGAAGGAAAGTTGCCTGGATAGCCACAGTCAATTGAGTCACTCAAAGCAGTCACCACCAGATCTGGAAGAGAGACTAGAGACCCTGAGTTGACTTCAAGACATTGCCAAATCAGCTGAATTAGAGATTTAGAGTGAGGTAGAACCTAAGGTGACAGTTGATGATACAAGTATACTTCCAAAAAAAATGCAAAATTCGATCAAACAAGACAAATGAGCATTTCAACAAATTCATCGAGGTGATCAAGTAGCTATATATCCATATGCCATTATTGGATGCACTCCAAGTTCCCACTTATGCCAAATATTTCAAGGATATACTAGCCAACAAGAGAGAGATGCCATCTGAATGTGTGAAGATGACTACTGAGTGTAGTGCAGCTATCATGGATGCTCCTCTACAGAAAAACGCAGATCCGAGATGTCCCACTATCACATGCTCTATCGGTGCACTCAATATTGACAAGGCTTTATGTGATTTCAGAGCAAGTGTAAGTTTCTTGCCTAAGTCAGTGTTTGATAACCTTAAGCTACCTAAACCAGAGACTACATCCATGTGTCTTCAGCTAGCTGATCGTTCAGTGAGATATCCAGAAGGAATAGCTGAAGACGTCCTAGTCAAGATTGGAGAGAATCTTGTACCAGTGGATTTTGTAATCCTAGAAATGGGAAGAGATTCAAAATCACAATTGATACTTGGAAGACCTTTTCTCAAGACAGCACAAGCCAACATCAATGTAGGAAAGGGAGAGATTAAGTTCAACATCATTGGAGAATGAAGCTCATTCAGATTTTGCCCCAGATATGAGATGTGTCGAGCAATTGGAGAAGACGAAGATTGAAGGAGAAGATTCATCTGCATGTCTACATAGGACATTGGACAGACTTGATTAGAGTTTGGCTGAAAGACTTTGAATTACAAGAGCTTTATGGGAGGCAACCCAGGTGTTTTTAGAAGTTTAAATTTAGTTTTGTTTTTCTTCATAGTTTTTACTGTATTAATTAGTTAAACTTCATTGCTATATGAACTATGGTTGAATTAATAAAGTCTTCAATTTGAGAAATGAATTTTTATTTTAATTAAGGATTGGATAGTAAAAAGATAGCTATTCTCCCACTTAAATAGCTATGTAAACTTTGAAAAATTGCGAAGCCTTGCTGGTTTTTTGATTTGATTCGATTTTAAGCAATTTAGTTAAAAAAAGAGAGATAATTTTTAGATTTTAATTTTAATGTCTTTATTTTATTGATCTCAAAATTGTCTCCCTATTTTATCCAAAAACTAGGTGCTAACCTAAGCCGTGCTAAAGAAAGGAAGTAAGTAAATTCAATTCAATTCATGAATCTTTACTCTGAAATTAAATCGGTTAATCAACCGACCAATTCTTTTCATAAAACAAAACAAAAGTTTATTTTCAATTTATCAAATAGAGTTAATGTTTTAATATAAAAATAACTTTTGTTTTGAGTGATGCATGATATTATTAACCTACAGTTAGTAGGTATATATATATTGCATATTTTCAAGATAATTATTTAAGGATCAGTGAAGATAATTAACTACTTAGTAAAACAAGATAGTTTAGGCAACATAGGATCCTTCTTTGATCATGAAAGCACTTGCCAACATGTAGACATGGACATGTGATCAAAGTTTAAAGGGATTGGAATCAAAGGACAAGCATCCAAGGAGACAAACATGTAAGATTAATTGGAGATTCGTCCTAGGCTGCATGTATGCCGACAAATCACAGAGATAGCCATCCATTATTGCAAAGGATCCAATACTTAATCAATGGGAAATAGACAGGAGCCAGCAAAGCCAGAAGAGGACTGGCTCAGCCGACCAGTCCCCCCTGACTCGGCCGACCCCATGCAGCCCTCCACCAGATGGACCTTCCCTTTGAACCCTAGCTTTGCCTATAAATATAGAGTATTTGTTGCCCAGTTTCATCACCAACACAAGCTCAGGAAACCAGAAAACGTCGAGAGAAGTAGAGGAGTAGAAAAGAAGAGAGTTCTTGGAGAGTAAAAAAAATTTTGAGAGGGAAGATGAAGAAGGCCACCAAGTTTTTCAAGAAAGCTTTCAAGGGTTCCTCATTAAGAGGAGGCTCTCAACAAGATGATGATGATTCATCAAGGCATTCATCTAGGAGACACTCCGTTTCAGAGATGGGAAGTTCCAACTCCGGTCGAAGCATTCGCTAGGATCAAGGACTACAAGGTTGTACTTCTCGATTCTCGGTAGAAGTTGAAGATGTGTTAGAACCAGCAAGGAGGTCAAGGACTCGTTCTTGTACTCAAGCTCAAGACCCTCAACCAATGAATATTGATGATGAAGATGAAGAATGGAATTATTCTTCAGAAGGATTTTCTCTATGGACCTCCATTAAAGAGCAAAGGTATAATAGTTGTCTGAACAGAATCACCTCCAACTTCGACATAGACTTTGATTTCATGACTACTCTAGGCTTGACACCAAATATAGAGGGAGCATTCAGTAATTTGGGTTGGAGTAGTTTTATTCATATTAGTGCTGTTTATCTACAAGACATAGCACTAGAAATTATGACAACTATGGATAAAGTTCAATCCTCTGATTTGGTGCATAGCCTAAGATTTAGGATCAAAGAGAATTGGATAGAAATACCCTTTGGCTTCATTGGCTTAGTATTAGGATTTTGGGAGAATGCTCCTAAAAGTATTAAGGTCAGTAATGACACTTTAGAGAAATTTTGGCTACAAATTGCCACTAGTTCTACCAAAGAGAGGATGAAGATACTGAATTCTATCATCAGAATCATTCCTAGATATATGACTTGCAGAGTCTTAGAGAGGCTAGATGACACTAAGGTGCAGTTTGCAGAATTAAAGTGGCTATATATTGCACTCTGTCAGCCCATTGGAGTTAATCCTATCAATTCCATGATAAATCATTGGATTACTCAGAGGAATAGAAGCACTGGTTTACTTGGTTTTGGGCATTACCTTACTATGATTACTTCATCATTGAAACCTAAATTGGTTTTTAATCCAATCTACACAAAGACACCAGCCAATATTGATGAAAACTCTTTGAGAAAGGGTAAATATATTTATGGAAAGTTGGTCGGTGGATACTTTGTCACCAAGACCAATTTCAAGGTTCCTAGTCCCAGACTTGCTCTATTTGCTTAAGATAGAATTGACTGGCTAGAGAAATTCATGTTTTAGGAAGGAGATTCAAGTCAACCACCATCATCTGCTGGATGGGGCGCCTCGGAGACTCCTTCGACACAACCTAGTCAACAATTCATGAGTGAACAATTCAGAGGAGCAGGATTATCTCACGAGCATGTGTTTAATCCAAGGCCAATCAGCTCTTATGATCCTACAACTACACCAGTGTTTCAACCTTCAGTGCATATTCTTCCACCTGCAATATTTGTTCCTAGAAGAGCAAGACTTCATACTCCAGAAGATGTTGCAGCCCAAAGCATGCCACAAGACGCATTTTATGGCATTGAATCTATGGTGGCACAAAATTATCAACTTATTGATCAAATGTGAGGAAATATCAACCAATATGAGCAGAATACTCAAAGCATTGAAGAGCAGATGCATAACCTCCATCTACGGAATCAGAAGCAATGAAGATTTCGGTTTGCATTATTTTATTTTATTTTATTTTATTTTTATGTTTTCTTTTATTTTTATCTACTTATGTATAATTATATATGATTTTATTTTATTTTGTGTGAGTTAGTTTTAATCATGACCATGTATTATCTCTTTGATGGAATAAAATAAAATCTTTGTTTTCTTATATTCTGATATCAATGGTTACACTAATTTATGCTCTCATTAAAACAATTTAAACGAATTATGATCAGCAATTATGTGATAGATATGTTATTTCATAAAGACCCATATGTTTATCATGTTTAGATTTTATTTTATCATGATAAATCTCCTTAACATTTATTTTGCTATCAACTCTATGATCAATTTCTTGTGATTATTTTGTATATGCCCTACCTATTAGAGCTATATTGAAAACCATTGTTTAATCAAATTTAATTCTTAAATGAGTTAGAATAAGATTCGAATCTAGGAATTGAGATTTCAAAGCTGGTCATTCATTTTTGCTTATCTTGTGTCTCTCTACATTATATAGATTACAAATTTCGCTGGGTATCCATCGTTAAACCAAGATCATATTTTTATAAACCTTCGTTGACCACAACCTATTATTTTCTAGAGTATTTAAAGGTTTAAATATTATTCTAGACAGTTCTATCCTCTATTCCAATTTTTGTCTACAAATATACTCAAGGATGAGTATAATTTAAGAGTGGGGATGGAGAGCTGCTGTATTAAAATTTTTTTAGGTTTTATATTGAGATTTTGAGGAGGCATAAAAAGAGGGACCAAGTGGTCACCGAAAAAAAAAGAAAAAAAGCCAAGTGGCCATCTAAAAAAATAAAGAAAAAGAAGAAGAAATGCCCCTCAATAATCTTCTAAGTATTTTAGAGATTTATATGGGATTTTCTATCATCTATGTACTACAGAAAAATATTCCAACCATGTGCAATCCGATAGCAAGGACTTCATTTGTGTCTTGAGATCATTGATTTATTTTCACATGTTTACTTTTCTATATATAGATTTCTTCTAATCTTTCATCAATTTATTTTCCATGACCTTTTTGAGAAATCTCAGTAATACCGGCATATTCTTTCCTTAATTTAACAATATGTTGAGATTAAATTTTGATTAGGATCTTCACCAAGCTCCAGATATGCTTCCACTTATACCACTTATATTAGTTATATTTTAGAGATCATTTAATAACAAGAGACTGGAAAGCTGAGTGTAATTCATGGGCATTATACAAAATTGATCTTTGAAATGTTTGATCTTTTCTTTGAAAAAATTTATTGAAAAAAATAAGGAGATTTGGCATTGATGAAATTGATTTCTTCTTATATCTATTGTGGGATGTGATTAAATGAATATCTATTTATCTATATAATTGCTGGTCCAAACTTGAAAAAAAAATTGAGAGTTTAAATTTAGTTTGATTATTTGTTGACGCAAGATTTTGACTAATATTTTATATCATTTTATGTGGTTTTTCACTGTTTTTAAGCGTCAATCATATTTTTTACTAACAATTATCATCAATTATCGTGGATTTTGCAACATTGTGTTGGAAATGTGCTATACTTAATTTTTGCAGGATTTTGAGCTATTTTTTTCGCAAAATTCATCATAATCTACGTTGAGTAAGAAAAGACCTCTGAGATGGTATTCTAGAAGGTGAATAACAAGGAAAGATTGATTGATTCATTCCCCCCCTCCCCGTGAGTTGATCAAGGCTTCCTATTCGGGAAACTTCTACAAGACATCATGAGCTATGCTGGATTATAAGCTTTTGGAAGCATACAAGGGAATGACACTTCATATCTATCCAAAACCAAAAGAATTTATCAACTTTTGATCAATACCGAAGATTCCAGAACTCTACGAGTCCGAGTAATATTCCAAAGTTCTTACTTAGGCAACAAGGAACGACCCCGCAAAAGATGAAAGGAAATGGTCCAGGGAAGGGCCCGGGTGGGCCGACCCCACCCCCCTAAGTCGGCCGACCTAGGGACTCTTGATGTCAGTTGCTGATTTCCTTTTTCCCATGTCTTCTCCAAGGTATAAATAGCGAGTCTCGGCCACCAGACGAGGCATCTAATTCATTATCAAGGCGCAAGGGCGACGACAAGAGGGACAACAACTAGAGGAGAGTAGAGGGTCGAGTTTCTAGTCTAGGACTAGTGTTCTTCTAGTTCATAGAGGTGATTAGAGGCCTTGGACGGTGCTCTAATTATCTTGCTCCAGAGATCTAATTGTATCGTCAACGGAAGGTATGATCATGGCTGTATATATGATACAATTTATTAATGAAGCATTGATCTTGTATAATTATCATGTTCTTGTTCTAATTATGCCTATTCTAGCTCTAATTAGCTTTGGATCTAGATGCTTGTTGATTAGAGCATGTCATTAGGGGTTATATTCTTCTAGTGTCTTTGATCGTTAATCTAGTTTACTAATGATATAGTTGTGTTTCTAGTTCTTATAATCATGGTGATTAGAGGTTCTAGTTGTGCTAATTATGTTATTAGACTATGCGAAGTAATTAGAAGCGTGTTCTCTAATTATGTATGCCTGTTGAGAGTTTCTCGTCGATTAACTGGTTTTAGTGATAGTAGAGCCGGAGAAAGGTTAAACTCGATCTAGGGGATTATATTATTCGATCTTGATTTAATCATGCTTTGAAGTTTATGCTTGTTCATGCTTATTTCTACCTTGAGTTACTAGTTATCTTGCTACTTTACTCTAGTTGTGGCGCCCACAATCATGCATGTCTTGTATCCAATTAGGGGCCGATTAGACTCTAGTTAATACCCTTTGATTAGTGCTCTAATTCTATTCTGATTGCCTATCTTATCATACAATTAGTATAGTTTATACATAGGTTAGATATAGTTTAAGGACTGGTTTAGAGATAGATTAGAGCTTATCTTTTACCTTTAAGTTTACCCTAAACTCTGGTTAATTAATTCCCAATTAGTTAATTTCCTGGATTGATAAAACCCATGATACTCATCCTGGGGAAAAGCTACACACGATACTGTCGATTGCAGTATAAGGTTTGCCGTGCTTAAGTGCCCTCAACACTAACATTGTTAATTTTTTTCGTTAGTAAGTACAAGTCAGCTACTATTATTTTCTTGGTCAGTCCTGACCAATGCTAAGAAATCATACCAACCATCACTTTGTCATGGCGAATACGGCCTATCTTCTCCCTCTTGTGGCTTTCTTGGCACGATGAGCTGGATGTGCTATGTTTTACCACATCTTACTCTTTGAAGACGTGTTGCTTTGGTATTTTATATGTGTACACAGTCTCTATCAAATAAAATGAATGTGTCTCTCAAAAACACATCCAGTGACTTTCCCTTGAATCACAAGATTCTACTTTGTTCAATTTCCGACTGTGTATACCTTGCTTTCATTGTTTGGATAAATCATGTATTTATCATGTTTCTAATCTGGTATATCAAAGTTAGGAAGTGACTCCTTTCCTTTGCTTCGACCATTGTCACTCGCTCACTGACCACATTCCTTTCATGGTTTGTTCATTTGCTCTCATATATGGCATGACTTCTCGAGTACCTTAGGGAGACCACCCTAGCCTTATTAGATGATGCTTTGTGACTACTTGTGTTAAAGATGTACTAACTATTCACAAGCTAGTTGACAAAGCCAATGGGTGAAAATTTGGATGTTGCCATGTGCATTCGAAAAGACACGAACCACGATACACATACTCTTTGCAATACGCGCTAGGTTATACAGCCGTACCTCATCCAAATCTCAGGACAAGATTTCTTTAAGGGGGTGGGTTGTGATGCCCCCGGCATCTCAAAAGCCTTGACACACAATTAGATTAATGTTAATCATTGATTTGGACTTAATCATGCTTAGAAAAAAACAATAACTAGGCCAATAAATCACTAACTCAAAATTTTCAAGTCTAATGTGCAAAACCTTGTGCTGTTTGGTTGAAGTAGTTAAGAATTTATATGCTTACATGCAAGACATCAAATACAAAATTTTTAGTTCAGGATGTTGCCTTCAAATATACTATTTTGACCATTTTCAAAATCAGAAGTTAAGGGGCCCAAAAGTTCAAACCAAACCAAGCTAGCCTACACTCAGGAAATTTTGCTAAGTCTAGGGTTGACACTCTTTCCCAAATTGCATTCTAAAATTACATTCAATTTCACTATACATCTTCAAAATATTCCTTTCTATGAAATGAAATTGGATTCCTTACCTTTGAAATGCATCAGACCTTGAATTAATTGGACTTCATTTGGTAGTTCAAAAGTTGCAAACAAGAAATATTCTACATAAATTGAAACTACAGTTTTACCAAACCCTTGAATACAATTGTTCTTCTAGTTCAAAATATATTGTGATCTAGCCCCAACTTTCTATACCAAACTTGTAGAAAATTTGATGGGGAACAACTTTGGTATTTTGTATGTTGACATGCATAAAGTTTTGTATAGTGTTTTGGGTTGATTTTAGTTAAACTAATAAATCTGCCAATGTTTAGCCTGTTCGGTAAATTCAAATTCTTGTGAAACAAAAATCTTTATCATTCAAAACTTCACATAGGGAAGTTGTATATTATGAAATTCTAAACAACATTGGTATAAAACTCCTTGTATGAAAGTGAACATAAAATAGGTTATTTGGAATTTCTACACTGAGGGGTTCAGTTGGTCAAACCTGGGTCAGACATTTGGATTCAAAAATTCTCTAAATGTTTAAATAGAAACTCACCACAAAGTTTATAAGGAAGTTGTAGAGCACAAAGTTTAGATCATTTCTTGTAATTGGAGTTTTCCCAAATTCAGCCCCTAAATCACTCAAAATGGCGGATTTCAAATGTGCCTCCAGCCGATCAAACAGCCTTTTCTATTTTTTCGAAATTTCCTTTTTCCTTGTCTCTATGACGGGTGGTCCCACCTGGCAGGGCCCTCGGACTCCCGCCGGACACCAGAAGCTATGGGCCCCACTGAGTCCCCATCCATGCTCTCGGTTCATGGACCTTCCTCCCTCATTTTGTACACGGGCCTACAAGTCCTTGGCACCGTGCCCTCACCTCCTTCCCTCTCCCTGCCAGCTCCCCGCCATGGCCGCCGGCGTCCTGCTCCCTCTCGCTTCAAGACAGAGGAAGCCGCCCCCTCTCTGCTCTATTCCCCGTGCCACCCGCTCGACCTCACTCGCCTGCCTCTCTTGCTCATCTCCCTTGCCCTGTTCTCCAGAGCACAGCACTCCACCATTGACAGGGAGCTTGAGCTCCAACGTCCCCGAGCCTCTAGCCCATCATGCCGGCCTTCCTCGCTATCATCTCCTCTAAAACCCACTTGTGTAGGCCCCCAACTCCCATCCTCCGCTCTGCAGTTCATCGCTGGAGTTTCCCCATCGTCCCACACCGTCGCCGGCCTCCACTACCCGCTACCGGTCGAATCCAGGTAGTGGGTGAATGTCCCCGGCCTCCCCTTTTCCTCCCTGACCGCCGCTGACGAGACCCCGAGCTGAGCTCGGCCCGGCCGGTGAGCGCGCTGCCGCCTCTCTTTGTCGAGAGGAGGACGAAGACCCGAGGAAGAAGACGCCGTTTTTGCGTTTGGGCCTCTATGCTTTTTGTTTTTTTGTTGTTTCCTCGGTGTACAGTAATATGTGCCTTAGGAATCTTACGCGTTAGCCCCTAGATCTATGAGTTGTTACACAGAAGTCCTCGGATATGTGGTTTTCCATTTAAATTGATTATTTCGGCTGATAACTTTCGAAAATCATATAAAATCAAAGAGAAATCCTAAAGAGGCAAACTTTGTTGCATTGTGTTCCTCTTTAGTAGATCTACAGGCTAGGTATGATGTGGATCTGTAAAAGGATAGTTTTGCCCTTGGTTTGATCTATGCATGTTAGATCAACTTAAATGGAAGAAAATGGCCTAAATGAACTCCAAATGGCATGAAACATGGATAGTGATTGTGATTTGTTGTGTACATGAGCATATATTTTTGGTTGCCCCTAGCTCTTGCTACAAATGATAGATCTACCCCTGTAGACATATTTAGTGTATTTTATGCAGTGGAAAATACTTGCTATGTGAAATATGCTCCATCAATTCTGCCATAAATTGTACAAGCTCTAAATAGTGTATGTAACTTTCTGTTAAAATATGAAACCCTGCATGTTAAGTTTCATTAGTATTTTGAAATAAAGAAATGAAGTGCATGTTAAATGAATAATAGGAAAGGAGGTCTTGTAATGCAAAATAAATTCGATTGAAAATATGGGAACATTTTGGTTGTAAGTAGGTTCCAGAAAGTATTTTTGGAGAATTTATACTTGCTGTTTACTATGTGATTTGAAAAAGATAAGTGCGATGCTAATATATTTGGTAAATGGAAAAAAATGATATTTAATGTGCTCTAAAAATCTCACCAAAATTCATGTAGCCATGTCAATGTGCAAACATGCTTAGGTGAATTATTCAAGTATTTTGGTTATTATTTCATGAAGGGTTCACTAATAGTCACTTTAACAAAGTTAAAATGAAGAAAGTAGAAAGGAGAGGTTAGTGTATATGCATGATGATAGGTTATGATTCCTCTTGCCTACCACAATTACTAGGTACAAACTTATGTATGTGAGATCCTTTATACCCCACATGCATGTTTTATCTTCATAGGACTTGCTACAAATTCCTAACCATAAAAGTATTGGATTGTTTGCCTACAAATAAAAGCAAATCAAATTATATTCAACTTGTTCGAACATATGATTGTTTAATGTCTTGCTCGCATGTAGTCTAGTAAAGGGCAATTTAAATTTATACTTGAACATATGATGAGTCTATATGTTGCTTTATGAACGTCTGATCGTATGAGTGTACGTTTGCTCCTTATTCACAAAAGTACTTTGGTTTAAGTAGTTTATCAATCACCTTTCTGCCATCCATGAAATGATTATCCAAAGGTGTGCTTGATATTCATGCATCCCATTCACTGCATCGTGCATGGCATTCATATAGTGACGCTTAATGTAGATACGTGATCTAGAAGCAAATGTGTGGTGCTACTTCAAGCAACGGTGTCCAAAAGACCAACTAAGACCCAAATACCACTTGGAGGCCCCTGAGGTGGTATTTGGAAGGAGGAGTTGTCCAAGTGATTGAGGGGATTCCTGGGGCAAAGCCCCACAACCCGGCAAACTTTAGTTTGTTGGTTTTGTGAAACATAAGCAAAGGTAGGCAGGACCATGATACTCCTAGCTGATATAAACTTAATTGATTTGGAGATTACGCATCTGCATTAGGAGTTGGTTGAAAATCATTGCATTAGACTCCCTGGCCGCCCTAGCCCTAGCACCTATACCTAGAGTACATAGGACGAGTTGCCTAAAATTGCTAGGTGCGAGTAGACACGGGTGAAAGGAGTCACTCATCGCGTAGGTGGTTTTAGAAATCACAGAAACTTTTACTATTGAGAAAGTAATATTATGCTCATGATTTAAATGGAGACTGGGTGGAGAATAATTTCATTTTAGGGTGTGTGTTGTTGTACTATTTGGCTCCACCCGAGTCATTTAAGGCCCATTCGCTGTTCGTCTGCTGATGGACATAGCATTGCTAGAATGCGCCAACTGGTTCTCATTCTCCACATGGATCAAGTCTATTTCTCATAGTAATCTATCATAAAGTTAAACCTCACATCTATGTGTTTGGTTCTGGAGTGTAGGACGGGGTTCCTAGCTACAGAAATAGAAGAAGTGGAGTCTACTAGGAGAGGGATCTTCCTAAAGCTTAGGCCAAAGTCACTTATGGTAGCGCTCATCCAAAGCAGCTACGAGCAGCAACTAGCAGCAGCAACATATTCGGCTTCTGTGGTGGAAGTGGCTACGCTAGATTGCTTGCGTGAGGACCAAGAGACAAGACAAGAACCGAGAAACTAGTAGGTGCCGGAAGTAGACTTGCGCTCCAGCCAACAACCCACAAAGTCAGCATCCAAATACCGTCTGAGAGAGAGGGTCAAAGCTGAAGAGAATCAAAGACCAAGCTCAAGAGTGTATTTTAGGTACCTAAAGATGCGCTTCACCGCTTGACGATGTGATGTCCTCGGCGAGGCCTGAAATCGTGCACAAAGGCAAACCATGAACTGGATGTCTGCCCTAGTCGTTATCAGGTACAGAAGTGAGTCAATCATCCCTCAGTACTCCCTTTGGTCCACCACCTCTCATTCTTCATCGGCATCAAGCGCCGTTTGTGTTGACATGGGAGTCGCCATGGGCTTAGAGTCTCCCATATCAAACTTCTTTAGAATGTCCTTTGTGTACTTGGCTTGGTGGATGAAGGTTCCTTCACACCCTTTCATGATTTGTAGTCCAAGGAAAAACTACAACTCTCCCATCATGCTCATCTCAAACTCCTTCGACATCTGCGCAGAAAATTTGGTAACAAAAGAGTGAGGAGAATCAATACAATAAGAAGATCACTACCATGCTTGAGGAGAATCAAGGTCTTATCCACACTCCCCATTTTTAAACCCTGGTTTAGCAAAAAGGTTTTTAATCTCTCATACCAGTCTTTAGGGGCTTGTTTCAAACCATACAAGGCTTTTTGCAATTTGTGAACATGTTTACGGTATTTAGCATTTTCAAATCCAGGGGGTTGTTTGACATAAACTTCTTCTTGAATGAAACCATTTAGAAAAGCAGACTTCACATCCATTTGAAAAAGCATGAAACCCATGGAAGCTGCAAAGGCTAAGATAATACGTATAGCTTCCAGGCGTGCAATTGGAGCAAACGTTTCCTCATAGTCTATCCCCCTTTTTGACAAAAACCCTTAGCTACAAGTCTAGCCCTTGTTTCGCACAACAATGCCATCCTCCCCTTGCTTACTTTCAAAAACCCATTTTGTACCAATAGGATTGCATTGTGGCGGTGGCTATACCAAAACCCAAACCTCATTCCTCTCAAAATTTTCTAACTCCTCATGGATGGCATTAACCCAATTACCATAAGAAAGTGTGTGTCCAACATCCTTGGGCTCAAAGGAGGTAACAAATGTAGCATGAACAAATAAAGTGATAGAACCGGTCTAGGACCTCAAGGTCCTCGCATGCAAATCACTAATAATCCCATGTGGAGGGTGATCCCGCTAGACCTACCAAGATAGAACAATCTTGGAGGTCACCTCCCCTGCGTCCTCAGCGAGGATAGCCTCTGCTCGAGCTTGCAGTCGGCGGAGCGAGGAGGAAGTCATTGGCAACGGTCCTCCTTCGTCTTCAGAGCTCGTAGCAGAGGGGGCAGGTCTTCAGAGCTCGTAGCAGAGGGGGCAGGAGCTACAGCCGGTGTAGTGGCTCTTGCATCACCAGCATCTACCTGAACTTCCTCATCTTCAAAGATGGGAGTTCCTTCTTCTTCATCACCTGAAAGTTCAAATGCAGGGGTTGTGTAAGGCATAGATTCATCAAAGGAAATTTCACAGGTCTCAACCACTTGTTTGGTATCAAAGATCCACACTCTATATGCCCTAGAGCTGGAGACGTACCCAAGGAAAATACCATCCAAGCAGGGAGATTCAAATTTGTCCAAATGCCCCCCCCAGTTTTCGGCACAAAGCATCTGCAGCGAAATACACGCAGGTGCTTGATGAGGGGCTGCCTACCAAACCGTAGCTCGTACGAAGTCTTCCCTAGGAAAGCTCGTAGGAAGATGCGGTTGGCAATGTAACAGGCCGTATTCATAGCCTCAGCCCAAAAGCGTCGCGGAGTCCTGTGCTCATCAAGCATCATACGCGCCATCTCTACAAGTGTACGGTTCTTTCATTCCACAACACCGTCCTGAGGTGGGGTATAAGGAGATGAGCATTGATGCTCAAGACCGAGGTCACGACAAAAGGTTTCGAAATGAGAGTTACGAAATTCTTTGCCATTGTCGCTCGGATAGCCCTCATGGCCTTATGAATCTCAATTCTTAACCTCAAGACCAGATCCCAAACAAAACCGAAAGCCTCATCTTTAAATTCCATGAAGAATACCCACAAAAAGCGAGAAAAGTCGTCTACAACGACAAGCACATAGCACTTCCCATTGACCGACTGTACCCGAGCTGGACCAACCGTGTCCATATGCAGAAGCTTTTCCAGGTAAGAGGTCATCACCTGATTGACAGGTGCATGAGAAGCAGCAACCATCTTTCCATGACGACAGGGGTGGCACACTAAGTCCTTTTCTGTTTTCAAATTGGGCAATCCTCAGATCAGACCCATCGAGCTCAACCAGGCAAGCAGATCAAAACTCAAATGACCCAGCCTCCTATGCCACTCCCAAATATCAGCAGAAGGACCAGCTACCAAACACCGAGGAGGGCCAGAAATAGATGCAAGGTCAACCTTAAAAACCTGCCCATAGGGCAAAATCTGACAAACAAGGTTTTCCTTAGCATCAAGCACACAAGAACCCTCCTTAAAGTGAACCTCGAACCCTTCCTTGAGAAGATGCAAGATAGAAACCAAATTAAACCCCAAATTCTTGACCAAAGTAACTTTTCTCAGTGAAAGCTTGCCAGAAAGCGCAATAGAGCCAACACCCAACACTTTACCTTGACCATTATCCCTGAATGTGATGTACTCCTTGGTGCTCAGGGGGTTGAGGCTGGAGAACCATCTGCGGTGCCCTGTCAAGTGCCTAGAGCAGCCAGAGTCCATGATCCATGTGTCCTCCAGTCCTTGATCCTGCAAAATCAAGGAAAGCGAGAGTGAGCAAATGGTCTGGCACTGGGGTTAGTGAAACTGCTGAACAAGTGCCGAGCCATCTGCTCAAATTTAGAAATAGCACAGTCAAAGTAAGCATCACGATGATCTGGGTACCCACGACCCCCAAAGCGTGAGCTTTCAAACCCTCTATCATAGCCTCGGTCACGAAGTCCATAGCCATGCTGAAAACGACTTAGAGCTCGGCCGCCAAAGCGTCTCTCACCACCAAGAGCATGGGCCTGAAAGCCGCCTCCTTTCTCACCACCAACAAAGCGGACTCTCATCTCACCGCGATGGGGAGGATCCTGCCTACCACCCTAGTAGAACTGATCCTAGTTTCCCTAGGCTCTCCCATATCTCTCAGTCCTGCTTCCTCCTGAAGCAAAACTCCTCCAAGTGACCATTCCACTGGCAAAAGTCACAGTAGTAGACAAGTCTCTTGAGCATAGGCTGGGGCTGGGTCTTGGGCTTTTGGTGAGGTGGTGAAGCCTTTGGTGGTGCTAGCTACAGGACTTGCCTCTTGCCTGAAGGCTTAAGCACTTCTTCTACTATCTTGTCCAGCTTGGCTTGTGGTGGCTTGGGTATCCAATATGACTTCCTTAGGGCAGCCTTGGGAGGCTCATGGTAAACCCCATCAACAGTAGAGTCAGGCTTGGGAGAGGCAATGTTAGGCTTGATCAGAGCACTCTTCTTCTTACCTGAGGTACTACACTCTCCTAACCCAAGTCCACTGGTGTCACCCTCACCACGCTTGTTCACCTCTATGATCATCCTAAGCTGAGGTTCCCCGACATACATCCAGCCTAGCACCTTCCTCAACCTACAGTTGTCCTCTTCAAAGATCAACTTCTCCTATCTCAAATCCTCTAGAATCAATGTCTAGGCAGCACAAGTGGGACAGTCTAGAGAGGGAATCACAGGAGCAGACTTCTCAAGCCTCCTAATGGTGGCATATTTCTCCACCAACTGCAGCTTCAAAGTGAGACAGTTCTCACACGTATCAGGGGGTACTGAAAGCACCTCAAGGTCAGCTCTCACCTGGTGAAGCTCACTTCTCAAATTAGGGCAGACCATGCACGCACCCAAAAGCGTGGGTCTAGCCCTAAGCTCCTCCAACTCCTTGAGCTGCCCCTCACACTTCACCTTCAGCTCAGCTATGTAAACAGCTAGGTGGGGGTAAGACTCACACTCAGTCACCTCACTATAAGTAGGCTCATCCAGTTTAGACTGGAGCTTGCCAAACTAAACCTTCAGCCTAACCATCTCCTCTACCCGATGAGCATACTTACTCTTCTGCTCACAAAGGTCACTCATGAGGGACTCACAGGTAGGGCACTCAAACTCACTAGGCTGGGCTTGCACACTCTTCAGCCTCTCAATCTCAGCCAAAGCATCAACAAGCTCAGCTTTCTGCTTCTGTAGCTTCTTGGTTGCCTTCTTCAACAACTTATCCTAGGCTTTCAACTCACAACTGTTCCTCTCCAGCATATCAAGGATCTCAGCTTGGCCAGGTGTTGCCTCTTCATGGGAGGGGTCGTTGTCATTGCCATTGTCGTCCTTGTCCTCAACCGCTATGGAGAAGAATGATCTCCAGTTCACCTTGTGCTTGCGCTTGGACTTGGTGGAGACGAAGCAAAGTCTAGCTGGACCGCCTTGTTCTCTCCTCTTGTCCCGCTTGGTGATGATCTCCTCATCGCTTGAGCTTGATGAAGACGAAGAGGAGGGGGACGATCAGCTGCAAGGACCATCAAGGCCTTGTTCTGCTTTCGGTTGTCCTTCTGGTAGCTCTTGAAAGCCTTCCTAAAGTTCTTGATCTTGCCAAAGCAGTGCTTGGTGTTGTAGCGCTTGCCGGAGCAGTGCTTGCTGAAGTCGCTGTAGGACCGAGACATGCGACTAGAGGGGGGTGAATAGGAGCACTTAAAAACTCAAAATCACAACCCCCGTGAAGGTGCTCTACAAAGCTCAAGAAAAACAGAACTAGGCACTATCCACAGAACAGATACGTGTCTAGCAGTGCAAGGGTGCCGTCCACTGAGAGGATACACACCAATGCAAGAAAAGTCAAGATCCGACCAAGAATGGCACCGAGGCAACGGACTTTGCAAAATCTGCCACACCACACTCACCGCACCGAAGTGCGTCTTGCTGACAGCAAGCAAAGAAAATAGTCTAGAAGTGGGGAATGCAAAAATCCGAAGCAGAAACACAGCGAAAAAACCAAAGACGGAAAATCACTGCGGCTCCCTGGCAGGACTGGATTGTCCGGTGGCTAACACCGGACTGTTCGATGGAACCAGACTATCCGGTGCCTGCTGCAAGACTATTCGGTGGCACGGCCCGGGTAGAGCCACACACCGGACTATCCGATGGGCGCTGCCGGACTATCCGGTGGAACCGGATTGTCCGGTGGCCTCTGCCGGATTGTTCGGTAGAATCGCAGATAGGGGGTTTCCCAACCCAAACCAGACCAAATCTTGTCTAATCTTCATGAAATTTTGTACAGGCTATTTGAACCCTATTCCAAAACTTTTCCCAAAAGATCAATGCAAAGTGACCAAGGGATCAGTGGGAATTTCAGATCTCGTGAGATGGCAATCTTTGGGCAAGAAAGGGGAAAACTCAAAGCAAGCTTGCTCGTGGCAGTCCAGCAGGATTGAGATGAACTAAGTCACAATCTCCACGTCCTAGCAAGTCCAAAAGAGGCAATAGAACAGGATTAACTAGTGGGCAACACAAATCACCAAAAACCCTTGAGTTCCATCCAAAAACCAACTAGAAAGGGGGAAGAGAGATGGCTGCACACATGAGCACGAAAATAGGACGAATCTTGCCTTGAATAGATGAGGAAATCAGTTCTTACAAGGCTCAACTCAGCCTACCACCCTTCATCCTCCCACTAATGCAAAGTACTAGCCTAGGGGACTCTCAAATCCTAAGCTAAGCACCCAATTTGCTCTCTAAGCACATGGCTGGTTGGAGACTAAGCCTAGGGTTTCTATATGGTGGATGAGTTCTAAATGACCAGCCACTTAGGTATTTATAGCCCTGGCCTAATCGACACATTTTACACTAAGACCCATATATTACAGAAACGCCCGTAGGGGCCAAAACGGAAAAGACTAGACTTTCTCGGGGATGGACGACCGCGATGGAGTCTTGATCTTCTTTGCCTGCAAGCTAACTCCCGGATGATGTCCACGTGGCCAGTAGTCCAAATCCGCCGATCGACCCCCAGTTTTGAAGTCAGAAATAGGGAAAATTTAGGGTTTCCTTCCTGGGCCTGGAACGGCCCACTCCACTCTATCTCGGCGAGAATGAGCCCTTTCACCGAGTCTGGTAACTTGGTGGTAGGGTGGCGGATTTGAGCGAATCCATCAACGCCCTCGCTCATCTTCGTGCCATGTAATCGAGCTGGAGCACCGTGGTGGCACCCGGCATCCCTAGTCCATCGAGGTCGCCTCGCAGTCCTTCGGAGGTCTTACTCGTGCCGTCGCCATGACGCTCCTCCATGTACCAAACTCCCATGGCCGACCGACATCAAGCATGCCCCCAGTCCTTCAGAGGGCTTCCATCTACCTCCAGTCCATCAGAGGGCCTCCTGTCCATCGGAGGTCTTGTGCCTAAGTCCTTATGGGTCTTTGGCTTCTGTTGACAATCACTCTAGAGGCAATGGAGCCAGTCCATTGGCAGTCAATCTCCGCCTTGATGAGTGCATTGTCAAGACCTTCTACCTGTAACCTGAAATAGAACAAAGACAAGAAAAACAAGCGTAAAACCGAAAAGAAAGAAGAAAAGAAGAAAGTTGCCCAAAATGCCCAAAAGCCAAACACAAGCAAAGAAGGGCAAATTGAGACAACAAAAAACAAAGCCAAAGATCGACCCCCCTAAGATAAGGGAAACCGCTCAACGCATTCGATCAAACTAAAGCATGACCCCTCAAGAAAGAGGCAAACTGGCTCAACACAGTCATGCTAAGTCAAATCATCGGCTCCTCCAGAAAGAGACAAAAGGCTCAACGCAATGATGCAAGAGCATGCTAAAAGCTCAAACTCCCCCTCAACTAGATCCCTACAGAGTTCTCCCCCTTGGTCCATGAATTCCCCCTAGAAACATCTCTCCCCTAAAGGTCAACATCTCTCCCCCTTGTTGACAATGGACAATCAAGGGCTCATAGAACTCAATTCCCACTGAACTAGACAACTCCCCCTCATAATATGCCATGAAATGCAGAAAGTGTACCATGAAGAGCTCAGCAGGGATGAAAAGCTAGTAAATACAAGTTCTAGCATACAGAGCAAGTGAGGGCAAGGAAGCATGCAAACAAGCTCAATTGAATCTATCTTATACAGATCAGGAGCATGTTTTTCAGAGTTGTTGAAAAGAAAGCATCACCAACAGGAATAGCATCTAGCAAGATAGGCATGAATAGCAAGATGCTAGCAAAACATACAAGGCGTGCTACTCTCAACCAGAGCATCTACATCAGGGCATAAGCAATTTAGAGACTTGCAGATTTCAGATTTAGCAGTTTTTAACTTCAAGCAAATCAGATCATGTGCTAGGGGTTATTCACTTGTCTTTGCCACTTCTTACCAACCAATGCCAAACCTTGGTTCAAAAAACCATTAGAAGCTTAAGACAAGGTTTTGGTGATACACAACCTAGTCCAAGTTCATATCAAAGTGCAAAGGCAAGCTATCTCAAACTAGATCAGTGTGATAAGTGAACCCACCTGGATCTTCCAATTTAGCTCATAGGACAACACTTGTAAACAATATTAATTCAGATTTGAGATTTAGGCAAGGTGTCATAAATGCTTAGGCATCAACTTAACAAAGGCATACGACTAGCATATCCAAGCATGAAAAGATAGCATAGCATTCAACATTCCTACACATGCTAGGCAGCCAAGTCAAGTGGTGATCATGGTTTTTGATTTTCAAGAAACAAAAGTGACTTAGCTCACAAATGATATTAGACAGATTCAAGGAGCTTAGCCAACCATGATCATGCAAGCAACTGTACAATCTAGCACAAGCAAGTACTAACTCGTGATACCAGAAGAGCTCTAGTGCTAGTGTAAGTAAAAACGCATATGTTACAATGCAATGCATGGTATGATACAAAATGCAAGAAAAACAAGGAAAAGCAAAGAAAAGGCAAAACAAAACCTAAACTACAGCAAAGTTACCCCAACCTAAAAGGGGTAACAAACACCAAGCTCCCCACGCAAGCGAGCAAACGCGCTAAGCTCTAAGGGCTTGGTGAAGATATCTACCAACTGGTTCTCAGTCTCCACATGGATCCAAGACTATGTCTCCCTTCTCATAGTGATCTCTCAGAAAGTAAAACCTCACGTCTATGTGTTTCGTTCTAGAGTGCAAGACGGGGTTTTTAGCTATAGAAATAGCAGAAGTGGAGTCTACCAGAAGAGGGATCTTCCTAAAACTGAGATCAAAGTCATTCAAAGTGGACTTCATCCAAAGCAGCTGGGAGTAGCAACTAGCTGCAGCAATGTATTTGCCTTCTATTGTGGAAGTGGCTACGCTAGATTGCTTGCGTGAGGACCAAGAGACAAGAGAAGAACCGAGAAATTGGTATGTGCCGGAAGTAGACTTGCGCTCCAGCCGACAGCGCGCAAAGTCAGCATCGGAATAACCTCTGAGAGAGAGCATAGAAGCTGAAGAGAACCAAAGACCAAGCTCAGGTGTGTATTTGAGGTACCTAAAGATGCGATTCACCGATTGACGGTGTGATGTCCTCGGTGAGGCCTGAAATCACGCACAAAGGCAGACCGCGAACTGGATGTCTGGCCTAGTTGCCGTCAGGTACAAAAGTGAGCCGATCATCCCTCAGTAATCTCTCTAGTCCACAACCTCCCCTTCTTCATCTACATTAAGCATCGTTTGTGTTGACATGGGAGTCGCCATGGGCTTGAGGTCTCCCTTGTCAAACTTTCTCAGAATGTCCTTCGTGTACTTGGCTTGATGGATGAAGGTTCCTTCTGGGCCTTGCTTGATCTGAAGCCCAAGGAAGAACTGGAGCTCTCCCATGAGGCTCATTTCGAACTCACTGCTCATCTGTTCAGCAAACTTAGACACCAAAGCGTGAGATGAACCACCAAAGATAATGTCATCGACATATATCTAAACTAGAAGGGTGTCACCGCCACGCCTCAATAGAAACAAGGTCTTGTCTACTGAACCCATCACAAACCCAGACTTGAGCAGGAAAGCTTTTAATCTAGCATACCAAGCTCTAGGAGCTTGCTTCAGACCATAAAGGGCTTTTCTCAACTTATACACCCGGTCTGCAAACTTAGCACTCTCAAAGCCAGGAGGTTATCTCACATATACCTCCTCCTCTATGTAACCATTTAGGAAGGCTGACTTGACATCCATCTGCTGCAGTTTGAAGCCTTTAGAGGCAGCAAAGGCAAGCAGAATCCTAATGGCTTCTAAACGAGCTACAGGAGCAAAGGTCTCCTCATAATCTATCCCCACCTTCTGACAGAAACCGTGGGCAACCAATCTCTCTTTGTTCCTCACAACCATCCCATCCTCACCCTATTTGTTCTTGAAGACCCACTTGGTTCCTATAGGGTGGCAGTTTGGTGGAGGTTCAACTAAATCCTAGAAATGGTTTCTCTCAAAGTTCTCCAACTCCTCATGCATGGTGTTCACCCAACTAGGATTAGATAATGCATGTGACACATCCCGGGGTTCGAAAGAAGCAACAAATGCGGGGTGGCAGAAGAATGCTAAAGGGTTAACCGAAGAGCATTTGACACGCTGGTGTAGATCTCCAATCATCCTGTCTGGAGCGTGATCCCGCTGGACCTGCCGAGATGGAACAATCTCGGAGGTCACCTCCCCTGCGTCCTCAGCAGGGCTAGCCTCAGCTCGAGCTTGTGGTTGGGGGAGTGAGGAGGAAGCCATTGCCAAGGGTCCTCCTTCATCTTCAGCGCTCGTAGCAGAGGGGGCAGGAGCTGCACTTCGTGCAGGGGCTCCTGCATCACAGCATCTACTTGAACTTCCTCATCTTCAAAGATGGGAGCTTCTTCTTCATCATCACCTGAAAGCTCAAAGGCAGGGGTTGTGCAAGGCATAGATTCATCAAAGGAAACTTCACAGGTCTCAACCACTTATTTGGTATCAAGGATCCACACTTTATATGCCCTAGAGCTAGAGGCGTACCCAAGGAAAATACCATCCAAGCAGCGAGATTCAAATTTGTCCAAATGCCCCCCCTTTTTGAGCACAAAGAATCTGCAGCCAAATGCAAGCAGGTGCTTGACGCTAGGCTGCCTACCAAACTGAAGCTCGTACGAAGTCTTCCCTAAGAAAGCTCGTAGGAAGATGCGGTTGGCAATGTAATAGGCCGTATTTATAGCCTCAACCCAAAAGCGTTATGGAGTCCTACGCTCATCAAGCATCGTCCGTGCCATCTCAACAAGTGTGCGGTTCTTTTGTTCCACGACACCGTTCTGAGGTGGGGTATAAGGTGACGAGAATTCGTGATCAAGACTCCCGACAAAAGGTTTTGAAACAAGAGTTTCGAAATTCTCCGCCATTGTCTTTGCGGATAGCTCTCATGGCCTTATGACTCTCATTCCTTGATCTCAAGACCAGATCCTGAACAAAACCGAAAGCCTCATCTTTGAATTCCATGAAGAACACTCACAAAAAACGAGAAAAGTCGTCTACTACCACAAGCACATACCACTTCCCACTGACCGACTGTACCCGAGCAGGACCAACCGTGTCCATATGCAGCAGCTCACCCGGGTAAGAGGTCATCACCTGATTGATAGGTGCAAAAGAAACGGCAACCATCTTGCCATGACTACTGGGGTGGCACACTAAGTCCTTTTCTGCTTTCATATTGGGCAATCCTCGGATCAGACCCATCGAGCCCAACCTGGCTAGCAGGTCAAAACTCAAATGGCCAAGCCTCCTATGCCACTTCCAAATATCAGTAGAAGGACCAGCTACCAAACACCAAGGAGGGCCAGAAACAGATGCAAGGTCAACCTTAAAAACCTACCCATTGGGCAAAATCCGACAAACAAGGTTTTCCTTAGCATCAAGCACACAAGAAGAACCCTCCTTAAAGCGAACTTCAAACCCTTTCTTGAGAAGTTGCGAGATAGAAACCAAATTGAACCCCAAATTCCTCACCAAAGCAACTTCTCTCAGGGAAAGCTTGCTAGAAAGCGCAACAGAACCAACAGCTAACACTTTACCTTGACCATTATCCTCGAATGTGATGTATTCTGTGGTGCTCTCGGGGTTGGGGCTGGAGAACCATCTGTGGTGCCCTGTCATGTGCCTAGAGCAGCCAGAGTCCATGATCCATATGTCCTCCAGGCCTTGATCCTGCAAAATAAAGGAAAGCAAGAGTGAGCACATGGTCCGGCACTAGGGTTAGTAAAACTGCGGAACCAGTGCCGAACCATCTGCTCAAAAGTGGGGTAAGTACAGTCAAAGTAAGCATCACGTCTGTCTGGGTACCCACGACCTCCAAAGCATGAGCTCTCAAATCCTCTACCAAAGCCTCGGTCTCAAGGTCCATAGCCGCATTCAAAATGACCAGGAGCTCGGCAGGCAAAATGTCTCTCACCACCAGGAACACGGGCCTGAAAGCCACCTCCTCTCTCACCACGAACAAAGCGGTCTCTCATCTCACCACGGTGGGGAGGATCCTACCTACCACCCTGGTAGAACTGATTCTAGTTCCCCCAGGCTCTCTCCTGCCTCTCAGCTTGCTTCCTCCTGAAGCAAAACTTCTCCAAGTGGCCATTCCGCTGGCAAAAGTCACAGTGGTAGACAGGCCTCTTGGGAGTGGGGTTAGGCTAGGCCATAGGCTTAGGTGGAGTAGCCTTGGGTGGAGCAGGCCGCTGGACTCTCTCCTTGCTCACAGGAGGCTTGAGGATCTCAATCACTACAATGTCCAACTTAGCCTGTGAGGGCTTGGGTGTCCTGAACTGCTTCTCTGGGGCAACATTGGAAGGCTCGTGATAAACCCCATCAATAGTAGGGCTAAGCTGAGGAGAGGCAGTCTTAAGCTTAACTAGGGTACTTTTCTTCTTATCCGAGGTACTACCCTCTCCTAACCCAAGTTCACTGGTGTCACCCTCTGCTCTCTTGGTGCTTTCTAAAATCGTTCTTAGTTGGGGCTCTCTAGCATACATCCAACTGAGCACTTCCCTCAACTGGTTGTTATCATCAACCAAGGTCACTTGCTCCTCTCTCAGATCCTCCAAAATCAAAGTTTGGGCAGCACAAGTGGGATAGTCTAGAGAGGGAATCACAGGAGCAGGCTTCTCAAGCTTCCTAATGGTGGCATCCTTCTCCACCAACTGCAGTCTCAAAATGAGACAACTCTCATATGTATCAGAAGGTGCTGAAAGAATCTCAAAGTCAGCTCTCACCTGGTCAAGATCACTCCTCAATGTAGGACAGACCGTGCATGCACCCAAAGGCATAGGTCTAGCCCTAAGCTCCTCAAACTCCTTGAGTTGCCTCTCACACTTCACCTTCCGCTCAGCTATGTCTACAGCTAGATGGAGGCACATCACACACTCAGGCTCATCACTCAAAATAGGCTCATCCAGTTTAGACTGGAGCTTGCCTAACTCTACCTTCAGCCTATCAATCTCCTCTACCTGATGAGCGTACTTGCTCTTCTGCACACAGAGATCTCTCATCAAAGTCTCACAGGTAGGGCACTCAGACTCACTAGGCTGGGCTAGCACACTCTTAAGCCTCTCAATCTCAGCTAAAGCATCAGCAAGCTTGGCTTTCTGCTTCTGCAGCTTCTTGGCTGCCCTCTCCAACATCTTATCCTGAGCTTTCAACTCATGACTGTTTGCCTCCAACATCTCAAGAATTTCAGCTTGCTCAGGAGTTACCTCTTCATCGGAGGAGTCGTTGTCATTGTCCTTGTCGTCCTTGTCCTCAAGCGCCATGGAGCAAAAGGATCTCCGGTGCATCTTGTGCTTGCGCTTGGACTTGGTGGAGACGAAGTAGCCTGTTGTCCTACTTGGTGACGATCTCCTCATCGTTTGAGCTTGACGAAGACGAGGAGGAGGAGAACGATCCGCCGCACAGACCACCAAGCTCGGCGAAGAAAGCCTTGTCCCGCTTCTAGTTTTCCTTCTGGTAGCTCTTGAAAGCCTTCCTGAAATTCTTGATCTTGAGGGAGCGGTGCTTGGTGTGGTCACGCTTGCTGTAGTCGTGCTTGCCGGAGTGGTACTTGTTGGAGTCGCGGGAGTGGCTCTTGCCCTTCTTGTAGTAGTCATTCTACTTGTTCGGGCATTCGGCAATGAAGTGGCCGACCTCTCCGCACTCGAAGCACTTGGGCCTCTCGCCCCTCTTCTTGCTCATCCGGTTGTCATAGGGGCGCAGAAAGCGGCTAGAAACCAGGCAAAGCTCATCATCCCCAAGTGATGCTAACTGCTCCTCTGTAACAGACATAAGAGCAGAAAACGAAAAGTTGTGAAGCTAGGGGTTAGTAGCGGCCTCACTGGAGGGAGAAGACAAGGCCAGGCTCTTGGAGCCAGTAAAAGCGAGAGAATCTCTCAACTTGTAATCCACCTCTGTGGCCTTGAGCTTGCTGTAAAGCGCCTCCACTCCAATTGTGTCATAGGCCTTAGACTCGATGATCGAGTTAACCTTGATCTCCCATATCTTCCTGTCCAATGCATACAACAATTTGATAGCCTACTGATGGTCGGTGTATGAGATCCTCTCAGGGCTGGAGTTAACATGCAACTTGTTGATGATCGATTGAAAATGACCAAACAAGTCATCGATGGACTCACCAGGCTTCTGAATGAAATTCTCATATTCACGCCTGTAAGTCTCAACGAGATGCCCCTTGATAGTAGCAGTGCCCTCATGCTGTGCACTCAGCAAGGACCACATTTGACGGGCAATCTTGAGGTGGCTCACTCTCTCATAATCAACCGGACCAAGTCCTGAGAAGAGAAAGTTAACAGCTTTGGCATTCGCCTCATGTTGAGCCACAATCTCTGGGGTAGTGCGCTGAGCAACTGGAAGGACCACAAAGTTCACACTCTGAGTAGCATCCCATATGTCCTTGCCTTGGCTAAGCAAGAATGCTTTCATCCTACCCTTCCAGTAGGAGTAGCCATCGGAGCCAAGGAGTGAAATCTTCCCGGAGTGAGTCATGGACGCTACTGGTTTCTCACCGGTAAAGATATGAAGAAAGCTAACCGGCTCTCATACCAACTATAGGACCAAGACGTGCGACTAGAGGGGGGTGAATAGGAGCACTTAAAAACTCAAAATCACAACCGCCGTGAAGGTGCTCTGCAAAGCTCAAGAAAAACAGAACTAGGCACCGTCCACTGAACAGATACGCGTCCAGCAGTGCAAGGGTGCCGTCCTCTGAGAGGATACACACAAATGCAAGAAAAATCAAGATCCGTCCAAGAATGGCACCGAGGCAAAGGACTTTGCAAAATCCGCCACATGGCACTCACCGCACCGAAGTGCATCTTACTGACTCACAGCAAGCAAAGAAATTAGTCTGGAAGTGGGGAATGCAAAAATCTGAAGCAGAAACACATTGGAAAAACCAAAGAGGGAAAATCACCACAGCTCCCTGGCAGGAGCGGATTGTCCAGGTGGCTAACAACGGACTGTCCGATGGAACTGGACTATCCGGTGCCTACTGCCTGGACTATCCGATGGCACGGCTCGGGTAGAGCCACACACCGGACTATCCGGTGGGCGCTGCCGGACTATCCGGTGGAACCGGATTGTCCGGTGGCCTCTGCCGGATTGTCCGGTAGAGTCGCAGATAGCGGGTTTTCCAACCCAAACCAGACCAAATCTTGTTCAATCTTCATGAAATTTTGCACAGGCTATCTGAACCCTATTCCAAAACTTTTCCCAAAATATCAATGCAAAGTGACCAAGGGATTAGTGGGAATTTCAGATCTCGTGAGATGGCCATCATTGGGCAAGAAAGGGGAAAACTCAAAGCAAGCTTGCTCGTTGCAATCCAGCAGGGTTGAGATAAACTTTGTCACAATATCCACGTCCTAGCAAGTCCAAAAGAGCCAATAGAATAGGATTAACTCATGGGCAACACAAATCACCAAAAACCCTTGAGTTCCATCCAAAAACCAACTAGAAACGGGGAAGAGAGATGGCTGCACACATGAGCACGAAAATAGGATGAATCTTGCCTTGACTAGATGAGGAAATCAGTTCTTACAAGGCTCAACTCAACCTACCACCCTTCATCCTCCCACTAATGCAAAGTACTAGCCTAGGGGACTCTCAAATCCTATGTTAAGCACCCGATTTGCTCTCTAAGCACATGGCTGGTTGGAGACTAAGCCTAGGGTTTCTATATGGTGGAAGAGTCCTAAATGACCAGCCACTTTGGTATTTATAGCCCTGGCCTAATCGACACATTTTACACTAAGACCCCTATATTACAAAAACGCTCGTAGGGGCCAAAACGGAAGAGACTCGACTTTCTCGGGGACGGACGACTGCGATGGAGTCTTGATCTTCTTCTCCTGCAAGCTAACTCTCAGATGACGTATACGTGGCCAGTAGTCCAAATTTGCCTATCGACCCCCGGTTTTGAAGTCAGAAACCGGGAAAATTTAGGCTTTCCTTCCTGGTCTTGGAATGGCCCACTCCACTCTATCTCGGCGAGAATGAGCCCATTCGCTGAGTCTGGTAATTTGGTAGTAGGGTGGCAGATTTGAGTGAATCTGTCAATGCCCTCGCCCGTCTTCGCGCCATGTACTCGGGCTGGAGCACCGCGGTGGCACCCTAGCATCCTCAGTCCATCGGGGTCGCCTCGTAGTCCTTCAGAGGTCTTACTCGTGCCGTCGCCATGCCGCTCCTCCGTGTACCGAACTCCCATGGCCGACCGACATCAAGCATGCCTCCCGTCCTTCGGAGGGCTTCCATCTACCTCCAATCTATCGGAGGGCCTCCTGTCCATCGGAGGTCTTGTGCCCAAGTCCTTCTATGTCTTTGGCTTCTGTTGAGAATCACTCATCACTCCATAGGCAATGGAGTCGGTCCATTGGCTCTCTGTCACGGGAGTGGTTCTTGCCCTTCTTATAGTAGTCGTTCTGCTTGTTAGGGCACTCGGCGATGAAGTGGTCGAGTTCTCCGCACTCAAAGCACTTGGGCCTCTTGCCCCTCTTCTTGCTCATCTAGTTGTCATAGGCACGCTGAAAGCGACTAGACACCAGACAAAGCTCATCATCCCCAAGTGACACCAACTGCTCCTCTGGCACAGACATCGAAGCAGAGAATGAAGAACCGTGAAGTGGGGGGTTAGCAGCAGCTTCCTTGGAGCTGGAAGCCAAGGCCAGGCTCTTGGAGCCAGGTAGCAAGGCCAGGCTCTTGGAGCCGGTAGCATTGAGCATATCTGTCATCTGGAAATCAACCTCTATGTCCTTGAGCTTGCTGTAAAGCTTCTCAACTCCCAAGGTGTCATAACCTGCTGACTAAAGAATGGAGTTCTTCTTGATCTCCCACACATTCTTGTCCAAGGAATACAACAGCTTGACAGCCTGCTGATGGTCAGTGTATGGAAGAGCAACGGGGGCAGAGTTGGCACGGAGCTTGTTGATGATCGACTGAAATTGACCTGACAAGGCATCCATAGACTCTCCTGCTTCTAGGACAAAGTTCTCATAGCCGGTAAGTCTCCACAAGCTGACCCTTAACTATCACCGGCCCCTCATGGTGTGCACTGAGCAGGGACCAGATCTCACGGGCGGTATCAAGGTGGCTCACCTCTCATGGTCTGCTGGACCAAGTCCAGAGAAGAGAAAATTCACCGCCTTTTAGTTCGCCTCGTGCTGAGCAATGAGCATTGATGTGGTACGGTCGGCAATGGGGAGCACCGTGAAAGTCGTACTCTGTGTAGCACTCCATATGTCCTCGCTCTGGCTAAGCAAGAAAGCCCTCATCCTACCCTTCCAGTAGGGATAGCCATCTGAGTTGAGAACCGGAACCTTCCCAGAGTGCGCCATAGTCGCTACTGGTTTCTCACCGCTAAAGGTATGAAGAAACCTAACCAGCTCTGATACCAATTGTAGGACCGAGACGTGCGACTAGAGGAGGGGGTGAATAGGAGCACTTAAAAACTCAAAATCACAACCCCCAAAACTGGTGCTTGAGAAAAGAACTAGACACTGTCCACTGATTAGATACTTGTCTAGTAGCGCAAGGTGCCGTCCACTAAGAGGATATGCACCAAGCAAGCGGAAGCATTCAACTCAATGATCAAAAAGACCACAAGCCAAGCGGAGCAACAACTCACGCCGAAGTGTCTCGCCAGCAACTTAACGCACCTAGATGCGTCTCACTGATACACAGCAATCAAAGAGTAAAGGCATACAATGAGAACCACCAAGGCGAGGTTGAGGCAAACCAACCAAAAGGAACCCGCCTAGTGATCACCAAGCTCTCATAGCAAATGAGGTGCTAAAGACCTTAAGAATGATCCTAGGCACCCTCAAACCCACCTAGAACAAGCCACAAACCTGAGGAACTACTTAAACCAAATCTAGGGGCAAAACCACTGCTGCCACCAGTACTGTCCGACATGCCCTACTAGACAGTCCAACAGGGAATTTTCAGACAGATAGGGCTGTAAAGAAAACTGCCAAAACCTAACCAAACAAGCTCCAAAAATCATGAAATTTTAAGCACAAGCTGAGGAAAACATGGAGAACAACATACTAAAAATTCAGCCCATTTGGAGACTGTTAGGTACATCGTACTATCCAGTGAAGTTGCACCAGGACTGTCCGGTGTGCAAAGAAATCATCCTCGGATTTTGAGTTTGCAAACCTTATACTTGACCAAATATTCTTAGATCTTCATGAAATTTTGTACAAGCTATCCTAGCACTATTCCAAAGCTATTGCCAAAAGATATACTCAAAAAGATCGAGGGATTAGTGGGAATTTCATATCCCGTGAAGAGGGGAAAATCTGGGCAAGAAAGGGGAAAACACAAGATTGACTTGCTCATGGAAATCCAGCAAGGTAGAGATGTTTGAAGACATATTCTCCACATCCTAGCAAGTTCAAAAGAGCCAAAAGAATAGGATTAACTCACGGGCAAACCAAATCACCAAAAGCCTTTGAGTTTCATCCAAAATCCAACTAGAAAACTGGGAGGGAGATGGCTGCACACATGAACACGAATTGGGGACGAATCTTGCCTTGATTAGAAGTGAAAATTAGTGCTAACAAGGTTCCTCATAGCCTACCACCCTTTATCCTCCCACTAATGCAAAGTACTAGCCTAGGGGACTCTCAAATCCTTAGCTAAGCACCTGGTTTAATCTTAAGATCTTGGTTGGTTGGAAACCAAGCCTAGGGTTTCTTGAGGTGGAAGAGTCATCCAAATGACCACCCACAGCCTAACTGACTCATTTTACACCGAGCCCCCTTATATTACAGAAATGCCCATAGGGGCCAAACTAGAAAAGACTCGGCTTTTTCGGGGACAGACGACCGCGATGCAGTCTAGATCTTCTTCATCTACAAGCTATCTCCCGGAACGATGTCCACGTGGCCAGTAGTCCAAATCTGCTGAACAACCCCTGGTTTTGAAGTCAGAAAATGGGAAACTTTGGGGTTTCCTTCCTGGGCCTGGCACGGCCCACTGCACTCTATCTCGGCACGAATGAGCCCATTCACCGCATCTGGTAACATTGGTGGTAGGGTGGCGGATTTGAGCGAATTCGCCAACGCCCTCGCCCATCTTCGCGCCATGTACTCGGGTTGGAGCACCGCGGTGGCACCCGGTGTGGCAGTACCGCCTGAATTTAACACAAGTTTAATACCTAAGTATCAATCTTGAGTTAATTTCGGTGGATTGTCAAGATTTACCAGTCTTGACAAGCCATCCTAGAAAATCGAACTTCAAGACAACTCACGAAGGAGTCTTTAGATTACAATACTTTTAAACCATATTTACACAACTTCATAAGTTTAGTACAATACCCTTGTTTATACAATTAGAGCAGACCTCATTATTTTCTTTTACATCAAGGGTGGTCTACTTAAAATATTCTGAAAAGTAAGTTACATCATGCCCAAGATGTTAACTCACTAAGGAGCCGAAAAAGAAGGATTACATTTGAAGATAATGTATTCTGAACCTGAATAAATTAAAAGAAAAATCATTAAGTAAAATTTACTTAGCAAGTCTTATCCGTCTACTACACTTAATTTAGTAACTATCCTAAGGTTGGTTTGATGAGCTCAAAACACATGTAAAAGCCTAGAAGTAGATCCTTAGCTTTTAGAGTGTTAATTCTTTTAAATTTCACTTAAATCTAAGTTTAACTTATTCTATTATCGAACAAGGTAAACACTTATAAGATTGATTTTAAATAAAACATCGCTCTTTCTTAACTACGATGTTGGTGATGATTCAGCTCTTACGCCTGGTAAGCCCAGCGATTCGAATCGATTTTATACTCCCGGGAATAGATACTCAAACACCAGTCATATGTGTGTACAACGACCCCACATATGACGACCCAACATCCTCGTTGCCACCTAGTCTGAACTGCCCTCACCGAACCCGAGTGTACTCTGACACTCGCCTGTCTCCCACCATCCAGTTGGTCTCACCACAGTTCAACCCTAGGTACAAAGGATGAGAGGCTTATCGGAGCCCGTGACGAGGACGACAAGTGAAAGAGGCGCGTTCGAAAGCCAAAAACATGGCCAAACATCGGACGGCCTTATACGACATAGACAGGATCAGGATCTCAACCATGTTCATTCATTAATCTCTTAATATTCATCATGTCTCAAAAACATAACTGATCCTGTCCATTGTCTCCAATTAAATAACTCAGGAAATCATCTTGGATTCGTCTCAAAGTAACAAAGATTAAGATGTATTCTTTTCAAAGAAAACGTAACCTATCATTGAGCTTAACTAAGCATCTAATCTATACGTATAGGATTTATTAGGCTCGAATCAGGAATTCGATATGCTCTAGGGTTTCAAGCAATTCCTAACTCTAATGTGCACTCATAACTCATTAATTAAGACTCAAAATAAAAAGGTAAATGCACCGGGGCTTACCTGGATTTAAAGTATTTGGATCAAAAGAGACATCAAAAGATTCTTCTTCTGGGGCTGAAGTGGTTTCCTGGGCTTCTGCTTCAAAGACTTCGGATGTGGGGGCTTCTGGAAGTTCTCCGGTGAAAGACGAAGGATTTATGGCACCTAGATGCATAATATGCATGATTTTTAAATATGAGGATAATCAACCTGTGAATTTAAGAATTTTAAAAATTCCTGAAAGGAAAGGTTGGTGTAAATTTTAAATTTTTAGATCCTTTCCTAATTTTAAAATTATTATTATTTATTTTAAAATTAAAATATGATTTTTAGATTTAAATATATTTTCGAGGATTTTTAAAAGAATTTTGTTATTATTAATAATAAAAGTTGAGGTTTTAAAATATTAGAAAACTAATTATTAACATTTAATTGGATTAGAATAATTTAAAAGATTTTATTAAGAATATATAGATTTCAAAAATAAAGATTTATTGAATAATTTTATCATTTATTTGAAAGGATGGAAAAGTATAAAATTTGTTTAAAGGTAAACATAATTTAAATAAATCTGAATTAAAGAATTTAGAATAGGAAAGAATTAAATTCAGAAATTCGAAAAAGAAAGCCCAAGGCCCAGAAAGTTATTTTTACTAAAGTTCTATTTTACCCCTTGAATAACTATATCGGTTTAGTTTCTATCCCTGTTTACATTTAACCCAGAAACCCTTTTTATTTTGGCCCAACGGCCTGGCCCAAATGGCCATCGGGCCTATTTTCTTTCTTCCTTTCGGCCCACGAACTCGGCCTGCTTGGAGGGGACGGCTTGACTAACGCCGTTGCTCGCGGGTCCACCTCTCATTGACTCTAAGGGTGACGGTGTTAGGGGACGGTAACGGCGGTTTGGTTCGGTCGAATTGGAAGTAATAAACCGGACCGCCGGCGACGGTCGACGGCGGTTCTCCATCGCCGGGCCGGTTCCGGTGACCAGGTCAGGGGCACAACGACTACATCATCGCGAGGAACACGATGGTGGGGTTGGCGATGTAATTCGACGGCCGGAAGGAAGGCTCTCCATGGTGGTCAGGGTTGGGGCGCCATGGCCGGTGCGAAGAAGCTCGCGGAGAGCTCGGCTCCGGTGGGGAATAGAAGAAAAAAAGCTAGTTGGGAGGTGGAGAGGGGTTTGACAAGGCCGGGACTTACCGGAATGAGAAGGAGGGGCAGTGGAGGCGGCGAATTTGGGTGACGGCTTAGCTCAGTCGGAGTTGAGCAGAGAGGGAGTGGAAGGAATTGTGGTGGTCGACTAAGGAATGAGTGGTGATGTGTTCGGAAGGAGCTCAATGATGTATTTATAGGGCGCAAGGAGGCGGTGTGAACCGGGATGAGGATGGATTGAATCGGCGAGCGGCGGTGAGCTTCTACGGGCGCCGCGGGAAGGAATGATGAAAGAGGACGAAGCAACTGTGGGTTGGGTCCATGTGGCGAGGTGAGGTGCGGCCAATATCAACCCACAGCTTGCCGTGGTGGTGGCGCGGCGGTGGCCGTGGCTGGAAGCAGGGGTCGAAGCATGGACATCGTTAGGTGGGAGGATATCCTCTTTCGCCCGAGGTTGAAGAAGAGGGCGGTGGGCTCTGTGGGCCGGGGAAACACGGGTGGGCCGCTGTGGTTTTTGGGCCGCCGGTTTCACCCCTGGTTTCATATTTCTTCTTCTTTCTTTTCTTTTTTTATATATGAATATATTCTAATCAAGCCCCCAATTAAAAGGATTTACCTCAGGGTTTAAAAAGAAGGAATATTTGAGTAGAACTTTTTACTAAGATCCTTTTTGGAAAGGTTGGAGAAAAGAAATTCTTTTCATATATGGAAAATTATTAAAATGATAAATGACACATTTTCCTTTCCATTGTTTTGATTGAAGAATGCATGTGATGATATGCTTAAATAGAGCTTAAGATACAGGGTATCAGAACCCTCCCTCCTTAAAGAAATCTCGTCCCGAGATTTAGAGGGTTAGAATTAAAATGAAGTTTTAAAAGAAATTAGGAAGATTCAAAGGTTATAAAATGGCTTAATAAAAGAGTTTTCTTGAATTTTCTTCCAAAATTCTAGATATTTGATTTGTAGGAAATGTTCTGACTCCCAGGTGGCTTCTTTAGGAGTATGATTCTTCCACTGTATTTTGTAAAATTTAATAACTTTCCTTCGAGTCGCTCTGTCCTTGAGATCCAACAATTTACTTGGATATTCTTTATAAATTAAATCAGGTTGAAGTTGAATACCAGTTTGATCTAATTCTTCTGTTGGTACTCGAAGGCACTTCTTAAGTTGAGATACATGAAACACATCATGCACTGCTGATAAATGAGGAGGTAGTTTCAGTCGATAGGCTACTAGACCACATCGTTCAATAATTGGAAAAGGACCAATATATCGAGGGGCCAGTTTGCCAGACATACCAAAACGATGGGTTCTTTTCATCGGTGATACATTAAGGTAAACTGAATCTCTTAATTGAAAGGATAGGGGTCTTCTTCGCTTATTGGCATAGCTTTGTTGTCGATCTTGTGCAATCTTTAAATTGGCTCGAATAAAACGAATTTGTTCTTCAGCAGTTGTTACTAATTCTGGACCAAAAATTACCCGTTATCTGGGTTCAGACCAATTTAACGGGGTTCGACAACGTCGACCATATAAGGCTTCAAATGGAGCCATTTTTAAACTTTTCTGATAGCTATTATTATAGGTAAACTCAGCTAGAGGTAAACAAGATTCCCAATTCTCATCATATACCAAAATACTGGCTCGGAGTAAGTCTTCTAGTATTTGATTAATCCTTTCAACTTGACCACTTGTTTGAGGGTGATATGCAGAGCTATGTATAAGAGCAGTACCTAAACTTGTATGCAATTGTTCCCAAAAGCAGGCGATAAATTGAGGTCCGCGATCAGAAACAATAGTTTTAGGTATTCCATGTAAAGCAACTATTCGTTGTATGTATAGCTCGGCATATTTTTGTATACGGTAGTTGGTTCTGACTGGAATAAAATGGGCAGTTTTGGTTAATCTGTCAACAATTACCCAAATGGAATCATTGCCTTTAGGAGTTCGTGGTAATCCAAATCCATATGGATGTCTTCCCACTTCCAACTGGGTATAGGAAGAGATTGTAATAGCCCTGCTGGTTTTAGATGGTCGGCTTTTACTCTTTGACAAACATCACATTCTGATACAAATTTCCCAATTTCTCTTTTCATTCTAGTCCACCAGAATCGTTGTCTAAGATCTTGATACATCTTAGTACTTCCCGGGTGTATAGAGAATCGAGAAGTATGAGCTTCTTCCAAAATTTTTTTACGAAGCTCAAAATTTTTGGGCACCACCGAACGATCTTTAAACCATAATACTTTGTTTTCATCTAAGTGAAAAGGTAACTTCTCACCTTTTAACACTCTTTTCTGTAAATATTCTAATTCCTTTATCTGAGTGTTGAGCTTGAATGATTTGATTTCGAATGTCAATATTCAATTGAAGAGCCATTATACTTCCTTGTTGCACTATTACCAAGTTCATTCTTCTCCATTTCGTTACAATTGGATTCTTCAAATGGTTGTAGGGTAACACAATTACAATGGTTTTTCCTACTTAGAGCATCAGCAACTACATTTGCTTTACCCGGATGATAATGAATCTCCAAATCAAAATCTTTGATTAACTGCAACCACCTTCTTTGTCGCATATTTAGTTCACTTTGAGTGAAGATATACTTTAAACATTTGTGGTCGGAATAGATGTGGCACATATTTCCAAATAAGTAGTGATGCCAAATTTTCAAGGCATGCACTACTGCTGCTAATTCTAAATCATGTGTAGGGTAATGTTCTTCATGTTTCCTTAATTGACGCGAAGCATAAGCTATTACTTTTCCATCTTGCATCAGTACACAACCAATCCCAATACCTGAAGCATCACAATAAATGTCAAAAGGTCTTGTAATATCGGGTTGAACCAATACTGGTGTTGTAGTAAGCAACCGTTTTAAGGATTGAAATGTTTGATCACACTTAACATTCCAATCAAACTTAACATTCTTTTGAAGTAACTTGGTCATAGGTTTGGAGATTCTTGAAAAGTCCTGAATAAAACGGCAATAATAACCAGCTAGGCCCAAAAAGCTTCTAACTTCCGTTACAGTTTGAGGAACTTTCCAATTTAAAACCTCCTGTACCTTTTCTGGGTCTACTTCTATTCCATTGGCAGAAATAACATGACCCAAGAAAGAAATCCTTTTTAGCCAAAAGGCACATTTGCTAAATTTAGCATATAGTTTATGTTCACGCAATCGAGATAGTACTATACGCAAATGCTCTGTATGTTTAGCTTCTGTTTTTGTGTAGATCAGTATATCATCAATGAATACTACTACAAACTTGTCCAGTTCGGGCATGAATATAGAATTCATTAGGTACATAAAGAAGGCTGGGGCATTAGTTAGTCCAAAAGACATCACCGAATATTCATAGAGACCATATCTTGTGGTAATTGCCGTCTTGGGAATATCTTTTTCTCTAATTTTTATTTGATGATATCTAGATCGAAGGTCAAGTTTGGAAAAGACTTTTGCTCCAAGTAACTGATCAAACAGTATATCAATTCTTGGCAGAGGATATTTATTTTTGATGGTTACTGCGTTGAGTGGTCTATAATCAACGCACATTCTTAAGGATTTATCTTTCTTTTTCTCCACGAAAATCACAGGGCAGCCCCAAGGAGAAGAGCTGGGACGAATAAGTCCTTTACTTAATAATTCTTCAATTTGCTTTTTCATCTCAACCATTTCCTTAGGAGCGATTTTATATGGTTTCCGATAAATAGGTGCGGTGCCAGGTACTAATTCGATAGAAAATTCCACCTCTCTATCAGGTGGTAGCCTTGGAAGTTCTTTTGGGAAAACGTCTGGAAATTCACATACTACCGGGATGGATCCTAATTTAGTTGTTTCCAGAGAGTTTACTACTTGAGTATTTTTGTTGACACAAGGAAGAAATATTTGTACTTTAACACCATCCTCAGAAGTTAAATGAATAACACGAGACTTTAGATCCATAATTACTTCATGATTTTTCATCCAGGTTCATTCCTAGAATAAGAGGAATTTTTCCTCCAGATAAAACTAAAGGATGAACTAGGAAAGATTTATTATCGATAAGCAATTGAAGATTTGGAACTATATGATTACTCAAAATCTTAGTTCCAGGAGCAGTTATGAGATAACCTGTTTTTATTTTATTGATAGGAAGGTTTCTATCAAAAACTTACTTTTCACTAATGAAAGTATGTGATGCTCCCGAATCAAATAAAACAAGAGTAGATTGATTATTAACGAGAAACGTACCCGTCATTACTTCTTCACCCTCAAGGAATTTCTTCCATTTGCATAAAATGAACCTTGCCTACTTTAGGGGTAGGTCCCTTCTTTTTAAGTGGATAAGATTGATTTCCTCTAGTAACAGGTGTAGGGGGACGAACACCAAAATTTGGCTTTGGCTGTGGACAATCTTTGATAAAATGACCAGGGTTGTCCACAATTGAAACAAGTATATGGAGCGGGAGCTCGAAAGTTTTGATTGGATGATAAGGGAGGACGATATCCAGTTTGTTGCGGTTTTAGAATCCATTTTCGGGGGTTTTGATTAGATTTGGGAAATGAACGGACTGAGGGGCGGATATTAGGAGAAGTGTAGTCGGAATGACTGTTGATAAGTTGTCTTGGGGCGTAACGAAGAATTCCCGATCACTCGTTTCCTCTTCTTTTCTTCACCATATATTTTTAACCTTTCTTCAAGTTGAACAATATCATTCACCATTTGATGGAAGCTTGAATAGCTCATGTTCATTTTAGCTCTCAATTTTGTAGATAGTCCCCGAGAAAAATACATCTTCTTTAATTCATCGGAAGATACTTGAGCGGGTGCATACTGAGCCAAATTGTTAAAAGATTCCAGATATTCCAATACTGTCTTGTCACCTTGTTGCAAATTAAGAAACTCTTGCAGCTTCATTACCATTAGACCTTCAGGAATATGTTGTTCTTCAAAAGCCTTTTTAAATTCAGCCCATGATAGCTGTTGACTGGCTTGTAAAGATGCTTGATATGTGATCCACCAGGATCCAGTAGGCCCTTGAAGTTTATAGGATGCAAATAATACCTTCTGATGATCGGAAATATTTGGTAAAAGCTCGAAGATCCCCTCAATAGCTCTTATCCAATGTTTTGCACTCATTGGATCAGGAGCACTTTGGAATAATGGAGGGTGGAGGGCTTCGAAATCAAGATATGTCACTTCTGAACTCTTATAAGAAAAATGATGAGAAGCATCTTGTTGTTGTCGAAGTTGGTTTTGAGTTAAGAGTTCAATTAGTTTATCTTGTCTCCCAAGTATATCTATCATAGAGGGATATGGAGGAGGAGGAGGTGGAAGATGGGTTTCTGAATTCCCGTTAATTAGATCACCAGCCATGTATCTGAATTTAAAATATAAGTATCATATATATTAAGAAACTTTTTTAAACATAGTCTAGTTTACAAAAGTTAAAACAAAATTACAAGCATTCTACAACCAACTTTTTTTTAAGTACTACTCTGATCCATAGAATATTCTCCTTCAGATTCATTAACTAAAGGATATATATAAGGAGTAGGAGGTGGCCCTATTGATCCAGAGTAAACTCCAGAGGGTCCTTGAGTAGATTCTGATCCTTCAGGAACTAATTCGATTGGATCTTCTTCTTCAGGGATTTCATCCTGAAGCTGATCAATCTAAAGTTGCATGGCTGCTATTTGATCATTGAGATCCTCGATGGTTTGATGATCATGAGTAAGGAGATGAGTTTGATTTTCTATAGTAGCATTAGCAGCATTAAGTTGATTTCTAAGCTCCCCGATGACACATTGATTGTTATGGTGACGAACACCAAGAATCAATAATTTCATTATTATCCTGGTGATGTCGTTGTTTAAGAAGATTATTTTGTCCAGAAATTTCCAAAATATTGTCACGGGTATCCAAATAAGATTCATGGTGTTGTTCATATAAGGAAGCAAGATCGGAAGCAAAATGAACTTCTTCCTTCATTTGACTCCTGCGGCTATCCCATGCAGGAACTATAAAGTCGCTTAATTCTTTTATTCCACAAAGATTGAGTGCGGTTGGAAGGAGGAAGGAACATCATATCAGATCCTTCAAGCTCATCTGAATGCACAGTACAAAGCATTGTCAAAGCTCTGCAGGCTGCGTCAGATATTGCTTCTTGTTCTGTAGCTCCAGCACCTTCTAATTCTAAAAGATCTTCTTCTAAAAGATTTGGACGTTGAGGCATGACAACTTTTACTTTGTAATGAATGTCAAAGCCAAGATCTATAGTACTAATAATATATCTTGGACAAGCATAGTATCCTAACTCTATGAGGCGATTATGAAGGCTCATAACAAAAGGACATTCTTCAGGACATTCGGTATGTCCAATTTCCTCTGGCGTCCCTTTGAGGAACAAAAGAGTGCAGCATCTAAATAAAAATAAATTTATTAAAATACTAGAATTTATATAACCATATGGTTAATAGGGATTTAATGCAATAATGATGCATGAAATTTATTATAGTATATAATTTACTAACGATCAAAAAAAATTTTTTATGTAAACACAAAATGGGCATATAATATATGTTTTCGAAAATATAGTAATCTTATCTTGAAGCTCGGCTCTGATACCAGCTGTGGCAGTACCGCCGGAATTTAACACAAGTTTAATACCTAAGTATCAATCTTGAGTTAATTTCGGTGGATTGTCAAGATTTACCAGTCTTGACAAGCCTTCTTAGAAAATCGAACTTCAAGACAACTCACGAAGGAGTCTTTAGATTACAATACTTTTAAACCATATTTACACAACTTCATAAGTTTAGTACAATACCCTTGTTTATACAATTAGAGCAGACCCCATTATTTTCTTTTACATCAAGGGTGGTCTACTTAAAATATTCTGAAAAGTAAGTTACATCAGTGCCCAAGATGTTAACTCACTAAGGAGCCGAAAAAGAAGGATTACATTTGAAGAGAATGTATTCTGAACCTGAATAAATTAAAAGAAAAATCATTAAGTAAAATTTACTTAGCAAGTCTTATCCGTCTACTAAACTTAATTTAGTTACTATCCTAAGGTTGGTTTGATGAGCTCAAAACACATGTAAAAGCCTAGAAGTAGATCCTTAGCTTTTAGAGTGTTAATTCTTTTAAATTTCACTTAAATCTAAGTTTAACTTATTCTATTATCGAACAAGGTAAACACTTATAAGATTGATTTTAAATAAAACATTGCTCTTTCTTAACTACGATGTTGGTGATGATTCAGCTCTTACACCAGGTAAGCCCAGCGATTCGAATCGATTTTATACTCCCGGGAATAGATACTCAAACACCAGTCATATGTGTGTACAATGACTACACATATGACAACCCAACATCCTCGTTGCCACCTAGTCTGAACTGCCCTCACCGAACCCGAGTGTACTCTGACACTCGCCTGTCTCCCACCATCCAGTTGGTCTCACCACAGTTCAACCCTAGGTACAAAGGATGAGAGGCTTATCGGAGCCCAGTGACGAGGATGACAAGTGAAAGAGGCGCGTTCGAAAGCCAAAAACATGGCCAAACATCGGACGGCCTTATACGACATAGACAGGATCAGGATCTCAACCATGTTCATTCATTAATCTCTTAATATTCATCATGTCTCAAAAACATAACTGATCCTGTCCATTGTCTCCAATTAAATAACTCAGGAAATCGTCTTGGATTCGTCTCAAAGTAACAAAGATTAAGATGTATTCTTTTCAAAGAAAACGTAACCTATCATTGAGCTTAACTAAGCATCTAATCTATACGTATAGGATATATTAGGCTCGAATCAGGAATTCGATATGCTCTAGGGTTTCAAGCAATTCCTAACTCTAATGCGCACTCATAACTCATTAATTAAGACTCAAAATAAAAAGGTAAATGCACCGGGGCTTACCTGGATTTAAAGTATTTGGATCAAAAGAGACATCAAAAGATTCTTCTTCTGAGGCTGAAGTGGTTTCCTGGGCTTCTGCTTCAAAGACTTCGGATGTGGGGGCTTCTGGAAGTTCTCCGGTGAAAGACGAAGGATTTATGGCACCTAGATGCATAATATGCATGATTTTTAAATATGAGGATAATCAACCTATGAATTTAAGAATTTTAAAAATTCCTGAAAGGAAAGGTTGGTGTAAATTTTAAATTTTTAGATCCTTTCCTAATTTTAAAATTATTATTATTTATTTAAAAATTAAAATATGATTTTTAGATTTAAATATATTTTCGAGGATTTTTAAAAGAATTTTGTTATTATTAATAATAAAAGTTGAGGTTTTAAAATATTAGAAAACTAATTATTAACATTTAATTGGATTAGAATAATTTAAAAGATTTTATTAAGAATATATAGATTTCAAAAATAAAGATTTATTGAATAATTTTATCATTTATTTGAAAGGATGGAAAAGAATAAAATTTGTTTAAAGGTAAACATAATTTAAATAAATCTGAATTAAAGAATTTAGAATAGGAAAGAATTAAATTCAGAAATTCGAAAAAGGAAAGCCCAAGGCCCAGAAAGTTATTTTTACTAAAGTTCTATTTTACCCCTTGAATAACTATATCGGTTTAGTTTCTATCCCTGTTTACATTTAACCCAGAAACCCTTTTTATTTTGGCCCAACGGCTTGGCCCAAATGGCCATCGGGCCTATTTTCTTTCTTCCTTTCGGCCCACGAACTCGGCCTGCTTGGAGGGGATGGCGTGGCTGACGCCGTAGCTCGTGGGTCCACCTCTCATTGACTCTAAGGGTGACGGTGTTAGGGGACGGTAACGGCGGTTTGGTTCGGTTGAATTGGAAGTAATAAACAGGACCGCCGGCGACGGATCGACGGCGGTTCTCCATCGCCGAGCCGGTTCTGGTGACCAGGTCAGGGGCACGACGACTACATCATCACGACGAACACGATGGTGGGGTTGGCGATGTAATTCGACGGCCGGAAGGAGGCTCTTCATGGTGGTCAGGGTTGGGGCGCCATGGCCGGTGCGAAGAAGCTCGCGGAGAGCTCGGCTCCGGTGGGGAATAGAAGAAAAAAAGCTGTTGGGAGGTGGAGAGGGGTTTGACAAGGCCGGGACTTACCGGAATGAGAAGGAGGGGCAGTGGAGGCGGCGAATTTGGGTGGCGGCTTAGCTCATCGGAGTTGAGCAGAGAGCGAGTGGAAGGAATTGTGGTGGTCGACTGAGGAATGAGTGGTGATGTGTTCGGAAGGAGCTCAATGATGTATTTATAGGGCGCAAGTAGGCGGTGTGAACCGGGATGAGGGTGGATTGAATCGGCGAGCGGCGGTGAGCTTCTACGGGCGCCGCGGGAAGGAATGATGAAAGAGGACGAAGCAACTGTGGGTTGGGTCCATGTGGCGAGGTGAGGTGCGGCCAACATCAACCCACAGCTTGCCGTGGTGGTGGCGCAGCGTTGGGCGTGGCAGGAAGCAGGGGCGGGAGCATGGACATCGGCGGTGGGAGGAAATCCTCTTTCGCCCGAGTTTGAAGAAGAGGGCGGTGGGCTCTGTGGGCCGAGGAAACAGGGGTGGGCCACTGTGGTTTTTGGGCCGCCGGTTTCACCCCTGGTTTCATATTTCTTCTTCTTTCTTTTCTTTTTTTTATATATGAATATATTCAAATCAAGCCCCCAATTAAAAGGATTTACCTCAGGATTTAAAAAGAAGGAATATTTGGGTAGAACTTTTCACTAAGATCCTTTTTGGAAAGGTTGGAGAAAAGAAATTCTTTTCATATATGGAAAATTATTAAAATGATAAATGACACATTTTCCTTTCCATTGGCTCTCATCGGTTGCATGGCCGTTGGCGGTTATAATGTGTGCTTTCTCCTGAGCCATTAGATCCCACTTGTGTTTCTTCCATACCCACAGGATTAAAGTCCCACAAATTGCTGACATCACCAATCCAAGTGCTGGATCGATGAGGTGGCAAGCCTTCCAGTGTTTAACATGTTGGGTTCTCGGCATGGGCCTTGGTATTGTGTCGACACATCATTAGTGTGCATGCAGGTTGAAGATGGGGTCATTGGGGCACATTCACTGGCCGAGTGGCCTAGGGGGAGGCCGGGCGGCCTGGCCCTTTCCTGACTTTGCCATATTTGACATGTTTTCGTCTGATCTTGCACCTGCAATCAAATATTCAACACAACTCGTGGAACTATCTTAGTAGCAAGGGTTAGTCTACACCTTGATGTATTTTCCTTCATGTTCATGGATAGTTGATGGTCATAGGTAGTGCAATAATGACCGTCAACAGTGCACAGACTCCTTCCTTATATAATTCATTATCGACCAATTTGTACTGCCTTGCTCGTTGACTCATTCTCGTAAACCAAACTTCATTTTTCAGATATGCTATAATTTCTTACCTCCAATCTTCACTTGCTACTAGTGAAATGGACAATATTGCTCTTTCCCGCAACTCGATTGAAGATGCTTTAAGCACTTCGAAGAACACATCAGGTGGTAGTGGTATTCCTTAGGAAGCTGCCCGAGCTAAAGCATCAGCCTCGTCATTCTCATTTCGATGTATCTTCTTCACGGTGAAACCTTTGAAGTAGTACTCCATTCTTCTAATTGTGTGCAAGTACTTTTGTAACCTTTCCTCTTTAGCCTTTGAAGTTTTTTCGATATGCTCTGAGATAACTTGAGAATCTAACATTAGGACAGCTCTTTTGACTCCCAAAGACTTCAGCTTTCTCAAACCCAATCTAACTGCTTCATACTCTGCTACATTGTTTGTGCTCAGGAACTCAAGCCGTACTACAAATGATGTTTCTACCCCCGAAGGCGATCAGAGCACTGTTGCTGCTCTAGCCCCCATTGTTGTATACGATCCATCACAGTGCACCTGCCAAATCTAATCTTCAGGAGGGTAGTTCTACATTCTCCCCCACCGGAGTCCATTCCACCACAAAATCAGCTAATGCTTGAGACTGTATTGCAGTCCTATGCACAAAATCTATGACATGCTCATTCAACTCTGTTGCCCACTTTCCAATTCTCCAGCTAGCTTCTTTGTTCTGAAGCACATCTCTGAGAGGCATAGACAAAGGTACTACGATGTTGTATGCCTGAAAATAATGCCGAAACTTCCTTGAAGCCATAACAATAGCGTGGATCACTTTCTCAATTTCCGAATAGATCATCTTTGTTGGTGTGAGTGCTTCGGAGACATAATAGATTGGCCTTTGTTTCTTTTGGCCCTGAATTTTTTTTCTTGCACTAAAGTGGCACTGACTACCGCTGGGGCTGTGGCAACATACAACAACAGTGGAGCACCTTGCTCTGGAGATGATAACAGTTGTTAGGTGTACCAAGTACTCTTTAAGGTCTTTGAATGCTTTTCTACTACTTCTCCCTAAGAAAATGGGTTGGTTCCTCACAATACTTCGAAGAACGGCAAACTCCGTTTTGCTGATCTAGAGATAAACCTATTAAGAGATGCCAACCTCCTCGTTAGCTTCTGGATGGACTTCTTTGATTTTGGAGGTTCCATTCGAAGTATGGCCACAATTTTGGTGGGATTTGCTTCAATGCCTTTTGATGACACTAGACATCCCAAAAATTTTCCTTTCAAAAGTTTGAATATGTTTTTTTCGGGGTTGAGCTTCAGCCCCGCCTTTCTGAAGTTAACAAAAGTTTCTCTAATGTCAGCAATGTGATCTTCTCTTTTGACACTTCAGACAATGATGTCATCAACATATGTTAACATATTTCTTCCCAACTGATCTCCAACGACCTTCGCATTCATTCTATTGAAACTGCCACCAGCATTTTTCAAACCTTCTGACATTCTGACATAACAATATGTTCCTGATGGGGTTACGAAGCTCGTCTTTAGTTCATCTTCCTGCCGAAGGTGATACCCTGAATATCCATCGAGTAGACTCATCATTTTGGAGTTCGCGGCTGCATCTACAAGACTATCGATGTAGGAAAGGGGGAACTTGTCCTTCGGACATGCTTTGTTGAGATTAGTAAAGTCAATGCACATATGCCATTTCCCACTTGGGTTTTTTAACATAACATCATTGGCCAACTATTCTGGATACTCTATAGGTCTGATGACTCCAGCTTCGAGTAATCTATAGACCTCAGATTTTGCACCTTCGGCCCTGTCCTCTGACATTTTTCTCAACTTTTGCTTTCTGGGTTTTACCACTGGGTCGACATTCAGAGCATGTTCTATGATGTTTCGGTCAATGCCACATAGATCTTTTGTACACCAAGCAAATACATCATTATTAGATTCAAGGAACGACTTCAACTCCAGTTCCTCTATTTCTGAAAGCTGAGACCCGACTAGCATTGTTTGATCTGGTCTATTCTCGTCAAGAATGACTTGCTTTGGCTGTTCTACTGCTTCTGCTTTTCCTTTTATTATTAGCTCATGCTGAGCTTCAGCTTTCTCTTCCTCTATGCATGTATCTTTCTATCACCTAGACACCAGCTCCCTTTGGCCCTTCGATCATCTTCTTGGCTTCCATATATAGAGATCACTCCTTTATATGCAAGTATTTTTCATTACCAGATATGCTGAATGCAACGCGGCTTCAAAATTATTGAGTGTTCCCCTGCCAAGAATTGCATTGTATGGGTAATTGACATCCATGACATCGAAAGTGATGAATTCTGTCCATAGATTGTTGACTTCTCCGAAGGACACCAGTAATCCTATCTTCCCCAAGGCTTCTAGCCTTAATCCTCTGAAGCCACACAATGGAATCGTGGCAGGCTCTAATGCCAAATCACCAAGATTCATCTGCCTGAAAGCTTTTGCCATTAGAATATCAGCTGAACTACCATTATCCACTAGAACATCCTGTGTGACATAGCCCCCGATGTTACAATTTATCACCACTGCATCATTGTGCAGGGTAATCTCTCAAACGAAGATCACTTTGATCAAACGTGATTGGCACATGTGACCACTTGGTTTTTATGTATAGTCCTTGAACTCTGATGTGATGAACTCTTCTCTGATACTCTTTCTTTGGCTTTTTGGATTTAGGCTCCAAACTTGAACCTGCCATTATAGGAAATATGTGCTTCGAAGCAGGGACTATGGTGTTTACTATTTGCACTTCGGCCACTTCTTCATCTCTCACCTTCTCTTGAAATGACTGTTGTTGTAGTGGCATTACTGAATAGCTGTGCGGGGATGCTTGTGATTGATATTGGTTTGAAGAAGGCCACTGCTGCTGTGGCGGCGAGCCTAGCGGTGGAGGAGGCAAAGCTTGCTGCTAGGGTATGTGAGCGTGGGAAAGTGCCCCGAGGGTGGTGGTAGTGGTAAAGCCTATTGATGGCTGTAAGCCGAAAATGACGGTGTGCCCGAAGGCGGCGGAGGAAGAGCTAGCTTCTGAGTGTATGTCAAAGCATGGATATCCAGTATTGCATAACTGACTGGACAGTATTGCTGAACCTGGCTGATTTCCTTCGGAGTAGGTATGTGACGATGACTCACATAATTCTTTCTTCTTTTGAATTGTAATCTCACAGTACTTTGTGTTGTGGCCCTTGTCTTCTCCGCATAATATGCAAAACAACTTCTTTTGTGACCTTCCCCCATTTTTTATTTCTCCAAAGTTTGGTTCTCCTCGACCGCCCATTGAAATTGTGACCTCCTCGATATGGTCCTTGATTCTTGTTTGAAATCAGGTTTTTCTTCTTCAATGCTAAACACATTTTCAGATCCATTCTGATCATCCACCCTGAAGCTTGACCTTTTCCATTTGTTGAACTGCTGATTTGTTTCTTTTGATTCCTACTAATCTTGTTGTCTGAGCTGAAGATCATTGTTTACTTTGCAAAATTCATTCATTTTTTTGTACAATTCAGCTATTGAATTTGGTGGCTTTCTTGCAAAATATTGTGCACATTAACCGATCTTGAGGCCATTGATAGTAGCATGGATGACAACTTCATCAGATATGTCTGTTGCCTGAGCCTTGATGTTCAAGAACCTTTGGAAGTAGCTTTCTAGGGCTTCCCATGGTACTTGTTCGCAAGCGAACAATGTCTGAGATGTGACTGCCTAGGAGTGAAAAACTTAGAAATTTGTGAGCAAAGCCTCTTTCAACTTTTGCCAAAAGTGGACTAATTCGGGCTTCAATGATGAGTACTATTAACCGGTCGTTATTGCACTACTTTCGACTATCAACTATCCATGAATATGAAGGAAAATACATCAAAGTGTAGACAAACCGTTGCTACCGACAGTATCTCCAAGAGTTGTGTTGAATATTGGAATGCAGGTGCAAGAACAGCTAAAAACAAGTAAAGTGTGGCTAAGTTAGAAAAGACCATGGCTGCCCGACCAGTGGGCTAGGCCGCCCGGCCTCCCTTCTTGTCCTCCCGAAAGTGGCCAAAACACCTCATCTTCGACCTGCATGCACATAAATGATGTATCAACACAATTCCAAGGTGGAAACCATGAAAGCTGCATGCAACACACTGAAAGGCTTGCCACCTCATCGATCCAGCACTTGGATTGGTGAAGTCAAGCAATCCGAGGGACTTCCATCCTGCGACTAAGGAAGAAACACAAGTAAGATAGAACCATCAAGGGAAAGGCACAAAGATCAACCGCCAACCATCATGCAATCCGACTTAGGAGAGTGGATTTGGACTATGGGATCAAGTGAGGAGGTGCATCCAAGGGCCACCTAGGCCACCCGGCATAGGGTGGGGCTGCCCAGCCTCCCACCAAGCCGCTCAGCTTGGTAACCACCTCCCTAACCACCTCGCTGACCCAACAAGTACCCCCCATGCACTTGGCAGCTATAGATAGGCCCCTAGGCCTCACTTGTGAAGTGAGAAAGTTGAGAAAGCATAACATTGTCTTAGTTTTGTAGCAATAGGTTCGTCCTGGGAGTTAGAGTTGAGTCTGAGTCTTTGCCTCAGGGATTCCGAAGTTAGCTTCGAGTCTTGGTAAAGCTATTGTTTCTTTCCATCTTTTGCACTCTTGCTACTTCAGTATAATATTCTTCATTGATCTATCTTTCAGTTATAGTTTATTTTATTTCTTACATTTGCCTAGTGTGGTGTATCATTTTGCAAACTAGACCAAGGCTTAGGTTTGTGTTGTTCTTTAAGTTCTTTGGATCTTGCTAGACTTGCCGGTTGTGATGCCACGGGCATCTCAAGTGCATTACATTGGCATCATTAGCTTAATTGCATCATTTCATGGACATTTCATGTATGGGGCATGAGTAGGATAAGTAGTTGAAGCAAATTAAACCTAGTTTCTCTAAAATTGCTTTGGAGTTAGCCTTATAGTTTTAAAACTAATGTGAATTGGATGAAGCTTTACATACCAAAAGTGTAGACAATTTCATGATGAACAACTTTGGTAATTTGTGCTTTGACATGCACAAATCTTTGCTTATACTTTTGGGCCTCTTTCTATCAACATGCAAAATCTGTTCAAACTAGGCCTTTCAAGCAAATTCAAATTCATGGGAGATATGTTCACTTTCTTACAAAACTTTATATAAGGAAGTTGTAGATTATGAAATTCTAAAAAACTTTGCTATATTTCACCTTGCATGAAAATGACCCTAAAAGGGGCATATGGAATTTTTAATCTGCTGAGTGTTGTTGGTCAAAGTTGAGTCAGTCTGTTCAAATTCAAATTTCTCCAAAAATTTCAATAGAACTTGATGCTAAGAATATTGACAAAAATTTAAAGAATGAAAAGTTCTTCATTTCATTCAATTGGGGTTTTGTCAAATTCGGACTCTAAATTAGTCATTTAAGCAGTTTTACAGGGACAAACAAAACCACACTGGGTGTGTTTCTTCATTTTTCCCCTTTTCCCTCTTTTTCCCGTCACTGACAGTGGGCCCCGCGATCCGGCCGCGCCAACACTGCCCTGCCTGACTGCGCACCGCGTGGCCACCGGTGTACGGCCGTCGCCTCTCACCACAGATCGACACCCCCGCCTACGCCGTTAAGCGGAGGACCCTCCACTCCCTCAGTTCCCTTCCTCCACTCGTCCTCCCAAGCTCCCTCTCCGCTTCCCCGCGCCCGATAGTGCACGCCTGCCATTAACGGGCCGAGCTCGAACTCGATCTCGCACCACCCACTCTTGGCCGCCCCGCGTCCCTACGCCACCACCACAGCACCTACAGCTCCACTGCGCACCCTGCGCTCAAGGCCGCGTCGCCGCTCCGCCCCTGGTCGCCGAGATCGCCGTCTCCTCGCCGTGGGTTCACGCCGACGCCACCGCTGGTTAATCTCCGTCGCCCGCCTCGACCGAGCCACCTCCACCGCCGCCGTCGGGCCCTGGGTCGAGAACATTCCTGCCGCCCGGCATCGCGTCCGCAGCGAGCCCCTGCTCGCCGGCGTGCGCTCTTGCCCCCGCGTGGCCGGGCCCCGGAAACTTTAGATCCGGCCCCTGTTCTTTTTATTTTTGCACTTAGGTCCCACGCACTAGTCACTGTGTCATCAAAAACTTGCGTGCTAGCCCCTGAGGTCTATGAATAATTGAGTGTAGGTCCTAGATCTGTGAGATTTTCATTTAAATACATTTATTTCTATTGAGAACTTTGAAAAATCAAAACAAATCAAAGAAAAATCATAAAAATATAAAACCAGTTGCATTGTACTCCTAGTGAATAAATCTATTAGATGGGCATGATGGTGAAGTGAAGAATGACAGATTTACCGCTGGATTATTGCAAGCATTTTAAAACTAGATAAATGGTAAAAAGGGATCATACGGTTTCCAAAAATTGTGAAATCTAGTGAGTAGCTCATATGTGACATGTGGATCTACTGAGAAATTGTGGTAGACCTAGCACTTGCTGCTAAATACCAGATCTACCCCTAGGGTTGGATTTGTTCAATAAAAATGAGAGGAAAATACTTATCATATAAAACTTGCTCAGAAAATTGTGTTGGATTTTATAGGAACACTTAGTGATATGTTTGGCTGGTAGAAAAAGTTTAGAGCTCTGCATGTAAGGTTTGAGGTGTAATTTGGAATTTACAATTTAATGCCTATTTAAATAGATAATAGGGAAAAGTGGCTTTAAACTACAAAATAAATTTCAGGAAAAATCATGTTGCTTTGTAGTTGATTCTAGGTGTTCCAGAAAACATTTTTATGAATTTTATTGCCACTGTTTGCTATTGCAAGCTAAATAAGCTAAAATAATTATATGGAAAATAGATGTCCTATGAAACCTTAGATATTTAGCTCACTGATTTTCGTACATGAAGTTTGTACCATGTTATGCCTATTCTCAAAATGGAAAGATCAGATTCACTTTTTGCTATTTATAACAAATCTGAGAATTAAATAGCTAGAGAAAAAATTGCTGAAAATCTAATAATTAATCTACAACACTTTTGTGGCTAAATTTTGGCCAGTGACCTCTTAATATAACTACCATCATGACAAAAATTGTCTAAGTGCATTTGGAACTGGTTAACAACCAAGACCCAACTGGAGGGACTAAAACTAAAGGTGAATAAATTAAACTTGTCATGGAATGCTTAAGTACCGCTTAACTAGGGTATGTCTACTTGTTGTAAGCCCTCGTGCTATCACATGCAGTATTCTAGCCTGCTTTAGGGGTTGGTTTATACGATTTCTTAGTATTGAATAAGATTCGACACAAAAATGCATAACTCCACTTATAGATCACGGATGATTACATCTCGTCTGCACCATAAGCATGCATTCGCATTTCCATGCACTCATATTGCACTATGTCATGCATATAGATCCCGCGAGCGAGAAGCACCCACAGGAGCAGCCGATCGTAGAGGAGCCCGAAGAAGAGCAGAACCTGGAGTAGGAAGACCAGCTGGTGCTCGACTTCGCTCAGGAGGCAGCTACTGACCCAAGTGAGGAAGGTAGGCAGGACCATATTTCACCCAGCTAATACAATGTTAATTGTTTGATATTTACGCATTCGCATTAGGAGTTGACTGAAAACACTTGCATTAAATTCCCTGGCCGTCCTGGCCCTAGCACCTATACTTAGGTTTCGTAGCACGATTATGCCTAGAATTTGCTAGGTACGAGTAGACACGGGTGAATGGAGTCACGCGTCGCGTAGGTGATTTTTAAAATGACAAAGATATTACTTTTATGGCAATTGTTATTTATGCTCATGATTTAAATGGAGACCAGGCAGAGATTTTATTTCAGTATTTACTATTCATGATGTCGCACTATGGACTCCACCTGAGTCATATAAGGTTCGTTCATTGTTCGCCTATTGGTCAGTATGACATTGCTAGAGTGCTCATTCGGGATATGGGACCGGTAAAGTCTTTCCTGGGCTCGTACGAAGCACAGAGACACGTTCCTACCCGCTGGTTGAGAGGAAGGTGGCCTCGGGGAGCTTTGTACCCACTGCGGGGAGACTGAGATGTCGGCAGGCTCACTATGGGGGCACAACACGGGGGCTAGGCGGGAGTGAATCGAACTTGGGATGAGACAGGTTAAGATTGGGGCTATATGTGGGAACGCGATGCCTAGTAAGCATATACCCCTGGCATGATAGTTATTCCCGAGAATTAAAATCGATTCGAATCGCTAATGCCCACCAGGTATGGGAATGCCAATACCTTTGACGTTCATCATAGTAACTACTTAAATAAGATATAACTGCTATTTATGTTTTTTCAGATATCACATGCTTGTATTGCACTGTTTACATTACTGCAATTTATTATTACGTTGATGATTATGCAATTGATGAAAACCTGTTACTTCATGTTGAACATATCATTGCTTAAAATCAATGGCTCTGGATCCACTTGTTAGTAAGCAGCTTCGCGTCAGCCGTAAGCCAATCCATTAAGTCATACTGAGTAATTAGTACTCAGGGTTTGCCCCCACTTTTGAGCGCAGGAATAGAGTTCTATGTGTGCACCTACATTGGTGGCGGTGCATGCATGCAACAGGGTTGACAATACCCATATGTGGCACAGGAGCAACATCGGTGGGCTCGATGTTGTTTCTTTTAATGCAAGTCTTTTGGATGTTATCATGAACTCTAAACTTTAGATATCCGCTACGAGATACTTTTAAACTTGCCAAGCGATGGCCCTATGTTGGAACTTGTATTTTATTTTGAACTGTGTTGTAAATTAAATCTACTTATTCTCTATTTCAACTGCCTGTGATGATGTATCTGTTGTGGCTCCATCGAGGGCTGGATGTGTATGATGTCGGTTCCTCTAGGTTAAGGTAATATCAGGAACCTTTTTGACTCTCGACGGACGACCGGGTTTAGTTTGGCCTAATCACACTGCAAGCCAGAGGTGGCAGGTGTGCTTAGCCAAGATTAAATCGACGGTTCCACCACAGCTGGTACCAGAGCCGATCATACACAGACAACAGTCATATCATCCAGTTTTGATTTACAAACTTATTTTCGAAAACCCTTTTCAAGTATTTGAAAAATGAGAGTACCGATATGCCCATATTAAGGATGTTACTGTATAACCAGGTGACATCGCTAACATTATGACCTAGATAGAACTCATATGCATATTTGGCGCTTTGGGAAGCAACATTTCAGCCATAGCTATCCCCTAGTACTGGTGGAACACTATTGGGATTTGCGGACTGTTGCTAACCCTGCATTCATGCTGATAGGGCAGAAGTATTTAAGGGGGGTGGTCACGCTAGTGGAGTGTTTCGTGATCACTTTTCCTTCGACAAAAATTATAATTAGATCTTGTTGGCCACCACTTCTCTCCCCAGCAATTCCCTAGTACTGGAGGAACGTTGGGTGTGTTGGGAGAAGTGGCGCCACTACGTCGTCCACCAGACGTAGCTTAAAGAAATTCATGGATGCCACTTTTAGGATTAGAGTGGTAATGTATGATGATGGTGATGATGTGGTATGAGCATGCATTTTTCTTTAGGTACACTAACCACGTGCGAAATTAAGACCGAGTAGAGATGACTAGTCGCATTAGAGAGTGCCGTGCATATGTGTCACCGAAATATTGATAGTTATATATATTGAATATAGGAGAAGTGATGTGAGACCGAATAGGATGAATCATGCATCATATTATTGTTCTATTCATTCTGAGGTTATGGTTAAAAGCTAAACAAGTTAAATCGTGATCTAAGAATATGTTTCTGCTCGTTCCTTTAATTAAATTCTTTAAACTAATGCAATTCACTGATTAAAAGTCTTTCTTATTTAAAACAGATGGCTAGGACCAAGTAGACCACACGTAAGGCCATGAGCAGGAGAGGCCTTTGTAGGGTTGGGCAGAAGTCTGTCCCTCTTCCATTGGTGACCCACACTCCCCTTTACGTTGAGGATGGGAGACTTTACACTCGTTGTCACAATGAGTGCGGCCTCTCTCAGATCCTTTGCAAGGCCCCGAGGGAGATGAGGCGTCGCCCTTGTCCTTACTACTCCATGCAGACAGAGCACGATGAGGGGAGCTGCCTTGCCAGTGTCACCCTTCCCGGTGGTCCTTTTGCCGAGGAGCAGAGGCTCTCCATCTATGGGTCCAATGAGGAGGAGGCTCTGTAGAAGGTAGCCTTGGTGGCTATCACTGAGCTAACTAGCTCTGGCACGGTAGGTGCCTCTGTGCTGTGCTACCTCCCCACCGACGACTACGACGATGAGTGGGTCCGCCGTCACGAGCTGCTGCAGGAGTGGATTGACACCAGGCCTCACGCCACGACCATGGAGTTCTCCTAGAGCATGCACGAGATGTACATTCGCTTTGAGGACCGCTCCCAGCACTGCCTCGAGCTGCACCAGGAGTCTCAGGCCCGTGTGCAGGAGCTGGAGGCACAGCTAGCTGCCCGTGTGGTTCAGGACGACCAATGCCAACTTGCTCTTGCTCTAGCCCACCAGCAGATCGGAGTGCTGCAGCAGGACTTGCAGGCGCACCACGCACACCTCCACGAGCTTCAGGGCATGTTGGGGCTGCGTCTCAGTTCACGGGGCAGCTGCAGTAGCACATTGCGGAGTTTGAGCAGCAGCACCCTCCCCTTGAACAGGATCCACTGGTTGTGCTTTCCTTTGCACATGCGCTGGATGCTCCGGTGTCTGACGCTCACTATGCGGTTTGAGCAGTTTCTATGATGTGGCAGTTGGTGAACCATCTTTTGTATATGTGGCACGTTATGAGCAATGTTTTGTACTATGCTGCTCCGTGCATATTACCATGGCTATACTAAACATTGGTGAGGTCGAGAGAACTCATTTATGTACACCATGTAACTTGATGCTCGAACTCTAGGATTATCCATCGTTGTGGTGGGTGTGACAACCCCACGTATGTACTAAGTAGACCTTTTAGCTTGCTAAGACCCTCTAATATGTATGTAGTAGCTGCTGGATGCTTATGGACAATGTGGAATGATGTAGTGCCCATGAGTTTGAAAAATGGTTGCAATCTAAAATTCGGGAGTGCAGCAGCTTGAACTGAGCATGGCATGAAATCTTGGGGGTTTTGAGAAAAATTTTGTATACCAAACTTATTGGAAACTTCTGGTTGCACAACTTTGTCAATTGGACCTTCTTCTGTATGTGTTTTGTTCCCATGTTACAGTCAAATTCCTTTGAATCTGGATTCTGGACTGAAACAGCCATCATGGAAGAAGCGCACGTTCCAACCTGTAGTTGGTGGATTCAAGCTGGTTTTTATATACCAAACTTGTAGAATGTGAGGTCCACAACAACTTTGTTATATAAAGTTTCCTCTAAAACAGATTGGTTGGAGAGATATAGTCAAAAACATTTAGGATCAGAATCTGGACAGAACTGACATGCTTTGATAAATGATGAAATTCGACCAAGAATCAAAAGGAAGTGATCAAAACTATACATAACAAAGTTATAGAGCACAACATAAGGAAAAACTTTTCTATGGGTGTCATGGGGTGCAAATGCACAGAATGTGGATAGTTCAGCTTTATTTAACTGATAACCATTCCAGATTTGGGCTGAAAACCTGAGCACAGTTGGTAATCCAAGTTTTTCTCCGAAGTCCAAATCTGGTGATTCAAAGTGATATATAACAAAGATGTAGGAAATCAAGTTTTGAGCAACTTTTATATTCTGACTTTCAACCAAATCAACAGTTTAGGCAGTCAAATCCTGGAAATTCAGAGACCCTGTCTGGCACATAAAAACTGCACGTTTGCTTTTGCCTACGCCATGCGATTGTCCAACTTTCCGAGATGAGGGCTAACTCTTTATGTGCAATTAAGTGATTTTGATTACTTACATGCTTTCATGTATTCATGACATATCCTTGATACTATAGTACTTTAATGCCGCATTAGATGCACTAAAGTGGTTGGACTAAACACGACTGGCCTCATTCTTGCAGATGGTGAACACTCGCAATGGTCAGTCCTCGGCGCAGCAAGCGCATGAAGCTCCACCCCCACCGGAGTTGGCCACCCTAGTGGTTCAGCAGGCTGAGCTAATCCATATGCTGCCAGAAGATCGCCAGTCGTGTGGGCAGCAGCAACCGCGAGAGCATCGACCTTGTGGCATCACATATCAGGACTTCGAGGGGCTGCGGCCTCGTGTCTTCGCTAACTGTCCTGAGCCACTAGCAGCAGACGGCTGGCTTCGCACCATCTAGTCCAAGTTTACCCTCCTGCCAGGTATCACCGAGCAAGAGAAGGCTCAATTTGCTGCTCAGCTTCTCCAGGGATCAGTAGGGGCATGGCATGCCACTTTCCTCCCCATGCCGCAGGAGGGCCATGAGCCCACATGGGAGGAATTTTGTCAGGCTTTCTGGGCCCACTACATCCCAGCAAGTTTGATGGAATAGAAGCACTGGGAGTTCTGAGATCTCAAGCAGGGCAATAAGACTGTGATGCAGTATGTGCAGTCTTTCATCCACCTTTCCTAGTATGCCCCGAGGGATGTTGCTACCGATCCTGAGCGGGTAGAGAGGCTACTGGATGGCCTTGACCCCACTCTTCAGAGGCACTTGGCACAGCGCTATCAGAGCTTCACCGAGCTAGTAGACACTGCTCTTGACATGGAGAATCATCTCCGTGCCGCCAACGAGGACCAGAAGCGCAAGAGACTGGCCAACACATCAGCTTTTGGCTCTTCTCAGAAGCAGAAGACCACCTACAAGCCACCATAGCAGTACTATCAGCAGCCTCGCTTTGTGGTCTGGCCTAATCAGCCGGGTGGATCCACAAGGCAGCACTGCAGCAGAAGTACCCCACCTACCGAGCACCTGCACGATTGCCGGCTCCCCGTGCTCCCAATGTCCCAGGGCCCCATGCTCCATGTTTCCACTGCGGCAAGATCGGCCACTTCAGCAATGACTACAGGGCACCTCATAGGATCCAGGGTCCTACCCCTGCAGGTGGCTATCAGCATGGCAAGCAAAACGGGCCCGCACCAAAGACAGGTCGTGTGCACTACGTGCACATGGAGCAGAATCCCGCTGGAGAGCCCTTACTCGCTGGTACGTTCATGATCAACGGTCATCCGACCGTCGTGTTGTTTGATTCTAGGGCTACACATACATTCATCAGTAAAACATATGCATTGAAGGATGGGGTAAAAATGTACAAATTGAAAGAAAGCTATCACATCACAGCGCCGGGTTCACCTATTGATACCAGTTTGGGGGTTAGGCAACTAAAGTTGAACATTGGCACAGAGAGTTTTATTATCAACCCCGTGGTGCTGTCATACCAGGGGATTGATATCATTTTGGGTATGAATTGGATGAAGGAGCACATTGCAGTCTTAGATGTTGGCAGCAGGATGATACAACTGAGGTCTAGTATAAGTGGCAAGGTTATGCAGATACATATGCCAAATGAAAAACACATGTCACCCACAGTGAATGCAACTAAGTTGCAAGAAATTAAGAAGATACCGGTAGTATGTGAATTCCCGGACATGTTTCCAGAGGAGCTTCCTGGTCTTCCACCAGACCGGGATGTGGAGTTTTCCATTGAACTCGTTGCAGGCACAGCACCTGTGTCAAAAATGCCGCCTGATGACCTGAAAGAACTAAAAACACAACTACAAGAACAGCTAGACAAAGGGTTCATTCGGCCTAGCTCATCACTGTGGGGTTGTCCAGCTCTCTTTGTTGAGAAGAAGCATCATGGTGGGAAAAGGCTGTGTGTTGACTATTGGCCACTAAATGCACTGATCGTCAAAAATAAATACCCGTTGCCACACATTGATATACTATTTGATCAGTTAGCTGGGGCTAAGGTCTTCTCTAAGATCAACCTAAGGTCTGGCTACTATCAGATAAAGATTAGAGAAGAGGATATACCAAAGACAACATTCTCTACCAGGTATGGCTTGTATGCGTATTTGGTCATGTCTTTTGGGTTAACCAATGCACCGGCTTTCTTCATGTATATGATGAACTCAGTGTTCAGGAATGAACTTGACAAATTTGTGGTGGTGTTCATTGATGATATACTGGTATACTCAAAAAATGAAGAAGAACATGAAGAGCACCTAAGGATTGTACTCACCCAGCTTAGAGAGCACAAACTCTATGCCAAGTTCAGCAAGTGTGCATTCTGGCTGAAAAAAGTAGGTTTCTTAGGTCACATCCTATCTGAAAAAGGAGTCGCAGTTGACCCTAGAAGCAACCCGAGACCATGACTGAGATTTGGAGTTTTCTTGGTTTAACGGGCTACTACCGCCGCTTTATCAAGGACTTCTCCAAGATTGCAAAGCCAATGACATCGTTGACTAAGAAAAATGCAAAGTTTGCTTGGAGTCCGAAATGTGAGGAAATCTTTCAAACACTGAAGAAATTGTTAACCTCCGCACCAGTGCTAGCACAACTGGACATCACTAAGCCTTTTAATGTGTATTGTGATGCCTCTGGCAATGGGCTCGGCTATGTCTTAATGCAAGAAGGGAGAGTAATTGCTAACGCCTCTCGCCAACTGAGAAAGCATGAAGCAAACTACCCAACACATGATCTTGAACTAGCAGCAGTTGTTCATGAACTAAAGATATGGAGACACTATCTGCTAGGCAACACATGTCACATATACACTGACCACAAGAGTCTCAAATACATCTTCACACAACCTGAAATTAACATGAGGCAGAGGCGATGATTAGAGTTGATAAAAGATTATGATTTGCACATCCACTACCATCCAGGCAAAGCCAATGTGGTAGCAGATGCGTTAAGCCACAAGGCTCATTGCAACTTGGTGGAAGCCCGTACAACAGCAAGAGTGATCTGCTGTGAAATGAATGAAATTGAAATACCTTCAGAGTAGCAAGCTAAACTTTATAATATCATCATTGAACCCACAATCAAAGCACAAATCATTGAAGCACAAAAGCAAGATAAGGGTATGGCATACATTCGTGAGGGTATTAGCGAGGAGAAGAAAGCATGTTTCACACTTGATGACCAAGGCATTCTATGGTTCAAAAATTGTCTAGTGGTACCTAAGCACATGGAGTTAAGGAAGAAAATACTTGATGAGGCACACACTTCAATGTTCACCACACACCCAGGCAGCAATAAAATGTACCAAGATATGAAACAAAAGTGTTGCTGGACTCGTATGAAATAAGAGGTTGCCAAATATGTGTCTAAGTGCGATGTGTGTCAGAGAGTGAAAGCTGATCACCTAAAGCCTACAGGTATGCTTCAGCCACTTGAAGTTCTAGCTTGGAAATGGGAGGATATACACAAGGATTTCATTGTGGGATTGCCCCGAACTCAAAAGGGGTATGATTCGATATGGGTGATAATAGACAGATTTACAAAGTCAGCTCATTTCCTTCCTGTGAAGAAAATATACCATGCCAAGACCTATGTCGAAATCTATCTAGCTCAGATTCTCCCTTTGCACGGTGTCCCAAAGACCATCGCTTCAGATCGGGGCCCACAGTTTGTCTCCCTGTTTCTAGGGAACAATTACATACAGCTCTCGGGACCACCTTGATTCACATTTCAGCATACCACCCTCAAATAAGTGGTCAAGCAGAAAGAGTAAATCGGATCCTAGAAGACATGTTATGGGCTTGTGCACTGACCTACTCCACCAAGTGGGATGAATGCCTACCCTTGGCAGAGTTTGCTTATAACAACAGCTATCAGAAAAGCTTAGAAATGGCTCCTTTCGAAACTTTATATGGTAGGAGATGCAGGACACCACTCAACTAGTCTGAACTAGGAGAGCGTGTCACATTTGGGCCTGACTTGGTAACACATGCTAAAGAGCAAGTAAAGTTCATACATAGCAATTTTAAACGGGCACAATTGAGGCAGAAAAGCTACTCAGATAAAAGAAGAAGGCCATTGGTATTCCAGAAGGGCGATCATGTATACCTTCGGGTCTCACCAATGAAAGGTGTGCATAGGTTTGGAGTGAAGGGGAAGTTAGCATCGAGATACGTTAGACCCTTCTGGATCATCGAGCAATGTGGGCCGGTTGCTTACTGGTTGGAATTGCCTCCACACCTTACAGCGGTTCATGACGTGTTTCATGTCTCGCAACTAAAGAAATGCTTGAGAGTGCTGGAGAAAGTGGTAGACACATCTCAAATTCAGATTGAACCAGATCTCACATATGAAGAACATCCCATAAAAATCCTTGACCAAAAGCAAAGATCAACACGCCAAAAACAATCAAGTTTTATAAAGTACAATGGAGTAATCACTCCGAAGAAGAGGCAACTTGGGAACAAGAGGAATATCTACACCCTAAATATCCTGGTTTTCTTCCATCCACATCAAATCGGTACGCTACAACAGTTCTAAATTTTGATCTAAACTTAATTCGTTTGCGATGCACTCTCTTTAATCGGCTTAACCACCCACATCACATCAAAATCTCAGGACGAGATTTATTTAAGCGGGGTGGGTTGTGATGCCCTGGGCATCTTAAGTGCATTACATTGGCATCATTAGCTTAATTTCATCATTTCATGGACATTTCATGTATGGAGCATGAGTAGGATAAGTAGTTGAAGCAAATTAAACCTAGTTTATCTGAAATTGCTTTGGAGTTTGCCTTATTGTTTTAAAACTAATGTGAATTGGATGAAGCTTTATATACCAAAAGTGTAGACAATTTCATGATGAACAACTTTGGCAATTGGTTCTTTGACATGCACAAATGTTTGCTTACAATTTTGGGCCTCTTTCTGTCAACATGCAAAATCTGTTCAAACTAGGCCTTTCAAGCAAATTTAAGTTTCTAGGAGATAGGTTCACTTTCTTACAAAATTTATATAAGGAAGTTGTAGCTTATGAAATTCTAAACAACTTTGGTATATTTCACCTTGCATGAAAATGACCCTAAAAGGGGCATATGGAATTTTTAATTCGCTGAGTGCTGTTGGTCAAAGTTGAGTCAGTCTGTTCAAATTCAAATTTATCCAAAAATTTCAATAGAACGTGATGCTTGAGCCTATCGACAAAAATGTAGAGAATGGAAAGTTCTTCATTTCATTCAATTCGGGTTTTGTCAAATTCGGACACTAAAATAGTCATTTAAGCGTTTTACAGGTACAAACAAAACCAAACTGGGTGTGTTTCTTCATTTTTCCCCTTTTCCCACTTTTTCCGCGTTAAGCCGGAGGATCCCTCCACTCCCTCAGTTCCCTTCCTCCACTCGAGCTCCCTCTCCGCTTCCCCACGCTTGACAGTGCACGCCCTCCATTAACTGGCCGAGCTCAAACTCGAGCTCGCGCCACCCACTCCCGGCCTCCTTGTGTCCCTATGCCACCACCACATGGACCCGCCTCACCACTAGCGCACCCCACGCTCAAGGCCGCGTCGCCGCTGCACTCCTGGTTGCCGAGATCCCCATCTCCGCACCATGGGTTCACGCTGATGCCACCGCTGGTTCATCACCGCCACCCGCCTCGACCGAGCCACCTCCATCGCCGCCGCCTCCACCAGGTAGTAGTCTTAGGTCATGAACATCCCTGCCGCTCGGCGTCGCGGCCTGCAGGCGAGCCCCTGCTCGACCGGCGTGCGCGCGTGCCCCTGCGTGGCCGTCGGCCGGCGCGAGGAGGAAGAAAGGGGCTAGGAAACTTTAGATCCGGCCCCTGTTCTTTTCATTTTTGCACTTAGGTCCCACGCACTAGTCACTGTGTCATGAAAAACTTGCGTGCTAGCCCCTGAGGTCTATGAATAATTGCGTGTAGGTCCTAGATCTTTGAGATTTTCATTTAAATACATTTATTTTGGCTAAGAACTTTGAAAAATCAAAACAAATCAAAGAAAAATCCTAAAAATATAAAACTAGTTGCATTGTACTCCTAGTGAATAGATATATCAGATGGGCTTGATGGTGAAGTGAAGAATTATAGATTTACCCCTAGATTATTGCATGCATGTTAAAACTAGATAAATGGTAAAAAGGGGACATATGGTTTCCAAAAATTGTGAAATCTGGTGAGTAGCTCTTATGTAACCTGTGGATCTACTGAGAAATTTTTGTAAACCTAGCACTTGCTGCTAAATACCAGATCTACCCCTAGGGTTGGATTTGCCCAATAAAAATGAGAGGAAAATACTTATCACACAAAACTTACTCAGAAAATTGTGTTGGATTTTATAGGAACACTTAGTTGTATGTTTGGCTGGCTAGAAAAAGTTTGGTGGTCTGCATGTATGGTTTGAGGTGTAATTTGGAATTTACAAGTTAATGGCTATTTAAATAGATAATAGGGAAAAGTGGCTTTAAACTACAAAATAAATTTCAGGAAAAATCATGGTTCTTTGTAGTTGATTCTAGGTTCTAGAAACATTTTTATGAATTTTATTGCCACTGTTTGCTGTTGCAAGCTGAATAAGCTAAAATAATTATATAGGAAAATAGATGTCCTACGAAACCTTAGATATTTAGCTCACTAATTTTTGTACATGAAGTTTGTTCCCTGTTATGCCTTACTATCAAAATGGAATGATCAGATGCACTTTCTACTATGTATAACAAATCTGAGAACTGAATAGCTAGAGAAAAAATTGCTGAAAATCTAATAATTAATCTACAACACTTTTGTGGCTAAAATTTGGCCAGTGACCTCTTACTATAACTACCATCATGGCAAAAATTGTCTAAGTGCATTTGGAACTGGTTAACAACCAAACCCCAACTGGAGGGATTAAAACTAAAGGTGAATAAATTAAACTTGTCATAGAATGCTTAAGTACTGCTTAACTAGGGTATGTCCACTTGTTGTAAGCCCTCATGCTATCACATGCGGTATTCTAACCTGCTTTAGGTGATGGTTTATATGATTTCTTAGTATTGAATAAGATTTGACATAAAAATGCATAACTCCACTTGTTGCTCACGGATGATTACATCTCGTTTGCACCATAAGCATGCATTCGCATTTCCATGCACTCATATTGCACTATGTCATGCATATAGATCCCGCGAGCGAGGAGCACCCGCAGGAGCAGTCGATCATAGTGGAGCCCGAAAGAAGAGCAGAACCCGAAGCAGGATGACCAGCCGGTGCCCGACTTTGCTCAGGAGGCAGCTACTGACCTGAGTGAGGAACGTAGGCAGGACCATATTTCACCCAGCTAATACAATGTTAATTGTTTGATATTTACGCATCCGCATTAGGAGTTGACTGAAAACACTTGCATTAGATTCCCAGGCCGCCCTGGCCCTAGCACCTATACTTAGAGGTTCGTAGGACGAGTCTGCCTAGAATTTGCTAGGTACGAGTAGACACGGGTGAATGGAGTCACTCGTCGCGTTGGTGATTTTTAAAATGACAAAGATATTACTTTTATGGCAATTATTATTTATGCTCAAGATTTCAATGGAGACTGGGCATAGATTTTATTTGAGTATTTACTATTCATGATGTCGCACTATGGACTTCGCCCGAGTCATATAAGGTTCGTTCGTTGTTCGCCTATTAGGTCGGCATAACATTGCTAGAGTGCTTATCCCGGATATGGGACCGGTAAAGTCTTTCCTAGGCTCATCCGAAGCACAGAGACACGTTCCTACCCGCTGGTTGAGATGAAAGTGGCCTGGGGGAGCTTTGTACCCACTGCGGGGAGACCGAGATGTCGGCAGGCTCGCTATGGGGGCACAACCCAAGGGCTAGGCGGGAGTGAATAGAACTTCGCTAGACGAGACAGGTTAAGACTAGGGCTATATGTGGGAACGCGATGGCCTAGTAAGCATATACCTGTGGCATGATAATTATTCCCGGGAATTAAAATCGATTCAAATCGCTGATGCCCACCAGGTGTTGGAATACCAATACCTTTGATGTTCATTGTAGTAACTACTTGAATAAGATATAACTGCTATTCTTGTCTTTTCACATATCACATGCTTGTATTGTACTATTTACATTACTGCAATTTATTATTATGTTGATGATTATGCAATTGGTGAAAACCTGTTACTTTACGTTGAACATATCATTGCTTAAAATCAATGGCTAAGGATCCACTTGTTAGTGAGCAGCTTTGCATCAGCCGTAAGCCAATCCATTAAGTCCTACTGAGTAATTAGTACTCAGGGTTTGCCCCCACTTTTGAGTGCAGGTATGGAGTTCCTGTGTGTGCACCTGCTGTTGGTGGCGGTGCAATGCATGCATCAGGGTTGACAGTACCTATGTGTGGCACAGGAGCAACATCGGTGGGGCTCGATGTTGTTTCCTTTAATGCAAGTCTTTTGGATGTTATCATGAACTCTGAACTTTAGATTTCCGTTGCGAGATACTTTTAAACTTGCCAAGCGATGGCCCTATGTTGGAACTTGTATTTTATTTTTAACTACGTTGTAAACTAAGTTTACTTATTCTCTATTTCAACTGCCTGTGATGATGTATCTATTGTGGCTCCATTGAGGGCTGGATGTGTATGATGTCGGTTCCTCTAGGTTAAGGTAATATTGGGAGCCTCTTTGACTCTCGACGGACAACCGAGTTTAGTTTGGCCTAATCACACTACAAGCCAGAGGTGGCAGGTGTGCTTAGCTCGGATTAAATCGGCGGTTTCGCCACACCGGTGCTATAAGCTTGCCTTAGGCTCTGATCTAAGGTTAAGTTAGCTCTCACCCTCTGATCAAGGACGAGCTTTAGTGATCAAGTTCTCACTTGATCACTAGTTTAGCGTGCCATCTTACTTATGTAGATCTGGTTGGTAGCCCCTATTCGTGACAGCATTAGGGAGCCTCTGTAATCCGACCTCGTCGTTCGGTAAGCCTGTGGGCATTAGCTAGTTGCCATTCGGTTGGCCAACTATCTACCCATGTGCCTCCTCAGGTGTAGTCTGGAGTTTCAGTCAATGCAAGACCATAGTTCGTGTTTAATTAACTTAGTTCAACCGCAAATACTCCTATGCAGCAGTTAAGAAGTACAGTTTGGATATCTTAATCTTACTCGTTGTCCTTCGAGATAGCTATACCTAGTTCCTGACCACTTTGGTCCCTATTGACTCTTCCCACTATACACTATCTTGTTTATCTTACCCCCGGTGTAAGAATAGCTGGTATTTATCTAAGTTATACAGTACCATTGAAAGTTCGACATTTGATTCCACATACTTGCCCTTGCTTCCCTGTGGATTTTTACGATACATAGAATACTCTGAGTGAAAAAGCTACAGCTGAATCTCTGTGGGCTTGCGAAGTAAAATCTATTATGCTAAGAGACATCAACAAGCTTTTCCTGGTGCCGTTGCTGGGGAAGCAATTGGCAATAGAAGTTTGATTTGTTTGAAACTAGGTACTTATAACTTGATGACATACCACTATCTCTTAGCGGGCTCATTTGCCTCCGAGCGGTATTGGGTGACAGAGAGATGTATGACCGATTTCGACCTACCGACAAATTTCCACAACAATATGGAGTCACTGCTCAGAAGGAGAGTCCATGAAAAGACAATCCACTGGCAGAGGCCTATGCCATCAACATTGGAGTTTGGATCCACAAGTACAACTCCACTGACACCGAAAAGACCATTCATGAGTTCTCTGTCCCATCCAACAACAACATCCCCACTAGGCCTGAAGTGCAGGTTGGAGAAGGTTTTGAACTCAAGCCAGGTGCCATCCATATGGTCCAAGCTTAGTCGATTTTGTGGATTGGCAGTTGAAGGATGCTAATAGCCATCTCCAGCAATTCCTAGAGATATGCAGCACTTTCACAATCAAGGGTGCAACCCCCGATGCTGTTCAACTCTGCCTCTTCCCATTTTCACTAGTGGGGAAGGCGAAATTGTGGTTTTACCTGAGCTGTGCAAACTAGGAGGCATGCTCAAATGCCTTCTTTGCAATGTACTTCCCTTTGGGGAAGATGAGTTCACTAAGGAACTGAATCTTGAGCTTTCAACAGCTCGCAGATGAGACGGTGGCGGAGGCATGGGAGAGACTTCAAGAGTATATCGCTGGCTGCCCCCACCAAGGTATGGAACAGTGGCTAATCGTCCAAAATTTCTTCCACAGGCTACATCGGTCCACTCAAGAATGCCTCGATGCAGCCGCTGGAGGATCCATCCTTTCCTTGAGTGTCACTGCTACCCGCACTCTCATCAAGAAGATGGCAAGCAACCAAGGATGGAAATAGGAGAGGGCGAACAATAAGCCCCGCGGAGTCCACCATATTGATGGCACCGACATGCTCGCCTCCAAGATGGACGTCCTGCAAAAGAAGCTGGAGGATGCTCCTGAAGCTATGGCGGTCTAGGCACTGGATTCTCGCATGACATGCGAGCACTGTGGGAATACCGGCCATACGGGCAATAGCTGCCCTGGAAATGGATCGAAGGACGTTAACTTCATCAACAACAATAGCTTCAATAACGGGCCTCATTCTCAACTAGGTTGGAATTCACGCCCACATCTACCTTTCTCTGGGCAACAGTACGTCTTCTGGTAGTTCTCAGCAGTTCAATAAAAATTCTTTCGACCAAAAAGCCGTGAATGGTTATTTAAGCAAGAAATTCCATGCTGATGATAGAGTCATTGAATCTCTGTCCTTGCAAATGGAAACTCTTAACAGTGCCATGAAGAACTAGCTGAGCTTTAATAAAATGCTAGAAACACAAATAGCTCAACTTGCTATCGCTCTGCCTAGTACTACTTTGGGTAAGCTTTTGGGATAGCCCGAGCCACCCCCGAAGGAACATATCAATGCCGTAACCACTAAGGGTGGAAGGTCTACACAAGATCCCCCACATCATAGAAATGCAGGGAAGGAACAGGCAAAACCCACCGAACCTGAGGAAGAAGAAGTGGCTAGTGAGCCACAACCAGTGAAGGAAGCACCCAAGTTAGCTCCACATGAGTTCTACGACACCACCGTGCACCGTTTTCCTCACAGGCAGAAAAAGACATTCGTCGATGACCAGTTCGGCAAGTTTGTTGAGGTAATCAAGACATTATATGTCAACATCCCACTTCTAGAAGCGATGTAGGTGCCTACGTATGCTAAGTACCTAAAGGACATCCTCAACAACAAGATGCCCTACCATCCACAGAAGTTGTGCAACTCATGGAAGAGTGTAGCATTGCTATACTTAACCAACCGCCATGGAAGAAAAAGGATCTAGCAAACCCAACCATCTCATGCTCAATCAAGACCCAGCACTTCGATCAAGCTCTGTATGACCTAGGAGCAAGTGTGAGTGTCATGCCCAAGGTAGTCTTTGACAAACTAACACATGCCAGACTTTCCCCTACTGCCATGTGCCTGCAGCTAGCGGATCAGTCGATTCGCTACCCCGTCGGGATCGCTGAGGATATTACGGTCAAAATCGGGAACTTCCTCATCCCGGTGGACTTTGTGGTGCTAGATATGGAAATAGATTGTAGGACTCCGCTCATCCTTGGGCGACTGTTTTTAAGCACCGCTGAGGCTAACATTGATGTCAGAGCTGGAGAAGTTCACCTCAACATCAATGGCAGAAGGGAAACATTCGCCTTTAAGCCGAAGGTTGAACAATGCCGACAAGTGAAAACATTCAAATGTCAGGCACCCAGGGAGAGGCCGAGACTCAAGATTGAGCTCTCGCTAAGTCAGTCAAAAGTGGGTCGTCTCATCCTAGCAATGGAGAAAATCCTGCTAGATGGAGAAGCCCGCAAGCTCAAAGCTAATCGCAAAGCCGAGTCACTAAGACATTCCTCGTTGGCCAAGCCGCCGACAAAGGAAACAGGAGGCAAGACTCCTGTCGCAATGGTCTTTGCTAACAAAAAGCACACACCCAAAGAATGGTAGAAGAAGAAAGAAGTGCCAAAAGCCAAGCCAGAACAGAAGAGAGGAGCTAAAACTCAAGAAACAAAAGTTGGCAACCAAGAAAATTTGGTGAGCAAAAGTTGCAGCACAGATGGCCGCAAATTCTCTGTCTCGCGCTGACGAAACTCTAAGGTATTAATTGCCCTTTAAATTTGAATTTTCCCATCAATTCATTGCATGTTTAATTTCTAGTTTGCATTAGTTTAAATTCTGCATGAGCTATTGATTTTCACCTCTTATATTTCAAAAAAAATTGGTGGCCGCTCGGAACCACCATGGCCGCCCGCCCTGCTCTGCCACTCTGCGAAAATGCCAAGGCCACACGGCACCTTTGCAGGTCGCCCGGCCCCCCTGGTACCCCCTTCCCCTCATGCATGCTCCCTAAGTGCAAAGGGCCTAAATTCACTAAGCACTAGAGGCCGCCCGAACACTTGTCCAAGCCACCGGCCCTCTCCTCTGCTCCGTTCACATCTCATCATGCATGCACGACACCGAGACAAGCTAGCAGCCTAGCCCCTAGGCTGTCCATCCTCCTACCAGGCCGGCCAGCCCCGCCAGCTACATGCATGGGCCCCCACTCGCCTATAAATACAAGTGCACGCAGCCCCCAGCTCCTCGCACCACTCAGCAACACGAGCTCTCTCTCTCCCTCTAATCACTCTCTTAATTCAAGCACTTAGCTAATTTCAGCACTTAGGAAAATTTGCTCAATAAAATTAGTGCTACACTCTAGTTCTGTTTGATGGGTTGTGGAGGCTCTGCCCCGCAAGAACGACTAACTTCTGAACGACTAACTTCTGGACTGCTAACCACTAACGCTAATCTTTATCTTCTGTTTCCCTCGGGTATTTTCTTGTTTGTGTGTATTTTGCAAGGATGTCTTCATTCTTCAGAAGAGCCAAGAGAGCCATCATCAACACAGGAAGGCGTATCCACCTCAGCTTCCCATCTTTGTCGTGCTCCAACTCCCAGAGTGGAAGTTCGGGGACCACTACTGCATCTGATCGTATGTCCATCAGTGGTGCCCGAAGCTAGGACCAAGATGAGGGAACATCATCACAACCTCCACCATAGCAACAACTTTTGATGATCCATGACATCACCATACGGAACGACGTTGAAGCTCAGGCGTTGCAGCCTCTTGCCTCCAGATCATTTAGGACGGGCAAGATACTTCGATGCCTTCTTCCTCGTCGCCATAGGTATGTTGGATCAATTTACGCAAGCATTTGATTATGCGGGATTGTTAGAATTTTCAAACATCACCGAGGAAGGGTCCGTCCTTCTCACAAAGGAGTTCTTGGTAACTCTCCGCATGGAAGGATGCACCTCAAATACAACCATCCATTTCCGTCTTTTTAATACTGAATTTTCTGTTACCTCAAGGAGGCTTAGCAACCTCCTAAGCTTCCACCCAAACTGCTTTTTAGCAGAGGAGCCTGCAGGGTATAACATGAAAACCTTTTGGATGGAAATCTGTGGGGAGAATGTGAGGGAAAAACACAGCACGACAAAACTTCACAACCCTGCTCTGAGACTCCTTGCTCATTAGGATCTCCCTCGTGGTTTTTCCACGTAGTGAAGTGCGTTGTGCACCAAATGAAGATCTTTAATGTCTTTATGCCTTTTGCAAGAAAAAACGCTATGCCCTGGTTCTTGACATGGTCCATCATTGGATGGAAATGCCAAAAACCAACACCCCCATAAACATCACATCGCTAGTCACCATGATTGCATTCAACTTGGGTGTCCTAGAAAACGGCCAGGTTACTTACATCCCTGATGACATGTCACACATCATTGGGGAGCAGCACTTTATTCAAGCACACTTTATGAAAAGGGATGAGACTGGGAACTTAGTTATGACCTACTTTGGGCATAATTTCGAACTGCCGCTTCCAGCACCACAGTTCGACTTGTACAAAGTTAGGAGCCTAACCATGCAGCTCGATATGGAAGCACCAAGCCAGAGCATTGGAGGCATAATGACTAGAGGCCAACGACGACGAGCAAAGGAACATCAATGCGAGGCATGAGAGGAAGCAGGAGCAGGTCCATCATTGGCACCCCACACTGCCACTCCGACCGAAAGTATTGACCCATAACTGTCATGGTTCCGTCGATACGGGCAGCCCAAGCCATGGTACAACAACAGTGGTGGAGGCTAAAGCTCATACCAGCCACCACATGTTACTCAGTACTATGGAGGTGGTAGTGCGTCATAGGAGGTAAGTAGAGATCAAAGCCACTCTGCATCAGCCCGGTTCTATGCTGACAACATGGCCAGCATCAACTCCGCAATAGAGGGGATGTACTTGGGCTAGTACGATCAGAGGCTGTACCAGTAGGTGGACGACATCCATGCACCGCAACAATGGACCGATGGATTCAGGACAACACCAACATGATTCAGAACTTGAACGAACAAGTACAAGCCGGCTTCCGCAATGCTTAGGAGTTTTACAACAACTACTACTACCAAAACCCCTAGCTTCATTGAAGCTTGAGGGGGATGGTAGACTAGCACGAGCATGCTTCCTCATGTCCCCACTTCAGATTAAGGCCCCCATTTCTTGTCCTTATTTCTCCCTATGAAGCAGCAACAGTAGCAGTCTGACCAGCAGTTGTAGTAGTACCCGTCCTAACCAGCAGTAGTCCCACCAACACGAAGAGAAAGTACCACTAAATAATGTCTTCGTTGTTTATTTATCATTTGTTATTTATATATTAAAAAAAGGAGTCAACAAAAACAAACTCCCACCTTTGGTACATTACCTTCATTGTGGAAATGATGAATAGTTGCTCTATTATGTTCTTGTTTAGTTGTCTATGCAAAGCCATACTTAGCTTAATTTCAAGCTTGCGTGTATAAAATGAGAACCTGACCTTTTACTTTGTGGATGCCATTTACACAAACCTTGTCTAAGTTGTTGTGAGAAATGATATGACTAAGTGCTTGTCCACTCTCACATTTTCCTAGTAGGATGAACATCTCAGGCTATTCTTTTTGAAAAAGGAAAAATAAAGTTCCCCCGTTGGTTTTAAGCACCTAACAGAGCCAAATACACTGAAAATATGTGAGCCGCTTATTGAAGCTACTTAGTGTTGTTTTGATCTTTGTCAAATTTTGAGTCTCATTAAATGGAATCATCTCTATCTTGTGAGTCATTGGAGCAAAATCCACCATTACATATGCATTTACCTATCCCGGGTATGCATCGATACATCCCCAAATAATGCCTTTAACCTTACTCCTTCCAAATTAAAATGAGGTTGGATGTGGAGCCATCAAAAATAAAAATAAAAGGATGCTAATATGAAAAAGAAAAGCATGTTAGTCAAGAAGGGCAAAAAGAGAGAAATACAAAAAGGCTTCACATTCATACCTAACATACAAAAGAAGGAGAAGGGAAGGAAACATGGAGGTCCACCCATGGATCCAGACACCAAATAAGCTCCGATGATGAACATGATTACTTGATGTAGTACATTTTTTTGGTCCAATCTTTGGCGTTGCAAAATAAACAACGTAAGTAAGCAAACTTTTTCCATCACCCTGAGCTCAACAACAGCTTTAGTGTTGGAAAAATCTTAGGCTGTGCTCTTGGCCCTATTGGTCAGGATACACTTGTGAGCGATCGAGGGTACCTCTGGGGAAACTTGCTTTTATCTTGAAAATCTTCAAAACACCTGAGATAGAATGCAAAAAGAAATGTTTTAAGCTAGGGCCTACAACGAAGTCATTCTTCCTCTCAACCACCCAAAACACGGTAAGTCAAAAAGATGCACAACAGGTACGAGAAAAAGGTGATCGTTGCTTACACTATGGTTTGAAATAAAAGCATGGGTGTCAGTTATGTATAGCCTCTATTCTTGAACATTGATATTGCAGCAACTCCTGATCCATAAAACATCTTGGCTTTACTCGAGAATGAGCAAAGGTCTAAGCGTGGGGGGGTTGATAGTTGTTATTGCACCACTTTCGACCATCAACTATCAATGAATATGAAGGAAAATACAACAAAGTGTAGACAAACCCTTCTACTGACATATCTCCATGAGTTGTGTTGAATATTTGATTGCAGGTGCAAGAACAGCTGAAAACAGGCAAGATGTGGCTAAGTCAGGAAAGACCGTGGCCACTCAGCCAGTCGGCCAGGCCACACATGTCAACATAATTCTAAGGTGGAAACCATGAAAGCTGCATGCAACACACCGGAAGGCTTGCCACCTCATCGATCCAACACTTGGATTGGTCAAGTCAGCAATCCAAGGGACCAGTGGAGGAAAAGAATTGTAAGCACACCTCTATCAAGTTCATCCCAGCGGCAACGGGTTGTGCATCATGCATAGCTGCAACCATGTTACATTGTTGAACCCTAATGGCTAGAGCAATACAGTGAGGGACAACTACACCCATCATCCTATAGTGCACCTCCCTATCCACTTGCTGCAGTGCCACCCATCAAATCAAATGTTGGCTACCCTTGTTTCAAATGCGGAAAAGCTGGACATTTCAGTCGCAACTGTCGCACATATCAACATACTCAAGGGCCAGTGCCTACAGGCGGAGAGAAGAGATTAGCCCCAAAGATGGGCCTATTGCACTACAGTCAGCTTGAGCAAGTTCCTCAGGGTGAACTGATTCTAGCAGGCACGTTCCTGGTCAATGATCATCCTATGGTTGTATTGTTTGATTCTGGAGCGTCTTTCACTTTTATCAGCAAGGCATATGCATTGAAGCATGGGTATGAAATTGCTGAGTTGAAACAGAGATACCACATCGCAGCTGTAGGATCATCAATAGTTACAAATCACATAGTGAGGAACTTGTGTTTACAAGTAGGAAAGGAAAGTTTATTCATCAGTCCTCTAGTACTCCCACAACTAGGGATTGATATTATTCTTGGGATGGAATGGCTGAAGCAACACAATGCAATGATAGATGTTGGGAGCAGAACAGTTCAGTTACGTTCAAGCAGTAGGACAGACATGGTTATCTATGTGCCACTTCATAAACATATGCCTCACACAGTCAATGTCGCAGGAGCTCAAGGGGAGGCACAAGCACTTGCAAAGATCCCAGTAGCTTGCGACTATCCGGATGTGTTTTCGGAAGAGCTTCCCGGACTCCCACTGGATAGGGATATTGAGTGCTCCATCGAGCTTGTACCTGGCACAACACTTGTTCTCTCAAAGGCCCTACAGAATGGCACCCAATGAGTTGAAAGAATTGAAAGTGCAGCTACAAGAACAGCTCGATAAAGGGTTTATTCGCCCAAGCTCATCACCATGGGGTTGCCCGGCCGTCTTTGTTGAGAAGAATGACCACGGTGGTAAGAGGTTGTGCGTGGACTACCGACCATTGAATGATGTCACTGTCAAGAACAAGTATCCACTGCCACATATTGATATACTATTTGATCAACTTGGGGGTGCCTCGGTTTTCTCCAAGATCGATCTTAGGTCCGCGTACCATCAAATCAAAATCCGAGAGGAAGACATACCAAAAACCGCTTTCTCAATGCGATACAGGCTTTATGAGTATCTTGTCATGTCTTTCGGGTTGACAAATGCACCGGCTTTCTTCATGTACATGATGAACTCGATGTTCATGAATGAGCTTGACAAATTCATGATAGTATTCATTGATGACATCTTAGTTTAGTCCAAGAATGAGAAGGAGCACGAAGAACACTTGAGAATAGTGTTGTCTCACCTTAGAGAACATAAACTCTATGCCAAGTTTAGCAAGTGTGCTTTTTGGCTAAAGGAAGTTGCATTCCTAGGCCATATCTTGTCTGCAAAGGGTGTGGCTGTTGATCCTAGCAAGGTGGAAGATGTGCTGAATTGGAAGCAGCCACAAACCGTGACAGAGATTTAGAGTTTTCTTGGTTTAGCAGGTCACTACCGTCGCTTCATCAGGGACTTCTCCAAATTGCAAAGCCAATGACAGCATTGACCGAGAAAAATGCAAAGTTTGTGTGGAGCCCAAAATTCAAAGGTTGAAGAAACTCCTAACTTCAGCACCTGTTTTTGCTCAACTGGACATCACGAAGTCATTTGATGTGTATTGTGATGCCTTCGGTAGTGGCCTCGGTTGTGTCCTAATGCAAGAAGGAAGAGTGATTGCGTATGCATCTTGCCAACTAAGGAAACATGAGGTGAATTATCCAACTCATGATCTTGAGCTACTTGCAGTTGTTCATGCACTGAAGAAATGGAGACACTACTTGTTGGGCAACATTTGCCATATATACACTGAACACAAGAGCTTGAAATACATTTTCACTCAACCCGAAATAAATATGAGGCAACGTCGTTGGTTAGAATTGATCAAGGACTATGCTTTGGAAGTTCACTATTATCCTGGGAAAGCGAATGTGGTAGCAGATGCATTAAGCCGTAAAGCTCATCGCAACTTCATTGTGGCTCATCCAATAGTGATAGTGTTATGTTGTGAAAGTGGGGAGATTGAGACACTAATAGAGAAGCATGCTGAACTTTACAATCTCAACATTGAACCAACAATAAAAGCTCAAATCATAGAGGCACAAAAGAAAGATAAGGGTATGGCACACATTAGAGATGGGATCAATGAGAAGAAGAAGGCTTGTTTCAAGCTTGATGAAGGAGTCCTATGGTTCAAGGATCGCTTTGTGGTACCAAAAGACTTGGAACTAAGGAACAAAATCCTAGATGAAGCTCATACCTCCATGTTCACTATGCACCCAGGAAGTAATAAAATGTACCGAGATGTGAAACAGAAGTTTTAGTGGACTCGTATGAAACGAGAGATCGCCAAATATGTGCCTGAGTGTGATGTGTGTCAGAGAGTAAAAGCTGATCACTTGAAGCCCGCTGGTATGCTTCAACCATTGGAAGTCCCGGCATGGAAGTGGGAGGATGTACACATGGATTTCATTGTGGGTTTGCCTCACACTCAGAAGGGATACAATTCCATATGGGTGATTATTGATCGGCTCACCAAATCTACTCATTTTATTCCTATCAAAACCACCTATCGAGCAAAGCAATATGCTGAATTATACAATTCCCTGATTGTGTCCTTGCACGGTGTTCCACAAACCATCACTTCAGATCGAGGCTTGTTGTTCATGTCTCATTTCTGGGAGCATTTGCAGTATGCTCTTGGGACCACTTTAATCCGGAGTTCAGCATATCACCCTCAAACAAGTGGCCAAGTTAAGAGAGTGAATTAGATATTAGAAGATATGTTGAGAGCATGTGCTTTGACTTATTCCACCAAGTGGGATGAATGTCTCCCCTTATCAGAATTTTCCTACAGCAACAGCTACCAAAAGAGTCTAGAAATGGCTCCTTTCGAGGCTCTATATGGAAGACGGTGCAGAACCCCACTCAATTGGTCTGAACTGAGAGAGCGTGTCACATTCGGTCCTGACTTGCTAACACAAGTGGAAGAGTAAGTGAAATTCATACACAGCAACCTAAAAAGAGCACAGTCCAAGCAGAAAAGCTATTCTGATAAGAGGAGGAGACCGTTAGTCTTTGAGAAGGGTGATCATGCGTACCTTCCGGTTTCACCAATGAAAGGAGTACATTGGTTTGGTGTGAAAGGGAAGCTAGCACCAAAATATGTTGGTCCATTTCAGATCACAGAACAATGTGGACCAGTGGCATACCGACTAGAGTTACCACCACACCTTGCCGTAGTACATGACGTGTTTCACGTCTCACAACTCAAGAAATGCCTTCGAGTGCTAGAGAAAGTGATTGACACATCTCAGATTCAGATTGAACCTGAGCTCACATATCAAGAACACCCCACCAAGATACTTGACCAAAAGCAAAGAGCAACACGCCGAAGAGTAATCAACTTTTATAAAGTGCAATGGAGTAATCACTCCGAAGAAGAGGCTACTTGGGAACAAGAAGATTATTTACATGCCAAGTATCCTGACTTTCTCCCATCTAATTGAAATGGGTATGTCAAAACAGTTTCACATTTGAAACTTAACTTGAAATCATACACAATGCACTCCTTCTTTATTTTAACTAAACCACCCACATCACATCAAAATCTCGGAATGAGATTTATTTAAAGGGGGTGGGCTGTGATGCCTTCGGCATCTCAAGTGCATTATATTGGCATCATTAACTTAATTACATCATTTCATGAACATTTTATATTGAGGGCATGTATCGGTTGGGTCATTTGAAGTAATTAAACTCGGTTTGCTGAAAAAACTGTATTTGCATTTGCTGTTGTAACTTTAATACAGTTGTGAATTTGATAAAACTTTACATACCAAACTTGTAGACAATTTTATGATGAACAACTTTGGTATTTTCTATCATGACATGAATAAAGGTTTGAATATGGTTTTGGGTCATTTTCTGTGAAACTGTGAAATCTGCCCGAACATGAACTGAATAGTAAATCCAAATTTCGGTGAACCAAAATTGCTTATCATACAAAACATTATATATGAAAGTTGTAGATCATGAAAAACTGAACAATATTGGTATATTTCATTTTGTATGATAAGGGCCAGAAAATGGACTTTTAAAATTTATAAACTGGAGGATTTCATTGGTCAAACCCTGGTCACTCATTTAAATTTAAATTTAAACCATAAATTGCTACAACACGGTGTCAAAGTTTATAAGAAAGTTGTAGATCATAAAATTTACTACGTTTCTTGTACTTTTAGTTTCCTCAAATTCGGACCTCAAGGACGTTCAAAAACAGATATTTAAAACATGTATCTCTGCAGTCAAATAGGCCTTTTATCAATTTCAGTATTTTTATTTTCTTTTGTCTCCCTGACAAGTGGGGCCCACTCGTCGGGCGCCGGCAGCGTGCAGTACCCGAATGCCACGCGGGCTGGCCGACGCCGCAGTGCCCCTGCCCGCCTGCCCGGTCTGCACCGGCCAAAAGGCCAGGCTGACCTCGGCCTCTCTCTCGCCTTCCCCACTCCGCCCCTGCCCTTCCCACTGGCCCAGAGCTCCTCTTCTCCCTCGAACGGACAGAGCGCCATTGCCAAGCTTGGGCCGAGCTCACGCCCCACCATTTCCACTCCTCCCCGCACCCCCTAACACCATGCCACTCTTCTCCATCCACTGTGCCACCAAATCCCCCTAGTCCTGGCCGCCGGAACCTCGCCACTGCCCCTAATTTCGTCGCCCGAAGGTCGCCGCTTTTCCCCACCATCATCGGCCCCTCCGTGCCATCTTCCCACGATTTAGGTTGGGGGTGAGGCTCCCTTCGCCCTCCTCTCTCTATTGGGCCACTGCCGGCGAGCCTTCGAGCTCTGCTCGGCCGGATTGGCCAAGCGCTGCCGCCATCTCCCTCCGTGGGCGCGAGGTTGAAGAAGCCCAGGGAGGAAGACGACCATTTTTTTGATTTAACCCCCGCAGTTTCATCGTTTCCCATTCTAATCTATCGCACTGTGTGCTGAGTCTAGTGGATCTTGCGTTATAGCCCTTAGATCTATGATTATTTTCATATCAGTCCCTGGATCCGTGAAGTTTTCCATTTAATTTATTTTATTGGCTGAGAGATTTGAAAATGCTTAACAAATCACACAAAAAAGCTAAAAATGCAAACTCAGATTCTTTGGACTCCCCTTGAGTAGTTCTACAGAATGAGTATGATGTGGATGGGTGAAATGACCATATTACCCTTGCTTTGTTGCAATGCATGTTTAAACTAAATAAATGGAAAAACTAGGCAAAATTTACTCCAAAAATTATGAAACATAGATAGTAGCTTTATCAGGCTATTTAGGGTTCGTGACATTTTTGGCAAGCCTAGCACACAAATTACTGTTTTGCCCTCATGCATGTATTTCGGGTATTTTTCAAGAGTAAAAATACTTGCTATATAAAAAGTGCTCCAAATATTCCACTGAAATTTGTAGATGCTCTATGTGGTATATTTGGTCCACTTTTAATGTTTGAAGCCCTGCATGTCAGTTTTGGTTGCTGTTTTGAAATAAACATTTAATTGCATGTTAAAATGAATAATAGGAAAAAGTGACTTTTTGTGCAAAAGAAATTCCAAGAAAAATCATGGTGCTTAATAGTTAAGTTTAGGTTCCAAAAAGTATTTTTGTGAATTTTATAGTTACTTATTTTAGCTACATTAAAAATAGGCTAAAATAAATACATGGAAAATATAAGTACTATCAAACATTTGGTTATTTTGCTTTCTGGTTTTTATGCATGATGTTCATGACATGTTCAGATTGGTGGTAAAAGTTTCAAGTCCAAAGCCATTTCCTAGTAATTTATTGTAAATCGAAGAACTTAAACGGTTAATAACTTGTTGGAATTTTCATAATTAAATTACAACTCCTTATGGCAGAAATTTGGACAGTAGCATTGTTCAGCGATTATATACATGTCACAAATATTTGACCTCACTTGGAATTTTCTAACAACCTAAAATCAGATGTGGAGTTCTATTCAAAAAGGAGACATGTTGCAATTGGATATGTGTAGGTGTTTACTTACAGTTTATATCGATGGTGAATGTTGATCACATTGCTTGCTGCATGCTACTATTCACCTTGCACTAGCACCATATATGTTCATTTGCATTCGTTTGCACTAATTTCATTATTTCATGCATATAGTGACGCTTAATGTAGAAACGTGATCGAGGAGTTGCCGCAAAGAGCTACATCAAGCAATGGTGTCCAAAAGACCAACTAAGACCCACTCACGACCTGCAGGGCCCAGTAGTCGTGTTTGGAAGGAGGAGCAGTCCAAGTGATCAAGGGGTTGCCTGGGGCAAAGCCCCACAACCCGGCAAACTAACACAGTTTAGTTTGTTGGTTTTGATAAAAATAAGCAAAGGTAGGTGTTGACGGTCGTTATTGCACTATCTACGACCTATCAACTATCTATGAATATGAACATAAATACATCAAAGTATGGACAAACTTTTGCTACTAACATATCTCCATGAGTTGTGTTCAAATATTTGAATGTAGGTGACAAAACATACTAAAACATGGCAAAATGGAGCCAAACAAGGAGGTGACTGGCCCCACATGGCTAAGTCCCTAGGCTGCCCAGCCCACCAGAGGCCGCCCAGCCCGACCACCAGGACCCTCGGCCTGATGAAGTGCCGAACTGGCTTCAACTTCGACCTGCATGCATATACATGCCATGTCAACACATCTCCAAGGTGGAATCCAAGAAAGTCGCATGCAACCAACTGGAAGGCCTTGCCACATCATCAATCCAACTCCTAGATTGGTGAAGTCAACAATCCTCAATGCTTTAATCCTGTGGCTAAGGAAGAAACACAAGTGAGATCCAATGGTTCGGGAGAAAACACAAAGATAACCGCCTTAACCACCATGCAACCGACTTGGGGAGTGAAGATGGACCACAAGATGAAGTATGGCGGTGGATCCAACGGTTGGCTAGGCCACCCGGTGTGAGGTGGGGCCGCCCGGCCTCCCTACCAGGCTGCCTGACCTAGCCACCTGTCCCTTAACTGCCTTACCAACCTTATAAATACCCCCACTCACTTGGTGACTATAAATACCCCTGAGCTCTCATTTGTAAAGTGTGAAAGTTGAGTGAAACACACCATTGTCTAGTTTAGTTGCACTAGGATAGTCTTATGAGTTAGAGTTAGAGTCTGAGCCTTTGCCCCAGGGATTCCGAAGTTAGCTTCGAGTCTAGTAAAGCTCTTGTATCTTTCTATCATTGTACTCTTGCTACTTCAGTATAATATACTTTGTTGCTCTATCCTTTGAGTTATACTTTACTTTATTTCTTACACTTGCCTAGTGTGGTGTACCTTATTGCATACTAGACCAAGGCTTAGGTTTGTGTTGTTCTTGAGTTACCCAAATCTTGCTAGACTTGCCGGTGCTATAGGCTTTCCTTAGGCTCTGATCTAAGGCTAAGTCAGTCCTAACCCTCTGATCCAGGATGGATTTTAGTGATCAAGTTCTCACTTGATCACTAGTTTAGCGTGCCATCTTACCCACGCAGATCTGGTTGGTAGCCCCTCTTGGTGATAGCATTAGGGAGCCTCTGTAATCCGACCCCATTGTTCGGTAAGCCCAAAGGCATTAGCTAGTTGCCGTTCGGTTGGCCAACTATCTACCCCCGTGCCTCCTCAGTGTAGTCTGGAATTTCGCTCGACGCAAGATCCTAGTTCGTGTTTGTTTAACTCAGTTCAACCGCGAATACTCCTATGCAGCAGTTAAGGAATATAGTTTGGATATCTTAATCTCACTCATTGTTGAGAGCCAATGGACTGGCTCGATTGCCTTTGGAGTGATGAGTGATTGTCAACAGAAGCCAAAGACCCAGATGGACTTGGGCACAAGACCTCTGGTGGACAGGAGGCCCTTTGATGGACTAGAGGAAGATGGAAGCCCTCCGAAGGACTGGAGGAATGCTCGACATCGGTTGGCCATGGGAGTTCGGTACACGGAGAAGCGACATGGAGACGGCATGAGTAAGACCTCCAAAGGACTGCGAGGTGACCCCGATGGACTGGGGATGCCGGGTGCCACCGCGGTGCTCCAACCCGAAGATATGGTGCAAAGACGGGCGAGGGCATTGGCGGTTCGCTCAAATCCGCCAACCTACCACCAAGTTACCAAACTCGGCGAATGGGCTCGTTCTCGCTGAGATAGAGTGGAGTGGGACGTTCCAGGCCCAGGAAGGAAACCCTAAAGTTTCCCGATTTCTGACTTCAAAACCGGGGGTCGATCGGCGGATTTGGACTACTGGCCACATGGACGTCATCCGGGAGTTAGCTTGCAGGCAAAGAAGATCAAGACTCCATCGCGATCGTCCGTCCCCGAGAAAGTCGAGCCTTTTCCGTTTTGGCCCCTACAGGCATTTCTATAATATAGGGGTCTTAGTGTAAAATGTGTCCATTAGGCCAGGGCTATAAATACCTAAGTGGCTGGTCATTTAGTTGACTCTTCCACCATTTGTAACCTCGAGGCTTAGTCTCCAACTAGCCAAGTGCTTAGAGAGCAAATTGGGTGCTTAGCTTAGGATTTGAGAGTCCCCTAGGCTAGTACTTTGCATTAGTGGGACGATGAAGGGTGGTAGGCTGAATTGAGCCTTGTAAGAACTGATTTCCTCATCTAATCAAGGCAAGATTCATCCTATTTTCGTGCTCATGTGTGCAGCCATCTCTCTTCCCCCGTTTCTAGTTGGTTTTTGGATGGAACTCAAGGGTTTTTGGTGATTTGTGTTGCCCATGAGTTAATCCTATTCTATTGGCTCTTTTGGACTTGCTAGGACATGGAGATTATAACTTAGTTCATCCCATAAGTTAGGATTGCCATGAGCAAGCTTGCTTTGAGTTTTCCCCTTTCTTGCCCAAACATTGCCATCTCACGAGATCTGAAATTCCTGCTGATCCCTTGGTCACTTTGCGTTGATCTTTTGGGAAATGTTTAGGAATAGGGTCCAGATAGCCTATGCAAAATTTTGTGAAGATTGGACACGATTTGCTCTGGTTTGGGTTGGAAAACCCCCCTGTCTGCGACTCTACCGGACAATCCGGCAGAGGCTAGCAGGACAATCCGGTTCCACCGAATAGTTCGGCAGCGCCCACCGGATAGTCCGGTGTGTGGCTCTGCCCAAGCCATGCCACCGGGTAGTCTAGCAACAGGCACCGGACGGACAGTCTGGTTCCACCGGACAGTTCGGTTCCACCGGACAGTCCGGTGTTGGCCACCGGACAATCCGGTCCTGCCAGGGAGCTGCGGTGATTTTCCCTCTTTGGATTTTCCGATGTGTTTCTGCTTTGGATTTTTGCATTCTCCACTTCCAGGACTATTTTCTTTGATTGTTGTGAGTCAGTGAGACACACTTCGGTGCGGTGAGTGTTGTGTGGCAGATTTTGCAAAGTCCGTTGTCTCCGTGCCATACTTGGTCGGATCTTGATTTTTCTTGCATTGGTGTTGTAGGACCGAGACGTGCGACTAGAGGGGGGGTGAATTGGAGCACTTGAAATCACAAACCCCAAAGTGGGAACCGAAACTAAGCACCGTCCACTGAACAGATACGTGCCTAGCAGCGCAAGGGTGCCGTCCACTGTGAGGATACACACCAATGCAAGAAACCTCAAGATCTGAACAAGAATGACAGCGGAGCAACGGATTTTGCAATAACCGCCACAAGACACTCACCGCACCGAGGTGCACTGTCCGGTGGCCAACACCGGAATGTCCGATGGGACCGAACTATCCGGTGCCTGACGCCGGACTGTCCGGTGGCACGGCCTGGACAGTGCCTCTCACCGGACTGTCCGGTGGGCACTTCCAGACTATCCGGTGCAACCGGACTGTCCGGTGACCTCTGCCGGATGGTCCGGTAGGGTCGCAGAAAAGATGATTTCAAATCCTAACTTGATCAGACCTTGTCCAAACTTCACGAAATTTAGGACAGGTTATCTGGACCCTATTTCAAAGTTATTCCCAACAGATCAACTCAAGGTAACCACGGAATCAGCGGGAATTTCAGATCTAGTGAAATAGCCATTCTTGGGCAAGAAAGGGGAAAACACAAAAGAGGCTTGCTCGTGGCAATCCAGCAGGATTGAGATGAACTAAGTCATGATCTCCACGTCCTAGCAAGTCCAGAACATCTGCAAGGAAGGGGATTCAAGCTTGCCCAAGAAAAACACCCAAAAAGCAAGGATTGAACCCAAAAACCAAAGAGAGAGGGGGAGGAGAAGAACACAAGGTTGCTGCATGAATTTGCTTCGATAAAGTGCCCAAGATGGGTCTAAAGATTCAGCATACAAGCAGAAATTCGTCCCAAGCAACCACCCTCACCTTCCCTCAAGATTAGGAGGCTAAATCCTACTCTAACCTCCCTAACAATGGAGCTCAAAGCTTAAGGAAGAAAATCACCAAGTGAAGACTAATCCTAGCAGCCAAGAGAGCCTCTAATGACCTGCCTTGGACCTATTTATACCCGAGTGCTATTTAGATAGTTTTGCAATTAGGTCCCTACAGCTAGACAAACCCTAAGGACTCAAACGAAAGATTACAGGATATTTCGGGACGGACGACCACGATGAAGTCTTGATCTTCGTAAGTTCCACGCAATCCTCAGATGCTCTTCATGTGGCCAATAGTCCAATCCACGATCCACCCCTGGTTTTGAAGTCAGAAACCGAGAAACTTTAGGAAGTCTCCGCCTGGGCCGGATTTGGCCCATCTTCTCTATCTTGGCGAGTTGTGGCCCAACTCACCAAGGCTTGGGTAGCTTGGGTGACGGTTTTGAGCCGAAGCCGCCAAAGCGTCCCTCGCACGACTTCGCGCCACGCATTCGGGTTGGAGCACCGCGGTGGCGCCCGGCATCCCCTGTCCATCGCAGCAGCCTCGCAATCCTTCGAAGGACCTACTCCTGCCGTCGCTATGCCGCTCCTCCGTATACCGAACTCCCATAGCCGACAGACGCTGAGTGTGCCTCCAGTCCTTCAGAGGACTTCCCTCTACCTCCAGTCTATCGGAGGGCCTCCTGTCCATCGGAGGTCTTGTGCCCAAGTCCTTCTGGATCTTGCTATTGTTGACAATCACTCATCACTCCAGAGGCAATGGAGCCGGTCCATTGGCTCTCAATCTCCCCCTTGATGAGTGCATTGTCAACACCTTCAACCTGTAACCTGAAATAGAACAAAGACAAAAGAAAAAAACGTAAAACCGAAAAGAAAGAAGAAAAAGAAGAAGTTGCTCAAGATGCCCAAAGGCCGAATACTAGCAGAAAAGGGCAATTTGAAACAACAAAAACAAAGTCAAAGATCGACCCCCTAAGACTAGGGAAACCGCTCAACGCAGTCGATCAAACTAAAGCATGACCCCTCAAGAAAGAGGCAAACTGGCTCAACACAGTCATGCTAGTGGCAAAACATCGGCTCCTCTAGAAAGAGGCAAAAGGCTCAACACACCGATGCAAGAGCATGCTAAAAGCTCAAACTCCCCCTCAACTAGATCTCTACAGAGTCCTCCCCCTTGGTCCAACATCTCTCTCTCCTCAAGGGTCATCTATCCCCCTTGTTGACAATGGACACATCAAGGGTTCATAGAACTCAACTCCCCCTGAAATGGACAACTCCCCCTCAAAATGTGCCATGAAATGCAGGAAGTGTACCATGAAGAGCTCAGTAGGGATGAAAAGCTAGTAAATACAAGTTCTAGCATACAGAGCAAGTGAGGGCAAGGAAGCATGCAATCAAGCTCAATTGAATCTATCTTATACAAATCAGGAGCATGTTTTACAGGGTTGTTGAAAATAAAGCATCACCAACATGAATAGCATCTAGCAAGATAGGCATGAATAGCAAGATGCTAGCAAAACATACAAGGTGTGCTACTCTCAACCAAGGTATCTACAACAGGCCATAAGCAGTTTAGAGGCTTGTAGATTTCAGATTTAGCAATTATGAACTTCAAGCAAGACAGATCATGTGCCAGGGGTTATTCACTTGTCGTTGCCACTTCTTACCAACCAATGCCAAGCCTAGGTTCAGAAAACCATCAGAAGCTTAAGACAAGGTTTTGGTCATACACAGCCTAGTCCAAGTTCAAGCCAAAGTGCAAAGGCAAGCTATCTCAAACTAGATTAGTGTGACAACTAAACCCTCCTAGATCTTTTCAATTTAGCTCATAGGACACCACTTGTAAGCCATATTCATTCAGATTTTAGATTAGAACAAGGTGCCATAAATGCTTAGACATCAGTGTAACACAGGCAAACGACTAGTATAACCAAGCATGAAAAGATAGCATAGCATTCAACATTCCAACATAGGCTAGATAGCCAAGTCAAGTGGTGATCATGGTTTTTGATTTTGAAGAAACAAAAGTGACTAAGCTCACAAAGGATAGTAGAAAGATTCAAGGAGCTTAGCCAACCATGATCATGCAAGAAACTGTACAATCTAGCACAAGCAAGTACTAACTTGTCATACCAGAAGAGCTCTAGTGCTAGTGAAAGTGAATATGCATGCATGATATGAGACAAAATGAAAGAAAAGCAAAGAAAGAAAAGAAAGAAAAAGCAAAGCAAAACCTAAACTATACCAAAGTTACCCCAACCTAAAAGGGGTAACAAACACCAAGCTCCCCACGCAAGTGAGCAAAAATGCTCAGGTCTAAGGGCTTGGTGAAGATATCGGCCAACTGGTTCTCAGTCTCTACATGGATCAAGTCTATATCTCCCTTCTCATAGTGATCTCTCAAGAAGTAAAACCTCACGTCTATGTGTTTGGTTCTGGAGTGCAAGACGGGGTTCTTAGCTACAGAAATAGCAGAAGTAGAGTCTACTAGGAGAGGGATCTTCCTAAAACTAAGACCAAAGTCGCTCAAAGTGGACTTCATCCAAAGCAGCTGGGAGCAGCAACTAGCAGCAGCAATGTATTCAGCTTCTGTGGTGGAAGTGGCTACGCTAGATTGCTTGCGTGAGGACCAAGAGATAAGAGAAGAACCGAGAAACTGGCAGGTGCCGGAGGTAGACTTGTGCTCCAGCCGACAACCCGCAAAGTCAGCATCCGAATACCCTCTAAGAGAGAGCAACGAAGCTGAAGAAAACCAAAGTCCAAGCTCTGGAGTGTATTTCAGGTACCTGAAGATGCGCTTCACTGCTTGACGATGTGATAGCCTTGGTGAGGCTTGAAAACGCGCACAAAGGCAAACCGTGAACTGAATGTCCGGCTGGGTCGCCGTCAGGTACAGAAGTGAGCCGATCATCCCTCGATACTCTCTTTGGTCCACCACCTCCCCTTCTTCATCCGCATCAAGAGCCGTCTGTGTTGACATGGGAGTCGCCATGGGCTTGAGATCTCCCTTGTCAAACTTCCTCAGAATGTCCTTCGTGTACTTGGCTTGATGGACGAAGGTTCCTTCTAGGGCCTTGCTTGATCTGAAGCCCGAGAAAGAACTGAAGCTCACCCATGAGACTCCTCTCGAATTCACTGCTCATCTGTTTAGCAAACTTAGACACCAAAGCGTGAGATGAACCACCAAAGATAATGTCATCAACATATATCTGAACTAGAAGGGTGTCACCGCCACGACTCAACAGAAACAAGGTCTTGTCTACTGAACCCATCACAAAACCAGACTTGAGCAGAAAGGCTTTCAACCTAGCATACCAAGCTCTTGGAGCTTGCTTCAGACCATACAAGGCTTTTCTCAACTTATACACCCGGTCTGGAAACTTGGCACTCTCAAAGCCAGGAGGTTGTATCACATAAACCTCCACCTCTATGTAACCGTTTAGAAAGGCTGACTTAACATCCATCTGCTGCAATTTGAAGCCTTTAGAGGCAGCAAAGGCAAGCAAAATCCAAATAGCCTCTAAACGAGCTACAGGAGCAAAGGTTTCCTCATAATCTATCCCCTCCTTCTGACAGAAACCCTGGGCTACCAATCTCGCTTTGTTCCTCACAACCATCCCATCCTCACCCTGTTTGTTCTTGAAAACCCACTTGGTTCCTATAGGGTGGTAGTTTGGTGGAGGTTCAACTAAATCCCAGACATGGTTTCTCTCAAAGTTCTCCAACTCCTCATGCATGGCGTTCACCCAACTAGGATCAGATAATGCATGTGACACATCCCGGGGTTCGAAAGAAGCAACAAATGCGGAGTGACAGAAAAAGGCTAGAGAGTTAACCGAAGAGCGTGTGACACGCTGGTGTAGATCTCCAATCATCCTGTCTGGAGGGTGATCCCGCTGGACCTGCCGAGATGGAACAATCTCAGAGGTCACCTCCCCTGCGTCCTCAGCGGGGCCAACCTCTGCTCGAGCTTGTGGTCGGGGGAGTGAGGAGGAAGTTGTAGGCAAGGGTCCTCCTTCATCTTCAGAGCTTGTAGCAGAGGGGGCAGGAGCTGCAGCCGGTGCAGTGGCTCCTGCATCACCAGCATCTACTTCGCCTTCCTCATCTTCAAAGATGGGAGCGCCATCTTCATCATCACCTGAAAGCTCAAATGCAGGGGTTGTGCAAGGCATAGATTCATCAAAGGAAACTTCACAGGTCTCAACCACTTGTCTAGAATCAAGGATCCACACTCTATATGCCCTAGAGCTAGAGGCGTACCCAAGAAAAATACCATCCAAGCAGCGAGATTCAAATTTGTCCAAATGCCCCCCCTTTTTGAGCACAAAGCATCTGCAGCCAAATGCACGCAGGTGCTTGACGCTAGGCTGCCTACCAAACCGTAGCTCGTACGAAGTGTTTCCCAAGAAAGCCCGTAGGAAAATATGGTTGGCAATGTAACAGGCCGTATTCATAGCCTCAGCCCAAAAGCGTCGCGGAGTCCTATGCTCATCAAGCATCGTCCGCTCCATCTCTACAAGTGTGCGGTTCTTTCGTTCCGCAACACCGTTCTGTGGTGGGGTATAAGGAGATGAGAATTGGTGATCAAGACCAAGGTCATGACAGAAGGTTTCGAAACGAGAGTTACGAAATTCTCCGCCATTGTCGCTGCGGATAGCCCTCATGGCCTTATGACTCTCATTCCTTAACCTCAAGACTAGATCCCGAATGAAACCAAAAGCTTCATCTTTGAATTCCATGAAGAACACCCACGAATAGCGAGAAAAGTCATCCACAACTACAAGCACATACCACTTCCCACTGACCGATTGTACCCGAGCAGGACCAACCATGTCCATATGTAGCAGCTCACCAGAGTAAGAGGTCATCACCTGATTGACAGGTGCATGAGAAGCGGCAACCATCTTGCCATGACGACAGGGGTGGCATACTAAGTCCTTTTCTGCTTTCAAATTGGGCAATCCTCGGATCAGATCCATTGAGCTCAACCTGACTAGTAGATCAAAACTCAAATGGCCAAGCCTCCTATGCCACTTCCAAATATTAGCAGAAGGACTAGCAACCAAACACCGAGGAGGGCCAGAAACAGATGCAAGGTCAACCTTAAAAACCTACCCATAGGGCAAAATCCGACAAACAAGGTTTTCCTTAACATCAAGCACACAAAAGGAACCCTCCTTAAAATGAACCTCAAACCCTTCCTTGAGAAGTTGTGAGACAAAAACCAAATTGAACCCCAAATTCCTCACCAAAGCAACTTCTCACAGGGAAAGCTTGCCAGAAAGAGCAACAGAACCAACACCCAACACTTTACCTTGACCATTATCCCCGAATGTGATGTACTCCTTGGTGCTCACGGAGTTGAGGCTGGAGAACCATCTGCGGTGCCCTGTCATGTGCCTAGAGCAACCAGAGTCCATGATCCATATGTCCTCCAGGCCTCGATCCTGCAATATCAAGGAAAGCGAGAGTGAACAAATGGTTCGGCATTGGGGTTAGTGTAACTGCTGAACCAGTGCCGAGCCATCTGCTCAAAAGTGGGGTAAACACAGTCAAAGTAAGCATCACATCTACCTGGGTACCCACAACCTCTAAAGCATGAGCTCTCAAACACTCTACCTCCAAAGCCTCGGTCAGAAGATCCATGGCCGCGCTGAAAATGACTAGGAGCTCGACCGGGAAAGCGCCTCTCTCCACTAGTAACACGGGCCTGAAAGCCGCCTCCTCTCTCACCAGCAAAGCGGTCTCTCATCTCACCGCGACGGGGAGGATCCTGCCTACCACCCTGGTAGAACTGATCCTGGTTCCCCCAGGCTCTCTCCTGCCTCTCAACTCGCTTCCTCCTGAAGCAAAACTCCTCCAAGTGGCCATTCCGCTGGCAAAAGTCACAGTGGTAGACAGGCCTCTTGGGAGTGGGTTTAGGCTAAGCCTTGGGCTTAGGTGGAGTAGCCTTGGGTGGAACAGGCTGCTGGACTCTCTCCTTGCTCACTGGAGGCTTGAGAATCTCAGTCACTACTCTATCCAGCTTAGCCTGTGAGGGCTTGGGTGTCCAGAACTGCTTCTTTGGGGCAGCCTTAAGAGGCTCATGGTAAACCCCATCAACAGTAGGGCTAGGCCGAGGAGAGGCAGTCTTAACTTAATTGGGGAACTCTTCTTCTCACTCGAAGTACTGCCCTCTCCTAACCCAAGTCCACTCATATCACCCTCAGCTCTCTTGGTGCTCTCCAAGATCATCCTAAGTTGGGGCTCTCTAGCATACATACAACTGAGCACTTCTCTCAACCGGTTGTTCTCATCAACCAAAGTCTGTTTCTCCTCTCTCAGATCCTTCAGAACTAAAGTCTGGTCAGCACAAGTAGGGCAATCTAGAGAGGGAATAGGGAAAGCAGACTTCTGTAACTTCTTAATGGTGGCATCCCTATCCACCAACATCAACCTTAGAGTGAGACAGTTCTCACAAGTGTCAGGTGATGCTAAAAGCATCTCAAGGTCAGCTCTCAACTGCACAAACTCACTCTCCAAAGTAGGACAGACCATGCACGCACCCAAAAGCGTGGGTCTAGCCCTAAGCTCTTCCAACTCTTTGAGCTGTCCCTCACACTTCACTTTTAGCTCAGCTATGTCAACAGCTAGGTGGGGGCACATCTCACACTCAGTCACATCACTCAAAATAGGCTTATCCAATTTAGACTGGAGCTTGCCTAACTCTACCTTCAGTCTATCCATCTCCTCTACCTGATGAGCATACATGCTCTTCTGCTCACAGAGATCTCTCATCAAAGTCTCACAAGTAGGACACTCAGTCTCATTAGGCTGGGCTGACACACTCTTCAGCCTCTCTAACTCAGCTAAAGCATCAGCCAACTTGGCTTTCTGCTTCTGCAGCTTCTTGGCTGCCTTCTCCAACAACCTATCCTGGGCTTTCAACTCACGACTATTTGACTCCAACATCTCAAGAATTTTAGCTTGCTCAGGAATTACCTCTTCATCGGAGGAGTTGTTGTCGTTGCCCTTGTCGTCCTTGTCCTCAAGCGCCATTGAGCAAAAGGATCTCCGGTGCATCTTGTGCTTGCGCTTGGACTTGGTGGAGACGAAGCAGAGTCTAGCTGGACCGCCTTGGTCCCTCCTCTTGTCCCGCTTGGTGACGATCTCCTCATCGCTTGAGCTCGACGAAGACGAGGAGGAGGAAGACGATCCCCCACAGAGACCACCAAGCTCGGCAAAGAAGGCCTTGTCCCGCTTCCGGTTGTCCTTCTAGTAGCTCTTGAAAGCCTTCCAGAAGTTCTTGATCTTGCCGGAGCGGTACTTGGTGTGGTCACGCTTGCCGGAGTGGTACTTGTTGGAGTCGCGGGAGTGGCTCTTGCCCTTCTTGTAGTAGTCGTTCTGCTTGTTTGGGCATTCGGCCATGAAGTGGACGACCTCTCTGCACTCGAAGCACTTGGGCCTCTCGCCCCTCTTCTTGCTCATCCGGTTGTCATAGGCGCGCTAAAAGCGGCTAGACACCAGACAAAGCTCATCATCCCCAAGTGACGCCAACTGCTCCTCTGTAACAGACATAAGAGCAGAAAATGAAAAGTTGTGAAGCTGGGGGTTAGAAACGGCCTCACTGGAGGGAGAAGCCAAGGCTAGGCTCTTGGAGCCAGTACAAGTGAGAGAATCTCTCAACTTGTAATCCATCTCTGTGCCATTGAGCTTGCTGTAAAGAGTCTCCACTCCAATTGTGTCATAGGCCTCAGACTCGATGATTGAGTTAACCTTGATCTCCCATACCTTCCTGTCCAACGCATACAGCAGCTTGACAGCCTGCTGATGGTCGATGTATGGGATCCTCTCAGGGCTGGAGTTAACGCGCAACTTGTTGATGATCTATTGAAAACGACCAAACAAGTCATCGATGGACTCACCAGGCATTTGAACGAAATTTTCATACTCGTGCCTGTAAGTCTCAACGAGACGCCCCTTGATGGTAGCAGTGCCCTCATGGTGTGCACTTAGCAGGGACCAGATCTGACGGGGAGTCTCAAGGTGACTCACTTTCTCATAATCAACTGGACCAAATCCTGAGAAGAGAAAGTTAACAGCTTTGGCGTTCGCCTCATGCTGAGCCACAATCGCTGGGGTGGTGCGCTGGGCAACTGGAAGCACCACAAAGTTCGCACTCTGAGTAGCATCCCATATGTCCTAGCCCTGGCTAAGCAAGAAAGCTCTCATCCTACCCTTCCAGTAGGAGTAGCCATCGGAACCAAGGACCAGAATCTTCCCAGAGTGAGTCATAGTCGCTACTGGTTTCTCACCGGTAAAGGTATGAAGAAACCTAACCGGCTCTGATACCAATTGTAGGACCGAGACGTGCGACTAGAGGGGGGGGGTGAATAGGAGCACTTGAAATCACAAAATCACAAACCCCCAAGTGGAAACCGAAACTAAGCACCGTCCACTGAACAAATACGTGCCTAGCAGCGCAAGGGTGCCGTCCACTGTGAGGATATGCACCAATGCAAGAAAGCTCAAGATCCGAACAAGAATGACAGCGAAGCAACGGATTTTGCAATAACCGCCACAAGACACTCACCGCACCGAGGTGTGTCTCACTGACTCACAGTAAGCAAAGGGAATGGTCTTAAGGGAGGAATGCAAAAATCCGTAGCAAAATCACAGCGGAAAAACCAAACTGGGAAGAACATAGCAGCTCCCTGGCAGGACCGGACTGTCCGGTGGGACCGAACTATCCGGTGCCTGACGCCAGACTGTCTAGTGGCACGGCATGGATAGTGCCTCTCACCGGACTGTCCGGTGGGCACTTCTGGACTATCCAGTGGAACCGGACTGTCCGGGGACCTCTGCCGGATGGTCCGGTAGGGTCGCAGAAAAGATGATTTCAAATCCTAACTTGATCAGACCTTGTCCAAACTTCACGAAATTTAGGACAGGTTATCTGGACCCTATTTCAAAGTTATTCCGAATAGATCAACTCAAGGTAACCGCGGAATCAGCGGGAATTTCAGATCTAGTGAAATAGCCATTCTTGGGCAAGAAAGGGGAAAACACAAAAGAGGCTTGCTCGTGGCAATCTAGCAGGATTGAGATGAACTAAGTCATGATCTATACGTCCTAGCAAGTCCAGAACATCAGCAAGGAAAGGGATTCAAGCTGGCCCAACAAAAACACCCAAAAAGCAAGGATTGAACCCAAAAACCAAAGAGAGACGGGGAGGAGAACAACACAAGGTTGCTGCACGAATTTGCTTCGATTAAGTGCCCAAGATGGGTCTAAAGATTCAACATACAAGCAGAAATTCATCCCAAGCAACCACCCTCACCTTCCCTCAAGATTAGGAGGCTAAATCCTACTCTAACCTCCCTAACAATGGAGCTCAAAGCTTAAGGACGAAAATCACCAAGTGAAGACTAATCCTAGCAGCCAAGAGAGCCTCTAATGACCTGCCTTGGACCTATTTATACCCGAGTGCTATTTAGACAGTTTTGCACTTAGGTCCCTACAGCTAGACAAACCCTAAGGAGTCAAACGAAAGATTACAGGATATTTCGAGACGGACGACCACGATTAAGTCTTGATCTTCGTAAGTTCCACGCAATCCTCGGATGCTCTCCACGTGGCCAGTAGTCCAATCCACGATCCGCCCCCAGGTTTTGAAGTCAGAAACCGAGAAACTTTAGGAAGTCTCCGCCTGGGCCGGATTTGGCCCATCTTCTCTATCTTGGTGAGTCGTGGCCCAACTCACCAAGGCTTGGGTAGCTTGGGTGACGGTTTTGAGCCGAAGCCGCCAAGCCTCCCTCGCACGACTTCGTGCCACACATTCAGGGTTGGAGCACCTGCGATGGCGCCCGGCATCCCCTGTCCATCGGGGCAGCCTCGCAGTCCTTCGGAGGACTTACTCCTGCCGTCGCCATGCCGCTCCTCCGTATACCGAACTCCCATAGCCGACAGATGCCGAGTGTACCTCCAGTCCTTTGGAGGACTTCCCTCTACCTCCAATCCATCGGAGGGCCTCCTGTCCATTGGAGGTCTTGTGCCCAAGTCCTTTTGGGTCTTGCTACTGTTGTCAATCACTCATCACTCCTGAGGCAATGGAGCTGGTCCATTGGCTCTCAGGTGTGTATCCTCTCAGTGGACGGCACCCTTGCACTGCTCGGCACGTATCTGTTCAGTGGACGGTGCCTAGTTCTGTTTTTCTTGATCTTTGCAAAGCAAGTGCTCGAGGGTTGTGATTTTGAGTTTTTAAGTGTTCCTATTCACCCCCCTCTAGTCGCATGTCTCGGTCCTACAGTTGTCCTCCGAGGCAACTACCGAGTTGTTTACAGCTTTGGACCCTATTTTACTCTTCTCACCATACACTATCTTGTTTATCTTACCCCCGTTGTAAGAATAGCTGGTGTCTGTCTAAGTTATAGTACTGTTTGAAGTTCGAACATATCATTCCACCTATTAGCCCTTGCTTCCCTGTGGATTTTTACGAAACCTATAATACTCTGGGTGAAAAAGCTACAGCGAATCTTCGTGCGCTTGTGGAGTAAAATCTATTACGCTAAGAGACGTCAACAAGATTTTTCTGGCGCCGTTGCCAGGGAAGCAATTAGCAATAGAAGTTTGATTTGTTAGCGGGCTCATTTGCCTCTGTCTACTTTATTGTTGGGTTGACAGAGAGGTGTATGACCGGTTTCGACCTACCGGCAAACTTTCACAACAATACGGAGTCGGCTTCTTAGAAGGAGAGTCCGTCAAAAGACAATCCACGGGCAGAAGCCTGTGCCATCAACATGGGAGTTTGGATCCACAAGCACAAAGCAACCGACACCAACAATGGCTGTCCCCGAGAAGACCATTTGTGACCTTTTCGTCCCATCTAGCAACAACATCCCCACTGAACCTGATGTTCCTGTTGGAGAAGGTTTTGAGCTCAAGCCAGGTGTCATTCATATGGTCCAAGCTAGTCCTTTCTGCAGATTGGTGTCAGAGGATGCAAACAGCCATCTCCAGCAATTCCTGGAGATATGCAGTACATTCACTATCGATGGTGCAACCGCCGATGCCGTTCGGACTTGCGCCTTTTTCCGTTCTCATTGATCGGGAAGGCAAAACAATGGTTCTATCTAAATAGCAACAACTTGGCAACTTGGGAGGCATGCTCAAATGCTTTCCTTGCAAAGTACTTTCCCTTGGGGAAGACAAGCTCACTGAGGAACCGAATCTCGAGCTTTCAGCAGCTCACTGATGAGATGGTGGCGAAGGCATAGGAAAGACTTCAAGAGTACATTGCCGCCTGCCCCCACCACGGTATGGAAGAGTGGCTGATCATCCTAGAACTTCTTCCATAGTCTACACCGGACCGCGCAAGAACACCTCGATGCAGCCGCTGGAGGATCCTTTTTATCCTTGAGCATTGCCGCTGCACGCACTCTCATAGAGAAGATGACAAGCAACCAAGGATGGAGATAGGAGAGGGTGAACAATAAGCCCATGGAGTCCATCATATTGACAGCACCGACATGTTGGCTGCCAAGATAGACCTCTTGCTAAAGAAGCCTAGAGGATACTCCTGAAGCTGTGCCGGTCCAAGCACTGGATTCTCAAATGACTTGCGAGCATTGCGGGAATACTGACCACACAGGGAACAGCTGCCCCAGAAATGGATCAGAGGATGTTAACTTCATCAACAACAATAGCTTCAACAACAGGCCTCATCCTCAACTAGGTTGGAACTCGTGACCACACCTACCTTTCTCTGGTCAAGGTACGTCTTCTGGTAGTTCTTAGCAGTTCAATAAAAATCCTTTTGATCAAAAAGCTGTGAACGATAGTATAAGTAAGAAATTCCATGCAAACGATAGAATTCTAGAAAACCTATCGCTTCAAATGGAAACTCCTAATAGCGCCATGAAGAACCAGCTGAGTTTTAATAAAATGCTAGAAACTCAGATAGCTCAGCTTGCTACTGCTTTGCCTAGTCCAACTTCAGGAAAGCTTCTAGGTCAGCCTGAGGCACCCCCGAAGGAACATATCAATGCTGTAACAACTAGGGGTGGAAGGTCTACACAAGACACCCCACATCCTAGGAATGCACGGAAGGAACAGGAGAAGCCAGCCGAACCAGAAAAGGAAGATCAAGTGGCCGAACCACAACCGGTTAAGGAAGCACCAAAGTCAGCTCCGCACAAGTTCTACAACACCACCGTGCTCCCTTTTCCTCAAAGGCAGAAAAAGACCACTGTTGACGACTAGTTCGGCAAGTTTGTGGAGGTAATTAAGAAATTATATGTCAATATCCCATTGCTAGATGTGATGCAGGTACCCACGTACGCTAAGTACCTGAAGGACATCCTCAACAACAAAAAGCCACTGCCGTCCACAGAAGTTGTGCACCTCACAGAAAAGTGTATCGCTGCTATACTCAACCAGCCGCCCCAAAAGAAGAAGGATCCAGGGAATCCAACCATATCATGCTTAATTGGGACCCAGCATTTTGATCAAGCTCTCTGCGATCTGGGAGCAAGTGTGAGTGTCATGCCAAAGGTAGTCTTTGATAAACTCACGCATGCTACACTCACCCCTACTGCTATGTGCCTACAGCTAGTGGATCAGTCGATTCGCTACCCTGACAGAATCGCTGAAGACATTCTTGTCAAAATCCAAAACATCATTGTCCTAGTAGGATTTCATGGTGATCGACATGGAGATTGATAGCCAAAACGCCGCTCATCCTTGGGCGACTGGTTCTTAAGCACCACTGAGGCCACTATTGACGTTGGAGCTAGACAAGACCACCTCAACATCAATGGCAGACAGGAGACAGTTCACTTTCAAGCCGAAGATAGAACAGTGCCGACAGGTAAAAACATTTAAACTTAAGTGTCAGGCACCCCAGGAGATGCCTAGAGAGAAGATCGAGCTTTCGCCAAGTCAGTCGAAAGTGGACTCTCTCATCCAAACAATGGAAAAGATCCTATTGGATGGAGAAGCCCGAAAGCTCAAAGCTGATCGCAGAGCCGAGTCACAAAGACGTGCCTTAATGGCCAAGCCACAACAAAGGAAGCAGGAGGGAAGACCCCTGTCACGAAGGTCACCTGCCACAACAATGAACACACCCAAGGAGTGGCGGAAGAAAGAAGATGAATCGCCAAAAGCCAAGCCAGAAAAGACCCAGAATAAAACTCAGAAACAAAAGGCTATGGCAACCAAGAAGGTATGGCGAGCAAAAGTTGCAGCACAGACGACCGCTAAGTCTCCGTCAAGTACTGACTCCGAGCAAAAGGTATGACTTGCCCTCACCAGGAGGTAAACTAGCATTATCCTTCGCTGCATATTAAATTTCCGCACAAGAATTTTTCGTTATACCACTGCATGTTTAGATTTAAAAGTTTTGCATTAGTTTAAATGTTTCCTCTGCATAGGTTATTTATTTTCATCTATTACATTATAAAAAAATGAAATTTCTGAGGCCGCCCGACCCCACCTGGGGCCGGCCGACCCCCATCTGCATGCAAGCCAGGCCTGCCCAGCCCTGGTTCAGGCCTGCCCGGCCCCCCTTCAGCTCCCATGTGCATCTTGTGCCTCTCCTAATCACTAAACACCGAAATGTACTAAGCAATAGAGACCAACCGGCCACTTGCCCAAGCCGTCCGGCCTCGCTCTCGCACCGCTGCTGTCCATTCATCTGCGCACGACACCAACCAAGCTACGAGCATAGCCCTACTGTTTGCCCGGCCCCTACCTGCGCCGGCTGGCCCCTGCCTCTGGCCGCCAGGCTCCAGCCAGGCCGCCCGGCCTGTCTTTCATGCATGCATGCTCCCCCTGCGTGCCTATGGTTGGCGGCTCTTAGCCTACCAGATTTTACTCCGTAAGCGCACGGAGACCGCTGTAGCCTTTCACCCGGGAGTATTCCAAGGTATCGTATTTATCCACAGGGAAGCATTGAGATAGAGATGTCAAACTATCATTCGTCCAGTTGTTACTACTCTTTCACGTCAACCGATAGCTAGGAACGATTGACACCAAGCACCATGCGATACAAGCCAAGCACCGTTGGCAAGAAAGCAGGTAAAGATAGGAGGACAATGAGGTGGGAGGTCAGATTCCTAATGAGGACGTTCTATACTATAGTGAGCCAATTGGACTAAGCTAGACCAACATGTTGCTCTGACGGAGGTAATGACTTATCTAGTTGTCTGGGATACTTACTTCGCCACCGAGCCTGCTAACCTCTTCCGGGCACCAGAGTGCTGATAACCCAGACGAGAAAGGCGGGTGTCACAGTAACTCAGCTATGCGGCTACAAGCGACCCGAACGACGGGGGTGGACTACATAGGGTACACTCCCGCTGTCACCAGGACGACCTACCAAAGCCGGGTGCGCCTAATCTACATGCACACCGACTACCCAAAACTACGTGGGGTTTAATCACTTGCGAAACCAAGGTGACCGCAATTAGTAGACACCACGTCTACGCTTGCAAGCACTACTTCTACTGGTATCCTAGATAGAAGCATACACAACCGTATAGGTCAAGCGCTATAAAGAGTATATGAGGAATCTATAAGCATGACAAACTAAATATTCATTACCTGTCAGAGCAACTCTAACTATAGTCTAAAAGACATTACTATGCTAAGGCATGAATAATACCGAACGCAAGAGTAAAGTAAATGCTCACAAAAGTAAAGAAAGATAAGTATTGAATAGCTCAAGTCTTACAAGGAAGTAGAGATACAAGAAGACTCATACCGAACTCCTGCAGACGACTCCGGAACGATGGAGCCCTACCTCTAAATCCTAGCTAAACACTACTTTCTGAGTGGAGGCACCTCCCATGGGGCACCTCCTAGAGGGAGAAAGAGAGATTTCACATGGTGAATGGTACATTTTTGGAGTGGGGGAGTGCCCCTCTACTTATAGCCTTGAGGTGGGGGCAGTCTTCCAAGAGTTCTCAAGGTGGGACTAATCCCAAAACACCTCTTGGGCTGCCACCTTCCTCCAGGCGGCCCAAGTGGTGGCTGGGCGGCCAGCCCATCAGGCGGGGCAGCTAATATGGTGGCCGAGCGGCCAGCCCACCAGACCCGTAGTGCTGACTTATAGCAGCCGTAACTTTTGCATTCGGACTCCAAATTGAGTGAACCAAAATTCCATTTTGATTATTTCGACGAGCTCTTTGCCATGATTTGGTCCATGAGGACATTTGAGATAATTCATAGTGATGGAATTTGTGGTTCTTATCTCAACCCCTTTGTGCGAGAATTCTCTCCTGCTCCAAATGATCTTCTTTTGTACAGAATATGAGCTTCTCCCTGTGATACATCGAAAACCACCAAAACTCATGGAATTCATTAGTGTTAGGTATATAATGCACATAACTTTATGTATACCCCATTTATTCACTGACAGTTGGTGGTCGAAATCCTGCAATAACGACCACCAACACCTATAAATACGCATGCACGCAGCGCTCAATCCTCGCACCGATCGGCAACGCGATCACTCTCTCTCTCTCTCCCTCTAAACACTCTCTTAGCACTAGTTAAGCACTTAGTTTAAATTCCAGCACTAAGTCAATTTTTTGTCCAATAAAATAAGTGCTACACCCTGTTGACGCAAGATATGAACTAAATTTATGCTCTATTTTTACATAATTTTATGCTTTTTCAGAGGTTAATCTTATGATTTAGTTTTGTTTTGCTAACAAATAACCCCCTTTTCGAGAATGCTCTTTGTTTTTGCAGATTATTAAATATTGCAGGAAAATGGCAAATAATTGGTGAATAATTGCAATAATTGAGAAGGCTTCTCGTTGATGGATTAATGCTACTAGTCCAAGGAGGAGAGATAATTAATAAAAGAAGGACAATCGAAGCCCAAAAGATGTCCCAAGCCCATTATGGAGAAGGTTCCGGTGGCTAAGGATTGCTTGAGTATGAAGAATATGAAGATAAGTAAGATTTATCAAGAGTCCAATCCCAACTCCAATTAAATCTCGAGATATTCTCGGATTCCAGGACAGAAGCACCTTTCTGGCCAAATTCTGAGACCTTAACGACGTGAAATGAAGAAATTTTGAATACCAAAGTTGTAGATCTCTTCGAGCTCTACTGATTTAGAGTTCGAGTTTACCTTATTTGGACTTCGGATGAGGGAGTTATGGTCGAAATACTAAAGGCTGCAGAATGTGGAAAGCTGCTTTCGGGAAGGACTAGGACAATGACGTCATCTCCAAGCAAGGAAGTATATGGACGACCGGAACTATTCTAGAAACTTGTATATACATAGAAATAGGTGTTTTAGGTGTCTTAGGACTCTTAGAACCGATCTATTAGATTCCATGTATAGGGGACTCTCCGGAGTATAAATATATGGCCCCCCTAGAGGGAGAGGTATCCAATTCCATCGAATTCATTGTAAACCAGAGCTCCAAAGTTAGGGTTTAGGGTCCATCTTCGCAAGACTCGTCGAGAAGGAGATCTCGGCGAAAGGAGGCAGCAAGAGGAGGCAGGAAAGGAGGGGGTCGGCCGACCTACCCCCCTTGGGTCGGCCGACCACCCTTGTTCCCGGGGAGTCTCGAGTTCGTCTTTCAGTATGTTGTTCGTCTCGCCAAATTTGACAACTATGTGCTTCAAGATCATGATGTATCTCGAGTAACTCTCTATTCTTCTTATTTTACTATGATAAACCTTGAGTTCGATCAATGAAATAGTCTCTTTGCTACTAGTTCTTTGTTTATACATGATCTATGATCCATATCTTTGCAATGCTTCATCTCTCCATGTGACCTGGCCGGGGTTGTTTAAACCACATGTCTTTTAGTAGATCTTTTTACTTTAATTAGTTGATTGAATCTGCTCATGCTTAGAGATGGTTTAGGTTTGCTAGTTCGTCGATTACCTAGTTACTAGTGACAGTAGAGCCCGGGGAAAGGTTCGAGCAAGTCTATGACATTCATGATCATGTTTATTCTATGTTTCACGTTAGATCCATGCTTAGGGTGGTTCATAGTTTATAAGAAGTTTGTCTTATATCTCTTGCTAATCCTTTAGCCGTATTAGCTTCTTGATCGATCTTGCTTAGTTTGATCTTGTTAATCTCTTGTTCTTGATCTAGTTTATGCTATAGTTAGTTTTATATCTAGTTTGTGATTAGAACATCGTTTATCATCTTTTAGTTTAGTTTAGATATATATTAGTCAGTAATTAGACTCTCTTTTATCCTTTAGTTTATATATCTATTAGAACTAGTTAGTAATTGATTAATCCTTGATTAATAGTAGTTTAAACCTAGTTTTCCATGGATTGACAAAACCTTAGATACTCATCCTAAGGGAAAGGCTACACTGATACTGTCGCTTGCAGTATAAGGTTTGGCGTGCTTAAGTGCCGTTAACACACCCGCGCTTTCTGAATGGCTTGTGGAGGCTCTGCCTCGCAAGGACGACTAACTTCTTGGACGACTGACTTCTGGACGACTAACCGCTAACGCTAATATTTTTAGTTGCTATTCTTTGTGTGTTCTTTTGTCTCTTAGTATTTTCTGCAGGATGTCTTCATTCATCAAGAAAGCGAAGAGAGCCCTGAGCAACACAGGGAAGGGACAGTACCTCAATTTCCCAGCCTCGTCAGGATTGCGCTCTCACTCGCAGAGCAGGAGTTCAAGGACTCCAGCGCCCTCCGACATGATGTCGATCAGTGGTGTCGGAAGCTACCAGGAGCAAGAGCAGGATGAAGGAACGTCATCACAGCCACCGCGGCGTCTTCTAACCTTGCAGGACATTAACATCCAGAGCGATGAGGAGGCACAGAAGTTGCAGGTCCTCACCACCAAGACTTTTGGGTGGACGAGGTACTTCGACGCCTTCTTCCTCGTCACTATAGGTATGTTGGAGTCATTCACACAGGCATTTCACAACGTGGGATGGCTGGAGTTCTCAAACATCACGGAAGAAGGATCCATCCTTCTCACACAAGAATTCTTGATGACTCTCAGCTTGGATAGATGCTCAATAGGTACAACCATTTCGTTTCGTCTGTTCAATACTAAGTTCACTGTCCATCCGAGGAGGTTCGCCGACCTCCTAGGTTTTGCCTCCAACTGTTCAGTAGGAGACGAGCCCATGGGCTACAGCATGAAAACTTTTTGGACAAAAATTTGTGGAGAGCATGTTAAGGGGAAGCATAGCACTACCAAAATCCACAACCCTACTCTGAGACTTTTGGCTCACTAGGTCTCACTCGTGGTCTTTCCACATAGTGAAGTTCGTTGTGCACCCAATGAAGACCTTAAGTGCATGTACGCCATGTGCAAGAAGAAACCCTATGCACCGGTCCTAGACATAGTCCGTCATTGGGCGAATATGCCAAGGACCAATACCCCCATAAACATCACCTCTTTTATCACACGGATTGCATCCAACCTGGGCCTCCTAGAGAACACCCAGATTGAATACATTCCGAACGACTTGGGCATAATCTCGAGCTGCCGCTTCCCGCACCACAGTTCGATATGTACAGAGTTAGAAAACTAACCATGCAGCTCGACGTAGAGGCACCCGCCAAAGCATCAGCGGTGTCATGACTAGGGCCCAGCGACGACAAGCAGAACAGCGTCGAAGGGCACAACAAGAAGCCGAAGAAGAAGCAGACCACTCGTGGGCACCCCATACGGCAACCCCATCGGGCACAGACTCGGAGTTATCACCACTCCAACGCTATGCCCAACTGGAGCCATGGTACAACAGCAGCATGGATGGAGGTGGTTCATACCACCAACCGCCATATGCTCCTGAGTACTATGGGGCAGGTACGTCACATGGCCTTAACAGGAGTGCAGGTCCATCTGCATCAACCTGGTTTAACACTGACAACATGGCCAGCCTCAACGCCGCCATGGAAGGGATGAACATAGGCCGGTACAACCAGAGGCTGTACCAGCAGGTGGACGACATCCACCGACATACCAGGAGCGATGAGCCAACAGCTCTAGGAGAATAGTACCGTGCTACAGAACCTGAACGAAATGGTGGAAGCCGGCTTCATCAATGCTCAGGAGTTCCACAGCTATTACTACCAAAACTCCTAGCTTCATTGAAGCTTGGGGGGATGGTAGTACAACATGAGCCTACTTCTTCGTGCCCAGACCTCAGAGTAAGGCCCCCATTCTTGTCCTTGTCCTTGTCCCCTCCTATGCTGCAGTACCCGTCCAACATACCCGTCAGCAGCAGTACCCATCAGCAGCAGTACCCGTCCAGCAGTACCCGTCTTACCGGCAGCAGCAGCAACACCCGTCCGACTGAGAGTAAGCATTAATAACTCCTTATTTTGCTTCTTTATTAAAAAAAATGTGTCAAATAAAATAAACTCCCAACTTTGATATATTACCTTCATATATGGAAATGATGAATAGTTGCTCGATCATGTTCTTGTTTAGTATTCTATGCACAAACTATGATTAGCTTAATTTCGAGCTTGTGTGTATAAAGTGAAAACCTAACCTATTACTTTGTTGATGCCATTTGCATAAACCGTGTCTTAGTTGTTGTGAGAAATGATATTACTAAGTACTATGCCAGCTCTACATTTCTTAGAAAGATGAACATCTTAGGTTATTTTCTTGAAAAATGAAAATAAAGTGACCCCATTGGTTTTGAAACACCTACCAGAGCCAAATACACTGAAATATATGAGCCTAGCTTGTTTAAAGCTACTTAGTGTTGTTTTGAGCTTTGTTAAATTTTGAGTCTCATTGAATGGAATCATCACTATCTTGTGAATTGTTGGAGCAAAATACCACCACCACATATGCATTTACTGACCCTGGGTATGCATCCATATATCTCCAAATCAATACCTTTGACCTTACTCCTTCCAAAGCAAAATGAGGTAGGACGAGGAGCCATCAAAAAAATAATAAAGCATGTTAGACAAGCATGGCAAAAATATGAAAAAGAAAAGCATGCTAGTCAAGCATGGCAAAAAGAGAGAAAAATACAAAAAGGCTCCACATTCATACCTAACATACAAAAGAAGGAGAAGGAAAGGAAACAAGGAGATCCATCCATCCACAACCACCAAATAAGCTCCAATGATGAACATGGTTAGCTGATGTAGTACATTTCTTTGGTCCAATCTTTGGCTTTGCAAAATAAACAACCTAAGTAAGCTAAGTTCTTACACACCCTAAGCTCCACATAAGCTTTAGTATAGGAAATTCTTGGCCGTGCTCTTGGCCTCAAAAGGTGAGGATACACTTATGAGCGATCAAGAGTACCTCTGGGGAAAACTGAGTCCCAAAAGAAGTGTTTTGAGCTGAGCCTACAACTGAGTCGTTCCTTCTCTCAACCACCCAATACATGGTGAATCAAAAGATCCACCACGGGTATGGAAAAGGTAATCATTGCATACACTAAGGTTTGAAATTAGAGCATGAGTGTCGATTATGCATAGTTTCTATTCTCGAACACTGATATTTGCAGCAACTCCTGATCCATAACCCATCTTGGCTTTACTCGAGGACGAGTAAAGGTCTAAGCTTGGGGGGTGTTGACGGTCGTTATTGCACTATCTACGACCATCAACTATCCATGAATACGAAGGGAAATACATCAAAGTATGGACAAACTTTTGCTACTAACATATCTCCACGAGTTGTGTTGAAATATTTGAATGCAGGTGACAAAACATACTAAAACATGGTAAAATGGAGCCAAACCAGGAGGTGACTGGCCACATGGCTAAGTCCCCAAGCCGCTTGGCCCCACCAGAGGCCGCTTGGCCCCACCTCCAGGCCGTCCGGCCTAATGAAGTGCCTAACTGGCTTCAACTTTGACCTGCATGCACACACATGCCATGTCAACACATCTCCAAGGTGGAATCCAAGAAAGTCACATGCAACCAACCGGAAGGCCTTGCCACATCATCAATCCAGCTCCTGGATTGGTTAAGTCAGCAATCCTTATCACTTCAATCCTGCGGCTAAGGAAGAAACACAAGTGAGATCCAATGGTTCGGGAGAAAACACAAAGATAACCGCCTTAACCACCATGCAACCGACTTGGGGAGTGAAGATGGACCAGAAGATGAAGTATGGCGGTGGATCCAATGGTTGGCCAGGCTACTCGGCCTGAGGTGGGGCCGCTCGGCCTCCCTACCATGCTGCTCAGCCTACCACCTGTCCCTTAACCGCCTTACCAACCCTATAAATACCCCCACTCACTTGGTGACTATAAATACCCCTGAGCTCTCATTTGTAAAGTGTGGAAGTTGAGTGAAACACACCATTGTCAAGTTTAGTAGCACTAGGATAGTCCTAGGAGTTAGAGTTGAGTCTGGATCTTTGCCTCAGGGATTCCGGAGTTAGCTTCGAGTCTGGTAAAGCTCTTGTATCTTTCTATCATTGTACTCTTGCTACTTCAGTATAATATACTATGTTGCTCTATCCGTTGAGTCATACTTTACTTTATTTCTTACACTTGCCTAGTGTGGTGTACCTTATTGCATACTAGACCAAGGCTTAGGTTTGTGTTGTTCTTGAGTTACCCAAATCTTGCTAGACTTGCCGGTGCTATAGGCTTTCCTTAGGCTCTGATCTAAGGCTAAGTCAGTCCTAACCCTCTGAACAAGGATGGACTTTAGTGATCAAGTTCTCACTTGATCACTAGTTTAGCGTGCCATCTTACCCACGCAGATCTAGTTGGTAGTGTAGGACCGAGACGTGCGACTAGAGGGGGGTGAATAGGAGCACTTGAAATCACAAAATCACAAACCCCCAAGTGGTAACCGAAACTAAGCACCGTCCACTGAACAGATACGTGCCTAGCAGCGCAAGGGTGCCATCCACTAGTGAGGATATGCACCAATGCAAGAAAGCTCAAGATCCGAACAAGAATGACAGCGGAGCAACGAATTTTGCAATAACCGCCACAAGACACTCACCGCACCTGAGGTGCGTCTCACTGACTCACAGTAAGCAAAGAGAATGGTCTTAAAGGAGGAATGCAAAAATCCAAAGCAAAATCACAGTGGAAAAACCAAACTGGGAAGAATACAGCAGCTCCCTGGCAGAATCGAACAATCCGGTGGCCAACACCGGATTGTCCGATGGGACCGGACTATCCGGTGCCTGATGCCGGACTGTCCGGTGGCACGGCCCCGACAGTGCCTCACGCCGGACTATCCGGTGGGCGCTGCCGGACTATCCGGTGGAACCGGACTGTCCGGTGGCCTCTGCCGGATTGTCCGGTAGGGTCGTAGAAAAGATGTTTTCAAATCCAAACTTGATCAAACCTTGACCAAACTTCACGAAATTTTGTACAGGTTATCTAGACCCTATTTCAAAGCTATTCCCAAAAGATCAACTCAAGCTAACTGCAGGAATCAGCGAAGAATTTCAGATCTTGTGAAATGGCCATCCTTGGGCAAGAAAGGAGAAAACACAAAAGAGGCTTGCCCGTGGCAATCTAGCAGGATTGAGATGAACTAAGTCATGATCTCCACGTCCTAGCAAGTCCAGAACATCAGCAAGGAAAGGGATTCAAGCTTGGCCAACAAAAACACCCAAAAGCCAAGGATTGAACCCAAAAACCAAAGAGAGAGGGGGAGGAGAAGAACACAAGGTTGCTGCACTGAATTTGCTTCGATTAAGTGCCCAAGATAGTTCTAAAGATTCAGCATACAAGCAGAAATTCAGTCCCAAGCAACCACCCTCACCTTCGCTCAAGATTAGGAGGCTAAATCCTACTCTAACCTCCCTAACAATGGAGCTCAAAGCTTAAGGACGAAAATCACTAAGTGAAGACTAATCCTAGCAGCCAAGAGCCCATCTAATGACCTGCCTTAGACCTATTTATACCCGAGTGCTATTTAGACAGTTTTGCACTTAGGTCCCTATAGCTAGACAAACCCTAAGGACTCAAAAGAAAGATTACAGGATATTTCAGGACTGGACGACCATGATGAAGTCTTGATCTTCATAAGTTCCAGGCAATCCTCGGATGCTCTCCACGTGGCCAGTAGTCCAATCCGCGATCCACCCCCGGTTTTGAAGTCAGAAACCAGGGAAACTTTAGGAAGTCTCCCCCTGGGCCGGATTTGGCCCATCTTCTCTATCTTGGCGAGTCGTGGCCCAACTCACCAAGGCTTGGGTAGCTTGGGTTGCGGTTTTGAGCCGAGGCCGCCAAAGCCTCCATCACACGCCTTCGCGCCACGCATTCGGGTTAGGGGCACCGCGGTGGCGCCCGGCATCCCTTGTCCATCGGGGCAGCCTCGCAGTCCTTCGGAGGACTTACTCCTGCCTCACCATGCCGCTCCTCTGTATACCGAACTCCCATAGCCGACAGACGCTGAGTGTGCCTGCAGTCCTTTGGAGGGCTTCCCTCTACCTCCAGTCCATCGGAGGGCCTCCTGTCCATCGGAGGTCTTGTGCCCAAGTCCTTCTGGGTCTTGCTACTGTTGATAATCACTCATCACTCCAGAGGCAATGGAGCCGGTCCATTGGCTCTCAGGTAGCCCCTCTTGGTGACAGCATTAGGGAGCCTCTGTAATCCGACCCCGTCGTTCGGTAAGCCCGTAGACGTTAGCCAGTTGCCGTTCAGTTGGCCAACTATCTACCCCCACGCCTCTTCAGTGTAGTCTGGAAGTTCGCTCGATGGAAGATCCTAGTTCGTGTTTGTTTAACTCAGTTCAACCGCGAATACTCCTATGCAGCAGTTAAAGAATATAGTTTGGATATCTTAATCTTAATCGTTGTCCTCCCAGGCAACTACCTAGTTGTTTATAGCTTTGGTCCCTGTTTACTCTTCCCACCGTACACTATCTTGTTTATCTTACCCCCGTTGTAAGAATAGCTGGTGTCTATCTAAGTTGTTGTACTGTTTGAAGTTTGAACATATCATTCCACCTATTAGCCCTTGCTTCCCTGTGGGTTTTTACGATACCTGGAATACTCTGGGTGAAAAAGCTACAGTGAATCTCCATGCGCTTGCGGAGTAAAATCTGTTATGCAAAGAGACATCAACAGTAGGCAGGACCATGAATTTCCCAGCTAATATTATCTTGATTGATGATTACGCGTCCGCATTAGGAGTTGATTGAAACCAATTGCACTAGATTCCCTAGCCGCCCTAGCCCTAGCACCTATAATAGAGTTCGTAGGATGAGTATGCCTAGTAATGCTAGGTGCGAGTAGACACGAGTGAAACGGAGTCACTCGTCGTATAGGTTATTTCAAAATATCAAATGTCAAAGTGGATGTGTTATATAGGCATTCTCGCTCCTGGCATGATAGTTATTCCCTGGGAATTTAAAATTTGATTCGAATCGCTGATGCTCACCAGGAGTGAGAATGCCAGATATCGCACACGGGCAACGTAATAACTATATAAATATGTTATATTATAGTTCATGTTTTCAAATTCGACCTGTTTGTACTTGTATGTTTACAGTCTTGCAAGTTATTATTATGATGATGATATATTTGCTCATTGAAGAAACTTGTTTACTTTATGTCATTATATCATTGTTTAAAATCAATGGCTAAGGATCCAAATTCTAGTAAGCAAGCTTTGCTTCATCCGTAAGCCCTTCCATTAAGCCCTACCGAGTAATTAGTACTCAGGGTTTGCCCCCATATTTTGAGTGCAGGTACCAATGACTTCTGGACAGTTGCTAGGAGGAGAGTAGTACCGGTGGGCTTAGTACTGCTCGCCTTGCTCATCATTGCATGAAGACTACTAAAGTATTTTTGTTTCCAGCTGCGAGATGTTTTTGAAATCGCTTTCGCTATTTTTTTTTAACTTGCCTTTCATATGGCATTACGTTGGAACTTGTATTTTATTTCGAACTGGTTTGTAAACTAATCCTACTTATGCTATATTCAACTACCTGTGATGATGTAACTGTTGTGGCTCTCTCGAGGGCTGGATGTGTATGATGTTGGTTCCTTTGGGAAAAAGGTAATATCGAGAGCCGAATAACTCTCAACGGACGACCGGGTTTAGTTCGGTCTAATTACACTGCAAGGCTAGATGTGGCAGGTGTACTTAGCCCGGATTAAATCGGTAGTTCCGCCACACGCGTGGAGGCGATTCACACGGCGAGTCTCTCTGTGGTGAGGAGGATGATTTTGCCGATTTCTGATCTGGTTGGGTTGGGGGCATGGACGTGAGGGCGATCCACGGCGGTCAGGCGCATGGACGCGATTCACATGGCGAGACTCTCCATGGTGAGGTAGATGATTTCACCAATTTCTGATCTGGTTGGTTGGGGGCATGGGGGTCGGGGCGATCCACGGTGGTTGGGAGTAGCGGTGATCTAGGGTGAGGATGACGGCTTGTCGGCGATCTGCAGGGCTAAGGGAGGAGAACTCACCTGCGATCCACAGGGTTTAGACGTGCGGGGGTGGTGGCGCACACACGGCTGGTTGGGCTTAGGGACGCTCGGCGCGTTGGCGGGGCTTAGGGCCACGGGTGTCCAAGACTTGCGGCGCACGGGGCTAGGGAGCGTGCGGCGCGAGGTCACGCAGGTCCGGGGGATATTTAATTATTTGCCATTGTTTGTGGCAGAACCGCCCAGATTAACCTAGACTTAGGGCTTACTCCACCAGATCCGGACTAACCTAGGTAGTCCTTCTGGATTGAAGGATCCTGACTTAGCCTTCCTATCCGGTTCGAGCTTGGTCTTGGGGCAACTCTACGAAGGAGTCCACATGTTACATCATACACAACCATATTTATTACATAGAGTCGAAATATTACAACATAGGGTTTGTTACTTATTACATCAGGGCCGGAAGTTTATCAGCCTTTTCAAAAGTACCATATTCCAACAAGTTTATTTCAAACTACCCACTACGCAGCCCAAGACGTAGTGATGCTTGCTTCAGAAGAAGGAAAGTGTGAGGTAAGGATCCCATTCGAATATAGTATACTCGGTTCCTGTAAAAAGAGTAGGCAAGAAGCCTGAGTACTAATTACTCAGCAAGACTTACCCGACCACAGGGTCTAACCTGACTTGCTACCTTGAGGCTGAGGAGGGATAAGTCAACCCACACTGCAGCAGAGCTATGAGTTGATCCTTAGCTTTTATAGTGACCATTCCTTTTACTATTAGCCCTATTATACTTGGTTATACCTGTCCTACTAGAAAGCAACAATCACTCTTTAAAACATCCATTAATAGATCATTCCATTTCTTACTACGATGTTGGTCGCGATTAGGCAGCTTACAACCAGCAAGCCGCAGACGATTCGAATCGATTTTCAACCTCTCGAGAGGGATACTCAGACACCCGTCATATGCGTGTACACTGACCCCACATACAAAAACCCAACATCCCATGCCACCTAGTCGGAACCATCCTCACCGAACCCGGGTGTCAGTCCTTCGACACCCGCCCAACCTCCTCCTTTCAGTTGGTCTCATCTAGTTCCGCACTTAGGTACAACAGGACGAGGGGTTTACCAGAGCCCATTAAGGACAACAAGTGAATGAGGCGCGTTTGGCCCGACCAGGCCACACATCGGACGGCCTTATGCGACACAGGCAAGATCAGGGTCCATGGCAATAATCATAGCATAACAATGTTAGAAAGCGAAACTGATCCCGCCACATGCCTATCCAATTATTAACATCCTTTTCATTCTTATCTCATTTAACTTTAAATAAAGAGTTTAGTTCTAGGCCTATGCCACCTAAGCCATCTACTGCGAATAGGATCTTTATGCGAGACACCGATTGACCATGATCTAGGGTTTCAATCCATTTCTAACTCTAGTGCACAAACATAACCCATTTCTTATGTAAAGGACTCAAAGAAAGGGGCAATGCACCGGGGCTTGCCTTGGGTCAGGGGATCGGGGTTGGCGGTCGGCTCGAAGACTGCTCCCTCCGGGGCTGGTGGACGGTTCGGGTGCACTGGCTTCTGGGGCTTCTGCTAGCGGTGGAAGACTATTCAACTGGAGCCACTGGAAGCAACGTACCTAGGATGATGACATGCAGGAGTTTGAAAACAAGAGGATGATCAACCTGTTGAAAAAGTAAGATGTACGATTTCTAAAGAAAAGGTGGGTCGTGGGGGTTAATCATCTAGGCCCCTAGGGCTTAAATGACTGCCCTAGGCTCAAATGAATTTTCTATTATTTTTAAACATTTTTAAAAGATTAAATGAATTTTTTAAGAATTTTTGGACATTTAAAAGTATTTTAGAATTAATTATATATTTTTATTAAATTTCTATAAATTTTTCTAAATTTTTCCTAATTAAGAACATTCTTTTATTTATTTTAAAAATTAATTAGGATTTAATATAATCTCTTTCAGAATTAAAATAATATTTACATAATTTAAGAAAATAAATTAACTAATTAATTAATATAAACAGATTAAATTAATAGCTCAATATAAATAAGAAAAGATTAAATCAAAAAACGTAATTACATTTGGCCCAGCTGTCGCGGTTTAGTACCGGCAGTGCACCACGGAACGGGTCACGTGGAGCTTTTGTGGCTCGGCGGGATCGACGTAGCTCGATGGTTCGTCGAAAAAGTGACAAGGGACACGAGGATTTAGACAGGTTCAGGCCGCGAGATGCGTAAAACCCTACATCATGTGTGTGGCTGATTGTATTGCGTCGAGTTCTCGAGGTTACAACGATGGCTAAGGCTTGATTGCGAACAGGAGTTGATGTTCTACATAGGGGTCCCTCGTCCGCCTTATATAACCTGACGGAGTCTTGGGTTACAAGTTGATTTTATTCTATATCTCCTAGTCGGTTTAGATTACATAAGATCAAACAGAATCTAAGTTTACATCGTATCTTCAGTCAATCTCCTCAAATCTCGAAACCAAAGTCCGAGCTAAGCTTCCTTGTTTGCTATCCAGATCACGTCGTTGCTGCCTTGAACTCCAAGCCATCACGACCATATTTGGGCCTGAGTTAAGCGTTTGGCCCATGAAATCAGCCACTCGCCTGACTCAGGCCCACTTGTTGGCCCATGTCCTGGATCCATGCCATGAGAAGCCAGGGGATATCTATCCCTCACAAGCCCCTGAGGCTCGAGTTAATTCAGAGGTCAATTGACTCGAGACTCCCACAACCAACTGTAGCTCCGAGTGAAATGTTTTGCCGAATCAACTTTCATACTTCTCCAATGGTTGCACCGACTAGGTGCACCCATTGGGTGTAGCGCCCGAGCTTTAAGTTGACTTGAGCAACAATCAACTTAAAGATCCAAAAAGAAACAACTGGCTTGGACAACTCCATCTCCAGATCATTCGTCTTCCCAAATCATTGGTTGCACCGACTAGGTGCACCCAATGGGTATAGCCCCTGAGCTTCAAGTTGACTTGAGTAACAATCAGCTTGAAGGTCCAATTAATCTGAAATTTTGAAAGTACATATTTCCTCCCGAGTTAATCATGGCGTCATTTCAATGGTTGCACCGACAAGGTGCACCCATTGGGTGTAGCCCCTGAGCTTCAAGTTGACTTGAGTAACAATCAACTTGAAGGTCCAAAGATCTCCCCTGACTCATCATCGTCCCAACTGAAGTTTTCAAGGCTTTGTCCCAATCAGAAAAAACTTGCAGAAAATATTCCCCACCCATTGGGCTGTAAACTGGGAAAAGGCCGATAATATGAAGAGCCATTCCTTTCTTTGTCGCATACGCTTTCTCTTGAAAACTCAACCGCTCATGGATCCAACTCTCTTGAACCAGTCTCACATATGGATCACCGACGCATGTCCATCCGAATACCAAACGCCATCATTATACGCGAAACTTGCAGAAAACGAAGCGGCACCTCGCCTGCTATATAACTGAAGCCAGAGCCCGTCGATCAATCACACTTCATTGCCTCTCACAAGGATAAGATTCCACTACCAAACCCTCTTTCTTGCAAACACCATGGCTGGCCCTCGCAAGAATCACCCTGAGTTCTCCGACTCGGGGGACGAAATCTTCACCGGCAATCTCAGCAAAGAAGACCCTCCCAGCGACACCGACCCCTTCAGCGATAGTGACGACAGCGATGACAGTCAAGGGGAAGGCGCCGCCAGAGAAGGCGAGCAAGGACTCCGACGCCGACTCCGACCAATACAACTGGAAGGAGAAGGCAATGCTCTAGGGTCTCAACCACCCCGGCCTCAGCGGTCCTGACGACGAGGACGATGATGATGAGGAGCAGGATGAAGGCGCCGAGGGCGAATATGACGACAACAACGATGTCGACGATGACGGTGGTGACGGTGATGGTGGCAACGATGGCGGCGACAGTGGCGACGATAGCGACGACTGGTGATGGCAGCAGCAGCGACGAGCGTGCTACTTTGCGCCCCAAGAAATGCCGCCGTGTTGGCTCTTAAACTAGGATCTTAGTCTAATTAGCAGTGTAGTACCGTAGGAAGATCCCACGTATCCGTAGGTTGATCCTTGTAATGAATCCCGTATTTTTAATGAATGCCTTATGTTTTGCTTGTTCGTGAGCTCACTTTCTTTTAATGATGTTCATCTCTTCTAAAAACAACCTCTGTCAGATTGCTTAAGGATGGTTTAACTACTGAAGATCAGACCACCGAATGAAAACCATGAGCCCTCGAGCCAAACGAATCATTTGGAACATAACTGCCACCAAGTACTGACAGATCGATAATAACCGACTCAACTCATCTGACTGAACGATGTCCGACTGAATTCCAGGTGATCCAGGAAAAATCCATGCCGACGGAAGTCATGGCGACTAAACTACTTAAGAAATCTGATATCCCATCAGAATCACGGAGAAGACGTTGATGCCATAAGTTTCCTTAAAGAAAACAGAACTCCCCGAACTTAACGCCGTTGAGCATTAAAGAAAACCAATACCCTAACGGTTCCTTCCACTCGAATCATCATTCTCAACAACTACATTTACTCCGCCGCCAGCACCACCAAATTCGAAATCCCTGCCCCCAAAACTTCCAACTAGTGCCAGAATCCTTCGCGCCCATGGCTCTGAAGAAGAAGACAATCAACGAGCGTGGAAACACTAGCGAAGGGCTTCCACACATCGAAGACGGGCCCATCCCATCACCATTTTTGGCATTCCGTATGTCATCCATCTCCGAACTTCACCTGAATCATCTTGTGAAAATGGGAGTTCTTCCTCCCAAGGAGTTGGGTGGGTGGAGAGATTGCGAGGGTGAAAAAGTCCCCACAGAGGATACCCATGAGTCCTTAGTATATGCCCCTTTCTTTGTCTGCGGGTTAGGATTACCCCTCTGCTCTTTTGGCCGCGGCTTACTGAAGTTCTATTGCATTGACCTGTCTCACCTGAATCCCAATTCGATTCTCCAAATTTCAATTTTTATTCACTTGTACAAGGCTTTCCTCGGGATTGCTCCCGATTTTGGTCTTTGGAAGTATCTGTACCACTGCAAACCTAGTACCCAAGACAAGGTTCTGCAACTGGTTGGAGGAGCTCGCCTAGAACTACGTAGAGGGCGCAAATCAATGTACCTAGACATCCCTCTCAAGGATAGCAACAGAGGTTGGCATTCCGAGTGGTTCTACATGACCAACCATTCCAACTCGTTGCTATCCCGATCAGGACACCAACCGAACTCCAAGCTCAGCAGTTGGGAAAAGGCACCAACTGCAGAAGAAATGGCGGAGGTGGAAATTCTGCTCAGTGACATCTCAGATTTGAAGGACAACAATCCCACCAAAGAAATCAGCCGACCCATTACTACAGAAGAAATCAAGGCCCGAGTTGGCTTGATGCCAAGAGGTGATGTCCACAGCAAAGGATCACCACAGCCTTACACTGCATGGCATCCTACGCCAACTGTAAGTATTGTAGCTTGCCGACCGACTCACTGACGTATTCTGATAATGTATTCATCACGGAACTGATTTGCTGACTTTATCTTTGCAGAGCAATATTGCTAAGTTCCTATCTGACCCTCCTCAGCACAATGCAGACAAGATGCTGAAGCGGGAGTCCCAGTTAACTCCTGAGGAGATGGAAGGTGTAGTTGCAGCGACACAAGGGAAAGACAATAATGAAGCTGCAACATTTATCATCATCCCACGTCCGACTGACAACGCAGATGCCGAAGAAGACGCTGGGGCTCGAGAGGCACAAGCCCCCGAGCATGCAATAGGCTCAAGGGAAGGCGATGCCGCCCCAAGGGTGTTAAGGCGTACCCGAGCCAAAACGTTGACAGAACAGACCGATGTTCCCCGGAGAAAGAGGACCACCAGGGAATAGATCAGCAGCCAGAAGACCTCTCCTGCCAAGCCTGATCCGATGTCTCCATCCAAGAGACCGAGCAAGAAATCCAGAGTGCATGAGGCGACTGACAATAGTGAAGGCTCATCTCTTGGCGGCATTGACTGGAGTTCTCTAATCGATGAGGAGGAGGAAGAAGAAGAAATCCCACTACAATGTTGTTGACGCAAGATTTAGACGAAAATTATGCTCTATTTTTATATGATTTTATATCTCTTCAAGAGTTGATCTTATGATTTAGTCTTATTTTGCTAACAAATAACCCCGTTTTCGAGAATGCTCTTTGTTTTTTGTGCAATATTGATTTTTGCAGGAAAATAGGGAATAATTGATATAGTTTTGAAGATTTCTCAAAGATAGAATTTATGCTAGTATAAGCAAGCTTTGGAATAAGAGTTAATTGAAGCCCAATTGAAGGATAAAAGCCCAATAATAAGAAGTTTCTCGAAGATGGAGATTACTTGGAGGACTAAATCCTGAAATATTCTCGGAATTCATGATAGCAGCAACTTGTGGGCCCAATTAGGAGACCTTAACGACATAAAATGAAGAAAGTTTGAATACCAAAGTTGTAGATCTCTTTGAGCTCTACAATTTAGAGTCTGAGTTTGCCTTATTTGGACTTCGGATGAGAGATTTATGGTCAAAATACTACAGGCTACAGAATATGGAGAATCCTATTTCGGGAAGGACAAGGAAGGAAACTTCATCGCGAAGCAAAGGAGTATATGGACGACCGGTACTCTTCTAGAAGCTTGTATATACTTGGAAATAGGTGTTTTAGGACTCTTAGAACCGACCTAATAGCTTCCATGTATAGGATTCTCTCCGAAGTATAAATATAGAGCCTCCAAAGGGGAGAGGGAACTAGTGTTCTCCACAATTCATTGTAAGTCGAGAGTCTACGGCAGAGTTCGGGGGCTACGATCAAGTAACTCAGCGAGGACATCTTGGCGAAAGGGGAAGCAAGAGGAGGCAGGAGGCCTAGTGGTCGGCCGACCCATAGGGGTTTGGTTGGCCGACCAGGGGCCCTCCCGAGGAGTTTCGAGCTCATCTTTCGGCATGTTCTTCGTCGAGTTCGTCCCGACGACTATGCTTCAAAGTTCTTGATGTATCTCGAGTAAATCCTCGTACTTCTTATGTTACTTTGATAAAACCTTGATGTTTGATCAATAAAGTTTGTCTTTTAGACTTAGCTTCTTGTTTATGCAAGTTCTATGATCCATAGCTTTGCAATGCTTAATGCCAACATGAATCTTCCTGGCCAGGTGTTTTAGCGCTTTCATGTTCTTTTAGTAGATCTTTTTACTTTAATTAGTTGATTGAATCTGCTCATACTTAGAGATGGTTAGGGTTTACTAGTTCGTCGATTACCTCGTTACTAGTGACAGTAGAGCCCGGGGAAAGGTTCGAGTAAGTCCTGGACATTCATGTTCAAGCTTAATCTATACTTGTTGATTAGATATTATATCAAGGTGATTCTTAGTTCATAAGTTGTTTGTCTCATATCTCTTGTGGATCCTTTTGCCATGTTTATCATATCGTTCTCGTGTTTTAATCTAGTTCTTGATCTATCATTTTATGCTTAGTTTAGAGTATAGATTAGAGAGTAGATTAGAGTATAATTAGAGTAGTTCTAATCCTCTTTTAAAGCTTGTTTAGATCTATTAGAATTAGCTAGTAATTAAGTTAATATTAGATTAATAGTAGTTTAAACGTAATTATCCTTGGATTGACAAAACCCAAGATACTCATCCTGGGGAAAAAGCTACCACGATATTGTGCGCTTGTAGTATAAGGTTTGGCAGTGCTTAAGTGTCGTCAACAAATGTCGCGAAAGGAGGTCCAAATGAGCTCAAGAACTTGAAGTTACAGCCTCCCCCCCCAACTCACCAAGATATGCCAGTAGAAGAGGAATTAGACTTATCAGACATTGACCCAGAGTTAGCGCAATTCGTGAAGTCATTCCCTCTCCCAAGTGACAGCAGCTTCACGCCACCACGGTATGACTGAATACTTTAACCATCGTCTCTTCATTTCTGTTTTCCAACACCTTGCTTAAATCAAATTGCCACACAGACCTTCTGCGGATCAAAGAACAGTGCCTCCCGGGCGTGATGCTGACCCAGAGGAAGCCCCCGAGCTTGAGTCGAATGAAGCTAGAGCCCCCGAGCTTAGGACTGAAGCAACCGAAGCCCCTGAGCTTGCGCCTGATGCACCTGAAGTCCCCGAGCTTAAGGCTCCAGAGTGTATGACTGAAGCACCTGAAATTGAAGCCCCGGAGCGACCGATTGAAGCACAGCTGAAGAGTACAGAAGACCATCAAGGTGACACCAGCATGAGGCCCCTCTTCAACTGGCAAGAGGCGCTCAGCAATCCTGAAGGAAGAGGCACTTCAGGCTACCAAGAGCATGCCATGGATGAGATTAACCCACAACCTGAGGATGAGGCAACTACTGGAAATGAGACAACCAATACCGAAAATATTCTAGATATTTCTGTGCCAACATCATGCCCCTGAGATGAAGGTCCCAAGTCGGTAGATGATGCTGTCATGACTGAAGAAGCGACTTCACTCGACCTGGTGACCCCAGATCTAAAACTTGCTGTAGGCCCAACTGAACCGAGGCCGTTCCCAGCTTTTGAGGTAAGTAGCTATTCTGAATATGATGATCTTTGAAATCAGCATCAGTATCACTAATGCACTGAATCCTTTAATGCAGAACTGGCTTGATCAAGCTGCACGATGGCGAGAACACCTAGCTCCAGTGCTTAGGAGTGACATAGTCACTGCTGCGCCAACAGCTGGCTGAGTCAGAAGCTACCCGTGATACCGAGAGCGCAGGTGAGTGCTCGCAATCTTGGACATCCATATAGCCTGTTGTTCAACATATACTGATGTACTCAAGTCTTGACATGTAGCTGCGGCTAAGAAGATTGCATGATCTAGAGACCGCCTTAGCTCAGCGTGACACCTTGCACCATAATATTGTCATCGAGCGTGACGAAGCCCGAGACAACGCACGGAATCTGTAGCTGCAAACTTGAACTGGAGCCAAAACAGCATGAGGTAACTCATCAGGAAACCCAGTTAGCATATTCTTTACTTACAGAAGACTATAAGTTGAATTGGTCCACAGGATGAGGCATTGCGGCTCAAAAGAGAAATCCATGAGCTTCGAGAATCACGAGATGGATTTGAGAAGTCATTCCAAAACACGTCCAGTGCCTTGACATTACTTCAGACAAGCCACCAGCTCACTCGGACAGAGCTCGAACGGAGGACAACTGAGCTGATGGAAGCTAATAAGGTCCGAGTTGAAATTCAAAGCAAAAACAGAGACTTGGACAAGGTGCTGAAATCAATTAGGCAAGCTCTCAAGGAATCCCGGCAGCTGTTAGAGAGACAACAACATTACTTTGAACTTTCTGTGCAAAACTATGAAGTTGTCAAGAAGAACTAGCGATAAACTAAAGACGGCTTATGAAAAGGGAGCTGATGAAGTCCACAATGACTGCATTGAACACCATGCTGAACATATGCGCCCCAGAAGTTGGCTCATCAAGACCAATATCAGACCAGGTGGCAACCCTGGTTGAGGACACCAAGACACATCTTCGAGGGCGACTGAAATCAATTCTCCAACATGTGCTGCTAATGATGAAGATAAATCACCCAAGAGCTAGACTTAGCCGAGCTGATAGCCAACGTTGGGGCTGACCCGAGTAATGCCACCATTGACCAATATGCCTCGGAGATTCAATCCATAGGAGAGAAAATGATTTCTGAATTCGACCTGTAAATTTAAACTCTTTGCTTGCCTTGAATATGTACCTCAATTGTACCTGCTATAAGTGTTAGTCTAGTAAGAAAACAGTACCAGAATTCTTAGATGATATGAAATCTTTACTGACTGCTTATCATCATGTACGATTTTGTGAAAAGAAAATGGGCCCTTGAGTCGGCCTTAACACAGAGTTTTAGATGCGAACTTTCTCGAAATCGAAAACGCGCAAACGAGTACCGGACTTAAACATTCGAACTGAAAACTTAGTGAGTACGCAAGACGCAAGGCCAGACCATGCCTATCTATTATGAGTACTTGTGGGCATGTAGCACCGACTGTAGGTCCACGACGTAAGCCAATTGCCCAGTAGCAAGGGTCGGAGTGCACCCTTTTCATGAGAATGCGAAGGCATGTAACAACGGCTGTCGGTCTACGACCTAGGCTGATTGCCCCGTAAGGAGGGTCAGATTGTACCTTTTTTATGAAAATGCGAAGGCATGTAACACCAGCTGTCGGTCATACGACCTAGGCTGATTGCCCCATAAGGAGGGCCAAATTGCGCCCTATTCTGAGTGAGCAGTAGGCATGTAACACCAGCTGTCGATCATACGACCTAGGCTGATTGCCCCGTAATTAGGGTCATGACTGCACCCTAGCTTGAGTAGGAGTAGGCATGTAACACCAACCACGAGTCGGGTCGGGACTCATGACAGATTGCCTGATTATCTGAGGATGAGCACACGATCACCAGAAGTCATACGCACTCATGCTATGAAGAGAAGGGATATGCACAGAAATCATGCATTTATTCATTATCTGAGTTCATCTAACTAAACATGACTGAGGATGAGTCCACTTGAAATTAGGACTAAGCACGAGTACAGACTAGAGTACATATCTATCGAGGTCACATGATGCCTAAGAGTAGAACTTGCGCAGATGCTCGATGTTCCACGAATTTCCGACCGGAGTGCCATCCATCTCAGACAAGCGATAGGATCCTGGCCGAGTGACTTCTGTGATGATGTAAGGACCTTCCCAAGGGGGGGGACAGCTTGTGGCACCCAACCCCCTTGAGGACCCTTCGGAGGACCAGATCTCCGATGAGAAAAGCACGAGGACGCATATTACGCTCATGATAATGGCGTAGACTCTGCTGATATCGTGCTGACTGAATCACTGAGTTAAGCCGCTCTTCTTCTAGCAGATCAACCTCCTCAAGCTGCGTGCTTTCTGTCTCTGTGATATCCTTGAATGCCAATCGAGGTGCCCCGTGTGCCAAATCAGCAGGTAACACCGCCTCCGAGCCATACACCATGAAGAAGGGTGTGTTCCCATTGAGAGCTTTACTTGGATGCATTCTGAGGCTCCAGATGATGTACGGGAGTTCTCTGATCCACTTGCTTGCCAATCTTTCATCCTTGTCAAAGACTCCCTTCTTCTCAGGGTGTCTAGAATCATCCCGTTAGCTCAGCTCAACTTGGCCATTAGCACGAGGGTGCGACACCTGAGACATACTTGATGAGTATAGACTTCTCGCTGCAAAATTCAAAGAATTCTGAGCTTGTGAAGTTGGAGCCCAAATCTATGATGATGTTGTTTGGAATCCCAAAGCGGAATATAATCTCTTGAATGAAATCCATTGCTTTTGCTGAAGTCAGAGACGCGATAGGCTTGACCTCGATCCACTTGGTGAACTTGTCAATAGCCACCAAGACATGCGTGTAACCACCTTGAGCCCTCTTAAGCGGACCGATCATGTCGAGCCCCCAGCATGCAAAGGGCCATGAGACAGGAATGTTCTGCAACTGTTGAGTCAGCAAATGATGTTGGTTCGCAAAGAACTGGCATGCCTCGTACCGTCTAACAATCTCTACAGCGTCTTGCTTAGCTGTCGGCCAATAAAATCCGGCCCTGAATGCCTTCCCGACCAACGTTCTGGAGGCAGCGTGGTTACTGCACTGCCCAGCATGGATCTCCATTAGTAGGCTTCTGCCCCGAGACTCATCGATGCATTTTAATAGAGCTCTAGCTACGCCGCGCTTAAACAGATCGTTGCCGATCAATGTATAGCTGGCCGCATGTCGGACTGAGTCGCTCGGCTTCTACTTTGTTATCAGGCTCATCACCATCTCTGATGTACTTGATGATTGGGACCCGCCAGTCAGCCGGAGCATCCTCTAAGCTCAGAACAGTGCTGCTCTGGGGGTTCTAAGTCGTGATCAATGGACGGACAAGACAACTCTTGGACGAACACTCCTGGGGGATTTTGGCCTAGGGATGAACCAAGCTTGGATAGTAAGTCAGGTGTCAGTGTTACCGTTGTGATCCACATGATGAAATTCCAGCCCATCCAACTTGTCTTCCAGCTTCTGAACTTCAGCACAGTTTTTGTCCATGACTTCCGTGGTACAATCCTAGTCTTTGTTGACATGACTAATTGCCACTAGAGAGTCCCTGTAGACCATGAGGCTGCTTGATACCGAGTGAAATTGCAATGCGCAGGCCGTGTAGCATAGCCTCGTACTCTGCCGCATTGTTGGAAACTGTGAATAGAATCTAAAGCACGTATTTGAGTTTTTCGCCTTTCGAGGAGGTTAAGACAACACCTACCCCGGCTCCATCTATCTTCAGTGACCCACCGAAATACATCTTCCAGAATTCCAAAGGCTCCGGTTCATCAGGCACCTAGTTCTCTATCCACTCGGCGATGAATTCAGCTAGAGCCTAGGTCTTGATAGCGGTGCGTGGGTGGAACTCGATGTCATGTGTTCCCAGCTCACACGCCCACTTAGAGATTCTTCCTGTAGCCTCTCTATTCCGCAGGATCTCACCGATGGGGAACGAAAATGACCACCACCACCTTGTGCTCTTCGAAGTAATGGCGGAGCTTGCGAGCTGTGATGAGGACCACATACAGTAACTTCTGAACCTGAGGGTACATGATCTTGGACTGAGCTGAGCACCTCACTGATGAAGTAGACCAAGTGTTGAGTCAGCTGAACATGCCCTTCCTCCACCCTTTTGACCACCAAGGCTGAGTTGACCACATGAGTCGTGCAAGAGAGGTACAATAGCAGATCCTCGGCAGGGGAGTCTGCCGTGGCTCGGTTTGGCGATTTCAATACTGGGGGATTCAGTCAAGAACTTCTTGAGGGCCTCAAGCGCTTCCTGAGCTTCTGGTGTCCATTGAAACATGTCCACCTTCTTTAGGAGCTTGTAGAATGGCATGCCATGCTCGCCCAGCCGCGAGATGAATCGGCTCAGCGCGGCCATGCACCCAGTGAGTTTCTGCTGACTTGGGAGGTTGCATTCGAAGAATTGCATCGATTTTCTCCGGATTAGCCTCGATCCCCCGTTTGCTGACTGACGAACCCGAGTAATTGTCTAGGCTGGAACCCCGAATACGCATTTAGTCAGGTTAAGCTTCCAGTGGAACCTCCTTAGGCTGTTGAAGACCTGCTGGATGTCGTTGATGAAACCTTCTAAGTCCTTCATCTTGATCACCACGTCGTCGATGTAAGCTTCAACACGCTTGCCCCAGTGTTCAGCCAAGCATGCTTGGATCACGAGCTGGTACGTGGCCTCGACGTTCTTCAGCCTGAAAGGCATAGATGTGTAGCAGAATGCCCTGAACGGCATGATGAAGGCCGTCTTCTCTTGATCCTCCAAAGCCAGGCTGATCTGATGATAGACCGAGTAACAGTCGAGGAAGCACAGGAGAGAGCATCCGGCCGTAGAGTCAACTACTTGATCTATCCTAGGTAACCCGAAGGGATCCTTCGGGCAATGTTTGTTGAGATCAGTATAATCAACACGCATCCGCCAGTCTACTTTATTCTTTTTCAAAACGAGTATAGGGTTCGCAAGCCACTCAGGATGCATGACTTCTCTAATAAACCCGGCAGCTTGGAGCTAAGTTAACTCCGCACGGATTGCCTCCCTTTTCTCCGAAGTAAAGTGACGCATCCTCTACTTGATCGGCTTGTGTTGGCGGTTCTTAGCCTATCGGATTTTACTCCGCAAGCGCACGGGGACCGCTGTAGCCTTTCACCCGGGAGTATTCCAAGGTATCGTATTTATCCACAGGGAAGCATTGAGATAGAGATATTAAACTATCATTCATCCAGTTGTTACTACTCTTTCATGTCAACCGATAGCTAGGAAAGGTTGACACCAAACACCAAGGGATACATGCCAAGCACCGTTGGCAAAAAATAGGTAAAGCTAGGAGGACAACTGAGATAGGGACTGTGTTTCAGTCTTCTATCTCTGCTAGCATACAAGAGCTATCTGTGCTAAGGGTCGAAAGGACCTCAATAGAGTTATGAACTTGCATCGAGTGAAATTCCGACGCCTCGAGGAGTCAAGGGGCAAATAGTAGACCACCGAAGGAGACCCGGCTATCACCTACGGGCCTACCGAACGAACGGGCCCGGACTACACAGGCACACCACACGCTGTCACCGAGTGGGGCTACCAAGCAAATCTGCGTGGGCAGGCATGGCACGCTACAAACATGTTCAAGGCAAAGCTTGAACAACAATAGCTCATCCTTAGCTAGAGGTGAAGAGCTAACCAGAGCCTAGCGTCTAAGTCTAGGGGTGAATTGTAGCACCGGCAAGCATAACAACGATCAATCAATTCTAGTTTAGCACAACTCAGGCTTCGAAATGGTGGACCAAAAAGGAAAATGCAACTACACCACTCGAATTACTAACAGAGACAAAGATAAAGTGCAAAAAGTAAAACACATGAAGTACTTGCACTAGTCAATAATCGGAAAGTAATGCTGAAGATATCAAAATAGAATACATTACTGAAGATTCTGAGTGACTCCGACACAGCAGACACTTCTCTAACTCCTAACCAAACACTATTTTTAGAGTGGAGGCACCTCCCATTGGGCGCCTCCTAGAGAGGGAGAAGAGAATCACATGGTGAAAGGTACATTTTTGGAGTGGGGGAGTGCCCCTCTACTTATAGCCTTGAAGGTGGGGGCAGTCTTCCAAGAGTTCTCAAGGTGGGACTAATCCAAAAACACCTCTTGGGATGCCACCTTCCTCCGGACGGCCCAAGTGGTGGCCGGGCGGCCTGCCCATCAGGCCGGGCAGCCAATATGGTGGCCGGGCGGCCAGCCAATCAGGCCAGGCGGCCAGGCCCACCAGACCCGTAGTGCTGACTTGCAAAAGCCGTAACTTTTGCATCCGGACTCCAAATTGAGTGAACCAAAACTCCATTTTGATTATTTCGACGAGCTGTTTGCCATGGTTTGGTCCATGAGGACATTTGAGATACTTCATAGTGACAGAATTTGTGGTTCTTATCTCAAGCCCTTTGTGCGAGAATTCTCTCCTACTCCAAATGATCTTCTTTTGTATGGAATATGAGCTTCTCCCTGTGATACATCGAAAACCACCAAAACTCGTGGAATTCGTTAGTATTCGGTATATAATGCACAGAACTTTATGTATACCCCATTTATTCGGATGACAGTTGGTGGTCGAAATCCTGCAATAACGACCACCAACAGCTTGGCATTGGGGAACCACAACCAGTTAAGGAAGCACCAAAGTCGGCTCCACATGAGTTCTACGACACCACTGTGCTCCCTTTTCCTCAAAAGCAGAAAAAGACCTCTGTCGACGACCAGTTTGGCAAGTTTCTGGAGGTAATAAAGAAATTATATGTCAATATCCCATTGCTAGATGCGATGCAGGTGCCTACGTACAGCGAAGTACCTAAAGGACATCCTCAACAGCAAAAAGCCATTGCCGTCCACCGAAGTCGTGCACCTCACGGAAGAGTGTAGCGCTGCTATACTCAACCAGCCACCCCAGAAGAAGAAGGATCTCGGGAACCCTACCATCTCATGCTCAATCGGGACCCAGCACTTTGATCAAGCTCTCTGTGATCTAGGAACAAGTGTGAGCATCATGCCAAAGGTAGTCTTTGATAAACTCACGCATGCTACACTTGCCCCTACTGCTATGTGCCTGCAGCTAGCAGATCAGTCGATGCGCTACCCTGATGGAATTGCTGAGGACATTTCCGGTCAAAATCCGGAACTTTATTGTCCCGGTGGATTTCGTGGTGCTCGACATGGAGATTGATAGCAAAATGCCACTCATCCTTGGGCTGACCGTTCTTAAGCACCACTGAGGCCACTATTGACGTTGGAGCTAGACAAGTCCACCTCAACATCAACGGCAGATGGTAGACGTTCGCCTTCAAGCCAAAGGTAGAACAGTGCCGATAGGTACAAATGTTTAAAATCAAGTGTCAGGCACCCCGGGAGCTCTCGCCAAGTCAGTTGAAAGTGGACTCGCTCATCCTAGCAATGGAGAAGATCCTGCTAGATGGAGAAGCTCAAAACCTCAAAGCCGATTGCAGAGCCGAGTCACAAAGACGTACCTCAATGGCCAAGCCGCTGACAAAGGAAGCATGAGGAAAGACTCCTGTCACAAAGGTCACCGCCACAACAATGAACACACCCAAAGAGTGGTGCAAGAAAGAAGAAGAAGCGCCAAAAGCCAAGCCAGAAAGGACCCAGAATAAAACTCAAAAACAAAAGGCTGTGGCAACTAAGAAAGTATGGCGAGCAAAAGTTGCAGCACAGATGGCCGCTAAGTCTCTGTCAAGCACTGACTCCACGTAAAAGGTATGACTTGCCCTCGCTAGGAGGTAAGCTAGTATTATCTCCACTGCATATTTTATTCCCGCGCGTTTAAATTTCCTTTATATATTTGAAGTTTCTAAGTTTCTTATACACCACTGCATGTTTGATTTATGCATAAGTTTGTTTATTTTCACCTCCTACATTTCAAAAAAAATATTTGAGGCCCCCCCTGTGCGCTGCACCAGGCCGCTCGACCACTGCCAAGGCCACCCGGCCCTCCTGCTCCCCACTAATGCATGCATGCACAAGTGCCAAATGCACTAATCACAAAGTGCCAAGGCACTAGCCGCTCGTCCTCCCACCGACACCGTCCGGCCTCGTCTTTGCACCGTTCGCATCCCATCTCCACCTGCAATGCACCCACCAGCCTAAGGGACATAGGCTCAGGCTACCCGGCTCCTAGCTCAGGCCGCCCGGCCTCTAGCCTGGCCGCCCGGCCCCCTGCTCAGGCTGCCCGACCCCTTGCTGCTCATGCATGCATGATCCCACGCCTATAAATACGCATGCAAGCTCCCTTTAGCTCCTCGCACCGCTCAGCAGCGTGAGCTCTTTCTCCTTCTCCCCCTAATCACTCTTAGTCTAAGCACTTAGTTTAATTTTCAGCACTTAGAAAAATTCTGCCCAATAAAATAAGTGCTACACTCTCGTTTGTTGAACGGTTTGTGGAGGTTCTGTCCCACAAGGATGACTAACCTCTAGACGACTAACTTTTGGACTGCTAACGCGTAACGCTAACATCTGTAACTGCTCTATCCTTCAGGTATTCTCTTGTCTTGCATATTTGTTTTGCAGATGTCATCATTTTTCAGGAAGGCAAAGAGAGCCCTGAGCAACACAGGGAAGGGCCTACACCTCAAGTTTCCATCCTCATCGGATGAGCATTCGCACTCTCATTCGCAGAGTGGAAGTTCAAGGACACCTACTATGTCCGACAGGATGTCCATCAGTGAAGCCCGAGGCTAGGAACAAGACGATGGAACATCATCACAAGCTCTACTACAGCGCCGACTGTTGACGCTCCAAGAGATCACCATACAGAATGACACTGAGGCACAGAAGTTGCAATGTCTTCACCACCAAGACCTTTGGACGGACAAGGTACTTCGATGCTTTCTTTCTCATCACTATAGGTATGCTGGACTCATTTACGCAGGCATTCGAACTATGTGGGATGGTTAGAATTCTCAAACATCACAGAAGAAGGATCCATCCTTCTCACTATGGAGTTCTTGGTGACACTTCGCATGGAGAAGCACTCAGGTACAACCACGATCCATTTCCTGTCTATTCAATACTGACTATTCTATTACCCCGAGGAGGTTTAGCAATCTCCTAGGCTTCCATCCAAACTGCTCTTTAGCAGAGGAGCCTGTGGCGTATAGCATGAAAACTTTTTGGACGAAAATCTGCGGAGAACACGTGAGGGGGAAGCATAGTGCCACAAAAATCCACAACCCTACTCTGAGACTTCTAGCTCGCTGGGTCTCACTCGTCATTTTCCCACGTAGTGAAGTACGTTGTGCACCAAACAAAGATCTTAAGTGCCTCTATGCCATGTGTAGAAAGAAGCGCTACGCCCCGATCATCAACATAGTCCATCATTGGATGGAAATGTTGAGGACCAACACCCCCATTAACATCACATCACTAGTATTACATCCAACCTGAGCCTCCTAGAGAACGCTCAGATTGAGTACATTCCTGATGACACGTCACACATAATTGGGGAACAGCACTTCATCCAGGCACACTTCATGAAACGGGATGAGAGCAGGAATCTAGTCATGACTTGGTTTGGGCATAATTTTGAACTGCCGCTTCCACCGCCGCAGTACGACCTATACAAAGTTAGGAGCCTAACCATGTAGCTAAACACAAAAGCACCACGCCAAAGCATTGGAGGCGTCATGACTAGAGGCCAACGAAGCCGAGCGGAAGAACGCATAAGAGAAGGACAAGAGGAAGCAGGAGTAGCCTCATCCATGGGCACAACATAATGCCACACCATCTGCATGTGCTGACTCGGAGCTATCACGGCTTCATCGGTACACCCAGCCTGAGCCATGGTACCCTACCAGCAGTGGTGGTGAAAGTTCATAGCAGCCATCGCATGGTACCCAGTACCATCGGGATGAGAGTGCATCGCACCCCATCAGCAGAGACCGAGGTCCCTCTGCATCAGCCCGATTCCACACCGACAACATGGCTAGCATCAACTCCATAATGGAGGGGATGAACCTGTGCCAGTATAACTAGGTGGACGACATCTACCGACGCACCGAAGCAATGGACCAACGGCTCCAGGAGAACAGCACCATGCTCTAGAACCTGAATGAAATGGTGGGATCCGGCTTCATCAATGCTCAGGACTTCCGCAGCTATTACTACCAAAACTCCTAGCTTCATTGAAGCTTGGGGGGATGGTAGACCGACATGAGCATGCTTCCTCACGTCCCATCACAGAGTAAGGCCCCTCGATTCCCGTCCTTGTTTTGCAGCATCAGCCCCCAACAGCAGCAGCAGCAGTACCAGTCCTACCAGTCTGACAATACCAGTCCTTCTAGCAGCAGTCCGTCAGCAACACCTTTCCTACCCAAGAGTAAGTCAGCAATAATAATGTTTAATTATTTGTTCCTTTATGCTTTGCTTTTCTAAAAAAAAGTGTCAATAAAATCAACTCCCAACTTTGATATATTACCATCTTATGGAAATGATGATTAGTTGCTCTATCATGTCTTGCTTAGTTGTCTATGCAAACTATGCTTAGCATAATTTTGAGCTTGTGTGTATAACATGAGAACCTGTTCTTTTACCTTGTGGATGCCATTTTGCACAAAACTTGTCTGAGTTGTTGTGAGAAATGATATGACTAAGTAATAAGGCCAGCTCTACATTTTCTTAGTAAGATGAACATCTCAGGTTATTCTTTTTGAAAACTGAAAATAAAATTCTCCCGTTGGTTTTAAACACCTACCAGAGCCAAATACACTAAATATATCTAAGCCGCTTGTTTAAGCTACTTAATACTGTTTTGAGCTTTGTCAAATTTTGAGTCTCATAGAATGGAATCATCTCTATCCTGTGAGTCATTGGAGCATCACATATGCATTCATCCACTCTGGGTGTGCATCCATTTTATCTCCAAGCAAATATCCTCACCCTTACTCCTTCCAAATCAAAACGAGGTAGGATGTGGAGCCATCAAAAAGAGAAAAATAAAAGCATGCTAATCAAAGCATGGCAAAAGTATGAAAAAGAAAAGCATGCTAGTCAAGCATGGCAAAAAGAGAGAAAATACAAAAAGGCTCCACATTCATACCTAACATACAAAAGGAGGAAAAGGAAAGGAAATAAGGAGATCCATCCATCCAACCACCAAATAAGCTCCAATGATGAACAAGATTAGTTGATGTTGTACATTTCTTTGGTTAAATCTTTGGCTTTGCAAAATAAACAACCTAAGTAAGCTAAGTCCTTCCATACCCTGAGCTCCACATAAGCCTTAGTACAGGACGTTCTTGGCCGTGCTCTTGGCCTTAATGGTGAGGATACACGTGTGAGCGATCGAGAGTACCTCTAGGGAAACTTATTTTATTTTGAAAATCTTCAAAAACACCTGAAGATAGAAATCCAAAAAGAGATGTTTTGAGCTGAAGCCTACAACAAAGTCATTCTTTCTCTCAACAGCTCAAGAATGGTAAGCCAAAAAGATGCACCATAGGTATGGAAAAAAGTGATCATTGCATACAGTATGGCTTGAGACCAAAGCATGAGTATTAGTTATGTTTAGCTTCTATTCTTGGACATTGATATTTGCAGCAACTCCTGATCCATAACCCATCTTGGCTTTACTCGAGATGAGCAAAGGTCTAAGCTTGGGGGGGGGTGTGTTGACGGTCATTATTACACTACCTACGACCACCAACTATCCATGAACATGAAGGAAAATACATCAAAGTGTAGACTAACCATTGCTACTAACATAGTTCCACGAGTTGTGTTGAATATTTGATTGCAGGTGCAAGATCAGTCGAAAACATGTCAAATATGGCTAAGTTAGGAAGGCCACTGACCAAGAGGCCTGGCCACCCAGTCCTCCCCCAAGGCCTGCCCGGCCTGTGAATGTGCCCAAATGAGCCCATCTTCGACCTGCATGCACACTAAAGACGTGTCAACACAATTCCAAGGCCCAAGCCGAGAACCCAACATGCTAAGTACCAAAAGGCCTTGCCACCTCATCGATCCAGCACTTGGATTGGTGAAGTCAGCAATCCGTGGAACTTCAATCCTGCGGCTAAGAAAGAAGCACAAATGAGATCCAACCATCAAGGGAAAAGCACACGTTTTAACCGCCAACCACCATGCAACCGACTTGGGGAGTGAAGATAGACTGCAAGATGGAGTAAGACAGTGGATCCAAGGGCAAGCCTAGGCCACTCGGCCTCAGGTGGGGCTGCCCAGCCTCCTACTTGGCCGCTAGGCCTACCACTTGCCTCCTTGACTGCCTTATCGACCATATAAATACCCCTTCTCACTTGGTGACTATAAATACCCCCTAGTAGGTCAATTGTAAAGTGTGGAGAGTGGAACACACCATTGTCTAGTTAGTAGCACTAGGATAGTCCTGCGAGTTAGAGTTGAGTCTGAGTCTTTGCCTCAGGGATTCCAGAGTTAGCTTCGAGTCTGGTAAAGCTCTTGTATCTTTCTATCTTTGTACTCTTGCTACTTCAATATAATATAATTTATTGATCTATCTTTCAGCTATACTTTACTTTATTTCTTACACTTGCCTAGTGTGGTGTACCTTATTGCATACAAGACCAAGGCTTAGGTTTGTATTGTTTTTGAGTTATCTAAATCTTGCTAGACTTGCCGGTGCTATAAGATTTTCATAGGTTCTGATCTAAGGCTATGTCAGTCCTAACCCTCTGATCAAGGACGGACTTTAGTTATCAAGTTCTCACTTGATCACTAGTTTAGGGTGTCATCTTATCCACGCAAGATCTGGTTGGTAGCCCCTCTTGGTGACAGCATTAGGGAGTGAGCCCATCATTCGGTAAGCCCGTAGGCATTAGCCAGTTGTCATTCGGTTGGCCAACCATCTACCCATGTGCCTCCTTAGTGTAGTCTGGAATTTCGCTAGACACAAGATCCTAGTTCGTGTTTGTTTAACTCAGTTCAACCGTGAATACTCCTTTGCAGTAGTTAAGAAATAGAGTTTGGATATCTTAATCTCACTCATTGTCCTCCCAGGCAACTACCTAGTTGTTTACTGGTTTGGTCCCTGTTTACTCTTCTGGCTATACACTATCTTGTTATATCTTACCCCCGTTATAAGAATAGCTGGTGTTTATCTAAGTTATAGTACTGTTTGAAGTTCGAACATATCATTCCACCTATTCGCCCTTGCTTCCCTGTGGATTTTTATGATACTCAGAATACTCTGAGTGAAAAAGCTACAGCGAATCTCTGTGCGCTTGCGGAGTAAAATCTGTTATGCTAAGAGACGTCAACATTCCCCATTGTTGGGAACGCCTTCCCAGAGTGCCGCTACAGCCACCGCACGCCCCTATGCGCCGGTGTAGCCCCACCTTCCACCTCTTTGTGCGCGTCGGCCTGAGGCAGAAGAAGGGCTATTTTGCCAAAAAAGCCCCTGTCGTTTTTGTTATTATGTATACTATTTCGTGTGTCTTGTTAAAATTGCTGATAACCCCCTAGATCTATTATGTTTGAGCATTTTAACCCTAGCTTTGGAGTTTTGCAAATCTAACCAGTGAGGATACAATGAATTCAACGGACTGTTTATTGTGTCTCAGGCCTTTAGGTTGCTACCCCCTGCAAACTAGATTTAATTGCATAGAGGTCCATTTTCAGGGTTATATTTGACATATGAACTTAAAAATGCTCTAGAAATTAGTAGAAAAATCATAAAAATATGAAACTTATTTTGTTGGATTGCTTATGAATAGATCTACACAGTGGACTAAGCCTTGCTGTATGAAATGACTATTTTACCCCTGATTTTGTGCATGCCTTGTTTTAGTGATTAAATAGTAAAAGTGATGTAAATGAGCTCCGAAAAATATGAAACTTGGGCTATGAGCTCTTTATGTCATGTGTGATCACATATATTTGTGGTTGCCACTAGCATTTGCTGCAAATAACAGATCTACCCCTAGCATGATATTTTAGGAAATTATTGAATGAGAAAGTATATACTATATACAGTATGCTCCAATAAATCCATAGAAATGAATTTGTACTCATTTGGTCTAGTGAAGTCTAAAAATAAAGTTCCATATATTTTTCTTGTTGTTTGTTATGTGTTTTGAAAAGGACAGGGGTTATGGTCATTTAAACAAAAAAAAAATAGAAAAGTGCTACTTAACATGTCTCCCCTATGATCAGTAACTTCATAAGTTTATATATATAATTTGCATGAGTGAATGCTTGCTCTAGGTCTATAAAAGTACTAATGTCACTAGGGCTAGGAGTAATGTTTCAAACTAATAGCTCATTGCATGTGTAAATATATGTTCATATGATGTTTTGCTTGCATGTGGTATGGCAAAGGACTATGTAAAAATTGATACTCGATCGTGTAATATATTTCTATGTTGCATTGTGAATATTTGATTGCATATTGTATGCTTGTCCAAGGGCCATAAGAGTAATTCTTGTTTAAATAGTTTATCAATCACCTTTCTGTCTGTCCCTGAAATAGTTGCTCATACGTGTGCTTGATATTCAGGCATCTCATTCACTACATCATGCATATCATTTATACAGTGACGCTTACTGCAGATACGTGATCAAGAAGCAAGTACGTGGAGCTACATCAAGCAACGGTGGTCCAGAAGACCAACTAAGCCCCAAGCATGACTTGGAGTGCCCATCAATCAGTGTTTGGAAGGAGGAGTTGTCCAAGGAATTAAGCGGTTGCCTGGGGCAAAGCCTCACAACTCAGCAAACTAACTTTAGATTAGTTTGTTCGAGTTTTCAACAATAAAGGTAGGTCCCTTAGGCATATACACCTACTTAGGGAGTCTCACCACCATTTATTTGATTGTGCATTTACATTCAGAAGTTGTTTGAAACCCCACCTGCATAAATACCTGATATCCTATGTAGAATGGATAGGTCGAAGTCCATGCTTAGACGGTAGAAGATGTGTGAAGATGTTCACTCGCGAGATGATAGGACTCAAAATGTTTTACAAAACTTTAAATGTGAAAGCAATATGAAATGATGTAGTAAAAAGATGAGACTTGGGCGGAGATATGGGTATATTACAATGAAAAATGATGTGGATGGTTTGGTGGACTCCTGCTTGAGTCGTTTAAAGGCACAGTCCGTTGTTCACCTGCTGATTGGCATAACCTTGCTAGAGTGCTTATCCAAGTCGTGGGACCGGTGAAAGTCTTACTTGAACCATTTGAAGAATAGAGACTTGGTCCTACCATGGGGCCTAGGGGCGCATGACTCATAGGAGGGCTGACCTGGTATGCCGTGGTATCACTCCATGGGGACTAAACCTAGGGAATGGCGGATTGGAATTGAACTTAGGATGGGACAAGTGGAGATGGGGGATATATATGGAACGCGATGGCTAGTAAGCATATACCCCTGGCATGATAGTTATTCCCGAAAATTAAAAATCGATTCGAATCGCTGATGTTCACCAGGTGTGAGAATGCCAGTATCGTACATGGGCAACGTAGTAATAACTTTAATATCTTATTTATTTAATCATGCTTTTTGATATTACATGCTTGTGCTTGTATGTTTATATTTCTGAAAGTTACTTTATGTTTACATATATGTTGAGATGATGAGATATATGAGTTATGAATCATGATGATAACTATAATGAATCAAATGAGGCTTATGCTTTGAAAATGAATACTACTTGAAAGTAAAGACTCACTTTTAGTAAGCTTATATGGGTTAGAAGTCAAGTCCACAAAAAGCCTTGCATACTCTAAAATGTGTCGGGCTGATACCGCTGTCGGGTAAGTCTTACGAGTACTCCATGTACTCATCGTTTGTTGTTGATATTTTTTTTAGATACATAGCAGTTTGTGATCGAAGATGACAACGGTGGGCTCGATGTCACGCCTTGATGTTTTACTTCCACTGCACATTTGCATCTATATGATTATATGTATTCCGCTATGCGAGTGTATTTTTGAACTCTATTTCGATATGATTGTATATCATTTGAGAAATGATTTTGTACTAAATCAAGCTATGTTTGTATGAAATGTTGGCTTGTTCATTGTTATGACTCTTTTGAGGGCTTAACATGTATGATGTCAGCATCCCTGGGTAATTGTTGCATCGAGTGCCTGTTAAGGGTAGCTCGACGGACTACCGGGTTTATTTCGGTCTAAGTACACTCCGAGCCAAATGTGGCAGATGTGCTTAGCTCGGATTAAATCGACGGTTCCCTCACAACCTTGCTCCTCGACTTCACAGACCATGGCCGATGGCCAGGTGGCCGCCACTGCCGCCGCCACCATCCCGCTCGCCGGCGTCCAGTACCGGAGTCCTCGTCACCGCGTGCGTTCCCGGTCGGCGAATGTGGCTAGAAGGGGTGTGGCGGCGGCGAGGCCGAGGCCGCAAGCACACGGGGGCGAGCGTGGCTAGTGCGGAGGCCGCGAGCGCGCGGGGGCGGGCGTGGCAGGCGCGGGGAAGAAGCCAGCGAGAGGTTGAAGACGAACTAGGATCGGGCCCCACTCGTCAGTGGCTATAGGGAGGAGGGTCATCCTAGTCTTTTTCCCTGCCTTTGCCACCGTGGACCGCCTTGATAGCATGCCAGATCTGCGAAAATGGCAAATAATTTGGAATTTTTATGCGGGGATGGCAAATATGTAATTGTCATTCTAGCGATGACAATTGCAGAGGTGCCGTTCGTAACGATAGCAATTAATTGAATATCCCGGGTCCGGGAGGAGCGAGATCACGCGGGTGAGGTTCGGGAGTCGGGGGTTCGGGAGACTGAGGGCGCGGGGCGGCGGGGTTGCGAAGGGCACGGAGTGTGCACGCCCACGTTACATACGTAAGTAGTGGATATTAGATAAAAGACACAATGTGTCGCACTCACTACCAAAGAATGGATCGGGCATTGATCTCGGACAAGTTACAACCAGTACCGATACAAACATCATCACTCAGTTGCAACAGATCAGATCTCTCGGAACCATATTATAGGTATTGTATCAATCGAAATGGATACTAATCGATTCGAAGAATAGCGTTTCCTACCTAGTCGCATATGATATAGGATTACGTGGTGCAGTGACAAAGACGAATCGTGTCATCGTGTGGGCCTGCGAGTTCCAATCTAGGATGATTAAATCTTTTTAACCTTTTTATGAACCTACCAATACAATGCTGCAGTAATAATACCATTCTCAGTGGAGATTTCTTGGAGTTTAGTTCTCAGTAAATACTTAGACACATCAACGCTGGAGAGATTAATGGAAGGTAAAAGAATTTCATCTCGACCAACGGGGGCCAAGCTAGGATAAACGGTAGCTGGGTTGGTATTATAAATACTGATCATCTGCAGTTGTATTGAGCTACCAAATTGGACAGGTCTGCCACTGGCCGCTCACCGGATTGTCCGGTGGGCAAGGCCGGACACTCCAACAGAGGGTACCGGACAGTCCGGTATCGTCGAGCCCGAGTCTGATCTCATGGTTTGTACGCGATCTGATTAGACCTCGACTACCAGACCTCCATCCCTATAAATATAAAAAGGATACGGCCGATTGAGGACATCCACACACAACCCAATTGAATTTATTATTTACTTTACTTTTCATGTTATCTTCTTCTCAAATCTTAATTCTCATTCTCCCTCATCCATACTGTTTGTCCTCTGATCTCCACGACCAGGCATCCTAAGAACCTAGGGCATACCGCCGACATCCGCGCCCTGACATCCGTGCCCTGACGGGGTCCTTCCCGGGTGAGGCCATCGACGGTTTTTCGCTAGTTTGCTCGTAAACTAGTCGTTCATCGTCACGTAAGTACGATAGTTATCCATTGCTGGTTTGCTTGTAAACCTCGCCGTGCATCACCACGTAAGCGTGATGGTTATCTCCCTCGAGCACTGCTAGGATTTTTCAAGCTTGCCCATCATTGGACAGTTCGGTACTAGGCCACCGATAATCCGGCGCACCGGACAGTTCGGCGCCAGACACCGGACAGTCCGGCACACCTCAAACCGAAGCTCAAGGGTTCGTTAGTGTTTGACGATAAAACATGTCAATACACTTTTTGACGACTCCGCTTGAAACGAGATTGTTTCGGCTTTCCGAGCCGAATAGTTTTGCTCTAGCAATTGTCTAATTGACTGCTATTTTCCGTGTCGCCTCTATCAGATCAGGCCTTAAGGCCGATTCGTTTGCTGTTATCGCATCGGATCTTGGTTGCGTGGTTTGTAGATCGATTGATTCCAACAGGCTTATTATTTCTTTGCTTGCGTTGATCAGCGGCTGCATGCTTCTACAAGTAATTAGTTAATCAACTCAAAGCCGTACTGCTAAATTAATCTGTCAGGTTCGGTCAAACAGCTACCGAGATCGTTTCGGCTGTTGAGTCACGGTCGGAATATGCTTCCCAAGCCAATTATTAAATCAATCTACGATCTGTTTGTTGCTGGTTCATCAGGCCTCAAGGCCGATAGTGCTGTTCGGATTTTACTACATCAGGCCTCTTGGCTGATAACACGGATACGCCCAAACTAGTCCGAACTCCAACCTGCCCTGTACAAGAATCCTCGTACGGATTTAATTCTCTTGGTCTACTAATTAGTGTATAAAAGCGGCAGCCAGTCGCAAGATCATAACATTCGTACTGAGAGATTTCCAGATCATGTTTATTTGTACATATTATATTGGTTCCATTACAGCTGATTATTTCTGTCCTGGCTCAATCACTCTGTGGATCTTTTATTAATTCTTGGAGTCCCTCAGGCTGTAGGGCCGATCTGTCTGTCACCAGCTAATCAGGCTTTAAGGGCCGATTACGTTTTTCCATCTCGTTTGGTGGTACAAATCAGATTTATACTACTGTTCTGATCACGTACTGCCATGCACAAGTCATTGCAACCCACGAGATTGTTCCTTGGAAGAGTTCTTATTGAGGTTGTACTGAGCGCACAAGGTCCAATCAAGTTCTCTCTTTGATCAGATATGGAGGCGCATCAAGGCACTGAGGTGCGGCATCATTATTCTCCATCCGAGTTAAATAATTCTAATATTTATTTTGCAAACACTATGAATTCTCGTGTTCATATTGCTGGTCATGATAGTAGACATATTATTGCATCGGTTAGTTATTATTCAGATAATTCTTCTCATCATGCGCATTATAATTCTGAAAATTATATGAAAAACCTGTGTCACATGATATATCTGTTTTGAAATTTAATTCTATAAATAGCATGCAACACGTAAATCCTTATACATCGGTGCAACAAAGTCAAATACCGATGTATAATTATCAAAGCTAAACTGACTTGGTGAGTTCGGTCATTAGACATGAAGCATTACATGCTACAAATTCTTATAACATGTATTATAATGTTTGACCTATTTATCTATCGGCAACCCATACGCAATATGTGAATCCCTCGGGGGCATGCCAATACATGAGAGAACTAGCCATGCTAGTGCTAGCACTCCGACCAATTATTCTCAAGTGTCACGTGCTGCACAATATGGTTCTAGTAGTTCATGATTCGGTTTCTTATACTACTCCTATTCGGTTTCTTATGCTACTCCTATCTCCAGCCGAATTAATAGAATTTTAGTACCATACACAATTTTTAATTCACATGATTCGGCTTCCAATGCTTTTCATAATACCAGCTGAATTAATAAAAATTCAGCACCATATGCAGCTACTAGTTCTCATAATTCGGTTCCCTATGGTCTCCATAATACTAACCGAACTAATAAAGATTCAATGTCTTATGCTGATTCTAATAATTTCGATTCGACTCCATGTGTCACTTTGACCAAATCAATGAAATTCAGCATGAGCTGGATAAACTTCGTCAAGCAATATCTCATAGAAGAGTCCTCATGGAGCAATGGCTTCATGCTTGCTTTTCTATCAAAATGAGAGAATGGTTCGGATATAAACGACAGTTCGGCTAATAAAGCTAAACCAAATTCTTCTTCTGAATCAATCCAACCAGAAGAAAAGTCTAGCCGTAGAAAAGCACGTCAAAGATAAAAGGATAGCTCGGTTTGATTTCTCTAAAGCTAAAGGACCTATTACTTTGGCTAGTTTGACCCATGTCGGAGAAGACAGAAATCATCATGGAAAATGTGCTATAACCGAACAAAATTCGGTTGATGGAGCAAGAAATCCTAAAGATAAAGAGAAGGCTATGGGGCGTCGCCGCCATCATCAGGAAGGACAGGACATAATTCGGGTAAAGCAGAGCCATGCATCTCCAACATGTTTAGCAAGCTAAACTTTACAAGTGTCTTACCTAATTCTCAATCTGGTCATGTGTTTTGCACTAAGAAATCTATTGGTGATACTATCTTGCATAATTCTAAAAGATCAATTGAGATTAGTAATTTACTTGTTGGCAATATGATGGTTTCAAAGGGAATCAGGCATTGCTCTATTCGAATTAGAAAGGCCGATAATAGTGATATGTTGGCATTTAAGTTTGATCCATCTTTATTGCCAAAGTCTTTATCTTCTTGGTTTGCTTGTGGTAATTCTAAATCTAAAAGAACAAAATCAAAGCTGTGACCAGGGGACACCGGACTGTCCGGTAACGTCCACCGGACTGTCCGGTGCATCATCGGATTGTCCGGTGACGTCCACCAGACTATCCGGTGCAATGCCGGTTCACCCTACTAGGCCAGGGAGTACCGTACTTCTGGTAACACATATCGGACTATCCGGTGCGGCACCGCACTATCCGGCAGACACTACCGGGTTGTCCGGTGGGGGCCATGTTAAACTAGATATGCCCAATGTGCCAAATTCAAAATCTTTTGGAGGTGCAGGTCGTGATAATTCAGCAGAAAGGTAAAATGCTGAAGGTTACTTTTGAACAACTTCTGGCTAAATATCTGAGGCACAACGAAGCAAAATGTCTTAATCAATCAAGCAATGCCAAGTCGTCAAGAACACCTTTAAAGTCATCAAGATCACCTCCGAAGCACAAGTCTGGAGAATGGGATTGGCAAGGAGAAGATTTTCATGTAGCAGGGACACATCTTCCTTTTGGGCCACCAATGCCAATGCAATATGGTTCAGCTCCGACTTACTTTCATCCTTATTCATTTTAGGGCTGGTATGATCCAAATTTATATTCTTCTTCATATTTTAGACCACATAACATAGAATATTCAGCTCCTAGCAGTTCTGATTTTGTGAAGCAATCATATAACTAAGACCTGTTTCATTCCTAAGAATCGGTCCAGAGCTCAGAATAAGAAAAGGGTGGTCAAATAGGTTTATGTAGTGAACAAGGGTAATAGAAAAGATAAAGGTTCAGATCTGAATTCACATGTTACAGAGCCAAATAAAGTATTAGATACTTCGGCTAATAGTGCCAAAATAATAGAGAAATCAGTTAGTAATATTTCAGGTGCTAAATCTGAACCAAAAGAGCCTAATGTACCAAAGATTGAAAAAGATGTGTTGCTGACCAAAACTAAGTCATAGCTAAGAAGCTCACTCAGCTTATCAATTTGGCGCAAAAAGGAGCTAGAGAAACTTAGTGCACAAGAGTTGCAGAAGAGAGGCATGGCATGGGTCCCTAAGGAGAGTTCTCAGGTTTAAAGCGAGAATAATGCTCTAGGAAGAGGTGAAGTGGAGGCAAATGAGAAGAAGGAAGCAAGTAAACAGTTCTGAAGCCAAAGGTTTGCTCCAAATCATGTGAGTATGACATACAGTACATCCCAAGGTACGTTCGGTTACCCCTCATGGTCTTATTTTGATCCATATATGTCTTTATATTATGGAGGGGTACAACCAAATTATTATGCATATTAATATTTGCTATATGTTGCCACTTATATGAGACCGAAGTATTTCAGTTGTTGGTAGCTATGTTATTATTCTTATGATGATTGTTGTGATTTACTTGGGTTATAGTTATTTTTGGGATGAGCATGCTCATAATACTTGCTTGTTACTATTCGGTTATCGTTTAGTTGTAGACTACATGTATATTCAGTGATTGCCGAATAGTTTCAAGTGAATTGTTCGTTTGTTTATATAGCCAATAACTAGATTCAAACATACACATCATTAATTTGGCTAATATATGTTTCTTCCATGTGAGCAAGTTCTACATATAGTTCATCATCGTTAATATGGCTGATGAATCCTTTCTCGTCATCGTGCTACGCTTATGTCCCCAATCAAAGGGTAGGTTTGATGCTTGGGGGGCAAGACTAAGCAACGTTGGCTAGTTCTGCCAACTCTGGACAGTCCGGTGATGGACACCAGACAATCCGACAGAACACCGGACTATCCGGTAATAGCTACCGGAACTATCCAGTATTATCTGGTGCTTTTTGGTGAAGCTAGATCTTGAATTTAATTAGCCCAATTGGAGGTCATGGTGGTGACTTCAATGCTTAGGGGGCAATGCAACCATAATGCTAGCAATTCCATCTATGGAAGTGTTGGCATTCAAGCCGAATGCAATTTTTATATTTTGGTTTAAGGATTTATTATGTTGATACGAAGCTTATCCTAGTTTCAATGATTTGTTGCTAGCTTTGTATTATGATCACAATTTCTACTAGTGATAGCCGAATCGTTGATCTTGTCAATATGGACGTTCATGGATGACATTGTTATTTATCACATCTTTATTGACATTTGGTTTCTAGGATGAGTGGTGTAGTTCTATAAGTATCTGGTTATTGATGATAAAGGAATCTAATTGCTATTGAAAACCGACGCTTGTGGTTGTCTAGTTGAAGGCAGGGCAATAACAAGGAGCTCAAAGCGAATATCAAGATACCAATAATCAGGTCAGTGCAGGCGGTGAGGTAATTGTGATGTCTCTCATATTTGTGAGTTGAGACCGATTATATTGTTGTCTTGATTATCTTCTTTTAGTTGTTGGCTTGCAGTGAGTTTATCTCATGGAAATGTGTAGATGCACGTTTCATCCATATATCTTCGTAAAGACCAGTTGACATTAACTTGCAATTGGTTGCTTTATTCATCTACTCTAATTTGAGAAAAGATGGTATGTGAGCAGGATTGTAATTCATTCTTCATGTTGAGAGGTTGTGTGCTCTGGCTTCTCTCTCACATATCTTGCTTGAGTTAGAGTGACGAAGTGTTTCATTATTAACATATAGCCGATGATAAGTATTTAATCACTGTTCTTAAGTGTGTCTGGTGCAGAAAATGTTTTTAGCATGCAGGAAATTGAAGGACAAGTTCATGGTCGCCAAAGGATATAACAAGAGGATGAAGGCTGAGTCTTTACAAGTTGGAGATCCGATGTGGAAAACGGTGTTGCTATTGAAGACTAAGGATAGAAGATTCAGCAAGTGGTCTCCAAGTTGGGAAGGTTCATACAAGGTGGCGTAGATGGTTCCTGGTGATGCTTACATGATGGAAGATCTGTAACATTTTAGTTATTGCTTCAGGATTGTTATATTCTGCAAGATATGTTGTTCCTTGAAGGTGCAAGTGCTGCCGGTGCTTTTAGTTCATGAACCTTCACTAAAAAGCAGGGGGCATATGTTGAGCACTAAATTGGGCAGGCCTACCACTGGCCGCTCACTGGACTGTCCGGTGGGTAGGACCGGACGGTCCAGCGTCGCCGGACAGTCCGGTAGACGGTACCGGACAATCCGGTATCGTCAAGTTCCAGTCTGATCTCGTGGTTTGTACGCGATCTGATTAGATCTCGACTTGTAGGGTCCAGACCTTCCTCCCTATAAATATAAAGGGGTACGGCCGATTGAGGACATCCACACACAACCCAATCAAATCTATTATTTAATTTACTTTTCATTGTCTCTTCCCAAACCCTAATTCTCCTTCTCCCTCCTCCATGCTGTTCATCCTCTGATCTCCACGACCAGAGACGGCGCCCTAGCAGCCTAGGGCACACCACCGACATCTGCGCCCTGACAGGGTCTCTCTCGGGTGAGGCCATCGACGGTTTCTTTACTAGTTTGCTCGTAAACTAGTCGTTCATCGTCATATAAGTACCATAGTTATCTATTGCTGGTTTGCTCGTAACCCTCGCCGTGCATCGTCACGTAAGCGTGATAGTTATCTCCCTCCGGCGCCGCTAGGGTTTCCTGAGCTCCTTGCCCATCACCGGACAGTCCGGTGCTAGCCACCGCACAATCCGGCGCACCGGACAGTCCGGCACACCCCGAGCTGAGGCTCCAAGGTTCGTTAGTATTTGGCGCTAAAACATGTCAACACATTGGTGATCTGTTTAGCTAGCAGCAGTCTGTTTAATCCCATTTATCACTTATTTAGCCCTTTCAAAACAAACTTGTAATCTGACAATTCTCCAAACGAAGGGTGTCGACAATTTAATGTTTATCATCTATTCTAACGTCATTACTCATAAACTTTTGAAAAATTAATATATGCAAAATGCGTACAATTACATCATCAATAGGAATAGGTGAATTGCGTTGAAAATTTGAGAAATTATTGCTGCACAAGGCAAATGACATGATCATTCATAAACTCATCGCTGATAGAATATGTCATGAAAAGGTCTTAGTTTTCATTGCTGACAAATATCTCTTCCATGTTGGAGTGACGAACTGACGATGCTAAGAACTTGCATAAGTTTGGTTTCCTTTCAAATCAACGGAAAACTAGGCATTATATTAAATTGAAATACTAGATAACTCGTATCGACCTAGCATTTACAATTTTTTCCTTCAAAGAGTGTCAATCTAATTATTTTAGATAGATATTTTCTGCATAACCATTAAAGATTGAGCGGCACATGTGTCAATTAATATTAGCACTAATCTATTTAAACAAGGTTAGATTGACACTCTTCATGAGATGGTGGTAGTATACAATATGCAAAGTGCCATAATTATCAGCTGTCGAAAGCACTATGTTTCCTAACCTTGCATTGTCCAACTGAACTATTGGTTCAAAGTTGCCTCCTAGTTGGTACGGGAAAATTATAAGTATGTATCATAATTAAATCTTAATACTCAGACTTAAGAATTAGATATTAGATTGCCAATGCTGAGGAACAATAAAAAAGTTTAAAACCCTAACATCAACTTCACTATGATGTGGCAGTTGTATTTGTACCTTAGTGAGAGGTATGCCGTTGTGGCCAAAAGAGGAATCGATAGAAGGTAAAAGAGATATGTTACGGTGCTTTAGCCCTGGATCATTATCAATCGTTCACGTATGAATAAATGTCTTTCTCGTAAACAAGGGCGATATGGTAATAGCCCATGGTCTCCTATGAATTCACTGCCGTTCTCGTAATTCGGCTCCTAATTGTGCTCGGTGCTTACGCGACCGCGCACCAGCCAGCCTCGCCATGTTGGGGTTCACCGCGACACTGCACTGGGAGCTCGCTGTACAGGAGCGCTCGCATCCCGTCTCACATTGCCGCATATGAAGGGCCTCGTCGACTTCGCCAAGCATAGGCGCCTCACCGGCCTACCATCGCACGCACAGGGGCTTGCAATCCACACCTTCATACGTCGCCGAGTATGCATGGTGTCTCCGAGTAGTCTCGCCGGCCAAGGCGTCGTGCGCATGGGCGCCCATACATCACCGTGCAAGGCCACGAGCAAAGACTCATCATTAGCCATGGCGTTGCCGCACAGATGCTCGTCGACCCGGTTAGTATAGGGTAAAATTATTAATGTATCTTTCACAGTTAGTTCTTGGCCCACAAAATTATAGTTCCGGATCCACAATCTAGGTTCCTTCTTTTAGGTTCCTCCTAGTTTTTAGCTTTAACCAATGGCTTTCATTACCAAGCGCCGTAAAATTTCACCTGGATTTGTATTTGTACCTTAGTGAGAGGTATGCCGTCATGGCCAGAAGAGGAATCGATAGAAGGTAAAAAGATGTAGGGATCGGACACGGATATGCATAGTACAATATATTGGTAGTATACGCCATGGCTATAGGGCTTTCCGACTTTTAAACCTGCATGGACTGTTGGCCGTAGGACAGTCGAAATACCATCAAGCATTAAAGCCTGGCTGCTGGCTGGTCACGTTGGGTTGACTGGACGAGAGGAACTGGCCAATGCGGACGAGCTGCCGGAGCTAGGTCAGAAGAATTTTTCACCGGGGGGACCACAACAGATTAACACAGGTACAAGGGATTCTTGACCGATGGGGCACTGTAGCTTCGACCCTAGACCAAACTTGAGATACAGTTACATAGACAAAAACTCTTGTAAATTGTGAAATGAAACTCTAACGGAAATGGCCTAAAAGCGATTATCTAGTGGTGTATAGCGTTACATTTTCTAGCCTAAAGAGTACATTTCTCTCATATGTAGTATCTCAGCCTATATACACGCAGCCACCTCGGCTTGAGTTTCTGTGCCCCTCGGCTTCATTAGTATTAAAATCAGTTCCAAATAAAGTTGTCTTATTTGTCCTCTCCTGCAAACACCTCAAGAAATGCTCAAAATTTTCACTTCCTATGAATCCCAGTTGCGAGGGGGCACTGACATTTCTTTCGAGAAAATAATGATCACATTAGTTACAGTTCAGCTGCCTATCATGCTGCTCAGACGATCACGCTCCAAAAGCAACTGGGGGTTCAACTTTTGTGATCAGTAGCACAGTAAGCTAAACAGGTTAACAATCTGTTGGCACAGAATCATGTGATGGACCTCAGGGTGCCAGAGCCGGGCATCATACTAGCCTTTGGCTGAAAACCCATATGTTAACCCCACGGTGTGGGACGCCTTTTGCATCTTTTCAGCATAGTTCAGCCAAACATATTTCGTGACTGCCAACAGATTCGTGACTGCCAACAGTCATGTCAAAATATATTCAACTCAAATGGCAGAAAGAGGGGCATCTCTTAGCTGCTGTAGGGACAGTTGTAGTTGCTTATGGATCATCTCAGCCACCAGTCGCAATCTCCCCTGGCCTGTCTCTCCAATCGCGTGACACCCATTCGCAGCCTCCACTGCCCTGGCAACTGTTTTCTTGCATCTTTCCCAGTGTTCGTATTGCAACCAGCAAGCTTTCCCACCATGGCTCCCCTCCATTGTGAGGAACATGACATGACCATTGTCCCCAAAGATGTACCTCAGTCTAACAGACACACAATACGGCAACCAGGCAGCTCCACCAACAATCGAATGATGTTTAAGTGTACTTTCGAGTACAAAAGTAAGTCCAAAATCCACTGAACTGTTGGCTCTGTCATGCTTCATGCTGCTCTTTGATGAAGATGAACCCTCAGTGTGGTCATCTGAAACTGATCCATGGTGCTTCTCCAAACCAAGTTCAACCCGAACCCTCTGTGTGCTGGCAATTTCTCTGTGAGCCTGGGACTTACTTTTCTTCCAAGCAATTAGGCTTATGAATTCCCGCAGAACTGAAATGGGTAATAGTAAGCAAAGTTATAAAAGAAGCAACCCTAGAAGCATCATATGGTTCACAGGCGACACGCCTGCTGAAATAGTCACATATTGCATTTATTTCAGATGTTCCTAGCTCTTCCAGAGCGAGGGTCGAAGCTTGCTGCTGCTGTTTCTGTTGCTGGTGGTGAAATCGTTTTACATTAAGAACTTGAAGAAGCAGTTGAGCTCGTTGAACACTAACTGCAAAGACATAACCACTGCAAGACAAGAACAGAAAAAAACACATGATCAGATGCAAGAGAAATCTGTTAAGAAATCTACAGAGCTTTTGTTTAAAAAAAGGAGGGATACGTTTCATATTCAGCTGTGAAAAAGTGGTTTATGAGGCACTGCAGTAAGGCATAGCGATCCACACCCCTCACAACAACGCGGCAACATAGGAGGACATAAAGCAGAAACACAGGAGGACCATCTGCCCCCTGTGTCCAAGCACACGAGGAAAACAGAGCCGTCTTCAATACCCCAACAGCACACGCGCCAGACACCTTTGTCCTTCCCTCCCCCCCTCTGGCTCAAGCTACTAGATCCGCTCTTGACCCCAACAGCACATGCGCCTTCAATACCTCTTCGCCAGTGACTGTGGCATCAGCTCGACTCTTTGGAGCCTGCCTACTGCAGCAGTTAGTGGTGGTTCTGTCCTTCATCGGGAGGAGTCTTCCTCGTCTCCAAGAGTTGCTCCAGCGCCTGTGTCCGGATTTTGAGCAGCTTCGGTCATAGCTTCTGGCCCATTCCCCTTTGCCATACGAAGTTTGAGCAGCTTCAGGCACAGGTCCTGGCCCATTCCCCTTTGCCATCACTAGTAGCGACGATCGCCTTGGCTCTGGATGTGGAGATCCGTCTTCAAGGCATAGTTTCGTCGTCCTCTATTGTTCTGGCTGCTCTGGCCGTCATGCCTCCAGCACAAGCGGTTGCCTTAGCTTCGGCACCAGCTATTGGGACCATTGCTCCGGGGGGCAATGTTACCGGGCTCTTTTATCATTACTACAAGTCAACAAATATGATTGAGCAGTTCAAGTGGCCTCATTGCCATAAGGGTCTCACCACCGGTCACCTCCAAAGTGGCTCCTTGACATCACCAGATGAATGCAGAATATGGAGGGTCTCCCTTTGGTTCTTCCGCACCATCTGTACCCACAATGTTTCTCCTGTTACAGCTCACTAGCCACAATAGACTCAACCAGGTCCTTACCAATCAGAGTCTTAGACCGTTAAGAGGGTGGTATGGACCTCTTTGGTTCTTCGACACTTTCGGTGTTCTGCACCTGGCAGTCCGCCCGGGGTTACTTCGCTGGATGGTTTATCGAATGGGGAATGGTTTATCGAATGGGGAAGGTGCCGACAGGAATTGACGGTTCACCTAACACAAGGAACACACGATCTAGACAAGTTCAGGTCGTCAAGATGCGTAGCACCCGACGTCCTGTGTGGTTGTATTGCATTGTGGGTTCTAGGTTACAAGGAGACGATCTCCCGAGCTCTCATAGACTTAGTGTTGCGGCGTATGAGATTGGATTATTCTAAGGGATCCCTGCTCAGCCTTTTATACTCGAGGGCAGGTGTTACAAGGGCCCTGTTTGTTTCGGCTTGTAGACAGCTTCTACTCTTTTTCAGCTGGATAGTGTCCCAAACGCCAAACTTATTGCCCAGCTTAAAAATGTAGAGCTTCCGGCCTGTCAACGTGAAACCCGACAAGCTGAGAAGCGCTTGGGGAGGTGCTTTTTTTCCGCTTCTGCGCTTCTCGTCCGTGACCCCGACCCCGACACCCAGCAGGCCGCGCCGCCACCCCTTCCACCTCCGGCCAGCGCCGCCTGTCAGTCTCGGCCGCCGACCCGACCCCACCCCGACCTCGACCCGAGCCTGCGCCGCCTTCTCTTCCACCTCCGGCCGAGCCTTCGCCGCCCTCTCCTCCACCTCCGGCCAAGCCTGCACCGCCCTCTCCTCCACCTCCGGCTAGGCCGGCGCCGAGCCTGCGCGGCTCTCTCCTCCACGACCGGCCGGGACAGCGCCGCCCTCGCCTCCACCTCCGGCTCGAACCGCGCGGCTCTCTCCTCAACCTCCGGTCGGGACCGCGTGGCTCTCTCCTCCACCTCCGGCCAGGACCGCGCCACCCCTCCGCCTGCTTCCCCGCCTGCCACCGCCACTGCGCCTCTGCTTCCCCTTCCTCAATGACAGGTGGGTCCCACTGTCCAGTGCCTAGGGGAAAAGCCATAGAGAAGCTGAAGTGCCAAACACCTAAGATCAGCTTATACTGGCAGCGGCTGATAAGCTGGCTGAAATAATTTTCAGCCAGCGCCAAACAGGGCCATCCTGACCGGATCTGAGTTGGTTACATCTCCTATTCCTTCATGATTGCCTTCCTTTATCTCACTGCGAGGGTACTCCTCCTCAGTATTCTTGCCCTGGTGCTCACGCTCAAAACAGCCTGGCTTAGCTTAAGCACTGTCACCTTCTTAAGACAGCAAGACAGCTCGAGCATTGAAGCTGGTCACCACGGTTTCTTCGCAGGCTAGGCTGAAGCTGTCTCTACAGCTGGTTATCTTGTGAATATTCAGCATGCCATTGCTCTTCATGGTGTCACTAGCTATGAGGAGACCATTGCACCTGTTGCTGATAGGAAAGGTGCCAAAAGTGTTCTGTAACTTGGGGTATCAAATTTGATGGAAATGGCAAATACGTGTTAAGTTAGACAAGCATGATAGCTGAGCAGCCAAATGGGCTTATTCCAAAACATTATTGCGTTAAACATTCTCAACCCTAGGAAGTTGAAATAGGTTGTGTTTTTCTATCATTGGGTACACATGTAAATATTTGTATAATCCTCGTTATTTATATCAGCATAAAAGATTAGGTATTATGGTTTTCTATGTAGTACAACTTCAAAAGGAGAAACTACCAAACAATACAGATAAATTGCTTCTTACCCCACAAAAAAACGCAGTGCTGGCTGCTCCTGATCCAAATTCAAAAGTGCTCCTTCATTCTCACTCAAAACTGATCCTAGTATCTCTTTCAGAAGTTCAGGAAACTGTGAGAACAACCATAGAACTCCAAGGTATTTAAGAATGCCTCGCAACACCTTTTTAAGAGCAGCAAGAGGAACCCAAGCGCCACCATAGCCGCCATTGTCCCCAGGACCAGTAAAAGCGGAGCTTAACTCACCCTTCATATGAACAGGAAGGTTTGTCCCAGGAGAAAGAAGTGCAGGGGCTCCAGCTATTCCTGAAGCATATTTTGTAGAAGCTCCCGTGGCAGTGCCAGCCCGAATGAAACTAGATGACATCTGGTTACCGACATTCGTACTTGACCTAGAAAGAGATACACCATGAGAGTGGTTAAGAGCAAGAGCTGATTGCTGGCTTCCAGGTGCAATATTGACATTGGCCTTTAATTGCGCACCATTATGTCTACCACTCATAATACCACATTCAAAAGCATTTAGACCGTAAGCAACATGCTCCATTATCAAAGGTCGAAATTGTGGGCAAGGTAAAGATCCCCCAACTGAAGGTCCACCCTTCGGAGGGGTTGCTGGCTGCAGCCATACCTGATCCCCATTAAAACAACGTATGTCAATAGAGAAAATCTTGCGATATATAACACGTATCCAATATGGTCCACGAAGCACAACAGTAACGTCAAAAGGCAATGATGGATTAGGAATTAATCCAGACCCACCCCGCCCTGCACCAGAAAGCATGGAACTCTGGTTGTTAGAGCAGGCTAGTGTAGGGCTCAATGGGGCTCCAGTCATTGGCATCTTTGCAGGGCAAATTGCGATACTAAGGGCGAGTAAAGGTCCAACTGTAAGCCTGATACTGTCCAAGAATGATGCTACATCACCCACATTCACGAACTCCTCCAAAAACTGCATTATGTAAACTCAGTTATAAAAATAATAGAATCTCATGGAAGACTAATTCCTAGACAGAAGCATGAGAGGTTGTGCTACAAAATTCAAATATAACATGCTAACTGGCAACTAAATTTCCCTTTTGTCGGTCAACTTTTGCTACTGAAACCAGGTTGCTTGTGGCCAACAAATAAATTGAGTATGGCTGGTGAGCAGAGAAATGAGCATCACAATCCTGCTTGTCCGTCAAATGCTAGGTAATTAAATATTGATGAACAGTCCTAAGTCAAACTCAAGTTTGACCAAATTTGTAGGAAAAAACATAGCAAAATTACACCAAACAAATATACTATAAAACATAATCAATGATGGCTCTAATGAAACTAATTTGGTATTGTAGATGTTGCTATGTTTTTCTATAAACTTGTCAAACTTGAAGAAGTTTGAAGTTAGGCCTAGGACAATCAAAACACTTACATTTTGGAACAGAGGGAGTAGAAAATATGAAAGCTAACATAATTCGAAGGTCAAACAAATATATGTTAATAAAATGATTCAATTAGGAAAATAGTTGAATCATTAATTTACCACAATTTTAATTTTAATTAACTAAGTTGTGATTCAGTTTGAAGCTATAAAATGCAATTCATCTGCCAAATGCTAGCCAAGCATAAGGTAAACAATCAGGGGCGGAGCTACAGTGATCCCTGTGTATTCCAGGAATACCCAACTTTTATACAAAAGTCTCAACTATATGTTATATATATACACATATTTATAGTACTTTGGATCAAAATCATCAGTCCTGCAGCCAAATCTCGAGATCTTGGCCCCTTTGGCAAAAGGTCCACAGCACCTCTAGTCAACTCTGAAAGCAAATATGGCTCAGGAAAATAGTAGGTACATCTTTATATACAGACCTGGAGTCCTAATCAAGGAAGGTGTCCTAACCTAGGAAGGATAACCCTCAGCTGTTCCTAGTCAATATATATCCCCAGGCACAGGCTTCGGCAACAATCCCAGGCCCAGCCATACAAGAGCCAGATTCCCAGCAGGGCAGCCGCCCAATAGAGCAGATGTACAGGCCAAAAATACAGCCGTACAGGCGATCTCTACAGGACCTAGTTACATGCTCTAACACACCCGCAGTCCCATCTGCACTGCGAATGTACAGAGTGGACCTGAACTCTGTGAACGGAGAGGATGGTAGCCCCTTGGTGAAGATGTCCGCATATTGCGAAGATGTAGGCACATCTAGGACTCGAAGGTCGCCAATGGAGACTCGTTCTCCAACGAAGTGACAATTGATCTCAATGTTCTTGGTCTGCACCGCGAACGTTCATAGTGGACTTGAACTCCATGAACACAGAGGATGGTAGCCCCTTGGTGAAGATGTCAGCATATTGTGAAGATGTAGGCACAAGCGGAACTCAAAGGCCACCAAAGGAGACTCATTCTCGAATGAACTGAAGATCAATCTCAATATGCTTGGTCCGTTGATGCTGAACAGAGTTGGGAGACATGTAAACTGTCTTGGCCCTTGGGTGGTCGTTGGCGGTCCTGGTCGTGCATTTTGTGTGCAGGTTTTTTTCCTTTCCTAACGAAATGACACGCAACTCTCATGCGCCGTCTGAAAAAAAATATTATCATAATAGACGAGTGGCACACCGTAGTGGAGTATGCAATTCCCAAAGGAGCTATTGCAGCCAGGTCCGCATCGGTTCATCATCAACATCGTCATCATCGTCTTCACCTTGTACTTGCTCGGCCTGATCAACCGAATGCGCGCGACTAGAGGTCGGAATGGATCATCATCCAAATCCAAATAACATATGTAAAGCTTATATATGAAGTTACTTTTGAGGGACAAGAAAGGACTATCGTTCGAACTTTTGAAGTGGAACGACTAGTTCAACAGCTAGTTTCGCAAGTACAATGGATTAGAAGGTCCGATGTACGCCAAAAAATGTTGGTTAGACCGTCCAATGCAGGCACTTTCTAGCAGGCTTTTGGCTAACAGCTAGATGGAGTTTGGGCGCTATATAAGCCACAGCACCTAGTCATTTGAAGTGAGTTGGAGCTATCCAAGCATATCATCCTATCCAACCACCATATGCTTAACCAAGCTAGATTAGAGCTTTTTGAGACTTGGGAGTGAGCTTGCGACCTCTTCTTGAGTGTAGCTCCTGCGTGGTCTGTTGACAAGACTTGGATGTGGTCAAGCCACATTGTTCTCGTTGCTAGACCATCCTTCTTGGTGTCAAGAGACGGCGACACTTTGTGCGGGGACAAGGATACCCTTCAAACTCCATAGTGAAGATCTGGTGCCTTATGAGTGAAGAGACGGTGGCGGTGGCCTTGTCTTTGTGGCTTGGCGTGTCGGGAGCCTTGGTGGCTAATGAAAGACGATGATTGAATAAGTCTTGGTACTCGGCTCATTTGCCTTTAGTGGGGAGCTTGTTGACGTAGCCCTTAGTGGTGAACCACGTTAAATCTTCGTGTCTGCTCGGGAGTTTGTATCCCTTTGCCCTTACTCTCTTTACTTACCGCATTTATGTTTCCCAACTTCCTTTCTTGTGTGCATTTACTTTTCCTAGTTAGTTTGATTAGGTTTGGTCATAGGTTGCAAGTCTTTTTGGGTAAGTTGGAGGGCGCATAGTTAAACCATAGACTCAACTAGCGTGTGTAGAACGTGTTAGATTTATCTTATGCACTAGAAAGCTGTAAATTTTAGATGAGGGAATTAGCGACCCATGGCGCATGGGTGCAAACCTACGATAGCTTTGAGTGAAAGACCTCACCCATAACCGTGGCCGCATTCACCATGACACTATCTAACTAAATCCTGCACAGAAGAGAGAGCTCCACATGCAGCCCATATTTGGTTCCATCACCAGACCCGTCATTCCAGATCAATGAGTGGTTGGACATCCAAATTTCTATCACTCTGAAATCCAAAATCCATGTTACATTTGGACCTCCAGTGTATGGATGGCTATAAATTCAATCCCATCTAGTCCAAGAGCAAAATATCCAATTGCAATCCGGATTACGCAAATCCATTCCCAGGTCTATGCTGAACACACCCTCCCGTGACGTCTCTCTCGTACCGCGCGCCTCTTCAGGCAGCATCGCCACTGCTTGTCGTCGTGGCATCAATGCGTTGCCAACTCCGTCGTTGTGCGCATCTCCCGCACGGTCTTCTCGGGCTGTTCAAGTTCTTCGCCGACTTCAAGCACCGTTGTCACGACACTCCGACGCCGTTGTAGCTCTCCTCGTGCGATGTGGTTCTTTCGCCGTAGCAACTCCTAGAGCCTCAATGCATCGCCTCGTCTATCCTTTCACTTGCATCCAACACAACCTCATCGCAAGAGTCGCCGTCTCGACCTCACCTACTTTGTCAACTTCGACAACCGCAGGCTGCATCAGCACATTCTTCCTCGTCATTCTTTTGCGAACCATTACCGTTGTGGAGACCTACGCATGTTGGGGCCCCTTATCTAGTACGTTCGGTACTAGCAACACCAATGCGTGCTATGGTCCTTGATGTGTTCCAAGACTTGGCCAACGTGGCACATGCCTTGGCTTTTTACACGTCACCTTCGCCATCGAGACCCTCATCTGCCTCGACGCAAAACGCCTTTGTCTATGGTAGCTCCTATGCACCAACATCATCCTAGCACCTCTTTGCGCGTTGTGGGCCTTCGCACATGTTGCACCCTTCATCGCACCCACGCCTTGTGCAGTTTCTCTTCTTCAGCAACCTCGACAGCTCCATCGACACATCTATGATTCACAAGGCACCTCAACAGCAGCTCCACGTCCTCGTGCTTGGCCACCACGACATCGACATAAAAGGCTATCATCTGCATGAGCTACTCGTTGGTTTCTTCTCCAGTCGTTGCTTCTACAACTTGACACCGTTACGACTGCGGGAGGATGTTAGGCTAACCGTCTGCGATGCTCCCGCTTCGACTGTAGGGAGATGTTAATGTACATTTGGTAGTATTAGATATCGTATATCCCATGGAGTCTTATATATCTAGGACCGTCATATGTATCCGACAAGTCTTGCCCTGTAATACTATATACCCAAGGGCTCAATGCAATACAACACATCTATTATACACAGTCCCTTTTTTCCTACACTGACAGCAAGAGATGTCTAGAGATCCTAATCAATTAACTGAAAATTATGAATAGCTCGAGAAGATAACATAGAAAAAGGAAGACAAGCATGACAACCTAACTGACATGAGTGACAAAGACTGAGGCATCACGTTTACAAAATATGGCTAAAATATGCGCTAGCCTAGACAAAGCCTCATGATCAGGATGACCTAGATGCATGTGCCAAAGGATAGAAGTGGAGATGACATGAAGGGCCTGTTAGGTGTATCTGTACTCTTTAAATTCATCTTTTTGTATACGGGGTTTTGTGCATATTGCCCATGTAATGGTGTATATATATCGGCCCTTGGGTCTCATAGTGAATATAAGTACTATTCATAACATGGTTTACATAGCCACAAATTTAGAGCCACAAAATTAGGGTTAGGTTTTCCTTCTTCCCTAACCAATCTTTCACACGTTGCACCATGTGTTGCCATTTAATTTTCGTCGCCAATTTCTTCGTGTTCAAATCGACGATTTTCCATCATCCTCGGGCTCCGTTCCTGGCCCCTACCGGCTCTGCACCAGCCCGTTGCCAGCTCCGCACCCGCCGGTTGTCGGCTCTGTACCCGCCTACCACTGGGGTGATGGAGAAGTGCCCGAGGCCACACATGGCCCTATGGAGGAGACGCCGGGGGCCGCATGTGGCTGTGCAGTAGCATCGCAATGGGCCAATAGAGACCAAAATGGCATTGGCAGTATCATCCAAAAAATCAAAGTCAGCCGCACGAAGAAAAGCTTGGCCTTAGCAAAGGGAAAAGATGTCTCATCGAAAACAATTTGCCAAGAGATGATGACACAGTTCAAAGCGAGGTCGAGACAGCGATATCCCTTATGGTGAGTGGAGTAGGAGGAAGATGCAGGGAGTGGAGCGCGGTGCTAACTTGTTGCTAGCGGTGGAGAACAAGTTGGGATAGTAGCTGTTATGACCGGCATCCATTATCAGAGGAGGAAGCCCATTAGTGGCTGATGAGGCGCCAGGGGGGTTTAGGGCCTAGGGCCCATATTATCTTAGTTGGCTCATTAATTGGTTCATTAGCAGTCTTAGTCGGGCCTTTAGAGAAGAGCCCATGAGAGGAGGGATTATATATGCTGTAACAGACTCTATTGGGAATTAAGCAGAAGCAATTTATCAATTGCCCACTTCCATCCGGGAGCAGGGCGAACCCTAGCTGCCACCCTCCTCTACCTCCAGATATTGCCTTGCGTATAGCAATAGCTAAACTCCCCTAACTCTATAGGAGAAAGTGGGCTTGTGGAGTACGTATGTACTCACCCTCGCTTTGTTGATGTTTTTCAGAGAAAACAAAGTCACCATATATGTGCTCGAGTAAAGGTTACGATCTGCTTCCCAACCGTGACGTGTGAAAATTTGGGCCTACGTTTTATTCTCCGCTGCTTAGTTTTAGGACTGCGCTCCTTGCGGTCCGACCCGTTTAGGGCGGATCTGTATCAGTCTGATGTGAGAATGTAATTACCAAACTCGTGAAATGGTAATAAAACACATTTTTAGTCCCATTATGGAAGTGGAGCGCTTCACTAGAGTAGGCAATCAGAGACCGTACCAAACCGGCACCAAGATGAAGACCAACGAAGAGGGTGTCCCTTGACGTAGCGAAGAATGCCCTTGACCAGCGCGAGATGCGGCTTGCGAGGATCATGCATGATGAGGCACACCTGCTGAATGGCATAACCTAAGTCAAGGCCATGTCAGCTTGAGGTACTGCAAGGCTCCAGCAAGGCTCCGGTATGCGGTCGGGTTAGCAACAGGGGCGCCATCAGTAGTGGAGAGCTTGGCACAAGTGTCAACAGGGGTCCACGTAGAGTGACACCCGGCCATGCCTGCTCGCGAAAGGTCGGTGGCGTACTGCCACTGGGACAGGAACAGACCGTCTGTGGAGCACGTGACAGAGATGCCGAGGAAGTGATGAAGATCAACAAGATCCGTCATGGCGAACTCATCATGTAGACGAGCAGTGACGTGCTATAGCAAGGATGGTGAAGACGCGGTCAGGACGATGTCGTCGACGTAGAGCAGCAGGTATGCGACACTATCTCAATCTTTGTATACAAAGAGAGGTGTCGGAGGCCGAGGCGACGAAGCTGAGGTGACGCAGATATGTAGCGAAGCGCTGGTAGCCACGCCCGAGGTGCCTGCTTCAAGCCGTACAGAGACTTCTGCAACAAGCAAACGTGGTCTAGTGCAGACTGGTCGACGAAGCCGGAAGGCTGCTGGCAGAAGACTGTCTCCTCCAGGTGACCATGAAAAAAGGCGTTCTTTACGTCCAACTGGTGAATAGGCCAGGCGCGAGAAGGTGATGCTGAGGACGACGCGGATCATGGCCGGCTTGATCACTGGACTGAAGTTCTCGTTGTAGTTAATGCCAGGTTGCTGCAAGAAGCCTCGGACCACCAGCGGGCAAGCGTCCCACCAGAGTGGAACTTATAGTTGAAGATCCACTTGCCCGTGACCACATTAGCGCCGAGCGGTCTGGGAGCAAGGCGCCACAGTCTCGTTGTCGATCAAGGCATGGTACTCGGTCGGTCATAGCAGCGCACCAATTTGGATCGGCGAGGGCGCTGCAATAGTTGGACGGCACCAAGGAGATGGACGTGGCCACGACGCTGAGGTTCATCGACACCACTAGGCGGCAAGAGGGAGCCGGTCTGAGAGCGGGTGACGATGCGACGTAGGGGAGCGCCAAAGAGGGCGGCGCCCTGCATGGGGCGAAGCGCCGGTGTCAGGGGCCGAAGTGTTGTCGTGGACGGCACGACTGGTAGGCGACTGAGCATATAACAATGCATGCACGTTGTCGGGGCGCGGCCAACGTGCGTACACGATGCCGAAGGGTCCTGCAGGTGTAGGTGACCTGTCTGGTGGGTCTATTGGCTCACCCAAAAAAGGAGCCGCTCCAGCCAGCCCGCCCTGAAGGATTGCCGCCGGCCCGCCCGGAGGACCAGCCGCCGGGGCCACGCCTCGGGGTGACGGCCGGAGGCACGACCAGCCTGCCCTGAGGGCCATCCCTTAGGGCCAGTGCTGCGTTGTCGACGTCAAGGGCCGCAGGTGGCGTTGCGACTGGAGGTGGGGACTGCGGTTGCTCAACGTTCGGAGAGAACAAAGCTCCCGTGGTAGGGCGCGGTCGCTTGACGTCCAACATGGACAGGGGCTGCCGCGGACGGTCCGACATAGGGTGCCAAATGATCCTCAAACTCGACGAGAATGTCAAGTCAGGGAGAACCTGTAGAAGAGAAGGTGAAGGGAAAGATAGACTCATCGAAAACGGCATGTCGGGACATGAAGACACGTCGAGTAGTGAGGTCGAGACACCGGTATCCCTTATGTGCAGACGGATATCCAATGAATACACAAGCGGTTGAGCGGTGCGCTAGCTTGTGGGGAGCCGTCGCAGACAGGTTGGGATAACAAAGACAACCGAAAACACGAAGGTGCTCAGGGTCTGGGGCAGTGCCATAGAGAATGTTGTAGGGTAAGCGGTCGTGGATAGCGGAGGAGGGCCGGCGGTTGAGGAGGTAGGTGCTGGTGGCGAGCGCCTCAGCTCAATAAGGTGCCAGCATGGATGCCTGAAGGAGAATAGTGCGAACAGAATTGTTGAGGGTGCGGATAATGCGCTCAGCTTTGCCGTTCTGAGAGGAGGTGCAGGGACAAGAAAGCCGGAGGAGGATGCCGTGGGAGGCCAGGAAGGAGTGCATGGCATTGTTGACGAACTCAGAGCCATGTGCTCAAAAACTTTAGATTTGCGCTTCATAGGAAACGTCCAGGAAAAGTGATTGTGATCGTCTAAAATAACAAGATAATATAAGGCACCGGATGTACTCGCAACAAGAGAGGTCTAGACATCACAGTGAACGAGTGCAAACAGTGCGGATGTAGACGACTGGGAACTAGTGAAAGGTAAACACACATGTTTGCCTAAGCTGACAGGCGTGGCAAAGAGAGCGATCTAGCTTATTACATGAAATGACTCTAGGCTGCTGTAAACTAGCTAGGACGGTAGGAGCTAGATGACCAAGACACTGATGCCACACGGTGGGGGGGACGGCGAGGTGGGCATGGGCGGTGCTGGCGAAGGCGACATCAGGGAACGTGTAGAGATCGTCGTCGCTAGCACAGCGAAGAATCTAGCGCCTTGTCTGTAGGTCCTTGATAGAAAAACCAACAGGGTCAAATTCAAAGGAAACTAGATTATCACGAGTGAACTGTCGTACAGAAAGAAGATTGTGAATGAGGAAGGGAACAACGAGAACGTTGTTGAGAGAAAAATTGTAGTGTCGGATGGATGGCAAGACCTTGAGCAGTGACAGGTATGGTGTTGCCCAAGTTCAAGAAATCGCTACGCGTTATGCGTGCGCTGGAGCAAGGGAAAAGAGAAAAGAGTAAGCGTGCATAAGCGTGATTAAACGCGATTAAGCGTTTTTACTAATATTGCAAAAAAATAAAAAGGGGGTTTTCAAGAGCTCTTACGGAAGTAATTTCTTCCTTCTGGCCACCTTTTCTGGAGTACAGGCGTATAGCAATCCATAGAGGAACATAAAATTACTTGAATAGCAAGGGTGTCGACAAGCAGTCCCGGCAGACAAGTAGGCTGGCAGCGGGGAGGCGCACCCGTGGAGAGGCTCAACCACGGGGAGGTAGGCTAGTGGTGGGGAGGCACAACTGTGAAGAGGCATGGCCGCAGCGGAGAAGCGCGACGAAGGCAGGCAAGCACGGCCACGGCAGACCAGAAGGGTGTGGCGGACGACCAGGGCGAACGTGGCGAGGCACGACAAAGAGGCGGCAGGCCGGATGAGATGCAAAATAACGGCGGCTCTGGATTGGGATTGTGCAGCGGCACACTAATCCGGTAATCCAGCTGGGACTGGAGGCGCGCCAAATTTCCCAAGAGGACCAATCTTTCCCGGGCAGCCGCCCTCTTTTCGCACCCGCTGTGGACCACGCGGACAATTTCCACACTATTGTGCGCATGTTCCGCGCGATTACGCGGCGGCGCATGATTACACGCTCGATTAAGCAGTGCCCGGCGATTAATTGAGCTATTAAGTGGTAATCGATGCGCTGACCTTTCATGTAGCGCCTAATCGCGATTAATCTCGCGATTAATCGCGAATTTCTTGAACCTTGGTGTTGCCATTGCCTATGTTAACCAAATTGTGATGAGGGGAGTAGGAGAGAAGTATACCATCCGACGATGTCATGTGGGAGGTGGCGCCGGTGTCGAGGACCTAGGGAGAGGAGCCCTGAAGCTACATCTGTTGGAAAGCAGCCACAAGGCTAGCCTGATCCCACGAGTGGGTCGGCTAGGGCTGTTGCCACACCGGGGGAGCCGGCTAGGGCTGTTGCGGCGCGAGGACCGACTGCCACGACTGTGGCACTGGAGAGACCTGGGCACCGGTGAACGCAGTGTGAGCCTGCAAGTAGTAGCCGAGGGGGCAGGCGCCAGGCAGGAGCAGCAGGAGGGGCGCTCCACGGGTTGAAGCAAACCCATGGGCCGGCAGGACGAGGCCCCTGCGTCAGCTGCTGCTGGCCATGCGGCTGCTGTTGCTGTCCGCGGGACTGGCGACCTTTGCCCTTGCCCTTGTCGCACCCGCCACCGCCAGAGCCGAAGCCGCTAGTGTTGCGGGGGACGCCGGGAGGTGCACTGAGAATGCTCGACGTCGTGAGGGCCGACGGCGCCCCGCAACCATCGGAACAGGCGCCTCCATCACTGGTGGCAAAGCCGGTGCCGGCAGCGAGGAGGGCGGTGGCCTGGGCGACCTTCACTTCGTTGGCGAGGCAAAGTTCCTTGAGCACGAGCATGTTGCGAGCGTCGTTGAAGGTGGGCAAGCGGCTTAGCGTTGACGATGTCATCGGCGTTGTTGGCGTAGCGAGGGTTAAGGCCACAGAGGAGGTTCAGGACGAGCTGTGGTTCGTCGACAGCTGAAACCGACGTCACGCAACACGTTAGTCTTCATCTTCTTGCAATAGTCGGAGACGGAGAGGTCCCCTAAGTCAAAGAGTGGAACTCGTGACTCAGGAAGACAACTGCGTGACTCCTTGTTGGCACCGAAGAGATCCTTGATGGCGGTCCAGAGTTGTTACACAGTCTGGTCCTCCACCATGGTGAAGTGGAGGACTTCGTCAGTAACGGTGCTGAACATGCAACTGCGACCGCAGCAGTCCACCTAGACCCAGGAGGCGTCGTCGGGAAGGGGATTGCTGCCATCAATGTGCCGGAGATGCCCGAACTTGCCGCACATCGACTTGAAGGAGGACCACTTGGTGTAGTTAGGGTTCTTCAGGTCGAGGGTGATCGGGATGTGGGAGCGGGCAGTGAAGACGGGCGTAGTAGAAGAGGACTAAGCCTCTGAGGTGCCGTTGCCGACGGTGGCCGAAGAGGTGGAGGATATGGTGGGGGCCATGCCAACTGCAGTAGAGATGAGGCGCGGCTGGCAGAGGAGGTGGGTGCTGTTACGAATGAGGGAGAATAGTTTGTATTGAGGCCCAAAAGGGATATATATAAGATGGTACATGAGGTAACCCTAGATACTAGGATATGACTATACTACCCTTAACCCTCCCCCCCCCCTCAAATGCAACGTGAATGCAGAGTGGTACTGAGTACATGAGTTGAAAGAGAATAAGAAAAACACTAATACAAGACTAATACATCCAAAGTCCTAAAACAACAAAGATGTCGTCGAGGCGTGTAGCTCTTGAACATGTCTTGTAGAACGATCTCCTCCACAAGTGGTGAACAACCAAGTCTTCACAAATCAGTACGTCAACTCTTCAAACGGGAAGCTTGCTTTGGAGACTTTGAACTTGACAATATATGAGATGTGTCAAACCAAACCAAATGGATGATGGATAAACCATTGCAACAAGACAGCAAGCAATGGGTCTTGATGACGATGAAGACGGCCATTGGTCATGACGTGTAGCAAGATGGCTACGAAAGGGACGAAGAGGGCAAGATCGTATCAAGAATGATGACAAAATTAGTTGAGTTGACGTGACTCAGCTAACCATAGTACGTAAGGATGATTGGTTGATTGACAGTGAATTTGTGGACTTGCATAGCTTTGACGAATTGGAGGAATGCAATTGGACTTGGATCGACACTGCACTTGACACAGATGCAATGGAATTTAGAAAATAGGCCTCAACACACTATAGCAGCAGTGGAACAAACCAAATAGGGGATAGCAGCAGCACAAAACTCCTCCAGCATGAGTGCTGGACAGAGAATAGAGCACCATGGCAGCAGAACAGAGCACCTTGTAGCATGTGGCCGCGATAGGCAGTGAATAGCAGAGCAGGACCACCGCAGACAAGACTTGGATGGACACTACGGATGGGTGGAGACGGGCGGACAGAGTGGATGGACGCGACTCCCCCACGACGGGAAGAGAGGGGGCAGCCGGGACGGGCGAAGAGCAGCGGGCGCAGCCGCGATGGGCGGCTGCGGAAGGCACACGCGACGGAGCTTGCGGGTGGGAGGCAAGGCCGCGACCAGCCACCGTGACGGGCAGGGGCGAAAGGGCCATGGATGCGCTGCCGATAGCGGCGACGGAAGGGAGCGGACGCGCGACATGCGGCGACGAGGAGTGGCGGCCGCTGGCGAAGACGGCACCGCGACGGGCGGCGCGAGATCGACGGGGACGACCGCGATGGGCGGGGATGAGTGGTGGCTGCGGGCAGGAGGGACCGCAGGATGGTAAATCAGCCGGCGACGGCTGCTGCTGCTCCAGAAATACCGATGGAGATTGATTTGCTGCTGCTGCGACATGAACTGAAATGATTGGAGGAAAAAAAAATAGATCGATGTTGCTGCCTAGGAGAAGAGATCCATCCCCTCCCGGGGGCAGCGCAGCGAAGGGTGGCGGTGGCTGGATCTAAACCTAGAGCTGTGATACCATGTTACGAATGAGAGAGGGAGAATAGTTTGTATTGAGGCCCAAATGGCATACATATAAGATGGTACATGAGGTAACCCTAGATACTAGGATATGACCATACTACCCTTAACAGGCGCGGCACAGGGAAGAGGGCCGGCGACAGAACCTACAGGGGCGCGGCATGGGGAGAGGAGGCGGCGGCGTGGCTCGGGATAAGAGGCGGCAGCGCGGCACAGGGAGAGGAGGCGACGACGCGGCTCAGGGAGGGCGGCGCGACGCGGCTCAGGAAGGCGGCGCGATGTGGGGAGGGACCGCGGCAGCTAGGGGGTGCCGGGTGGGGTGGTGACCGGCGGCTGGGCATGACACCGGATTAGGGCAGCGGAAGGGCCAAGACTAAAACCTAGTCTCGTGATACCATGTAGAGAATTAGATTGGAACACCACACACCCTAGGATGGTGGTGACATTCATATATATAGCCCAATACGGCTTGGAGTACAAGGCAAGTAAAATACAAAGAGATATGTCTATATACAGCCTAGTCAGACTATATACTATAACAAGCGACACAGCATGTCATGACCAGGATGACCAAGACTGTCAATGCCATAGGGTGGAGGAGGTAGTAGCAGCAGCATGGAGAGCCAATGGTGGAGGTGCCGATCCTGGCAGACAAAAAGGGTGTAGGGTCCAGAGCTATTGCACATCGCGATCACATTCTGAGATTGAAGATCCTTAATAGAGCAACCAAAAGGGTCAAACTTGATGGAACAGGAATTATCAGTAGTGAAACGACGAACAGAAATAAAATTTAATCATGTGAAGTGCAACAATAACATGAAGACATAGCGGCGCATCTTCACCGTCGTAAAGCATCTTCTACGCTACAGCGCCGGAACAGTGGACTACGGGATCATCTACCCTAAGCATGGCGGAGGGAAGGTAGAGCTCATTGGGTACAGCGACAGCGACATGGGAGGAAAAGTCGATGGAAGGAAGGCACTTCAGGCATGCTCTTCTTTCTCGGCGGGTGCCCCATCTCTTGGCAGTCGCAGAAGTATAGGATCGTCGCCCTCTCCACATGCGAAGCAGAGTACGTTGTGGCAGGGACAGCGTACTCCTGGGGAGTTTGGCTCAGGCGGTACTGAAGGTGGACAACAAGTCCGCCATTGATTTAGCAAAGAGCCCCGTCCCTCTACGACAGGAGCAAGCACATCGACATACGTTTCCACTTCATCAAGGAGTGTGTGGTTGGAGGGTGGATTGTCCTTAGGCATGTTGAACCTGGTCAGCAGCTCGCGGGCATACTCAGCAAGCCACTGGGCCAGAAACGCCCTTGTGCAGTTGATGGTCAAAGGTTGGAGTTGAGGAGATCAAGCTAGAGGATCAAGCAAGCACTTGCTGATTAGGTGAAGAATGGTTGTCTTAAGCACCCAGCACTTGCTTTATGTATCTTAGTAGAAGCTAGTGCTTCATAGAGTAGGAGCTAGTGCTCTGCAGATGGAACAGGCCATACTTCGGCGGTGGTCTTTCGTACCATGCTGTACAGAGCATGGGAATAGTTGTAGAAGGTATGAGTAGAGCTACAATAGCAGTAGTTGCTAGTTGTTGGAGTAGGTGTACTCCGTGTGTACTAGCATTCACTTTGCCTCTATAAATTAGAAAGAGCAGCAAGCTGCAAAGCAGTTCAGCAGCACCAAAGAACTTGGTGTGTTCTGTTCTCTTCTTCCCCCAATCGCGTGAGTTGTGTGTGCGCAGTAGGAGTGAAGTAGCAGCTGCCCAAGCTGCTGTGTGATCCTAGATTGGGCTAACAAAAACAGGATCATAATTTTAAGCGTAAACAAACCTTCGTGTGCGGCCAAAGTTGATTTGGAGAAACATGAATTATGCAACCACCATTACCAGCCTCCCACTCAACTACAAAGTGAACTGTAGGCACAACAAGATAACTAAACCACAAGCTCATCAAACCTACAGCTTCAATCCTGAAAGTTTTCCTCAGCTGTTCCAATAGCCTGTGTCTACTACCTTTTCTTGCGGAACGTAAATTCATCTCTTCAGATGTCACTTTTTCATCCCACTTGGCATCAGGTTTGACACCGATCAATCTCTGCATGCCAGAAGAAAATGTACGGGCATTTGAAAGTCGTTGTAAATCTGAGACAAGCCTGTGTATACTCGCAGCCTCAACAGTGTGATAAGTCAAAACAACCCCTTCGTCATCAAAAGTGATATGTGCATCTATATCAGAAGTGTTCACTATGCAAACACCAATACCCCATTCAGTAGTAATGCTGCCTACATGGACTTTCCAGAGCGAACCATAATATAGGTCGTTGATCCTAACATCCCAAGACATACATCCAGTTTTACCAAGGCGTAACCATACATCTTTCCACGAATTCTCTTTAAGAAAGGGTAACCGCAGCCGGAGATTAGAGGATGATGTCCACAGACCTACTTCTTCTGCATATGGGATGCCAAGAGAATCCATCTGAGAAGTTAGTTGAGCATATTTGATGCAAAGCGAACAGTGTTTTATGACATGACAAAATACAGAAGCATAAATAGCTGATGTAACACAATGATTTTCTTCTGTAAACATATTTCCATATGTGAGAGTTTTTCCATATTGCATGCTGGATGAATATTCCTTAGGAACACCATCCCTCATATGCTCTGGTATTTTTCTTCGTTTTCTTGGTCCATCGCTGAGTTTGGATTGTTGCAATGATGGGATATTTAATAAAATTTCTGAAAGAGATCGTTTTCTAGAAGGCCTTCCAAATTTCGTAGAGGAGATATTTGACAAAACTGCAAGTGTCAAAGAGGATCTCAAAAAGATCAACAACTTGTTAGAAATTAGCAATTTAGTATAGACAGACAGGTATTTGGATATCAGAGAGATAAATGTAGCAAGTTGTCAAGAAAAAAATGGAAGGTACCACCTTGGCCATTTGAAGAAACAATTTGGAGAGATCTACCTCCATGCACAATGTAATGGCCTCCTGAAGATCTCAATGAGCTAAGATCATGGCTAGACTTAGAGTTCAATGAAATGAATGGAGTTCTGGCAGGGCCTGAACTGGAAAGAGTACCTTTTACATGATTCAAGTTACTCAGCAGATCACTGCTCAAGCTTAAACCAGGTGTAACTTCAGAAGTATTAATGCCAGAATGTATAATGTTTCCATACAACAAACTATAAGGTGGCAAAAGTTGTTTTTCTGTGGTTGAAGAACTTGGATGATGCTCAAATACGTCATCAATAAGAGAAGAAAACGAAGGCGGCAATGAAGGCATTAAAGGCAGAAGGTTGTCATTTCCTTGTTGCATGAGCGAACCCTCAATACTTTGGTTGTAGTTAATCATGTCTTTTAGAGCCTTCCCAGTATCAAATAGGTTCACACTATATTTGTCTTCACCTGTTTGCATACGGCTAATGTCAACAGCACTAAACCTTATAGCCTGATTAGCATCAGTTGTAGCATCAGCATTAGACTTGTTACTTCCATCAGTCTGTGTCTCGAGCAAATGAAAAACAGGCCTAAGGTCATTATCAAGTTGTATCAAGAGATAATAGGCATTTGTGCACTGAGGAAACCCCAGGACCATAAAATCTGAACCATATAACACGGATTTTGGAATCTTTAGAGTAATCTGAGACTGAGAGTAAACCTGAAATAGCATGAAAAATTAAGAATTTACCATTTTTTGTATATTAAGAATCAAAGAATAACCTGACATGTTATAGCAAGGTGGTTAATTGTTCATGAACAGACAATTGAATGGCATATAGCACATAAAAGTTTGCAAGGTTCACACTATGGAAGGTGCCTTAACAGATAAATATAGTGCTAAGCCATTCACTGTTTTCTACTAAAACCAGCTGCCCCAAATATAAGAAAAATGGTGGTATTGAAATAATACTCGGTGGTAGATATGTATATCAAGATGTATAATATATGTATAGGACTCTTGCTTTGTCCTTAGTCCTATTAGGGAGTCTTGTACCTCTATATATTCAGGCCAAGAGACCCTGTATTGCATACAAGTGCTATTCATAACATTGTAGTGAGAGCCACAACTAGGTTTAGGTTTTTCATCTAGCTTTGATCCTTGCGTTGCACTTGCGTCGCCATCAATTTTTTCAGATCTGCTCGTTGTGGTGCTCTTATTTTTGAGCAATGCGTCAATATGCTGTTGGTGGCTGTTCTTGCCACCCGCTGTCTACAGTTGTGGCCGGCAGTTCCCTTCTCTGGGCGGTGCTCCGTATCTTCTTGGAGGTCGCCGCCCGAAGCCGTCCAACTGTCCGCCCTGCCCGCCCACTCTCCGCCTTGTCCGGCAGCACCCTAGCGCCCACCCGCTGTCCACCTCATCTAGCATTGACCAGTGCCAGCCTGCCCACCACCCAGCGGCTCGCCTCCACGCGCCCGGCTCTCTTGCTCATAGTGGGCTTCTATTATAGGCCCTTCTTGAGTGCCGTCCACAGCGGGCTCGTCTTCGAAGGCCTGCATGCCGTCCGACAGACAAGGCGGTGCCTCGCCACAGACCGCCTAGGGCCTCCGCTGGCAGCCAGGCCTCCCGATTCAGGGCCTCAGCGCTCAGTGCATGTGGCATGACCGGGTCAGCTGGTCGTCGTGGCTTCCCACAGGATGTGTCGTTCGACACGGAACAGATGGCTTTGACCTGCTTGCCGCAACGAAAAACCAGATCACATGCACAGACCTCGCATTGCCCGCATCAGTTTTCTGCCTTCTTCAGACCTGTGGGCGGCGTTTTGCTCAGCGCACATGTGGCTGGGGTTGATGCCCTCCCTCCCTGGCATCCAGGATGGCCAAGAGTTCGGCAAACAATGGGCTGCCCTCAATGAAGGGGGCTGGCTGGGTGGACTTTGATGGGGACCAGGGGGTTCCCAATCTTCCGTCAGGTGGAGATAACTATCGATTTGGCGGAGACACGACACTCACGATCCGGCTTCCAATCAACACGATTCGAACCCTGGACACAAACTCAGAACTACGGACTCTGAAACCGAAATTGTGCAAAGGCTAACGTCGTGGTTGTAGGTATGGATTTTTTTTTTGGCTTTTTCGTGGACCTGTGGGACGAAACGAAACTAATCTACTAAGGATAAATGCAGGCAAACCTGACGGTAAACCTTACTCTGAATACCACTTGATGGGGACGGGGATTCCCGATCTTCCATCAGGTGGAGATAACTATCGATTTGGCAGAGGCACGACACACACGATCCGGCTTCCAATCAACACGATTCGAACCCTGCAAGCAGCACCACGTCTCCTCTGGTTATCAACCGTGCACACAAGGTTGACCTCGCCACGAAGGATTATCCCTGCCTGCGAATCGAAGAACACAAGCAAGAACACGATAGATGCAAACTGAATTTGCGAATAGAAAGATTAATCACACGAATTGGGGTCTCACAAACCGGAGTATTCTCCACAGCAAAACTGTTCAACGACAGATTAATCTAAGCAAAACCCATCTAATCTAATGACGGCTACAGAATATATAAAGAAGATGGCTAAGGCGGCGACCAAGGGAGTGGCCGAGCAACCCTAGGGCTTACAAGGCCTTCAGGCCCAAAAACTGGTGTGGGACAAATTTCCGACGTCATCTTGTGACGGCGATTCCAGTCAACTCCGACCGAATTTTGAGGTGGGACCACCTGGGTTGGAAAGCATATCTCCTTAGCTTTCCACCGATATGTAGAACGTCCAAAACAGAGCCCGTATGTGGCCTGGACGTCCGTTTTCGTGAGGTCTGCTCCAGCAGTCCGAACCAGTCTCGCGAATAAATTGGACCTCAAGTCGGATTGGGCTTCAAACTCAATCTTCGCTTGGGCTTTGGTCGTATGCGCATTGGTCATGTTCTCATCAGACTTGAAGGCAGCATTAACTTTCGGACTTATCCTCGCATGCTGTGGAGTCCTTTCAGCCCAAAATGTGGTCACGTGGTGGCTTTAGGTGGAAGCAAGAGAAGCTGTTGTGGTGCTCTGTCTTTCTATGCCTTAAGATGGGGGCCAGCAGCAGCTAAGACGTACATCAAAATAAGGGATTTAGATTTGTGCTATGTCTTAGTCGAGAATACACAAATAGGCCGAGATATAGAAGGCTTATTTTTAGGTGATAGGTTTAGGTCCATTCCAGTCAAGTCATCCCACATTGCTGCAGCTTGAGGTCAAGCTGCTCAAAAAGGGGAGTAATGTAATGGGCAATAGGCCAGGCCCTTGAGTCAGGCCGATGCTACAATAGGACGCTACAGTAAGCTCGGCGCTGTAGCGGGATCCCGCAGGGTTGATTAGATATAAGGATAGGGATAGTTTTAGAGGTAAGTATTAGTAGATGAGATCTATTCCTCAGGGGTCAAGTAAACCCTCTCTATATAACAATATGAGTTAAGCAATAGATCATGATCCTCACACTATTCTCTCTACACCATCGCTGGCACCCAATCCCCCCCCCCCCACCAAGCCTAGACCCCGCGGTCAAGGTATTTATCCCCAATGAACTGGGGTTCATGACATACTCCTTGGCTGCTTTTATAGACCAGCCGCTTAACAAATTCCCTAACAAATCTTATCCAAAATAAGTATGGCTTTTAGCTACTGGCAGGCAAAGAAAATGCTAAGCGCTAATAAAACACAAAAAAAACAGGTTTAGAATATAAACAGGGGGGAACAAAAAAAATACTTGCTGTATATTATGATGACAACCTTAAGACCCAGAAGCCTTCCAATTGCAGCAAATTGGTGGAGGATGCTCCTGGTCCTTAAGTTCACAAAAACCTCACTTGCTGTTAGACTCCCTTTGTTTAGAGCTTGTTCAAATTCTGACAGCGCAGAAGGTAGTAAGATATTTTCGGATGATTGAAGTAGGAGGCGGCCACTCCTATTGTGGGGAGAAATAAGCAACAAATTGTAAGTAAAGCAATTGACTGGGGAAGAATATATAAATAGGTGGAGAGTTTATCTTTACTATTTGATGTGCTCCATAAGTCCCAGAATCTTATGCACACATAGAGGCTCTGAGACAAAAAGAGGTGAAGAGTTCTCTTCAAGCTCTGATAAGAGTTGAAGTAGTGCCTAGGCCGTGGGCAGCCAGCCTAGATACCTAGACAATCATCATGACGGCAGTACAGCATGGGTCTTTAAAGTATACCTGGACACTTCTCTAACTTTTATTTTGAAAAAAACGCCAGATAGCAACAAGCTAAAAGCTTGGAGTCAAATATGTAGTACTGTATCAACTTGGACAGAAAAAACTAGGTTGGGACGTCTAAGTAGCATAGAGGCTGCTAATATTAATCTGTGTGCTCTTGTCTTCTTGAAGAAGCAGCTTAAGGAGCTCTGCTCCATGTATCCTAGGAGGCCATACTGGCCGTAGTAGTTCGCAAGTGGAGGCATGGCTCATACAGCCATTTGTACCTGCTCCACCTAATAGGTATGGGTATAGTGCCAAGTAGTGGCAGCAGTAGTAGCTAGTAGTTGGTGGCAAAGGCCATACTGTACAGTATACCTTCCCTCTATCTCTAGTATGTAAAGAACCCAATGGGAGCAATGGAATTTAGTTCAGTTCCCGAACTCACTCTTCTTCCTCACCAAGTCACTCAGTGTTGTGTGTTGAAGCTGTGAGTGTTGTGTGTGCACTGACTCGGGCTAACAGTGGCATCAGAGCCCAGGTGGAGCTTCGGTTCTTACGGCCATGTCGCGAGTGACGCGGTCCCAGTCGCCTAGACACAGGGAGCGGCGAGGCGGCGGAGGCGGCACCCTAGTCATCCAAAAGATGGTGTGGGACGTTGGAGGCAGTGTACCATACCCAGTTCTCACCCGCACCGACTACGATAACTGGGTGGTGATGATGAAGGTCATGCTCCAGGCGCGCGGGCTGTGGGAGGCGGTTGAGGCCAGCACCACCAAGCGACAAGAGGACCGGTGGGCGATGAAGGCCATCCTCCGTGCCGTCCCGCTGGAGATGCACCAGTCCCTGGGTGCAAACAAGTCGGCGAAGGAGGACCTGCAACAGCCTCAAGAAGATGCGCGCCAGCTCCGGGCTGGTGAATGCGGGCAAGAATCCCAGAAACAGATCAAAGGAGGGCTAATTTTAAATGAATAAATAATTGGTACTTCGTAGTACTATATGAGACATTTAATTCATATAAAACTTAGATTGTTGTACTATTTTTCGTTTGTTGGGCAAAAAATGAATATAATAACTTGGACTAATAGGCTACTTTCCATTTGTTAGACAAAAAAATACATAGGGTATACTGGAATTGTAGGGCTGCAACCAGGGCTGCAGCCCCCCCAGCCCCCCATGTAGCTCCGCCCCTGGCTGTGGCGGGAGTTGGAGCTCCTGGAGTTCAAGGATGGGAAAGGAGTCGAGGACTTCTCACTACGCCTCATGACCTTGGTGACGCGGCTGAAGGGGCTCAGCCAGGAGATGGAAGACGTGGATGTCGTCGCCAAGTTCCTGCGCGTCGTGCCGCCCAAGTTCTCCCAGCCGGCGCAGTCGATCGAGACGTTGGTCGACCTCGACACTCACGATTGAGGATATCGTGGGCCGGTTCAAAGTCTAGGAGGATCGGCAAGTGCTGGAGAAAGGGGAGCGCATGTACCTGGCGGAGGACGACCGTAGAGGCTCCTTTGGTTCGAGTCATGGCGGCGGCCAAAGCCGCGGGCGCGGAAAGACGTGAAGGAAGGGCGACGGCGACGCGCGCAGTGACACGCGCGACAGCAAGGCGGACACGTGCGACCGCAAAGCAGGCACACGCGATGGCAAGGTGGACACGCGTGACGGGAGACCGAACACGCGGCGCATCTCCTACCGCGACCGCTGCCGCAAGTGCGGCGAGAAAGGCCACTAGGCCCGGGATTGCAGAGCGCCTCTCTCCAAGAGGTGGAAGCGGAGACAAGTGAAGCGGCTCGAGCTCGACGAGCCGCGCGTGCAAGTGGTCCTGGGTGAGGAGGAGAAGCGGCGGAGACGGAACAGAGGAGATGGTACTTCGACTCTAGGGCCAGCGGACCACATGACGGGGCAGCGAGAGGACTTCGTCGAGCTATACTCCGCTGTCACTAGCTCCGTGAAGTTCGGCGACGGATCGATGGTGACCATCCGTGGGCGTGGCACGGTCATCTTCAAGTGCCAGAACGGCGACCACCGCGCGCTCACAGATGTCTACTACATCCTACAGCTGCACACGAGCATTGCAAGCCTCGTGCAACTACACGAGAGGGGTTGTGAGGTCCTGATCAAGCACGACGTGCTCACCATCCGCGACAAGGAGCTCCATTTGCTTGCCAAGGTGAAACGGTATGCTTGGCGGCAATGAAGGAGGACGAAGCATGGTTGTCGCATGCCCGGTTCAGGGACCTCAATTTCGAGGCCCTGGCCAGGATGTCACGTGAAGGAATGGCGTGCGGGATGCCGCGGATCGAGCACATCAACAAGCTCTTTGACAGTTGCTTGGCTGGGAAACAGAGTAGGAGCTCATTTGCAAAGAAGGCCAAGTACCGCGCCGGCGATCGACTTGAGCTCGTGCACAGTGATCTGTGCGGGCCAATCTCGCCGGCGACGCACGGCGGGAGGAAGTACTTCCTTCTGTTGGTGGACAACTGCACGCGGTACATGTGGCTCCGCTTGCTGTCAAGCATGGATGAGGCGCCAGAGGCGATCAAGCACTTCCAAGCGACGGTGGAGGATGAGATAGGCAACAACCTGAAAGTGTTGACCTCACAACCCCTCTCGTCTTATTCAAAAATTTTCATAATTATCATTTATTTTCGTTGTGATTTAGTTTAACATATAATATACTTCACCTATGATTTGAAATTTTCCATATTTTCGAAAAAAATTTGAATAAGACGAGCCGGTCAAACTTGATGTCAAAAAAATAAAACGACCCATAAATTGGGATAGATGGAGTAGTATATTTGTAGGTACATAATTTTATATGGACCAATAGCGTTGTAATTTTAGGATAAAAGTTTTGATCATAAACTTATAGTATATTTTTAGGTACATAATTTTATATGAACCAACAACGTTATAATTTTAGGATGAAAGTTTTGATCATAATTTTATAGTATATTTGAAGGTACATTATTTTATATGGACCAATAACATAAACAATTTAGGATGAAAGTTTTGATCATAACTTTATAGTATGTTTGTAGGTACATAATTTTATATAAACCAAAACTTATGATTACAATGCTACAAGTAAATAAAAAACTATCATAAAATGAGGCAAACATGCGAAGGAAACAACATTATATCTACAAGACTTAATTTTATAATAAGACAAACATGAGAAGGAAAAATATATATACTTGTCTCGTCGGGATCACGTTGGAACCAAATGAGGCAGAAACACGCCACGTGTTGGGCTTGAACGCACGCAAAAGAAAACGGAAAAAAACAGCATGCTTCCGAAAACGGCACAAGCACACTATACACATATGGAAGTTGTGCAGAGTCGGTCGATGGGTCGCTCGCATGGAAAGAAGTGATCGGTAGTGAAACTGATATAGTATCGATGGCAACCTTTGGAAAAAAAGAAGCAGAACCCCGTATATCTGAGTGAACATGATCAAAAGAACGCTTAGACTCACTGGAATGATAGGGAAGTTGAATCTACTTTCCTAGACGATAGCCTTGACACTGAGCTAAGGACTCATGACTCGAAACGAACCTAAGAGACCACGACGAATCAAACTGGACAGACGAGAGCCACACAAATGACCCAATCGATGATGCCACTGAGCGAAGGACAAGGTGGACGAAGCAACCAAAGAGGATCCAACACGACTGGCAGGGGCAACCGAAGGTGGACGAAGCCAGTCAGCCTCCGAAAGACGCTGAGAATCACGACGACGAGGACCAGTACCAACTAGGCGACCCGTGTGACGATCCTAAACGTAGCAAAATTCAAAATCAAGGATAACAAGACAACCATGATCAGTGAGCTAGCCAGCGGACATAAGCTGTATGGTCAAATTAGGTACATACATGGTTATTAAGGCGTCGCCTAGTCGTCCTGGCGGTTTTTGAATCTAGGCGTCGAGGTCGCCGCGGCAGTCCGGCGTATGGCATCGCCTGGGCACGGTAAGTCGTCGCCTAGGCGTCGATTCCCGCTAAGGCGGGCGCATTGCCTCTGCGCGCGCGGGGGGCAAATGGCGTGCGCGGGAAGCGATGAGAACGGCGCGCGCCGCCGTCCGCCTCAATCCAACTCCGCCCGCCAGCCACCCTTCTACAATCCTAGCTTCGCATCTCCTCTGTGCCTCTGCTCCTCTAAGCCCACTGGCCAGCGCCTCCAAGATCCTTGCTTGCTGCCGCAGAGAGAGAGGGTAGGAAGGAGAAAGGAAGGAGACCTGTCTGTTGCCTGCTCGCCCGCCGCTTCCTGGTTCTCCCCTCGGCGGCGTGCCTCCATGCGGCACGGATCCTGCCTCCGGCGCGAATCGAGGCAAAGGCCCCACGTAGCCATGGCTCTGTCCCTACGAGGACGAGGCAGCGCATCGCACAGGGATGGGGACGAGGCCTCGCACGGGGACGCCAGGACGGGGCTGCAGCAAGATTGGGAGCCTGCGCGCCTGGAGTCACTCGATGGGAGCAGGCAAGGCCAAGCTGCCCACCGGCAGCCTGTGGGCCAAAGCACGAAGGGATTACTTGGGACACGTTGCCAGCCTAGAGTAAGTCTCATGTTTGTGTTGTCTGTTGGTGATTAGAAGTTTATGGAATTTTTTATGCTATAATTGTTTTGCTTTAACCGCTAATTCCACTGTTTCATGTGCTATTTTTACTGTTTTGTGCACTAGTTCTCTAGTCAGTATTATAATATATATTAAGATATTCGTATGGCGTCGCCTCGCCGTGCGCCTTATTCGCCTAGGTGGCCGGAAGGGGGTCACTCGCCGCACCTCGCCTTACCGCCTTAATAACCATGGGTACATATGAAACATTAGGGACCAGACAGGAAAAGATGAAGACAAAAGAGAGTGCCCTGCCAAGCAACAGAAAGAGGGGATGCATCGGCTGTATGAACGGTGAGAGAACGAGACGGAGAATGCATGGAAGAAAGATGGGTGCAATGAGGAGTCATATGAAAAGAAGCACCAGAATCAAGAATCCATGCATGAGTACCTGAAGTAGGAGGTGGTCCCTCAATGGAAGATTGAGAAGCAGCAGCATAGCCGGTTGAAGCCGAAGACAGAATCACAGAACCAGCACCTCCGGGGGTGAAGAGGCAGCAAGGTGACGAAGGAGCATGAGCATCTCCTGAGAAACTGAATCAGCAGAACTCCACTGAGAGTCTCTAGTGTTGGCACTACCACAGCAGAACTCCACTGAGAGTTTCTAGTGTTGGCACTTCCAGAACACTGTGAAGAACGGCGATCTTGAACCTTCAGCCTTCTTCCGATAATAAAAGGCCTCAACATGTCAAACTTTGCCACAATAATCGTAACGAAGAGTCGAAGACCACCGCCCCCTCCACATGCAGAGGAAGGGGGAGCCTGACGAAGGCAGAGATGGAGAAATACTAGGCAATCGAGGCACAGAAGCAGCAACCACCGAAGATGTCATGAAGCCAGTTGCACGAAGACGAGTCTTCTCGTTGAAAAGCACCAGCTAACAAGTAACGGGAAAACCACCACCTGAAGACAGGCGTGGAGGATGCTAGAGAACCGCAATTGTCGACAGCGAGAGCGTTGGGCAAAGGCGGCAAACAACGACGAGAACGCAGGGCAAAAGCAGCGCAAGTAGGAGGATTTTTTCTCTTTTTTTCTTTTTTTTTTTGTCTAAAGGATTACAGACACAGACGGGTCAAACAAAGGATAAGACCAGCTAGCGAGCGCCGGCGGGCAGAGAACCGTCTGTCAAACTGGCAGTGCTGGCAGAGTCGATGGTCAACCGACGAGAAGAGAGCCAGCTGGGAGGATGGCGACGAGCCGCACGAGCAGCCGCAGCAGGCGAAGAGCCACGACCGCGGGCAGACAGCCGGGAATCGTGCAGGCAAATGGCGGCAGGTCGCGGGTGCACAGCCACAAGGCATGCTGGAGGCCCCGGCGAGGAGTAACCGTCGCGAACAACACGCGCGAAGAGTTGTAACGGACGGTGTGCGACCGGGATCAATGGTGGAGGCGCAGATGAGCGTCAGCAGCGGACACGGGCACAGACGAGCGCCGGCGGCCAGAGAAGCAGGCGGCGGGCATGGGCTCGGACAAGAGACAGAGGCTGGAGGAGCCGCGAGGCCGGCCGGCAAGGACAAAGGCGACGAGTCGGACTGGATGGAAGACACGGGCGACGAAGTGATGGCAGCGGATTTCCTCGGGCGGACAATGATGAGCCCTCGAGGCGATGAGAGCAGCCACCAGTAAAGGATCAATGGGGTGCTCGGAAAGAAGAGCACGAATACAAGTCGATCCAAAAAAAGGCCGACGAATTTGGTGGAGAATCAAAGAGGAGATTGGATCGGAGGAAGAAACTGCGATGATCAGAAGAAAGGCCAAAGCAGTAGCCCCTATCCCAAAAAAATCAATTGGTGCAAGTGCAACACTAGAACCTATGCAGGAGAGGATAGAAAAACCTAACCCTAATTTTGGCTCTGTATGCCATATTATGAATAACACTTGTATTCATTATGAGACCCTTAGGCCAGAATATATGCACAAGTACAGGAGGGGATATATACACATAACCCCATATAATACAAAGGAAATACAAAGATATACAGATATATCTACAGATTCAATCTCCGTTGGCTTAATAGAATCTACGATTCTAACAACTTTGCTAGTAACCCACCCACCAACCGCCTCCACCATAGGGCTTGTAGGAGAAAGCTTTATCGGAACCCTCAAACCCTAACCCTAGCTAATAAAGGAGAAGCTTCCTCAAACAGATTACTGATAGGTCGAGTTTGTTGGAGATGAGAAACCAGGTGGGAGAGAGAGAAACCAGGTGGGAGAGAGTGAAAAGAAAAATTAAGGATGGGGAAAGGATAAAATACCCTACTGACATATAGCAATCCTGTATTGCAATTCCTTGTAATTTTACTAATTTATTACTTAAAAACGGTGGTCAAAGTCTTGTATTACATATTGAGAACTGTGTGCAGTTATTTTTTTTCTTCTGCAAAATCATGTAACGGGTAAATCTTGCGATTAGTTGTACTGCATATTACTTAAAAAATCTGTTGAAGGGGAGCCTTGATGCAATGGTAAAGCTGATGCCTTGTGACCAGGTCATCGTGGAAACAGCCTCTTGCAGAAATGCAGGCAAAGGGTGCGTACAATAGACCCCAAAGTGGCTCTGACCCTTCCCTGGGCCCCGGGCAAGCGGAAGCTCATGCACCAGGGCTGCCCATTAAAATCATGACACCGGAAGCTCATGCACCAGGGCTGCCCGTTAAAATCATGACGAATATCATGTGGAATGTAAGGTAAGAAAACTAAAAAGTAGCAAACAAATAGCAAACCTGATATTAATCCCAAGGTGAATATATGATTGTCCATATGCTCTAACCTGAAGAACTTCATCTGTACAAGAATTCTCAAATTTCCTTCCATCCACTCTCTGCATGATTTATGGGCATTGATAAGGCACCAAATGTTATAGTGAAAACAGGCAAGCAAGATAGCCAAAAGCAAAATTATATCCCAACCAAATAAATCTAGAAGTCCAGCTAAAGAAATGCAAGAAGTATTTCCTCTGATGTTATGACAGAACTTCATGACCATCCTTTTTGTATGGGTAAATCAACCATAAATGGAAAGTATTTGAACCAGAATACACATACCTTCACTAAACCCTCTACTTGAACTCTTTTCAGGACAACATCTGTAGGTGATTGTGAAATTTGAACATTTTTGTTCAATTCCCTTTGAATTTCCAGAAGACGAGTGTGCCTATTGCAAGCAACTGCTTTCAATATAAGTGCTTCCATATCAATGCAACTCAGATCAATAGAAAGATCAGCCTCTTTGTCAGTAAGTGGATCAAGTATAAATGAGCTGTGAATACAATTTATCGGCATATCCTTCCCTGCCTCAATACTGATAAATGGGGATAAATCAGGTTCTATTGAGCCACTGCTGTTTTCATCTAGCCAGTAAATCACCTTCAGACCAGGTATCCTGAAACCACTCTGATCAGGTTCCCCATCTCGCCCAAGCTGCACCGGAGCATAATTCCCACCGTGTGATGTACTAATATCTGAGATAAGTTCAGATCTTATTGCATCTTTCCACCTACCCTGCCTAAGAATGTTAGCCTGCCTGATTACAGTATCCATAACAAGAGAGACGCATAATTCATGCAGTACAGTATACAAAATCATGAGTGGATTGTCACTGTTAGCCATTCTGCGTTCTATATCATCGCCCAAAGCATATCTTCTAGTCTCTTCAAGCTTAATAGGTCCAGTCTTCTCACCAACAAGTAACTCCATGTGCAATAACCTCCAAAGTGAGAAATGCCCACGGTAACCCAATGTAATAAGAACTCTAAACTCTCCATCTACACAAAGATTGGCTATCCCATCAGTCACTGAAACCTCAGAGATATGTGTAGGAACTGAGGTTTCGAGTAATTTTGCCCGGACAAGGGTGTTTAATTTCTTCAAAGTATACCTTCGTTCATCTTGAGAAAGTGTATTCTGGGTAGCTATTTCCTCTATGCATTTTGGCAATCTCCTATAACTCCCTGCACGTAGGACCTCTGTAGCAAATGGTACATCAAAGATTGGAGCAAGGGCTTGCTGCAGTCCGTCGTGCATAAAGAACAGTGAGTCTGCTGTTTGGGTGAAGCATGTTTCATGGCTAGAAAGCGTTGACGTCAGTTGCTGGCAGTAATTAACCAGAGGAACCTGAAAATAATCCAAACCAAATATCTGAATAAAATTAGAGTTTTGTAGTAGTCCCTCTGTTTTTTCTTATCATGCAAGGAAAAAAGATAGCATGACAACTAATGTGTAAAAAAATATCCCCGAGAAACAGGTAGTTTTTGATAAAACTGGATATTTAACTTTAATCGGTAGGATCTTAATTAAACAAGAATACATCCAACAGCTCCCCACAACCTCTCTCTCCTATCCTCCGCTAATTAACACCTCTAGCTCCTCCCTATGCACTGCCAATTCATGTCCTTGTTGGACAATCGGAGCAAGCTCACAGGAACTAGGCACAGAAGTACCCTTCGACTCTTCCTCTCTGGGGTTCCCTCTTCTCTATTGTTGGGATATGGTCTTCTCTCTATGGACCCCCTGTTTGGATGATATGCTCTTCCTTGCCCTGCTTGTGCTATACTACATTACTGCTAGTGCTAGGTACTCGCAATTGCTTGTTCTGGCCTTCTGGGTGTGCTTGATGCTATGTATATCCATGTAGTTTGTCTCCTTTGCCTAGCGGTCGATCGGTTAGTATTGGTCCGTGATTGTCATCAGCTCTGTTCTGGACTTGTGAAATGGTGATCTATTGCTATTGGATTCCTATCTTAGATGTTAGTGTATAGGTTAGGACAGATATGGCGTCGCCTAGCCTCACGCCTTGAATATCCAGGCATCCAGAAGGGATTGGGTCACCACGCCTCGCCTTACCGCCTTAATAACACTGGCTTAGAGAAGCCACTCGTGTCTGTAGCAAATAGCCAAGTGTCTCTAGAAGGACTGGCCGACTGAGCAAGCCCAATCGATCCTAAATAGTTATCGTGCTAATGAAATAATCCCCATGCTTCACTTCAGTTTACAATATTCCATTTCTAATTGAGCAATAAGGCTTGCAATTAACCTTTGCAGGAGGTGAGGTAATCGGTTGTGGCTAACCTGCTGACACCATTTGGTGAGGACATGGAGCCGGAGCATGCGCTGCCGCGTGCGGTCAACGAACTTGAGCAGCTCGATCTTCTTCTCGGTGTCCGACCTCGGCTGCACGACCTCTTTCCCTTGGGCCTCCGCCTCCGCCTCGGCCTCGGCCCGCGACCTCTCCACGAGCTCCCGCAGAGCCACGTACGACTCTTCGGCCGCGCGCCGCACCATCGTGCCCAGCTCCACCGTGTGCTGCCCCAGCTCCCCCGCCATCGCCTCTCCCCCGTAGCTGAAACTTCCTGACGCCATCAGGATGCCAGCACGAGCAGGTAGACCAGGATACCAGCACGAGCAGCTAGAGGCACTGAGGCGTCCTTATCGGTGCGGAAGATTCGGGTCTTGCGGGACTGAGGGGCCGACCCATGCAGGCGGGCTAGGGCTACCTCACTGACAAAAAGGGAGGACAAAAAGGGAGGAGTCAGTCGATGGATCTCCGCTCCGTGGCCGTGAAGAATGGGGGCGAGGACGACGGCGACGGCAAAAGGAGAGTCGGCGGTGGAACGATTGTAAACGCACGTTGCGATAGCTGCGATGAATACAAGTAGTACGGTTGTGACTCATCCCATTTGCAACAACCAGTACACTCACGCTACATCTACTTTCACCGTAAATCTACTTTCGCTTTGATAGATAGCGGCCGAGGAAAAGGACGAGGAGTTGTACGCGCATGACGTGCGCAATGGTCATGCGCAACTTGGCGTCATCGCCATATGCTCGCAGAGATGAGCCATGGAGGGGGACAAAGCGGCGGAGGTCAAAGGAAAGAAGGCAGTGGAGGAGGATGCGAACAAGACGGCGTAGGTGAAGGCGAAGAAGAAAGACAAAAAGCAGATGATGGCAGCAGCAGAGGTAAACAGGAACAATACATCCACGTCGGCACTTCTGAAGGTGAAGCAGCAGGAGGAAGAGTGGATGGATGAGTGGTATTGTAATCCGGATGAGGAGGATCAGGACAAAGCGACACAAGGCTGCCGAGAAGAAGGGCAAAAAGTGGCGGAGGTGGAGGTGATTAGCTTGGATCTCCTAGAGGTACAAGACTTGTTTTCTACGGTGCACTAGTTCATGGAAAATTGACATCGCATGAATTAAAAAAATGTGAAATTAACTCGTATTACATCCTTGTCGCAATTAACATCACAATTGACATCATAAAAACTTGATTATCAGAATTATATTCCTGTCGCGCTCGTCGATGCCCCAGATTGGCAAGGCATAAATGACTCCTCTAAGCTTGTATGTCACCGTAACAAAGCTCCAAGGAAGAAAGTCTGCACGGATAAATATAACACAGCAAGACAAAGCTTCATGCTTTCGTAGTTGGCAGGAAGCGTAAGCAATTACCCTTCCCTCATGCATCAACACACAGCCAAGCCCTTGCCGGAGGCATCACAGTACACCTCAAATGACTTAGTGATGTCCGGTTGTGCTAACATTGGTGCTTGTTGGCGGTAGTTATAACCCATTTCGACCACCAACATTTTATGTTCCAAGGGTGATTTTATGCAAAGTTGATACATATTAACCGGTTCCACGAGTTGTGTACAAAGGTCTTGCAGGAACACATGTCATGGTGCAAAAACATACAAAACATGGTGAACCAAGAAGGAAGGCTGGAAATGGGCTAAGGACCCAGGCCACTCGACCTATTGTCCAGGCCACCCGGCCTATCTCTAGGCTGCCCGGCCTGCCTCTGGCTCCGAATGCCACCATTCTTCACCTGCATGCAAGAGACAATGTGTCAAACACAAATCCACCGTGGCAATCGAGAGAAGAGGCACAAACACATCGGAAGGCCTCAACCTTACCAATCTAGCCCACGGATTGGTTAAGTCAGCGATCCAGGGGAGTCCCATCTAATGGCTAAGGAAGAAACACAAAGAGAATCCAATGGTTAAGGCAAAAGCACACGAGGCTAACCGCCAACCGACCTACAACGTCCTTGGGAGTCAATATCAACCGAAGGATGAAGTACGGCGGTGGATCCAAGGGCACCCCTAGGCCGCCCGCCCTAGGGTGGGGCCGCCCAACCTCCTATCAGGCAGCCCGGCCTCCCACCTGGCCGCCCGGCCTGGGCCACACCCTTGTAACCGCCATACCGACCCTACAAGTACCCCTTCACTTCCTTGGCACTATAAATACCCCCTGGTAGCTCATTAGCGAGTGTGTGTGTAGATGTAGTGGCATAGTAGCACTTGGTGTGAAGTGTATAGTGTGGAGAAGTGAAGTTATCCCTTAGCTTGTAGAGAGAGTGCCTCTTGTATCAAGGAGAGTAGTGAGGAGAAGAGTGCGGGAGCCGGATCTCTCTTTGCTCCCATACTTGTATTCTCAGCGGAAGGATATTCAATTCCAGGATTGAGTAAAGTTCCTTGTCCTCTACCTTTTTTATTTCATACTTACTTTGCTTTCATACTTAGTCTTTTGCTTGTCTGTTTACGGGAACCTTGTGCATGCTTATAGTGTTAGCTATATAGTAGTGCTTGCTTTTCTGGCTCATTACCAGTTAGTAGTAGACTCTCTGAGTGGCACGACGGTGTTCATACTTAGAGTTTACCTTGGTTCGTCGGCTATCCCACGCAGCTCTGGTTGGTAGACACATTAGGTGACAGCTTTTGTGTTCTCAGTATTCCAATCCTGTACATTCGGATAGACTCGTTGACGATATAGCCTTATCCTGTAGTACCCGCCTTTCTCGGTTGGGTAATCAACACTCTGGTGCCTGGCAGTGGTGCTACAGCTTTGGTGTTTATGTTTACATGACAAGTATATCTCTTTGCATGCTTAGTATAGTAAGGTGATCTAACATTTGTCGAGAACCTGCTCCCCTATCTTTTATCCTCTACATTGCTAGCTTCACTAGTTCGGTTAGTTTTGTTACGTGTTATTATACTCCTCGTTCTCTGTGGATTCAATACCCTGGAATACTCTTGGGTGAAAGAGCCACAACGCGTTTACCGTGCGCTTGCGGAATTATATCTGAAGGCTATGGAACGCCAACAAGCTTTTTCTGGCGCCGTTGCCGGGGAACGGTAGATATTTTAACACAGAACCAAGGCCATCCTATCTCCCACTATACCACCGCTATCACCACCACACCACCATCATATCACCGTTCCACCTAATGGATCACATGCCTATCTGCGAATTATCTACTCCGAAGGGCTATTTTCTGGAGCCTCCACCATCATCCGCCCCCATCATCACAGATGGCTATCAGCTACGTCTCGGCTTGATAGCCACGGTTCGGGATCAATGTTTCATGGGATTAGACTCAGAGAGCCCCTACACACACCTCTGAGAATTCGAGCAGCTATGTAGTTGCCTCGTAATTCCGGGAATGCCTGGAGAAACTGTTCGATGGCTGCTCTTTCTGTTCTCACTTATGGGTGCAACAAAATCTTGGTATAACAGAGCAGTTGGTGCAGTAGAGAGGAGTTGGGAAGGACTTAAAGTCAAGTTCTGTCTACACTTCTTCCCACAACATCGAGTCATTGACCTCCGGTGTGAAGTTCTCAACTTCCGACAAGGAAGTAATGAGGACTTGGCCGCAGCCTAGTCACGTTTCACCAGTCTGGTCACATCTGGCCCTGACTTGGTGATACAAGAATCTAGGCTCATGCAGCACTTTGTTCGAGGCCTATCACCAGGCGCAGGACTATGTTTGGATTTAGCATCGGGAGGATCATTCTCTCACTTAACTGCCCTAGAGGGACGGAAAGTCCTTGATAAAATCCTCGAGAAATCCTCTGATGGCAGTAAGATCGAGAAACCATGCTCATATCCATAAGATCCACCTGAGCCTAGCTGCCACTGAAGAAAGTCAGAACACCCATCCACCAGCTCCACTATCCCATCAAACCCTCATGATAGAGGATGTCCCTGAACCAAGCACGTCACAGGACACTGAGAGGGTCAGTGAATCCAGTGACGAATCCTCCATCGGTTCCGCCGTTCTCATTCGACGACTGAACTATTCGCAAGCTTTGGCAATGTATCTCGGTTGTCTAAAGTGAGCCGACACTTCGAAAGGACCTCTCAACCAGCATACCTCTTCCCACATCAGATACATCAAATGAGAGAGGACCTACTCTGGCTTACAGCTATGCTAAATCGGGAATGGCTAGAAGAGAGAAGACTTGATACAAAATTCATTAGGTTCTACCCAGAATCAACTCTCGTCCCTGGCCATGTATCCGACATGCTTCCACAAGATATTCTCTATCACCCACGAGTTGGGGTGAACATCATTCCCAAATTTGTTGTAGACACTCATTTCCCCACTCAAGCACGATCAAAATCCAGCATTCGCTTGAAGTGGAACAAGAATGAATCATTAGAGAATCATGGAGTCATTCCGGTCATACCAGTTACCTTGTGGGACAAGCGGATATTCATAGACTTCCACGTCTTCGACATACCCGAGGGGCCTATGCCATTCATATTGATTGGGCTCCCCATTGCTTCCTTGATTAACATGACAAATCCAGGATAGTTACAGCTTCAGTTTGGTCAAGAAGTGCTCGAAATTGGCATGAGTCGAGCACTGAATACCAAAACAGAATCTAAGCCAGAAGTTCTCCCCCTTGAAGAAGTGATGAGTATTTCGCTTGAGGAAGAGGAGGATCAACACAACCTAAAGGAAGAGGCTAGCAACTTCAGTGTGGTAGAAGAGCCGCTTGAGTTCAAAGAACTGGGTGAATCTCTATGGCCTGACCCCCCGAAAATTGAGCTTAAACAGCTACCGCCTGGCCTGAAGTACGCCTTTCCTCAACAGGAATCCGAACACACCGGTGATCATCAGCGACAAGCTGACCGAGAATGAAAGCCGGCGATTACTCTCAGTCTTGGAAAAGTACAGATCCGTGCTTGGGTACTCACTGCAAGACCTGAAGGGAATCAGTCCTAACCTGTGCACACATCGCATCCCCATGGAGACTGAACATTGGCCTACAAGGGAACCACAACGCAGACTTAATAATGCGATGAGGGAAGGTAGTTAAGAAGGAGGTACTTAAACTCCTACACGCGGGTATTATCTACCCCATACAAGATAGTGAATGGGTTAGTCCAGTCCAAGTCATACCCAAGAAGGGAGGAATGACATTTGTGAAGAACCAGAACAATGAGTGAATCCCTCAGCGCACTGTCACGGGATGGCGAAATGTGCATCGACTATAGGAAACTCAACTCAGCCACCCGGAAAGACCACTTCCCTCTTCCTTTCATTGATGAGATGCTCAAAAGGCTGGCCAATCACTCCTTCTGCTATCTCGATGGCTACTCCGGTTATCACTAGATCCCAATTCACCTGGATGACCAGAGTAAGACCACATTCACATGTCCTTACGACACGTTTGCATATCGAGGGATGTCATTCAGGCTGTGCAATGCTCCTAGCATCGTTCCAGCATTGCATGATGGCCATATTCTCCAACCTAATAGAAAATATAATGGAAGTCTTCATGGACGACTTCTCAGTTTATGGCAAGACCTTCGATGGATGTCTAGAGAACTTGGAAAAGGTTCTCCAGCGATGCAAATAAGTCGACCTTGTCCTAAACTGGGAAAAGTGTCACTTTATGCTCAGAGAAGGGATTGTGCTAGGACACAGAGTCTTAAAGAGAGGCATAGAGATGGACCGTGCAAAAATTGAAGTCATTGAGCAGCTTCCACCTCCAACAAACATCAAGGCACTCCAAAGCTTTCTTGGCCATGCTGGATTCTACAGGAGATTCATCAAAAACTTCTCCTTTATTGCCCGGCCTCTGACTAATCTCCTAGACAAGGACACACCCTTTGTGTTTGATGATGCCTGCCTTGAAACATTCCATACACTCAAGAAGGCTCTAGTCACAGCACCCATCATCCAACCACCAGACTGGAATGCTCCTTTTGAAATCATGTGCGATGCCAGCAATTATGCTGTAGGAGCAGTCCTAGGCCAGAGCAAGGATAGAAAACATCATGCCACATCCTATGCAAGCAAGATGCTCACTGGCCCGCAGCTGGATTACTCCACCACCGAAAAAGGGTTGTTAGCAGTCAGTCTTTGCCATTGACAAGTTCAGATTATATTTGATGGGAGCCAAAGTCATCATATATACAGATCATGCAGCTCTCAAATACCTCCTCACCAAGAAAGATGCAAAGCCACGACTGATACGGTGGATCCTACTACTCCAAGAATTTGATATAGAAATCAAAGATAAGATGGGAGTTGAGAATTCAGTTGCCGATCATCTCTCACAAATGCAATTTGAAGAGACATCATCCTTGCCGATTGATGACTACATGAGAGATGACACCCTCCTAAAGGTCACCACATCCCAACCATGGTACGCAGATCTGGTCAATTACCTGGTCATGGGATATATACCCGAGGGAGTTGACAATAGGAAATTGATCTATGACAGCCGGTTCTATCTCTGCGATGACCCCTACCTATACAAACTCTGCGCAGACGGACTCTTACGTCGCTGCATTCTAGCTTACGAAGTACCTCAAATCCTTGATAGATATCACTCATCTTCCTATGGTGGTCACTAGTGGAGCCTATCGGACTCATGCGAAGATTTGCCAAAGTGGATTCTACTGGCCAAATATGTACGATGATGCCAAAGAGTTCGTACGAAGGTGCTCACAGTGTCAGCACCAAGGAAACATTAACCCATGGGATGCTATGCCACTCAATAGCAACCTTCAACTCGATGTATTCGATGTGTGGGGCATAGACTTCATGGGGCCTTTCCGCAAGTGTGGAGACAAAGAATACATCCTGATCGCAGTGGACTATGTATCAAAATGGGTAGAGGCACTGCCGTGCTCTGCGGCAGATTCGAGGCATTCGATTAGAATGTTCTACGACACCATCTTTCCTTGATTTGGTACTGCCAAGGGTCATCATCAGCGATGGAGGACCTCACTTCATAGATAAAAGATTCAAGATGTGCCTTGCAGAACTTCAGTGTGGATCACCGTGTCGCCACTCCTTATCACCCGCAGACAAGTGGCCAAGCTGAGACATCAAACAAGCAGATCAAGAACATCCCTGCAGAAAACTGTCGAAGCTATGGAAAAGATTGGGTATCCAAGCTACTCGACGCTCTATGGGCGTACCGCACAGCATATAAAACTCCCATTGGCATGACACCATACGAAATGTTGTACAGCAAGACTTGTCACCTGCCAGTAGAACTTGAGTTCAAGTCTCACTGGGCGATAAGGAAATGGAACATGGATCTCCAATCAGCGGGAGTTCGACATCAGATTCAACTCGCCAAATTGGAGGAATGAAGGGAGAAGGCCTACCACAGTGCTAAACTATACAAAGAGCAAACCAAAAGATGGCATGACAAGCGTATCAAGATCAAGACATTCAAACCAGGCGATAAGGTACTACTTTTTAATTCTCAGCATTCGTTTGTTTGGTCATGGTAAGCTTAGAAGTAAGTGGGAAGGGCCATTTTTGGTCCTTGATGCCACCAATCACAGTGCCATCACCCTCCAGGACGATGACGGGAAAGTCTTTAAGGCGAACGGGCAACGTCCTAAAAGTTTTCCTAGAGCCCGAAATGCCATAGCTCAAAGAAGTGGACGTCTACAAGCTGCAAGAAACGGCATGATCACATGGCCACGGTCTAGCTCTGACCTTAAACGAAGCCTTGTACACTACCATGATCCTCTCTTTTCTGTCGACATCACCAAATCTCAACAAAGTGACGGCACAACATGATGAAATAGGGTTTCAAGCTGCCTAGAAGGGTAAAACCAACACCTGGTCTGCCAAACCAGGGTCGGCGAGGCTGGCCGACCTTAGGTCAGGCCGCTCGGCCCCCTAGGTGAAGCCACCCAGCCCAAGGGCTAGGCCGCCCGGCCTCATACAGGCTGCACCCGGCCTCCCACCGTTGCCGCCCGGCAGCATCTTAAGCCGTCGGACGTCGTTGAGTAGATGAGATTGAGCTTCCATGACTTAAACACGAGGGTTTCTTCCCTTCCAGGCCACTCTCTCCATTCCCATCTCATCTCCACTCAAAAAACTAAGTCATGGCCTCCAACAATACTCCATCCAAGAGCCTTGCCCTAACATCCGGCACCACGGCGACCTATTCGCCGGTCTCCGACGATGAGTTCACTCATGTAGCAATGGGGAACAGCACCATGAGGGTGCTAGATATGTCACCGCTTGCTGCCCGGCCAACCCCTCAGGTCCGCCCGCCCTGGAGAGAGGCCGCCCGGCCTCCCCCGCGCGCTCACACAGTGCGGGAAGGCCTGTACGTGCCCTATCTCCTGCTACGAACCATCACAAAGAAGGTGTTTCGGGTAGATTCCCCTCGGCCTTAGGTCGGGGCGATTAGCCCCAAGGTGCCCATCCGGAAACTCTTCTCGGAAGATTCTGTGGAGGGCACGAGCAAGGAAGTGCTCAAGGGGCCACAATCTCGAACCTACACCATTCGGGGTGGAGTTACTCCCTCCAGGAAGGTGGGGGAAGGTGTTGGTCCCTAAGAACTTGGAGAACGTCCTTACATGGGGACGCATCAATTGATGAGTCCATCGACTCCACTCCCCCTAGGAGGACCGTGAAGAGGATCTCCAAACCCCCTCCGATCCGCACTCCACCGGGCCAATTTGAAGATTCAGAGGAGGAGGAGAAGGAGAAAGAGACCATCGAGTCTCTAAAGATGGAGATCAAAGCACTCAAGCACGCACTGCTAAGACTTGAGGAGCACTGTGCGACAGGCGAACTTTGGAAGTGAGAGATTAATGATAAGCTAGAAATCCTTAGGAAGGGCTTCTCTTCCAAGTTTCGCCGCCTCGTGGAAGCCACAGGGCATCCTGATATCTATGATCCAAAACCATAGATGCCCATGGCTTCACAATAAATTTTAGTGTAGGCGCCCTTTTTGTTTTCCTAGTGCTTAGGTTTTGTTTCATTTATTTCTTTCCGTGTATGGACAACGCCTATCTCTTTGTTTTGATTAATGCTTAGTTCAATAAAGATTTTGTCTATCCCTGCTTTGAGTTCAAGTGTGGGGGGGGGGAATGCACTTAGCCTCCCCCAAACTCTCGTCACTAACCCTATAGAAACGAACGAAGATCCACGATGTACAGGGTTGCACCTCGCTGCACATAAAAACTTGGGACAAACCGAGCCAAAGGCTGGCCGCCCGGCCTCCAGCCCAGGCCGCCCGGCACCTACCCAGGCCGCCCGGCCTGATGAAAAATGTACCAAACGCAGAAAAGGACGTCCCGAAACACTTCTCCACGCAACACGATCGATGCAAAGGTCGGAAGACCCCATTGTCAGGCCACCCAGCCTGGTCCTGGGCTGAGTCAGCCCATCTCCACCTCAACCTTGCACAGGGACCAGGTATTATCGCAAAATTTTCATATATGGTCCTTATATTCCATGCTATGCATGAAACTTGGATAAAATTTACTCTACATGAACATATTGACAACCTGTGTCTATGCTTGTACAAACTTTACTCCCTATGTTGAAGTAAAATTGCCCATGGATACTATTGATTAGGGACCCGCTTTGATTTAAGATGTTGATTCATGAGATATGAGTAACATGTATACACCCCAGTAATCTCCCGCTTGAGCAAAGAGTTTTTGTTTTGCTAAAAATATCAAAATGTATTCTTCTCCAATGTTCTCAAGATATGTCCTACCAGTGCCACAAATGAAAATTCTTATGCATCAAAAGGGCTTCTCTGAATGTTTTGAACCTTGTCAAATTTTGTGCCATCAAATGAGTTAGAATCATTCATAACTTCTGGCTATCACGTGCACGTCCATATCACAATGATGTGCTATACAAACATTCCAATTACCCCTCGTCAATCATGCAAAAAGAGAGGAAGAGAGGCATGGAATTGAAAAAAAATGAGAAAGAGAAAAGAAAGAAAGAAAGAGGAAAAGAAAATTCCATGCCCTCTCTCGCATCAAAAAGGGGAATACCGAGGCACACTTACCAATAAACTGTCCGGCACACTTGCACATAGCCAAAGTTCTTGAGATGATTCATACTCCTTGCTTGGCACATTGATTTGACTTGGTTATACAAACATTATGAGATAGTCAGGTTACTTCTCAGCTCCACTCAAACTTAGAATAGGAGGAGAGGAAACATAAGGATTCTCATCCTTTGAGTGATCGAGAGGTGATCTTGAGAACAAAGGAATGAGTACTATACTTTTCGAAAAAGTGAGAAAAACCTCTATTGCTCATATTTGGGAGAAAACTGTTGTGGTGCTTGTGGCTCGTTCTTAGTCTCAATATCTCAAAATCATAAGTGTAGCCACCATTGAAATCTAGGGTAAATGAACCAATTTGGGAGTATCTTTTGTGTTGTTAACACTACAATTGTCATATGCTCTCTACACCATGCTTAACTCTCCTTTGCTCGATGATGAGCAAAGACCTAAGTGTGTGTGTGGGGGGGGGGTGTTGGTGTTCGTTATAACCCATTTCGACCACCAACATTTCTTGTTCTAAGGGTGATTTTATGCAAAGTTCATACATATTAACCGGTTCCACAAGTTGTGTACAAAGGTCTTGCAGGAACACATGTCATAGTGCAAAAACATACAAAACATGGTGAAACATGGTGAACCAAGAAGGAAGGCTGGAAATGGGCTAAGGACCCAGGCCACCCTGGCCTGTTGTCCAGGCCGCCCAGCCTATCTCCAGGCCGCTCGGCCTGCCTCCGGCTCCGAATGCCACCATTCTTCACCTGCATGCAAGAGACAACGTGTCATACACAAATCCACCGTGGCAACCGAGAGTAAGAGGCACAAACACATCGAAAGGCCTCCACTTCACCAATCTAGCCCACGTATTGGTTAAGTCAGCGATCCAGGGGAGTCCCATCCAATGGCTAAGGAAGAAACACAAAGAGAATCCAATGGTTGAGGCAAAAGCACACGAGGATAACCGCCAACCAATCTACAACCCCCTTGGGGAGTCAATATCAACCGAATGATGAAGTAAGGCGGTGGATCCAAGGGCACCCTAGGCTGTCCGACCTAGGGTGGGCTACTCGGCCTCCTATCAGGCCGCCCGGCCTGGGCCACACCCTTGTAACCGCCATACCGACCCTACAAGTACCCCCTCACTCCCTTGGCACTATAAATACCCCCTGGTAGGTCATTAGTGAGTGTGTGTAGATGTAGTGGCATAGTAGCACTTGGTGTGAAGTGTATAGTGTGGAGAATTGAAGTTATCCCTTAGCTTGTAGAGAGAGTGCCTCTTGTATCAAGGAGAGTAGTGAGGAGAAGAGTGTGGGAGCCGGATCTCTCTTTGCTCCCATACTTGTATTCTCAGCGGAAGGATATTCAATTCCAGGATTGAGTAAAGTTCCTTGTCCTCTACCTTTGTTATTTCATACTTGCTTTGCTTTCATACTTAGTCTTATGCTTGTCTATTTACGGGAACCTTGTGCATGCTTATAGTGTTGGCTATATAGTAGTGCTTGCTTTTCTGGCTCATTACCGGTTAGTAGTACACTCTCTGAGTGGCACGACGGTGTTCATACTTAGAGTTTACCTTAGTTGGTGGGCTATCCCACGCAGCTCTGGTTGGTAGACACATTAGGTGACAGCTTTTGTGTTCTCAGTCTTCCAATCCCGTACGTTCGGATAGACTCGCTGATGATATGGCCTTATCCTATAGTACCCACCTTTCTCAGCCGGGTAATCAACACTTTGGTCCCTGGCGGTGGTGCTACAGCTTTGGTGTCTATGTTTACATGATAAGTATATCTCTTTGCATGCCTATTATAGTATGGTGATCTAACATTTGTCGAGAACCTGCTCCCCTATCTTTTATCCTCTACATTGCTAGCTTCACTAGTTCGGTTAGTTGTGTTACATGTTATTATACTCCTCGTTCTCTGTGGATTCGATACCCTGGAATACTCTTGGGTGAAAGAGCGACAACGCATTTACCGTGCGCTTGCAAAATTATATTTGAAGGCTATGGAACGCGAACAGTGCTGAGGTTAGTAGTTTCTTTAGTGTTTGAAAGGCTTCCTCACACTCATATCCCATATAAACTTTGCATTCTTCTAGGTCAGCAATGTCATTGGCTTAGCAATTTTGTAGAAGTCCTTGATGAAGCGGCGGTAGTAGCCCGCTAAACCAAGAAAACTTCGAATCTTAGTTAGTATTTTAGGTTGCTTCCAATTTAGAACATCCTCTACTTTGCTAGGGTCAACTGCTACCCCCTTTTCAGACATAATGTGATCTAAGAAACCCACTTCTTTTAGCCAAAATGCACACTTGCTGAACTTGGCATAGAGCTTGTGTTCTCTAAGTTGAGTGAGTACAATCATTAAGTGCTCTTCTTGTTTCTTTTCTTTTTTAGAGTATACTAGTATGTCATCAATGAACACCACCACAAACTTATCAAGTTTGTTCATGAACACCGAGTTCTTCATATACATGAAGAAAGCCGGTGCATTGGTTAACTCAAAAGACATGACCAAATACTCATATAGGCCGTATCTGGAAGAGAATGTTGTCTTTGGTATACCTTCTTCTCTGATTTTTTTATTTGATAATAGCCAAACCTTAGGTCAATCTTTGAGAAGATAGCCCTAACTAACTGATCAAACAAAATATCGATGTGTGGCAATGGCTATTTATTTTTAACAGTGACTGCATTCAACAATCGGTGATCAACACAGTGTTTTACCACCATGGTCTTTCTTCTCAACAAAGAGGGCTGGGCAACCCTAAGGTGAGGAGCTAGGCCGAATGAACCCCTTGTCTAACTATTCTGGCAGTTGTGTTTTCAATTCATTCAATTCATCAGGCGGCATTCTATATGACCTCCTAGAGACAGGTGCCCTTCCTAGAACAAGCTCAATTGCAAACTCCACATCCCTATCTAGTGGAAGCCCAGGAAGCTCTTTTGGAAACACATCTAGGAATTCACACACTATTAATATCTTTTTAATCTCTTGCATTCACTATGGGTGACATGTGTTTTTGATTTGGCATGTGTACTCGTAAAATCTTGCCACTGACACTAGACCTCAGTTGTATTGCCCTGCTACCAACATATCATTGTGTTCCGTCATCCAGTTCATACCCAAAATGATATCAATCCCTTTGTGTGGCAGCACCATAGGGTTGATAATAAAACTTTCAGTGCCAATGTTCAACCTCAGGTGTCTAACCCCCAAACTGGTATCAATAGAAGAACCCAGTGCTGTGATGTGATAGCTTTCTTTTAATTTATAAGTTTTTATTCCGTGCTTCAATGCATATGTTTTACTAATTAAAGTATGAGTGGCCCCTGAATCAAATAACACGAAGGTCGAGTGACCACTGACCATGAACGTACTAGCAAGTACCAACTCTTTGGCGGGAATCTGCTCCATGTGGACATAGTGCACACGACCCATTCTAGCCACGGGTCCCTTCTGCTTGCCCTTCTGATTGCCAACCATAGGGGAAGGACCCTGGATCCTACGAGGTGCCTGCAGTCCCTGCTAAAATGCCAGTCGTGCCACAGTTGTAGCAAGGAGCATCGGGCCCTGGAACGGTGGGAGCACGAGGAGCTGGGAGCTATGCTGGTGCCCTATAAGAGGGGTACTACTGCTACTGATGTGGCGCCCTGTGAGTCTAACCCTGTTGATTTGGCCTGATCACAAAGCGAGTCTGCTTGTACTACTACTGTGGAGGCATATATGATGTCTTCTGACTCTATGAAGAACCGGCTGCGGCAGTGTTGGCCAACCTCTTGTGCTTTTGGTCCTCATTGGCAGCATGGAGACGATTCTGTATGTTAAGTGATGTGTCCACCAAGTCAGTGAAGCTGTCATAATGATGCCCCAAGTGTGTATAGAGAGTGGGATCAAATCCATCCAAGAGCCTAGCTACTCGGTGAGGATCAATAGTGATGTCCTCCGTTGAGTATTGGACTAGTGAATGAAAGACTATACATACTGCATCACAGTCTTGTTGCCTTGGCTTGAGGTATGGGAACTCACATTGCTTCTCCTCCATCAAACTTGCCAGAATGTAGTGGGCTCGGAAAGCCTGATGGAACTCCTCCCAGGTAGGCTCATGCCCCTACCGCTGCATAGCAAGGAATGTGTCATGCCACGCTCCTAGCTGGCCCCTGCAGTAACTGTGCAGCGAACTGAGCTTTCTTCTGCTCAAAAATCCCTAGAAGAAGTGTGAACTTTGACTTGGATGGTGCGGAGCCAGTCATTTGCAGCAAGCAGCTCAGGACAAGTGGTGAACACGGGAGGTCGCAGCCCCTCAAAGTCCTGGTAGGAGATGCCGTGTGGCTGATGATTTTGTGGCTGCTGTAGCCTGTGAGCCTGACGCTCTTCCGCTAGCATGTGGATCAGCTCTGCATGCTACACAACCAAAGTGGCCAAGTCCGCCGGAGGTGTGTCATTATGTGGTTGCTACCCAGACGACTGCCCTTGGCGAGTGTTCACCATCTGCAAGAATGAGGCCAATCGTGCTTAGTCCAACAACGGTGATAAAAATATCATAGCACCAAAGATACATTCTGATTACATGAAAGCATGTAAGTAAACAGAATCACTCATTTGCACATAAAGTGTTAGCCTTCATCTTGTAAGGTTTGGCAATTGATGCCATAGCTGTAAGCAAGTGTGCAGTTTTGAAGTGCAAGACAAAGCTTCTAAATTTCGACAATCTGACTATAAAATGACTGTTGACGTCTCTTAGCATAACAGATTTTACTCCGCAAGTGCACGGAAATTCAATGTAGCTTTTTCACCCAGAGTATTCCGAGTATTGTAAAAATCCACAGGGAAGCAAGGGTGAATAGGTGGAGTGATATGTTCGAACTTCAAACAGTACCTTAGAAGTAGTAACTACCAGCTATTCTTACAACGGGGGTAAGGTAAATGAGATAGTGTTTGGTTGACGAGTAAACAGGGACCAAAGCTATCAGCAAAACATAGGGAAGCTATTAGCAGGACAATGAGCGAGATTAAGATATCCAAACTCTATTCCTTAACTACTGCATATGAGTATTCACGGTTGAACTAAGTTAATCGAACACAAACTAGGGTCTTGCTTTGAGCAAAATTCCAGACTTCATCGAGGAGACATGGGGGTAGATAGTTGGCCAACCGAATGGCAACTGGCTAATGCCTATGGGCTTACCGAATGATGGGGTCAGATTACAGAGGCTCCCTAATGCTATCACCAATAGGGGCTATGAACCAGATATGCGTGGGTAAGAAGGAACACTAAACTTGTGATCAAGTGAGAACTTGATCACTAAAGCTCTTCCTTGATTAGAGGGGGAGAGCTGACTTAACCTTAGATCAGAGCATAAGGCAAGTTTATAGCATCGGCAAGTCTAGCAAGATTCAAAGAACTTAAAGACAACACAAACCTAAGCCTTGGTCTAGTATGCAAAAAGGTACACCACACTAGGCAAGTGTAAGAAATAAAGTAAAGTATACTTGAAAGTTAGAGCAATGAAATATGTTATAATGCAGTAGTAAGAGTACAAAAGATAGAAAGATACAAGAGCTTTACCAAGACTCGAAGCTAACTTCAGAATCCCTGAGACAAAAGCTCAGACTCGACTCTAACTCCTGGGACTAACCTATGGCTATAAGACTAAGACAATGGTATATTCTACTCAACTTCCATAGTTCACAAGTGAGGCCTAGGGTCCTATTTCTACCCAAAATAGAGTGAGGGTATTTATACTCGAGGTAGGTCGGTAGGGTGGTTAAGTCGGTGCCGGGGTGGACACTTGGTAGGCTAGGTGGCCTGGTCTTGAGGCCGGGTGGCTAGGTGGCAAGTCGGATGGCAACTTGATCCATCGACTTAGCTATCCAACGCTCTTGGTTGCCTCCCGAAGTCAGTTTGAGGTTGGTTTGGCAGTTACACTTGTGCTTTTCTCTAGAATGTTAGATCTTCACTTGTGTTTCTTCCTTAGCTGCAGGATTGAGGTGCCCAGGATTGCTGACTTCACTAATCCACGTGCTGCATCGATGAGATGGCAAGCCTTCCGGTACTTAACACCTTGGCTTTGTGGTTTCAACCTTGGAATTGTGTTGACACGTCACTTGTGTGCATGTAGGTTGAAGATGAAGTGGTTTGGCCACTTTTACTGGCCCGACGGCCAAGGGGGAGGCTGGGCGACCTGACCCATTTGCCGTCTGGTCATGGCTCTTTCCTGACTTAGCCATATTTTGCCTGTTTTCAGCTATTCTTGCACATGGAATCAAATATTCAACACAACTCATGGAAATATGTCAATAGCAAGGGTTAATCTACACTTTGATGTATTTTCCTCCATGTTCATGGATAGTTGGCGGTCGAAGATAGTGCCCCTAAGCTTAGACCTTTGCTCGTCCTCGAGTAAAGCTAAGATAGGTTATGGATCTAGAGTTGCTGCAATATCGATATTCAAGAGATCGAAGGAGCTATACATAACCAACACCCATGCTTTCGTCTCGAGCCATAGTGTATGCAGAGATCACCTTTTCTCAAACATGTGGTGCATCTTTTCGACTTACCATGTCCTGGGTGGTTGACAGAAAGAACGACTTTGTTGCAGGCTACAGCTCAAAACATTTCTTTTTGGATTCTATCTTAGGTGTTTTTTTGAAGATTTTAAAAATAAAAGCAAGTTTCCCCAGAGGTACTCTCAATTGCTCAAGAGTGTATCCTCACCATAAGGGCGAAGAGCATGGCCAAAGATTTCCTATACTACATCTACTAACCTTGTTCATCAATGGCGCTTTATTTGGTGGCTAGATGGGTGGATCTCCTTGTTTTCCTTCCCTTCTCCTTCTTTTGTGATGGGTATGAATATGGAGCCTCTTTTTTTTGCCATGCTTTCACTAGCATGCTTTCTTTTTCATACTTTTTGCCATGCTTTGACTAGCATGCTTTTATTTTTCTTTTTGATGTCTCCATACCGTCCCTTATTTGGATTTGGAAGGTGTAAGGTGGGAGGTGTTATTGTGAGGATGTATGGATGCATACCGTAAATGCATGTGGGATGGTGTATTTTTTTTGCTCCAAAGACTCACAAGATAGCGATGATTCCATTCAATGAGACTCAAAATTTGACAAAGCTCAAAACAACACTAAGTAGCTTATAAGCTAGGCTCAGATATTTCATTGTATTTGGCTCTGGTAGGTATTTAGTAACCAATGGGAGAACTTCATTTTCAATTTTCAAAAGAATAAACCTGATATGTTCCTCTTACTAGGAAAATGTAGAGCTGGTTTAGTACTTAGTCATATCATTTCTCACAACAACTTAGACAAAGTTTTATACAAATGGCATCCACAAAGTGAAAGGTCAGGTTCTCAATTTTATACACACAAGCTCGAAATTAAGCTAAGTATGGTATGTGCATAGACAACTAATCATGAATATGATAGAGCAACTATTCATCATTTCCATATGAAGGCAATATATCAAAGGCGGGAGTTTATTTTATTGGCACACCTTTTTTTTAGGTAAAAAGTAAAAACAATCAAAGTAGACATAATTATTACTTACTTCCGCTGTGGGACCGGTGTTGCTGGTAGGACTGCTGGTACTGCCGGGACTGGTAGGACTGTTGTGCTGCAAGGGAACTGGATTGAGAATCAGGGGTCTTACTCTGAGACGGGGGTCGAGGGAGCATTGAGGAAGCGTGCTCACATCGCTCTGGTTTACCGTCCCCCTCAAGCTTCAATGAAGCTAGGGGTTCTGGTAGTAGTAGTCATGAAACTCGTGAGCTTCGTTGATGTCAGCTTCCACCTATTCCCTGATTTCCTAGAGTATGTCAGTGTTAGCACGAAGCCGGCCATCTATCACTGAGGTACGTTGGGCGATGGCATCAATCTGCTGGTACAGACGGGGGTCGTATTGACCTCCAGGTTCATTCCCTGCATGGCAGAATTGATTCTTGCCATGTTGTCCGTTGTGAACCGGGCTGACGCAGATGGTCCTACGTTCCTGTCAAAAGCACTGGACGTACCTGCCCCATAGTACCTAGGAGCATATGGTGGTTGATGGTATGAACCTTCACCACCTCTGCTGCTGCTGTGCCACGGCTCCGGGTTGCCATACAGTCGGAAATCTGATAGTTTCGAATCTGCGCTCGACGGTGTTGCCGTGTGGGGCACCCATGATGGGAAGGATCCTGTTTCCTCCTCAGCATCTCACTGGCGTTGCTTGACTCCTCGTCGTTGGGCTCTTGTCATGACACCTGTGGTGAGTCGCTCCATGCGGAGGGTCATTCAGAACTCTTTGGTCCGAAGGCCTTCTTCCTCAATGTTCCAAAAGCCAAATCACCCCGCGTACTCAAACGCTTGTCTGAATTGGTCTAGCATGCTGATGTTGGTGAGGTAGAAAGGCATCAAAATACCTTGTTCTCCGAAATTATTTGGGGTCAAGGCATTCAACAATCTCTGCCTCATCATCATCACGTGGTACGGTGTCATGGATAGTTAGAAGCGTATGCTGCGGCTGGGGTTGCAATGATGTTGCCTCATCCTGGTGGTGGCTGCCACTGATGGACATCCTGTCGGATGCCACTGGAGTCCTCAAACTTCCACTCTGAGAGTGGGGGCACGATGGAAACTTGAGGTGTATGCCCTTCCCTGTGTTGCTCAGGGCTCTCTTGGCCTTCCTAAAAAATAATGACATCCTGCAAAATAGAGACAAGAGAATACCCGAGGGACAAAACAGCAACATAAATTAGAGTTAGTGGTTTGCAGACCAAAAGTCAGTCATCTAGATGTTAGTCATCCTTGCGGGGCAAAGCCTCCACAAACCGTCCAACAAAATGAGGGTGTAGCACTTATTTTATTAAGCAAAATTTTCTCTAAGTGCTGGAATTAACTAAGTGCTTAAATTAAGAGAGTGATTAGAGGGAGAGAGGGATGATCGCGTTGCCGATAGGTGCAAGGATCAGGGGGCTGCGTGCACTTATTTTTATAGGCATGATGCATGCATGCAGGCAGAGGCAGAGGCAGAGGGAAGGCCAAGTGGCCTAGGGGGTTATGCCCCTACCTCGGTTGGTGGCACGTGTGGTGAAGGGACATGTACGATGGAGGGAAAGGGCCGGGTAGCGTCAGCATGAGGCTCGGCGGCTTAGTGGCCCAAGTGCCCTTGGCACTTTGTGATTAGTGGCCTTGGCACTTTGTGTAGGTGCGCAGGGAGGGAGCCGAGTGGCCTGTGCATGGGGCCGGGCAGCCTGTGCGTACACCTGAGACCAAGGTAGAAGGAACGGGGCTGGCCAGCCCTGGTTGGGCCAGGCAGCCTCAAAATTTTCATTTTTTTAAATGTAGGAGATTGATAAGAAAATTTATGCAGGAATTTAAACTAGTACAAAAACTTGACTTCAAACATGCAGTGGTCAAAGAGAAATTCAAATGTAACAAATTGAAAGAGTGCGGAAATTTAAGTATGCAATGGAGGATAATGCCACTCAGCGCGTGACGGAGACTTAGCGGCCGTCTGCGCTGCAACTTTTGCACGTCAGACTTAGCTCCCTTCTTTTGATCGGGCTTAGCTTTCGGTGTCTCTTCTTCTTTCTTCTGCCATTCTTTGGGTGTGTTCGTTGCTTTGGTGGTGACCTTTGTGACATGAGCTTTGTCTCCTGCTTCCTTCGTCGGTGGCTTGGCCATCGAGGCACGTCTTAGTGACTCGGCTTTGCTATCGGCTTTGAGCTTGTGGGCCTCTCCATCTAGTAGGATCTTCTCCATTACTAGGATGAGACGATCCACCTTTGACTGGCTTAGTGAGAGCTGGATCTTGGGTCTCGGTGTGTCCCTGGGTGCCTGACATTTGAATGTCTTTAGTTGTCGGCATTGTTCAATCTTTGGTCTGAAGGCAAACGTCTCATTTCTGCTATTGATGTTGAGGTGGACTTCTCCAGTTCTGACGTCAATATTGGCCTCAGCGGTGCTTAAAAACGGTCACCGAAGGATGAACGATGTTTTGCTATCAATTTTTATGTCCAGCACCATGAAGTCCACTGGGATGAGGAAGTTTCAGATTTTAACTGAGATATCCTCGGCAATCCCAACAGGGTAGCAAATTGACTGATCCGCTAGCTATAGGCACATAGCAGTAGGGGCAAGTGTAGCATGTGTTAGTTTATCAAAAACTACCTTTGGCAGGATGCTCACACTTGCTCCCAGGTCGCAGAGAGCTTGATCGAAGTGTTGGGCCCCAATTGAGCATGAGATGGTTGGGTTCCCTGAATCATTTTCTTCTGCGGCGGCTGGTTGAGTATAGCAGCGCTACACTCTTGCGTAAGGTGCATGATTTCTGTGGATGATAGGGGCTTCTTGTTGTTGAGGATGTCTTCAGGTACTTAGCATATGTAGGCACCTGCATCGCATCTAGCAATGGGATGTTGACATATAATTTCTTAATTACCTTAACAAACTTGCCGAACTAGTCATCGACAGAGGTCTTTTTCTGCTGTTGAGAAAAAGGCAGTACGGTCATGTCGTAAAACTCGTGTGGAGCCAACTTGGGTAATTCCTTCACTGGTTGTGGCTCACTAGCCACTTCTTCCTCGGGTTGGGTGAGTTTTGCCTCCTCTTTCCCTGCATTTCTAGGATGTGGGGGGTTCTTGTGTAGAACTTTCACCCCTAATGGTTACAGCATTGATATGTTCCTTTGAGGGTGGCTCAGGCTATCTCAGAAGCTTCCCCGAAGTAGGACTAGGCAGAGCGGCAGCAAGCTGAGCTTTTTGAGTTTCTAGCATTTTGTTAAAACTCAGCTGATTCTTCATGGCACTATTAAGGGTTTCCATTTGCGAAGAAAAAGATTCAATAACTCTATCATTGGCATGGAATTTCTTACTTATGCTATCATTCACAGATTTTTGATTGAAAGGAATTTTGTTAAACTGATGTGAAGTGACAGAAGATGTACCTTGCCCAGAGAAAGGTAGATGTGGGCGTGAATTCCAACCTAGTTGAGGACAAGGCCCATAGTTGAAGTTATTGCTGTTGATGAAGTTAACGTCCTCCGATCCATTTCCGGGGCAGCTATTCCCCGTGTGGCCGGTATTCCCACATTGCTCGCAAGTCATGCGAGAATCTAGTGCCTGGACTAGCACAACTTCAGGAGCATCCTCTAGCTTCTTCAGCAGGAGGTCCATCTTGGCAGCGAGCATGTCGGTGCTGTCAATATAGTGGACTCAGCAGGTCTTATTGTTCACCCTCTCCTCTTTTCATCCTTGGTTGCTGGCCATTTTCTCAATGCGAGTTTGGGCAGCAACAACGCTGAGGGATAGGAAGGATCCTCCAGCAGCTGCATCGAGGTGTTCTTGCGTGGACCGATGTAGCCCGTGGAAGAAGTTCTAGATGATCAACCACTGTTCCATACCTTGGTGGGGGCAGGCAGTGATATACCCTTGAAGTCTTTCCCATGCCTCCTCCACCATCTCATTTGCGAGCTATTGGAAGCTCGAGATTCGGTTTCTCAGTGAGCTCATCTTCCCTAGTGGGAAGTACTTTGCAAGGAAGGCATTTGAGCATGCCACCCAGGTTGCCAAGTTTGCGCAGTTCAGATAGAACCACTATTTTGCCTTCCTCACTAGTGAAAATGGGAAAATGCACACTTGAACAGCATCGAGGGTTTCACCTTTCATCGTGAAAGTGCTGCAAATCTCCAGTGTTGGCATCCTCCGACACCAATCCACAAAATGGGAGAGCTTGGACCATGTGGATGACACCTGGCTTGAGTTAGAAGTTGTCACCATCCTTCACTTTAGGCCTAGTGGGAATGTTGTTGCTGGATGGGATAGAAAATTTGCGAATGGTCTTTTCAGCCATAGTTAGTGTCGGTGAAGATGTACTTGGGGTTCCAAACTCAAGGGCTAATGGCATAGGCCTCTGCCCATGGATTGTCTTTTGACAGACTCTCTTGAGTAGCGACTTTGGATTGTTGTGGAAATTTGCCAGTAGGTCAAAACCGGTCATCCACCTCTCTGTCACCCAACAATAAAGTCGACAAAGGCAAATGAGCCTGCTAAGAGATAGCGGTATGTTATCAATTTTACAGTACTTAGGTTCGAACAAAATCAAACTTCTATTGCCAATTGCTTCCCTGGCAACGGCTCTAGAAAAAGCTTGTTGACGTCTCTTAGTGTAACAGATTTTACTCTCCAAGGGCACGGAGATTCGTTGTAGCTTTTTCACCAAGAGTATTCCGAGTATCATAAAAATCCACAGGGAAGCAAGGGCAAATAGGTGGAATGATATGTTCAAACTTCAAACAGAACCATAAATATAATAACTACCAGCTATTCTTACAATGGGGGTAAGGTAAACGAGATAGTGTATGGTGGACGAGTAAACAAGGACCAGAGTTGTCAGTAAAACATAGGAAAGCTATCTAGGAGGACAACGAGCAAGATTAAGATATCTAAACTCTATTCCTTAACTACCGCATAGGAGTTTTCGTGGTTGAACTAAGTTAATCGAACAAAAACTAGGGTCTTGTGACGAGCGAAATTCTAGACTTCACCGAGGAGGCACAGGGGTAGATAGTTAGCCAACCGAACGGTAACTGGCTATCTGTTGTCGCCTAAAGCCACCGTTGTTTAGGCGAGGGACACAAAAGAGATCCGGGAATTACGCCGCCACTGCGGTCGATCCTCCTAGCAGATCCGAGATGATATCGGGTGTGCCACCTCGCTCGACCTACTAGCCAGGGAGGCTGTGGAGGTGAGAGGGTCACCCTACAGGTACACAGATAGGCAACAGGCATAAAATCCTAGCCGATTGCGTGGATCGGCCTAAGGCCTTCGAGTGGATCGGCTCAGATGAGCTGATTGTCTTCTTGCCGTCGCTTGGATTAGTATATCAATAAAGCAGCAAGAAGATAAACACTACTTAAATCATGATCTAGACGATGCGACCCCCCTAGATTGACATGCTATGCATATAACCATATGAATCCAATCAAGAAAGATACGTAACCAAAAACATCAGTCACGTGCATGAACATAGATCCAAACCCCCAAGGGGGTTCACCTAAGAAAGAAGATACATTTAAAGCATGTAAAGCAGGGTGCCAAGCATACATCGATCTCTCGATCTGCCACATGCACATGTTGCAGCGTCATGTAATGGAATGTAGCAGCAGAACAAGCTGTGTAGGCTTGGCTGCATGTTATCGATCTATAGCATGAAGCATAAATAAGACAGTAAATCGATAGCATGCAAGATAAACACAAGACACCATGCAACCCTAACGCAATCTATTGGATAAAACATTAGGATAGATTGATAGCATGTGGGATAACTAGCGAATCTCACAACTTGCGAGGCTTAGTATGAGACTCATCGAGGTAACTAGCAAATCTTGCCATAAAAAACACTTCAATACAAGGTTTGCCATGGATCCAGTAAGTGCTTCGCTGCCCTAGCCAACCCGGATGAACCCGCTAGGGCAACAGGGCACTTACACGAAGAGAATAAACTTGGGAGCCAGGGTGGCAATGCGCTGAGAGTTGATGAGTGAGACACCATTGCTTGATAACAATATCGTCCCTGGTTTATTATGAACAAAGGGTTACATATTTATAGTCCACAGAGTTGACCCTCAAGGCAACCTTTTCCTAAAGATAGACTCAAACTCTTTCCTAAACTAGTATATTACAACTCAATAAATCTTGCACTCTATTACTAGGTAACGTGATTTGGACTCTCCCTTGCAACAGTCCGGATCCTCATGAAACTTCCAAATATCAACCGAAACATGCCGTATAATTGATGCAGATTCTGGACATCACATTATTTTGGCTATTACCATTGACTCTGAGAGTATTTGGCCGTTATTCTAGCATCATTGGAAAGCTTATCTCCTTAGCTTTCCATCCATATGTAGAACACCCAAAGCAGAGTTGTATGTGGCCTGGGCACTCATTTTAGTGCAGCCTACTCCTGCAGTCCAAAACAATCTCGCGAATAAACTAGGCTTCAACATGGATTAGGCCGACGAATTCACCTTGACTTGGGCTTTGGGTGCACGCTTAACATTATATTTGGCCCAACTTATGATGTAAGCCTGGCCAACTAGACTCCTTCAACATGGGCTTCTTCTGACATTTTGGCCTCACAAGTCCTAGTCAAATTCTGGCGGCAACACATGCCCCCCAAGTTTGGCCAAATTTGGCAAAATTTTCCAAGCATCAGCTGCAAACTGCACAAGAAAACATCATCTCTTGAACTTGTCTTCTCATGCTTCTAAACTTGCCCCCCGAGCCTCTGATTGGCTATTCACGAGCTAACATTGTTAGTACTGACTCAAATTCTGAGGCATCATGTTTTGTTTTTGTGACCAATTGCTTGAACCGGCCTTACACTTTCTCTGACATGTCGACTTGTTGCTTGGACTAGCCCTATGCCATTGTTGGAGACCAATCCCGAGCCTCCCTCTCCGGTGTTGCTGCTGACTTGCGATATCACACTCGCATTTCATCGGCTTAATATATTTTTAGGCTGATTGCTTATGATTGTAGATGGTAATCATGTCGATTGCAGTTTTTCCTACTCTTCAACTATTTAGCTAATGATAGCTCTTCCAAGAGGTAGTAGCCAACCATAACTAGCTGATTAGCTGAACATGCATATCAGCCTCCCCTTGATGATGCAGGAATGTTGATGAAGACATCCATCATCTGACAGGACATTGGACAGCTCTGTCGATCCTACTTGGACCGGATAAGAATGTGGACTCCATGGATGACCTGCAAAAATAGTTGGTTGCTGGGACCGGTGTTGACGGTCGTTATTGCACTTCCTACGACCATCAACTATCCATGAACAAGAAGGAAAATACAACAAAGTGTAGACTAACCCTTGCTACTAACATAGTTCCACGAGTTGTGTTGAATATTTGATTGTAGGTGCAAGATTTGCCAAAAACATGTCAAATATGGCTAAGTCAGGAAGGTCACTGACCAAGGGACCAGGCCGCTCGGCCTCCCCCAAGGTATCGCCCTATGAATGTGCCCAAATGAGCCCATCTTCGACCTGCATGCACACTAAAGACGTGTCAACACAATTCCAAGGCCCAAGCTGAGAACCCAACATGTTTGTACCGGAAGGCCTGCAACCTCATCGATCCAGTAGTTGGATTGGTGAAGTCAGCAATCCGTGGCACTTCAATCCTGCGGCTAAGGAAGAAGCACAAGCGAGATCCAACCATCAAGGGAAAAGCACACGTTTTAACCGCCAACCACCATGCAACCGACTTGGGGAGTGAAGATGGACTGCAAGATGGAGTAAGGCGGTGGATCCAAGGGCAAGCCAGGCTACTCAGCCTTAGGTAGGGCTGCCCAGCCTCCTACCTAGCTGCCAGGCATGCCACCTGCCCCCTTAACCGCCTTACCGACCATATAAATACCCCTTCTCACTTGGTGACTATAAATACCCCCTTGTAGCTCATTTGTAAAGTGTGGAAGTTGAGTGGAACACACCATTGTCTAGTTAGTAGCACTAGGATAGTCCTGAGAGTTAGAGTTGAGTTTGAGTCTTTGCCTCAGGGATTCTAGAGTTAGCTTCGAGTCTGGTAAAGCTCTTGTATCTTTCTATCTTTGTACTCTTGCTACTTCAGTATAATATACTTTATTGATCTATTTTTCAGATATACTTTACTTTATTTCTTACACTTGCCTAGTGTGGTGCACCTTATTGCATACTAGACCAAGGGTTAGGTTTGTGTTGTTCTTGAGTTATCTGAATCTTGCTAGACTTGCCGGTGCTATAGGCTTTCCTTAGGCTCTGATGTAAGGCTAAGTCAGTCCGAACCCTTTGATCAAGGACGGACTTTAGTGATCAAGTTCTCACTTGATCACTAGTTTAGCGTGCCATCTTACCCACGCAGATCTGGTTGGTAGCCCCTCTTGGTGACAGCATTAGGGAGCCTCTGTAATCCAACCCCGTCATTCGGTAAGCCCATGGGTGTTAGCCAGTTGTCGTTCGGTTGGCCAACTATCTACCCCCAAGCCTCCTCGTTGTAGTCTGGAATTTCGCTCGATGCATGATCCTAGTTCATGTTTGTTTAACTCAGTTCAACCGCGAACACTCCTCTGTAGTAGTTAAGAAATAGAGTTTGGATATCTTAATCTCACTTGTTGTCCTCCCAGGCAACTACCTAGTTGTTTACTGCTTTGGTCCCTGTTTACTCTTCCCACCATACACTATCTTGTTACATCTTACCCTCGTTGTAAGAATAGCTGGTGTTTATCTAAGTTATAGTACTGTTTAAAGTTCGAACATATCATTCCACCTATTAGCCCTTGCTTCCCTGTGGATTTTTTTGATACTCAGAATACTCTGAGTGAAAAAGCTACAGTGAATCTCCATGCGCTTGTGGAGTAAAATCTGTTACGCTAAGAGACATCAACAACCGGCACTCCAGAAAAGACTGTGAATCGGCAAAAAGCCGATGGATCATATTTGATTTGGCGAAAAGTCGATGCAAGCCAAACCTACATGATAAAAAAGCCTCTCCCCCACAAGATATGTTACGTCATGCAAATCGTACAAGTGAAAGCTTCTAGGTATGCCTAAAAGTATTTACAAGTGCTAGCATGTATATACAATACGGGTTTAGCATGAAGACACCGCATAGAAAAGCTCAAGAGAATATATCTATTTTAGAACATGAGCAAGCCATTTTAGGATTTTCAAAATAAAAGCACCACCACTTAGCCTAGCCAGATAGTATGATAAAGCATGATAAGCAAAAGCTAGCAAGTATCTACACAAGTGAGCTTTCTAAAACAAGGATCTTTTACAAACTTGATTTCTCATGGCCCCCCCAGGTCTTGCAAATTAAATATATTAAACTTGAATTTCAAGGAACCCTTTCGTTTTGTGCCAGGGGTTATTTGCATGTCAGGACACTTCTTACCAACCAATGCTAAGCCTAGGTCCATAGAACCATCAGAAGCTTAAAGCAAGGTTTTGGTCATTCACAGCCTAGTCCAAGTTCTTGCCAAAGTGCAAAAGCAAGCAGTCTCGAACCAAATCAGAGAGACGAAGCAAACCCACGTGGATCTTTTGATTTAAGCACAACATGGACATCTTTTAAATTTTAATTCAATTTGGCACAAGATTACCATGTTAGCATTAATACTCAAGTTGCATAATTGTTTCCAATGTAAAGGACTTAGCTACCGGGCATGTACAAGATAGCAAAAGCAAACAACCTACATGTAGGACCGAGACGTACGACTAGAGGGGGTGAATAGGAGCACTTTAAAACTCAAACTCACAACCCCCAAAACAGGTGCTTGAGAAAAGAACTAGACACCGTCCACTGAACAGATACATGTGTGTCTAGTAGCGCAAGGTGCCGTCCACTGAGAGGGTACGCACCAAGCGAGAAAACCGTGAGCCAACTCAACAAGGGCACCGAGGCAACAGATCTTGCAAGTCCGCCACACGACACTCACCGCACCAAAGTGCGTCTCACTATCTTACAGCAAGCAAAGAGAATGGTCTAAAAGTGGGGAATGCAAAAGTCCGAAGCAAAAACACAGCGGAAGAAGCAAACAATAGAGACACAGCTCCTGCCTTGGACACGCCGGATAGTCCGATGTCTGGGGCCGGACAGTCTGGTCCTACTGGACAGTCCGGCAGGGGCTACCGGATTGTCCGGTGCAGACCCTGCTTGGCACCCGATGCCGGACAGTCCGGTGAGGGTCACCGGATAGTCCGGTTCCGTTGGCTCTACCGGATTGTCCGGTAAAGTCGCAGGAAAGGGGTTTTCACACCCAAATTTGTCCAAATCATGTCCAATCTTCACAAAATTTTGCACAAGCTATCTTGACCCTATTCCAAAGCTTTTCCTAAAAGATCAACTTAAAATGACCATGGGATCAGCGGGAATTTCAGATCTCGTGAGATGGCAATCTTTGGGCAAGAAAGTAAGGGAAACTCAAGGGAGACTTTCTCGTGGAAATCCAACTGGATAGAGATGTTCTAAGACATATTCTCCACGTCCGTCCAATTCCAAAAGAGCCAAAAGAATAGGATTAACTCGTGGGCAAAGCAAACCACCAAAAGCCTTTGAGTTTCATCCAAAATCCAACTAGAAAAGGGGGAGGGAGAAGGCTGCGCACATGAGCACGAATTTGGGATGAATCTTGCCTTGATTAGAAGTGGATATCAGTGCTTACATGGTTCCTCACAGCCTACCACCCTTCATCCTCCCACTAATACAAAGTACTAGCCTAGGGGACTCTCAAATCCTAAGCTAAGCACCCAATTTGATTCCTAAGCTCTTGGCTGGTTGGATACTAAGCCTAGGGTTTCTAGAGGTGCAAGAGTCATCTAAATGACTAGCCACTTAGGTATATATAGCCCTGGCCGAACAGACACAGTTTATACTAAGACCCTTATATTACAGAAACGCCCGTAGGGGCCAAAACGGAAAAGGTTCAACTTTCTCGGGGACGGATGATCGCGATGGAGTCTTTATCTTCTTTGGATGCACGCTAACTCCCGGATGACGTCCACGTGGCCAGTAGTCCAAATCCACTGGCCGACCCCCGGTTTTGAAGTTAGAAACCAAGAAACTTTAGGGTTTCCTTCCTGGGGCTAGAACGACCCACTGCACTCTATCTCGGCGAGAATGAGCCCATTCACCGAGTCTGATAACTTGGTGGTAGGATGATGGATTTGAGCGGATCCGCCAATGCCCTCGCCCATCTTTGCGCCATGTACTCGGGCTGGAGCACCGTGCTGACACCCGGCATCCCCAGTCCATCGGGGTCGCCTCGCAGTCCTTCGGAGGTCTTACTCCTACCGTCGCCGTTTCGCTCCTCTATGTACCGAACTCCCATGGCCGACCGACATCGAGCATGCCTCCAGTACTTCGGAGGGCTTCCATCTACCTTCTATCCATTGGAGGGCCTCCTATCCATTGGAGGTCTTATGCCCAAGCCCTTCTGGGTCTTTGGTTTCTGTTGACAATCACTCATCACTCCAGAGGCAATGGTTGGCTCTCAATCTCCCCCTTGATGAGTGCATTGTCAACTCCTTCTACCTATAACCTGAAATAGAACAAAGACAAGAAAACAAGCATAAAACCAAAAAGAAAGAAGAAAAGAAGAAAGTTGCTCAAAATGCCCAAAAGCGAAACACAAGCAAAGAAGGACAAATTGAGGCAATAAAAAGAAAACCAAAGATCGAGCCCCTACGACAAGGGAAACCGCTCATCGCAGTCGATCAAACTAAAGCATGACCCCTCAAGAAAGAGGCAAACCAGCTCAACACAGTCATGCTTAGTCAAAGCATTGGCTCCTCCAGAAAGAGGCAAAAGGCTCAACGCACCGATGCAAGAGCATGCTAAAAGCTCGAACTCCGTGAATGCACAGCTCCCCCTCAACTAGATCTCTCCAGAATTCTGCCCCTTGGTCCATGAACACTCCTATAGGTCAACATCTCTCCCCATTGTTGACAATGGACACATCAAGGGTTCATAGAATCTGAATCCCCCTCAAAATATGCGATGAAATGCAGGAAGTGTACCATGAAGAGCTCAGCAGGGATGAAAAACTAGTAAATACAAGTTCTAGCATACAGAGCAAGTGAGGGCAAGGAAGCATGCAATAAGCTCAATTGAATCTATCTTATACAAATCAGGAGCATGTTTTTTAGGATTGTGGAAAAGAAAGCATCACCAACATGAGTAGTATCTAGCAGGATAGGCATGAACAGCAAAATGCTAGCAAAACATACATGGTGTGCTACTCTCAACCAAAGCATATACAACAGGCCATAAGTAATTTAGAGACTTGCAGATTTCAGATTTAGCAATTTGTAAATTCATGCAAATCAGATCATGTGCCACGTGTTATTCATTTGTCTTTGCCACTTCTTACCAACCAATGCCAAGCCTAGGTTTAGAAAACCATCATAAGCTTAAGACAAGGTTTTGGTCATACACGGCCTAGTCCAAGTTAATGACAAAGTGCAAAGGCAAGCTATCTCAAACTAGAACAGTGTGACATACGAACCCACCTGGATCTTTTCAATTCGGCTCATAAGACACATAAAGTGCACAGTTTTAATTCAGAGTTCAGGTTTAGGCAAGGTGTCATAAATACTTAGGCATAAACTCAACAAAGGCATACGACTAGCATATCCAAGCATGAGAAGATAGTATAGCATTCAACATTCCTACAAATGCTAGGTAGCTAAGTCAAGTGGTGATCATGGTTTTGATTTTCAGGAAATAAAAGTGACTTAGCTCACAAATGATATTAGACAGATTCAAGGAGCTTAGCCAACCATGATCAAGTAAGCAATTGTACAATCTAGCACAAGCAAGTACTAACTAATCATTCCTGAAGATCTCTAGTGCCAATGAAGTGAAAATGCATATGATGCAAAATGCAAGGAAAACAAAGAAAGCAAAGAAAAGGCAAATAAAAAAACTAGACTACAACAAAGTTACCCCAAACCTAAAAGGGTTAACAAACACCAAGCTCCCGATGCAAGTGAGCAAACGCGCTAAGCTCTAAGGGCTTGGTGAAGATATCGGCCAACTGGTTCTCAGTCTCCACATGGATCAAGTTTATATCTCCCTTCTCATAGTGATCTCTCAGAAAGTAAAACCTCACGTCTATGTGTTTGGTTCTAGAATGGAGGATGGGGTTCCTAGCTATAGAAATAGAAGAAGTGGAGTCTACTTGGAGAGGGATCTTCCTAAAACTCAGACCAAAGTCACTCAAAGTGGACTTCATCCAAAGCAGCTGGGAGCAGCAACTAGCAGCAGCAACGTATTCGACTTCTGTTGTGGAAGTGGCTACGCTAGATTGCTTGCGTGAGGACCAAGAGACAAGAGAAGAACCAAGAAACTGGTAGGTGCCGAAAGTCGACTTGCGCTCCAACCGAGTACCCGCAAAGTTAGCATCTGAATACCCTCTGAGAGAGAGCGTCGAAGCTGAAGAGAACCAAAGACCAAGCTCAAAAGTGTATTTCAGGTACCTGAAGATGTGCTTCACCGCTTGACGGTGTGATGTCCTCGGTGAGGCCTAAAATCGTGCACAAAGGCAAACTGCGAACTGGATGTCCGGCCTAGTCGCCGTCAGGTATAGAAGTGTGCCGATCATCCCTCGGTATTCTCTTTGGTCCACTACCTCCCCTTCTTCATCAGCATTATTGAAATAGGAGTAACCATGGGCTCGGAGTCTCCCATATCAAACTTCCTCAGAATGTCCTTCGTGTACTTGGCTTGATGGATGAAGGTACCTTCACGCCCTTGCTTGATTTGCAGTCCAAGGAAAAACTGCAACTCTCCCATCATGCTCATCTCAAACTCCTTCGACATCTGCTCAGAAAACTTGGTAACAAGAGAGTGAGATAAGCCACCAAAGATGATATCATCCACGTATATTTGAACAATAAGAAGATCACTACCATGCTTGAGGAGAAACAAGGTCTTATCCACACTTCCCATTTTGAAACCCTTGTTTAGCAAAAAGGGTTTCAATCTCTCATACCAGGCTCTAGGGGCTTGTTTCAAACCATACAAGGCTTTTTGCAATTTGTAAACATGGTTAGGGTATTTAGCATTTTCAAATTCTGGGGGTTCCTTGACATAAACTTGTTCTTGAATGAAACCATTTAAAAAAGCCGACTTCACATCCACTTGAAAAATCTTGAAACCGATGGAAGCTGCAAAGGCTAAGAGAATACGTATAACTTCCAGGCGTGCACCTGGAGCAAACGTTTCCTCATAGTCTACCCCCTCTTTTTGACAAAAACCCTTAGCCACAAGTCTAGCCTTGTTCAGCACAGCAATGCCATCCTCCCCTTGCTTATTTTTGAAAACCCATTTTGTACCAATAGGATTGAATTATGGCGGTGGCTGTACCAAAACCCAAACCTCATTCCTCTCAAAATTTTCTAACTCCTCATGCATGGCATTAACCCAATTACCATCAAAAAGTGCGTGTCCAACATCCTTGGGCTCAAGGAGGCAACAAATGCAGCATGAGCAAAGAAAGCGATAGAACCTGTCTGGGACCTCAAGGTCCTCGCATGCAAATCATCAATGGTCCCATGTGGAGGGTGATCCCACTGGACCTACCGAGATGGAACAATCTCGGAGGTCACCTCCCCTGTGTCCTCAGCGGGGCCAGCCTTTGCTCGAGCTTGCAGTCAGGGGAGTGAGGAGGAAGCCGTCGGCAATGGTCCTCCTTCATGTTCAGAGCTCATAGCAGATAGGGCAGGAGCTGCAGCCAGTGCATTGGCTCCTGCATCACCAGCATCTACCTGGACCTTCTCATCTTCAAAGATGGGAGTTCCTTCTTCATCATCACCTGAAAGCTCAAATGCAGCGGTTGTGCAAGGCATAGATTCATCAAAGGAAACTTCACAGGTCTCTGCCACTTGTTTGGTATCGGGGATCCACACTCTATATGCCCTAGAGCGAGAGGCGTACCCAAGGAAAATACCATCCAAGTAGTGAGATTCAAATTTGTCTAAATGCCACCGTTTTTGAGCACAAAGCATTTGCAGCCAAATGCACGCAGGTGCTTGACGCTAGGCTGCCTACCAAACCATAGCTCATACGAAGTCTTCCCTAAGAAAGCTCGTAGGAAGATGCGGTTGGCAATGTAGCAGGCCGTATTCATAGCCTCAGCCCAAAAGCCTCGCAGAGTCCTATGCTCATCAAGCATCATCCGCGCCATCTCTACAAGTGTGCGGTTCTTTCGTTCCATGACACTGTTCTAAGGTGGGGTATAAGGAGACTAGAATTGGTGGTCAATACCTAGGTCACGACAGAAGGTTTCGAAACTAGAGTTACAAAATTCTTTGCCATTGTCGCTGTGGATAGTCCTCATGCCTTATGGCTCTCATTTCTTGACCTCAAGACTAGATCCTGAACAAAACTGAAAGCCTCATCTTTGAATTCCATGAAGAACACTGACGAAAAGCAAGAAAACTCGTCTACAACGACAAGCACATACCACTTCCCACTGACCGACTATACCCTAGTAGGACCAACCGTGTCCATATGCAGTAGCTCACCTCAGGCAAGAGGTCAGCACCAAATTGACAGATGCATGAGAAGTGGCAACCATCTTGCCATGATGATAGGGCTGGCATACTAAGTCCTTTTTTAGTTTCAAATTATGCAATCAACGGATTAGACCCATCAAGCTCAACCTGGCTAGCAGATCAAAACTCACATGAGCTAGCCTCCTATGCCACTTTCAATTATTAGTAGAAAGACTAGCTACCAAACACCGAGGAGGGCCAGAAACAGATATAAGGTTGTTGACGCGACATTTGAACGAATATTTTGCATCATTTTATGTAGTTTTTCACTGATTTCATGCGTCAACTATATCTTTTACTAACAATTATCACCGATTATTGTGGATTTTGCAATATTGTCTTGGAAATATGCTATATGTGATTTTTACAGGTTTTTGATTAAATTTTCGCGAAATGCACCACAATCTACTTCGAGTAACAAAAGACCTCTGAGATATTATTTCATGAAGACGATGATCAAGGCTTTCTAACCAGAAGCTTCTAGAAGACATCAAGTGCTACAAGTTCATAGAAGAATATGAGGTCAAAGTATTTTAAATAAGTCCAAAACTTGAAGGATTCAACAAATCTCGGAGGATATAGAAGATTCTAGAACCTAAGAGTCCAAGATCCTCCACAATTATATTTCTTAAGTACCAAGAACGTCCCCGCGAAAGATGGAAAGGAACCGACTCAGGAGGAGTCCGGGTCGGCCGAGCCTAGGCCATCTGTTCGGCTGACCCCACCCCCCCTTAAGTCGGTTGAGGTTTCCTTTTCTACCACGTCATCTCCGGACTATACAAAGCCAGCCTAGGCCCCGAGGTCGGGCATCCAATTCATTATCAATGCGTGAAGACGGCGACAAGAGGGACCCCAACTAGAGGAGAGTAGAGGGTCGAGTTTCTAGTCTAGGATTAGAGTTCTTCTAGTTCCTGGAGGTGATTAGAGGCCTTGCACGGTACTCTAATTACCTAGCTCTAGAGGTCTAATTGTATCATCAAGGGAAGGTATGATCATGGCTGTATTCTTGATACAATTTACTAATGAAGCATTGTTTTTGTCTAATTATCATATTCTTGCTCTAATCATGCTTGTTCTAGCTCTAATTAACTTTAGGCCTAGATGCTTGCTAATTAGATCATGTCATTAAGGGTGTTATTTATCTAGCGTTCTTGATCTCTAATCTAGTTTACTAATTACATGGTTGTGTTTCTAGTTCTTGTAATCATGGTGATTAGAGGTTCTAGTTGCTCTAATTATGTTATTAGACTATGTGAAGTAATTAGAAGCGCGTTCTCTAATTATGTATGCTTGTTGAGAGTTTCTCGTCGATTACCTGGTTACTAGTGACAGTAGAGCCCGAGGAAAGGTTAAACTCGATCTAGGGGATTAGATTGGTTGATCTTGATTTAATTATGCTATGATGAATATGCTTGAACATGCTTATTTACCTTGAGCTACTAGTTATCTCGCTGCTCTAATCTTGTTGTGGCACCCATATCGCATATGTCTTGGATCCAATTAGAGCTTGATTAGAATCTAGTCAATACCCTTTGATTAGTCCTCTAATGTTGTTCTAATTGCTTATCATATATATATATAACTTATCTAATTTAGGTTAAGGATTGGTTTAGAATAAGGACTGGTTTAGAGATAGTTTAGAGCCCCCTTTTTACCTTTAGTTTTCCTTTAAACTCTTGTTAATTAGCTCTCAATTTGTTGGTTTCCCGGATTGACAAAACCCATGATACTCATCCTGGGGAAAAGTTATATACGATACTGTCGCTTGCAGTATAAGGTTTGCCGTACTTAAGTGACGTCAACAAGCTTTTCTACCGCCGTTGCCGGGGATCTAATTAGTCGAGTCTTAATTAATTTGAGTTTATGTATTTGTTTATATTTAGTTTTGATCTTTTAATTTTTGTTTGTTATTTATTTACTTTTATTCTTGCGCAATTTGCTTTTCTTTTTTTGCTTTATTTTAGGTTTTATAATTAGTTAATTTTAGTTTTGTTAAAGTTTAGTTTAGTGTAAATGCTCTAGAATATAGTTTTCTTTGTATATATTCTCTACCACTAACATTAGCAGGAATGGATGGACCACTGTCCAACAAACCAACTAATTATGTGGATGATCCAGAGAAGTTACTGAAAAAGCCCCGAAGCTCTGCCAAATTTTCTCGGAAACAAGACAGAACTCTGCCTGGAAATGGGAGACGAAGTTGAAGAAAGAAAGCTCTTGGACCTATGTGTGCCAACCACCGCCAATTTGAGGATCAGAGATCTCACTCCACCTCAGAGAGCATTTGAGATCAGAAGCTCAGTGATCAGCATGGTGCAGAATCAACCATTCAGTGGAAAGGAAGACCCGAATGAACACTTGAAGACATTTCTGCAGATTTGCAACACATTTAATATCGAGGGAGTCACTAACGATCAGATCAGAGCAAGGCTTTTCCCATTCTCACTAATCGGGAAAGCTCACCAGTGGTTGTCAACACTTCCAGAGGCCACAGTGAACAAATGGCAGCAGTTACTACAAGCATTCATCGCCAAGTACTTTTCACCAGGGAAGACTCAAGCTTTGCGCAACAAGATTGCAACATTTGTGCAATACCCCACTGAGACATTCGATGAAGCCTATGAGAGATTCAACGACTATGTGTTAGCCTGCCCTCACCACAACTTTCAAAAATGGGACTTAATTCATAAATTTTATGGTGGACTCAAAGCAGTGTGTAGAGCACAGATTGACGCAGCTTCCGGAGGATCAATTCTCAGTCTCACTTCTACAGAGGCCGAAGCTCTATTCAAGAAGATCGCTGAGAATGGAACATCGAGAGCAGACAGGGTGGCGTCTACTACAGTGTCTACATCCACAGGAGTGGTAAAGAGTGTGCTAGAAGTGGATAAGATGGAAATTCTTGGTGTGAAAGATTGACTCACTTATGAGAAGGTTCGAGAAGATGGAGAGTGGCAGAGCCGAGGAAGTGAAGTCTACAGAAGCTATGATGACTTGTGAAGAGTGTGGAGACTATGGCCATTCCAAGGAAAGTTGCCCAGAGGAAGCTAAGGCTTTGGACTATGCAAGGAAGGAAGGTTGGATTCCCCCATCCAACTACAGACAGAATAGACAATAGTTCACTGCTGGATCAGCTATTCAAAGTGCCATTCCTCTACGGATTCAACTTAAGGACTTTATGGAAGAGCAAGCGAAGATCAACAAGGACACACACTCCAAGTTCAAGGCTATGGACAAGGTGCTAGAGAATATTGATGGCAAGATCACTACTGTGGGAAGTTCAAATCAACAGCTCATGGGAATGATGAAGATTTTAGAGAACGAACTCTCTTAACTAGCAGAACATCTCCCAAACAAGAATGAAGGAAAGTTGCCTGGATAGCCACAGTCTAAGGAGTCACTTAGAGCAGTCACTACCAGATCTGGAAAGGAGACAAGAGATCCAGAGTTGACTACATGACTTGCCAGTACAGTGGAAGCAGAAATTCAAAATGGAGACGAACCCAAAGTGACAGTGGATGACACGAGGATTCTACCCAAGAAATGCAAGGTTCGTTCTAACAAGACAGATGAGCATTTCAACAAATTTATCGAAGTGATCAAGCAGCTATATATCCATATGCCACTATTGGATGCACTCCAAGTTCCCACTTATGCCAAGTACTTCAAGGATATATTAGCTAACAAGAGAGAAGTGCCATTTGATTGTGTGAAGATGACTACTGAGTGTAGTGCAGCTATCATGGATGCTACTTTACAGAAGAAGGCAGATCCGGGATGTCCCACTATCCCATGCTCTATCGGTGCCCTCAACATTGACAAAGCATTATGCGATCTAGGAGCAAGTGTGAGTGTTATGCCTAAGTCAGTGTTCGATAAGCTAAAGCTGCCTAAGCCAGAGCCTACAAGCCATGTGTCTAGAGTTAGCTGATCACTCAGTGAGATATCCAGAAGGAGTAGCTGAAGATGTACCAGTCAAGATTGGAGAAAATCTCGTTCCAGTTGACTTCGTTATTCTGGATATGGGAGGGAGTTCAAGATCACCATTGATACTCGGAAAACCTTTTCTCAGGATAGCACAAGCTAACATCAATGTAGGAAAGGGAGAAATCAAGTTCAACATCAATGGAGAATCAAGCTCATTCAAATTTCGTCCAAGATTTGAAGTATGCCGAGCAATTGAAGAAGACGAAGCTTGAAGGGGAAGATTCATCTGCAGTGTCTACACAAGGCATTGGACAGTCTGGATTAGAGTCTGGTTGAAAGACTTTAAATTTCAAGCGCTTTATGGGAGGCAACCCAGGTATTTTTTTAAAAAGTTTTTAGTTTAGTTTATCTTTTTCTTAGATATTAAAATTTAGACAAACTTCATTGTGTCTTGAACCATAGTTGAAATTAATAAAGTCTTCATTTAGTTAGATTTGAACTTTTGAATTAAGGATTGGATAGTAAAAGATAGCTACTCTCACTTAATGTAGCTATTTAGCTTTGAAAAAAATTACGAAGCCTTTGCTAGTTTTTGTATTTAGTTCGATTTTTAGCGATTTATTTGAAAAGAGAGACAATTTTTCTAGATTTTATCTCGATGATTGATTTTCAAAATTCTCTCTCTATATTTTTATCCAAAAATTAGGCATTTAACGTAAGCCACATTAAAGAAAGAAAGTGAGTAAATTCAATTCAATTCATGAATTGAGTTGCTTATCTTTATTCTGAAATTGATTTGGTTGAATTAACTAAACATTTGGTTTTATTCAAAATAAAACATAGGTTTGTTTCTAATTTGCTAAATTGGTTTAATCTTGTAATATGGAAATAACCTTAATCTTTTTGAGTGCTCTATTAATTTTAAACCTACATTAGTAGGGAATATATATATTGCTTATTAGCAAATTAAGGACGTAGAATTAGTGAAGATTAACAACTTAATAAAGAAAAGCTAATTAGGCAACATAGGATCCTTCTTTGGTCATGAAAATACTAGCCAACATAAAGGTATAAGATGTGATCAAAGTTTAATAGGAATAGGAATCAAAGGACAAGCGTCCAAGGAGACAAAATTGAAAGTTGGGTTAAAGATTCTGTCAAAACCAGAATGCATGTCGACCAACTTGCAGAGGAAGCTATCCATTATTGAAAGGAATCCTATGAACAATCTTCAGCAGGAAGGAGAGGACCAGTAGGACCATATCTGGCCTGGCTCGACAGACCAAACCCCCTGGCTCGGCCGATCCTAGGTGTTCCTCCACCAGATACACCTCCCCTTTGAACCACCTCTTTGCCTATAAATATGGAGTCGTTGTTGCATTCTTCCACCACCAGAACCATCATCAGAAGCCAGATATCTCGAGGAGAAGAAGTAGAGTTGTAATCTTGAGAGGAAAATCTTGAGGGAGAAGATGAAGAAGTTTTTCAAGAAGACTTTCAAGGGTTCTTCATCAAGAGGAAGCTCTCATCGGGAGGGGGATGATTCATCATGGCATTCATCTAGGAGGCACTCCGTCTCCGAGATGGGAAGTTCCGACTCCGATCGAAGCCTACGTCGAGATCAAGGATTACGAGGTTGCTCATCTCGTTTTTTTGATGATGTGGTGGAGCCCACCAGAAGGCCAAAAACTCGTTCTCAAACTCAAGCCCCTCAACCTATGAACATCGATGATGAAGACGAAGGGTGGAATTATTCTTCGGAAGATTTTTCCCTAAGATCAACTGTTGAGGAGCAAAGGTATCAAAGTTGCCAGAGAAGAATTACTTCTAATTTCGATCTAGATTTTCGATTTCCTCAATGCTCTAGATTTCACGCACAGCATAGAAAGAGCATTTGATAATCTAGGTTGGAATCCTTTCATTCACTTTAGTGCGACCTATCGACAAGATCTAGCACTAGAGATGATGACTACTATGGATTTAGTTCAATCCTCCGATATGGTTTTTAATCTGAGATTTAGAATTAGAGAGGATTGGACGGAGATTTCTTCTGGCACTGTTGGGGCTTTGTTAGGATTTCATGAGAATGTAGTTGAAAATTTTGATTTTGATCAAGCCACGATAGAAAACTTTTGGTTGAGAATTGCAAGTAGTTATACTAAGGAAAGGATGAGGATAGTCAATCCTATTATCAGAATCATCCATAGGTTTATGACTTGCAGAGTATTAGAAAGGCTTGATGACACAAAAGTGCAAGTTGCAGAATTGAAATGGCTTTATGTTGCACTATGTCAACCTACTTGGATAAATCCTATTCGTTCCATGATAAATCATTGGATTATCCAAAGAAACAGAAGCACTGGGTTGCTAGGTTTTGGGCATTACTTGACCATCATTGTATCAACAGTCAGGCCTGAATTGGTTTTTAATCCTATTTACACAAAGACACCGGCTAACATTGATGAGAATTCCCTACGAAAAGGAAAGTATATTTATGGAAATTCAGCCTAGTGGATTCTTTGTTTCTAAAACCAAATTCAAAATTCCTAGTCCCAGACTTGCTTTATTTGCTCAAGACAGAATTGATTGACTAGAGAAATTCATGTTCGAAGAAGGTGAATCAAGCCAACAACCATCATCAGCTGGATGGAGCGACTGGGAGACACCCTCCACTCAGCCAAGCCAACAGTTTTTGAGTGAACAGTTTAGAGCAGGATCGTCCTGTGTTTAATCCAAGGCCATTCAGCTCTTATGATCCGACCTCTACTCCAGTATTCACACCTTCACCAAATATCCCTCCACCTGTAACATTTATTCCAAGAAGAGCAAGATTCCACACTCCAGAATACGTTACAGCTCAGAATATGCCACATCAAGCATTCTATGGCATTGAATCTATGGTGGCCCAGAATTATCAGCTCGTTGATCAGATGAGAGGGAATATTAATCAATATGAGTAGAATACCCAGAATATTGAAAAATAATTGTTCAATCTGAGGCTATGGAATTAAGATCGATGAAGACTTTGGTTTGCTTTCTTAATTTTTGTTTTAATTTTAGTTTTTATTTATTTTTCGCCGTTTATCTATTTATGAGTGATTATTTTTCTTTTGTGAGTTAGTTTAATCATGATTATGTATCACTCCTTTGATAAAATAAATAAAATCTTAGTTTTCTTTTATTCTAATGTCACTTATTAGACTAATTTATACTCTCATTAATGCAATTTAATTGAATTATGATCAGCATTTATGAGATAGATATGATATTTTCATAAAGACCCATATGTTATTCATATTTAGATTTCACTTTTATCATGATGATCTCCTTAAAATTTTTATTTCTGGTTTTAAAAGACTATGATCATTTTCTATGATTATTTTTGTTTACACCCTACCTATTAGAGCCATATTTTAAACCATAGTTTGATCAAATTTAATTCTTGGTTGAGCTGAATTAAGATTTGAATCTAGAGATTGAAGATTTCAAAGCTGGTCATTCATTTTGCTTATCTTTTCATTTGCTAGCCTTTTTATCCATGCATTATATCTCTCTCTACATTGGAAAGAGTGCAAACTTCGCTGGATATCCCCCCTAAATCCTAGATTATCATTATCAAACTCCCTTGACCACAACCTATTATTTTCTGGAGTATTTCAAAGGATTTCATTCTTATAAAATTCTATCCCCAGTGCTAAAACATTTCTCTACAAATATACTCGAGGACGAGTATCGTTCAAGAGTGGGATGGAAAGTGTCATATTAAAAAAATATTTTTTTGAGGCGGCAAAAATTAAAAAAAAGGAAAGAAAAAAAAAGACAGAAGGGACCAAGTGGTCGCCTAAAAGAAAAAAGGACCAAGTGGTCGAAGTAGAATTAGGAAAATATATATTTGCCCCTCAAAAATCTTTATATTTTGGGATATACTACTTTATTTTACTTTATCAATATACTCCAGAAAATATTCCAACCATATGCAAGGCGATAGCAAGGACTTCATTTGTACCTTGAGATCATTGATTTATTTGCATATGTCCACTTTTCTATATATATTTTCCTCTAATTTTTCATCATTTATTTTCCATGACCCTTTTGAGAAATCTCCGTAATACCAGCAGATTCTTTTCTTAGTTCGACAATATATCGAGGTTAAAATTTGATTAGAATCCTTACCAAGCTCCAAATAAGCCTCCACTTTTTACTTACATATATTTGTAGTTTACAGGAAACACTTTCTTATATTGAGAGATCGGAGAGATGAGTGTTATATTGGGCCTTATACAAATTTTGATCTTAGAAAGTTGATTTCTTTTTTTTAAAAAAAGGTCTTTATTGAAAAATGAGGAGATTTATCATCGATGAAATTGATTTCTTCTTATATTTCTAATGTGGGATATGCTTAAATGAATATCTATTTATCTATATGATTGCTGATCCAAACTTGAAAATTTTTGAGAGTTTAAATTTAGTTTGATTATTTGATTTTAGAATATGAGTTAACTTTGATTTTAGTTTTTGACTTACTCGAGGACGAGCAAGGTTTAAGAGTGGGGATGTTGTTGATGCGACATTTGAACGAATATTTTGCATCATTTTATGTAGTTTTTCACTAATTTCATGCGTCAACTATATCTTTTACTAACAATTATCACCGATTATTGTGGATTTTGCAATATTGTCTTGGAAATATGCTATATGTGATATTTACAGGTTTTTGACCAATTTTTTGAGAAATTCACCACAATCTACTTCGAGTAAGAAAAGACCTCTGAGATATTATTTCATGAAGACGATGATCAAGGCTTTCTAACCAGAAGCTTCTAGAAAACATCAAGTGCTACAAGTTCATAGAAGAATATGAGGTCAAAGTATTTTAAGTAAGTCCAAAACTAGAAGGATTCAACAAATCTCGGAGGATATAGAAGATTCCTAGAACCCAAGAGTCCGAGATCCTCCACAATTATATTTCTTAAGTACCAAGCAACGTCCCCGCGAAAGATTGAAAGGAACCGACTCAGGAGGAGTCCGGGTCGGCCGAGCCTGGGCCATCTGTTCGGCTTACCCCACCCCCCCTTAAGTCGGTTGAGGTTTCCTTTTCTACCACGTCATCTCCGGTCTATACAAAGCCAGCCTAGGCCCCGAGGTCAGGGCATCCAATTCATTATCAATGCGTGAAGACGGCGACAAGAGGGACCCCAACTAGAGGAGAGTAGAGGGTCGAGTTTCTAGTCTAGGATTAGAGTTCTTCTAGTTCCTGGAGGTGATTAGAGGCCTTGCACGGTACTCTAATTACCTAGCTCTAGAGGTCTAATTGTATCATCAAGGGAAGGTATGATCATGGCTGTATTCTTGATACAATTTACTAATGAAGCATTGTTCTTGTGTAATTATCATATTCTTGCTCTAATCATGCTTGTTCTAGCTCTAATTAACTTTAGGCCTAGATGCTTGCTAATTGGATCATGTCATTAAGGGAGTTATTTATCTAGCGTTCTTGATCTCTAATCTAGTTTACTAATTACATGGTTGTGTTTCTAGTTCTTGTAATCATGGTGATTAGAGGTTCTAGTTGCTCTAATTATGTTATTAGACTATGTGAAGTAATTAGAAGCGCGTTCTCTAATTATGTATGCCTAGTTGAGAGTTTCTCGTCGATTACCTGGTTACTAGTGACAGTAGAGCCTAGGGAAAGGTTAAACTCGATCTAGGGGATTAGATTGGTTGATCTTGATTTAATTATGCTATGATGAATATGCTTGAACATGCTTATTTACCTTGTGCTACTAGTTATCTCGCTGCTCTAATCTTGTTGTGGCACCCATATCGCGTATGTCATGGATCCAATTAGAGCTTGATTAGAATCTAGTCAATACTCTTTGATTAGTCCTCTAATGTTGTTCTAATTGCTTATCATATATATATAACTTATCTACTTTAGGTTAAGGATTGGTTTAGAATAAGGACAGGTTTAGAGATAGTTTAGACCCCCCTTTTTACCTTTAGTTTTGCCTTTAATCTCTTGTTATTTAGCTCTCAATTAGTTGGTTTCCCGGATTGACAAAAGCCAAGATACTCATCTTAGGGAAAAGCTACAAACGATACTATCGCTTGCAGTATAAGGTTTGCCGTGCTTAAGTGACGTCAACAAAGGTCAACCTTAAAAACCTGCCCATAGGGCAAAAGCCATCAAACAAGGTTTTCCTTAGCATCAAGCACACAAGAAGAACCCTCCTTAAAGCAAACCTCAAACCCTTCCTTGAGAAATTGCGAGATAGAAACCAAATTAAACCACAAATTCCTCACCAAAGCAACTTCTCTCAGGGAAATCTTGCCAGAAAGCGAACAGAGCTGAATCCCAACACTTTACCTTGACCGTTATCCCCGAATATGATGTATTCCTTGGTGCTCACAGGGTTGAGGATGGAGAACCATCTGCGGTGCCCTGTCATGTGCCCTAGAGCAGCTAGAGTCCATGATCCATATGTCCTCCAAGCCTCGATCCTACAAAATCAAGGAAAGCAAGAGTGTGCAAATGGTCCAGCACTAGGGTTAGTGAAACTATTGAACCAGTGCTGAACCATCTGCTCAAAGGTAGGAAAAGCATAGTCAAAGTAAGCATCACTGCCAATCTGGGTACCCACGACCTCCTAAGCGTGAGCTCTCAAACCCTCTACCAAAGCCTCGGTCACGAGGTCCATAGCCGTGCTGAAAATGACTAGGAGCTCAACCGGCAAAGCATCTCTCACCACCAGGAGCACGGGCCTAAAAGCCTGCCTCCTCTCTCACCACCCACAAAGTGGTCTCTCATCTCACCGCAACTGGGAGGATCCTGCCTGCCGCCTCGGTAGAACTGATCCCTGGTTCCCCGAAGCTCTCTCCTACCTCTTAGCCCGCTTCCTCCTAAAGCAGAACTCCTCCAAGTGACCATTCCGCTTGCAAAGTCACAGTGGTAGATAGGTCTCTTGGGCATAGGCTAGGGCTTGGGCTTCTGGTGTGGTGGTGAAGCCTTGGGTGGTGCTGGCTGCTGGACTTGCTTCTGGCCCGAAGGCTTAATCACTTCTTCTACTATCTTGTCCAGGTTGGCTTGTGGTGGCTTGGGTGTCCAATATGACTTCCTTGGGGCAGCCTTGGGAGCCTCATGGTAAATCCCATCAACAGTAGAAATGGTGCTTGAGAGAGGCAGTGTTAGGCTCATTGGGGCACTCTACTTTTTACCCAAGGTACTACACTCTCCTCACCCAAGTCCACTGGTGTCACCCTCACCACGCTTGTTCGCCTCTATGATCATCCTAAGCTGAGGTTCCCTAGCATACATCCAGCTTAGCACCTCCCTCAACCTACAGTTGTCCTCTTCAAGGATCAACTTCTCCTCTCTCAGACCCTCCAGAATCAAAGTTTGGGCAGCACAAGTGGGACAGTCTAGAGAGGGAATCTCAAGAGCTGACTTCTCAAGCCTCCTAATGGTGGCATCTTTCTCCACCAACTGTAGCCTCAAAGTGAGATAGTTCTCACACGTATCAGGGGTACGGAAAGCACCTCAAGGTCAGCTCTCTGAAAGCATCTCAAGGTCAGCTCTTACCTGGTCAAGCTCACTCCTCAAGGTAGGACAGACCATGCATGCACCCAAAAGTGTGAGTCTAGCCCTAAGCTCCTCTAACTCCTTGAGCTGCCCCTCACATTTCACCTTCAACTCAGCTATGTCTACAACTAGGTGGGGGCAAGACTCACACTCAGGCACCTCACTCAAAGTAGGCTCATCCAGTTTAGACTGGAGCTTGCCTAACTCTAACTTCAACCTATCCATCTCCTCTACTTGATGAGCAAACTTGTTCTTCTACTCACAAATGTCACTCATGAGAGACTCATAGGTAGGGCACTCAAACTCACTAGGCTAGGCTTGCACACTCTTCAGCCTCTCAATCTCAGCCAAGGCATCAGCAGGCTTGGTTTCTGCTTCTGCAGCTTCTTGGCTGCCTTCTGCAACAACTTATCCTAGGCTTTCAACTCACGACTGTTCCTCTCTAGGATATCACGTACCTCAGCTTGCTCAGGAGTTACATCTTCATCGGAGCAGTCGTTGCTGTTGCCCTTGTCCTCAAGCACCATGGAGTAGAACGATCTTCGGTTCTCCTTATGCTTGTGCTTAGACTTGGTGGAGAACAAAGTAGAGGCCAGCTCGACCGCCTTGTTCTCTTCTCTTGTCCCACTTGGTGACTGATCTCCTCATAGCTTGAGCTTGACGAAGACAAAGAGGAGAAGGAAGATCCGCTGCAAAGACCACCAAGCTCGGTGAAGAAGGCCTTGTCCCGCTTCTGGTTGTCCTTCTGGTAGCTCTTGAAAGCCTTCCAAAAGTTCTTAATCTTGCCAAAGTGGTGCTTGGTGTGGTTGCACTTGCTGGACCAGTGCTTGGTGAAGTCGCGGGAGTGGTTCTTGCCCTTCTTGTAGTAGTCGATTCTGTTTGTTAGAGCACTCAGCGATGAAGTGGCCGACTTTGCCGCACTCAAAGTACTTGGGCTTCTCGCCCTTCTTCTTGCTCATCTAGTTGTCATAGGTGTGCTGAAAGTGACTAGACACCAGGCAAAGCTCATCATCCCCAAGTGACGCCAACTGCTCCTTTGTCACAGACATCAAAGCAGAGAACAAAAAACTATGAAGTGGGGGGTTAGCAGCAACTTCCTTGGAGCTGAAAGCCAAGGCCATGCTCTTGGAGCTGGTACCATTGAGCATATCTATCATCTGGTAATCAACCTCTGTGGCCTGGAGCTTGCTGTAAAGCTCCTCAACTCCCAAGGTGTCATACCCTGCCGACTCAAGAATAGAGTTCTTCTTGATCTCCCACACATTCCTGTCCAAGGAATAAAGCAGCTTGATAGCTTGCTGATGGTCAGTGTATGGGAGAGTAGTGGGGGCAGAGTTGACACGAAGCTTGTTGATGATCAATTGAAAACGACCAAACAAGGCATCCATAGACTCTCCTGGCTTTTAAACAAAGTTCTCATACTCACGCCGGTAAGTCTCAACAAGCCGACCCGTAACTAGTCACCGTCCCCTCATGGTGTGCACTGAGCAGGGGTCAGATCTCACGGGCGGTATGAAGGAGGCTCACCCTCTCATAGTTTGCTAGGACCAAGTCCAAAGAAGAGAAAGTTCACCGCCTTGTAGTTCGCCTCGTGCTGAGCAATGAGCGCCGGTGTGGTACACTCGGCAACAGGGAGCATGGTGAAAGTTGTACTCTGTGTAGCATTCCATATGTCCTCGCTCTGGCTAAGCAAGAAAGCTTTCATCCTACCCTTCCAGTAGGGATAGCCATCCGAGCCGAGAACCGGAACCTTCCCAGAGTGCGCCATAGTCGCTATTGGTTTCTCACCGGTAAAGGTATGAAGAAACCTAACTGGCTCTGATACCAATTGTAGGACCGAGACGTGCTACTAGAGGGGGGGGTGAATAGGAGCACTTTAAAACTCAAACTCACAACCCCCAAAATTGGTGCTTGAGAAAAGAACTAGACACCGTCCACTGACCAGATACGTGTCTAGTAGCACAAGGTGCCGTCCACTGAGAAGATACACACCAAGCGAGAAAACCGCGAGCCAACTCAACAACAGCACCCAGGCAACGGATCTTGCAAGTCTGCCACATGACACTCACTGCACCAAAGTGCATCTCACTATCTCACAGCAAGCAAAGAGAATGGTTTGAAAGTGGGGAATGCAGAAGTCCGAACCAAAAACACAACGGAAGAAGCAAACAGCAGAGACACAGCTCCTACCATGGACACGCCGAATAGTCCAGTGTCAGGGGCCGGATAGTTTGGTTCTACCAGACAGTCCAACAGGGGCTACCGGATTGTTCGGTGCAGACCCTGCCTGGCACCCGATTCCGGACAGTCCGGTGAGGTTCACCGGATATTCTGGTAAAGTCGCAGGAAAGGGGTTTTCACACCCAAATTTGTCCAAATCTTGTCCAATCTTCGCGAAATTTTGCTCAAGCTACCTTGACCATATTCCAAAGCTTTTCCCAAAAGATCAACTCAAAATGACCATGGGATCAGCATCTTTGGGCAAGAAAGGGGAAAAACTCAAGGGAGACTTGCTCGTGGAAATCCAGCTAGATAAAGATGTTCTAAGACATATTCTCCATGTCCTCACAAGTCCAAAAGAGCCAAAAGAGCAGGATTAACTCATGGGCAAAGCAAATCACCAAAAGCCTTTGAGTTTCATCCAAAATCCAACTAGAAAAGGGGGAGGGAGATGGCTGCACACACGAGCACAAATTTGGGACGAATCTTGCCTTGATTAGAAGTGGAAATCAGTGCTTACAAGGTTCCTCACAGCCTACCACCCTTCATCCTCCCACTAATGCAAAGTACTAGCCTAGGGGACTCTCAAATCCTAAGCTAAGCACCCGATTTGATCTCTAAGCTCTTGGCTGGTTGGAAACTAAACCTAGGGTTTCTAGAGGTGGAAGAGTCATCTAAATGACTTGCCACTTAGGTATATATAGCCCCAGCCTAACAGACACTGTTTACACTAAGACCCCTATATTACAGAAATGCCCGTAGGGGCCAAAACGGAAAAGACTCAACTTTCTCAGGGACGGATGCTGCGGTGGAGTCTTGATCTTCTTCGAATGCATGCTAACTCCCGAAAAACATCCACATGGATAGTAGTCCAAATACGCCGATCGACCCCCGGTTTTGAAGTCAGAAAGCGGGAAACTTTAGGGTTTCCTTCTTGGGCCTAGAATGGCTCACTCTACTCTATCTCGGTGAGAATGAGCCCAATTGCCGACTCTGGTAACTTGGTGGTTGGATGACGGATTTGAGCGAAGCCGGCAACGTCCTCACCCATCTTCGCGCCATGTAATCGTGCTAGAGCACTGTGTGGCGGAACCGCCGATTTAATTTGGGCAAAGCACACTTGCCACCTCTGGCTTGCAGTGTAATTAGACTGGACTAACCCTGGTCATCCGTCGAGAGTGATTTGGCTCTCAATATTACCTTTTTCCCAGAGGAACCGACATCATACACATCCAGCCCTCGAGAGAGCCACAACAGTTGCACCATCACAGGCAGTTGAATATAGCATAAGTAGACTTAGTTTACAGACCAGTTCAGAATAAAATACAAGTTCAAACGTAATGCCATACGAAAGGCAAATTCAAATCAAAGCGGAAGCGATTTCAAAAATATCTCGCAGCGAAAACAAAATACTTTAATAGTCTTCATGCAATGATGAACAAGGCGAGCAGCACCAAGCCCACCGGTACTACTCTCCTCCAAGCAACTGTCCAGAAGTCATCGGTACCTACACTCAAAATGTGGGGGCAAACCCTGAGTACTAATTACTCAGTAGGGCTTAATGGAAGGGCTTACGATTGATGCAAAGCTTGCTTACTAGCATTTGGATCCTTAGCCATTGATTTTAAACAGTGATATATTGACATAAAGTAAGCTGTTTCATCATGAGCAAATATTTCATCATCATCATAATAATAACCTGCAGGAATGTAAACATACAAGTACAAACAGGTGGAATTTGAAAACATGAATTATAATATAGCATATTTAGATAGTTACTACGTTTGAACGTCAGTGGCATTGGCATTCTCACACCTGGTGACCATCACCGATTCGAATCGATTTTAATTCCTAGGAATAACTATCATGCCAGGGGTATATACTTACTAGCCTTTGCATTCCCACATATAGCCTCCATCTCCACTTGTTCCATCCCAAGTTCGATTCCAACCCGCCATTCCCTAGCTTTAGCCCCCATGGAGCGATGCCACGGTGCACCGGGTCAGCTCTCCCATGAGTCAAGCGCCTCTTGGCCCCATGGTTGGACCAAGTCTCTGTTCTTCAGATGGTTCATGTAAGACTTTCACCGGTCCCATGTCCCGGATAAGCACTCTAGCAATGTTATGCCAACCAATAGGCGAACAACGGATGGACCATAAATGACACGGGCGGAGTCCATTGCAGAACATCATAAACGGTAAATAACTCATAAATAACATATCCACTTTAATGATTTGATATTTTGAAATCACCTATACGATGAGTGACTCCATTTCACTCATGTCTACTCGCACCTAGCATTACTAGGCATACTCGTCCTCTGAACTCTATTATAGGTGCTAGGACCAGGGCGGCTAGAGAGTCTAATGCAATTGGTTTCAATCAACTCCTAATGCGGATGCTGTTGGCGTCTCTTAGCCATAACAGGTTTTACTCCGCAAGCGCACAGAGACCGTTGTAGCCTTTCACCCAGAGTATTCCGAGTATCGTATTTGTCCACAGGGAAGCGGTAGGCAAGAGAGTATAATTGGATAAACTCAAACCGAAAGATCGGTAAACTTAAATAAATATACCAACTAGTATCTAGGCAGGGGTAAATCAAATAAAGATAGGTGTATGGTGAAGAAGTAGATAAACTACCTAAGATACACGTAGAAAGGTACAGTTGCGTTGGAGGACAATGAGTGAGATAAAGTTCCCAAACTCTATTCTATTCGGCTGCAAAGACTATGTCGTGGTTAACAAAGGAACTCAAGTAAACAAGTCAGGGTCTCGCGTCGAGCGAAATTCCGGCACCCTCGAGGGGTCAGGGGGTAGATAGTTGACCACTGAAAGAGAACCTAGCTATCACCAATGGGCCTCCCAAATGAACAGGCCTGGACTACACAGGCACACCACACGCTGTCACCGAGTGGGGCTACCAAGCAAATCTGCATAACGAGGATGGCACGCTATACTAGTGCTCAAGCGCTTTCACCATGAAAGTGACTGAGCACTAAAGCTCGCCCTTAATTAGAGGGTGAGAGCTAATCAGAGCCTGGTGTACAGGTTGGATTATAGCACCGGCAAGAATAACAAGACTTGAATAACTAAGTTACCACAGTCTAAGCCTAGTAAGTATGCAAAGAAAGGTACACCACACTTGCAGGAGATAGAAATAAAGTAAAGTAAATAAATTATACTGGAGATAAAAAGAGTACAAAGATACAAGAACTTTACCACAGACTCAGAGGGATCTCCGAGAACTCCGAGGCAAGCTTGACTCACTCTAACTCCCAGGACTATCCTAACCACTAAGATGTGGAAATGAAACAATCTAAGGTAGAATGTGACTCTCTTACTTTCTCCACACTTTTACAAATGAGCTCTGAGGGCCTATTTATAGTCCAGCAAGTAAGGGCGGTATTTGTAGGTGGCTAAGGTGAGTTTAGGGGGTAAGACGGTAGTCGGCCGACCATTTAGGGGGTCGGCCGACCTAGCCCCATGGTCGGGCGACCACCCGATCCACTGACTTAGCCATCTAACGGCTTGATCTTGATTCCCCATATCGGTTGGTAGTTGGGATGGTTGGTGCACGTGTAAAATGAGAGCCTTGCATGAGGTCGGGCGACCACGTGTCCTGCTCTGATTTGCAGCATGGCTCTTCTCCTGGATTAGTGACATCACCGATCCATGGTTTGATGGTCTTTCGGCCCTTGGATTCTTCGGATGTTTGGTACAACGGTTGGATTAACATTGCTTTGTGTTTCTTTGCATGCAGTAGTGAAGGGGAGGTGAACCGACTTAGTTGGGTGGTCAGCCGACCATGCCATATGGTCGGGCGGCCAGCCAGGTGGTCGGGCGACCTGCCAGTTGGTCGGGTGACCTGCCAGGTGGTTGGCTGACCATGGGACATGGTCGGGCGACCATCTTCACTTCTTGGACTTGTTTCATCCATTTTCCATGTAATTTTGTACCTGCAACCAAATATTCATGTACGTCTTGTGGAACTCATTAGTAGCAAGGGTTAGTCCAATTAATTCACATGTTTCGCTTCATTTGGTGGATAATTGACGGTTGATATTGTGAGATTATGACCGTCAACACCCCCCAAGCTTAAACTTTTGCTCATCCTCGAGCAAAGCTAAGACTGAAAGTTGATCAAGAGTTGCTGCGATATCGAAGATGAAGGAAAATCGTTATATGAACTCAACACTCAGACTTTTGCCCCAAGGAGTGAAATAATTGAAGTTTACCTCATGCAATACCTATGATGCATCTTTTTGCTTACCTTGCCTTGGGCGATTGAGAGATAGAATGACTTTATTATGGGAATAACTTCGACTCATTCTTTTTTTGGATGTCCTTCTTGGGTGTTTTCAATATTTTCAAAAACAAAAGAAGCTTCCCCTAGGTACTCTCGGTCGCTCGAAGGTGTTTCCTCACCAAGTTCCCTGAGTTGGCCAATACTTCCTACGTTAAGGCCTTTGCAGAGCTTTAGGTGGGGAGAATGTGGCACTCTTAGGATGTTTATTTTGCTAAACCAAAGATTGGACCAAAGAGTGTACTCTATCACTTCTTCTATTTGATCACCGGAGTATGAGTGTGGCACGTAGTGTCTCCTTCTCTTGATTTTCAACCCTTGTAGCCTTTTAAGGATTTCGAGGGGATATGGAGCTTTTATTTATTTTTGCCATGCTTGAACTTGCATGCTTTTCATTTTGCCGTGCTTTTGCACGCATTTTTCTTTCTTTTTGCCATGCTTTTGCATGCTTTTCTTTTTAGCTCCATACCCTTACTCCTTTGGATCTGAAGGCTAGGTGATTATGAGAAGTATTTGGAGACTTTTTTGTGGATGCAAAGTACGAAATGGATCACTTGCATTTGTGCTTTTGTACTCTAACTATAAACAGAAGGTGATATTTCTACTCAATGAGACTCAAAATTTGACAAAGCTCAAAACATCTCTAAGTAGCTCTTTGTATCAGTTTCAACTATTTGAAGCATTTTTGGCTCTGGTAGGAATTTTCAACCAAGGGGAGCTATATTTTTTTATTTTCAAAATAAAAACTTGAGATACTCATCTTACTATGAACATGAAAGAATCATCCCACTTTTAAGTCATATCATGTCTCTCAACAACTTAGGCTTGTTATCACAAATGGCAACCACATGGTAGAACTTTGATGTGCTTCTTTTATTCACAATCTTGGAACTAAGCTAAGCATAAGTCACATGCAAGAATTAAACCATCAACTTGATAGAGCAACTATTCATCATTTCCAAAATGAAGCTAGCATGTGAACTTTATTCATGGGAGTTGACTTTATTTTTTATTTTTTTATTTTTTTGTCATCAAACTAAACCAGGTGACTGAAAAAAATTACTACTCAAACTCTTAGTGGGGTGATGAGGCACGTACCTTTTTGTTGGTCAGGTTTCTCCCCCCAAGCTTCAATGAAGCTAAGTCGGGATAAAACCTTTGGTCGTTGTAGAGTTGGCGGTTCTGCTGAGAATGAGAGAGGAAAAAGGGGTTTGGTCGGGCGGCCAAGCCTGATGACCGGCCGACCACGCCGGCCATCATGGTGGTCGGCCGGCCACATATTTTTTTTAACTTTCAAAATGGTGAAATTAGATGCATGAAAAAAATGAAAGTTATGTAGGGTATCAATTTAAAAATGCAATGGAGTACAAAAATTTAAAATTGGCGGAAAAATAAACAAGCTGTCGAAAGATAATGCCAATTTACCTATTGGCAAGGGTCTTCCACACCCTACCTTTCGTGATATCAAGAGGGTGTAGGTAGGCGGGATTTCTTTCATAGTATTTTGCACGCCGTTCTTCTGTTGTCAGGACTTGCATACCGGCGTCGACCATCTTTCCAGGAGCTTTACCTCCTATTTCCTAGGCCTTGGAACTAGCCTTTTTGAGTTTCGCCTCTTGCCGTTCAGATTCTTCTTTTTGCCGGATGGCAGCCTCCTGGTCTGATTTCAAATGTCCATCTTTTGCTCGGAAACATCTTTATGGTTATAGGTCTTTGGCATATATCTGTGTGGTTGGCTTCGAAATGTCTTCACTCAGTTGCACTTCTCCACTTTTGGCTTGAAGGCGAATGTCTCCCTCATGCCATTGATGTTGAGGTGGACTTCTCCAGCCCCGACATCAATACTTGCGTTTGCAGTACACAGGAATGGCCGCCCAAGGATGAGCGGCGTCTTTGCATCTACCTACATATCCAACACCACGAAGTCCACTGGTATGAGGAAATTCTAGATTTTCACCGGGACATCCTCAGCGATCTCTACAGGGTGTCGTGTGGATTGATCCACGACCTGCAGGCACATGGTGGTGGGAGCGAGTGCAGTGTGATTGAGTTTGTCGAAGACCACTTGGGGCATAACACTGACTCTTGCTCTGAGATCACATAAGGCTTGATTGAAGACTTAGTTCCCAATTGAGCATGGAATGGTAGGACTTCTAGGGTCCTTTTTCTTTTGTGGGTGCTGATTGAGTATAGCTGCACTACACTCTTCTGTCATGTGCACAATTTCCGTTGATGGTAATGGCTTCTTGTTGTTGAGGATATCCTTCATGTATTTCGCATATGTCGATACCTGCATAGCGTCTAGTAGTGGTATGTTGACATATAATTTCTTTATAACCTCAACAAACTTACTATATTGTTCATCAGCGGCAGCCTTCTTGTTGCGAGGAGGAAAAGGTAGCACCGTAGTGTCATAGAACTCATGTGGAAGCGTCTTCGGTGCTGTTTTCTCCTCTGCTCCAGGTGTACTTTGTTGGCGGCTCTTAGCCTACCGGATTTTAGATGTCAAACTATCATTCATCCAGTTGTTACTACTCATTCACGTCAATCGATGGCTAAGAACGATTGACACCAAATACCATGGGATACCAGCCAAGCACCGTTGGCAAGAAAGCAGGTAAAGCTAGGAGGACAATGAGGTGAGAGCTCAGATTCCTAAAGAGGACTTTCTATACTAAGGTGAGCCAGACAGACTAAGCTAGACCAAACATGTTGCTCTGACAGAGGTAATGACTTATCTAGTTGTCTAGGATACTTACTTCGCCACCGAGCCTGCAAACCACTTCTGGGCACCAGAGTGCTAATAACCCAAACGAGAAAGGCGGGTGTCACAGTAACTCAGCTATGCACCTACAAGCGACCCGAACGACGGGGGTGGACTACACAGGGTACACTCCGGCTGTCACCAGGAGGACCTACCAAAGCCGGGTGTGCCTAGTCTACATGCACACCGACTACCCAAAACTACAAGGAGTCTAATCACTTGCGAAACCAAGGTGACCGCAATTGTAGACACCACGTCTACATTTGCAAGCACTACTTCTACTGAGGCTATCAGGTAGAAGTATACACAACCGTATAGTCAAATGCTATAAAGAGCATACGAGGAATCTATAAGCATGACAAACTAAATATTCATCACCTGCCAGAGCAACTCTAACTATAGTCTAAAAGACATTACTATGCTAAGGCATGAATAATACCGAAAGCAAGAGTAAAGCAAATGCTCACAAAAGTAAAGAAAGATAAATATATTAAATAGCTCAGGTCTTACACGAATGTAAAGATACAAGAAAACTCATACCGAACTCCTGCAGACGACTCCGGAACGACGGAGCCCTACCTCTAACTCCTACCTAAACACTACTTTCAGAGTGGAGGCACCTCCCATGGGGCACCTCCTAGAGGGAGAAAGAGAGATTTGACATGGTGAATGGTACAAGTGAGAGTGAGGGGGTGCCTTTCTATTTATAGCCTTGAGGTGAGGAGGGGTCTTCCATGGGTTCCCAAGGTGGGATCAATCCCCCAACACCTCCTTGGATGCCACTTGGGCATGTGGGCTGCTCCCTATGCCTGGTGGGCTGGTCCTTGTGCTTGGTGAGCTACTCCCCATGCCTAGTTGGCTGCTGTATGGAGGGGGGCTGCTGACTTTAGCGATGACGTCAGCAGTCCCTATATTTTTGTATTTTCAATATCTTTTTCATGTGAGCTCCAAACGATGCAAATAATATGTCCGTTGGAATCGTCTCGATGAGCTCTACGCAATCGTATATTCCTTGAGAGCATTTAAGATACTTTTCAGTGACAGAATTTGCAGTTCTTATCTCAGGCCCTTTTGTGCCTAAATTCTCTCTTGCTCCAAATGATATTATTTTGCATTGAATTTGAGCACCACCCTGTCATATATTGAAAACCACCAAAACTTGTGGAATTTGTTAGCGTTAGGTAAATAATGCACAGAACTTTATTTATACCCCATTTATTCACCGAGGAATTGACGGTCGAAATGGTGAAATAACGACCGTCAACACCCCCCCCCAAGCTTGAACTTTTGCTCGTCCTCAAGCAAAGCAAAGACTTAGGCTCGACAGATCAGGAGTTGCATCAATGTCAATGTCCTACAAGTATTAAGTGCACAACCCAACATTCTACCTTTATGTCTGAACAAACTAACATAATTGTACCCCAACCTTTTCATCCATACCTGTGGGGCTTCTAGCTTTTCTTACCTAGTCTTCGGTGGTTGAGAGATGGAACAATCTCAGTAGAGTGTCACCAAACTCTATTTCCTTTCAAGTTTCATCCTCAGAGGGTTTTGAAAATTTTGAAAGTAAAGCTCAAGTTCCTCAAATGGTACCCTCGATCGCTCAAGTGGTTGTAGATTCCTCACCAGTCTACAAGCCAAACTTTTTCCCTAGCAACTAAAAAGGCTTATGTGGAGCTCAAGGTAGGGATAAAGTTCGCTTACCTATGTGATGTATATTGCTAAGTCAAAGATTGGTCCTAGTGAAGTTTGTGATACTTCTCTTCCCGATCAAAGGACAGTGGATTGGTTTTGTGGGTGGATATGGTCTATGGATTAAAACTCCTTATTTGATGAATCCCCTCTGGCAACTTTGAAGCATTTGAGTGCATGGAGCTATCATTATTTTCTTTTCCTTTTCCTTTTCTCTTTTTCTCTCTTTTTTTGTCAATAGCTCCATGTCTCCCTCTTGTATGAGAACTTTGGGGATATTTCTGGAATATGACTGGAGTATTTATTTGGAGACCATATTTGTGGATAGGTAGGTGGATGATGGAAATAGTGGGAAAATGTCTGGTGAAGGTGGATGCTTGAATCTAGTGTAGATTTAAGCATGACCAGACAAAGAAAGGCTAGCAAATGAAGGTGGGTGCAAGGGATTTTGATCGGGACTTGAAGTGCCGCTACTTCATAAGAACTCAAATTTGACAAAACTCAACATAACAACAGGTAGCGTATGCAGAGGTTTAACATGTAAAGCATTTGGCTCTGGATAGGTATTCCAAACCACTGAGGAACTTTTCATTTTAATTTTCAAAAAGAAGACTTTGAGAATTCACCTTACTACGATCAAGGTGGGTTAAACTCAAACTTTGATTATATCACATCTCACAACAACTTAGACATGGTTTAAAAGCACTTGCTCCCACAAGGTTAAAGATTAAAGGTAGGATCACGACAAATGCCAATAAGTTCAAATTTTCAGAGGAGTGTCAAGTTGTAAACAAAATGCTTACAAGGAATTAACAGAGCAACTATTCATCATTTCCTTTAAGCAAGGGTATAAACAAAGTTCTAGCATTATAGATAGGAATTAGTTTATTCATGGTAAAAAGCAAATCTTTTTGTTGTTTTCTTTGAATTATGCAAATTTTTATAGGTGTTTTTTTATTTGGGATGATAAGAAGGAAATATTTTTGGGGTCATGGTAATTTTCAGGATTTAAATATTCAATTCAATACAGAGCATTCGGGGTACTCACCTGGTGATCTTTCCCCAAGCTTAGTTCTTGGTAGTGATTGCCAAGAAATTGAGCTTCGATATTACTTGGCATTGGCTCCTGCAAGCTTGCTTGTTCCCTGGGTGACGACGGTGCTGCTTGTGTTGCTCACCTATGTTAGGTGAATTTTCTTCTCTCTCTACTCTTGTTTTGTCTCCTCTATTTCTAAAATGACTGTTTGAGATGCTTTTGTTTTCCAATGCTGCTATTTGGACTGTCCGCAAAGTGTCAGGAACTTCGATGTGTAGATAAATCTGATGATACTGCTCCCGTGGGTGAATGTCTCTTGTTGGATCTCCCGCTCCAACATCGTGTTTGCATTAAGTCTGACATTCTTCCCAAGTGACACAATCTCGGTCATGGCTAGCTGTTTACTCCCAAACAGATTGAGGGGAATGATAGAGGTGGCTGTTTGTTGGAGTTGACTCCTCTGTGTCCTTGATAGTTTGCCAGCACTATGCAGTTGATGAACTGGATTGACTCCTTTGCATACTCTTGGTGAAGGTGAACCATTTGCCACCTTATGGGATGGGGTCGCGCCATTTTTCTGCTGTCAGTGTATCATTGGCGCCGACCCTGTTTAAGTCTCTTGACACACCATTTTTCTGCTGTCATAGGTGGCTCATTGGCATGCTGACCCATGTTGCGCCATGCTTATGATGTCGTAGGTGGCTCATTGGCGCATTGACTCATGGGTAGAGTAGATCAACCTAACCTCTGGTAAACCGCTTTATCTTGTATGTCTGGCTAGGGGAAGGGAATTAAGGAATGCTCACTTGTAGCATTCCTTCATACTTGGGTGATGTCTCTACATGTATCTTATGCCAGTTGCAACCTCTTACTATAGAGACATCTGGTCTTGTTGTGTTGGAGAAGTACTCTTAGGATGAGAGATGGCCTTTATGTTCGCTTCCCAAGTGATGCAGAGCATGGTCAATGTCTTGCAGCAATCAACCGTTGTTGTAGGTTGAATATTGAGGTCTTTTCTCTCAGGGGTTGGGTTGGAGGATGTGTGATATTACTTGGTGTATCCTCCCCCAAGCTTGATTCTTGTGGTTTGATGAAACAACCCTTTTGTTCGAAGTTTTCGTGTTCCGCCTTGTCCTTCATTTTGATTCCAGTGGACGGTGTTGTCCAATCACGGTGTAATGACAGACCCACAAATGTTGAGAATGGTTCCTTTGTGATGGCCTTTTCATTCTTCCTTCATGATAAAGGAAGTTTTGATGCTAATTTTCCATCTCAACTGACGATAGGTACATCGAGTTCTTGTTCCATGGTTGGTCAAATGAATGTCAATGTAGCGGACATCCTTTAAGCTCTGCTTCATTGGCATGGAAATTTTGGTTGTTTCTCATTGCCACAAACTTGCTTGTCAAATGCCAGACAATTTTTCTCCCCCAAGCTTGGATTCTGCAGTGAATGCTCACTCCAAACTTGCTCCCTATCATGTTTAATTTGCCTTCCTGGGCTTGATACTTGTCGTGCATGACATGTGCCACCAGTCATTGTCTGTCCATGTGCCACACAGCCATTGACTGCACGTCATGGCATCGACATTCCCACCATGCTTGTGGACATTGATTTGTGTTTCCCTTTGTGGTGCTCAAGACGAAGCTCCCCCGCAATGAGAGACATCTATGCTGGCCGCTTTTGGAATCTACACCACAACTCCATCGGGCACGCAACTTTCCCATGGGGCAGTAGACCAGTGGTCGACTAGCTTGCAAATTTTAGCACGGACGATAGCATAATGTGATATGCCCTTGAATGTTACTGGTATGGTGTGTTCTTGTAGTGCGGAAATTGTCAAGATTTCTCCATTGCTCACCATCACCATTTACTTTGATACCCATATCACAATGCTGTCATTTCCCAAAAAGGTACTTGATAAACCGCAAGAGGTTGAGCACGAGAATGTCGGCCACAATGGCCTCTCCTCTTGTGTGGGGATTGAATGCCTCCTGCAACAGGTTAGTTTACAACAAATACAAGGGTCCAATATGTATAAAAAGTATCAACCACTGGGCCCGTTGTTCATTGAGTGCTAGCAAAATATTCTCAATCACAAACCTAGCATAAACCATGTTGCTAAACCATGACTTCCATTTCTTCAACTTTTGCTCAAATCCACGGTCTAAAAAAAACGGGTGCATTTTTGAAACATCACCGAGATTTTGTGTCTCCATTGAAAGTTCAGAGATCTAGCTAGTTCAAGAATTGCGGCTCATGCACTAACAACGGAACATCACTACAAAAAATCATCCATAGCTTATATACTAAACTTGACATTACATCAAATTTGATAGAAAGCGACTAATTCCAACCTAAGCACCACGCTTAATTCGAAAATTAGCCTCTGGGCACACGTTAGGATCTGGCCCAAGCTATGTTCTGACATGAATAGCCTATTTGCATTGGCATCACATGACTTTGGGTAGCATGAAAAAGAGTTTCAAGAATCACACATGATCAAGAATTACACAACGGATAGAGCATCATCGAAGAAAAATGGATTTTTTTTCTTGTTTAAATTTTGTTTGGGTTTTCAAATAAAATGAAAGAGCAACAACAAAAGGATGAACAACAGAATAACATTCTAACTCGGCGCTTCCCCGGCAACGGCGCTAGAAAATCTTGTTGGCGGCTCTTAGCCTACCGGATTTTACTCCGCAAGCGCACAGAGACCGCTGTAGCCTTTCACCCGGGAGTATTCCAAGGTATCGTATTTATCCATAGGGATGCATTGAGATAAAGATGTCAAACTATCATTCATCCAGTTGTTACTACTCATTCACGTCAATCGATGGCTAAGAACGATTGACACCAAATACCATGGGATACCAGCCAAGCACCGTTGGCAAGAAAGCAGGTAAAGCTAGGAGGACAATGAGGTGAGAGCTCAGATTCCTAAAGAGGACTTTCTATACTAAGGTGAGCCAGACAGACTAAGCTAGACCAAACATGTTGCTCTGACAGAGGTAATGACTTATCTAGTTGTCTAGGATACTTACTTCGCCACCGAGCCTGCAAACCACTTCTGGGCACCAGAGTGCTAATAACCCAAACGAGAAAGGCGGGTGTCACAGTAACTCAGCTATGCACCTACAAGCGACCCGAACGACGGGGGTGGACTACACAGGGTACACTCCGGCTGTCACCAGGAGGACCTACCAAAGCCGGGTGTGCCTAGTCTACATGCACACCGACTACCCAAAACTACAAGGAGTCTAATCACTTGCGAAACCAAGGTGACCGCAATTGTAGACACCACGTCTACATTTGGAGGCACTACTTCTACCGAGGCTATCAGGTAGAAGTATACACAACCGTATAGTCAAATGCTATAAAGAGCATACGAGGAATCTATAAGCATGACAAACTAAATATTCATCACCTGCCAGAGCAACTCTAACTATAGTGTAAAAGACATTACTATGCTAAGGCATGTATAATACTGAAAGCAAGAGTAAAGCAAATGCTCACAAAAGTAAAGAAAGATAAATATATTAAATAGCTCGGGTCTTACAGGAAAGTAAAGATACAAGAAAACTCATACCGAACTCCTACAAACGACTCCGGAAAGATGGAGCCCTACCTCAAACTCCTACCTAAATACTACTTTCAGAGTGGAGGCACCTCCCGCGGGGCATCTCCTAGAGGGAGAAAGTGAGATTTGACAAGGTGAATGGTACAAGTGAGAGTGAGGGGGTGCCTCTCTATTTATAGCCTTGAGGTGAGGGGGGTCTTCCATGGGTTCCCATGGTGGGATTAATCCCTCAACACCTCCTTGGATGCCACTTGGGCCTGTGGGCTGCTCCCTGTTACTGATGAGCTGGTGCCTGCGCCTAGTGGGCTGCTCCCCACGCCTGGTTGGCTGCTGTATGGAGGGGGGAGCAGTCCCTATATTTTTGTATTTTCAATATCTTTTTCATGTGAGCTCCAAACGATGCAAATAATATGTCCGTTGGAATCGTCTTGACGAGCTCTACGCAATGGTGCAGTCCTTGAGAGCATTTGAGATACTTTTTAGTGAGAGAATTTGCAGTTCTTATCTCAGGCCCTTTTGTTCGTAAATTCTCTCTTGCTCCAAATGAAGTTATTTTGCATGGAATTTGAGCACCTCCCTGTGATATTCATCAGCATTAGGTAAATAATGCACATAACTTTATTTATACCCCATTTATTCACAGAGGAATTGACGGTCGAAAAGGTGAAATAACGACCGTCAACATACTTTTAGTGTTATCCTTCTCTTCGGGTTCGGTAAACTTCTTCTTCTGCTCTTTTCCTGCATTGTTAGGGTACTACTAGGATGTAGGGGGTCCTGTGTGGACTTCCCACCCCTAGTGGTGACTGCATTTATATGCTCTTTGAAAGAAGGTTCAGGCTGACCCGGCAGCTTACCCACATTAGCATTAGGTAAAGAAGCAGCCAACTTGAGCTATCTGAGTTTCAAGCATTTTTTTTAAAACTTAGTTGGTTTTTCATAGCACTATTAAAAGTTTCCATTTGAATAGAAATTGTTTCAAAAAGCTTATCATTCGCATGAAGCTTTTTGCTAATGCTATCATTCAAAGCTCTTTGGTCAAATTGATTATATTTATCAAACTGTTGTGAACTACTGGAAGAGTTACCTTGTCGGGGATAAGGGATGTGTGGCCTTTAATTCCAGCCTGGTTGAGGGCGATTCCTGTTGTTGAAGTTAGGATTGTTGCTGATGAAATTTGCGCCCTCCAGTTGAGTTTCGGAGCAGCTGTTCCCCGAATGCCTAGTGCTCCCGCAGACTACGCAATTCATACGAGAGTCGAGAGCCTGAACCGGTGCGGTGTCTGTAGTATCTCCTAACTTTTTCAATATAAGGTCCATCTTGGCGGCAAGCGTGTCGGTGCTGTCGAGGTAATGGACACCACAGGATTGGGTGCTAGACCTCTCTTCTTTCCATCCATGATTAGTGGTCATCTTCTCAGTGAGTTCTTTGGGCACTCTTACACTCAAGGATAAGAAGGATTCTCTGGCGGCTGCATCCAGGTGCTCTTGTGCAGCTCGATTTAAGCCATGAAAGAAGTTCTGGATGATGAGCCATTGTTCCATTCCATGATGGGGGCAGGCCGCGATATACCCTTGTAATCATTCCCAGGCCTCCGCCACTGTTTCATCTGTGAGCTATTGAAAGCTCGAGATCTTGTTCCTCAATGCATTGGTCTTTCCCAACGGGAAGTACTTGGCAAGGAATGCGTTAGAGCACGAATCCCATGTAGTGAATGTTGCATGGTTGAGGTAGAACCATTGCTTCGCCTTTCTGACAATTGAAAATGGAAATAGGCTTAGTTTGACGGCATCAGGGGATGCACCTTTCATGGTAAAAGTACTGCACATTTCTAGGAATTACTGCAGGTGACTGTTGGCATCCTCTGTAGCTAGTCCGTAGAAAGGGATAGCTTGAACCATATGGATGACTCTGAGTTTGAGCTCAAAGTTCTCCCCTACTTGCACTTTAGGTCCTGTTGGGACATTGTTGCTAGATGGGATGGAGAACTCACGGATGGTCCTCTCGACCATGATGTTGGTGAACGGAGTGTGACTTGTTGAAGCGGTTGGTTCAAGTTCCGTTGGTACAGGTATCTGCCCGTGGACAGTCTTTGAATGGACTCTCCTGAGCAGAGACTTTGGATTATTATGGAAGTTTACCGGTAGGTCGAAACCGGTCATACACCTCTCTGTTGCATCCACAACAAAAACAACAGAGCAAAGTAAGCCAGCTAAAAACTAGTGGTAAATTTATAAAGTGTACGGGGTTCGAAATGAGATATCAATTATCTCTCTGCCTATTGCTTCCCCGGCAACGGTGCTAGAAAAAGCTTGTTGGTGTCTCTTAGCCTTAACAGGTTTTACTCCGCAAGCGCACGGAGACTGCTGTAGCCTTTCAGCCAGAGTATTCCGAGTATCGTATTTGTCCACAGGGAAGCGGCAGGCAAGAGAGTATAATTGGATAAACTCAAATCGAAAGATCCGTAAACTTAAATAAATATACCAACTAGTATCTAGGCAGGGGTAAATCAAATAAAGATAGGTGTATGGTGAAGAAGTAGATAAACTACCTAAGATACACGTAGAAAGGTACAGTTGCCTGGGAGGACAATGAGTGAGATAAAGATCCCAAACTCTATTATATTCGGCTACAAAGACTATGCTGTGGTTAACTAAGGAACTCAAGTAAATAAGGCAGGGTCTCATGTCGAGTGAAATTCCAGTGCCCTCGAGGGGTCAGGGGGTAGATAGTTGACCACCGAAAGAGAACCCGGCTATCACCTACGAGCCTCTCGAATGAACGGGCCTAGACTACACAGGCACACCACAAGCTGTCATCGAGTGGGGCTATCAAGCAAATCTGCGTGGAGAGGATGGCACGCTATACTAGTGAGAGCCAATGGACCGGCTCCATTGCCTCTGGTGTGATGAGTGATTGTCAACAGAAGCCAAAGACCTAGAAGGACTTGGGCACAAGACCTCCTATGGACAGGAGGCCCTCCGATGGATAGGAGGTAGAAAGAAGCCCTCCGAAGGACTGGAGGCTTGCTCGACGTCGGTCGGCCATGGGAGTTCGGTACACGGAGGAGCGGCAAGGCGACGGGATGAGTAAGACATCTGAAGGACTGTGAGGCAACCCCGATGGATAGGGGAGGCCAGGTGCCACCGCGGTGCTCCAACCCGAGCACATGGCGCGAAGACGGGCGCGGGCATTGGCGAATTCACTCAAATCCATCACCCTACAACCAAGTTACTAGACTTAGCGAATGGGCTCATTCTCGCCGAGATAGAGTATAGTGGGCCATTCCAAGCCGAGGAAGGAAACTCTAAAGTTTCGTGGTTTCTGACTTCAAAACCCGGGGTCAATCGGTGGATTTGGACTACTGGCCACGTGGACGTCATCCGGGAGTTAGCTTGCAGGCGAAGAAGATCAAGACTCCATCGCGGTTGTCCGCCCCCAAGAAAGTCGAGTGTTTTTCCGTATTGGCCCCTACGGGTGTTTCTGTATTATAGGGATCTTAGTGTAAAATGTGTCGATTAGGCCAGGGCTATAAATACCTAAGTGGCTGGTCATTTAGATAACTCTTTGACCTCAAGAAACACTAAGGCTTAGTTTCCAAGCAGCCAAGAGCTTAGAGATCAAATCGGGTGCTTAGCTTTGGATTTGAGAGTCCCCTAGGCTAGTACTTTGCATTAGTGGGAGGATGAAGGGTGGTAGGCTGAGTTGAACCTTGTAAGCATTGATTTCCACATCTAATCAAGGCAAGATTCGTTCCCAAATTCATGCTCATGTGTGCAGCCATCTCCCTCCCTCTTTCTAGTTGGTTTTTTGGTTGAAACTCAAGGGCTTTTAGTGATTTGCTTTGCCCACAAGTTAATCATGATCTTTTGGCTCTTCTAGACTTGCTAGGACGTGGAGATTATGACTTAGTTCGTCTCAATCCTACTGGATTGCCACGAGCAAGCTTATCTTGAGTTTTCCCCTTTCTTGCCCAAAGATTGCCATCTCACTGAGATCTGAAATTCCCACTGATCCCTTAGTCATTTTTCGTTGATCTTTTGGGAAAAGCTTTGGAATAGGCTGTAGATAGCCTATGCAAAATCTCTTGAAGATTGGACAAGTTTTGGTCAGGTTTGGGTGTGATAATCCCTCGTCTGCGACTCTACCAGACAGTCCGACAGAGGCCACCGGACAGTCCGGCAGAGCCCACCAGACAGTCCGGCATTGGGGTCTATCCGGGACTTCCCACCGCATAGTCCGACAGAGGACACCGGACTATCCGGTGACACTGGACAGTCCGGCTCCTGCTACCGGATAGTCCAGCCCTGCCTGGACTGCAGCTGTGTTTCGCTGTTTGCTTCTTCTGCTGTGTTTTTGCTTCAGATATTTGCATTCCCCACTTCAAGACTATTCTCGTTGCTTGCTTTTATTCAGTGAGACTGCACTTTGGTGTGGTGAGCGTCGTGTGCCGGTTTTTCCAAGATTCATTGCCTCGGTTGGAGGACCGAGACGTGCCACTAGAGGGAGGGTGAATATGAGCACTTAAAAACTCAAAATCAGAACCCCCAAGTAGGTGCTATGCAAACCTCAAGGGAAACACAACTAGGCACCGTCCCCTGAACAGATACATGCCTAGCAGTGCAAGAGTGCTGTCCACTGGGAAGATACGCACTAATGCGTGAAAACTCAAGATTGGATCAAGAATGGCACTGAGGCAACGAACTTTGCAAAAACCGCCACACGAACACTCACCTGCACCAAGGTGCGTCTCACTGACTCACAGCAAGCAAAGAGAATGGTCTTATAGTGGGGAATGCAAAAATCCGAAGCAGAAACACAGCGAAAAAACCTAAGAGAAAAGAACACTACTGTTCTCTGGCAGGACCGGATTGTCCGGTGTCCAACACCGGGCTGTTCGGTGGGACCGGACTGTCCGGTGCCTGCTGCTGGACTGTCTGGTGCCTGCTGCTGGACTGTCCGGTGTCCCGGCATGGACAGCGCCACTACATCGGACTGTCCGGTGGGCACTGCCAGACTGTCTGGTGGCCTCTGCCGGAATTGTCCGGTAGAGTCGCAAACAAGGGGTTTTCCAACCCAAACTACACCAAATCTTGTCCAATTTTCACGAAATTTTGCACAGGTTATCTGGACCCTATTCCAAAGCTTTTCCCAAAAGATCAACGCAAAATGATCAAAGGATAAACGGGAATTTCAGATTTCGTGAGACTGGCAATCTTTGGGCAAGAAAGGGGAAAACACAAAGGAAACTTGCTCATGGCAATCCAGCAGGATTGAGATGAACTAGGTCATGATCTCCACGTCCTAGTAAGTCCAAAACGTCAGCAATAGAAGGGATTCAAGCTTGGCCAACACAAACACTTCAAAAGCCAAGGATTGAACCCAAAAACCAAAGAGAGAGGAGGAGGAGGAGAAGAACACAAGGTTGCTGCACGAATTTGCTTCGATTAAGTGCCCAAGATGGGTCTATAGATTCAGCATACAAGCAGAAATTCGTCCCAAGCAACCACCCTCACCTTCCCTCATGATTAGGAGGCTAAATCCTACTCTCACCTCCCTAACAATGGAGCTCAAGGCTTAAGGACGAAAAACACCAAGGAAAACCTAATCTAGGCAGCCAAGAGCATCCTCTAATGACCTGCCTTGGACCTATTTATACCCGAGTGCTATTTAGACAGTTGTGCACTTCGGTCCCTACAAATAGACAAACCCTAAGGACTCAAACGAAAGATTACAATGATATTTCGGGACGGACGACCACGATGAAGTCTTGATCTTCGTAAGTTCCACGCAATCCTTGGATGTTCTCCACGTGGCCAGTAGTCCAATCCGCGATCCGCCCCCAGTTTTGAAGTCAGAAACTGGGAAACTTTAGGAAGTCTCCTGCCTGGGCCGGATTTGGCCCATCTTCTCTATCTTGGCGAGTCGTGGCCCAACTCACCAAGGCTTGGGTAGCTTGGGTGACGATTTTGAGCTGAAACCGCCAAAGCCTCCCTCGCACGCCTTTGCGCCACGCATTCGGGTTGGAGCACCGCAGGTGGCGCCCGACATCCCCAGTCCATCGGGGCAGCCTCATAGTCCTTCGGAGGACTTACTCCTGCTGTCTCCATGCCGCTCCTCCGTGTACCGAACTCCCATGGCCGACAGACACCGAGCATGCCTCCAGTCCTTCGGAGGACTTTCCACTACCTCCAGTACATCGGAGGGCCTCCTGTCCATCGGAGGTCTTGTGCCCAAGTCCATCTGGGTCTTTGGCTTCTGTTGACAATCACTCATCACTCTAGAGGCAATGGAGCCAGTCCATTGGCTCTCAATCTCCCCCTTGATTGAGTGCATTGTCAACTCCTTCAACCTGTAACCTGAAATAGAACAAAGACAAGAAGAAAAGCGTAAAACCAAAAAGAAAGAAGAAAAGAAGAAGTTGCTCAAGATGCCCAAAAGCGAAACATAAGCAGAAAAGGGCAAATTGAGACAACAGAAACAAAACCAAAGATCGACCCCCTAAGACAAGGGAAACCGCTCAATCACAGTCGATCAAACTATAGCATGACCCCTCAAGAAAGAGGCAAACTGGCTCAACACAGTCATGCTTAGGCAAAGCATCGGCTCCTCCAGAAAGAGGCAAAAGGCTCAACGCACCGATGCAAGAGCATGCTAAAAGCTCCCCCTCAACTAGATCTCTAAAATGTCCTCCCCCTTGGTCCATGAATTTCCCTTGGGAACATCTCTCCCCTCAAGGGTCAGCATCTATTCTCTCCCCCTTGTTGACAATGGAGACATCAAGGGTTCATAGAACTCAACTCCCCCTGAAATGGACAACTCCCCCTCAAAATATGCCATGAAAAGCAGGAAGTGTACCATGAAGAGCTCAGCAGGGATGAAAAGCTAGTAAATACAAGTTCTAGCATACAGAGCAAGTGAGGGCAAGGAAGCATGCAAACAAGCTCAATTGCATCTATCTTATACAGATCAGGAGCATGTTTTTTCAGGGTTGTTGAAAAGAAAGCATCAACAACATGAATAGCATCTAGCAAGATATGCATGAACAGCAGTATGCTAGCAAAACATACAAGGTGTGCTACTCTTAACCAAAGCATATACAACAGGCCATAAGGCAATTTAGAGACTTGCCGATTTTAGATTACGCAATTTTTAACTTCAAGCAAATCAGATCATGTGTCAGGGGTTATTCACTTGTCTTTGCCACTTCTTACCAACCAATGCCAAGCCTAGATTCAGAAAACCATCAGAAGCTTAAGACAGGGTTTTGGTCATACACAGCCTAGTCCAAGTTCATGCCAGAGTGCAAATGCAAGCTATCTCAAACTAGATCAGTGTGACAAGCGAACCCACCTGGATCTTTTAATTTCAGCTTTCAGGTTTAAGCAAGGTGTCATGAATGCTTAGGCAACAACTTAACAAAGGCATACGACTAGCATATCCAAGCATGAAAAGATAGCAAATCATTCAACATTCCTACACATGCTAGGTAGCCAAGTCAAGTGGTGATCATGGTTTTTGATTTTCAAGAAACAGAAGTGACTTAGCTCACAAAAGATATTAGACAAATTCAAGGAGCTTAACAACCATGATCAAGCAAGCAACTGTACAATCTAGCACAAGTAAGTACTAACTCGTCATACCAGAAGAGCTCTAGTGCTAGTGTAAGTGAAAATGCATATGTTACAATGGAATGCATGGTATGATACAAAATGCAAGAGAAACAAGGAAAAGCAAAGGAAAAGCAAAGAAAAGGCAAAACAAAACCTAAACTACAGCAAAGTTACCCCAAAGTCACTCAAAGTGGATTTCATCCAAAGGAGCTGGGAGCAGCAACTAGCAGCAGCAATGTATTTGGCTTCTGTAGTGGAAGTGGATACGCTATATTGCTTACGTGAGGACCAAGAGACTAGAGAGGAACCAAGGAACTGGTAGGTGCCGGAAGTAGACTTGCGCTCCAGTCGACAACCCGCAAAGTCAGCATCCGAATACCCTCGAAGAGTGAGAGTTGAAGCTGAAGAGAACCAATGACCAAGCTCAGGAGTGTATTTCAGGTACCTGAAGATGCGCATCACTGCTTGACGATGTGACATCCTTGGTGAGGCCTGAAAACGCACACAGAGGCGGACCGCGAACTGAATGTCCGGTCCTGGTCGCCGTCAGGTACAGAAGTGAGCCGATCATCCCTCGGTACTTCCTACTGGTCCACTACTTCTCCCTCTTCATTTGCATCAAGCTGCCGTCTGTGTTGACATGGGAGTAGCCATAGTCTTGCAATCTCCCATATCAAACTTCTTCAGGATGTCCTTCGTGTACTTGGCTTGATGGATGAATGGTCCTTTAGGGCCTTGCTTGATCTCTAGCCCGAGGAAGAACTGAAGCTCACCCATGAGACTCATCTCGAACTCATTGCTCATCTGTTCAGCAAACTTAGACACCAAAGCATGAGATGAACCACCAAAGATAATGGCATCAACATATATCTGAACTAGAAGGGTGTCACCGCCACGACTCAATAGAAACAAGGTCTTGTCTACTGAACCCATCACAAAACTAGACTTGAGCAGGAAGGCTTTCAACCTAGCATACCAAGCTCTTGGAGCTTGCTTCAGACCATACAGGGCTTTTCTCAACTTATACACCTGGTCTGGAAACTTGGCACTCTCAAAACCAGGAGGTTGTCTCACATATACCTCCTCTATGTAACCATTTAGGAAGGCTGACTTGACATCCATCTGCTGCAGTTTGAAGCCTTTAGAGGCAGCAAAGGCAAGCAGAATCCTAATGGCTTCTAAACGAGCTATAGGGGCAAAGGTCTCCTCATAATCTATCCCCTCCTTCTGACAGAAACCCTGGGCAACTAATCCCGCTTTGTTCCTTACAACCATCCCATCCTCACCCTGTTTGTTCTTGAAGACCCACTTGGTTCCTATAGGGTGGCAATTTGGCGAAGGTTCAACTAAATCCCAGACATGTTTTCTCTCAAAGTTCTCCAACTCCTCATGCAAGGCGTTCACCCAACTAGGATCAGATAATGCATGTGACACATCCCGGGGTTCGAAAGAAGCAACAAATGCAGAGTAGCAGAAGAAGGCTAGAGAGTTAACCGAAGAGCGTGTGACATGCTGGTGTAGATCTCCAATCATCATGTATGGAGGGTGATCCCGCTGGACCTGCCGAGATGGAACAATCTCGGAGGTCACCTCCCCTGCGTCCTCAGCGGGGCCAGCCTCTGCTCGAGCTTGCGGTCAGGGGAATAAGGAGGAAGCCGTCAGCAAGGGTCCTCCTTCGTCTTCAGAGCTCGTAGCAGAGGGGGCAGGAGCTGCAGCCGGTGCAGTGGCTCCTGCATCACCAGCATCTACTTCGCCTTCCTCATCTTCAAAGATGGGAGCGCCTTCTTCAACATCACCTGAAAGCTCAAATGCAGGGGTTGTGCAGGGCATAGATTCATCAAAGGAAACTTCACAGGTCTCAACCACTTGTTTGGTATCAAGGATCCACACTCTATATGCCCTAGAGCTAGAGGCGTACCCAAGGAAAATGCCAATCCAAGCAGCGAGATTCAAATTTGTCCAAATGCCCTCCCTTTTTGAGCACAAAGCATCTGCAGCCAAATGCACGCAGGTGCTTGACGCTAGGCTTCTTACCAAACCGTAGCTCGTACAAAGTCTTTCCTAAGAAAGCTCGTAGGAAGATGCGGTTGGCAATGTAACAGGCCAGTATTCATAGCCTCAGCCCAAAAGCATCACGGAGTCCTATGCTCATCAAGCATCATCCGCGCCATCTCAACAAGTGTGCGGTTCTTTCATTCCACTGACACCGTTCTGAGGTGGGGTATAAGGAGAAGAGAATTGGTGATCAAGACCTAGGTCACGACAAAAGGTTTCAAAACGAGAGTTACGAAATTCTCCACCATTGTCGCTGCGGATAGCCCTCATGGCCTTATGACTCTCATTCCTTAACCTCAAGACCAAATCCCGAACAAAACCGAAAGCCTCATCTTTGAATTCCATGAAGAACACCCTCAAAAAGTGAGAAAAATCATCCACAACTATGAGCACATACCGTTTCCCACTAACCGACTGTACCTGAGCAGGACCAACTGTGTCCATATGCAGCAGCTCAACCGGGTAAGAGGTCATCACTTAATTGATAGGTGCATGAGAAGCGGCAACCATGTTGCCATGACGACAGGGGTGGCACACTAAGTCCTTTTCTGCTTTCAAATTGGGCAATCCTCGGATCAGACCCATCGAGCTCAACCTGGCTAGCAGATCAAAACTCAAATGGCCAAGCCTCCTATGCCACTTCCAAATATCAGCAGAAGGACTAGCAACCAAACACTGAGGAGGGCCAGAAACTAGATGCAAGGTCAACCTTAAAAACCTGCCCATAGGGCAAAATCCGACAAACTTGGTTTTCCATAGCATCAAGAACACAAGAAGAACCCTCCTTAAAGCGAACCTCATACCCTTCCTTGAGATGTTGCGAGACAGAAACCAAATTGAACCCCAAATTCCTTACCAAAGCAACTTCTCTCAGGAAAAGCTTGCCAGAAAGAGCAACAGAACCAACACCCAACACTTTACCTTGACCATTATTCCCCAAATGTAATGTATTCTTTGGTGCTCACTGGGGTTGAGGCTGGAGAATCATCTACGGTGCCCTGTCATGTGCCTAGAGCAGCCGGAGTCCATGATCCTATATGTCCTCCAGGCCTCGATCCTGCAAAATCAAGGAAAGCGAGAGTGAGCAAATGGTCCGGCATTGGGTTAGTGAAACTGCTGTACCAGTGCCGAGCCATCTGCTCAAAAGTATGAAAAGCACAGTCAAGGTAAGCATCACGACTATCTGGGTACCCACGACCTCCAAAGCGTGAGCTCTCAAACCCTGTACCAAGGCCTCGGTCACGAGATCCATAGCCGCATTGTAAGCGACTAGGAGCTCTACCGGCAAAGTGTCTCTCACCACCAGGAGCACGGGCCTGAAAGCTGCCTCCTCTCTCACCACGAACAAAGCTGGTCTCTCATCTCACCACTGGTGGGGAGGATCCTGCCTACCACCCTGGTAGAACTTATCCTGGTTCCCCTAGGCTCTCTCCTGCCTCTCAACTCGCTTCCTCCTGAAGCAAAACTCCTCATAGCGGCCATTCCGCTGGCAAAAGTCACAGTGGTAGACAGGCCTCTTGGGAGTGGGGTTAGGCTGGGCCTTGGGCTTAGGTGGAGTAGCCTTGGGTGGAACAGGCTGCTGGACTCTCTCCTTGCTCACTAGAGGCTTGAGAATCTCAGTCACTACTCTGTCCAACTTAGCCTGTGAGGGCTTGTGTGTCCAGAAATGCTTCTTTGGGGTAGGCTTGGAATGCTCGTGGTAAACCCCATCAACAGTAGGGTTAGGCTGAGGAGAGGCAGTCTTAAGCTTAATTGGGGAACTCTTCTTCTCACCCAAAGTACTGCACTCTCCTAACCCAAGTCCACTCATATCACCATAAGCTCTCTTGGTGCTCTCTAAAATCATCCTTAGTTGAGGCTCTCTAGCATAAATCCAACTGAGCACCTCCCTCAAGCGGTTGTTCTCATCAATCAAAGTCTGTTTCTCCTCTCTCTGATCCTACAGAACTAGAGTCTGGGCAGCACAAGTGGGGTAGTCTAGAGAGGGAATAGAGGGAGCAGACTTCTCTAACTTCTTAATGGTGGTATCCCTATCCACCAACATCAACCTCAAAGTGAGACAGTTCTCACAAGTGTCAGGGGGTGCTGAAAGCACCTCAAGGTCATGCTCTCACCTGCTCAAGCTCACTCCTCAAAGCAGGACAGACCATGCACACACCCAAAAGTGTGGGTCTAGCCCTAAGCTCATCCAACTCCTTGAGCTGCCCCTCACACTTCACCTTTAGCTCAGCTATGTCAACAGCAAGCTGGGGGCACATCTCACACTCAGGCTCCTCACACACAATAGGCTCATCCTAGTTTAGACTGGAGCTTGCCTAACTCTATCTTTAGCCTATCCATCTCCTCTACCTGATGAGCATACTTGCTCTTCTGCTCACAAAGGTCACTCATCAAAGACTCACAGGTAGGGCACTCAAGCTCACTAGGCTGGGCTGGCACACTCTTCAGCCTCTCAATCTCAGCTAAAGCATTAGCCAACTTGGCTTTCTGCTTCTGCAGCTTCTTGGCTGCCTTCTCCAACATCCTGTCCTAGGCTTTCAACTCACGACTATTGGCCTCCAACATCTCAAGAATCTCAGCTTGTTCAGGAGTTACCTCTTCACCTGGAGGAGTCGTTGTCATTGCCCTTGTCGTTCTGGTCCTCAAGCGCCACGGAGCAGAAGGATCTCCAGTGGACCTTGTGGTTGCGCTTGGACTTGGTGGAGATGAAGCAGAGTCCAGCTAGGCCACCGTGATCTCTCCTCATGTCCCTCATGGTGACGATCTCCTCATCGCTTGAACTCGACAAAGACGAAGAGGAAGAAGAGGACGGTCCACTACAAAGTCCTCCAAGCTCGGTGAAGAAGGCCTTATCCCGCTTCCGGTTGTCCTTCTGGTAGCTCTTGAAAGCCTTCCTAAAGTTCTTGATCTTGCTGGAGCGGTGCTTGGAGTGGTCCGCGCTTGCCGTAGTCGCACTTGCCGGAGTGGTACTTGTCGAGAGTCGCGGGAGTGGCTCTTGCCCTTCTTATAGTAGTCGTTCTGCTTGTTCGGGCATTCGGCGATGAAGTGGCCGACCTCTCTACACTCGAAGCACTTGGGCCTCTCACCCCTCTTCTTGCTCATCTGGTTGTCATAGGCACGCTGAAAGCGGCTAGACACCAGGCAAAGCTCATCATCCCCAAGTGACGCCAACTACTCCTCTGTAACAGACATGAGAGCAGAAAACGAAAAGTTATGAAGCTAGGTGGTTAGTAAGCGGCCTCACTGGAGGGAGAAGCCAGGGCCTAGGCTCTTGGAGCCAGTACAAGTGAGAGAATCTCTCAACTTGTAATCCACCTCTGTGGCCTTGAGCTTGCTAGTAAAGAGTCTCCACTCCAATAGTGTCATAGGCCTCATACTCGATGATCGAGTTAACCTTGATCTCCCATACCTTCCTGTCCAATGCATATAGCAATTTGACAGCCTGCTGATGGTCGGTGTATGGGATCCTCTCAGGGCTGGAGTTAACGTGCAACTTGTTGATGATCGACTGAAAACGACCAAACAAGTCATCGATGGACTCACTAGGCTTCTGAACGAAATTCTCATATTCGCGCCTGTAAGTCTCAATGAGACGCCCCTTGATAGTAGCAGTGCCCTCATGGCGTGCACTCAGCAGGGACCAGATCTGACGAGCAGTCTTGAGGTGGCTCACTCTCTCATAATCAACTGGACCTAAGTCCTGAGAAGAGAAAGTTAACAGCTTTGGCATTCGCCTCATGCTGAGCCACAATCGCTGGGGTAGTGCACTGAGCAACTGGAAGCACCACAAAGTTCGCACTCTGAGTAGCATCCCATATGTCCTGGCCCTAGCTAAGCATGAATGCTCTCATTCTACCCTTCTAGTAGGAGTATCCTTTGGAGCCAAGGACCGAAATCTTCTCGGAGTGAGTCATAGTTGCTACTGGTTTCTCACTGATAAAGGTATGAAGAAACCTAACCGGCTCTGATACCAATTGTAGGACCGAGACGTGCGACTAGAGGGGGGGTGAATAGGAGCACTTAAAAACTCAAAATCAGAACCCCCAAGTAGGTGCTATGCAAACCTCAAGAGAAACACAACTAGGCACCGTCCACTGAACAGATACGTGCCTAGCAGTGCAAGAGTGCCGACCACTGGGAGGATACGCACTAATGCGTGAAAACTCAAGATTCGACCAAGAATGGCACCGAACTTTACAAAAACCGCCACACGACACTCACCGCACCAAGGTGCGTCTCACTGACTCACAGCAAGCAAAGAGAATGGTCTTACAGTGGGGAATGCAAAAATCCGAAGCAGAAACACAGTGGAAAAACCTTAAGAGAAAAGAACACTGCTGTTCTCTGGTAGGACTGGATTGTCCGGTGTCCAACACCGGACTGTCCAGTGCCTACTGTCGGACTATCGGGTGTCACGGCTCGGACATCACCACTCACCGTACTGTCCGGTGGGTGCTGCTGGACTATCCGGTGGCCTCTGCCGGACTGTCCGGTGGCCTCTGCTATATTGTCCGGTAGAGTCGCAGACAAGGGGTTTTCCAACCCAAACCATACCAAACCATGTCCAATCTTCATGAAATTTTGCCACAGGTTATCTGGACTCTATTCCAAAGCTTTTCCCAAAAGATCAACGCAAAATGATCAAGGGATCAACGGGAATTTCAGATTTCGTGAGATGGCAATCCTTTGGGCAAGAAAGGGGAAAACACAAAGGAAACTTGCTCGTGGCAATCCAGCAGGATTGAGATGAACTAGGTCATGATCTCCACAGTCCAAGCAAGTCCAAAACATCAGCAAGAGAATGGATTCTACCTTGGCCAACACAAACACTCAAAAGCCAAGGATTGAACCCAAAAACCAAAGAGAGAGGAGGAGGAGGTGAACACAAGGTTGCTGCACGAATTTGCATTCGATTAAGTGCCCAAGATGGGTCTATAGATTCAGTATACAAGCAAAAATTCATCCCAAGCAACCACCTTCACCTTCCCTCATGATTAGGAGGCTAAATCCTACTCTCACCTCCCTAACAATGGAGCTCAAGGCTTAAGGACAAAAAACACCAAGGAAAACCTAATCTAGGCAGCCAAGAGCTACCTCTAATGACCTGCCTTGGACCTATTTATACCCGAGTGCTGTTTAGACAGTTTTGCACTTAGGTCCCTACAACTAGACAAACCCTAAGGACTCAAACGAAAGATTACAGGATATTTCGGGACGGACGAACATGATGAAGTCTTGATCTTCGTAAGTTCCACGCAATCCTTGGATGTTCTCCACATGGCCAGTAGTCCAATCCGCGATTCCGCCCCCGGTTTTGAAGTCAGAAATCGGGAAACTTTAGGAAGTCTTCGCCTGAGCCGGATTTGGCCCATCTTCTCTATCTTGGCGAGTCGTGGCCCAACTCACCAAGGCTTGGGTAGCTTGGGTGATGGTTTTGAGCTGAAACCTGCCAAAGCCTTCCCTTGCACGCCTTCGCGCCACGCATTCGGGTTGGAGCACCGTGGTGGCGCCCGACATCCCCAGTCCATCGGGGCAGCCTCGCAGTCCTTCGGAGGACTTACTCCTGCTGTCGCCGTGCCGCTCCTCCGTGTAACGAACTCCCATGGCCGACAGACGCCGAGCAGTGCCTGCAGTCCTTCGGAGGACTTTCCACTACCTCCAGTCCATCGGAGGGCCTCCTGTCCATCGGAGGTCTTGTGCCCAAGTCCATCTGGGTCTTTGGTTTATGTTGACAATCACTCATCACTCCAGAGGCAATGGATCCGGATCCATTGGCTCTCATCAGTGCTCTTATTGAGTTGGCTCACGATTTTTTCGCTTGGTGCATATCCTCTCAGTGGACGGCACCCTTGCGCTGCTAGACACGTATTTATTCAGTGGACGGTGTCTAGTTCTTCTCTTAAGCACCAGTTTTGGGGAGTTGTGAATTCGAGTTTTAAAGTGCTCCTATACATCCCCCTTTAGTCACACGTCTCGGTCTTACAATTGGTATCAGAGCCTGTTAGGTTTCTTCGTACCTTTACCAGTGAGAAACCAATAGCGACTATGGCGCGCTCTGGGAAGCTTCTGGTTCTCGGCTCGGACAGCTATCCCTACTAGAAGGGTAGGATGAAAGCTTTCTTGCTTAGCCAGAGCAAGGACATATGGAATGCTACACAGAGTACGACTTTCACTGATGCTCTCGTTGCCGAGCGTACCACACCAGCGCTCGTTGCTCAGCACGAGGCGAACTACAAGGCGGTGAACTTTCTCTTCTCTGGACTTGGTCCGGTGGACTATGAGAGGGTGAGCCACCTTGATACCGCCCATGAGATCTGGTCCCTGCTCAGTGCACACCATGAGGGGATGGTGATATTTAAGGGTCGGCTTATTGAGACTTACCGGTGTGAGTATGAGAACTTTGTTTAAACGCCGGGAGAGTCTATGGATGCCTTGTTTGGTCATTTTCAGTTGATCATCAACAAGCTTCATGTCAACTCTGCCCCCACTGCTCTCCCATACATTGACCATCAGCAGGCTGTCAAGCTGCTTTATTCCTTGGACAGGAATGTGTGGGAGATCAAGAAGAACTCTATTCTTGAGTCGGCAGGGTATGACACCATGGGAGTTGAGGAGCTTTACAGCAAGCTCCTAGGCCACAGAGGTTGATTACCAGATGATAGATATGCTCAATGGTACTAGCTCCAAGAGCCTAGCCTTGGCTTCCAGCTCTAAGGAAGTTGCTACTGAACCCCCCACTTCATGGTTTTCCCTTCTCTGCTTTGATGTTTGTGATTAAGGAGCAGTTGGCATCACTTGGGGATGATGAGCTGTGCCTGGTGTCTAGTCGCTTCCAGCTCCCCTATGACAACCGGATAAGCAAGAAGAGGGGCGAGAAGCCCAAGTGCTTTGAGTGCGGAGAGGTAGGCCACTTCATTGCTGCGTGCCCGAACAAGCAGAATGACTACTACAAGAAGGGCAAGAACCACTCTCGCGACTTTAGCAAGCACTGCTCCTGCAAGCATGACTATGGCAAGTGCGACCATACCAAGCTCCGCTCTGGCAAGATCAAGAACTTCAAGAAGGCTTTTAAGAGCTACCAGAAGGACAACCGGAAGCGGGACAAGGCCTTCTTCGCCGAGCTTGGTGGTCTTTGTAGCGGATCCTCCTCCTCCTCCTCCTCATCTTCGTCAAGCTCAAGCGATGAGGAGATCGTCACTAAGTGGGACAAGAGGAGGGACCAAGGCAGTCTAGCTGGCCTCTGCTTCGTCTCCACCAAGTCCAAGCGCAAGGCACAAGATGAACCGGAGATCATTTTGCTCCATGGTGCTTGAGGACAAGGACTGACAAGGGCAACGACAATGACTCCTCCGATGAAGATGTAACTCCTGAGCAAGCTAAGATCCTTGATATGCTGGAGAGGAATAGTCGTGAGTTGAAAGCCCAGGATAAGTTGTTGGAGAAGGCAGCCAAGAAGTTGCAGAAGCAGAAAGCCAAGCTTGCTAATGCTTTGGCTGAGATTGAGAGACTGAAGAGTGTGCAAGTCCAGCCTAGTGACTTTGAGTTCTGTACTTGTGAGTCCCTCATGAGTGGCCTTTGTGAGCAGAAAAGCAAGTATGCTCATCAGGTAGAGGAGATGGATAGGCTGAAGGCTGAGTTTGGCAAGCTCCAGTCTAAACTGAATGAGCCTACCTTGAGTGAGGTGGCTGAGTGTGAGTCTTGCCTCCACCAAGCTATTGACAAAGCTGAGTTGAAGGTGAAGTGTGAGGGGTAGCTCAAGGAGTTGGAGGAGCTTAGGGCTAGACCCATGCTTTTGGGTGTGTGCAAGGTCTGTCCTACCTTGAGGAGTGAGCTTGACTAGGTGAGAGCTGACCTTGAGGTGCTTTCAGCACCTCCTGATACATGTGAGTGTTATCTCACTTTGAGGCTGCAGTTGGTGGAGAAGGATGCCACCATTAGGAAGTTTGAGAATTCTGCTCCCGTGTTTCCCTCTCTAGATTGTCCCACTTGTGCTGCCCAGACCTTGATTCTAGAGGGTCTGAGAGAGGAGAAGTTGATCCTTGAAGAGGACAACTATAGGTTGAGAGAGGTGTTGAGCTGGATGTATGCCAGGGAACCTCAGCTTAGGATGATCATAGAGGCGAACAAGCATGGTGAGGGTGATACTAGTGGACTTGGGTTAGGAGAGTGTAGTACCTCAGGTAAGAATAAGAGTGCCCCGGTCAAGCCTAACACTGCCTCTCCTGAGCCTGACTCTACTATTGATGGGGTTTACCATGAGCCTCCCAAGGCTGACCCAAGGAAATCATATTGGACACCCAAGCCACCACAAGCCAAGTGGGACAAGATAGTAGAAGAAGTGCTTAAGCCTTCTAGCAAGAAGCAAGTCCAGCAGCCAGCACCACCCAAGGCTTCGCCACCTCACCAGAAGCCCAAGACCTAGCCCCAGCCTATGCACCCAAGAGACCTGTCTACCATTGTGACTTTTGCCAGTGGAATGGTCACTTGGAGGAGTTCTGCTTTAGGAGGAAGCGGGCTGGGAGGTAGGAGAGAGCCTGAGGAAACCAGGATTGGTTCTACTAGGGTGGCAGGCAGGACCTTCCCCGTAGTGGTGAGATGAGAGACCACTTTGCTAGTGGTGAGAGAGAAGGCGGTCTTTAGGACCGTGCTCCTAGTGGTGAGAGACGCTTTGCCGGCCGAGCACCTAGCCATTTTTAGCACGGCTATGGACCTCGTGACCAAGGCTTTGGTAGAGGGTTTGAGAAGCTCACGCTTTGGAGGTCGTGGGTACCCAGATCGTCATGATGCTTACCTTGACTGTGCTTTTCCCACTTTTGAGCAGATGGCTCGGCACTGGTTCAGCAGTTTCACTAACCCCAGTGCCGGAACATTTGCTCACTCTCGCTTTCCTTGATTTTGCAGGATCAAGGCCTAGAATACATATTGGATCATGGACTCTGGCTGCTCTAGGCACATGACAGGGCACCGCAGATGGTTCTCCAGTCTCAACCCCGTGAGTACCAATAAATACATCACATTCGGGGATAATGGTCAAGGTAAAGTGTTGGGTTTTGGTTCTATTGCGCTTTCTGGCAAGCTTTCCCTAAGAGAAGTTGCTTTGGTGAGAAATTTGGGGTTCAATTTGGTTTCTATCTCGCAACTTCTCAAGGAAGGGTATGAGGTTCACTTTAAGGAGGGTTCTTCTCGTGTTCTTGATGCTAAGGAAAACCTTGTTTGTCGGATTTTTCCCTATGGGCAGGATTTTAAGGTTGACCTTGCATCTGTTTCTGACCCTCCTCGGTGTTTGGTAGCTAGTCCTTCTGCTGATATTTGGAAGTGGCATAGGAAGCTAGGCCATTTGAGTTTTGATCTGCTTGTTAGGTTGAGCTCTATGGGTCTAATCTGAGGACTGCCCAATTTGAAAGCAGAAAAGGACCTAGTATGCCACCCCTGTCGTCATGGCAAGATGGTTGCTGCTTCTCATGCACCTGTCTATCTGATGATGGCCTCTTACCCGGGAGAGCTTCTACATATGGACACGGTTGGTCTTGCACGGGTACAGTCAGTCAGTGGGAAGTGGTATGTGCTTGTCATTGTAGGCGACTTTTCTCACTTTTCGTGTGTGTTCTTCATGGAATTCGAAGATGAGGCTTTTGGCTTTGTTTGGGATCTGGTCTTGAGGTTAAGAAATGAGAGTCATAAGGCCAAGAGGGCTATCCACAATGGCAATGGCGGAGAATTTCGTAACTCTCATTTCGAAACCTTCTGTCGTGACCTAGGTCTTGATCATCAATTCTCATCTCCTTATACCCCACCTTAGAACGGTGTTGTGGAATGAAAGAACCGCACACTTGTAGAGATGGCACGGATGATGGTTGATGAACGTAGGACTCCGCGACGCTTTTGGGCTGAGGCTATGAATACGGCCTGTTACATTGCCAACCGCATCTTCCTACGAGCTTTCTTATGGAAGACTTCTTATGAGCTATGGTTTGGTAGGCAGCCCAACGTCAAGCACCTACATGCATTTGGCTACAGATGCTTTGTGCTGAAAATGGGGGGGGCATTTGGGCAAATTTGAATCTTGCTGCTTGGATGGTATTTTCCTTGTGTACGCCTCTAGCTCTAGGGCATATAGAGTGTGGATACTCGATACCAAACAAGTGGTTGAGACCTGTGAAGTTTCCTTTGCATGAATATATGCCTTGCACAACCCCTGCTTTTGAGCTTTCAGGTGATGATGAAGAAGGAGCTCCTATCATTGAAGATGAGGAAGTTCAGGTAGATGCTGGTGATGCTGGAGCACTGCACCGGCTGCAGCTCCTACCCCCTCTGCTACGAGCTCCGAAGACGAAGGAGGACCTTTGCCGATGGTTTCCACCTCACTCCCCCGACCGCAAGGCACGAGCAGAGGCTGGCTCCACTAAGGACGCAGGGGAAGGTCCAGCAGGATCACCCTCCACATAGGATAATTTTTTATTTGCATGCGAGGACTTTGAGGCTCCAGACAGGTTCTATCGCCTTCTTTGCTCATGCTGCATTTGTTGCCATCCTTTGTGTGATGCTCCAGCATCTCAGGTTTATAATCACCATTCGTATATGCAGCATGCATCATTTAGAATCATACATGACATACAATTGATGCCTCATTTCAAACTTGGGTGAATTACACTAGGTGAAAAACTGTTTTCTGCATGTGTGTCTCTGTGTTATGCTTGTAACTTTAAATCTGTTCACATCTAGGGGAAACTCATATTAACAAAGATGTTAGTAATTAAGTGGTGAACAACTTAGTCAATTGGGGCATGATCATTTGAGGGAGCTAAAATAGGGTTACAGCTCATTTTGTGCCAACACTGTTTTCTGTCAGAACCTGTCCAGACCAAAGATTCAACTTTATCCCTAACCTAGAGGCCAAACCTTGCCAAGCTCTAATTTAAGAAGTCGTAGAAATGGAGATTTCCCACAACTTTGTCAATAAGGTCTTTGGGTGAAACTAAATGGAAATAGGAATTTTATAATTTCTTCAAAATTCTGGACAGAGGGACAAACCAAACTAGAGAGCTAAATTCAAATCAAATTCATAATTGCAAATAGAATTTGGTATCAAGGCTTTTGATAAAGTTGTAGAATTGGAAGAGGGGAACAATTCTTCCAATATTCATTTTCCCAAAATCGGCTTCTAAATAGGCCAAAAATGCATTTTTCATGAAAGGGAGAAAACACATTTTCGACTGTGCTCCCTCTGAGTCACTGACGGGTGGGACCCACCCGTCAGAAACCCCTGCTCCTCTCAGGCTCTGGCCGCCGCGTGGCCGCCGGCGTACGGCCGACGCGCCTCGGCCACGGATCGAGCCTCTCTCTGCCCTCCCCGGCAGCGGCTCTAAGTGGAGCGCAGCTTCCCTCTCAGCGCTCTTTCCTTCCTTCGCCCGCAAGCGCTGTTCGTCTTTGTTTTTCTCCCCGTCGCCATTAGAGCAAGCTCGAGCTTGAGCGTGCCCGCCGTTCTGGCCACTCCCCACCCCATCCACCACCATGCCGAGCTTCGCCATCCTCCCCTCCATCGGAATCCCTAGCTCTAGGCCGCTGGTTCCACCCCGTTGCCCCGCATTTCGTCGCCGAAGGGTCCGCCTTCCCGAGCTCCGTCGCCGGCCATCTCTGCTCCCTCCCCAGCCAAAACCAAGCACAGGGGTGAGATTCGCACGGCTTCGCTCTCTCCCCTGACCCCTGCCGGCGAGCCTCCGCTGTCCCTGCACGGCCAGGAAACGCCGCGCGCCACCAGAGCTCCTCCTCCTGTCGCGAGGAGGAAGACGACGGGAGGAGGAAGACGGACTTTTGCACTATCGCCCTCCTATTTTAGCGGTTTTACATTTCCATACAGAGCACTATACATTGAGTCTTGTAGATCTTGCATGTTAGCCCTCAGAAGCTACGGATAATCATGTATAGGTCCTGGATCTGTGGATCTTCGATTTAAAATGCATTTAAAACTGCTGAAACTTTGAAAAATCGTAGAAAAGTAAATAAAAATCCAAAAATAGCAAACTAAGTTGCATTTTGACCTTTGTTATCAGATCTATCTATTGGTTATAATGGTTGAGTAGGAAAAGACAGATTTACCCCTGATATTGTGCATGCTTGATAAATCAATATAATTAGGAAGTGTGGACTAAATGATCTCCAAAAATTGCCAAACTTGGACAGCAGTGTTGTTAGGGTATATAGGCTCACTGTAAATTTTGGTAGCTCAAGTGTTCACTTTTAGTTACTGTTTTGCCCCTGCATGTGGTTTTAGCTTAAAATTAAATGAGGAAATGATAACCATATAAAGATTATGCTCTAAATGGTTTTACACATTTTATTTGTGCTCCCTGTGGTATAGGTAGCTCACTGTTGAAATGGGGAACTGTGCATGTCAAGTAGGGTTAGTGTTTTGAAATTAATAAATCCATGCATGTTTAAATTAATAAATAGGAAATGTGGTTTAAATGAGGGCCAAAAATTCTGAAAATTGTGCAGAAGCTTTGCTAGCATACCTAAGCTTAGTATAAAATTTGATAACCCAAATGCTTACTGTTTATTTACTGTTCTACCCTTGCCTAGAAACTAAGTATATAGTTAGTAAAGGAAAAGAGTTCTAGATAAAAATAAGCTATAGGGGGCTTTTCGGTATTTATTTGGGTTCTAGATAATGTAAGTAGCTCACCGCTGAAAACGTGATGCCATGCATGTAAGGTTTGTCCCTATTTTGAAAATGGTAGACATAATGCTTATTTAAGTAAATAATAGGAAATATGAGACTAGTATATTAATAAATGCCACCATGGATCATATTTGGAAACTTAGGAGTATGTAAACCTTAGCCACTAAGTTGGAATGCAATGTAGGTCTTCACTACTGTTTTAGAAATGCATGATAGAAATGTTAAGCTAACTAGGTGGAAAAGAGTTGTTTAAGTGAGCTCGGCCTTTTCGTATGAATCGGTGCTACCCTGTCACACACCCCCCACGTTGTTATGTGTGACAAGCTATGTTATCTTAGGTGATGGTTTGTACGATTTCTTAGCGCTAAACAAGTTTCATCACTAAAATGCATAATTTTTATTCCATCAATCATGATTTCTTACATTGCACTCGCATCATGAAGCAAACATTGCACTAATACATGCTCCAATTGCACTATGTCATGCATATAGATCCCGCGAGCGAAGGACAACCGCCAGACCAACCAATCGTAGAGGAGCCAGAGGAGCAGCTGCACCAGGAGCTGAAGGACCAGCAGCAGGGACACGACTACGTTCCGAAGAAGATACTGACCCTAACGAGGAAGGTAGGCAGGACCATACTTAACCCAGCAAACAAATTATACTTGATGATTACGCATATGCATTAGGAGTTGCTTGGAACCAGTTGCATTAGACTCCTTGGCCGCCCTGGCCCTAGCACCTACACATAGAGTTCGTAGGGCGAGTATGCATAGAAATTGCTAGGTACGAGTAGACAGGAGTGTGTGGACTCGTCGCGTAGGTGCTTTCAAAGTTACAACAGCTTACTATTACATCAATTATTACTGTTGCTCATGAATTAAATGGAGACCGGGCGGAGATTTATTTCAGTAATTTACTTTCCATAATGTTGCACTTTGGACTCCGCCCGAGTCGCATAAGGCCCGTCCGCTGTTCGCCTGCTGTTCGGCATAACATTGCTAGAGTGCTTATCCGGGATATGGGACCGGAGAAGTTTTACCTGGGTTTGTCTGAAGTTTTCGAGGCTCCGCCCATCCACTTGCTGGAGGCCGATGGGCCCGGGGGCGCTTGTACTCGAGGGAGGGCTGACCCAGGGCACTGTGGTATCGCTCCTAAGGGGGCACAACCCGGGGGTTAGGTGGGGGCGCTTTGAATCTTGGGACAAGACGGGTGGAGATCGGGACTATATGTGGGAACGCGATGGTTAGTAAGCATATACCCCTAGCATGATAGTCATTCCCGGGAATTAAAATCGATTCGAATCTCTGATGCCCACCAGGTGTGGGAATGCTGATAATGCACACGGGCAACATAGTAACTGCTTAAACACTCTGTATCTAATACTCATGATTTTTGGATATCACATGATTGAATTGAATTATTTACCTTACTACAATTTATTATTATGTTGGTAGTTATACTAATGATGGAAACTTGTTACTTATGTTACGTATGGCACTGTTTAAAACCAAAGGCTAAGGATCCACTTGCTAGTAAGCCGCTTCGCTGTCAGCCGTAAGCCAAATCCATTAAGACCTACTGAGTAATTAGTACTCAGGGTTTGCCCCCATATTTTGAGTGCAGGTATGGAGTTCATGGTTTGCACTTGTGTTGGAGGTGGCGCATGTCCTCACTTAGGATGAAACGGCATGAGTGGCACAAGGGCAACATCAGTGGGCTCGATGTTGTTACCTCTAATGCAAATCTTTTGATGATATCATGGCGACCTCTGAACTTATCATTCCGCTGCGAGAAACTTTTGAACTTGCTACTTTATAACACTATGTTGGACTCGTACTTTATTCAAAACCGGTTTGTAACTAAGTCTAATATTATGCTATTCAACTGCCTGTGATGATGCATCTGTTGTGGCTCCATCGTGGGTCAGATGTGTATGATGTCGGTTCCTCTGGGAAATGGTAATATCGGGGGTCAAATGACTCTCGACGGACGACCGGGTTTAGTTTGGCCTAATCACATTGCGAGCCAGAGGTGGCAGATGTGCTTAGTCCGGATTAAATCAGCGGTTCCGCCACAGCTGGTATCAGAGCCGATCATACACAGACAACAGACATATCATCCAGTTTTGATTTGCAAACCTATTTTCGGAAACCCTTTTCGAAGTATTTGAAAAATGAGAGTATCGATATGCCCATATTAAGGATGTTAGTGTAATACCAGGTGGCATCGCTAACATTCTGACCTAGATAGAACTCATATGCATATTCGGCGCTTTGGGAAGCAACTTTTCGGCCATAGCCATCCCCAGTACTGGCGGAGCGCTATCGGGATTTGCGGACTGTTGCGAACCCTGCATTCATGCTGATAGGGCAGAACTCTTTAAGGGGGGCGGTTACGCCATTGGAGTGTTTCGTGACCACTTCTCCTTCGACCAAAATTATAGCTAGATCTTGTTGGCCACCGTTTCTCTCCCCAGCAATTCCCCAGTACTGGAGGAACGTTGGGTGCGTTGGGAGAAATGGCGCCACTACGTCGTCCACCAGACGTAGCTTAAAGAAATTCGTGGATGCCACTTTTTAGGGTTAGCGTGGTAATGTATGATGATGGTGATGATATTGGTATGAGCATGCATTTTTCTGCAGGTACACTAACTACGCGCGAAACTAAGATCGAGTAGAGACGACTAGATGCATTAGAGAGTGCCGTGCATATGGGTCACCGAAATATCGCTAGCTATGTATGTATATCTAGTATGTGATGAGAGGTCGAATTGGACGAGTCATGCATCATGTTTACTTTCATTGTTCGTATTTGGGGTCATCGCTAAAAGTCGAATAAAGTAAAACGAAATCTCAAAGATATCTTCTGCACACATCACCCTTTTAATCATTGAATTATATGCAACTAATGCCTATCACTGATTAAATGTCTCTTATTTAAAAACAGATGGCTAGGACCAAGCAAACCGCCCGCAAGGCCACCAGTGCGAGGGGACTCCGCTTGCAGGAGGGAAGGGCTGTTCTCCTCCCACCAGTGACCCACACCCCTCCCCAGCTTGAGAACGGGATGGTCCACACCCGTTGCCGTGAGGAGAACGGCCTCGCGCAGATCCTTTGTCGGGCTCTGCGTGAGATGAGGCACAGACCGTGCCCCTTCTTCTCCGTGCAGACAGTGCACGCGGAGGGACACTGCATGGCCAGTGCCGTCCTTCCCTCGAGCCACACTGCGGCCTGGCAGACGATCATCGTCTACGGGGCCAATGAGGAGGACGCTTACGATAAGGTCACCTTGGCAGCCATTACCTCACTCAGCTCCTCGGGTGCAGCAGGGATGTCCGTGCTGCACTACCTCCCCACCGACGGCTACGATGACGAGTGGCTCCGTCGTCACAACATGCTGGAGGAGCGGATTGACACCAGGCCCTATGCTGCGACTATGCAGTTTGCTCACAGCGTACACGGGATGTACCTCCGTGCCGAGGACCGTGTCTCCCACTACCGCGACCTGCATATGTATGCGCAGGACCGTATTGAGGAGCTGGAGGCAGAGTTGGCCGAGGCACAGCAGCGCCTAGCGCAGTATGAGCAGGACCCTTCAGTTGCCCCCGTGGTGGAGGATGAGGACAGCATGGTGTCTGACGCGCGTAACGTGCGTTAGAGTGCTTGATGGTAGCAATGCATGATGAAGCCTTTTGTAAATGGTGCACGTTATGAGCGATGTTTTGTATTATGCCGCTCCGTGCAATTTGCCATGACTGTACTAAACATTCGTGAGGTCGAGAGAACTCATTTATGTACGTCATGTAACCCGATGTTAGAACTTTAGGTTGGTGTTTCGATGTGATGGGCGTGATGGCCCCACGTGTGTACTAAGTAGACCTTTAGCTTGTTAAGACCTTCTAAATATGGTTGTAGTAGTTGCTGGATGTGTATGGACAATGTGGAATGATGTAATGCCTTTGAGCTTGGAAAATGGCACCCGAATCTCAACTTGGTTGCAATCTGAAATTCGGGAGTGCAGTAGCTTATACTGAGCATAGCATGAAATTTGGAGGGTTTGGAGAAGTACCTTAAATACCAATCTTGTTGGGAACTCCTGGTTGCACAGCTTTGTCAATTGAACCTTAAACTGAAAGTGCTTTGTCTGAAAGTTATGTCCCAAAACATCCAGGTTCAGAAATCTGGACACATTTGACATCCTGTAGCAAGTTGTATATTTTGACCACTTGCGAAAGGAATTAGCTAAGACCGTATATGACAAAGTTGCGGAGCATAAAATTTAGGACGACTCCTCTAAGGGTGATAAGACCTAGTTCGGTCGTTTTGGTAATCAAAATGTTGAAATTCAGAGCTGCTATTTACATACGCGAAACAGCACGATCCGGTGGCAACGTGCTATTGCTTGGCCTTGCGAGATGGAAGCTAACTGTTTTGTTACATGTTTTCATGTATTCATAACATGTCTATAGTCCTATGATCTTTTTATCACCACATCTTTGCACAAGGGCTATTGGACTGAACCTATATGGCTCCATTTTTGCAGATGGTGAACACTCGCAATGGTCAATCGTCGGGGCAGTCAGCGCAAGGCGCTCCACCCCCGCCGGAGTTGGCCACTTTGGTGGTTCAGCAGGCTAAGCTGATTCGTATACTAGCAGAAGACCGCCAGGCCTGTGGGCAACAGCAGCCGCAGGAGTACCGGCCACGTGGCATCACCTACCAGGATTTCGAGGGGCTGCGACCCCTAGTTTTCACCAACTGTCCTGAGCCACTGGCGGCGGACGACTGGCTTCGCACCATCCAGTCCAAGTTCACCCTTCTTCCAGGGATCATCGAGCAAGAGAAGGCCCAATTTGCTGCTCAGCTTCTTCATGGGCCTACGGGGGCATGGTACGCCACTTTCCTCGCCATGTAGGAGGAGGGCCACAAGCCCACATGGGAGGAGTTCCGTCAGGCTTTCCGGGCCCACTACATCCCAGCAAGTTTGATGGAACAAAAGCGTCGTGAGTTCTGAGACCTCAGGCAGGGTAACAGGACCGTCATGCAGTATGTGCAGACCTTCATCCACCTCTCTCAGTATGCTCCGAGGGATGTTGCTACTGAGCCGGAGCGGGCCGAGAGACTCCTAGAGGGCCTTGACCCTACTCTCCGGACTCACCTGGCACGGCGCTACCAGAGCTTCACTGAGCTGGTAGACACTGCTCTCGACATGGAGAATCGTCTCCGTGCTGCTAACGAGGACCAGAAGCGCAAAAGGCTAGCCAACACATCAGTGTCTGGCTCTTCACAGAAGCAGAAGACTGCATACAAGCCCCAACAGCAATACTATCAACAGCCTCGCTATGTGGTTCGACCCAACCAGCCAGGGTGGATCCATAGGGTGACACTGCAGCAACAGTACCCCACCTATCGAGCACCCGCACAGCTACCAGCTCCCCGTGCTATCATTGTTCCGGGGCCGGGTGCTCCCTGCTACAACTGTGGCAAGATCGGCCATTTCAGCAAGGACTGCAGGGCACCTCGCAGGATCCAAGGTCCCATTCCCGCGGGTGGCAACCAGCAGAGCAAGCCGAAGGGGTCTGTACCCAAGACAGGTCGGGTGCACTACGTGCACATGGAGCAAATCCCTGCAGGAGAGCCTGTTCTCGCTGGTACGTTCATGGTCAACGGTCAGCCGACCGTCGTGTTATTCGATTCAGGGGCTACTCATACTTTCATTAGTCAGTCATATACATCTAAGCACGGGGTAAAGACTTCACGCATAAAAGAGAAATATCAAATCACCGCGCCTGGGAACCCGATTAATACAAATCTGATAGTGAAAAGGCTAAGGCTGAGTATAGGAGAGGAAGATTTCACAATCAACCCTGTGGTGCTGCCACACCAGGGGATTGATATCATCTTAGGGATGAATTGGATGACAGAAAACAATGCGGTCCTGGATATTGGCAGCAGGACAGTGCGGTTATGGTCTAGTGTCAGCGGCAAGATTCTACAAATACACATGCCAAATCAAAAACACATGACCCCCCACAGTTAATGCGACTGAACTGCAAGAGATCAAGAAGATACCGGTAGTGTGTGAATTCCCGGATGTGTTTCCGGAAGAACTTCCTGGACATCCACCAGATCGGGATGTGGAGTTTGCCATTGAACTCGTTCCAGGCACGGCACCTGTGTCAAAAAGGCCATACAGAATGCCACCTGATGATCTGAAAGAATTGAAAACACAGCTACAAGAACAATTAGACAAAGGGTTCATTAGACCTAGTTCATCACCGTGGGCTTGTCCAGCTCTCTTTGTTGAGAAAAAGGATCATGGTGGGAAAAGGCTGTGTGTTGACTATCGGCCACTGAATGCAGTGACCGTCAAAAACAAATACCCATTGCCACACATTGATATTCTATTTGATCAGTTAGCTGGGGTTAAGGTCTTTTCTAAGATTGACCTAAGGTCTGGCTACTATCAGATAAAGATTAGAGAAGAGGACATACCCAAGACAGCATTCTCTACCAGATACGGCTTGTATGAGTATTTGGTCATGTCTTTTGGGCTAACCAATGCACCGGCTTTCTTCATGTATATGATGAACTCGGTGTTCATGAATGAACTCGATAAGTTCGTGGTGGTATTCATAGATGACATACTAATCTACTCCAAAGATGAAAAAGAACATGAAGAGCACTTAAGGATCGTACTCACCCGGTTTAGAGAGCACAAGCTTTATGCCAAGTTTAGCAAGTGTGCGTTCTGGCTGAAAGAAGTGGGTTTCTTGGGTCACATACTATCTGAGAAGGGAGTCGCAGTTGACCCTAACAAAGTAGAAGATGTGCTAAATTGGAAGCAACCGGAGACCGTGACGGAAATCCGGAGTTTTCTTGGTTTAGCGGGCTACTACCGCCGCTTTATCAAGGATTTCTCCAAAATTGCAAAACCCATGACCTCATTGACCAAGAAAAATGCAAAGTTCATTTGGAATCCAAATTGTGAAGAAGCTTTCCAAACATTGAAGAAATTGTTAACCTCAGCATCAGTGCTAGCTCAACCGGACATCACCAAGCCATTTGATGTGTACTGTGATGCCTCCGGCAATGGACTTGGCTGTGTCTTGATGGAAGAAGGGAGAGTAATTGCTTACGCCTCCCGTCAATTGAGAAAACATGAAGCGAATTATCCAACACATGACCTTGAGCTAGCCGCAGTCGTTCATGCACTAAAAATATGGAGACACTATCTGTTAGGCAGCACATGTCACATCTACACTGATCATAAGAGTCTTAAATACATTTTCACTCAACCTAAAATCAATATGAGGCAGAGGCGGTGGTTAGAGTTGATAAAAGACTATGATCTAGAGATACACTACCACCCAGGCAAGGCCAATGTAGTAGCAGATGCACTAAGCCGTAAGGCCCATTGCAATGTGATAGAAGCCCGACCTACAGCAAGAGTGATCTGTTGTGAGATAAATGAAATTGAAACACCTCATGAGCAACGAGTAGAACTTTATAATCTCATCATTGAACCCTCTATCAAGGCACAGATCATAGAAGCACAGAAGCAAGATAAGGGTATGGCATATATTCGTGAAGGAATTAGTGAAGAGAAGAAGGCATGTTTCACGCTTGATGACCAAGGCGTTCTATGGTTCAAGAATCGTCTAGTGGTACCCGAGGACATGGAGTTGAGGAAGAAAATACTGGATGAAGTGCACACTTCAATGTTTACGATACATCTGGGCAGCAATAAGATGTATCAAGACCTAAAACAAAAATTTTGGTGGACCCGCATGAAACGGGAAGTCGCCAAGTACGTGTCTGAGTGCGACGTGTGTAAGAAAGTAAAAGCTGACCACCTAAAGCCCGCTGGAATGCTTCAACCGCTTGATGTTCCAGCGTGGAAATGGGAGGATATACACATGGATTTTGTTGTGGGTTTGCCTCGTACCCAAAAAGGATATGACTCCATATGGGTAATTATCGACAGGCTCACGAAATCTGCTCATTTCATTCCAGTCAAGGCCACCTATCGAGCAAAGCAGTACGCTGAGTTGTACCTTTCCAAGATCATGTCCTTGCACGGGGTCCCGCGAACTATCACTTCAGATAGGGGTTCTCTGTTCGTCTCCCGTTTCTGGGAGCAACTACAGACTGCCTTGGAAACTACTCTAGTACACAGTTCTGCTTACCATCCCCAAACCAGTGGTCAAGTAGAAAGAGTAAATAAAATCCTAGAAGACATGTTAAGGGCCTGTGCACTAACTTACTCCACTAAGTGGGATGAGTGTCTACCCCTGGCAGAGTTTGCTTATAACAATAGCTACCAGAAAAGCTTGAAAATGGCTCCTTTCGAAGCTCTCAATGGTAGAAGATGCAGAACACCACTAAACTAGTCTGAACCTAGAGAGCGTGTTACGTTTGGTCCTAATTTAGTGGCCAAAGCTGAAGAACAAGTGAAACTCATACACCACCATCTCAAAAGAGCCCAGTCTCGACAGAAAAGCTACTCAGATAAGAGGAGGAGACCACTAGTCTTTGATGTGGGGGATCATGTGTATCTTAAGGTATCACCGATGAAGGGGGTACAACGGTTTGGGGTGAAAGGGAAGTTAGCACCAAGGTATGTCGGTCCGTTCAAAATCATTGAAAAATGCGGAGCTGTCGCTTACAGGTTAGAGCTACCACCCCATCTGGCTGCGGTTCACGACGTGTTTCACGTCTCACAACTAAAGAAGTGCTTAAGAGTGCCGGAGAATGTGGTAGATATCTCTCAAATTCAGATTGAACCAGATCTCACATACGAAGAACATCCCATAAAAATCCTTGACCAAAAGCAGAGGTCAACCCGCCGAAAAACAATCAACTTTTACAAAGTTCAATGGAGTAATCACTCCGAAGAAGAAGCCACTTGGGAACAAGAGGAATACCTACGCACTAAGTATCCTGGTTTCCTACCATCCACTTCAACTCGGTATGTTACAACAGTGTAATTTCAGGATCTAAACTCAATACATGCACACAACACTATCTACAATCAACTTAACCACCCACATCACATCAAAAATCTCGAGACGAGATTTCTTTAAGGGGGGTGGGTTGTGATGCTCCAGCATCTCAGGTGTATAATCACCATTCGTATATGCAGCATGCATCATTTAGCATCATACATGACATACAATTGATGCCTCATTTCAAACTTGGGTGAATTACACTAGGTGAAAAACTGTTTTCTGCATGTGTGTCTCTGTGTTATGCTTGTAACTTTAAATCTGTTCACATCTAGGGGAAACTCATATTAACAAAGATGTTAGTAATTAAGTGGTGAACAACTTCGTCAATTGGGGCATGATCATTTGAGGGAGCTAAAATAGGGTTACAGCTCATTTTGTGCCAACACTGTTTTCTGTCAAAACCTGTCCAGACCAAAGATTAAACTTTATCCCTAACCTAGAGGCCAAACCTTGCCAAGCTCTAATTTAAGAAGTCGTAGAACTGTAGATTTCCCACAACTTTGTCAATAAGGTCTTTGGGTGAAACTAAATGGAAATAGGAATTTTATAATTTCTTCAAAATTCTGGACAGAGGGACAAACCAAACTAGAGAGCTAAATTCAAATCAAATTCATAATTTCAAATAGAATTTGGTATCAAGGCTTTTGTGAAAGTTGTAGAATTGGAAGAGGGGAACAATTCTTCCAATATTCATTTTCCCAAAATCGGCCTCTAAATAGGCCAAAAATGCATTTTTCAGAAAGGGAGAAAACACATTTTCGACTGTGCTTCCTCTGAGTCACCGACGGGTGGGACCCACCCGTCAGAAACCCCTGCTCCTCTCAGGCTCTGGCCGCCGCGTGGCCGCCGGCGTACGGCCGGCGCACCTCGACCATGGATCGAGCCTCTCTCTCCCTCCCCGGCAGCGGCTCTAAGTGGAGCGCGCTTCCCTCTCAGCGCTCTTTCCTTCCTTCGCCCGCAAGCGCTGTTCGTCTTTGTTTTTCTCCCCGTCGCCATTAGAGCAAGCTCGAGCTTGAGCGTGCCCGCCGTTCTGGCCACTCCCCGCCCCATCCACAACCATGCCGAGCTTCACCATCCTCCCCTCTACCGGAATCCCTAGCTCTAGGCCGCCGGTTCCACCCCGTCGCCCCGCATTTCGTCGCCGAAGGGTCCGCCTTCCCGAGCTCCGTCGCCGGCCATCTCTGCTCACTCCCCAGCAAAACCAAGCACGGGGTGAGATTCGCCGTGCTTCGCTCTCTCCCCTGACCCCTGCCGGCGAGCCTCCGTGTCCTGCACGGCCGGAAACGCCGCGCGCCACCGGAGCTCCTCCAACTGTCGCGAGGAGGAAGACGACGGGAGGAGGAAGACGGACTTTTGCACTATCGCCCTCCTATTTTAGCGGTTTTACATTTCAATACAGAGCACTGTACATTGAGTCTTGTAGATCTTGCATGTTAGCCCTCAGAAGCTACGGATAATCATGTATAGGTCCTGGATCTGTGGATCTTCGATTTAAAATGCATTTAAAACTGCTGAAACTTTGAAAAATCGTAGAAAAGTAAATAAAAATCCAAAAATAGCAAACTAAGTTGCATTTTGACCTTTGTTATCAGATCTATCTGTTGGTTATAATGGTTGAGTAGGAAAAGACAGATTTACCCCTGATATTGTGCATGCTTGATAAATCAATATAATTAGGAAGTGTGGACTAAATGATCTCCTAAAATTGCCAAACTTGGACAGCAGTGTTGTTAGGGTACATAGGCTCACTGTAAATTTTGGTAGCTCAAGTGTTCACTTTTTAATTACTGTTTTGCCCCTGCATGTGGTTTTAGCTTAAAATTAAATGAGGAAATGATAACCATATAAAGATTATGCTCTAAATGGTTTTACACATTTTATTTGTGCTCCCTGTGGTATAGGTAGCTCACTGTTGAAATGGGGAACTGTGCATGTCAAGTAGGGTTAGTGTTTTGAAATTAATAAATCCATGCATGTTTAAATTAATAAATAGGAAATGTGGTTTAAATGAGGGCCAAAAATTCTGAAAATTGGGCAGAAGCTTTGCTAGCATACCTAAGCTTAGTATAAAATTTGATAACCCAAATGCTTACTGTTTATTTACTGTTCTACCCTTGCTTAGAAGCTAAGTATATAGTTAGTAAAGGAAAAGAGTTCTAGATAAAATTAAGCTATAGGGGGCTTTTTGGTATTTATTTGGGTTCTAGATAATGTAAGTAGCTCACCGCTGAAAACGTGAGGCCATGCATGTAAGGTTTGACCCTATTTTGAAAATGGTAGACATAATGCTTATTTAAGTAAATAATAGGAAATATGAGACTAGTATATTAATAAATGCCACCATGGATCATATTTGGAAACTTAGGAGTATGTAAACCTTAGCCACTAAGTTGGAATGCAATGTAGGTCTTCACTACTATTTTAGAAATGCGTGATAGAAATGTTAAGCTAACTAGGTGGAAAAGAGTTGTTTAAGTGAGCTCGGCCTTTTCGCATGAATCGGTGCTACCCTGTCACACACCCCCCCACGTTGTTATGTGTGACAAGCTAAGTTATCTTAGGTGATGGTTTGTACGATTTCTTAGCGCTAAACAAGTTTCATCACTAAAATGCATAATTTTTATTCCATCAATCATGATTTCTTACATTGCACTCGCATCATGAAGCAAACATTGCACTAATACATGCTCCAATTGCACTATGTCATGCATATAGATCCCGCGAGCGAAGGACAACCGTCGGACCAACCAATCGTAGAGGAGCCAGAGGAGCAGCTGCACCAGGAGCTGACGGACTAGCAGCAGGGACACGACTACGTTCCGGAAGAAGATACTGACCCTAACGAGGAAGGTAGGCAGGACCATACTTAACCCAGCAAACAAATTATACTTCATAATTACGCATATGCATTAGGAGTTGCTTGGAACCAGTTGCATTAGACTCCCTGGCCGCCCTGGGCCTAGCACCTGCACATAGAGTTCGTAGGGCGAGTATGCATAGAAATTGCTAGGTACGAGTAGACAGGAGTGTGTGGACTCGTCGCGTAGGTGCTTTCAAAGTTACAAAATCTTACTATTACATCAATTATTACTGTTGCTCATGAATTAAATGGAGACCGGGCGGAGATTTATTTCAGTATTTACTTTCCATAATGTTGCACTTTGGACTCCGCCCGAGTCGCATAAGGCCCGTCCACTGTTCGCCTGCTGTTCGGCATATCATTGCTATAGTGCTTATCCGGGATATGGGACCGGAGAAGTCTTACCTGGGTTTGTCCGAAGTTTTCGAGGCTCCGCCCATCCACTTGCTGGAGGCCGATGGGCCCGGGGGCGCTTGTACTCGAGGGAGGGCTGACCCAGGGCACTGTGGTATCGCTCCTAAGGGGGCATAACCCGGGGGTTAGGTGGGGGCGCTTTGAAACTAGGGGACAAGACGGGTGGAGATCGGGACTATATGTGGGAACGCGATGGTTAGTAAGCATATACCCTTGGCATGATAGTTATTCCCAGGAATTAAAATCGATTCGAATCGCTGATGCCCACCAGGTGTGGGAATGCTGATAATGCATACGGGCAACGTAGTAACTGCTTAAACACTCTGTATCTAATACTCATGATTTTTGGATATCACATGATTGAATTGAATTATTTACCTTACTACAATTTATTATTATGTTGGTAGTTATACTAATGATGGAAACCTTTTACTTATGTTACGTATGGCACTGTTTAAAACCAAAGGCTAAGGATCCACTTGCTAGTAAGCCGCTTCGCGTCAGCCGTAAGCCAAATCCATTAAGACCTACTGAGTAATTAGTACTCAGGGTTTGCCCCCATATTTTGAGTGCAGGTATGGATTTCATGGTTTGCACTTGTGTTGGAGGTGGCGCATGTCCTCACTTAGGATGAAACGGCATGAGTGGCACAAGGGCAACATCAGTGGGCTCGATGTTGTTACCTCTAATGCAAATCTTTTGATGATATCATGGCGACCTCTGAACTTATCATTCCGCTGCGAGAAACTTTTGAACTTGCTACTTTATAACACTATGTTGGACTCGTACTTTATTCAAAACCGGTTTGTAACTAAGTCTAATATTATGCTATTCAACTGCCTGTGATGATGCATCTGTTGTGGCTCCATCGTGGGTCAGATGTGTATGATGTCGGTTCCTCTGGGAAATGGTAATATCGGGGGTCAAATGACTCTCGACGGACGATCGGGTTTAGTTTGGCCTAATCACATTGCGAGCCAGAGGTGGCAGATGTGCTTAGTCCGGATTAAATCGTCGGTTCCGCCACACTTTGAGCCCAAGGATGCTGGACACGAACTTTCTGATGGTAATTGGGTTAATGCCATGCATGAGGAGTTAGAAAACTTTGAGAGGAATGAGGTTTGGGTTTTGGTAGAGCCACCGCCATAATACAATCCTATTGGTACAAGATGGGTTTTCAAAAATAAGCAAGGGGAGGATGGCACTGTTTTGCGGAACAAGGCTAGACTTGTGGCTAAGGGTTTTTGCTAAAAAGAAGGGATAGACTATGAGGAAATGTTTGCTCCAGTTGCACGCCTAGAAGATATACGTATTCTCTTAGCCTTTGCAGCTTCTATGGGTTTCAAGCTTTTTCAAATTGATGTGAAGTCTGCTTTCTAAATGGTTTCATTCAAGAAGAAGTTTATGTCAAACAACCCTCTGGATTTGAAAATGCTAAATACCCTAACCATGTTTACAAATTGCAAAAAGCCTTGTATGGTTTGAAACAAGCCCCTAGAGCCTGGTATGAGAGATTGAAAATCTTTTTGCTAAACCAAGGTTTCAAAATGGGGAGTGTTGATAAGACCTTGTTTCTCCTTAAGCATGGAAGTGATCTTCTTATTGTCCAGATATACGTGGATGATATCATCTTTGGTGGCTCGTCTCACTCTCTTGTTACCAAGTTTTCTGAGCAGATGTCGAAGGAGTTTGAGATGACCATGATGGGAGAGTTGCAGTTTTTCCTTGGACTGCAAATCAAGGAAGGGCATGAAGGAACCTTCATCCACCAAGCCAAGTACACGAAGGACATTCTGAAGAAGTTTGACAAGGGAGACCTCAAGCCTATGGCGATTCCCATGTCAACACAAACAGTGCTTGATGCAGATGAAGAATGGGAGGTTGTGGACTAGAGAGAGTACCGAGGGATGATCGGCTCACTTCTGTACCTGACAGTGACTAGGCCGGACATCCAGTTTGTGGTTTGCCTTCGTGTGCGTTTTCAGGCCTCACCGAGAACATCACACCGTCAAGCAGTGAAGTGCATCTTTAGTACCGGAAATACACTCCTGAGCTTGGTCTTTGGTTCTCTTCAGCTTCTATGCTCTCTCTCAGAGGGTATTCGGATGCTGACTTTGTGGGTTGTCGGCTGGAGCGCAAGTCTACTTCCGGCACCTGCCAGTTTCTTGGTTCTTCTCTTGTCTCTTGGTCCTGACGCAAGCAATCTAGCGTAGCCACTTCCACAACAGAAGCCAATTACATTGCTGTTACTAGTTGCTGCTCGCAGTTGCTTTGGATGAAGTCCACCTTGAGTGACTTTGGTCTCAATTTTAGGAAGATCCCTCTCCTAGTAGATTCTAATTCTCATATTTCTATAGCTAAGAACCCCGTCTTGCACTCTAGAACCAAACACATAGACGTGAGGTTTCACTTTCTGAGATATCACTATGAGAAGGGAGATATAGATTTGATCCATGTGGAGACTGAGAACCAGTTGACAGATATCTTCACCAAGCCCTTAGAGCTTAGCGCGTTTGCTCGCTTGCGTGGGGAGCTTGGTGTTTGTTACCCCTTTTAGGTTGGGGGGTAACTTTGCTGTAGTTTGGGTTTTGTTTTCCTTTTCCTTTACCTTTCTTTGTTTTCTTTGCATCTTGTATCATATCATGCATTGCATTGTATCATATGCATTTTCACCTTCACTAGCACTAGAGCTCTTCTGGAATGACGGGTTAGTACTTGCTTGTGCTAGATTGTACAGTTGCTTGCTTGATCATGGTTGGCTAAGCTCCTTGGATCTGTCTAATATCATTTGTGAGCTAAGTCACTTTTATTTCCTGAAAATCAAAACCATAATCACCACTTGACTTGGCTACCTAGCATGTGTAGGAATGTTGAATGCTATGCTATCTTCTCATGCTTGGATATGTTAGTCGTTTGCTTTTGTTGAGTTTATGCCTAAGCATTTATGACACCTTGCCTAAACCTGAAATCTGAATTAAATCTGAGCACTTTGTGTGTGTTATGAGCTGAACTGAAAAGATCCATGTGGGTTCACTTGTCACACTGTTCTAGTTTGAGATAGCTTGCCTTTGCACTTTGGCATGAACTTGGCCTAGGCTGTGTATGACCAAAACCTTGCCTTAAGCTTCTGATGGTTTTCTGAACCTAGGCTTGGCATTGGTTGGTAAGAAGCAGCAAATACAAGTGAATCACCCCTGGCACATGATCTGATTTGCATGAAGTTACAATTTACTACATCTAAAATCTGCAAGTCTCTAAATTGCTTATGGCCTGTTGTATGTACTTTGGTTGAGAGTAGCACACCTTGTATGTTCTGCTAGCATTTTGCTGTTCATGCCTATCTTGCTAGATGCTACTCATGTTAGTGATGCTTTCTTTTCAACAACCCTGAAAAACTTGCTCCTGATCTGTATAAGATAGAGTCAATTGAGCTTGTTACATGCTTCTTTCCCCTCACTTGCTCTGTATGCTAGAACTTGTATTTACTACCTTTCATCCCTACTGAGCTCTTCGTGGTACACTTCCTGCATTTCATGGCATATTTTCAGGGGGAGTCGGATTCGATGAACCCTTGATGTGTCCAATGTCAACAAGGGGGAGAGCTGTTGACCTATAGGAGTGTTCCTGGACCAAGGGGGAGAATTAGTTGAGGGAGAGCTATGCATTCAAGGACTTCGAGCTTTTAGCATGCTCTTGCATCGGTGCGTAGAGCCTTTTGCCTCTTTCTGGAGGAGCCGATGCTTTGCCTAAGCATCACTGTGTTGAGCCGGTTTGCCTCTTTCTTGAGGGGTGATGCTTTAGTTTGATCGACTGTGTTGATCGGTTTCCCTTGTCTTAGGGGGTCAATCTTTGGTTTTCTTCTTGTTGCCTCAATTTGCCCTTCTTAGCTTGGGGTTGGTTTTTGGGCATTTTGAGCAACTTTCTTCTTTTCTTCTTTCTTTTCTATTTTACGCTTGTTTTTCTTGTCTTTGTTCAATTTCAGGTTACATGTAGAAGGTGTTGACAGTGCACTCATCAATGGGGGAGATTGAGAGCCAATGGACCAGCTCCACTGCCTCTGGAGTAATGAGTGATTGTCAACAGAAGCCAAAGACCCAGAAGGACTTGGGCACAAGACCTCTGATGGACAGGAGGTAGAAGGAAGCCCTCCGAAGGACTAGAGGCATGCTCAACGTCGGTCGGCCATGGGAGTTCGGTACAAGGAGGAGCGGCAAGGCCACGGCATGAGTAAGACCTCCGAAGGACTTCGAGGCGACCCAGATGGACAGAGGAGGCCGGGTGCCACCGCCGTGCTCCAACCCGAGTACATGGCACGAAGACGGGCGAGGGCGTTGGCGGATTTGCTCAAATCTGTCACCCAACCACCAAGTTACCAAACTCAGCGAATGGGCTCATTCTCACCGAGATAGAGTGGACTGGGCCGTTCCAAGCCCAGGAACGAAACCCTAAAGTTTCTCGGTTTCTGACTTCAAAACTTTGGGTCGATCGGCAGATTTGGACTATTGGCCATGTGGACGTCATCCGAGAGTTAGCTTGCAGGCGAAGAAGATCAAGACTCCATCGCGGTCGTCCGTCCACGAGAAAGTCGAGTCTTTTCCGTTTGGGCCCCTATGAGCGTTTCTGTATATTAGGGGTCGTAGTGTAAAATGTGTCGATTAGGCCAGGGCTATAAATACCTAAGTGGCTGGTCATTTAGATGACTTTTCGACCTCAAGAAACCCTATGCTTAGTTTCCAACCAGCCAAGAGCTTAGAGATCAAATCGGGTGCTTAGCTTAGGATTTGAGAGTCCCCTAGGCTAGTACTTTGCATTAGTGGGAGGATGAAGGGTGGTAGGCTGAGTTGAACCTTGTAAGCACTGATTTCCACATCTAATCAAGACAAGATTCATCCCAAATTTGTGCTCATGTGTGCAGCCATCTCCCTTCCCCTTTCTAGTTGGTTTTTTGGATGAAACTCAAGGGCTTTTTGTGATTTGCTTTGCCCATGAGTTAATCCTGATCTTTTGGCTCTTTTGGACTTGCTAGGACATGGAGATTAGGACTTAGTTCATCTCAATCCTACTGGATCGACATGAGCAAGCTTATCTTGAGTTTTCCCCTTTCTTGCCCAAAGATTGCCATCTAATGAGAGCTGAAATTCCCGCTGATCCCTTGGTCATTTTGCATTGATCTTTTGGGAAAAGCTATGGAATAGGGTCTAGATAGCCTATGCAAAATCTCGTGAAGATTGGACAAGTTTTGGTCAGGTTTGGGTGTGAAAACCCCTTGTCTGCGACTCTACTGGACAGTCCGGCAGAGGCCACCGGATAGTTCCAGCAGAGCCCACCAGACAGTCCGGCATTGGGGTCTATCCAGGACTTCCCACCAGACAGTCCGTCAGAGGACACCAGACTATCCGGTGACACCGGACAATCCGGCTCCTGCTACCGGACAGTACGGCCCTGCCTGGATTTTTGGTTCTTTTGCCTGGATTTTTGCTGTTTGCTTCTTCTGCTGTGTTTTTGCTTTAGATTTTTTTCAGTCCCCACTTCCAGAGTATTCTCTTTGCTTGCTGTGAGTCAGTGAGATGCACATTGGTGCGGTGAGCGTCGTTTGGCGGTTTTTGCAAGACTCATTACGTCTGTGCTCTTGTTGAGTTGGCTCACGGTTTTTCTCGCTTGGTGCATATCCTCTCAGTGGACGGCACCCTTGCGCTGCTAGACACGTATCTATTCAGTGGATTGTGTCTAGTTCTTCTCTTAAGCACTAGTTTTGGGGAGTTGTGAATTTGAGATTTAACATGTCTAGTCGCACGTCTCGGTCCTACAACTAATGCTTGTTAAGCTTGTTGGCATTCCTTAGCCTTCAGATATAATTCCGCAAGCGTACAGTAAACGCGTTGTAGGTCTTTCACCCAAGAGTATTCCAGGGTATCGAATTCACAGAGAACGAGGAGTATAATAACACGTAACACAACCAACCGAACTAGTGAAGCTAGCAATGTAGAGGATAAAAGATAGGGGAGCAGGTTCTTGACAAATGTTAGATCACCTTACTATACTAAGCATGCAAAGAGATATACTTGTCATGTAAACATAGACACCAAAGCTGTAGCACCACTGCCAGGCACCAGAATGCTGATTACCCAGCTGAGAAAGGCGGGTAATACAGAATAAGGCTATATCGTCAATGAGTCTATCCGAACGTACTTGATTGGAATACTGAGAACACAAAAGCTGTCACCTAATGTGTCTACCAACCAGAGCTGCGTGGGATAGCCGACCAACCAAGGTAAACTCTAAGTATGAACACCGTCGTGCCACTCAGAGAGTCTACTTAAACTGGTAATGAGCTAGAAAAGCAAGCACTACTATATAACCAACACTATAAGCATGCACAAGGTTCCCGTAAACAGACAAGTATAAGACTTAGTATGAAATCAAAGTAAGTATGAAATAACAAAGGTAGAGGACAAGGAACTTTACTCAATCCTGGAATTGAATATCCTTCCGCTGAGAATACAAGTATGGGAGCAAAGAGAAATCCGACTCCCGCACTCTTCTCCTCACAACTCTCCTTGATACAAGAGGCACTCTCTCTACAAGCTAAGGAATAACTTCACTTCTCCACACTATACACTTCACAACAAGTGCTACTATGCCACTACATCTACACACACACACACACACTTCACAAATGAGCTACAGGGGGTATTTATAGTACCAAGGGAGTGATGGGGTACTTGTAGGGTCGGTATGGCGGTTACAAGGGCGTGGGCCAGGCCGGGTGGCCTAGGTAGGAGGCCGGGTGGCCCCAACCTAGGCCCAGCGGCCTGGGGTGCCCTTGGATCCACAACCTTACTTCATTCTTCAGTTGATATTGAGTCTCCAAGGCGGTTGTAGGTCAGTTGGTGGTTATCCTCGTGTGCTTTTGCCTCAACCATTGGATTCTCTTTGTGTTTCTTCCTTAGCCATTGGATGGGACTCCCCTGGATCGCTGACTTAACCAATTCGTGGGCTGGATTGGTGAGGTGGAGGCCTTCCGATGTGTTTGTGCTTATTCTCTTGGTTGCCACGGTGGATTTGTGTTTGACACGTTGTCTCTTGCTTGCAGGTGAAGAATGGTGGCATTCGGAGCGGGAGGCAGGCCGGGCAGCCTGGAGATGGGCCGAGCGGCCTGGACAACAGGGCGGGTGGCCTAGGGTCCTTAGCCCATATCCAACGTTCCTTCTTGGTTCACCATGTTTCACCATGTTTTGTATGTTTTTGCACTGTGACATGTGTTCCTACAAGACTTTTGTACACAACTCGTGGAACCGGTTAATATGAGCTTTGCATAAAATCACCCTTGGAACATGAAATGTTGGTGGTCGAAATGGGTTATAACGACTGCCAACACCCCCCCACACTTAGATCTTTGCTCGTCCTCGAGCAAAGGAGAGTTAAGCATGGTGTAGAGAGCATATGACAACTGTAGTCTTAACAAGCACAAAAGATACTCCCAAATTGGTTCATCTTACCTTGGATTTCAATGGTGGCTACACATATGATTTTGAGATGTTGAGACTAAGAACGAGCCACAAGTACCACAACAGTTTTCTCCCAACTATGAGCAACAGAGGTTTTTCTCACTTTTTCGAAAAGTATAGTGCTCATTCCTTTGTTCTCAAGATCACATCTTGATCACTCAAAGGATGAGAATCCTTGTGTTTCCTCTCCTTCTATTCTAAGTTTGAGTGGAGCTGAGAAGTAACCTGACTATCTCATAATGTTTGTATCACCAAGTCAAATCAATGTGTCAAGCAAAGAGTATGAATCAACTCAAGAACTTTGTCTATGTGCAAGTGTGGCGGAAAGTTTATTGGTAAGTGTGCCTTGGTATTCCCCTTTTTGATGCGAGAGAGGGCATGGAATTTTCTTTTCCTCTTTCTTTCTTTCTTTCTTTTCTCTTTCTCATTTTTTTCAATTCAATTCCATGCCTCTCTTCCTCTCGATCTTACTGCCATCAGAGGATTTCTCGAGGATTTTTTCAAGGACTTTCCATCCTTCTGGGGCAGTTAAGTGAGAGAATGATCCTCCCGATGCTAAATCCAAACATAGTCCTGCGCCTGGTGATAGGCCTCAGACAAAGTGCTGCATGAGCATGGATTCTTGTATCGCCAAGTCAGGGCCAAATGCGACCAGACTGGTGAAACATGACCAGGCTGCGGCCAAGTCCTTGTTACTTCCTTGTCGGAAGTTGAGAACTTCACATCGGAGATCAACGACTCGATGTTGTGGGAAGAAGTGTAGACAGAACTTGACTTTAATTCTTTCCCAACTCTCCTCTACTGCACCAACTGCTCTGTTATACTAAGATTTTGCTGCTCCCATAAGTGAGATTGGAAAGAGTAGCCATCGAAGAGTTTCTCCAGGCATTGCCGAAATTACGGGGCAACTGCATAGCTGCTCGAATTCTTGGAGGTGTGTGTAGGGGCTCTCTGAGTCTAATCCCATGAAACATTGATCCCGAACCATGGCTATCAAGCTGGGATGTAGCTGATAGCCATGACTGATGATGGGGGCGGATGATGGTGGAGGCTCCTAGAAAATCGCCCTTCGGAGCAGATAATTCGCAGATAGGCGTGTGATCCATTAGGTGGAATGGTGATATGATGGTGGTGTGGTGGTGATAGTGGTGGTATAGTGGGAGATAGGATGGCCTTGGTTCTGTGTTAAAATAGCTATCGTTCCCCAGCAACGGCGCCTAGAAAAAGCTTGTTGGCGTTCCTTAGCCATCAGATATAATTCCACAAGCGCACGGTAAACGTGTTGTAGCACTTTCACCCAAGAGTATTCTAGGGTATCGAATCCACAGATAACGAGGAGTATAATAATACGTAACACAACCAACCGAACTACTGATGCTAGCAATGTAGAGGATAAAAGATAGGGGAGCAGGTTCTTGACAAATGTTAGATCACCTTACTATACTAAGCATGCAAAGAGATATACTTGTCATGTAAACATAGACACCAAAGCTGTAGCACCACTGACAAACTGGTAATGAGCAAGAAAAGCAAGCACTACTTTATAACCAATACTATAAGCATGCACAAGGTTTCCGTAAACAGACAAGTATAAGACTAAGTATGAAATCAAAGTAAGTATGCAATAACAAAGGTAGAGGACAAGGAACTTTACTCAATCCTAGAATTGAATATCCTTCCGCTGAGAATACAAGCATGGGAGCAAAGAGAAATCCGGCTCCCGCGCTCTTCTCCTCACATCTCTCCTTGATACAAGAGGCACTCTCTCTACAAGCTAAGGAATAACTTCACTTCTCCACACTATACACTTCACAACAAGTGCTACTATGCCACTACATCTACACACACACACACACTTCACAAATGAGCTACAGGGGGTATTTATAGTACCAAGGGAGTGAGGGTGTACTTGTAGGGTCGGTATGGCAGTTACAAGGGCGTGGGCCAAGCCAGGCGGCCTGGTAAGTGGCTAGGGCGGCCCCACCCTAGTCCTAGCGGCCTGGGTACCCTTGGATCCATTGCCTTACTTCATCCTTCGGTTGATATTGACTCTCCAAGGTGGTTGTAGGTCGGTCGGCGGTTATCCTCGTGTGCTTTTGCCTCAACCATTGGATTCTCTTTGTGTTTCTTCCTTAGCCATTGGATGGGACTCCCCTGGATCGCTGACTTAACCAATCCGTGGGCTGGATTGGTGAGGTGGAGGCCTTCCGATGTGTTTGTGCTTCTTCTCTCGGTTGCCACGGTGGATTTGTGTTTGACACATTGTCTCTTGCAAGCAGGTGAAGAATGGTGGCATTCGGAGCCAGAGGCAGGCCGAGTGGCCTAGAGATGGGTCGGGCGGTGTGGACAACAGGCCGGGAGGCATGGGTCCTTAGCCCATATCCAGCCTTCCTTCTTGGTTCACCATGTTTCACCATGTTTTGTATGTTTTTGCACCGTGACATGTGTTCCTGCAAGACTTTTGTACAAAACTCGTGGAACCGATTAATATGTATGAACTTTGCATAAAATCACCCTTGGAACATGAAATGTTGGTGGTCAAAATGGGTTATAACGACCGCCAATAGTGCTCAAGCGCTTTCACCATGAAAGTGATTGAGCACTAAAGCTCGCCCTTAATTAGAGGGTAAGAGCTAACCAGAGCCTGGCGTACAGGTTGGATTATAGCACCGGCAAGAATAACAAGACTTGAATAACTAAGGTAACCACAGTCTAAGCCTAGCAAGTATGCAAAGAAAGATAGACCACACTTGCAGGAGATAGAAATAAAGTAAAGTAAATAAATTATACTGGAGATAAAAACAATACAAAGATACAAGAACTTTACCACAGACTAATAGGGATCTCCGAGAACTCTGAGGCAAAGCTCGACTCACTCTAACTCCCAGGACTATCCTAACTACTAAGATATGGAAATGAAACTCTCTAATGTAGAATGTGATTCTCTTACTTTCTCCACACTTTTACAAATGAGCTCTTGGGGCCTATTTATAGTCCAGCAAGTGAGGGGTGTATTTCTAGGTGGCTAAGGTCAGTTTAGGGGGTAAGGCAGTGGTCGGCCGACCTAGCCCCATGGTTAGGCGACCACCTGATCCACTGACTTAGCCATCTAATGGCTTGATCTTGATTCCCCATGTCGGTTGGTAGTTGGGACGGTTGGTGCACATGTAAAATGAGAGCCTTGTATGGTCGGCCGACCATGCTTGAGGTCGGGCGACCACGTGTCCTGGTCCGATCTGCTGCATGGCTCTTCTCTTAGATTAGTGACATCACCGATCCATGGTTTGATGGTCTTTCGGCCCTTGGATTCCTCGGATGCTTGGTACAACGGTTGGATCAACATTGCTTTGTGTTTCTTTGCATGCAGGAGTAAAGGGAAGGTGAACCGACTTAGTTGGGTGGTCGGGCAACCTACCAGGTGGTCGGCCGACCTTGGGACATGGTCGGGCGGCCATGGCAATTTTCCTATTTCGGCCCATCTTCACTTCTTGGCCTTGTTTCATCCATTTTCCATGTAATTTTGTACCTGCAACCAAATATTCATATACATCTTGTGGAACTCATTAGTAGCAAGGGTTAGTCCAATTAATTCACAAGTTTCGCTTCATTTGGTGGATATTTGCCAGTTGATATCATGAGATTACGACTGTCAACAGATGCGTAATCATCAATCAAGATAATATTAGCTGGGAAATTCATGGTCCTGCCTACCTTTGCTTATATTTATCAAAACGAACAAACTAAACGATGTTAGTTTGCCGGGTTGTGGGGCTTTGCACCAGGCAACCTCTTGATCACTTGGACTGCTCCTCCTTCCGAACACAACAGATGGGCCCTCCTGGTCGTGAGTGGGTCTTAGTTGGTCTTTTGGACACCATTGCTTGATGTAGCTCTTTGCGGCAGCTCCTTGGTCACGTTTCTACATTAAGCGTCACTATATGAATGATATGCATCATATAATGAAATAAGTGCAAGGAAACACAATGGCATGCATATGGTGCAGATGAAATGTAATCAACCATAAGCAGTAAGTGGAGTTATGCATTTTCATGCCAAATCTTATTCAATACTAAGAAATCGTACAAATCATCACCTAATGTAGATTAACACATCGCATGTGACAGAACAAGGACCCGTAGCAAGTGAACAAGTCTCACTTAAGCAAATTTTTATTCACCCTTAGTTTTAATCTCTCAAGTTGAGTTTTGGATATTAACTAGTTCCAAATGCACTTAAACAATTTTTGATATGAACGTAGTTATAATAAAAGGTCACTGACCAAGTTTCAGCCACAAAGGTGTTGTAAATAAATTACTAGAATTTCAGCCATTTTTCTTAGCAATTAAATTCTCAGATTTGTTATAATTAGCAGGAAATGTTTCTGACCTTTCCATTTTGACAGTAAGCATAACAGAGCATAAACTTCATGTACCAAAATCAGCAATCAAAATTTCTAAGATTTGATATGACATCTATTTTCCATATATTTATTTTAGCTTATTTAACTGGCAACAGCAACCAGTAGCCTAAAGTTTACAAAAATATTTTCTGGAGCCTAAAGTTAACTATAATGCACCATGATTTTTCCTGAAATTTATTTTGCAGAATAAAGTCACTTTTTCCTATTATTCATTTTAACATGCAATTAAGTGTTTATTTCAAAACAGCAATCAAACCTTACATGCAGAACTTGAAACTTTAAAAATGGACTAAACATGCAACATGGAGCATCTACACATTTCAATGGAATATTTCAAGAACTTTTTATGTAACAACTATTTTCACTCTTGAAAAATGCCCAAAATACATGCATGAGGGCAAAACAGTAATTTAACAATGTGTGCAAGGATTGACAAAAAATCACACACTGCCTAAACAGCAGAGTAAAGGTATTGTCCTAGTTTCATAATTTTTGAAGTCCATTTACACCGCTTTTGACCTTTATTTTATTTTAACTTGCATGCAATAAACAAGTGGTAAAAATGTCATTTCCCATATCCCCATCATACCCAGCATGTGGATCTATTAAATAGGAGCACAATGAAGCTTAGTTTGCATTTTTATCATTTTTCTTTGATTTACTATGGATTTTCAAAGTTTTACATAAAGGAAAATGCATTTTAACCTTAGATCTACAGCCCAGGGACCTGTACATAATTAATGCGTCGATCCAGGGGCTAGCGTGTAAAAATACCGTGACTCATCGAACCGTTCTTGGATGAAAACGAGAAAAGGAAACACTGCAGGGGCCAAAACGCTTATATGCCGGGGCCTTCCTCCTCTCGACAGAGAGGGGAGTGGGCAGCGGCGCCCGTCAGAACCGGCCGGGCCGGGCTGGGCCTGGACGCTTGCCGACGGCGGCGCAACAGAGAGAGGAGGGCAAAGGGAGCTTACCCCCACTACCTGGAGCAGCAGGGAGAAGGCGTAGGAGGCCGGTGACGGTGAGGGATGACGGGGAACCTCCGGCGCCGAAATGCGAGGCGGTGGAGCGATTTCGGTGGCCTAGACTTCGGGGATTCGGTGGAGGGGAGGGAGGAGAAGGCTGTCACAGTGATTGGAGGGTGTGGGGGTGACTGCTCGGCACTAGAGCCTGAGCTCGAAGCTCTCTGCCATGGCGGGCGACAGTGGAGCAGAGGAAAATAGCGTCTGGGAGGATGGAGACAAAGCGAGAGATGGGAAGTGAAAGGGAGGGCGTGCTCCTACGCTTTATGGTCGAGGCAGGCGGTTGGCCGGCGCAGGGTGCCGCGGCACGAGGCCGGCTACCGGCGGCCGTGTGGCTGCCGATGGCTAGCGCGGTCGGGGCTGGGCCCCACCCGTCAGTGAGACAAGGGTTGAAAATGAAATTCGAAATTGAGAAATCCTTTGTTGACCGCAGGAAGCTTCGTTGGAAATTGGAGTTTTTGAATACACTAGAGGCCGAATTATACAAAGATCAAAAGACAAGAAGTGTGCTAAATTTGTAGATCTACAACTTTGTTATAAACTTTGACACCCTGTTGTATAGTAATTTATGGTTTAAATTTGAATTTAAACGAGTGACCAGGGTTTGACCAATGAAATCCTCCTATTTATAAATTTTAAAAGTCCATTTTCAGCCCTTTTCATACAAAATGAAATATACCAATATTGTTCAGTTTTCCATGATCTACAACTTTCATATATAAAGTTTTGTATGATAATCAATTTTGATTCATAGGAATTTGAATTTACTATTCAGATCAAGTTCGGGCAGATTTCACAATTTCACAGAAAATGACCTCAAACCATATTCAAACCTTTGTGCATGTCATGACACATAATAACAAAGTTGTTCATCATGAAATTGTCTACAAGTTTGGTTTGTAAAGTTTTATTAAATTCACAACAATATTAAAGTTACTACAACAAATGCAAATACAGTTTTCAGTAAACCGAGTTTAATTACTTCAAATGACCCAACCTATGCATGCACTCAATATGAAATGCTCTTGAAATGATGTAATTAAGTTAATGATATCAGTATAATGCACTTCAGATGCCAGGGGCATCACAGCCCACTCCCCTTAAATAAATCTCGTCCTGAGATTTTGATGTGATGTGGGTGGTTAAGTTAAAAGAGAGAAAAAGTGCATTGTGTATGAATTCGAGTTAATTTTTTTAACTAAAGCTGCTGTAACATACCCATTTCAATTAGAGGGGAGGAAGTCAGGATACTTGGCACGTAAAAAATCTTCTTGTTCCCAAGTAGCCTCTTCTTCGGAGTGATTACTCCATTGCACTTTATAAAAGTTGATTGCTCTTCGGCGTGTTGCTTTTACTTTTGGTCTAGTATCTTGATGGGTTGTTCTAGGTATGTGAGGTCAGGTTCGATCTGAATCTGAGATGTGTCAATCACTTTCTCTGGCACTTTAAGGCATTTCTTGAGTTGTGAAACATGAAAGACATCATGAACTGCGGCACGGTGTGGTGGTAACTCTAACCGGTAAGCTACTGGCCCACATCTTTCTATGATTTTGAATGGCCCAACATATCGTGGTGCTAACTTTCCTCTAACTCCAAACCGATGTACCCCTTTCATAGGTGACACCCGGAGATACACATGATCGCCCTTCTCAAAGACTAGTGGTCTCTTCCTCTTATCGGAGTAACTCTTCTGTCTAGATTGTGCTCTTTTTAGATTACTGTGTATGAATTTTACTTGCTCTTCAGCTTGTGTTACCAAGTCAGGACCGAATGTGACACATTCACCGGGTTCAGACCAATTGAGTGGTGTCCTGCACCTTCTACCATATAAAGCTTCGAAAGGAGCCATTTCTAAGCTTTTCTAGTACCTGTTATTGTAAGCAAATTCTGCTAAGGGTAGACACTCATCCCACTTGGTGGAGTAAGTCATAGGACATGCCCTCAACATATCTTCTAGGATCTGATTTACACTCTCTACTTGTCCACTTGTTTGTGGATGATATGCTGAACTTCGAATCAAAGTGGTCCCAAGAGCGGATTGCAAATGCTCCCAAAAGCGAGACACAAATAGCGAGCCCCGATCTGAAGTGATGGTTTGAGGAACACCATGCAATGAGACAATCCTAGCTATATAAATCTTGGCATAGGTCTTGGCATGGTAAATTGTTTTTACGGGAAGGAAATGAGCTGATTTTGTGAGTCGGTCGATAATCACCCATATGGAATCATATCCCTTCTGTGTGCGAGGCAAACTCACAATGAAATCCATGTGCACATCTTCCCACTTCCAAGTTGGGACTTGTAATGGTTGTAGCATACCAGCAGGCTTTAAGTGATCTACTTTCACTCTTTGACATACGTCACACTCGGACACATATTTGGCGGTCTCTCGTTTCATACGAGTCCACCAAAACTTCTGTTTTAGATGTTGGTACATTTTATTGCTTCCTGGGTGCATAGTGAACATGGAGGTGTGAGCTTCATCTAGGATTTTCTTCCTTAGTTCCAAGTCTTTTGGTACCATTAAGCAATTCTTGAACCATAGAACTCCTTCTTCATCAAGCTTGAAACAAGCCTTCTTCTTCTCATTTATCCCATCTCTAATGTGTGCCATACCCTTATCTTTCTTTTGTGCCTCTATGATTTGAGATTTTATTGTTGGTTCAATGATGAGATTGTAAAGTTCAGCATGCTACTCTATTGGTGTCTCAATCTCCCCAATTTCACAACATAGCACTCTCACTGTTGGACGAGCTTCAATGAAGTTGCAATGAGCTTTACGGCTTAGTGCATCTCCTACCACATTTTCTTTCCCAGGATGATAGTGAACTTCCAAATCATAGTCCTTGATCTAACCAACGACGTTGCCTCATATTTATTTCTGGTTGAGTGAAAATGTATTTCAAGCTCTTGTGATCAGTGTATATGTGGCAAGTGTTGCCCAACAAGTAGTGTCTCCATTTCTTTAGTGCATGAACAACTGCAAGTAGCTCAAGATCTTGAGTTGGATAATTCACCTCATGTTTCCTCAGTTGGCAAGATGCATAGGCAATCACTCTTCCTTCTTGCATTAGAACACAATCGAGGCCACTACCGGAGGCATCACAATACACATCAAATGGCTTGGTGATGTCCGGTTGAGCAAGAACAGGTGCTAAAGTCAAGAGTTTCTTCAATGTTTGAAATGCCTCTTCGCATTTTGGGCTCCACACAAACTTTGCATTTTTCTGGGTCAATGCTATCATTGGCTTTGCAATTTTGGAGAAGTCTTTGATGAAGCGGCGGTAGTAACCCGCTAAACCAAGAAAACTCCAAATCTCTGTCGCGGTTTGTGGCTGCTTCCAATTCAGCACATCTTCCACCTTGCTAGGATCAACAGCCACACCCTTTGCAGATAAGATATGGCCTAGGAACACCACTTCCTTTAGCCAGAAAGCGCACTTGCTGAATTTGGCATAGAGTTTATGTTCTCGAAGGCGAGATAGTAGAATTTGCAAGTGTTCTTCGTGCTCCTTCTCATTCTTGGAATAAATCAAGATGTCATCAATGAATACTATCATGAATTTGTCAAGCTCATTCATGAACACTGAGTTCATCATGTACATGAAGAAAGCCGGTGCATTTGTCAACCCAAAAGACATGACATGATACTCATAAAGCCCGTACTGCATTGAGAAAGCGGTCTTTGGTTTGTCTTCCTCTCAGATTTTGATTTGATGGTACCCAGACCTAAGATCGATCTTGGATAAAAATGAGGCACCCCCAAGTTGATCAAATAGGATATCAATATGTGGCAATGGGTACTTGTTCTTGACAGTGACAGCATTCAATGGTCGGTAATCCACACATAACCTTTTACCACCATGGTCCTTCTTCTCACCAAAGAGGGCCAGGCAACCCCATGGTGATGAGCTTGGGTGAATAAATCCTTTATCGAGCTATTCTTCTAGCTACACTTTCAATTCATTCAACTCATTGGGTGCCATTCTGTATGGCCTTTGAGAGACAGGTGCTGTGCCAGGTAAAAGCTCGATGGAGAGCTCAACATCCCTATCCGGTGGGAGTCTGGGAAGCTCTTCCGAAAACACATCCGAATAGTCGCAAACTACTGGGATCTTCGCAAGTGCTTGTGCCTCCCCTTGTGTTTCTGCGACATTGACTGTGTGAGGCATATGTTTATGAAGTGGCACATGGATAACCATGTCTATCCCACTGTTTGTGCATAACTGAATGGTTCTGCTCCCAACATCTATCATTGCATTGTGTTGCTTCAGCCATTCCATCCCAAGAATAATATCAATCCCTAGTTGTGGGAGTACTAGAGGACTGACAAATAAACTTACCCTTCCTACTTGCAAATACAAATCCCTCACTATGTGATTTGTAACTATTGATGATCATGCAGCTGTGATGTGGTATCTCTATTTCAACTCAGTAATTTCATACCCATGCTTCAATGCATATGCCTTGCTGATAAAAGTGAAAGACGCTCCAGTCAAACAGTACGATGATCATTGACTAGGAATGTGCCTGCTAGAACTGGTTCACCCTGAGGAACTTGCTCAAGCTAACTGTAGTGCAATAGGCCAATTTTTGGGGCTAATCTCTTCTCTTCGTCTGTAGGCACTGGCCCTTGAGTATGTTGGTATGTGCGACTGAAATGTCCAGCTTTTCTGCATTTGAAACAGTGGTAGCCGACATTTGATTTGATGGGTGGCACTGCAGTAGGTGGATGGAGAGGTGCACTACAGGACGATGGGTGTAGTTGTCCCTCACTGTATTGCTCCTGCCATTGGGGTTCAACAATGTAACATGTTTGCAGCTACGCATGATGCACAACCTGTTGCCACTGGGATGAACTTGACAGAGGTGTGCTTGCAAGTCTTTTCCTCCGCTGGTCCTCCTAGGATGCACAGAGACGCTGCTCCATGTCGATGGCAACATCCACCAACTCAGTAAAGCTGTTGTAGCGGCGCCCCAAGTGAGTAGAGTCGGATTGAACCCCTCCAACAAACAGGCAGCCCTAAGCGGGTCGGTGTCACATCTTCATGGGAGTACTGGGATAGGCGAATAAAGGCTTGTATGTACTTGAGTACTGACATATCCCCTTGATGAAGTGCACGGAACCCTCGCCGCTTGAGCTCGATGAGGCTAGGTGGGACATAGTGAGCCCGGAAAGCCGCACGGAATTCATCCCATGTGACCTGGTGCACAGCGGGTTCCATGGCCAGGAAAGAAGCACACCAGGTCCCCGAGGGACTATGAAGACCGTTGACGGTCGTTATTTCACAGTTTCGACCGTCAATCCCTTGGTAAACAAATGGGGTATAGATAAAGTTATGTGCATTATTTACCTAACACTAATGAATTCCATGAGTTTTGGTGGTTTTTGATGTATCACAAGGAGAAGCTCACATTCAATGCAAAAGAAGACCATTTGGAACAAGAGAGAAGTAGCACATAAAAGGGTTTGAGAAAGGATTGCAAATATCACTACTAAAAAGTATCGCAAATGCCCTCCAAGCATTCACCATTGCGTAAAGCTCGTCAAGACAATTCCGACGGACATATTATTTGTCACATTTGGAGCTCAAATGCAAAAGATATTGAAATTATAAAAATATAGGGACTGCTGACGTCAGCAGCCCCATCCGTACGCACCGAAGGCGGGAGCAGCACATAGGACGCCATGTGGCCGGTGCCCATTGGCTACAGCAGGCTTCCCAAAGATCGCGATACACCCGGCGGCAGCATGGCCAACAAGAGCTCGCCACGTGGCGGCTCGTAGCGCAGCGTGCGCCAGCGCGCGGGCGGAGTGGCTCGCTCGGCCCGGGGCAAACTAGGCGTCGCCAAGTGGCAGGCCTAGGAGCCACGAGGGGGGAGCAGCCTCGCTCAACTACCGGTTCAGTCGCCAGGGGGACACAAGGCGAGTCCAGGTGCTCCGCCCGCCGGTGCAACCGCCCAGAAGCCCGGTTTTGACCCAAAAACACCTATTACTACCGGTTTTCCACTCCAACGGCCGGTTCAGGCACCTATAAATCTCCTCCACCTATAAATTGAGAGGCACCCCCCTCACTTCCCTTCTACCATTCACCTTGTGAAATCTCTCTCTCCCTCTCTAGGAGGCACCCCACAGAAGGTGCCTCCACTCTGAAAGTAGTGTTTAGGTAGGAGTTAGAGGTCAGGCTCCGTCGTTCCGAAGGCGTCTTCAGGAGTTCGGGATGAGTTTTCTTGTATCTTTACTTTCCTGTAAGACTTGAGCTATTTAGTATATTTATCTTTCTTTACTTATGTCAGCATTTACTTTACTCTTGCTTTTGGTATTATTCATGCCTTAGCATAGTAATGTCTTTTAGACAATAGTTAGAGTTGCTCTGATAGGTAATGAATATTTAGTTTGTCATGCTTATAGATTCCTCGTATGCTCTTTATTGCACCTGACTATACGGTTGTGTATGCTTCTATCTGGGATACCAGTAGAAGTAATGCCTGCAATCGTAGACGTGGTATCTACAATTGCGGTCAACTTGGTTTCGCAAGTGATTAGACCCCATGCAGTTTTGGGTAGTCGGAGTGTATGTAGGCTAGGCGCACCCGACTTTGGTGGGTCCTCCTGGTGACAGCGTGAGTGTACCCTGTGCAGCCCACCCCCATCGTTCGGGTCGCTTGTAGCCGCATAGCTGAGTTACTGCAACACCGGCCTTTCTGGTCTGGGTTATCAGCACTCTGGTGCCCAGAAGTGGTTAGCAGGCTCGGTGGCGAAGTAAGTATCCCAGACAACTAGATAAATCATTACCTCTGTCAGAGCAACATGTTGGTCTAGCTTTGTCTGCCTGGCTCACCATAGTATGGAAAGTCCTCATCACAAGTCTGAGCTCTCGCCTCGTTGTCCTCCTATCTTTACCTACTTTCTTGCCAACGGTGCTTGGCTTGTATCTCATGGTGCTTGGTGTCAATCGTTCTTAGCTATCAGTTGACGTGAATGAGTAGTAACAACTGGATGAAATAATAGTTTGATATCTGTATCTCAATACTTCCCTGTGGATAAATACAATACCATAGAATACTCCCGGGTGAAAGGCTACAGTGGTCTCCGTGCGCTTGCGGAATAAAATCCGGTAGGCCGAGAGCCACCAACAAGCTTTTCTGGCGCCGTTGCCGGGGAAGCGCCGAGTTAGAATATTGTTCTGTTGTTTATCCTTTTGTTAATGCTCTTTCATTTTATTTGAAAATCCAAAAAAATACAAAACAAAAAAAATCCATTTTCTTCGATTATGCTCTATCCGTTGTGTAATTCTTGATCATGTGTGATTCTTGAAACTCTTTTTCGTGCTATCCAAAGTCATGGGACACCAAAACTTACTTGATATTTTATTGGAACATAGCTTGGGATAGATCCTAACGCGTGCCCAGGGGCTAATTTTCAAATTAAGCATGGTGCTTAGGTTGAAATTAGTCGCTTTCTATCAAACTAGATGCAATGTCGAGTTTGGTAGATAAGCTATGGATGGTCTTTGGTAGTGATGTTCCGTTGCTAGTTCATGAGCCACGATTCTTGAACTAGTTGGATCTCTCAAGTTTCAATGGAGACACAAAATCCCGGTGATGTTCAAAAAGTCAACCCATTTTTTTAGACCGTGGATTTGAGCAAAAGTTGGAGAAATGGAAGTCATGGATTAGCTACATCGTTTGTGCTAGGTTTTTGATTGAGAATATTTTGCTAGCACTCTGTGAACAATGAGCCCGGTGTTTACTACTCCTTATATATATTGGACCCCTGTATTTGTTGTACACTAACCTGTTGCTGGAGGCATTCATTCCCCACACGAGAGGAGAAGCCCTGTGGCCGACATTCTCGTTCTCAAACCTCTTGTGAGCTACTCAGCCCCTTTTTGGGAATTATCATCCATGCTTGAAGTTGCACAGTTAGTAGGCCACGGGTCTACTGCCCCATGGGATAGTTGCATGCCCGATGGAGTTGTGGTGTAGATACCAAAATCGACAGGCATAAATGTCTCTCATTGCGGGAGAGATCTGTCTTAAGCACCACAAAGGCAAAAATAAATCGATGACCACAAGCATGGTGGGAATGTCAAGACGTGCAGTTGATGGCTGTGTGGCACATGGGTAGACAACGACTGGTGGCACGCGTCATCTGACAAGTACCAAGCCTAGGAAGACAAAGTAAACAAGATAGGGAGCAAGTTTGAAATCAGCATTCAATGCAGAAACCAAGCTTGGGGGAGTAAATTGTCTGGCATTTGACAAGCTTTCTACGGAAACAACCAAAATTTCAAGCCAATGAAGCAAGGCTCAACGGTGTCCACTACAATAACATTCCACTAAGTAATCATGCGATGAGAGGAAGGAACTCTGCGATGCCAATGTACTTATCGTCAGTTGAGATGGAAAATTAGCACTGATACTTCCAACATCAATGAAGGCAAGAGGGTAGAAGGAGGTTTCTGGAGATGAAGGAAGAACGGAAATTTTATCACGGAAATCTATTCTCAACACACTTTCGATTAAGGCTCGTGGGTCTTTCTTTGCATTACATTGCCTTCCACTGGAAACAAAACGAGAGTCAAGGCGGAACATGAAAACTTCAAACAAAAGGGTTGCTCCATCACATCACAAGAATCAAGCTTGGGGGAGGATATACCGAGTAATATCACACATCCTCCAACCCAACCCCTGGGAGGAAGGACCATGATATTCAACCTACAACAGTGGTTGATCGCTGCAAGACATTGACCATGCTCTGCATTACTTGGGAAGCGAACATAAAGGCCATCTTGCGTACCGAGAGTAGTTCTCCAACATAGCAAGACCAGATGTCTCTATAGTAAGAGGTTGCAACTGGCATAAGATATATAGAGACATCACCCAAGTATGGAGGAACACTACGAGTGAGCATTCCTTAATTCCCTTCCCCTGGCCAGACATACAACAAGACAAAGAGGTTTACCAGAGGTCAGGTTGATCTACTCTACCCATGAGTCAGCACGCCAATGAGCCACCTACAACATCATAAGCATGGCGCAACATGGGTCAGCGTGCCAATGAGCCACCTACGACATCATAAACATGGCGCAATATGGGTCAGCACACCAATGAGCCCCCTACAACAATAACAAAAAAAATGGCACGACCCCATCCCAGAAAGTGGCAAATGGTTCATCCTCACCAAGAGGATGCAGAGGAGTCAACTCCAATCCATCAGCTGCATATTAATGGAAAATTATCAAGGATGCAGGGAGTCAACTCCAACAAACAGCCGCCTCCAGCATTCCACTGAGCCTGTTTGGAAATAAATAATTGGCCGTGACCGAAACTTGTCATCTGGGAAGAATGTCAGACTTAAGGCAAGCACGATGTTGGAGCAGGAGATCCAACAAGAGACATTCACCCATGGGAGTAGTATCATCAGATTAGATTTGTCTACAAATCAGAGCTCCCGAGACATTGCAAACGGTCCAAATTGCAGCATAGAAAACAACTGCTCAAATAGGCATTTTAAATAGAGGAGGCAAAACAAGAGTAGAGAGTGAAGCGAATTTGCCTAACATAGGTGAGCAACACAAGCAGCATCGTCGTCACCTTGGGAACAAAGCAAGCTTGCTGGAGGCAACGCCAGGTAATGTTGAAGTTTAGTTTCTTGGCAATCACTTGCAAGAATTAAGCTTGGGGGAAGATCACCAGGTGAGTACCCCATATGCTCTGTGTTTAATTGAATATCTTAAATCCTAAAAATTGTCATGACACAAAAAAAATTATCCCAAATAAAAAACATCTATAAAAATTTGCATAATTCGAAAACAACAAAAATATTTACTTTTATAGTGAATAAACTAACTCCTAGCTATAATGCTAGAACTTTGTTTATACCCTTGCTTAAAGGAAATGATGAATAGTTGCTCTGTTAATTCCCTGTAAGTATTTTGTTTACAACTTGACACTCTCCTAAATTTTGAACTTATTGGCATTTATCGTGATGCTACCTTTAATCTGTAACTTTGTGGGCACAAGTGCTTTCAAAAACATGACTAAGTTGTTGTGAGATATGATATAATCAAAGTTTGAGTTTAACCCATCTTGATCCTAGTAAGGTGAATTCTCAGAATCTTCTGTTTGAAAATTAAATTGAGAAGTTCCTCAGTGGTTTGAAATACCTATCTAAGAGCCAAATGCTATACATGTTAAAACCTCTACATACGCTACCTATTGTTATGTTGAGTTTTGTCAAATTTTGAGTTCTTATGAAGTAGTGGCACTTCAAGTCCTAATCAAAATCCCTCACATCCACCTTCATTTGCTAGCCTTCCATTGTCTGGTCATGCTTAAATCTACACTGGATTCAAGCATCCACTTACACCAGACATTTCTCCACCATATCCATCATCCACATACTTGTCCATAAATATGGTCTCCAAATAAATACTCTAGTCATATTCCAGCAATATCCCTAAAGTTCTCATACAAGAAGGAGACATGGAGTTATCGGGCAAAAAAGAGAAAGAGAAGAGAACAAGAAGAAAAAAAGAAGAAAGAGAAAAGAAAATGATAGCTCCATGTACTCAAAAGCTTCAAAGTTCCAAGAGGGGACTCATCAAATAAGGAGTTTTCATTCATAGACCATATCCATCCACAAAACGAATCCATCCTCCTTTGATCAGGATGAGAGGTACCATTAACTTCGCTAGGACCAATCTTTGACTTAGCAATATACATAACATAGGTAAGCTGACTTTATCCCTACCTTGAGCCCCACATAAGCTTTTAGTCGATAGGAAAGGGTTGTCCAATGGCCTGGTGAGGAATCTACAACCACTTAAGTGATCGAGGGTACCATTTGAGGAACTTAGTGCTTTCATTTCAAAATTTTCAAAACTCTCCGAGCATGAAACTTGAAAAGAGATAGAGTTCGGTGACACTCAACTGAGATTGTTCCATCTCTCAACCGCCGAAGACAAGGTAAGAAAAGCCTAGAAGCCCCATAGGTATGGATAAAAAGGTTGGGGTACATTTATGCCAGTTTGTTCAGACATAAAGGTAGAGTGTCGGATTGTGCACTTAATACTTGCAAGATATTGACATCGATGCAACTCCTGATCCGCCGAGCCTAAGTCTTAGCTTTGCTCAAGGACGAGCAAAAGTTCAATCTTGGGGGGTGTTGACGGTCGTTATTTCACGGTTTCAACCGTCAATCCCTCGGTAAACAAATGGGGTATGGATAAAGTTCTATGCATTATTTACCTAACACTAATGAATTCCACGAGTTTTGGTGGTTTTTGATGTATCACAGGGAGAAGCTCACATTCCATGCAAAAGAAGACCATTTGGAGCAAGAGAGAAGTAGCACATAAAAAGGTTTGAGAAAGGATTGCAAATATCACTACTAAAAAGTATCTCAAATGCCCTCAAAGCCTGCACAATTGCGTAGAGCTCGTCGAGACGATTCCAATGGACATATTATTTGTCACATTTGGAGCTCATATGCAAAAGATATTGAAATTATAAAAACATAGGGACTGCTGATGTCATCACTGACGTCAGCAGCCCCATCCATACTCACCGAAAGCCGGGAGCCGCCCACAGGATGCCATGTGGCTGGCGCCCATTGGCTGCAGCAGGCCTCCCGCAGATCGCGATCCACCCGGCGGCGGCGCAGCCAACCGTAGCGCGCCACGTGGCGGCTCGCGGCGCACTGTGCGCCCGCGACGCGGACGGAGCGGCTCGCTCGGCCTGGGGCCATGCAGGAACCACGCGAGGGGAGCGGCCTCGCTCAACTGCCGTCGCGGCCTCTAAGGGGACACGTGGCGTGCCCAGGAGCTTCGCCCGGCGGTTCAACTGCCCAGAAGCCTGGTTGTGACCCAGAAACACCTGTACCTGTCAGTTTTCCACTCCAATGGCCGGTTTAGGCACCTAGGGTCCGGTTCTTGCTCGGTTCTCGGTAGCTGCATGTGAGGGATGAAGTCACCAACCTACCTATGTTAGTTGCCTGGTCAGGTGGCACCCAAGGAGCAGTTTTGGGGGAAGAATCATGCATAGGATGCCTTGGAATATTCCATCTCCTCCACCTATAAATAGAGAGGCAACCCCTCACTTCACTTTGCACCATTCACCATGTAAAATCTCTCTCTCCCTCTCTAGGAGGCACCCCACGGGAGGTACCTCCACTCTGAAAGTAGTGTTTAGGTAGGGGTTAGAGGTTCAGGCTCCATCATTCCGGAGCCATCTTCAGGAGTTTGGTATGAGTTTTCTTGTATCTTTACTTTCCTGTAAGACTTGAGCTATTTAATATAATTATCTTGCTTTTCTTATGTGAGCATTTACTTTACTCTTGCTTTCGGTATTATTCATGCCTTAGCATAGTAATGTCTTTTAGACTATAGTTAGAGTTGCTCTGACAGGTAATGAATATTTAGTTTGTCATGCTTATGGATTCCTCATATGCTCTTTATAGCACCTGACTATACGGTTGTGTATGCTTCTATCTGGGATACCAGTAGAAGTAGTGCCTGCAAGTGTAGACGTAGTGTTTACAATTGCGGTCACCTTGGTTTTGCAAGTGATTAGACCCCACGCAGTTTTTGGATAGTCGCTGTGCATCTAGACTAGGCGCACCTGGCATTGGTAGGTCCTCCTGGTGACAGCGAGAGTGTACCCTGTGTAGTTCACCCCTGTCATTCGGGTCGCTTGTAGCCGCATGGCTGAGTTATTGGGACACCCGCCTTTCTCATCCGGGTTATCAGCTCTCTAGTGTCCGAAAGTGGTTAGAAAGGCTCGGTGGCAAAGTAAGTATCCCAGACAACTAGGATAAATCATTACCTCTGTCAGAGCAACATGTTGGTCTAGCTTAGTCTGCTTGGCTCACCATAGTATGGAAAGTCCGCATGAGGAGTCTGAGCTCTCGTCTCGTTGTCCTCCTATCTTTACGTGCTTTCTTGCCAACGGTGCTTGGCTTGTATCTCATGATGCTTGGTGTCAATCGTTCTTAGCTATCGTTTGATGTGAATGAGTAGTAACTACTGGATGAAATAATAGTTTGATATCTCTATCTCAATGCTTCCCTGTGGATAAATACGATACCTTGGAAGTACTCCCGGGTGAAAGGCTACAGTGGTCTCCGTGCACTTGCGGAGTAAAATCCGGTAGGCTGAGAGCCGCCAACATAGAAATTGTGCCACGAAGCGAGCCTTCTGTTGCTCTGTGAGGCGGGGCAGTAGACTGAACTTGGACAATGATTTGAAGCCAGTCATCTGCATCCAATGGATCTGTAGCAGTAGTGAAGATCGGCGGTTGTAGCGCGACAAAGTCAGTGTAACTGATCTCTTGCGGATCACGTCGTTGTTGCTCTTGCTAGCAGATTGATGAGCTACTAAGCGACCCGAGTGGCCAACTCAGAAGGAGGTGGTGCATCGTGAGTAGTGCCTTGTGTAGACCTCTCAGGTGGAGTGACCATCTGCAAGTATGAGGCTATTGGTGTTTAGTCTAACAACTCTAGTGTAATCGATGCGGTGATAAAAAGGTCATAGCATCATAGATATCGTATAAATACATGAAAGCATTTGAAACGAAATCATAATAGATTGCAGGTAAAGTGTTTGTCCACTTCTTGAAATTTTGTCAGCCATATAACATGAATGTTTAGCAAGATGCTGTTGCCATGTGGAGGCAGCACCTCTGAATTTCGATCCTGGGACAGCTAGGTTTCGATCTTGGGACCTGTGGGTTCTGGGCCCACTAGCAACCAGAGCCAATTTACACTAAGTTTTTGGTCAATCGCCATAAGTGAACTCAGATGCACTGATAAAAAGATTAGGGCATCATTGATGACTTCAAGAGTACATGAAAGCATGTAGTAAAATGAAACCATCGAGTTACACCTAAAGCATTGATACTATTCCCTCATGAAATTTGTAGTTGTCAAGACTTATAGAGCTTTATAGTGTAAGCTGTGGTACTAAGTGCGATTGTTCCGTCCCGTGTATGGTAGCACACTATCTGTCACCTTCTTTCATCCTCACTTGGTACTAGTGCATTACTACATGGGGAGAAGTGACTTCATATACTTTAAGTTAATGAGAGTGTGAAAGTTTCAAATTTGGTGGGTACAATGTGAGGAGAGATATTTTCATTCTTATTCTATTTCTCTTGTGACTTTTAGAGATCATAATTGATAGACACACAAACTTAAGATATAGAATGAGAAAAGCATGAATGTCATGATGTATGATTCGTCCTATTCGTTCTCACATCCCACACCCTATGTATAGTATATATAATTAAATAACGATATTTCAGTAACATATATGCACGGCACTCCCTAATGCAACTAGCCATTCTCTACTCATTCTTAATTTCGCACGTGGTTAGTGTACCTGCAGAAAAAATGCATGCTCATGCCAACATCATCGCCATCATCATACATTACCACTCTAATCCTAAAAGTGGCATCCACGAATTTCTTTAAGCTATGCCTGGTGGACGATGTAGTGGCGCCATTTCTCCCAAACACGCCTAACGTTCCTCCAGTGCTGGGGAATTGCTGGGGAAAGAAATGGTGGCCAACAAGATGTAAGTATAATTTTGGTCGAAGGAAGAATGATCACGAAACACTCCATTGGCGTGACGATCCCCATTAAAAAGATCTATCTTACCTACATGAATGCAGGGTTCACAATAGTCCGCAAATCCCAGTAGCGTTCCACCAGTACTGGGGATAGCTATGGCCAAAATGTTGTCTCCCAAAGCGCCGAATATGCATATGAGTTCTATCTAGGTCAGAATGTTAGCGATGTCACCTGGTAAAACACTAACATCCTTAATATGGGCATATCGGGTACTCTCATTTTGCAATTACTTGAAAAGGGTTTTGAAAATAGGTTTGTAAATCAAAACTGGATGATATGACTGTTGTCTGTGTATGATCGGCTCTAATACCAGCTGTGGCGGAACCACCGATTTAATCTGGGCTAAGCACACCTGCCACCTCTGGCTTGTAGTGTAATTAGACTGGACTAAACTCGGTCGTCCGTCGAGAGTCATTCGGCTCTCGATATTACCTTTTCCTAGAGGAACCAACATCATACACATCCATCCCTCGAGAGAGCCACAACAGTTACACCATCACAGGCAGTTGAATATAGCATAAGTAAACTTAGTTTACAAACCAGTTCGAAATAAAATACAAGTTCGAACGTAATGCCATACGAAAGGCAAATTCAAATCAAATAGCAGAAGCGATTTCAAAAACATCTCGCAGCAGAAACAAAATACTTTAATAGTCTTCATGCAATGATGAGCAAGGCGAGCAGCACTAAGCCCACCGGTACTACCCTCCTCCAAGCAAATATCCAGAAGTCATCGGTACCTGCACTCAAAATGTGGGGGCAAACCCTGAGTACTAATTACTCAGTAGGGCTTAATGGAAGGGCTTACGGCTAACGCAAAGCTTGCTTACTAGTATTTGGAACCTTAGCCATTGATTTTAAACAGTGATATATTGACATAAAGTAAGCAGTTTCATCATGAGCAAATATATCATCATCATAATATCTTGCAGGAATGTAAACATACAAGTATAAACAGGTGGAATTTGAAAACATGAATTATAATATAGCATATTTAGATAGTTACTACGTTTGAACATCAGTGGCATTGGCATTCTCACACCTGGTGAGCATTAGCGATTCGAATTGATTTTAATTCCCGGGAATAACTATCATGCCAGGGGCATACGCTTACTAGCCTTCGCGTTCCCACTATATAGACCCCATCTCCACTTGTTCCATCCCAAGTTCGATTCCAATCCGCCATTCCCTGGGTTTAGCCCCCATGGAGCGATACCATGGTGCACCGGGTCAGCCCTCCCATGCGTCAAGCGCCCCTAGGCCCCATGGTAGGACCAAGTCTCTGTTATTCGGATGGTTCAGGTAAGACTTTCACCAGTCCCATGTCTCGGATAAGCACTTTAGCAATGTTATCCCAACCAATAGGCGAACAATGGACGGACCTTAAATGACTCAAGCGGAGTCCATTGTAGAACATCATAAACGGTAAATAACTCATAAAAATATCCGCCCGGTCTCCATTTAAATCACAAGCATAAATAACATATCCACTTTAATGTTTTGATATTTTGAAATCACTTATACGACCAGTGACTCCATTTCACTTGTGTCTACTCGCACCTAGCATTGCTAGGCTAACTCGTCCTATGAACTCTATTATAGGTGCTAGGGCTAGGGCGGCCAGGGAGTCTATTGCAATTGGTTTCTATCAACTCCTAATGCGGATGCGTAATCATCAATCAAGATAATATTAGCTAGAAATTCATGGTCCTGCCTACCTTTGCTTATATTTATCAAAACCAACAAACTAAACTATGTTAGTTTGCTGGGTTGTGAGGCTTGGCCCTAGACATCCCCTTGATCACTTGGACATCTCCTCCTTCCAAACACGACTGATGGGCCCTCTAGGTCAGTGAGTGGGTCTTAGTTGGTCTTTTGGACACCATTGCCTGATGTAGCTCTTTGCGGTAGCTTCTCGATCACATTTCTACATTAGGCATCACTATATGAATGATATGCATGATATAATGAAATAAGTGCAAGGAAACACAAAGGCATGCATATGGTGCAGATGAAATGTAATCAACCGTGAGCAATAAGTGGAGTTATGCATTTTCGTGCCAAATCTTATTCAATACTAAGAAATCGTACAAACCATCACCTAATGTAGGTTAACACGTTGCATGTGACAACACAAGGACTCGCAGTAAGTGAACAAACTCTAATCGGCAAGTCTACCTCGTCTCACTTAAGCAAATTTTTATTCACCCTTAGTTTTAATCTCTCAAGTTGAGTTTTGGATGTTAACCAGTTCCAAATGCAGTTAAACAATTTTTGACATGAACTGTAGTTATAATAAAAGGTCACTGACCAAGTTTCAGCCACAATGGTGTTGTAAATAAATTACTAGAATTCCACCAATTTTCCTTAGCAATTAAATTCTCAGATTTGTTATAATTAGTAGGAAATGTTTTTGACCTTCCCATTTCTAACAGTAAGCATAACAGGGCATAAACTTCATGTACAAAAATCAGCAATCAAAATTTCTAAGATTTGATAGGACATCTATTTTCCATATATTTATTTTAGCTTATTTAACTTGCAACAATGACCAGTAGCAATAAAATTCACAAAAATATTTTTTGGAGCCTAAATTAGCTATAAAGCGCCATAATTTTTCTTGGAATTTATTTTGTACAATAAAGTAACTTTTTCCTATTATTCATTTTAACATGCAATTAATTGTTTATTTCAAAACAGCAACCAAACCTTACATGCAGAACTTGAAACTTTAAAAATGGACTAAACATGCAACATAGAGCATCTACAAAATTCAATAGAATATTTAGAGCACTTTTTATGTAGCAAGTATTTTCACTCTTGAAAAATGCCCAAAATATATGCATGAGGGCAAAACAGTAATTTAACTGTGTGAGCTAGGCTTGACAAAAATCACACACAGCCTAAACAGCTTGGTAAAGTTACTGTCCAAGTTTCATAATTTTTTATGTCCATTTACACCGCTTTTGACTTTTATTTTATTTTAAATTTCATGCAATAAACAAGAGGTAAAAATGTCATTTCCCATATCCCCATCATGCCCAACCTGTAGATCTATTAGATAGGAGCACAATGAAGCTTAGTTTGCATTTTTATCATTTTTCTTTGATTTACTATGGATTTTCAAAGTTTTACATAAAGGAAAATGCATTTTAACCTTAGATCTACAGCCCAGGGACTTGTACATAATTAACCCGTAGATCCAGGGGCTAGCGCATAAGAATACCGTGAATCATCGAACGGTTCTTGGATGAAAACGAGAAAAGGAAACACTGCAGGGGCCAAAACGCTTATATGCCGGGGCCTTCTTCCTCCTCTCGAGACAGAGGGGAGTGGGCGGCGGCGCCCACCGGAACCAGCCGGGCCGAGCCAGTGGTGGCGCAACAGGGAGAGGAGGGCGAAGGGAGCTTACCCCCACTACTTGGAGCGGCGGAGAGAAGGCATAGGAGGCCGGCGATGGTGAGGGACGGCGGGGAAACTCTGGCGACGAAATGCGAGGCCGTGGAGCGATTTCGGTGGCCTAGACTTAGGGGATTCGGTGGAGGGGAGGGAGGAGAAGGGCGGCACGGTGATTGGAGGGTGTGGGGGTGACTGCTCCGCACCAGAGCTTGAGCTCCAAGCTCTCTGCCATGGCGGGCGGCAATGGAGCAGAGGAAAATGGCGTTCGAGAGGATGGAGACCAAGCGAGAGAGGGGAACTGAAAGGGAGGGCGTGCTCCTCTGCTTTATGGTCGAGGCAGGCGGTCGAAATTGAGAAATCCTTTGTTGACCGCACGAAGCTTCGTTGGAAATTGGAGTTTTTGAATACACTAGAGACCGAATTAGACAAAGATCAAAAGACAAGAAGTGTGCTAAATTTGTAGATCTACACTTTGTTGTAAACTTTGACACCCTGTTGTATAGTAATTTATGGTTTAACTTTTAATTTAAATGAGTGACCAGGGTTTGACCAATGAAATCCTCCAGTTTATAAATTTTAAAAGTCCATTTTTAGGCCCTTTTCATACAAAATGAAATATACCAATCTTGTTTAGTTTTCCATGATCTATAACTTTCATATACAAAGTTTTGTATGATAAGCAATTTTGATTCACAGAAATTTGAATATACTTTTCAGATCAAGTTCGGGCAGATTTCACAGTTTCACGGAAAATGACCCAAAACCATATTCAAACCTTTGTGAATGTCGTGACACAAAATAACAAAATTGTTCATCATGAAATTGTCTACAAGTTTGGTATGTAAAGTTTTATCAAATTCATAACAGTATAAAAGTTACTACAGCAAATGCAAATACAGTTTTCGGTAAACCGAGTTTAATTACTTCAAATGATCCCAACCTATGCATGCACTCAATATAAGATGCTCTTGAAATGATGTAATTAAGTTAATGATGTCAGTGTAATGCACTTGAGATGTTAGGGGCATCACACCTTGGTGACACCCGGCATCCCCAGTCCATCAGGGTCACCTCGCAGTCCTTCGGAGTTCTTACTCCTGCCGTCACCATGCCGCTCCTCCGTGTACCGAACTCCCATGGCAGACCGAACTCCTCCGTCACCATGCCTCTAGTCCTTCGGAGGGCTTCCATCTACCTCCTGTCCATCGGAGGTCTTGTTCCCAAGTCCTTTTCGGTCTTTGGTTTCTGTTGACAATCACTCATCACTCCAGAGGCAATGGAGCCGGTCCATTGACTCTCACTACACATACTAGTAGCCTGGTAAAGCGGTCTCCATGTTTCATATATTCAAAGAATAAAAGCCATACTCAGCATTGGTTATTCAATATATTCAAATGAACTTAACTACAGATGGTCAACAACGTCCACACCTCAAAGCGCATACACGAAGCACAAGTAAAAGCTACTAACCATATAAGGAAGCTAGTGCAAGTGACGAGTGTATATGCTGCATGATAATGAAATTGTGGGTTTGAGTCTTACCGGTCAAACCGGCTATTGATGAGCCGATAGCAAAAATTTCATATGGTCTGTTGACTCACCAGGATGAAGCCGATATGAAATCCAACCAATAGTACCAGGTAGCTCTTTAAATGTTCCCGCATGGGAGTAGGAGTGGCCATTGATGATTGCACCATAGGAGCATGCCGGCCGGATCGACCAACTGAGGCGATAGACGCTCTGGCGCAGAAACGAAGCAGCCAACGTCGATGGTGCTGGGGGAGTCGGTGGTCGGATCGACTGAGTGCTTCGGTGCAAGAGCCAAAGCAGCTGATGTTGAGGACATTGTTGGGACATTGGTAACCGGATGGGCTGACGTGATGAATGCTTCGGTGTGGGATCCAGAGTGGTTGATGATGATGATGCCGCAGGAGCGCCGGCGGCTAGGTCGACCGGCTATGGCGATAGCGCTAGAGACATAACGCCTTCATATATTTTTTTTTTTGCTTTGTGGTCAGTTGAATCGGCTACTGACAAGCTGATAACAGCAATCTTATCTGATCTTAAGATGAAGTCTTTCTGAAATTGAATCAGCAGATTGTAGTCAGGGGGGCTTCCTCAAACACTTTGTCGAGGGAGCCAGAGTAGCCGATGATGATAGCGTCGAAGGAGCTCGGTGGCTAAATCTATCGGCTGATGTACTGAACGCTTCCCACAGGGGCCAAAGTAGCAGAGAGTGAATGACGCCGTAAGATCACTGCTAGCTGGGTGGACCTGTTGTAGTGATGGTGCTAGAGACGCGACGGCTTCGAGGTCTTTTGCATCGTGGTCTGGCTTCCTGAAGCCGATGGTAAAACATCGACACTGTTGTATGCACTGCACCCTCTTCATAATACTTGTGCCATTTTGATGCATAGCCGATAGCATTGTGCCGGCCGTTCCTCCATTGTTTTATCTTCTTGAGTCAATGTGTTTCCTATCCCCCGAGCACAATCGGTGGCACAACAATCACCAGTTCTGAAATCTTGATGCAGCAAAGAGATGTGTGCTCCACCGACGGCTGATCACACGTAGACCGGCCTCAGCTCCTCCCATATGAACATCGCTTGACCTTGTACCTATCAGGAGCCGATGGTCTTCAATCGGCCATCTCTTTGGCAATCAAGCATTGCCTGATACCTGACGAGGATGAACTGATGAAATAATATCTAAATATCAGCTGATGCTCGACATAGTAGGTTCTGGATGCTCTACTGTTTTAGTAATTTCTGTCGACTTTGATTGTATTTAAATGTGGTTCTTATTGCATTGGAAAGCTTATCTCTTTAGCTTTTCGTCCATATGTAGAACATCCAAAACGGAATTTGTATGTGTCCTTGGCGTCTGTTTTCGCACAGACCATTCCCTATAGTTGAGTTGGGCTTCGCGAACAGATTGATCATCAGCGTGAGTTGGGCTCATGACTCCATCTTCACCTGGGTCTTGCTCGATGGAGCCATAGGTCGAGACCTTGATGTAGTTGTTGAAGATGAATGTGGGAAGACCGGTAACTAGATCGGCTAACGTGACTGAACGCTTCGATGCGGGAGCTAAAGTAGCCGATGTTGCTATCGCCGTAGGAGCACCTGTGGCTCTTTGGCCAAGCGAAGCCAGTGGGAGCACCTGTGGCTCTTTGGCCAGGCGAAGCCAGTGCTTGACGGCGACGGCCTCGGCTGCAAGATGCGACGAGATGAGGTCGGCAGTGGTTGGTCGGACGGCGTAAGCGCAGTCCTTTGCGGCCGTCGACCCGTAGCGGCTTCGCTGGTCATCGTGGCGGCGAACTGCTTCTTCCAGATGGCGTAGACGTCCGGTGCCTGGCAGCTGGTGTAGATGGTGTCGGTAACCTGCAGCTTGAACCCGCGCAGATGATGCCAGCCACTAGTGTTTGCGGGCTGTGAGTCGTCGGTGGATCGCATCTCCAAGGGTCGAGAGAGCAGCGTTTTCCACCAGTGGGGTGGGCTCTGTTCATGTAGGCATGAGAAGTCGGTGCCGACACCGAGCCCGGGATAAACATGGGTTTGTTGCGATTACCCGGGAAGCGATGAGGACGACGCGCGGCTGCCGACATAGAGTGCTTGGACGCTAAACGATGGGCCTCCTTGCATACGATAATCGGTCCGCATCCTTCTGGAAGCTTCTCACCCGGCCTGTCGGCCTCCGCGTCGACTACGCGTCCAAGACGTCTGGCCGGGCGTGTATGCGTGTATGGGGATTAGCTTCACTTCTTAGTCTCTAGGTTTGTGTCCTTGAATGGCCCATGCATGTACGTGCATCGTCTTTGTCTACTAGCTTCTTGCCTCTGCCTTTGTATTGTTGCATGGCCCATGCATGGTTATGCATGTACGTGAATTATCATTCACATGCTACTTCTCTCTATCCTTCCAAGCTTGTACGTATCGTCCAACACGATTGGTTGTGCTGCCAGCTGCACCGGTGCAGCTGTTCGGAACACCGCCCTGCAAAAGAGTTGACGGCAAGGTCCCTCGTGCAAAAGAGCCGATTGCAGCTTTTTTTCTCAAAAAGCCGATTGCACCTCCTTCTAAAAGAGCCGATTGCACCACCCTCTAAAAAGAGCCGATTGCACTTCATTTTAATAAAGATCCAATTGCACTTCCCTCTCAAAAGAGGCGATGGTAGACTAAATGATTACATGCAATCTGCCATTGATCATCTTCCTCACGGTTTCGGATTTTTCTTCCACCAAAGCTGATTTTTTTCAAGGGTGTACTTGTCGTGATCTCATCATCAGCTGTTTTAGATAGTAAATCAGCTTGCCCAAGCAGGATAAAACATTTTTTATTTTAGCCGATTTTTTCTCTAATGGTTTACAATGCGTTGTTTTAGATAATAGATCGGTTTTTTCTATCCCCCGGGCAGAATAAAATGTTTTTTTAGCCCGATCCTTCTCGTTGACTTGCATGCCGTGGACAGATTCTGATCCATGAGTTTTTTTCTCTTCTTAACATTTTTTTCTGTTGTAAGCCGACGTTGCTGCTGTCACTTGAAACTTCATGTCTTGCTGGCGGCTGCTGTAAATAAATCGGCTTTTCCTGCCTTCCGAATAATATATTTAGATGAACCGATTTTTTTTATCACGGTGTCGTATCATCGAGTAGACTAATCGTAAAGATGCCTGCGCTTGCCCATCCTTCGAGTTGATTCTGTTTGCCTCGCACTCGAAGAATCGGCTCCGTCCAAAATTGAGTAAATATACCAAATCGGATCTGCTTGTCTCCCAAATAGAATAAAATATTTTCAGATGAGGCCAATTTTTTCTTGACAATTCGCAAAGATTCATTCTGTGTGCACTTCTCATCAGTCTGATTGTGGTCCCACCGGGCGTGCCAAAAATGTGTTGTCGCCTAAAACCGCCGGGGTTCAGGTGAGGGACACACAAGGGATCTAGGAAGTATGCTGCCGCTGCTATCGACCCTCCAAGCGGATCTGAAATGATACCGAGCGTGCCACTTGTCTTGACCTACTAGCTAGGGAGGATGTGGACGGTGAAAGGGTCGCCCTGCAGGTACACTGACAGGCAACGGGCATAAAATCCTAGCCGATCGTGTGGATTGGCTTAAGGCCTCCGAGTGGATCGGCTCAAACGAGCTGATTGTCTTCTTGCCATTGATTGGGTTAGTATATCAACAAAGCAACAAGAAGATAAACCCTACTTAAATCATGATCTAGATGATGCGACTTCCCTACATTGACGTGCTATGAGTATAACCATATGAATCCAATCAAGAAAGATCCTTAACCAAAAACACCAGTCACGTGCATGAACATAGATCCAAACCCCTAAGGGGGTGCACCTAAGAAAGAAGATACATCTAAAGCATGTAAAGCAGGGTGCCTAACGTACATCGATCTCTCAATCTACCGCTTGCACATGTTACGGCGTCATGTCATCGAATGTAACAGCTGAACAAGCTGTGTACGCTTGGCTGCATGTTATCGATCTATAGCGTGAAGCGTAAATAAGATAGTAAATCGATAGCAGTGCAAGATAAATGCAAGACACCAAGCAACCCTAACACAATCTACTGGATAAAACATTAGGATAGATTGATAGCATGCGGGATAACTAGCGAATCTCGCAACTTGTGAAGTTTAGTATGAGACTCACCTGAGGTAACTAGCAAATCTTGCCATCAAAAACGCTTCAGCACAAGGTTTGCCATGGATACAGTAAGCGCTTCGCTGCCCTAGCTGACCCGGATGAACCCACTAGGGCAGCATGGCACTTACACGGAAAGTAATAAACCTGGGAGCCAGGGTGGCGATGCTCCGAGAGTTGATGAGCGAGACATCGCTGCTTGATAACAACGTCGTTGCTGGTTTATTACGAACAAAGGGTTACATATTTATAGTTCGCACAGCTTGACCCTCAAGTTAACCCTTTCCTAAAGATAGACTCAGACTCTTTCCTAAACTAATATATTACAACTCAATAAATCTAGGACTCTATTACTAAGTAACGTTATCTGGACTCTGCCTTGCATCGGTCCGGATCCTCACGAAGCTTTCAAATATCAGCCGAAACATGCCGTATAATTGTCGTAGATTGTAGGCATCACATTGTTTTGTCTATTACCGTCGACTCCGAGCCTATCTGGCCATTATTCTTGCGTCATTGGAAAGCTTATCTCCTTATCTTTCTATCCATATGTAGAACACCCAAAACAGAGTCTGTATGTGGCCTAAGCGCCCGTTTTAGCGCAGCTTACTCCTGCAGTCCGAACCAGTCTCACAAATAAACTAGGCTTCAACATGTATTAGGCCTACGACTTCACCTTGACTTAGGCCTTGGGCACACGCTTAACATTATATTTGGCCAAAGTTATGATGTAAGCCTGGCCAAGTAGACTGCTTCAGCATGGGCTTCTTCTGACATTTTGGCCTGACAAGTCCTGCTCAAATTCTAGCGGCAACACTAGCGCCTATGGGCTTACTGAACGACGGGGTCGGATTACATAAGCTCCCTAATGCTGTCACCAATAGGGGATACCAACTAGATCTGCATGGGTATGATGGAACGCTAAACTAGTGATCAAGTGAGAACTTGATCACTAAAGGTCTTCCTTGATCAGAGGGTGAGCGCTAACTTAACCTTAGATCAGAGCCTAAGGTAAGTTTATAGCACAAGCTAGTCTAGCAAGATTCACTGAACTTAAAGACAACACAAACCTAAGTCTTGGTCTAGTATGCAAAAAGATACACCACACTAGGCAAGTGTATAAAATAAAGTAAAGTATACTTGAAAGATAGAGCAATGAAATATGTTATACTGGAGTAGTAAGAGTACAAAAGATAGAAAGATACAAGAGCTATCAAGACTCGAAGCTAACTCCGAAATCTCTGAGGCAAAAGCTCAGACTCGACTCTATCTCCCAGGACTAACCTACTGCTACAAGACTAAGACAATGGTATGTTCTACTCAACTTCCACACTTCACAAGTGAGGCCTAGGGACCTATTTATACCCAAAACAGAGTGATGGGTATTTATACTCGAGATAGGTCTGTAGGGTAGTTAAGTCTGTGCCGGGGTGGACACTTGGTAGGCCAGGCATCCTCCTAAGGGCCGGGCAGCCTGGTCTTGAGGCCGAGCGGCAAGGTGGCAGGTTGGGCGGCCACTTGATCGACCGACTTAGCCATCCAACGCTCCTGGTTGCCTCCCGAAGTCGGTTTGAGGTTGGTTTGGCAGTTACATTTGTGCTTTTCTCTGGAATGTTGGATCTTCACTTGTGTTTCTTCCTTAGCCGCAGGATTAAGGTGCTCAGGATTGCTGACTTCACCAATCCACATGTTGGATCGATGAGATGGCAAGCCTTCCGGTACTTAACACGTTGGCTTTGTGGTTTGGACCTTGGAATTGTGTTGACACGTCACTTGTGTGCATGCAGGTCGAAGATGAAGTGGTTTGGCCACTTTTACTGGCGGGGCAGCCAAGGGGGAGGCCGGGCGGCCTGGCCACTGTGATGCCCCAGGCATCTCAAGAATATTACATTAGCATCATTAGCTTAATTGCATCATTATATGAACATTTCATATTAGGGGCATGAGTGGGTTAAGTCTTTTGAAGCGAGTTAAAAACCGATTTTTCTGCAACTGCATTTGCATTTGCCCTGTAACTTTAATACTGTTGTGAATTTGACAAAACTATACATAACAAAATCGTAGACAATTTCATAATGAACAACTTTGGTATTTTGTGTCATGACATGCATACAGGTTTGAATAGAGTTTCAGGTCATTTTCTGTAAAACGGAGAAATCTGTCCAAATTTGATCTGAATAGAGATTTCAAATCTTTGTGAAACAAAATTCATTATCTTGCAAAACTTTGTATATCAAAGTTGTAGGTCCTGAGCAACTGAACAACATTGGTATATAACATTTACCATGAAAATGCATAAAAATATGACTTGTGGAATTTTTTAAGTGGAGGATTCACTTGGTCAAACACTGGTCAGCACATTGAATTCAATTTATCACCCAAAAATTATATAGAACATGGCACCAAAGTTTATAAAAGAGTTGTAGATTATCAAGTTTACAACAACTTTTGTATTTTTAGTTTGGTCTAATTCGGCCTCCAAGATCTTCAAAAATGACGAAAACAAACATGGCTTTCTGCAGTCAAACAGCATTTTCCAATTTTCCGATTTTTGCTTTTTCTTTTTGAGCCACTGACGAGTGGGCCCCGCTGGGCTGGACGGCCGGCCATGGCCAGAGCTCGCTCGCCACGTTCATGGGCACGCGTCGGCGCCGGTCGGCCCGACCGCCCCTCTCTCCTCCCCCTCCCGCTCACCTTCAAGGGGAAGCGAGACCCCTGCTCCCTCCACTCTCCATGCCTCTCCTGCGCCGTTTTCTCCCCAACAGAGCCGCCCCAAGCCCTCTCCGTTCTCCACCAGCCACCATTGACGGGAGCTCGCGTTCCGAAGCCGCTCGGCCCTTCCCGCGCCCTCCAATCACCACGCCGGCTCTCCCCACCCACCGCTCCGCCGTTTCCCTTGCCCTCAGCCGCTGGAGCTGCTCCATCGCGCCGCGTTCCCGTGCCGAAGACCCCACGTCCAAGCGCTCGTCGCCGTGCCCGGCCCTTGCGCTCCTCTCCGCCGACCAAGATCCAGGGGGAACGAACCCCCTAGCCGGGAACACCTCCGGCAACCCTCCCCCTGCGTCCCCACGGCCCCTACGCACCGGCCCCCGCGCGAGCAGGCCCCTCCCCCGCCGCGTACCCCTCCTCCCTGGCCGGCCCAAGGTAGAAGAAGAAGGGCGACTTTGCCAAAAACCCCTTGGAGTTCCCTTTATTTCCCGTGCTAATTTTGTTACTGTGTGCTGAGTCTAGGTTCACTTGCATGCAGGCCCCTGGAGACTGTGTTTAATCTTGATTTAGCCCTCGGCAGTATGGTTTTCTATAAAAATGCATATTCTTGATATGTGTCCTTTAAAAATCCATAGTAAATCAAATAAAAATCAGAAAAATACAAACTAAGTTGCATTTTATCCTTGTTAAAAGATCTATCTGCTAGGTATGATGGTTGAGTAGGAAAAGACTGTCTTGCCCTGATTGCTTGCATGTTATGATTTCTTAAGTAATTAGCAAAACTAAAGTTAAACACCTTCAAAAATTACTAAACTTGGACAGTAGCTTTTATATGATGATTAAGATCTATGGTGATTTTTTGGAAACCCTAGCACGCAATGCTTAATTCCTGTTTTACCCCTATGTATGTATTTAGTGTATTATTAGAATATGAAAATATATACTACATAAAACTCATCCTGAAAAATTCAAAAAATTATATTGTACCCATATGACTCAATGTAGCCCAACAATAAAGTTTTATGGGTTTGCTTGCTGATTGCTATGTATTTTGAAAATGACAAATGTTAGGGTCATTTAAACAAAAATAGGAAGTGCTATTTAACATGTCTCCCCTATGATTCGCAACTTGATAAGCTTATATATATAACCTGCATGAGTGAATTCTTGCTCTAGGTCTATAATAGTACTAATGCCACTAGCGCTAAAAGTAATTCTTGCTTAAGTAGTGAAATCAAACATCTTTCGATATTGTCCCTGTCCCTGTCCTTGAAGTGTTTGCTCAAATGAGTGCTTGATCTTCATGTATCTCATGCACTGCATCATGCATATCATTCATATAGTGACGCCTATTACAGATACGTGATCGGGAAGCAAGAGCGTGAAGTTACTTCGAGCAACGGTGTCCAGAAGACCAAGTAAGACCCAAATACCACTTGGAGACCCCTGAAGTGGTATTTGGAAGGAGGAGCTGTCCAAGTGATCAAGGGGTTGCCTGGGGCAGAGCCTCACAACCCGGCAAACTAACTTTAGTTTAGTTTGTTCAAGTTATCAACAACAAAGGTAGGCCCCTTAGGCATATACACCTACCTAGGGAATCTCACCACCCTTTATTTGATTTTGCATTTACGTTCAGGAGTTGTTTGAAACCCCACCTGCATAAATACCTGATATCCTAATTAGAATGGATAGGCCGAAGTCTATGCTTAGTCATGCTTAGACGGTAGAATTCGAGTGAAGATATTCACTCGCGAGATGATAGGACTCAAAATGTTTGACAAAAAATGAATACGAGAGAAATATGATATGATATGATGTGATGAAAAGATGAGACCGGGCGGAGATATGGGCATATTACGATGAAAAATGATGAGAATGGTTTGGTGGACTCCGCCCGAGTCGATTAAGGCCCGTCCGCTGTTCGCCTGCTGATCGGCATGACATTGCTAGAGTGCTTATCCGGGATATGGGACCGGAAAAGTCTTTCCTGGGCTCGTCCGAAGCACAGAGACACGTTCCTACCCGCTGGTTGAGAGGAAGGTGGCTCGGGGGAGCTTGGTACTCATGGCGGGGAGACCGAGATGTCGGCAGGCTCGTCATGGGGGCACAACCCGGGGGCTAGGCGGGAGTGAATCGAACTTGGGACGAGGCAGGTTAAGATCGGGGCTATATGTGGGAACGCGATGGCTAGTAAGCATATACCCCTGGCATGATAGTTATTCCCGGGAATTAAAAATCGATTCGAATCGCTGATGCTCACCAGGTGTGAGAATGCCAGTATCGCACACGGGCAACGTAGTAATAACTTTAATATCTTATTCATTTAATCATGCTTTTTATATTACATGTTTGTACTTGTATGTTACCTTTCCGCAAGTTCCTTTATGATGACATATGTGTTGGGATGATGATATATATGAGTTATGGATGATGATAATAATTATAATGAATCAAGTGAGGCTTATACTTTAAAAATAAATGTTACTTGAAAGGAAGGACTCACTTCTAGTAAGCTTGCGCGGGTTAGAGTCCAGTCCACAAAAAGCCTTGCATAATCTCAAATGTGTCGGGTTGAAACCGCCCACGGGTAAGTCCTACGAGTACCTCACGTACTCACCCCTACGTTGTTGATGTTTTTCTTTTCAGGAGTATCATGATCGAGAATGACAATGGTGGGCTCAATGTCATGGCTCGATATTTTATTTTCCGCTGCAAGAGTATATCAGTATTACGTTACGGTTTCCGCTGCGCGGCTATTTTGGAATTCTAATTCAGTATGATTGTACCCCATGTTGAGTAAATATTCTTAAACAAATCAATCTATGTTTGTATGAAATGATGGGTTGTTGTAATTGTTGTGGCTCTTTCGAGAGCTTAACGTGTGTGATGTCGGTATCCCTGGGTGATGGTTGCATCGAGTGCCCTTTTTGGGTATCTCGACGGACGACCGGGTTTAGTTCGGCCTAACCATACTGCAAGCCAGAGGTGGCAGGTGTGTTTAGTTCGGATTAAATCGGCGGTTCCGCCACAGCCACTGGCTGGGCGGCCATGGCTCTTTCCTGACTTAGCCATATTTTGCCTGTTTTCAGATGTTCTTGCACCTGCAATCAAATATTCAACACAACTCATGGAAATATGTTAGTAGTAAGGGTTAATCTATACTTTGATGTATTTTCCTCCATCTTCGTTGATAGTTGGCGGTCGAAGATAGTGCAATAACGACCGTCAACAATGACCGATCTAGGTGAAAGTCGGAATATGAAAGTTATTCAAAATTTAATTTCCTACAACTTTCTTATAGATCATATTGAGAAGTCTGATTAGAATCATGAAGAAAATTTTGATTTGCTAACTGTATTCAGGATTTCAGCCCAAACTGGGACAGTCATCAGTTTAAAAACTGAACTGTTCAAATTCTGTGCATTTTCACACCATGACATCCATAGCAAAGTTGTTCCATGATTTGTGCCCTGTAACTTTATTGTATAAAGTTTTGATCAATTCCTTTTGCAATTTGGTCATATTCCACTGTTTGTCAGTGCATGTCAGTTCTGTCCAGATTTGTGATTTAAATGTTTTCGACTATAACTCATGGATGGGACACTTTCAGGAGAAGATTTATACAGCAAAGTTGTCCTACAGCTTTCACACTACAAGTTTGTTATATAAATCCTAGATCAAATCCTTAACTAATTGGGTGAATTATGCATGTTTCCTTCAGGTGCTGCTTCAGTTCAGAATTCAAGTTCAAAGAAACTTAATCATAACTTTGAAACAAGGCACATTCAGAAGAAACTTCAATTGACAAAGTTGTGTGCCTAGAAATGCTCTAGTTTGGTATACAACACTTGACCCAATTCCTTCCAGGTTTCAAGATGTACCTAGGTTTAGCTGCAGCTGTACAGAATTTCAGATTTCAAGCTGAAATCAAGTTTGTAGTGCAGTTTTTAAACTTGTGCCTTATGACATTCATTTCAGATTGCTGCCGAACATGGAATACATTTCAAATGCATATTTAGGAGGTTCTAAAAATACCCAGGTCTTCCATTACATCAGCCTACCATCAACTCTGACTAAGTTAAGTGGTGTACATGAACAAGCTCTCTCGATCTCACCAATGTTTAGTACAACCCGTGAATAAAGCACGGAGCGGAAAGTTACAAAACATAGTTCTCAAACACACTGCACTTACAAAAGAACATCATATACTGACTCTACTCCTCTACACATCACACAGTCGGTGTCGCGCGGTGGTGCATCGTCCAACTGTGTGACTACATTGAGCACAATGGGATAGTCCTGCCCAAGTGGTGGGTACAATTGCTCCATCACATCCAGCCAAGCCTGCACCTGTCCAATGAGCTCATCCCTCTGTTGCAGCATATTCTGCAAGTGTGCGGCATGTGCAATGCGGCCTGCTTGGTCCACCTACAAGTCAAGTACCTCATGATGAGCCTCAACTAACTGGTCTTAAACATCACTCAACTGCTACTGCGCCTCCTCGAGCTGCTCTCGCAACTGCACATTCTCCTCACGACGATGGGCCTCACGGTCCTCCATATCGCGATACACCAAAACCAATGTCCGACCAAGAGACATAGCTGCCCTTATGTCCATGGTCCTGTCTTGTTCCACCAGGTCTGTCACCTGCTGCTCCCAGTCATCATCCTGAGCATTTTTGGGAAAATAGCGTAGCACTGTGTTCGTTGGAACAAGGTTGCCCAAGTCAGTAATGGCCTTCAAAGCCACCCTGTCAAGAGCCTTCTCCATGTCCTCTCCTACAACGGTATACTCATCTTCATCCATGTAGGGACCTGGTGGAAGCAAAAGTCTGGCCTCACACCGGCGCACCTCATACCCCATTTGTACGGAACACCGTGGGTAGGACTCATGGTGCATCTGTTGCAACGCCAAGCATAGGATTGTCATGAGCCTACTAGAGTCCTGACAGCTCATACGGCACCACCCATTATCCTAAACCATGGGCAAGTGAATCGGGTTCGGGATAGGTGGCTGCCCCTAACCATACACGTTTGGGTTGTTCTCAACCATCTGTTAATAAGAGAGAATTTTAAGTGAGTGGTAATAATGTTATATAATCAACATGACGGAATTGGTGAGACGTGCAGGAGGTATATTTAAAATCTTTTGATTTGTTTTGCTTGACTTTTAATAATAATCCAGAATGAATAAGAACAGAAAGCATGTTACATGATTCGTGCTATTCGGTCTCACATCACACCTCCTATGTATATTATCTATAACTAGTGATATTTCGGTGACATCTACGTACATCCCTCTCTAATGCAACTAGTCATTCTCTATCTGTTCTTAGTTTCGCACATAGTTAGTATACCTGTAGAAAAATGCATGCTCACATCATCATCATCATACATTCCCACTCTAATCCTAAGAGTGGCATCCAATTTCTTTAAGCTACGCCTGGCGCCATTTCTCCCAACACGCCCATTGTTCCTCTAGTACTGGGGAGTTGCTGGAGAGAGAAGTGGTGGCCCACAAGAATTTAATTCTAGTCATGTAGGGTTCTTTGCAAGCTTGGGCCAACCCCAAGACAGTAAATGGAATTTGCTGCCTCGAAGGAAGAATGGTCACAAACACTCCAAATCCTACCAGCATGAATGCAGGATTCACAACAGTTTCACCAGTACTGGGGATAACAATGGTCAAAATATTGTTACCCAAAGTCCCGAATATACATATGAGTTCTTTTTAGGTTAGAATGTTTGAAATGTCACTTGGTGTATGCTAACATCCTTAATATGGGCATATCGCATACTCTCATTTTCGAATTACTTGAAAAGGGTTTTTGACAATAAGTTTGTAAATCAAAACCCGATTATATGACTGTTGTTTGTGTGTGATCGGCTCTGATACCAGCTTTGGTAGAACCACCAATTTAATTCGAGATAAGCACACCTGTCACCCCATGGCTTGTAGTGCACTTAGACCGAACTAAACCCGGTCTTCCGTCGAGAGTCATTCGGCTCTTGATATTACCAAATCCCAGAGGAACCAACATCATATACATCCATCCCTTGATAGAGCCACAATAGTTACATCATCACAGGCAGTTGAAATAGAGCATAAGTAGACTTAAGTTACAAACTAGTTCGAAATAAAGTACAAGTTCCAACATGGTGACATCCGAAAGGCAAGTTCAAAAGTATCTCGCAGCGGAATTTAAAGTTTGAAGTTCATGATAACATCAAAAGACTTGCATCAATGAAACAACATCAAGCCCACCAATGTTGCTGCTGTGCCACAAAAGACGCCCTTTAGCCCTGGTGAGAACATGCACCCCCACTAACACATGCGCACACGAAGAACTCCATACCTGCTCTCAAAATGTGGAGGCAACCCTAAGTACTAATTACTCGAATAGGTCTTAATGGAATGGCTTACGACTGGCACAAATCTTGCTTATAACATGATAATTATAACTTGCAGGAATGTAAGCAACACAATACAAGAATGTGGAATTTAAAAACATGGATAATAGATACAACATATTTAAGTAGTTACTACGTCGCCCGTGTGCAATATTAGCATTCTCACACCAAATGAGCATCAACGATTCAAGTCGATTTTAATTCCCAAGAATAACTACAATGCCAGGGTATATGCTTACTGGCCATCGCGTTCCCACATATACTCTCGATCTTAATCCGTCTCATCCCAAGTTCGATGCACTCCCACCTAACCCCTAGGTTGTGCCCCCACAGCGAGCCTGCTGACATCTCGGTCTCCCCGCCATGAGTACAAAGCTCCCCTAGGCCTCCTTCCTCTCAACCAGTGGGTAGGAGCGTGTCTCTATGCTTCAGACGAGCCTGGGAAAGAGTTTATCGGTCCCACATCCCGGACAAGCATTCTACTAAAGTTATGCTGACCAGTAGGCAAACAGCGAATGAGCCTTATGCCACTCAAGTAGAGTCCATAGTGTGACATAATGAAAGGTAAATACTGAATAAAATCTTCCACGATAGTAATAACTTCCACAATAGTAAATTTTCTGTTATTTTGAAATCATTTACGCGATGAGTAACTCCAATTCACTCGTGTCTACTCACTTAGAGCCCATGGACCGACTCCATTGCCTCTAGAGTGATGAGAGATTGTCAACAGAAGCCAAGACCCAGAAGGACTTGGGCACAAGACCTCCGATGGATAGGAGGCCCTCCGATGGACGGGAGGTAGATGAAAGTCCTCCGAAGCATACGAGACATGCTCAATGTCGGTCGGCCATGGGAGTTTGGTACACGGAGGAGCGGTACGGCAACGGCAAGTGTAAGACCTCCGGAGGACTGCGAGGCGACCACGATGGACAGGGGATGCCGGGTGCCACTACGGTGCTCCAACCCGAGTACATGGCGAGAAGACATGCGAGGGCATTGGCGGATTCGCTCAAATCCACCACCCTAGCACCAAGCTACCAAGACTCAGCGAATGGGCTCAATTCTCTCCGAGATAGAGTGGAGTAGGCCGTTCCAGGCCCAGGAAGGAAACCCTAAAGTTTCCCAGTTTTTGACTTCAAAACCGGGGGTCGACCGGCGGATTTGGACTACTGGCCATGTGGACGTCATCGGGAAATAGCCTGCAATGGAAGAAGATTAAGACTCCATCGCGGTCATCCATCCCCGAGAAAGTTGGGTCTTTTCCAATTCAGCCCCTACGGGCATTTCTGTAATATAGGGGTCTTTGTGTAAACTGAGTCAGTTAGGCCTAGGCTATATATACCTAAGTGGTTGGTCATTTAGGTGACTCTTCCACTTCTAGAAACCCTAGGCTTAGCTTTTCAACTAGCCAAGTGCTTAGAGAGAAAACCAGGTGCTAATCTAGGATTTGGAGTCCCCTAGGCTATACTTTGCATTAGTGGGAGGATGAAGGGTGGTAGGCTATGAGGAACCTTGGAAGGACTGATTTCTACTTCTAATACAAGGCAGATTCATCCCTAATTTGTGCTCATGTGTGCAGCCATCTCCTTCTCCCTCTCTTGTTTGGTTTTTAGATGAAACTCAAGGGCCTTTGGTGATTTGCTTTGCCCACGAATAAATCCCTATTCTATTGGCTCTTTTGGACTTACAAAGATGTGCAGATCATGTCTTAGAGCATCTCAATCTTGCTAGATTGCCACGAGCAAGTCGTTCTTGAGTTTTCACCTTTCTTGCCCAAAGATTGCGTTCTCATGAGATATGAAATTCCCGCTAATCCCATGGTCACTTTGAGTTGATCTTTTGGGAATAGCTTTGGAATAGGGTCCAGATAGACTGTGCAAAATCTCGTGAGGATTGGACAAGATTTGTGCAGATTTGGGATTCAAAACCCCTTTCCTGTGACTTTACCAGACTATCCGGTAGAGCCATTGGATTATCCGATGGAACCAGACTATCAAGTGGCCCTCACCGAACTAACTAGCATCGGGAGCCGGCAATGTCTTGCACCAGACTATCTAGTAGCCCCTGCTAGACTATCCAGTGGAACTGGATTGTCCGGCCCCAGACAATGGACTATCCGACGTGTCTAGAGCAGGAGCCGTGTTTTAGTGTTTTGCTTCTTCCGCTGTGTTTTTGTTTCGGATTTGCTTTCCCTATTGTCTGACCATGCTCTTTACTTGTTGTACATCAATGAGTCGCATTTCAGTGCGATGAGTGTCGAGTGGTGGACTTGCAGGTTTCGTTGCCTCGGGGACTTGCGATCTTGTGATTGTTGAGTTGCTCGATGTGTTCTCGCTTAGTGCGTATCCTTTTAGTGGATGGCACCTTGTGCTGCTATGCTGCTAGGCACGTATCCATTCAGTGGATGGTGTCTAGTATCTCTCTTGAGCACCTGTCTTCGAGGGTAGTGATTTAGTTGCACGTCTCAGTCCTACAAGTGGTATCAGAGCCGGTTAGGTCTTTTCATACCTTTATCGGTGCGAAACCAGTAGCGACTATGGTGTACTCTGGGAAGGTTTCGGTACTTGGCTCAGATGGCTATCCCTACTAGAAGGGTAGGATCAGAGCATTCTTCGCCTAGCTTGGTGGTCCTTGCAGCAGAACATCCTCTTCCTCCTCATCTTCATCAAGCTTAAGCGATGAGGAGATCGTCAGCAAGTGGGACAAGAGGAGAGATCAAGGAGGTCCAGCAGGCCTCTACTTCATCTCCACCAAGTCCAAGTGCAAGCACAAGATGAACCGGAGATCCTTTTGCTCCATGGCACTTGAGGACAAGGATGACAAGGGCAACGACAATGTCTCCTCCAATGAAGAGGTAACTCCTGAGCAAGTTGAGATTCTTGAGATGCTAGAGAATAATAGTCGTGAGTTGAAAGCCTAGGATAAGATATTGGAGAAGGCAGCCAAGAAGTTGCAGAAGTAGAAAGCAAAGCTTGCTAATGCTTTGGCTAAGATTGAGAGGCTGAACAGTGTGCAAGCCCAGCCTAGTGAGTTTGAATGCCCTACCTATGAGTCCCTCATGAGTGACTTTTGTGAGCAGAAGAGCAAGTATGCTCATCAGGTAGAGGAGATGGATAGGCTGAAGGTTGAGTTAGGCAAGCTCCAGCCTAAACTGGATGAGCCTACTTTGAGTGAGGTGCCTGAGTGTGAGTCTTGCCCCTACCTAGCTGTTGACATTGCTGAGATGAAGGTGAAGTGTGAGGGGTAGCTCAAGGAGTTGGAGGAGCTTAGGGCTAGACCTACGCTTTTGGATGCGTGCATGGTCTGTCCTAACTTGAGGAGTGAGCTTGAGCAGGTGAGAGCTGACCTTGAGCTGCTTTCAGCAACTCCTGACAAGTGTGAGAACTGTCTCACCTTGAGATTGTTGTTGGTGGAGAAGGATGCCACAATTAAGAAGTTAGAGAAGTTTGCTCCCTCCATTCTCTCTCTAGACTGTGACACTTGTGCTGCCCAGACTTTAGTTCTGGAAGAACTGAGAGAGGAGAAGTTGATCCTTGAAGAGGACAACTGTAGGTTGAGAGAGGTGATGAGCTGGATGTATGCCAAGGAACCTCAGCTTAGGTTGGGTGTTGGCTCTGTTGTGCTTTCTGGCAAGCTTTCCCTAAGAGAAGTTGCTTTCGTGAGGAGTTTGGGGTTCAATTTGGTTTTTGTCTCGCAACTTCTCAAGGAAGGGTTTGAGGTTCGCTTTAAGGAGGGTTCTTCTTGTGTGCTTGATGCTAAGGAAAACCTTGTTTGTTGGATTTTGCCCTATGGGCAAGTTTTTAAGGTTGACATTGCATCTATTTCTGGCCCTCCTCGGTGTTTGGTAGCTTGTCATTTTGCTGATATTTGGACGTGGCATAGGAGGCTATTTGTGTTGATATTTGGTACCTTGACCAAAACTTGTCCAATCTTCATGAGATTTTGCACAGGCTATTTAGACCCTATTCCAAAGTTTTTCCCAAAAGATCAACACAAAATGACCAAGGGATCAGCAGGAATTTCAGATCTCGTGAGATGGCATTCTTTGGGCAAGAAAGGGGAAAACTCAAAATAAGCTTGCTCGTGGCAATCCAGCAGGATTAAGATGAACTAAGTCATTATCTCCACGTCCTAGCAAGTCCAAAAGAGACAAAAGATCAGGATTAACTCGTGCGTAAAGCAAATCACCAAAAGCCCTTGAGTTTAATCCAAAAAACCAACTAGAAAGGGGGGAGGGAGATGGCTGCACACATGAGTACGAATTTGGGGACGAATCTTGCCTTGATTAGATTTGGAAATCAGTGCTTACAAGGTTTAATTGAGCCTACCACCCTTCATCCTCCCACTAATGCAAAGTACTAGCCTAGGTGAATCTCAAATCCTAAGCTAAACACCCGATTTGATCTCTAAGCTCTTCGCTGGATGGAAACTAACCCTAGGGTTTCTTGAGGTGGAAAAGTCATCTAAATGACCAGCCACTTAGGTATTTATAGCCTTGGCCTAATCGACACATTTTACACTAAGACCCCTATAATACAGAAACTCCCGTAGGGGCCAAAACGGAAAAGACTTGACTTTCTCGGGGACAGACGACCGCGATGGAGTCTTGATCTTCTTTGCCTACAAGCTAACTCCCAGATGATGTCCACGTGGCTAGTAGTCCAAATCCACCGATCGACCCCTGGTTTTGAAGTCAGAAACCGGGAAACTTTAGGGTTTCCTTCCTGGGCCTAGAACGGCCCACTCCACTCTATCTCGGTGAGAATGAGCCCATTCGCCGAGTCTGGTAACTTGGTGGTAGGGTGACGGATTTGAGCGAATCTGCCAATGCCCTGGCCCGCCTTCGCGCTATGTACTTAGGTTGGAGCACCGCAGTGGCACCCGGCCTCCCCTGTCCATCGGGGTCGCCTCGCAGTCCTTCGTAGGTCTTACTCATGCTGTCGCCTTGCTGCTGCTCCGTGTACCAATCTCCCATGGCTGACCGACGTCGAGCATGCCTCCAGTCCTTTGGTGGGCTTCCTTCTACCTCCTGTCCATCTGAGGGCCTCCTGCCCAACGGAGGTCTTGTGCCCAAGTCCTTTTGGGTCTTTGGCTTCTGTTGACAATCACTCATCACACTAGAGGCAATGGAGCCGGTCCATTGGCTCTCAATCTCCCCCTTGATGAGTGCATTGTCAACATCTTCTACCTGTAACTAGAAATAGAACAAAGACAAGAAAAACAAGCGTTAAATCGAAACTAAAGAAGAAAAGAAGAAAGTTGCTCAAAATGCTCAAAAACCAATCACAAGCTAAGAATGGCAAATTGAGGCAACAAAAAGAAAACCAAAGATTGACCCCCTAAGACAAGGGAAACCGCTCAACGCAGTCGATCAAACTAAAGCATGACCCCTCAAGAAAGAAGCAAACCGGCTCAACACAGCCAAGCTTAGGCAAAGCTTCGGCTCCTCTAGAAAGAGGCAAAAGGCTCAATGCACCGATGCAAGAGCATGCTAAAAGCTCAAACTCCGTGAATGCACAGCTCCCCCTCAACTAATTCTCCCCCTTGGTCCATGAACACTCCTATAGGTCAACATCTCTCCCCCTTGTTGACAATGGACACATCAAGGGTTCATCGAATCTGACTCCCCCTGAACTAGACAACTCCCCCTCAAAATATGCCATGAAATACAGGTAGTGTACCATGAAGAGATCAGCAGGGATGAAAAGCTAGTAAATACAAGTTCTAGCATATAGAGCAAGTGAGGGCAAGGAAGCATGTAACAAGCTCGATGGAATCTATCTTATACAGATCAGGAGTATCTTTTTCAGGGTTGTTGAAAAGAAAGCATCACCAACATGAGTAGCATCCAGCAAGATAGGCATCAACAGAAAAATGCTAGCAAAACATACAAGGTGTGCTACTCTCAACCAAAGAACATACAACAGGCCATAAGCAATTTAGAGACTTGCAGATTTCAGATGTAGTAAATTGTAACTTCATGTGCCAGGGGTGATTCACTTGTCTTTGCCACTTCTTACCAACCAATGCGAAGCCTAGGTTTAGAAAACCATCAAAAGCTTAAGGCAAGGTTTTGGTCATACACAGCCTAGGCCAAGTTCATGCCAAAGTGCAAAGGCAAGCAATCTCAAACTAGAACAGTGTGACAAGTGAACCCACTTGGATCTTTTTAGTTCAGCTCATAAGACACAAAGTGCTCAGATTTAATTCAGATTTCAGGTTTAGGCAAGGTGTCATAAATGCTTAGGCATAAACTCAACAAAGCATACGACTAGCATATCCAAACATGAGAAGATAGCATAGCATTCAACATTCATAAACATGCTAGATAGCTAAGTCAAGTGGTGATCATGGTTTTGATTTTCAGGAAATAAAAGTGACTTAGCTCACAAATGATATTAGACAGATCCATGGAGCTTATCCAACCATGATAAGGCAAGCAACTGTACAATCTAGCACAAGCAAGTACTAACTACTCACTCCAGAAGAGCTCTAGTGCTAGTGAAGGTGAAAGTGCATATGATACAATGCAATGCATGATATGATACAAGATGGAAAGAAAACAAAGAAAGGCAAAGGAAAAGCAAAACAAAACCTAAACTACAGCAAAGTTACCCCCAACCTAAAAGGGGTAACAAACACCAAGCTCCCCACGCAAGCGAGCAAATGCGCTAAGCTCTAAGGGCTTGGTGAAGATATTTGCCAACTGTTTCTCGGTCTCCACATGGATCAAGTCTATATCTCCCTTCTCATAGTAATCTCTCAGAAAGTGAAACCTCACGTCTATGTGTTTGGTTCTAGGGTGCAAGATGGGGTTCTTAGCTACATAAATAGCAGAAGTAGAATCTACTAGGAGAGGGATCTTCCTAAAACTGAGACCAAAGTCACTCAAGGTGGACTTCATCCAAAGCAGCTGGGAGCAGCAACAAGCAACAGCAATGTATTCGGCTTCTGTTGTGGAAGTGGCTACTCTAGATTGCTTGCGTAAGGACCAAGAGACAACAGAAGAAGCGAGAAACTGGCAGGTGCCGGAAGTAGACTTCTGCCCTAGCCGACAACCCGCAAAGTCAGCATCTGAATACCCTCTGAGAGAGAGCATAGAAGCTGAAGAGAACCAAAGACCAAGCTCAGGAGTGTATTTCAGGTACCTGAAGATGTGCTTCACCGCTTGACGGTATGATGTCCTCGGTAAGGCCTAAAAATGCGCACAAAGGCAAACCGCGAACTGGACGTCCAGCCTAGTCACCGTCAAGTACAGAAGTGAGCCGATCTTCCCTCGGTACTCTCTCTGGTCCACAACCTCCCCTTCTTCATCTGCATCAAGCACCGTTTGTGTTGACATGGGAGTCACCATAGGCCTGAGGTCTCCCTTGTCAAACTTCTTCCGAACGTCCTTTGTGTACTTGGCTTGATGGATTAAGGTTCCTTCACGCCCTTGCTTGAGTTGCAGTCCAAGGAAAAACTGCAACTCTCCCATCATGCTCATCTCAAACTCCTTCGACATCTGCTCAAAAAACTTGGTAACAAGACAGTGTGATGAGCCACCAAAGATGATATCATCCACGTATATATGGACAATAAGAAGATCACTGCCATGCTTGAGGAGAAACAAGGTCTTATCAACACTCACCATTTTGAAACCCTAGTTTAGCAAAAAGGTTTTCAATCTCTCATACCAGGCTCTAGGGGCTTGTTTCAAACCATATAAGGCTTTTTGCAATATGTAAACATGGTTAGGGTATTTAGCATTTTCAACACCAGGGGGTTGTTTGACATAAACTTCTTCATAGATGAAACCATTTAGAAAAGCAGACTCCACGTCCATTTGAAAAAGCTTGAAACCCTTGGAAGCTGCAAAGGCTAAGAGAATACGTATAGCTTCCAGGCGCGCAACTAGAGCAAACTTTTCCTCATAGTCTATCCCCTCTTTTTGGCAAAAACCCTTAGCCACAAGTCTAGCCTTGTTCCGCACTACATTGCCATCCTCCCCTTGCTTATTTTTGAAAACCCATTTTGTACTAATAGGATTACATTGTGACGGTGGCTCTACCAAAACCCAAACCTCATTTCTCTCAAAGTTTTCTTACTCCTCAAGCATGGCATTAACCCAATTACCATCAGAAAGTGCGTGTCCGACATCCTTGGGCTCAAAGGAGGCAACAAATGTAGGATGAGCAAAGAAGGCGATAGAACCTGTCTGGGACCCTAAAGTCCTCGCATGCAAATCACCAATGATCCCATGTGGAGGGTGATCCCGCTGGACCTGCCAAGATGGAACAATCTCGGAGGTCACCTCCCCTGTGTCCTCAGCGGGGCTAGCCTCTGCTCGAGCTTGCGGTCGGGGGAGTGAGGAGGAAACCGTCAGGTCCTCCTTCGTCTTTAGAGATCATAGCAGAGGGGGCAGGAGCTGCAGCCGGTGCAGTGGCTCTTGCATCACCAGCATCTACCTAAACTTCCTCATCTTCAAAGATGGGAGCTCCTTCTTCATCATCACCTGAAGGCTCTAATGCAGGGGTTGTGCAAGGCATAGATTCATCAAAGAAAACTTCACAGGTCTCAACCACTTGTTTGGTATCGAGTATCCACACTCTATATGCCCCAGAGCTAGAGGCGTACCCAAGGAAAATACCATCCAAGCAGTGAGATTGAAATTTGTCCAAATGCCCGCCTTTTTGAGCATAAAGCATCTACAACCAAATGCACACAGGTGCTTGATGCTGGGATGCCTAACAAACCGTAGCTCGTATGAAGTCTTCCCTAAGAAAGCTCGTTGGAATATGCGGTTGGCAATGTAACAAGCCGTACTCATAGCCTCAGCCCAAAAGCGTCGTGGAGTCCTATGCTGATCAAGCATCGTCCGCGCCATCTCTACAAGTGCGTGGTTCTTTCATTCCACAACACCATTTTGAGGTGGGGTATAAGGAGATGAGAATTGATGATCAAGACCTAGGTCACGACAGAAGGTTTCAAAATGAGAGTTACGAAATTCTCCGCCATTGTCACTGCGGATAGCCCTTATGGCCTTGTGACTCTCATTTCTTAACCTCAAGACCAGATCCCGAACAAAACCAAAAGCCTCATCTTTGAATTCCATGAAGAACACCCACGAAAAGCAAGAAAAGTCGTCTACAATGACAAGGACATACCACTTCCCACTGACCGACTGTACCCAAGTAGGACCAACCGTGTCCATATGTAGAAGCTCTCCCGGGTAAGAGGTCATCATCTGATTGATAGGTGCATGAGAAGCAGCAACCATCTTGCCATGATGACAGGGGTGGCATACTAGGTCCTTTTCTGCTTTCCAATTGGGCAATCCTCGGATTAGACCCATAGAGCTCAACTTGACAAGCAGATCAAAACTCAAATGGCCTAGCCTCCTATGCCACTTCCAAATATCAGTAGAAGGACCAGCTACCAAACACCGAGGAGGGCTAGAAACAGACGCAAGGTCAACCTTAAAAACCTGCCCATAGGGCAAAATCCGACAAACAAGGTTTTCCTTAGCATCAAGAACATGAGAAGAACCCTCCTTAAAGCAAACCTCTTACCCTTCCTTGAGAAGTTGCGAGACAAAAACCAAATGGAACCCCAAATTCCTCACCAGAGCAACTTCTCTCAAGGAAAGCTTGCTAGAAAGCACAACAGAACCAACACCCAACACTTTACCTTGACCATTATCCCCGAATGTGATGTATTCTATGGTGTTCACAGGGTTGAGGCTAGAGAACCATCTGCGGTGCCCTGTCATGCGCCTAGAGCAGCCGGAGTCCAAGATCCATATGTCCTCCAGGCCTCGATCCTGCAAAATCAAGGAAAGCGAGAGTGAGCAAATGGTCCGGCACTGGGGTTAGTGAAACTGCTGAACCAGTGCTGAGCCATCTGCTCAAAAGTGGGAAACGCACAGTCAAGGTAAGCATCACGACGATATGGGTACCCACGACCACCAAATCATGAGCTCTCAAACCCTCTACCAAAGCCTCGATCACGAGGTCCATAGCCGCACTAAAAATGGCTAGGAGCTCGGCTGGCAAAGCGTATGTCACCACCAGGAGCACAGGCCTAAAGACCGTCTCTTCTCTCACCACTAGATAAGCGGTCTCTCATCTCACCGCTACAGGGAAGGTCCTGCCTACCACCCTGGTAGAACCGATCCTGGTTTTCCCAGGCTCTCTCCTGCCTCTCAACCAGGTTCCTCCTGAAGCAAAACTCCTCCAAGTGACCATTCCTTTGGCAAAAGTCACAGTGGTACTCAGCCAGGTTCCTCCTGAAGCAAAACTCCTCCAAGTGACCATTCCACTGGCAAAAGTCATAGTGGTAGATAGGTCTCTTGGGCATAGGCTGGGGCTAGGTCTTAGGCTTTTGGTGAGGTGGTGAAGCCTTGGGTGATGCTGCCTGCTAGACTTGCTTCTTGCCAGAAGGCTTAAGCACTTCTTCTACTATCTTGTCCAGCTTGGCTTGTGGTGGCTTGGGTGTCCAATATGGTTTCCATGGGGTAGCCTTGGGACGCTCGTGGTAAACCCCGTCAATAGTAGAGTCAGGCTTAGGAGAGGCAGTGTTAGGCTTGACCGGGGCACTCTTCTTCTTACCAGAGGTACTACACTCTCCTAACCCAAGTCCATTGGAGTCACCCTCACCACGCTTGTTCGCCTCTATGATCATCCTAAGTTGAGGTTCCCTAGCATACATCCAGCTCGGCACCTCTCTCAACCTATAGTTGCCCTCTTCAAGGATCAATTTCTCCTCTCTGAGACCATCTAGAATCAGGGTCTGGGCAGCACAAGTGGGATAGTCTAGAGAGGGAAACATGGGAGCAGACTTCTCAAGCTTCCAAATGGTGGCTTTCTTCTCCACCAACTGCAGCCTCGAAGTGAGACAACTCTCACACGTACCAGGAGGTGCTGAAAGCACCTCAAGGACAGCTCTCACCTGGTCAAGCTCACTCCTCAAGGTAGGATAGACCTTGCACACACCCAAAAGCATGGGTCTAGCCCTAAGCTCCTCCAACTCCTTGAGCTAGCCCTCACACTTCACCTTCAGCTCAGCTATGTCAACAGCTAGGTGGAGGCAAGACTCACACTCAGGCACCTCAGTCAAGGTAGGCTTATCCAGTTTAGACTAGAGCTTGCCAAACCCAGCCTTCAGCCTATCCATCTCCTCTACCTGATGAGCATACTTGCTCTTCTGCTCACAAAGGTCACTCATGATGGACTCACAAGTAGGGCACTCAAAGTCACTAGGTTGGGCCTACACACTCTTCAGTCTCTCAATCTCGGCTAAAGCATCAGCAAGCTTGGCTTTCTGCTTCTGCAGCTTCTTGGCTGCCTTCTCCAACAACTTATCCTAGGCTTTCAACTCACGACTATTGCTCTCCAGCATATCAAGGATCTCAGCTTGCTCAGGAGTTACCTCTTCATCAAAGGAGTCATTGTCGTTGCCCTTGTCGTCCTTGTCCTCAAGTGCCAAGGAGCAAAACGATCTCTGGTTCATCTTGTGCTTACGCTTGGACTTGGTGAAGATGAAGCAGCTAGACCGCCTTGGTCCCTCCTCTTGTCCCACTTGGTGACGATCTTCTCATCGCTTGTGCTTGACGAAGACGAGGAGGAGGAGGAGGATGATCCGCTACAAAGACCACCAAGCTCGGCGAAGAAGGCCTTGTCCCACTTCCGGTTGTCCTTCTAGTAGCTCTTGAAAGCCTTCTTGAAGTTCTTGATCTTGCTGAAGCGGTGCTTGGTGTGGTCGCGCTTGCCGTAGTCGTGCTTGTCGAAGCAGTGCTTGCTAAAGTCACGAGAGTGGTTCTTGCCCTTCTTATAGTAGTCGTTCTGCTTGTTCGAGCACTTGGCGATGAAGTGGCCGACCTCTCCGCACTCAAAGCACTTGGGCTTATCACCCCTCTTCTTGCTCATCCGGTGGTCATAGGTGCGCTAGAAGCGTCTAGACACCAGGCACAGCTCATCATCCCCAAGTGACACCAACTGCTCCTCTGTCATAGACATCAAAGCAGAGAATGAAAAACCGTGAAGTGGGGGGGGGGTAGTAGCAACTTCCATGGAGCTGGAAGCTAAGGTCAGGCTCTTGGAGCTGGTACCATCGAGCATATCTGTCATCTTGTAATCAATCTCTGTAGCCTTGAGCTTGCTGTAAAGCTCCTCAACTCCCAAGGTGTCATACCCTACCGACTCAAGAATGGAGTTCTTCTTGATCTCCCACACATTCCTGTCCAAGGAATACAGCAGCTTGACAGTCTACTGATGGTCAGTGTATGGGAGAGCAGCAGAGGTAGAGTTGTCATGGAGCTTGTTGATGATTGACTGAAAATGACCAAACAAGGCATCCATAGACTCTCCTGGCTTCTGAACAAAGTTCTCATATTCACGCCGGTAAGTCTCAACAAGCTGACCCTTAACTGTCACCATCCCCTCATGGTGTGCACTGAGCAGGGACCAGATCTCATGGGTGGTATCAAGGTGGCTCACCCCCTCATAGTCCATTGGACCAAATCCAGAGAAGAGAAAGTTCACCACCTTGTAGTTGGCCTCGTGCTGAGCAACGAGCGCCGGTGTGGTACGCTCAACAATGGGGAGCACCATGAAAGTCATACTCTGTGTAGCTTTCCATATGTTCTCACTCTGGCTAAGCAAGAAAGCTTTCATCCTACCCTTCCAATAAGGATAGCCATCCGAGCTGAGAACCAGAACCTTCCCAGAGTGCGCCATAGTCGCTACTCATTTCTCACTAGTAAAGGTATGAAGAAACCTAACCGGCTCTGATACCACTTGTAGGATCGAGACGTGCGACTAGAGGGGGGGTGAATAGGAGCACTATAAAACTCAAATTCACAACTCCCCAAAACTGGTGCTTAAGAGAAGAACTAGACACCGTCCACTGAACAGATACGTATCTAGTAGCACAAGGGTGCCGTCCACTGAGAGGATACGCACCAACCGAGAAAAACCGCGAGCCAACTCAACAAGAGCACCGAGGCAATGAATCTTGCAAAAACAGCCACACGATGCTCACCGCGCCAAAGTGCGTCTCACTGACTCACAACAAGCAAAGAGAATAGTCTAGAAGTGGGGAATGCAAAAATCCGAAGCAAAAACACAACGAAAGAAGCAAACAGCGAAAAACAGCTGCTATCTAGGCAGGGCCAGACTATTCGGTAGCAGAAGCCGGACAGTTCGGTGTCACCGGATAGTCCGGTAGGAAGTCCTGGACAGACCCCAACACCGGACTGTCTGGTGGGCTCTGCGGGACTGTCCGGTGGCCTCGGCCTTACTGTCCGGTAAAGTCGCAGACAAGGGGTTTTCACACCCAAACCTGACCAAAACTTGTCCAATCTTCACGAGATTTTGCACAAGTTATCTAGACCATATTCCAAAGCTTTTCCCAAAAGATCAACGCAAAATGACCAAGGGATCAGCGGGAATTTCAGATCTCGTGAGATGGCAATATTTGGGCAAGAAAGGGGAAAACTGAAGATAAGTTTGCTCGTGGCAATCTAGTAGGATTGAAATGAACTAAGTCATAATCTCCACGTCCTAGCATGTCCAAAAGAGCCAAAAGATCAGAATTAACTTGTGGGCAAAGCAAATCACCAAAAGCCCTTGAGTTTAATCCAAAAAACAACTAATGGCTCCACACATGAGCACAAATTTGGGGATGAATCTTGCCTTGATTAGATGTGGAAATCAGTGCTTACAAGGTTCAACTGAGCCTACCACCCTTCATCCTCCCACTAATGCAAAGTACTAGCCTAGGGGACTCTCAAATCCTAAGCTAAGTACCAGATTTGATCTCTAAGCTCCTGGCTGGTTGGAAACTAAGCCTAGGGTTTCTTGATGTGGAAGGGTCATCTAATTGACTAGCCACTTAGGTATTTATAACCCTAGCCTAATCAACACATTTTACACTAAGACCATTATAATACAGAAACGCCCATATGGGCTAAAAGGGAAAAGACTCGACTTTCTTGAGGACAGATGACCGTGATGGAGTCTTGATCTTCTTCGCCTGCAAGCAAACTCCCGGATGACGTCCACATGGCCAGTAGTCCAAATCCGCCGACCGACCCCCAGTTTTGAAGTCAGAAATCGGGGAACTTTAGGGTTTCCTTCCTAGGCCTGGAATGGCCCACTCCACTCTATCTTGGCGAGAACGAGCCCATTCACTGATTCTGGAAACTTGGTGGTAGGGTGACGGATTTGAGCGAATCCGCCAACGCCCACGCCCATCTTCGCGCCATGTACTCGGGTTGGAGCACCGCGGTGGCACCTAGCCTCCCCTGTCCATTGGGGTCACCTCACAGTCCTTCAGAGGTCTTATTGATGCCATCGCCTTGCTGCTCCTCCGTGTACTGAACTCCCATGGATGACCGACGTCGAGCATGCCTCAAGTCCTTTGGATGGCTTCCTTTTACCTCCTATCCATCCGTAGGCCTCCTGTTCATTGGAGGTCTTATGCCCAAGTCCTTCTAGGTCTTTAGCTTCTGTTGACAATCACTCATCACACCAGTGTCAATGGAGCCGGTCCATTGGCTCTCAGAGCATAGGACTCCGCGACGCTTTTGGGCTGAGGCTATGAATACGGCTTGTTACATTGCCAACACATCTTCCTGAGAGCTTTCTTAGGGAAGACTTTGTATGAGCTATGGTTTGGTAGGCAGCCCAGTGTCAAGCACTTGCGTGCATTTGGATGTAGATGCTTTGTGCTCAAAAAGGGGGGGCATTTGGACAAATTTGAATCTCACTGCTTGGACGATATTTTCTTTGGATACGCCTCTAGCTCATGAGCATATAGAGTGTGGATCCTTAATACCAAACAAGTGGTAGAGACCTGTGAGGATTCCTTTCATGAATTGATGCCGTGCACAACCCCTACATTTAAGCATTCAGGTGATGAAGAAGAAGGAACTCCCATCTTTGAAGATAAAGAAGGACAAATAGATGCTGGTGATGCAGGAGCCACTGTACCGGCTGTAGCTCCTGCCCCCTCTACTACGAGATCTGAAGACAAAGGAGGACCCTTGTCGACAGCTTCCTCCTCGCTCCCCCAACTGCAAGCTCGAGTAGAGGCTGGCCCCACTAAGGACGCAGGGGAGGTGACCTCTGAGATTGTTCCATCTCGGCAGGTCTAGCGAGATCACCCTCCACATGGGATCATTGGTGATCATGGGAGGTCCCAGACAGGTTCTATCGCTTTCTTTGCTCATGCTACATTTGTTGCCTCCTTTAAGTGCAAGGATGTTGGCCACGCTCTTTCTGACGGTATTTGGGTTAATGCCATGCTTGTGGAGTTAGAAAACTTTGAGAGGAATGAGGTTTGGGTTTTGGTAGAGCCACCGCCACAATGCAATCCTATTTGTACAAAATGGGTTTTCAAAGACAAGCATGGGGAGGATGGCATTGTTGTGCGGAACAAGGCTAGACTTATGACTAAGGGTTTTTGTCAAAAAGAGGGGATAGAGTATGAGGAAACATTTGCTCCAGTTGCACGCCTGGAAGCTATACATATTCACTTAGCCTTTGCAGCTTCCATGGAGTTAAGCTTTTTCTAATGGATGTGAAGTCTGCTTTTCTAAATGGTTTCATTCAAGAAGAAGCTTATGTCAAGCAACCTCCTAGATTTGAAAATGCTAAACACCCTAACCATGTTTACGAATCACAAAAAGCCTTGTATGGTTTGAAACAAGCCCCTAGAGCTTAGTTGGATAGACTAAAAACATTTTTGCTAAACTAGGTGATAAGGACATGGCCAATATACATACGACCAAGGCCCAAGCGAAGATGGAATTTAAAGCCCAATCTACGTTGAAGTCCAATTTATTCGCGAGTCCGGTTCGGACTGCTAGAGTAGGCCTCACGAAAATGGATGCCCAGGCCACATATGGGCTCCGTTTGGGGCGTTCTACATATTGGCAGAAAGCTAAGGAGATAAGATTTCCAACCCAATTGGTTTCAGATCGTTTTGAATTCGGAGTCGAAGGGAATCATCGAAACAATAGGACATCTAGAATCTGCCACGATGCTGCTGGACCGGTTTTTGGGCCCGCTGGTCTTGTACGCCCTAGGGTTGCTCGGCCACCCCCTTGGCCGCCCCCTAGAGTATATATTCAGTAGCAATCATTAGGTTAGGGTTTGGGGGTTTTGCTTAGATTATTCTGTCATTGAACAGTTTCGCCGTGGAGAATACTCCGGTTTGTGAGACACCAATTCGTGTGATTAATCCTTTCTATTCTCAATTTCAGTTGCATCTACCATGTTCTTGTTTGTGTTCTTTGTTTCACAGGCAGGGATAAGCCTTCATGACGAGGTCAATCGTGTGTGCATGGTTGATAACCAGAGGAGACGTGGATTGCAGGGTTCGAATTGTGTTGATTGGAAGCTGGATCGTGTGTGTCGTGCCTCTGCCAAATCGATAGTTATCTCCACCTGATGGAAGTTCGGGATCAACTGTCCCCATCAAGTGGTATTCAGAGCAAGGTTTACCATCAGGTTTGCTTGCCGTTATCCTTAGTAGATTAGTTTTGTTTTGTCCCATAGTCCAAAAAAGCCGTATAAAAAGTTAGGGTTTGTAGTTCATTATATGCTGTAGCCAAGTTTAGCCTTTGCACTTTTTGATTTTAGAGTCCGCATCATTGAGTTTGTGTCCGTAGTCATGGTCTTGTTGCTGGTTTTGATCTTATTCTTAGATTGGTTTGAGTTTTGCATCGTGTCACCAAGTTCTTTTCCATCACATCATTGCATCTGGTTCGGATTAGTTTCTGTACAGTTCGGTATTTTGATGATATCTTCAACATATGAACTTGGATTTTAATATTCTAGTACTTTCTGGAAAGCTTGTGAAATCATCTATAACTTTGTCAACACTGAGTTTTTTAGAAAAGGCTGTTATCATGTCTTAGAACATCTCTATCCTGCTGGATTTCCACGAGCAAGTCAATCTTGAGTTTTCCCCTTTCTCGTTCAAATTTTTCCCACTTCACGAGATCTGAAATTCCCACTAATCTCTTGATTTTTTGAGTATATCTTTTGGGAATAGCTTTGGACTAGTGCTAGGATAGCCTGTACAAAATTTCATAAAGATCCGAGAAGATCTGGTCAAATTTAAGGTTTGCAAACTCAAAGGCTGTTTTCTGGGCACACCGGATAGTCCGGAGCAATTTCACCAGATAGTCCGGTGGACCTAACAGTCTCCAAATGGGCTGAATTTTTTGTATGTTGTTCCCCATTTTTTCCTCAGCCTGTGGTTAAAATTTCACGATTTTTTGCTAGGTTTTGGCAATTTTGTTTGCAACCTAGTCTGCCTGAAATCTGGCTGTCAGACTATCCGATGGAGGGTGTCGGACAGTCCGGTGGTGGCAGTGATTTTGCCCCCAAATTTGGTTTTAGTTGCTCCTAAGGTCTGAGGCTTGTTTTGGGTGGTTTTGGGGTGCCTAGGATCGTTCCTAAGGTCTTTAGCACCTCATTTGCCAAGAGATCTTCGTGATCACTAGGTGGGTTCCTTTTGGTTGGATTGTGTTCGTTTGCTTCCATGCTTTTGCCTCAACCTCTCTTTGATGGTTCTCGTTGTATGCCTATACTCTCTGCTTGCTGTGTATCAGTGAGACGCATCTAGGTGCATTGAGTGGCTGGCGAGACACTTCCGCGTGAGTCATTGCTCCGCTTGGCTTGTGGTCATTTTGATCGTTGAGTTGAGTGCTTCCGCTTGCTTGGTGCGTATCCTTTCAGTGGACGGCATCGAGTGCTTGCTAGACATGTATCTATTCAGTGGACGATGTCTAGCTTCTGTGTGCTCTGTTCGTCAGTTACACGCTCGGAGTTTGTGAGTTTGAGTTTTTAAGTGCTCCTATTCACCCCCCATGAGATCTGGTCCCTGCTCAGTGCACACCATGAGGGGACGTTGATAGTTAAGGGTCGGCTTGTGGAGACTTACCGGCGTGGGTGTGAGAACTTCGTCCAGAAGCCAAGAGAGTCTATGGATGCCTTGTTTGGTCGTTTTCAGTCGATCATTAACAAGCTCCGTGTCAACTCTGTCCCCGCTGCTCTTCCATACACTGACCATTAGCAGGCTGTCAAGCTGCTGTATTCCTTGGATAGGAATGTGTGGGAAATCAAGAAGAACTCCATTCTTGAGTCGACAGGGTATGACACCTTGGGAGTTGAGGAGCTTTACAGCAAGCTCAAGGCCATAGAGGTTGATTACCAGATGACAGATATGATCAATGGTACTGGCTCCAAGAGCCTAGCCTTGGCTTCCAGCTCCAAGGAAGTTGCTCCTAACCCCCCACTTCGCGGTTTTTCATTCTCTGCTTTGATGTCCGTGACGGAGGAGCAGTTGGCGTCACTTGGGGATGATGAGCTTTGTCTGGTGTGTAGTCGCTTTCAGTGTGCAAATGACAGCCGGATGAGCAAGAAGAGGGGCAAGAAGCCTAAGTGCTTCGAGTGCGGAGAGGTCGGCCACTTCATCGCTGAGTGCCCGAAAAAGTAGAAGGACTACTACGAGAAGGGCAAGAGCCACTCTCATGACTCCAACAAGTATCGCTCTAGCAAGCATGACTATGGCAAGTGCGGCCACACCAAGCACCGCTCCGGCAAGATCAAGAACTTTAGGAAGGCTTTCAAGAGCTACCAAAAGGACAACCAGAAGCAGGACAAGGCCATCGTTGCTGAGCTTGGTCGTCTTTGCAGTGGATCATCATCCTCCTCCTCCTCCTCGTCTTCGTCAAGCTTAAGCAATGAGGAGATCATCACCAAGCGAGACAAGAGGAGAGAACAAGGTGGTCTAGCTGGCCTCTGCTTCATCTCCACCAAGTCCAAGCGCAAGCACAAGGTGAACCAGAGATCATTCTGCTCCATGGCGCTTGAGGACAAGGACGACAAGGGCAACGACAATGACTCCTCTGATGAAGAGGTAACTCCTGAGCAAGCTGAGATCCTTGATATGCAGGAGAGGAACAATCGTGAGTTGAGAGCCCAGGATAACTTGTTGGAGAAGGTAGCCAAGAAGCTGCAGAAGCAGAAAGCCAAGCTTGCTGATGCTTTGGCTGAGATTGAGAGGCTAAAAAGTGTGCAAGCCCAGCCTAGTGAGTTTGAGTGCCCTACCAGTGAGTCCCTCATGAGTGACCTTTGTGAGCAGAAGAGCAAGTATGCGCATCAGGCAGAGGAGATGGATAGGCTGAAGGTTGAGTTTGGCAAGCTCTAGTCTAAAATGGATGAGTCTACTTTGAGTGAGGTGGCTGAGTGTGAGTCTTGCCCCCACCTAGCTATTGACATAGCTGAACTAAAGGTGAAGTGTGAGGGGCAACTCAAGGAGTTGGAGGAGCTTAGGGCTAGACCCACGCTTTTGGGTGCATGCATGGTCTGTCCTAACTTGTGGAGTGAGCTTGACCAGGTGAGATCTGACCTTGAGGTGCTTTTAGCACCCCCTAATACGTTTGAGAACTATCTCACTTTGAGGCTGCAGTTGGTGGAGAAAGATGCCACCTTTAGGATGCTTGAGAAGTTTGCTCCTGTGATTCCCTCTCTTGACTGTCCCACTTGTGCTAACTAAACATTGATTCTAGAGGATCTGAGAGAGGAGAAGTTGATCCTTGAAGAGGACAACTATAGGTTGAGGGAGGTGCTGAGCTGGATGTATGCTAGGGAACGTCAGCTTAGGATGATCATAGAGGCCAACAAGCGTTGTGAGGGTGACACCAGTGGACTTGGGTTGGGAGAGTGTAGTACCTCAGGTGAGAAGAAGAGTGCCTCGATCAAGCCTAACACTGCCTCACCCGAGCCTGGCTCTAATGTTGATGGGTTTTACCATGAGCCTCCCAAGGCTGCCCCAAGGAAGTCATAATGGACACCCAAGCCACCACAAGCAAAGCTGGACAAGATAGTAGAAGAAGTGCTTAAGCCTTCAGGCAAGAAGGAAGTCCAGCAGCCAGCACAACCCAAGGCTTCACCACCTCACTAGAAGCCCAAGACCTAGCCCCGGCCTATGCCCAAGAGACGTGTCTACCACTGTGACTTTTGCCAGTGGAGTGGTCACTTGGAGGAGTTTTGCTTCAGGAGAAAGCGGGCTGAGAGGTAGGAGAGAGCCGGGGGGAACCATGATAAGTTCTACCGTGGTGGTTGTTGGCGGCTCTTAGCCTACTGGATTTTACTCCGCAAACGCACGGAGACCGCTATAGCCTTTCACCCGGGAGTATTCCAAGGTATCGTATTTATCCACAGGGAAGCATTGAGATAGAGATGTCAAACTATCATTCGTCCAGTTGTTACTACTCTTTCACGTCAACCGATAGCTAGGAACGATTGACACCAAGCACCATGGGATACAAGCCAAGCATTGTTGGCAAGAAAGTAGGTAAAGATAGGAGGACAACGAGGTGGGAGCTTGGATTCCTAATGAGGACGTTCTATACTATAGTGAGCCAATTAGACTAAGCAAGACCAACAAGTTGCTCTGACGGAGGTAATGACTTATCTAGTTGTCTGGGATACTTACTTTTGCCACCGAGCCTGCTAACCACTTCCGAGCACCAAAGTGCTGATAACCCAGATGAGAAAGGCGGGTGTCGCAGTAACTCAGCTATGCGGCTACAAGCGACCCGAACAATGGGGGTGGACTACACAGGGTACACTCCCGCTGTCACCAGGAGGACCTACCAAAGCCGGGTGCGCCTAATCTACATGCACACCGACTACCAAAAACTGCGTGGGGTTTAATCACTTGCGAAACCAAGGTGACCGCAATTGTAGACACCACGTCTATGCTTGCAAGCACTACATCTACTGGTATCCCAGATAGAAGCATACACAACCGTATAGTCAAGCGCTATAAAGAGTATACGAGGAATCTATAAGCATGACAAACTAAATATTCATTACCTGTCAGAGCAACTCTAACTATAGTCTAAAAGACATTACTATGCTAAGGCATGAATAATGCTGAAAGCAAGAGTAAAGTAAATGCTCACAAAAGTAAAGAAAGATAAGTATTGAATAGCTCAAGTCTTACAAGGAAGTAGAGATACAAGAAGACTCATACCAAACTCCTGCAGACGACTCCAGAATGACGGAGCCCTACCTCTAACTCGTACTTAAACACCACTTTCAGAGTAGAGGCACCTCCCATGGGGCACCTCCTAGAGGGACAAAAAGAGATTTCACATGGTGAATGGTACAAGTGAAGTGAGGGAGGTGCCTCTCTATTTATAGGTGGAGGAGGGGGGAATATTCCTAGTGCCTACAGGCAAGATTCCTCCTCCAACTGCTCTTTGGGCGCCACCTGTGCCCCTAACTGACTTGGATAGGTCGGTAATAGTGTTATGCACATGTAGGTGCAAAGAACCAGTCGGGAACCGGTCCCTAAGTCGGTGAACCGGCCGTTGGAGTGGATCTGAGTCAAAAACCGGTCAAAACAGGTGGTCAACCTCTCCAACCGGCCTCCAACGATCAAAACCAATGTCGCCAGCCACCTGTCCCGGCGGGCCGGCGGACCGCGCCTCCATGCCCGCGCGCCACCAGGGGCCGCCACGTGGCGGGCTCTCGTCGGCCAGCTCGGTTCGCCGCTGCCCACGCGCGGGCGAGCGTGCGTCGTTCCCCTGGCCGCCACGTGTCATTGCCTAATTGGCGCTTGCAGCTGGGGGACGGATTGTGATCCACGTCGCCCCTGCCCGACCAATGGGATGCTGCCACGTGTCGCTCTCCGGTGCCTTTCCGCCTGCACGCTGTACGGTAGTGTTAGCACTGCCCTATATTTTTGTATTTTCCATCTTTTCCGTACGAACTCCGAACGAGGCAAATAATATGTCCGTTCGAATCATCTCGGTGAGCTCTATGCAATGGTGTAGGTTTTGAGGGCATTTGAGACACTTTTTAGTGATGGAAGTTGGAACTCTTGTCTCAAGCCCCTTTTGTGTGCAATCTCTCCTTTGCTCCAAATGATATACTTTTACATGGAATTTGAGCATCCTCCCTATGATACATCGAAAACCACCAAAACTCATGGAATTCGTCAGTGTTAGATAAATAATGCATGGAACTTTATTTATACCCCATTTATTCACCGAGGAATTGACGGTCGAAATTGTGAAATAACGACCGTCAACACCCCCCTAAGCTTGAACTTTTGCTCATCCTCAAGCAAAGCTAAGACTTAGGCTCGGCAGATCAGGAGTTGCATCAATATCGTTGTCCTGCAAGTATTAAGTGCACAATCCAACACTCTATCTTTTTGAATGAACAAACTAGCATAAGTGTACCCCCAACCTTTTTATCCATACCTGTGGGGCTTCTAACGTTTCTTATGTTGTCTTTGGCGGTTGAGAGATGGAACAATCTCAGTAGAGTGTTACCGAACTCTTTCTCTTTTCTGGTTTCATGCTCGGAGGGTTTTGAAAATTTTGAAAAGAAAGAACCAAGTTCCTCGAATGGTACCCTCGATCACTCAATTGGTTGTAGATTCCTTACCTGGCCATAAGCCAAACTTTTTCCCTAGCAACTAAAAAGGCTGATGTGGAGCTCAAGGCAGGGATAAAGATGGCTTACCTTTGTTATGTATATTGCAAAGTCAAAGATTGGTCCTAGTGAAGTTTGTGATACTTCTCATCCCGATCAAAGGACAGTGGATTGGTTTTGTGGGTGGATATGGTCTATGGATTAAAACTCCTTATTTGATGAATCCCCTCTTGAAACTTTGTGGCATTTGAGTGCATGGAGCTATCATTCTTCTGTTCTCTCTCTTTTTTTCTTTTCTTTTGCTTCTTCTTTTTTTTCACTCCTTTTTTTCTCTCTTTTTTTTTTGATAGCTCCATGTCTCCTCTTGTAACATGAGAACATTGGGGATATTGTTGGAATATGACTAGAGGATTTATTTGAAAGACCATATTTGTGGATGGGTATATGGATGATGGATATGGTGGAGAAATGTCTGGTGCAGGTGGATGCTTGGATCCAGTGTAGATTTAAGCATAACCAGATGAAGAAAGGCTAGCAAATGGATGCGGATGTGAGGGATTTTGATCGGGACTTGAAGTGCCACTACTTCCTAAGAACTCAAAATTTGACAAAACTCAACATAACATAAGGTAGCATATGTAGAGGTTTTAACATGTAAGCATTTGGCTCTGGATAGGTATTTAAAACCACTGAGGAACTTTCTCATTTTAATTTTCAAAAATAAAACTCAGAGAATTCACCTTAGTAGTATCAAGATGGGTTACACTCAAACTTTGATTATATCACATCTCACAACAACTTAGACTTGGTTTTGAAGGCACTTGCTCCCACAAGGTTAAAGATTAAAGGTAGGATCACGACAATTGCCAATAAGTTCAATTTTTAGGAGAGTGCCAAGTTGTAGACAAAATACTTACAAAAAATTAGCAGAGCAACTATTCATCATTTACTTTAAGCATAGGTATAAACAAAGTTCTAGCATTATGGCTAGGAGTTAGTTTATTGATCCTAAAAAGAAATCTTTTTGTTGTTTTCAAATTATGCAAATTTTTATAGCTTTTCTTTTATTTGGGATAACAGAAAGTAAATGTTTTTGGTGTCATGGCATTTTTTTCAGGATTTAAGATATTCAATTCAGCACAGAGCATTCGGGGTACTCACCTGGTGATCTTCCCCTAAGCTTAGTTCTTGCACGTGATTGCCAAGAAACTGAGCTTCGATATTACCTGGCACTGCCTTCCCCAAGCTTGCTTGTTCCCTAGGTGACGACGATGCTGCTTGTGTTGCTCGCCAATGATAAGTCAGCTTCTCTCTGCTCTTGTTCCGTCATGCTGCCTTTTGGATCGTCTGTTCAGTGTTGCTCCCTTTTGGTGAATGTCTTCTGTATTGATGTTGGATCTCCCGCTCCAGCATCATGTGTGCATGTAGTATTGCATTCTTCCCAAGTGACATGATTGCGATCGCGGCCAGGTACTTTTCTAGAGGCTCTTCTGCTGCTGCTACTAACAAATCGCAAGTTGTTGAGGCTTGGGATCATGTTTCGTAGAGCCTTTGTCCCTCCCAGAAAGTACTCAAGCATGCTCTTCATTCCCAGACAGACTAAGTGGGAAAGATAGAGGCAGATGCTATTGTGGGGTCAACTCTAATATCCATCCTATCACTGTAGCACAAATCTTCTGTTTATAGACATATGTTGGAGTTGAGCCCTTGTTGCATCCGACGGGTAGAGCAGATCAATGCTGGAACTTTACTCAATTTAGTGTAGAGCATCTTCAATTTCTTCATGCACTCAACCATTGTTTGTAGGTTGAATATCGAGGTCCTTCCTCTCAGGGGTTGGGTCAGAGGATGGGTGCCTCTCGGCACATCCTCCCCCAAGTGTGATGAAACAACTTCTCGTTTTTTTTGTTGAGAGCACATCTTCGTCTGTGTATGACGAACTTCCGCTTTAATTTTCCTTTGTTTCCAGTGGAAGGCGTTGTCCAATCATGGCATAGAGAGACACCCAGGATGTCAGGAAATGGGTTTATGATAGCCTTTTCTTCTTTCTTCATGAACTCCAGAAACCTCCTTCTTCATCGAGCATGAAGCTAAAATCTCCATCTCAACTGAGAATGTACCTCTTGAGAGGTCCATCAGTTCTGGGCATCGCGGAGGATGTGATTCACAAAGAACGTTTTCCTCCTCTCCAAGGTTGGTCAACTGGAATGTTGGAGTAGCGGGTGTGAGTGCTGCTTCATAGGAGTGGTAATATAGGTTGTTTCTCATTGCCACAGATTGCTTGTCAAATGCCAGACAATTTTCTCCCCCAAGCTTGGTTTCTGCATTGAATGCTGATTCCAAACTTGCTCCCTATCATATTTTCCTTGGGTTGGTAATTGTCGTGCATGACATGTGCCACCAGTCGTTGCCTGCCTTGTGCCACACAACCATCGACTGCACGTCATGATTGTGGCAGAACCGCCCAGATTAACCCGGATTTAGTGCTTAATCACCAAATCCGGACTAACCTCGATAGTCCTTCAGGATGTAGGTATCCTGACTTGGCCTTCCCATCTGGATCGAGCTCATGTGTCGACTCTCGACGGAGTCCACAGATTACAATATCTTACATCTCATACATAGCTTAAAAGAAATAAATTATTACCACCCAACGGTTGATTTGTACAATCTTTTATTCAAAATGACTGTAGGGAGGGAAGCTTGCATCCTGCCCAATGATGCAGCTCACCCCAAAAGGAAGACCTGGGGAGCGATAGAAGAAAGCTCTCACTTGCAGCGAGTGTTCAGCACCTGAGAAAAACATAAGCAAAGAAGCCTGAGTACTAGTTACTCAGCAAGACTTACCCGACCACTGGGTATAAACCCGACTTTCTAGCCTATGGCCAGGGTGGTTAGGTCAACTCACACTGCAGTAGGCCTAACAGTAAATCCTTAGCTTTTAGAATTTAGTTACTTTTTAGTTATTACCTGTCCAGACTAAGTTATACCTGTTCTACTAGCAAACAAGAGCAAACACTTTGCGAAATCATTCTTTATCAACAAGATCAACTTTCTTACTACGATGTTGGTCGCGATCAGGCAGCTTACATCTGGCAAGCCACAGACGATTCGAATCGATTTTTCCACCTCTCGAGAGGGATACTCAGACACCCGTCATATGTGTGTACACTGACCCCACATATGACAACCCAACATCCAATGCCACCTAGCCGGAACCATCCTCACCGAACCCGGGTGTCAGTCCTTCGACACCCGCCCAACCTCCTCCTTCCAGTTGGTCTCGTCTAGTTCCGCGCTTAGGTACAACTGGATGAGAGGTTTACCGGAGCCCGTTAAGGACGGCACGTGAATGAGGCGCGTTCGGCCCAACCAGGCCACACATCGGACGGCCTTATACGACACAGGCAGGATCAGGGTCCATAGCAATAATCATAACATGCAAAGTACGAAAATGAAACTGATCCCGCCGCATGCCTGTCAAATTATTAACATCCTTCTCATTCTTAACCAATTAACTTTAGTAAAAGATTTCCATTCTAAGCCTATGCCATCTAAGCCATCTAATGCGTATAGGATTTTCATGCTGGATTCCGATTAACCAAGCTCTAGGGTTTCAATCAATTCCTAACTCTAATGCACAAGCATAACTCTAATTTAATTTAAGGACCCAAAGAAAAATAGGTAAATGCACCGGGGCTTGCCTTAGAAAAGGTCTCAGAGTCTTAAAATCGCTTCGGGGATTAGGGTAGTGGACACCTGACGGTCCAGGAGGCTCAGCTTCGGGGTGTCACATCGGAATGCCTTCGGAAGACTCTTCAACTAGAAAGATAAGAATCAACGTGCCTAACATGAATGACATGCAGGAGTTTGAAAGCATGAGGAGGATCAACCTGTTGAAAAAGTAAAGTGTACAATTTTCTAAAGAAAAAGGGTGGTCGGGGTTGAACATCTGGATCTTCAGGGCGTAACTGACTGTCCTAGGGCTCGAATGAATTTTCTATTATTTTTAAATATTTTTAAAAGCTTAAATGAATTTTTTAGAAATTTTTGAATAATTAATACGTGTTTTAGAATTAATTCTATATATTTTTTAAAAAAATCTAACTTTTTAAAATTATATATATACTTTAATTTAATTTATTTTTAGAAATACCAAATATTTATATGAATTAATAAATAAACCAATTAAATAATATAAATAGATTAAATTAAATCAAGATTAAATCACCAAATTGAATTAAGAAAAAAAATAAAACAGAAATCAAAAGGAATTTTGGCCCAACCCAAAAAAACAAAACAAATAAAAGTTCATTTCTTCCCCCTCCCTTTTCGGCTCGGCCCACGACCGAGCGGGCTGGCGGCCCACCGGGCGGACGGCCCAGCTGGGCTGGTGGCCCAATTGACCGGCCTCGCCCGGCTGGCTCGGCGCGGGGCGGCGCACGCAAGCAACGCGCCCGGCTCGCGCTACGCGGCGGCGTGCTCGCTCACCGGCGAGGCCTTGCCGGCGGGGTCTCGGCCGACGGCAACCCACCGCGGCGGCGCCTTCCTCCTTTCTCTACCCCCTTCCTCTTCCCCTCCCCTCCCTCTCATCTCTGTGCCGTGGCGGCCACATCGCGCGCACGCGCTAGAGCGTGGCGGCGAACGGCGCGCGCGGCGGCGCTAGGCCGGAACAGGGCCAGGGGACTCTCGCGCGAGGTGCGCAGGGCCGTCCCGCACCCCGTGCGCGCGATGGAGAGGCCACTAGGGCTTGCACGCGGGGAACCCAAGGGCGGCGCGGCCCTCGCGGCCGCGGCCACCATGGATGGGCGCTGAGCTCGATTGAGCTCGAGCCGACCCCAATCTTCGGCGAGGGTAGGGCGAAGGGGAAAAGGGTGGCGAGGGACGCGGGTTCTCACCCCTCGACGGCGAACGGAGGCGGCGGAGGCAGCAGTCGACGGGGAGGCATCACGGCGGGCGTGGAAGAGCGGCGCGAGGGCTGCGCGGGGGCGCAACGGTGGCGGCCAAGGCAGGGAGGCGGTGACGGCTCGGGACGGCGGCGGGGCGGAGCGGCTGCGACGGCGCGTAGCGAAGCGGGGTGTTGGGCAGGGGCGAGCGGAGTGGGGAGGACGGGAGCTCCCTGCTCCTTTCCCCCGCGGAGAAGAAGACGACGGGCGGTGGGGCCCGCCCGTTAGGTGCGCAGGGGGAGTGAGCACGCTGGCGCCCATGCGGGCCGCTACGCTGGCCTCCCCCGGCGGCTGGGCCGCCGCGTGGCCACGGGCCGCCACGCAGGCCGGGGATTCATCCCCCCGGTCTGCCATTTCTTTTTTTTATTTTTACCAATTTCATTTTTAACCCTAGATTTTGACCTTTTTTTGACAGGGGTCCAATTACAAAAGTGAAAGGGCTTAATTTAAACTACCCTTTCGTATTTTTGCCCCAGGAAAACTCAAAATTTTTGAAAAGGCCTCAAATTTGAATTAAATGTTTAAAAGAGAATTGTGAATGCATGCAATGCACTTAGATGGCCTTTAGATACGGAGTATCACAATGATGTCAACGTTCCTCATCTTGCGTGATAGTCATTGTGTTTGTATTTGTGGTGCTTAAGACGGAGCTCCCCCGCAATGAGAGACGTCTATGCCGGCCGCTTTTGGGATCGACACCACAACTCCATTGGGTACGCAGATTTCCCGTGGGGCAGTAGACCAGTGGTCTACTAGCTTGCAAATTCAAGCATGGATGATAGCATAATGTGATATGCCTTGTCATGTCACCCTAATATGGTGTGTTCTTGTAGTGCAGAAGTTATCCAAGATTTCTCCATTGCTCACTACCACCATGTACTTTGGTATACATATCACGATGCTTTCATTTCCCAAAAAAGGGGCTAGACAGCCCACAAGTGGTTGAGCATGAGAGTGCCAACTACAGGGCCTTTCTTCTCGATCGTGTGGGGATTGTATGCCTCCTGCAACAGGTTAGTGGACAACAAATACAAGGGTCCAAAATTTGCAAAGAATATTAATTGCTGGACCTGTTGTTCACAAAGTGCTAGCAAAAAAATGTTTCATGTCAAAACCTAGCACAAACCATGTTGCTAAACCATGACTTTCATTTCTTCAACTTTTGCTCAAATCCACGGTTTCAAAAAAAAAAAACGGGTGCATTTTTGGAATAACACTGGAAATTTTGGGATTTTGTGTCTCCATTGAAACTTGAGAGATCTAGCTAGCTCAAGGATCACGGTTCATGAACCAGCATGGAACATCACTACCAAAGATCACCCATAGCTCATCTACCAAACATTACATCTAATTTGATAGAAAGTGACTAATTCCAACCTATGCACCATGCTTAATTTAAAAATTAGCCCCTGGGCACGCGTTTGGATCTGGCCCAAGCTATGTTCCAATAAAATATCATGCAAGTTTTGGCATCTCATGACTTTGGATAGCAAGAAAAAAAAAGGTTGAAGAACCTCACATCATCAAGATTTACACAACGGATAGAGCATCATCGAAGAAAAAGGGATTTTTTTTGTTTAATATTTTTTTGGATTTTCAAATAAAATGAAAGAGCAACAACAAAAGGATGAATAACAGAATGTATTCTAACTCAGCGCGTCCCCGGCAACGGCGCCAGAAAAGCTTGTTGCTGGCTCTTAGCCTACCGGATTTTACTCCGCAAGCGCACGGAGACCGCTGTAGCCTTTCACCCGGGAGTATTCCAAGGTATCGTATTTATCCACAGGGAAGCATTGAGATAGAGATGTCAAACTATCATTCACCCAGTTGTTACTACTCTTTCACGTCAACCGATAGCTAGGAACGATTGACACCAAGCACCATGGGATACAAGCCAAGCACCGTTGGCCAGAAAGTAGGTAAAGATAGGAGGACAACGAGGTGGGAGCTCGGATTCCTAATGAGGACATTCTATACTATAGTGAGCCAATTAGACTAAGATAGACCAACATGTTGCTCTGACGGAGGTAATGACTTATCTAATTGTCTGGGATACTTACTTCACCACCGAACCTGCTAACCACTTCCGGGCACCAGAGTGCTGGTAACCTAGACGAGAAAGGCGGGTGTCATAGTAACTCAGCTATGCGGCTACAAGCGACCCGAACGACGGGGGTGGACTACATAGGGTACACTCCCGCTGTCACCAGGAGGACCTACCAAAGCCGGGTGCGCCTAATCTACATGCACACCGACTACCCAAAACTGCGTGGGGTTTAATCACTTGCGAAACCAAGGTGACCGCAATTGTAGACACCACATCTACGCTTGCAAGCACTACTTCTACTGGTATCCCAGATAGGAGCATACACAAACGTATAGTCAAGCGCTATAAAGAGTATACGAGGAATCTATAAGCATGACAAACTAAATATTCACTACCTGTCAGAGCAACTCTAACTATAGTCTAAAAGACATTACTATGCTAAGGCATGAATAATACCGAAAGCAAGAGTAAAGTAAATGCTCACAAAAGTAAAGAAAGATAAGTATTGAATAGCTCAAGTCTTACAAGGAAGTAGAGATACAAGAAGACTCATACGGAACTCCTGCAGACGACTCCGGACCGACGGAGCCCTACCTCTAACTCCTACCTAAACACTACTTTCAGAGTGGAGGCACCTCCCGTCGGGCACCACCTAGAGGGAGAAAGAGAGATTTCACATGGTGAATAGTACAAGTGAAGTGAGGGAGGTGCCTCTCTATTTATAGGTGGAGGAGGGGGGAATATTCCTAGTGCCTACATGCAAGATTCCTCCTCCAACTGCTCTTCGGGCACCACCTATCCCCCTAACCGACTTGGATAGGTCGGTAACAGTGTAGTGCACATGTAGGTGCAAAGAACCGGCCGAGAACCGGTCTTTAAGTCGGTGAACCGGCCGTTGGAGTGGATCTGAGTAAAAAACCGGTCAAAACAGGTGGTCAACCGCTCCAACCGGCCTCCAACGGTGAAAACCGACGTCGCCAGCCACTCCTAGGCCGCCACCTGTCCCGGCGGGCCGACGGACCGTGCCTCCACACCCGCGCGTCACCAGGGGCCGCCACGTGGTGGGCTCCCTTGGCTGGCTCGGTCCGCCTGATAGAGGCGGAGTGCCCAATCTTTCGGTGAGTGGGGATAATTTCGATTCGGTGGAAGTAGACCCTCACGATCCGACTACGACGAGCGAACCCGAAGCGCCAATGCCATCGCTGAACCAACTCCCTGTGGTTACCGACCTTGTTGATGCAAGATCAGCCTGATCACGAAGATCGTTTCCTGTCCGCAATCGAAGAACGAACAAGAACAAGACGCGAGCAATCTATTAATCACTCGAAGGTGGAGTTCTGAATTACAGAGGACAGCACGTATTTGTGCGTGTTCTGATGTAGCTAAAGCTAGATGTAAAACAAAACTCAAGTTCTAAAAGAAACAGGACTCGACTAATAAAGGGAAAGGGGGCGCGGCCAGCAAAGGGGCACCGCCCCTGGCATCCAGGGTGTGGGGGCACAGCCCTAGGCGCCCCATGTTGGGCCAGCCCTAGGCGCCCACACACAAAGGCCTTCTGTTGGACCAGCCTTCAGTCTTCTGGGCCTTCATTCTTCAGCATCATAACGAAGTTCAACTCTCTTGCACGGGCCCGAGTAATTGGCCCAGAATAAGGTGGCGTTGGAGAAGTTGCTGCTGGTGTAGATGTACTAGTGTCGTAGTTGATGTCCTCATCATCCTCCCCTTCTAGAACTGAAGTCGTCCTCGACGGCAACTCCTCGTCCTCGCCCACATATGGTGTCAAATCTGCAACATTAAAACTAGTGGAAACACCAAACTCCGCAGGCAGGTTAAGGATATAAGCATTATCATTAATCTTGGTTAGCACCTTAAAAGGACCAGCAGCACGAGGCATCAATTTAGAACGGCGCAAGGTAGGAAAACGATCCTTTCTCAAATGCAACCAAACCATATCACCAGGTTCAAAAGTAACATGTTTTCTACCTTTACTACCAGCAACCTGATATTTAGCATTAGCAGCAGCAATGTTTTGGTGTGTTTGTTCATGAAGGTCAATCATTTGTTCAACATGTGCAACAGCATCTATATGTGGAGCATCCGCAGCATCAAGCGAAAACAAATCAATAGGTGCCCGAGGAATGTTACCATAAACAATCTGAAAAGGGCACATCTTTGTAGAAGAATGTGTTGCACGATTATAAGCAAATTCAATATGAGGCAAGCAATCCTCCCAACGTCTCAAATTTTTATCTAAAACAGCCCTAAGCATTGTGGATAAAGTTCTATTTACCACCTCAGTTTGCCCATCAGTTTGAGGGTGACAAGTTGTGCTAAACAACAATTTAGTTCCTAATTTATTCCAAAGTGATCTCCAAAAATGACTGAGAAACTTAGCATCACGATCAGAGACTATTGTATTCGGAACACCATGCAAACGAATAATCTCTCGAAAGAACAATTCAGCAACACTGCTAGCATCATCAGTCTTATGGCATGGTATAAAATGAGCCATTTTGGAGAATCTATCAACAACCACAAAAATGCTATCCCTCCCCTTCTTAGTTCTAGGCAATCCCAAAACAAAGTCCATAGAGATATCAAGCCAAGGGGAAGTAGGGACAGGCAAAGGCATATACAAACCATGGCTGCTCAAACGGGACTTAGCTTTTTGACAAGTAGTGCAGCGTGCAACAAGGCGCTTGACATCACGGCGCATCCGAGGCCAAAAGAAGTGTGCAGCCAGCACCTCGTGCGTTTTGTAGACGCCGAAATGTCCCATGAGACCTCCGCCATGCGCTTCCTGTAACAACAATAGACGAACCGAGCTTGCTGGAATACACAGCTTGTTAGCGCGAAACAGGAATCCATCCTGCATGTGGAACTTGCCCCATGGTGCACCATGCATGCAATGTGTTAAAGCATCATGAAAATCAGCATCGTTGACATATTGATCCTTCACAGTTTGTAAGCCAAAAATTTTAAAATCCAACTGTGAAAGCATGGTATATCGACGAGACAAGGCATCAGCAATGACATTGTCCTTCCCATTTTTGTGTTTAATAATGTAAGGAAAAGACTCAATGTATTCTACCCAATTAGCATGACGACGGTTCAGATTGGTTTGGGTACGAATATGTTTCAAAGCCTCATGATCAGAATGAATTATAAACTCACGATGCCAAAGATAATGCTGCCATGTTTGCAAAGTGCGAACTAAAGCATACAACTCCTTATCATAAGTAGAATATCTCATGCTAGCACCGCTTAATTTCTCACTAAAATAAGCAACTGGCTTGCCCTCTTGTAACAAAACAGCACCTAGCCCAATACCGCTAGCATCACATTCAAGCTCAAACACTTTAGTAAAATCAGGCAATTGCAAGAGGGGAGCATTTGTTAACTTATCTTTCAAAGTGTTGAACGCAACCTCCTGCGATTCGTTCCATTCAAACGGCACACCTTTCTTTGTAAGCTCATGTAGAGGGGCTGCAATGGAGCTAAAATTAGGAACGAACCTGCGGTAGAAGCCTGCAAGTCCAAGAAAACTCCGAATATGTGTGACCGTCGTCGGTGTGGGCCATTCCCGAATGGCATCGATCTTGCTGCTGTCCACCTCAATGCCCTGTGGAGTAACAACATAGCCAAGAAACACGACACGTTGCGTGCAAAAGATGCATTTTTCTATGTTACCAAACAAGTGAGCAGCACGCAACGCATGAAAAACAGCACGCAAATGTTCTAAATGTGCTTGCATAGACTTGCTGTAAATCAAGATATCATCAAAATAGACAACAACGAACAAACCTATGAAAGGCCTTAGAACTTCATTCATTAAGCGCATAAAGGTACTGGGAGCATTAGTCAAACCAAACGGCATAACCAACCATTCATATAACCCAAATTTTGTTTTAAAAGCCGTTTTCCATTCGTCACCCAGTTTCATTCTAATCTGGTGGTAGCCACTACGCAAATCTATCTTAGTGAAAATAGTGGCACCACTAAGCTCATCTAGCATATCATCAAGGCGTGGTATAGGATAGCGATAACGAATGGTGATATTATTAATAGCACGACAGTCTACACACATACGCCATGAACCATCCTTCTTTGGAACAAGTAACACCGGAACTGAGCAAGGGCTAAGAGACTCACGAATGTACCCCTTGTCAAGCAATGCCTGCACCTGGCGTTGGATCTCCTTTGTCTCATCCGGATTTGTACGGTATGGGGCGCGGTTGGGAAGCTGTGCGCCGGGAATGAGATCAATCTGATGCTCAATGCCACGTAGTGGTGGAAGACCCGGTGGTAAGTCTTTGGGGAAAACATCAGCGTACTCCTACAAAATGTTAGCAACCGCAGGAGGAATATCCAAAGACGGTGCATCATCAAGTGTAACGAGCATACTAGAGCATACAAGGGCATAGCAGGGCAAAAGAGCATCGCGTGTAGCAAGTAAAACAGGAGCATTCAACTTGATTTCAGATGTAGAGGGCAATGGCGATGGTTCAAGTTGTTTAGCATGCCTAGCAGCTCGAGCAAGATCATCTTTAACAATTTGTTCGGGTGTCATGGGGTGTATAATTATTTTCTGACCCTTAAACATGAAAGAATAATGATTCGAACGACCATGATGCAAGCTATCAGTATCATATTGCCACGGTCTACCAAGTAACAAAGAACATGCTTCCATGGGAACAACATCACAATCGACAAAATCAGAATAAGCACCCATGGAAAAAGGGACACGCACCGACCGTGTTATTTTAATCTTGCCACCATCATTAAGCCACTGAATGTGATAAGGACTCGGATGCTTACGAGTGGGCAATGAAAGCTTCTCTACCAGCATGGTGCTCGCTAAGTTGTTGCAGCTGCCGCTGTCGATGATGATGCGAATCGACCGCTCCTGTACAACGCCCTTGGTGTGGAAAAGAGTGTGTCGCTGATTCTTCTCCGGTGGGGCGACCTGTGCACTAAGAACACGCTGCGCAACAAGACTTTCATACCTATCGGCGTCACCCGGATCAACATGAATCTCCTCATTAACTGCATGGTCAGTGGCAAGCATCGCATGTTGAGTATCTTCAGAATCACTAGCGGAAGAGTACTCACCATTGTCGCGTATGAGTAAGGTGCGCTTGCTGGGGCAGTCCCGAATCACGTGCCCGAATCCTTTGCAACGATGGCACTGAATATCCCGTGTACGTACCGTGGAAGGGGCAGCGCTTGTGGCTGGCGGCACGGCGGGTTTGGACGTTCTCTCGCGCAGTGTAGTGCTAGTGGTAGATGGAGCAGGAAGAGTAGGAGGTGTGCTGGATGTCGAGCTCCGTCCTGCAAAAGAGTTAGTGTATGTCTTGGATCGGCGTCCCTGCACTTCACGTTCAGCTTTGCAAGCATATTCAAATAATGTGGTCATATCATAATATTCCTTATAGTCAAGAATATTCTGAATTTCAGGGTTCAAGCCACCCCGAAAACGAGCCATAGCAGCTTCATTCTTTTCCTTCAAATCACAACGAAGCATACCCTTTTGTAGCTCCTGGTAATATTCCTCAACCGATTGGTGGCCTTGCTGAAAACGCTGCATTTTATTAAGCAAATCTCGTGCGTAATAGGAAGGCACAAATCTGTGTCGCATAGCAGCTTTTAATTGATCCCAAGTGATGGGGGTGACAGTGCCAGGTTTTAGTTTATATTCGCGCCACCAAATTAAAGCAAAATCAGTAAATTCAGAAATAGCAGCTTTAACTTGAGAAGCAGCAGGAATATCATGGCATGAAAATTTCTGTTCTACCTCTAATTCCCAATCAAGATATGCAGCAGGATCATATTTGCCATTGAAAGATGGAATTTTAAATTTAATCTTAGCAAATGAGTCATTAGGGCGACGTACACGGCGGGCACGAGGGCGGCGATCTCCATCTTCCTGCTCCGTGTCACCGCCGTAGTCGTTCTGCAACTCCGTGAGCGTCGCGGTCAACGTCTCGAGTCGTGTCACGATGGCCTTGAGCGTGGTCGTCGTTGCCGTCTGAGCGAGGTCTAGTTGGTCGAATCGCTCGTTGGATGCAGCGATTGTCGAATCAAACCGTTCATGCATCGTCTGTATGTCTGCTGCAAGTCCATCAACCTGTGCCCGCATGTCCCGCAGCTCTGCATCCTTTATGTCGTCGTCTCCTGGCATAGTTAGTGCAAATGCAAAAAGAAAACTGACAACAAAAACAGGGATGTATGGCTCACAAGGCGCTCACACTAGTGCTGTTATCAAATCCTTATCCGTTCTTACCAAGCACACAGGGGTGAGCTGCAACCAACAGGTAGAACCGGCGAAAGATTGGAAGAGCGATTGCCTGGTGAAACAAAAACTGCTCACCGTAGAAAATATGTGGAGTTCTAGGTAGGCTGCACTCAATTCAATGGTTAGCACAATCAAACAATAATGCAATGTTGAATTATAGTGCTAAACACGTAACCAAAAGCTGCTGGAAACAAGGTGCAAAAGTGGATGGAAAGAGGTGGAGATGGACGACAAAAGTGAGAAATAAGAACAAGGATCAAGGCAAAGAGGAAGGTGTCAAGGGTACCACACTGTATATCAAAAACACCAATTGAATGGCTTCCTGAATGTCTCTGTTTTTTTTTTTGCACTCTTTTTTTTTTGTCACTTATTTTTTTTTTCGAACTCAGAGACACACCAGGAAGAACCACACAAAATTGCACCTTGAACAGAGGTCAGATGTGGTCTACAGAAAAAAGACAAAAACTGCAAAACCCTTGATCAATTTTTTTCTTTATTTTCCCGAATTTTTTTGGCAATTTTGGACGGCGCAAACAGGCCGGTTTGGGTATGCTTAGTTTTGAGTCACCAAGCTACCGTTTTTTTTTCGGATTTTTTCGATAAACGAGCGAAAAGTTATGCCCGTTTCAGTGAAACACAAGGCGACGGGGGGGGGGGGAGGCAAAAGGGGCAAACAGGAAGGGTGATCCCGAAAACGATGGGGGGCGGCAAAACAGGAAAGTGATCGTGAAAACGATGGGGGAAAGACAGGAAGGGTAAAAAAACAGGAACGATGAGGAACGCGTGGTGGATTGGCGAGGGGTGGCGGCACGCGCTAGGGTTTATGGCGGCGGCGCGCGCTAGGGTTTGTGGCGATATGCAGCAAGGTAACCAGCAACAATTGAACGCAAAAGCACACAAATTCAACAATGCAAATTATTGAAAGAAAGTGCAAAGGCTAAAAGGTTGCTGGGACAAGGAACATATATGTTTGTTGTGGTTTTGTGGACTGTAGGAAATTAAAAACACTCGATAAACTCACCGATCAACCTGGAAATCTGATACCACTTGATAGAGGCGGAGTGCCCAATCTTTCGGTGAGTGGGGATAATTTCGATTCGGTGGAAGTAGACCCTCACGATCCGACTACGACGAGCGAACCCGAAGCACCAATGCAATCGCTGAACCAACTCCCTGTGGTTACCGACCTTGTTGATGCAAGATCAGCCTGATCACGAAGATCGTTTCCTGTCCGCAATCGAAGAACGAACAAGAACAAGACGCGAGCAATCTATTAATCACTCGAAGGTGGAGTTCTGAATTACAGAGGACAGCACGTATTTGTGCGTGTTCTGATGTAGCTAAAGCTAGATGTAAAACAAAACTCAAGTTCTAAAAGAAACAGGACTCGACTAATAAAGGGAAAGGGGGCGCGGCCAGCAAAGGGGCACCGCCCCTGGCATCCAGGGTGTGGGGGCACAGCCCTAGGCGCCCCATGTTGGGCCAGCCCTAGGCGCCCACACACAAAGGCCTTCTGTTGGACCAGCCTTCAGTCTTCTGGGCCTTCATTCTTCAGCATCATAACGAAGTTCAACTCTCTTGCACGGGCCCGAGTAATTGGCCCAGAATAAGGTGGCGTTGGAGAAGTTGCTGCTGGTGTAGATGTACTAGTGTCGTAGTTGATGTCCTCATCACCGCCGCTGCCCACGTGCGGGCGAGCGCACATCGCTCCCCGGCCGCCACGTGTCGCCGCCTGATTGGCGCGGGTGGCTGGGGGGCGGATTGTGATCCGCGCCGCCCCTGCCCGACCAATGGGATGCCGCCACGTGTCGCTCTCCGGTGCCTTCCCGCCTGCGCGCTGTACGGTAGGGTGGTGCTGACGTCATCACTGCCCTATATTTTTGTATTTTCCATATCTTTTCCGTACGAACTCCAAACGAGGCAAATAATATGTCTGTTGGAATCGTCTCGACGAGCTCGACGCAATGGTGTAGGTTTTGAGGGCATTTGAGACACTTTTTAGTGATGGAATTTGGAACTCGTGTCTCAAGCCCCTTTTGTGTGCAATCTCTCCTTTGCTCCAAATGATATACCTTTACATGGAATTTGAGCATCCTCCCTGTGATACATCAAAAACCACCAAAAATCGTGGAATTCGTCAGTGTTAGATAAATAATGCATGGAATTTTATTTATACCCCATTTATTCACCGATGAATTGACGGTCGAAATGGTGAAATAACGACCGTCAACAGTGGTAGGCAGGATCCTCCCCATCGCGGTGAGATGAGACACCGCTTTGTTGGTGGTGAGGGAGGAGGTGACTTTTAGGCCCGTGCTCCAGGTGGTGAGAGACGCTTTGCTAGCCGAGCACCTATTCGTTTTCAGCGTGGCTATGGACCTCGTGATCGAGGTTTTGGTAGAGGGCTTGTGACCTCATGGTTTGGATGTTGTGGATACCCAGATCGTCGTGATGCTTACTTTGACTGTGCTTTTCCCACCTTTGAGCAGATGGCTCGGCATTGGTTCAGCAGTTTCTCTAACCCCAGTGCTGGACCATTTGCTCACTCTCACTTTCCTTGATTTTGCAGGATCAAGGCCTAGAGGACATATGGATCGCGGACTCCGTTTGCTCTAGGCACATGACAGGGCACCACAAATGGTTCTCCAGCCTCAACCCCGTGAGCACCAAGGAGTACATCACATTTGGGGATAATGGTCAAGGTAAAGTGTTGGGTGTTGGCTCTGTTGCGCTTTCTGGCAATCTTTCCCCCAGAGAAATTGCTTTGGTGAGGAATTTGGGGTTTAATTTTGTTTCTGTCTCGCAACTTCTCAAGGAAGGTTTTGAGGTTCGCTTTAAGGTGGGTTCTTCTCGTGTGCTTGAGGCTAAGGATAACATTGTTTGTCGAATTTTGCCCATTGGGTAGGTTTTTAAGGTTGACCTTGCATCTGTTTCTGGCCCTCCTCTGTGTTTGGTAGCTGGTCATTTTGCTGATATTTGGAAGTGGCATAGGAGGCTAGGCTATTTGAGTTTTGATCTGCTTGCCACGTTGAGCTCAATGGGTCTAATTTGAGGATTGCCCAATTTGAAAGCAGAAAAGGACTTAGTGTGCCACCTGTGTCGTCAAGGCAAGATGGTTGCTGCTTCTCATGCACCCGTCAAACAGGTGAGGACTTCTTATGTCAGGCCCGGTTTTCAATGAACCAAAACCGTGCATACTATACATGCGCCAGGAACAAGTCTCACATGTATAGGACAAATTGTCATCACAGGACATGTCATAATATAACGTTTAACGATTACATCATAAGTATTATTACCATAATAGACACTCGTCTTTAACATAGAGTACATAAAAGCGGAAGCGTAAACGGAAAGCAACTAGAGCCGCCACAGGGACGTCCACTGGAAGAGCGAAGAGCCTAGACTTCTTGATAATCCTCCGTATCTCCATTGACTGAGCAGCGGTTGGATTTGTCCCCCCAACAAGGAGTAAACGGAAAAGAACAAGCGTGAGCACACAACTCGTACTCAACAAGTATAACAGAACCATGAGGCTCTAAGGTTAGCTGACTCCACTACATTGCTTTTAATTGGTCAAATTTTATTGAAGCTATTTACTAAAGTGAGTAGAGAAACTTTTATCTCAAAGATATTGCATAGAAGAAATTAAGCATCATGGTTAACCAGGATTTTACCAAAAACCATCCATAACCCAACTAATCACATAAAGGATCTGGGCCGCTCATAACCGTGAGCACGGCTGATGCATCAGTTTTACACTCTCGAGAGGTTGCACATCTTTACCCACAAGTCGTGAGCTACGCTAGTGGTTCATCACATACCTTAGATGAGATGACTAGCAAGCCACACTACGAAGCCTTTACAAAGATTATGTTAGTAAGGTGTAACCGCTAAGGTTTCAGGTTATGCAACGGTGGAGCAAGCCTCAAGGGGAGAAGAACACATCACACTCAACCCAAGCAGCGCGAGGGCCACAGAAGCACACCTCCCCTCTTGCCCCGCAGGTAAGTTACTCCCAAACTAAAACAATCTAATTAATCAGCTAAGACCGTCCCATACCAGTCTTATGGTAGTGCTGTTGTCCCAGGTTGTCGCTTTGCGAACCGGTCCTTATGGAAAGTGGCTATGAGCAAAACCACTAAGCACAAAGCTCATGCCCCCTAGACCAAGTTGCTAAAAAAACAAATTTTAAATGAGACATGCACCACTCAAGCACACGGCACAGAGGGTCACGCTCAAACAATTAATTGCATAGATCCATTAATCAACATTAATTAAAAACATAGCATAGGTGTATGTTGGCGCAGCACCTAGCAAAAACTTAACCACATGCAACCCAAAAGGTTCACATTGAGATCAAAGTGGCTAATGTATCGTCCTTATAGGCATATAAGATCGACACATGCATATGCAATGAATTAAAGGTGATAGGTGTTGCTCATGTTATACTTGCCTTCCTCAAGGTGCTCTTGCTGCTGCTCACAAATGTCAAAAGGTGGCTCCTCGTTCACCTCAGACAGATCAACGTCTACTTACGTCCAATCGTCACACAAGCATCCATATACGAGCATACATGCAAACAATGGACAAAAGATAAGAAATAGTACACCAATACATCCAAACAGAACACAAAACTGGTTTAGAATTGTTCTACATATTACCACGGTCACGTGAGCGAAATAATCGCCCAAAACGGAGTTAAAACGGAAAAGTTATGGCCAAAACAAGGTTCTAGGGACCCCTTGATGAAGAAAACTCAAAATCTGTGCTGTTTTGGAAAAACCAGGGACCAATTCTGTAATTTCAGGAAAGATCCGAGGTCTAAAGCACAAAAACACAGCCTCTGGACTGCGGGTTCTATTTTTCAATAGCGCAGGGGCTAAAGCATTAAAAACTGGGCCGATCTGTAATTATTTTTGAACTGGCGTCGACCGCGGGTTGATTTAGAAAAAACCGAGGGTCTCTTTAACAAAAAGGCGGCGACGACCGCGGTTGACCGGTCACCATCTGGTCCGGACGGTCGGATCTAGATCTAACGGCCGAGGTGAGATCGGATCACGTTATAATCTCGTGCATCCGTTCTGGATCGGACGGCTGAGGTTGGAAGGCGAGGTTTCGCCGGCGGCGACCATCGGGGACGGCGGCGCATCGCCGGAGCTCGCGATGCCCGATGTTCCGAGGCGAGATTCGGGACCGGACCTAGCTAGAAAGCAAGACGGGACCACGGCGAAGCTCACCGTGGGGTTGTCGACGACCGGGAGCTGCCGGAGGATGGTCGGCGACGAGCGGAGGCGGCGGAGCGGCTCGGGGCTTCGCGGAGAGCTCGGTCGGAGCGTCCACGGGCGTCGAGAGCTAGTGGAACAGGGTCGCGAGGCCCTGCAGAGCACGGCGGAGGGGTTAGGGCGGCGGGAGCGCGACCACAGAGGGCGAATTGCACCTCGCCGGCGTTACTCACCTCGGACGGTGGCGGCGGAATTGAGCGGCTCGTGACGGCTAGGGCTCGATTGCGGCTGCTGGCGAGGTTGAGGGGGAAAGGGCGAAGCCCGGCGTGCTATTTATAGGATCGGAGCGGCTCGAAAGGGGGCGGCGCAGTAAGGAAGGCGGCGGCCGGAGTTTCCTTCGGCGCGCACTCTCGGGAAGGAAGGGAATCCTTCGATTCCTTTGGGGACTCGGTGCGCAGGAGAGCGGGAAACACGGGAAAGGCGGTGGGGGAAGCTCTCCTCCTCGGAGTCGGCCGGCGTAGAGAAGGAAAGGCGGCGGCCGAAAAAGGAAAACGCCGTCGCCGAAAAAGGAAAGTCAGGAGGTTGGGGATGACAGGTGGGTCCCGCCTGTCAGCGGCTCGACGGGCGCGGGTCCGCCTGTCAGCGGCGCGAGGGAGAGAGGCGGCGCGCGCGGCTGGCCGGCTGGGCCGCCTCGCCTGGGCCGGCTCGGGTGAGGGCGCGGGGTGGGCCGGCTCGGCCGAGGTGGGCCGGCTCAGGGAGGTGGGCTGATTTCTCTTTTTCTTTTTCCTGCATTTTCCCTCTCTTTTCTATTTCTCTCTTTTCTTTTAAACTCAAAAGCAAACTATGAATTCAAATAAATTTGAATTGAAACCTTATGCCACTCATCAAATAAAAATATGCTCCAGCATGAATGCACAAACATGTTGACCTTAGGATATATTGCAATATTTAGTTCAAAAGATAATGAAAAAAATGCATACTGGGCACAATAAATCCTAGAAAATAAATAAAGCATATTGAATTTATTATAAACTGCTGGAAATTAAATTTAGGGTGTTACAGACCTACCCCCCTTGCAAGGAATCTCGCCCCGAGATTCACATAGGCTGGTTAGCAAAGAGATCAGGGTATGCTGCCCTCAACTCATCCTCCCTTTCCCAAGTAGCTTCCTCTTCTGTGTGGTATTTCCATTGCACTCGGCACATCTTGATCCTCTTATTCCGGGTCACCCTCTCAGATGTTTCCAGAATCTTTATAGGGTGCTCAGTGTAGGTCAAGTCCTCTTGCACTTCCAACCCTTCTAAAGGCGCCTGCTCCTCTGGTATTCTCAAGCACCTCTTCAGCTGCGAGACATGGAATACATCGTGCACACCTGAAAGACTAGAAGGTAACTCTAAGCGATAAGCCACTTCTCCTCTCTTTTCTAGTACCTTGAATGGTCCAACATATCTGGGTGCTAGTTTTCCCTTCATGTTGAATCTGCGTACCCCCCGCATAGGTGACACCTTCAGATACACAAAGTCATCTTCCTTGAACGTGAGATCTCTCCGTCTGACATCTGCGTAGCTTTTCTGCCTAGACTGAGCAATCCTCAAGTTCTCTCGAACTATCCGTACTTGTTCCTCCGCATCCTTGATAATGTCCGGTCCAAACACTTGCTTCTCTCCTTTCTGATCCCAGAGCAAAGGAGTCCTACACCTTCTACCATACAAAGCTTCAAATGGTGATTTCTTGATACTGACCTGATAGCTGTTGTTGTAGGAGAACTCGGCATAAGGTAAGCACTTGTCCCAACTTGTGCCATATTGGATGACACATGCTCGCAACATATCTTCCAGTATTTGATTGGTCCTTTCTGTCTGACCGTCTGTCTGTGGATGGTAAGCTGTGCTGAAACGAAGCTTGGTATCCAGTGAATCATGCAATTGCTCCCAAAAGCGAGAAGTGAACTGTGATCCCCTATCGGATATAATCCTCTTAGGAACCCCATGGAAACACACAATCCTAGAGATGTATAGTTCTGCCAACCTTGCCCCGGAGTAGGTAGTATTCACAGGTATGAAGTGGGCGACCTTGGTCAGACGATCCACTACTACCCATATGGAGTTGTAGCCTTTCTGGGTGCGAGGTAACCCAACAATAAAGTCCATGCTGATTTCCTCCCACTTCCATTCTGGAATTTTCAACGGTTGCAATAGTCCTGCTGGCCTCTGATGTTCTGCCTTGACCCTCTGACAAGTGTCACAAATTGCCACATACTCTGCTACGGCACGTTTCATTCCATACCACCAGAATCTCTCCTTGAGGTCATAATACATCTTAGTACTCCCGGGATGGATAGAGTAAGCTGTATCATGGGCCTCTCTCAGGATCAACTTCTTGATTCTGTCCACATCTGGCACACAAATCCGGTTCTTGTACCATACTGTACCTTGCTCATCTTCCCTGAAGTTGGGCGCTTTGCCTATCTGAATCTGTTCGCGTATCTCCTGGATCTTCTCGTCCTGGGCTTGATGTCTTCGAATTTCTTGTTCCAGAGTTGGTTCGGCTTCAAAGGTAGCTGCAGTATGATGCACAAAACCCAAACTCAAACTTTCGAACTCCTCACACAACTCACGTGGCATCTGGAATGCTATGGCCATGTTGACGTAGCTTCTTCTGCTCAAAGCATCAGCCACCACGTTGGCTTTCCCTGGATGATAATGTATCTCCAAGTCGTAGTCCTTGATCAGTTCTAACCATCTGCGCTGCCTCATGTTCAGCTCATTCTGAGTGAAGATATACTTAAGACTCTTGTGATCCGTGTATATCTCACATCTTTGCCCAAAGAGATAGTGACGCCATATCTTAAGTGCATGGACAACTGCTGCTAACTCCAAGTCATGTGTAGGATAATTTACCTCATGCTTGCGTAGCTGTCGGGAGGCATAGGCAATCACCTTTCCTTCCTGCATCAGCACACAACCCAAACCGTCGCCTGAAGCATCACAATATACTGTGAACCTTTTCTGCAGATCTGGCAATGTCAGCACAGGTGCGGTGGTCAGCTTCTTCTTCAACTCTTCAAAAGCTGCTTGCCTCTCCTTGTTCCAGATGAACTCAGCATCCTTCTCAAGCAACGTGGTCATCGGCTTCGCAATCTTCGAGAAATTCTCTATGAATCTCCGGTAATATCCTGCTAAGCCCAAAAATCCACGTACTTCCTTGACAGTCTGTGGCACCTTCCAATCCAACACTGATATGACCTTGCCAGGGTCCACTGAGATCCCCCCCTTAGAGATGATATGACCAAGGAATGGTACCTCGTCAATCCAGAACTCACACTTGCTCAACTTTGCATATAGCATGTGATCCCTCAATCTCTGCAGAACTAGCCTCAAGTGCTCCTCATGTTCCTCCTCGGTTTTGGAGTAGATCAGGATATCATCAATGAATACCACCACGAACTTGTCCAAATAATCCATGAACACCTTATTCATTAAACTCATGAAGAAAGCAGGGGCATTAGTCAGACCAAAAGACACCACAGTATACTCATAGAGACCATACTTTGTGATGAAAGCAGTCTTAGGAATATCTGAGGGACGGATCTTCAACTGGTGGTAGCCAGATCTCAGGTCTATTTTGGAGAATATACAGGCACCTTGCAACTGATCAAACAAATCATCAATGCGTGGCAGAGGATACTTGTTCTTAATAGTCACCTCGTTCAATGCACGATAATCCACACACATCCGTCGAGCAGGCCCTTCCTTCTTATCAACAAACAGAACAGGAAAAGCCCACGGAGAGGTACTATGGCGAATAAATCCCTTTGCTAGCAGCTCATCTATGTTTTGTTTAACTTCCTCATGTTCTGGGGGTGCCATTCTATATGGCCTTTTAGATATAGGAGCAGTACCAGGTAAAAGATCTATAGAAAACTCAATGTCTCGGTCAGGCGGCATACCTGGTAACTCTTCCGGAAAGACATCAGGATATTCACACACTACTCGAATGCCATCTGTAGGTTGGACCTCCATCCGATGCAGATAACCGGAGGGTTTGGATGCGCCGACTCTTACTTCCTGGCCATCTGGCGTTGTCATATGAACAGTCCTCTTGGCACAGTCAATTCTGACTCCCCATTTGGTCAATGTTTCCATTCCCAGGATGACGTCGATGCCCATCGGTTCTATGACTAACAGACTAGTATGAAACTCTAACCCCCTTATGTTAATCCTGACTCTGGTACAGATCACATTGGTTCTTATTTCCCCTCCAGGTGAAGTAATTATCATATCCTTTTTCAACATGCTAACGGGTATTTTATGTTGTTCAGCAAAGGATTTGGTAATAAAGGAGTGGGTGGCACCAGTATCAAATAGTACGGTAGCAGGATGAGAGTTGACCAAGAACGTACCGATCATGACGTTTGGGGCCTCAGCTGCAGTTTCTGCCGTCACATGGTTCACCTTTCCTTGCCACGGCGCCTTGGCGTTCCCATTGTTGCGCCCCTGAGCTTGCGGCTGCTGGACCGGTCCTGGTCTCTGCGGGTTGGGGGCTGTCTTCTGAGGGCAGACATTGGCATAGTGCCCCGGGTCACCGCACTTGTAGCAACTTCTGCCAATGACAGGAGCCTGAGCTGGTGCAGGGGGGTTAGGCTGCCCCTGACGCTGAGCTTGATATGCAGGGCGAGGAGGCTGATTCTGGTAGCATTGCCCCTGGGCCGTCTGCTGCCCCTGGTGGTTCTGCGGGTATCCTGGCCGCGGTGGCTGCTGCTGTTGTTGGTAGCGGGGGCGGGTGTTGCTCTCGGACGGTGCAGGTATGAGCTTCCTCTTCCTTTCCTCCATCTCCCGATGTTTGCGTTCTGTAAGGAGCGCACGATCTACCAGGTGATTGAAGCTGGGGAAGGTGAAGTTCATGAGGTGGAACTGCAGGGTGTCATTGAGCCCTTCCATGAAGTGCTCCTGTTTATCGCCATCCTCAGCGACCTCTGCTGTGGCGTACCTTGCAAGCTGCAGGAACTTGTCACGATACTCAGTGACGGACATGCTCCCTTGCTTGAGCGAGAGGAACTCCTTCTTCTTCATCTTCATGGTCCCAGCCGGTACGTGGTGACTCCTGAAGTTCTCTCTAAACTGAGCCCAGGTGAAGGCATCGCGATCCTGCTGGCGGTATGACTCCCACCAATCCAAAGCAGCACCACGAAGTTGTCCTGCAGCATACAGGACTCTCTCCCGGTCATCGCACTGGGCGATCTCCAGCTGTCTCTCCACAGCACGAAGCCAGTCATCAGCCTATAGTGGATCTGCAGCGTGGGAGAAGGTTGGGGGATGCCCCTTCATGAAATCCCCACGCCTATCCCTAGGCGGAGGAGGTGGTGGTGGCGCCTGCACCTGAGCTTGTTGTAGGGCCAAGATGGCATTGTTCACTGTGGCCATCATCTGCGTTTGCATGGCAAAGAACTGCTCGGCCGTCAGTGGTGGTGGATTGGGCAATGGGTGGTCGGGATGGTCGTGGCCCTGGTTACTTCCTTGGGCGCCCCTAGCACCACGTCCTCTAGTTCCAACCATCTGTGGGCAACAAAAGAAAGTTCATAAGGATGTATATCCCTCTCACAAGGTGAAGTAGACTTTGAGGCTGCAGGTTGGTCATTAGTCCATGATGAACGAGCGTCAGCTAGATGAGGTAGAGAGGAGTAAAAGAGTAGTTGTTCATCCCGACTGACTATTTTTATTAAACTCAACTCAAACTGGTTTGACTATGGACAATCCCCATAGTTGGACATGATCAAGCAACCAAAATGCCAACTCAAACATAGTTCACAAGCACAACCAACCAAACACTGAACTAGACTCAAGCGTTTATAGACCAACTCGACTCAAACGTACTAGCGATGTGAAGCAAAGATAAGGGTAATCCTAATCCTCATGGAAAAGAATCCTAGTGGCACCATTTAGTTCCCCCTTGCGGGTCCTCTTGCGGGATTTGCACTGGGACGGAGTCACGTCTGGCACTCGAGGCTTTGGTCCTTGGAGGCCGGCAAGTGTAGCTTCAAGTTCTGCCACCCTCTTGGTCTTGCGGTGAAGCTCGTCCAACACGATGTCGTGGGCGGAGTTGAGGGCCGCGATGTACCGTGCCATCTTCCTTACCCTCTGGTCATCCTCCAACACCATCGAAGCGATCTCGTGCCCAGCTTGGCCTTCTATGCGGCGAGGGAAGTAGCGAAAACAGGTCTGGCTCAACGGGGTACGGTAGTTGTAGCAGATGGTTCCCAGAGCTTGGCGTGCAGCATCTTCAATGGCAGCTTCCATCGTCTCATGGATCGTCACGCTGCAGTAATCACCCACAATGGTCTTCCCTCCGTGGATGAGGTTGTAGCGTTCGATCAACGCATTGGCCACCCATCTGTCAGGTAGAATCGGGTGCGTACTCTGAGTGGCGAAGTAGGAGGTGGTGAAGTTGTCGAGGCCGATTTCCTGGAGGCACTCCCGAAGCAGTCCGGGAAAGTTGAGATCGTTGCCTGGGTGGGTATGGTCGATGTTGACCCAGGTGGCGATCACCCTCTCTCTTTTGACAGCAGGTCCTTGATTATCCTCTATCTGAACGGCAATGTGATGTGACCACTCAGGTGCTTCTACCTCTGGTTCAGGGGCTGGATTCTCCTTTGGATCCTCTTCTGTGTTCTCAGTGGAAGAGCTGGCTTCACTGGGGTCTTCAGAGTCATCTCCCACTATGATGGGATCCTGCAGAGGCGGGGGTGGCACTAGATCTTCTGGTTCTGGGTTCCGTGGTGCCAAGGGAACATGGTAGCCTTGCGGGGGTGCACCGGTTTGCTTGCGGGCGGTCAGTCTGGTACGGGCCATCTACAAGGAAAACGACCAAGATTGGGTTAAGATCGGTTCTAAAAAAGGAGTTAAGAGAATTGAAAATAATGTAGGAACATAGGGTTGTAGTATAAACTTAAAGAAAAGAAAACTTTTAAAAACAGGAGGAAGAGAAGGAGGAAATCCTTAAATTTCGACCCGTACTAACTAGGCTTCCGTCCTACAGTCGACACGGCTCTGATACCAATCTGTCAGGCCCGGTTTTCAATGAACCAAAACCGTGCATACTATACATGCGCCAGGAACGAGTCTCACATGTATAGGACAAATTGTCATCACAGGACATGTCATAATATAACGTTTAACGATTACATCATAAGTATTATTACCATAATAGACACTCGTCTTTAACATAGAGTACATAAAAGTGAAAGCGTAAACGGAAAGCAACTAGAGCCGCCACAGGGACGTCCACTGGAAGAGCGAAGAGCCTAGACTTCTTGATAATCCTCCGTATCTCCATTGACTGAGCAGCGGTTGGATTTGTCCCCCCAACAAGGAGTAAACGGAAAAGAACAAGCGTGAGCACACAACTCGTACTCAACAAGTATAACAGAACCATGAGGCTCTAAGGTTAGCTGACTCCACTGCATTGCTTTTAATTGGTCAAATTTTATTGAAGCTATTTACTAAAGTGAGTAGAGAAAGTTTTATCTCAAAGATATTGCATAGAAGAAATTAAGCATCATGGTTAACCAGGATTTTACCAAAAACCATCCATAACCCAACTAATCACATAAAGGATCTGGGCCGCTCATAACCGTGAGCACGGCTGATGCATCAGTTTTACACTCTCGAGAGGTTGCACATCTTTACCCACAAGTCGTGAGCTACGCTAGTGGTTCATCACATACCTTAGATGAGATGACTAGCAAGCCACACTACGAAGCCTTTACAAAGATTATGTTAGTAAGGTGTAACCGCTAAGGTTTCAGGTTATGCAACGGTGGAGCAAGCCTCAAGGGGAGAAGAACACATCACACTCAACCCAAGCAGCGCGAGGGCCACAGAAGCACACCTCCCCTCTTGCCCCGCAGGTATGTTACTCCCAAACTAAAACAATCTAATTAATCAGCTAAGACCGTCCCATACCAGTCTTATGGTAGTGCTGTTGTCCCAGGTTGTCGCTTTGCGAACCGGTCCTTATGGAAAGTGGCTATGAGCAAAACCACTAAGCACAAAGCTCATGCCCCCTAGACCAAGTTGCGAAAAAAAACAAATTTTAAATGAGACATGCACCACTCAAGCACACGGCACAGAGGGTCACGCTCAAACAATTAATTGCATAGATCCATTAATCAACATTAATTAAAAACATAGCATAGGTGTATGTTGGCGCAGCACCTAGCAAAAACTTAACCACATGCAACCCAAAAGGTTCACATTGAGATCAAAGTGGCTAATGTATCGTCCTTATAGGCATACAAGATCGACACATGCATATGCAATGAATTAAAGGTGATAGGTGTTGCTCATGTTATACTTGCCTTCCTCAAGGTGCTCTTGCTGCTGCTCACAAATGTCAAAAGGTGGCTCCTCGTTCACCTCAGACAGATCAACGTCTACTTACGTCCAATCGTCACACAAGCATCCATATACGAGCATACATGCAAACAATGGACAAAAGATAAGAAATAGTACACCAATACATCCAAACAGAACACAAAACTGGTTTAGAATTGTTCTACATATTACCACGGTCACGTGAGCGAAAGAATCGCCCAAAACGGAGTTAAAACGGAAAAGTTATGGCCAAAACAAGGTTCTAGGGACCCCTTGATGAAGAAAACTCAAAATCTGTGCTGTTTTGGAAAAACCAGGGACCAATTCTGTAATTTCAGGAAAGATCCGAGGTCTAAAGCACAAAAACACAGCCTCTGGACTACGGGTTCTATTTTTCAATAGCGCAGGGGCTAAAGCATTAAAAACTGGGCCGATCTGTAATTATTTTTGAACTGGCGTGGACCGCGGGTTGATTTAGAAAAAACCGAGGGTCTCTTTAACAAAAAGGCGGCGACGACCGCGGTTGACCGGTCACCATCTGGTCCGGACGGTCGGATCTAGATCTAACGGCCGAGGTGAGATCGGATCACGTTATAATCTCATGCATCCGTTCTGGATCGGACGGCTGAGGTTGGAAGGCGAGGTTTCGCCGGCGGCGACCATCGGGGACGGCGGCGCATCGCCGGAGCTCGCGATGCCCGATGTTCCGAGGTGAGATTCGGGACCGGACCTAGCTAGAAAGCAAGACGGGACCACAGCGAAGCTCACCGTGGGGTTGTCGACGACCGGGAGCTGCCGGAGGATGGTCGGCGACGAGCGGAGGCGGCGGAGCGGCTCGGGGCTTCGCGGAGAGCTCGGTCGGAGCGTCCACGGGCGTCGAGAGCTAGTGGAACAGGGTCGCGAGGCCCTGCAGAGCACGGCGGAGGGGTTAGGGCGGCGGGAGCGCGACCACAGAGGGCGAATTGCACCTCGCCGGCATTACTCACCTCGGACGGTGGCGGCGGAATTGAGCGGCTCGTGACGGCTAGGGCTCGATTGCGGCTGCTGGCGAGGTTGAGGTGGAAAGGGCGAAGCCCGGCGTGCTATTTATAGGATTGGAGCGGCTAGGAAGGGGGCGGCGCAGTAAGGAAGGCGGCGGCCGGAGTTTCCTTCAGCGCGCACTCTCGGGAAGGAAGGGAATCCTTCGATTCCTTTGGGGACTCGGTGCGTAGGAGAGCGGGAAACACGGGAAAGGCGGCGGGGGAAGCTCTCCTCCTCGGAGTCGGCCGGCGTAGAGAAGGAAAGGCGGCGGCCGAAAAAGGAAAACGCCGTCGCCGAAAAAGGAAAGTCAGGAGGTTGGGGATGACAGGTGGGTCCCGCCTGTCAGCGGCTCGACGGCCGCGGGTCCGCCTGTCAGCGGCGCGAGGGAGAGAGGCGGCGCGCGCGGCTGGCCGGCTGGGCCGCCTCGCCTGGGCCGGCTCGGGTGAGGGCGCGGGGTGGGCCGGCTCGGCCGAGGTGGGCCGGCTCAGGGAGGTGGGCTGATTTCTCTTTTTCTTTTTCCTGCATTTTCCCTCTCTTTTCTATTTCTCTCTTTTCTTTTAAACTCAAAAGCAAACTATGAATTCAAATAAATTTGAATTCAAACCTTATGCCACTCATCAAATAAAAATATGCTCCAGCATGAATGCACAAACATGTTGACCTTAGGATATATTGCAATATTTAGTTCAAAAGATAATGAAAAAAATGCATACTGGGCACAATAAATCCTAGAAAATAATTAAAGCATATTGAATTTATTATAAACTGCTGGAAATTAAATTTAGGGTGTTACATCTTACCCAGGTGAGCTTCTGCATATGGACTGTGATGCCCCCGGCATCTCGAAAGTTTTAACACGTGATTAGATTAGCGGTAGTCAAGGATTTGGCTTAATGATGTTTAGAGAAGAGCAACAACTAGGCTAGTAAATCACGAAGTCAAAAATTTTCAGTGAAATATGCAAAACCCCTGAATGCATTTGTGACTATAGTTCAAAATATAATGTGATTGGAACCAAACTCTCTATAACAAACTTGTAGACAATTTTATGTAGATCAACTTTGTTATTGGGTGTGGTAACATGCACAAAGGTTTAGGTGGATTTTTGAGTCGATTAATGAAAAAGCAGAAATCTGCCTAAACTTGATCGGTAAGGAAAATTCAAATTTCAAAGGAACAAAAGTCCCTATCATGCAAAACATCATATAAGAAAGTTGTAGATAATTAAAAACTACACAACATTGGTATAATACTCTTTCTCTGAAAATGAGCATAAAATAGACTTTAGGAATTTCTAAGTTTGCATTAAACCTTGGTCAAACTGGAGTCGGCGGGTTAAATTCAAATTTAATCATATTTAAACTTGGAATGTGACATTACTCCTTTTGACAAAGTTGTAGATCTAGAAGATTAGAACAACTTTTGTATTTGGGGTTTTGGCAAAATTGGAACATAAGGTGTTCAAAAACAGAGATTTAAAACATGTCTTCAGCTGGTCAAAGGGGTTTTTCCTTTTTTTCTGAAATTCCTCTTTCTTAGTCTCTATGACGGGCGGGCCCCACATGGCAGAACCCCGGATCCCATCCCGCGGGCAGCAGGCACTGTGGGTCCCACTTGGTCCCTGCGCTATCGATTTGTACACCCGGCCCATAGACCACTCTCCCTCCTCCTCATCCCGGGCCCACCTGTCATTGACTCCGGTCTATGGACCCGGTCCACCCACGCCCTCTCTCTTCCTTCTTCCCTCCCCTGCGCCCACGCGGTGGGCGAAGGGCGCCAGCGCGCCACGCCATGGCCGCCCTGCTCGCCACGCCACGGCCACACGCCGCCCTGCCCACACCACCCCGCGCCCCGAACGAAGAAGCGGAGAGTTCGGCCCTTATCTCCTCGCACCTCACACGCCCGCTCCCCTGCCTCGCCTCGCCCGGGACCCCGCAGAGCCGCCGCCCGCCATTGGAGCTGCGCGAGGTCGCGTCCCAGTTCTCCCGTCCTTCTCCCATCCACCGCCGTGTGCCTCTGGTTGGCCTCGTCCCACGCCACCCCTTGCGACGCTCCCAGGCCGCCTTCGGCGCCTCCCCAGGCCTCTCCACCCACCGCCCGCCATGGCCACCACGGCGAGCCTGGCGTGGCCGTGGGAGACCACCTCCCGGCCCTCCCCGTGCCTCTAAACCATCTCCACCGAGTGCGCCATCTCCTCCCGCAGCTCCTGCGTCCTCGACGTCGTTGTTCCCCGTCTTCGCGACCAGATCGAGCCGCGCCATCGCCGCCCTGTGCGCCGACGCCCCTGCCAGTTCACGCGCGTCCCTCGGCCTCTCCCACCTCCCCGCGCAATGAAACCTTAGGGGAAAGGTTCATCGACGCCGGGAACGCGTTCCTAGAGTTCAACCGGCCGCTCCAGTGCCTCCACGCCGCCTTCTCTTTCCCCAGGCGCGGCCTCGCCCCTGCCGAGAGGTAGAAGAAGGTGGTTTTGCAAAACGCCCCCTGAAATATTTTAATTTTTCGCGCTCAAATTGTTAACTGTGCACTGAGTCGATGAGTTCTTCCCTGCAGGCCCCTGTAATCTATGCATAATGATGGTTAGGTCCGGAATCTGGGGTTTTTTCTTTCTAAGATTTGATATTTTCGGCATAAACTTTAAAAAATCATATAAAATCAAGTAAAAATCAGAAAAATGCAAACTTTGTTGAAAAATACTCCTCTTATGTAGATCTACAGAATGGATATGGTGGTTGGGCATAAAAAGACATGTTTGCCCCTGTTAATGTGCATGCATGAAAAACCTTAATAAATAGGAAATGTGGGTAAAATGGGCTTCAAAAATTATGAAATTTGGGCAGAGGCCTTATTAACATATGTAGGCTCTGTATAAATTTTGGTAGCCCTAGTACTGACTATTTAATTACTATTTTGCCCTTGTCTTATATTTAAGCAAATATTTAATTTAAAAAAAGTTTGCTATGGTGAAAAATGCTCCATGTGACTTTAGGGGCTTGATATGAGCTCTAGGTTATGAACATGACTCATTGCTAGAGTAGGAAATGGTGCGTGTAAGGTTGTGATTCTGATTTGAAAATAGTAGAAATAATGCAATTTTACATAAATAATCGAAAATGTGAGACCAGTATATCCAATAAAAACCCCCACACTTACTTTAGTAATCTTAATGACTAAATAACTATTGCATGCATGTTAAAACAAAACAAATGCCAAAAGTGATATAAATGGACTCCAAAAATCATGAAACTTGGTCGGTAGCTTTATACTGTTAATTACGGTTTATGTGATTTTTGGTAACCCTAGAAGATGCTGTCAGTTTACCATTTTACCCTCATGGATGTATTTTGTGCATTTTACAAAAGTAGAAATACTTGCTACATAAAAAGTACTCCAAATATTCTCCTGAAATTGGTAGGTGCTCTATGTTACATATTTATTCCATTTTCAAAGTCTTAAGTTCGGCATGTAAGTTTTGGTTGCTGATTTGAAAAAGACAAATAATTGCATGTTAAAATGAATAATATGAGAAAGTGACTTTATTGTGCGAAATAAATCCTGAGAAAAATCATGGTAATTAATGGTTAAGTTTAGGTTCCGGAAAGTATTGCTATGGGATTAATTGCTACCATATCAAGTTACATGAGGAATATGTTAAAATGAATATTTTGGAAAATGGATGTCGCATGTTTCGACTTATTAACATGTGGTGCATTGTTTTTCATAATTCCCCAGCATCATGAGCATTCGTGGCATCCATTGTGCACTCGATCATGCATATAGGATTTCTAACTACGGTAACCTCTCGAGCAGGAGTTTGGTTTCTCCATCAAGATGAAGACGGTGTGTCGCTGATTAAATCCGTCTGTGATTCAAGGGGTTGCCTGGGGCAAAGCCCCACAACCCGGCAAACTAACATAGTTTAGTTTGTTGGTTTTGATAAAAATAAGCAAAGGTAGGCAGGACCATGAATTCTCCCAGCTAATATGATGAATGATTGTTTCATTACGCATCCGCATTAGGAGTTGTATGAAAACAATTGCATTAGATCTCCTGGCCGCCCTGGCCATAGCACCTATATATAGAGTTCGTAGGACGAGTTGCCTAGGCTCTGCTAGGTGCGAGTAGACACGAGTGAAAGGAGTCACTTGTCGCGTAGGTGTTTTCAAAGGTTACAAAACTTTTACTATTGAGGAAGTAATACTATGCTCCTGATTTAAAAGGAGACCAGGCGGAGAATAATTTTATTATGTGGTGTGCGTTTGGCTCCGCTCGAGTCGCATAAGGCCTGTCCGCTGTTCGCCTATTGGTCGGCATAACATTGCTAGAGTGCTTAACCGGGAAATGGGACCGGTGAAGTCTTACCTGGGTTTGTCCGAAGTTTTCGAGGCTCCGCTCATCCACTTGCTGGAGGCCGATGGGCCCGGGGGCGCTTGTACTCGAGGGAGGGCTGACCCGGTGCGGCCGTGGTATCGCTCCTAAGGGAGGGCTGACCCGGTGCGGCCGTGGTATCGCTCCTGAGGGGGCACAACCCGGGGGTTAGGTGAGGGCGCTTTGAATCTTGGGACAAGACAGGTGGAGATGGGGGCTATATGTGGGAACGCGATGGCTAGTAAGCATATACCCCTGGCATGATAGTTATTCTCGGGAATTAAAAATCGATTCGAATCGCTGATGCCCACCAGGTGTGGGAATGCCAATGCCTTTGACGTTCAACGTAGTAACTACTTAAACTCTCGGTATCTAATACTCATGGTTTTTGGAATACCACATTATTGAATTGAACTGCTTACCTTACTGCAAGTTACAGTTGTGTTGAAGGTCATACAAATGATGAAAACTTGCTATTTATGTTACACATGTTACTGTTTAAAACTAAAGGCTAAGGATCCACTTGCTAGTAAGCCGCTTCGTGTCAGCCGTAAGCCAAATCCATTAAGACCTACTGAGTAATTAGTACTCATGGTTTGCCCCCATATTTTGAGCGCAGGTATGGAATTCATGGTCTGCACTTGTGTTGGAGGCGGAGCATGCCCTCATTTAGGATGAGATGACATGAGTGGCACGAGGGCAACATCGGTGGGCTCGATGTTGTACCTCTAATGCAAATCTTTTGGTGATAACATGGTGACCCCTAAACTTATATTTCCGCTGCGAGAAACTTTCAAACTTGCTACCTTATAACATTATGTTGGACTTGTATTTTATGTAAAAACTGGTTTGTAACTAAGTCTAATTTTATGCTATTCAACTGCCTGTAATGATGTTTCTGTTGTGGCTCCATCGTGGGTCAGATGTGTATGATGTCGGTTCCTCTGGGAAAAGGTAATATCGGGAGTCGAATGACTCTCGACGGACGACCGGGTTTAGTTCGGTCTAATCGCACTGCAAGCCAGAGGTGGCAGGTGTGCTTAGCCCGGATTAAATCGGCGGTTCCGCCACATGGACACAGTTGGTCCAGCTCGGGTACAGTTAGTCAGTAGGAAGTGATATGTGCTTGTTGTTCTAGATGACTTTTCTCGCTTTTCGTGGCTGTTCTTCTTGGAATTCAAAGATGAGGTTTTCGGTATTGTTCGAAATTTGGTCTTGAGGTTAAGAAATGAGAGTCATAAGGCCATGAGGGCTATCCGCAGTGACAATGGCGAAGAATTTCATAACTCTCGTTTTGAAACCTTCTATCATGACCTAGGTCTTGATCACCAATTCTCATCTCCTTATACCCTACCTTAGAACGGTGTTGTGGAATGAAAGAACCGCACACTTGTAGAGATGGCCCGAACGATGCTTGAGGAGCATAGGACTCCGCGACGCTTTTGGGCAGAGGCTATAAATACAGCCTGTTACATTGCCAACCGCATCTTCCAACGAGCTTTCTTGGGGAAGACTTCGTACGAGCTACGGTTTGGTAGGCAGCCCAGTGTCAAGCACCTACATGCATTTGTCTGCAGAAGCTTTGTGCTCAAAATGGGGGGTATTTGGACAAATTTGAATCTCGCTGCTTGGATGGTATTTTCCTTGGGTACACCTCTAGCTCTAGGGCATATATAATGTGGATCCTCGATACCAAACAAGTGGTTGAGACTTGTGAAGTTTCCTTTGATGAATCTATGCCTTGCACAACCCGTGCATTTGAGCTTTCAGGTGATGATGAAGAAGAAACTCCCATCTTTGAAGATGAGGAAGTTTAGGTAGATGCTGGTGATGCAGGAGCCACTGCACCGGCTACAGCTCCTTCCCCCTCTGCTATGAGCTTTAAAGATGAAGGAGGACCCTTGCCGACGGCTTCCTCCTCGCTCCCTCGACTGCAAACTCGAGCAGAGGCTGGCCCTCCTGAGGATGTAGGGGAGGTGACCTCCGAGATTGTTCCATCTCGGTAGGTCCAGGGGGATCACCCTCCACATGGAATCGTTGGTGATTTGCATGCGAGGACCTTGAGATCCCAGACAGGTTCTACCGCTTTCTTTGCTCATGCTACATTTGTTGCCTCCTTTGAGCCTAAGAATGTTGGACACGCACTTTCTCAGGGTAATTGAGTTAATTCCATGCATGAGGAGCTAGAAAACTTTGAAAGGAATGAGGTTTGGGTTTTCGTAGAGCCACCACCACAATGCAATCCTTTTGGTACAAAATGGGTTTTCAAAAATAAGCAAGGGGAGTATGTCATTGTTGTGCGGAACAAGGCTAGACTTGTGGCTAAGGATTTTTGTCAAAAAGAGGGGATAGACTATGAGGAAACGTTTGCTCCAGTTGCACTCCTGGAAGCTATACAGTATTCTCTTAGACTTTGCAGCTTCCAAGGGTTTCAAGCTTTTTCAAATGGACATGGAGTCTGCTTTTCTAAATGGTTTCATCTATGAAGAAGTTTATGTCAACCAACCCCTTGGTGTTGAAAATGCTAAATACCCAAACCATGTTTACAAATTGCAAAAAGCCCTGTATGGTTTGAAATAAGCCCCTAGTGGCTAGTATGAGAGATTGAAAACCTTTTTGCTAAACCAGTGTTTCAAAATGGGGAGTGTGGATAAGACCTTGTTTCTCGCCAAGCATGGTAGTGACCTTCTTATTATCCAGATATACGTGGATGATATCATCTTTTGTGGCTCATCTCACTCTCTTGTTACCAAGTTTTCTGAGCAAATGTCGAAGGAGTTTAAGATGAGCATGATGGGAGAGTTGCAGTTTTTCCTTGGACTGCAAATCAAGCAAGGCCGTGAAGGAACCTTCATCAATCAAGCCAAGTACACAAAGGACATTCTGAGGAAGTTTGATATGGGAGACTCCAAGCCCATGGCAACTCCCACATCAACACAAATGGCACTTGATGCAGATGAAGAAGGGGAGGTGGTGGACCAAAGAGAGTACCGAGGGATGATCGGCTCACTTCTGTACCTGACGGCGACTTGGCCGGACATCCAGTTTATGGTTTGTCTTTGTGCGTGATTTCAGGCCTCACCGAGGACATCACACCGTCAAGTGATGAAGCACATCTTTAGGTACCTGAAATACACTCCTAAGCTTGGTCTTTGGTTCTCTTTAGCTTCGACGTCTCTTAGAGGGTATTCGGATGCTGACTTTTGTGGGTTGTCGGCTGGAGCGCAAGTCTACTTTTGGCACCAACCAGTTTCTCGGTTCTTCTTTTATCTCTTGGTCCTCATGCAGGCAATCTGCATAGCCACTTCCACAATAGAAGCCGAATACGTTGTTGCTGCTAGTTATAACTCCCAGCTGCTTTGGATGAGAGCTACCATGAGTGACTTTGGCCTATGCATTAAGAAGATCCCTCTCCTAGTAGACTCTACTTCTGCTATTTCTGTAGCTAGGAACCCCGTCTTGCACTCTGTTGACGGTCGTTATTGCATTACCTACGACCATCAACTATCCATGAACATGAAGGAAAATACATCAAAGTCTAGAATATCCCTTGCTACTAACATAGTTCCACGAGTTGTGTTGAATATTTAATTGCAGGTGCAAGATCAGCCAAAAACATGTCATATATGGCCAAGTTAGGAAGGTCACTGACCAAGGTGCCAGGCTGCCTAGCCTTCCCCTAGGCCACCCAGCCTATGAATGTGCCCAATTGAGCCTATCTTCGACCTACATGCATACTAACGACATGTCAACATAATTCCAAGGCCCAAGCGGAGAACCCAACATGCTAAGTACCAGAAGGCTTGCCACCTCATCGATCCAACATTTGGATTGGTGAAGTCAGCAATCCGTGGGACTTCAATCTGATGGCTAAGGAAGAAGCACAAGTGAGATCCAACCATCAAGGGAAAAGCACACATTTTAACCGCCAACCACCATGCAACCGACTTGGGGAGTGAAGATGGACTGCAAGATGGAGTAAGCCGGTGGATCCAAGGGCAAGCTAGGACCCCCGGCCTTTGGTGGGGCCGCCCAGCATCCTACTTGGCCTCCTGGCCTGCCAGCTACCCCCTTAACTGCCTTACCGACCATACAAATACCCCTTCTCACTTGGTGATTATAAATACCCCCTGGTATCTCATTTGTAAAGTGTGGAAGTTGAGTGGAACACACCATTGTCTAGTTAGTAGCACTAGGATAGTCTTGGGAGTTAGAGTTGAGTCTGAGTCTTTGCCTCAGGGATTCCGGAGTTAGATTCAAGTTTGGTAGAGCTCATGTATCTTTCTATCTTTGTATTCTTGCTACTTCAGTATAATATACTTTATTGATCTATCTTTCAGCTATACTTTAATTTATTTCTTACACTTGCCTAGTGCGGTGTACCTTATTGAATACTAGACCAAGGATTAGGTTTGTCTTGTTCTTGAGTTATCTGAATCTTGCTAGACTTGCCGGTGCTATAGGCTTTCCTTTGGCTCTGATTTAAGGCTAAGTCAGTCCTAACCCTCTGATGAAGGATGGAGTTTAGTGATCAAGTTCTCACTTGATCTCTAGTTTAGTGTGCCATCTTACCCTCGCAGATTTGGTTGGTAGCCCCTCTTGGTGATAGCATTAGGGAGCCTCCGTAATCTGACCTCGTCGTTCGGTAAGCCCGTAGGTGTTAGTCAGTTGTCGTTCGGTTGGCCAACTATCTACCCCCGTGCCTCCTCAGTGTAGTCTGGATTTTCGCTCGACGTAAGATCCTCATTTGTGTTTGTTTAACTCAGTTCAACCATGACTCCTTTGTAGTAGTGAAGAAATAGAGTTTGGATATCTTAATTTCACTCGTTGTCCTCCTAGGCAACTACCTAGTTGTGTACCGGTTTGGTCCCTGTTTACTCTTCCCACCATACACTATCTTGTTATATCTTACCCCCGTTGTAAGAATAGTTGGTGTTTATCTAAGTTATAGTATTGTTTGAAGTTTCGAACATATCATTCCACCTACTAGCCCTTGCTTCCCTGTGGATTTTTACGTTACTCGGAATACTCTGAGTGAAAAAGCTACAGCTGAATCTCTGTGCACTTGTGCAGTAAAATCTGTTATGTTAAGAGACGTCAACAAGTTTTTCTGGTGCCATTGCCGGGGAAGCAATTGGCAATAGAAGTTTGATTTGTTTGAACCTAGGTACTTATAAATTGATAACATACCGCTATTTCTTAGCGGGCTCATTTGCCTCTGTCTACTTTATTGTTGGGTTGCCAGAGAGGTGTATGACTGGGTTTGACCTTCTGACAATCTTTCACAACAATCTGGAGTCACTGCTCAGAAGGAGAGTCCGTCAAAAGACAATCCACGGGCAGAGGCCTGTGCCATTATCACTGGAGTTTGGATCCACAAGCACAAAGCAATCCGACGCCAACAATGGCTGTGCCTGAGAAGACCATCAGTGACTTTTTCGTCCCATCCAGCAACAACATCCCCACAGGGCCTGATGTGCAAGTTGGGCAAGGATTCGAGCTCAGAGCCAGGTGTCATTCATATGGTCCAAGCTAGTGCATTCTGCAGATTGGCATCAGAGGATGCAAATACCCATCTCCAGCAGTTCCTGGAGATATGCAATACATTCACCATCAAGGGTGCAACCGCCGATGCTGTTCGACTTCATCTTTATCCGTTCTTACTGATCGTGAAGGCAAAACAGTGGTTCTAACTGAACCACGCAAACTTGGCAACTTGGGAGGCATGCTCAAATGCTTTCCTTGCAAAGTACTTTCCCTTGGGGAAGACAAGCTCACTGAGGAACCAAATCTCGAGCTTCTAACAACTCGCTGATGAGACGGTGGTGGAGGCATGGGAAAGACTTCAAGAGTACATCGCCGCCTGCACCCACCATGGTATGGAAGAGTGGCTGATCATCCTGAACTTCATTCCACAGTCTGCACCGGATCGTTCAAGAACACCTCGATGCAGCCGCTGGAGGATCCTTTCTATTCTTGAGTGTTGCTGCCGCACGCACTCTCATAGAGAAGATGGCAAGCAACCATGGATGGAGACAGGAGAGGGCGAACAATAAGCCCTACGGAGTCCACCATATTGACAGCACCGACATGTTGGCTGCCAAGATGGACCTCTTAAAGAAGCTGGAGAATGCTCCTGAAGCTGTGCCGGTGCAGACACTGGATTCTCGAATGACTTGCGAGCATTGTGGGAATACCGGCCATACGGGGAACAGCTACCCCGAAAATGGATCGGAGGACGTGAACTTCATCAACAACAATAGCTTCAACAACGGGCCTCGTCCTTAACCAGGTTGGAACTCACGACCACACTTACCATTCTCTGGTCAAGGTACAGTCTTTTGGTAGTTCCTAGCAGTTTAATAAAAATCCTTTCGATCAAAAAGCTAGTGAATGATAGCATAAGTAAGAAATTCCTTATGAATGACAGAATTCTAGAAAACCTGTCGCTTCAAATGGCAACTCTTAATAGCGCCATGAAGAACTAGCTGAATTTTAATAAAATGTTAGAAACTCAGATACCTCAGCTTGCTACCGCTTTGCCTAGTCCAACTTCGGGTAAGCTCCCGGGTTAGCCCGAGCCACCCCCGAAGGAACATATCAATGATGTAACAACTAGGGGTGTAAGGTCTACACAAGACCCACCACATCCTAGGAATGCAATGGAAGGAACAGAAGAAGCCAGCCGAACCAGAGAAGGAAGATCAAGTGGCCGAACCACAACCGGTTAAGGAAGCACCAAAGTCAGCTCCACACGAGTTTTACCACACCACCATGCTCCCTTTTCCTCATAGGCAAAAAAAGACCTTTGTCGACGACTAGTTTGGCAAGTTTGTGGAGGTAATAAAGAAATTATATGTCAATATCCCATTGCTAGTTGCGATGCAGGTGCCTACATACGCGAAGTACCTAAAGGATATCCTCAACAACAAAAAGCCACTGCCGTCCACCGAAGTCGTGCACCTCACGGAAGAGTGTAGCGCTGCTATACTCAACTAGCCACCCAGAAGAAGAAGGATCCAGGGAACCCAACCATCTCATGCTCAATCGGGACCCAGCACTTTGATCAAGCCTCTCTACGATCCAGGAGCAAGTGTGAGCGTCATGCCAAAGGTAGTCTTTGATAAACTCATGCATGCTACACTTGTCCCTACTGCTATGTGCCTACAGCTAGTGGATCAGTCGATTCGCTACCCCGACGGGATCGGTGAGGACATTCCGGTCAAAATCCAGAACTTTATTGTCCCGGTGGATTTCGTGGTGCTCGACATGGAGATTGATAGCAAAACACCGCTCATCCTTGGGCGACCGTTCTTAAGCACCGTTGAGGCCACTATTGACTGTTGGAGCTGGAGAAGTCCACCCCAACATCAATGGTAGATGGGAGACGTTCGCCTTCAAGCCGAAGGTAGAACAGTGCCGACAGGTAAAAACATTTAAACTCAAATGTCAGGCACCCCAGGAGACTCCCAGAGAGAAGATCGAGCTCTCACCAAGTCAGTCGAAAGTGGCACTCTCTCATCCTAGCAATGGAGAAGATCCTGCTAGATGGAGAAGCTCAAAAGCTCAAAGCCGATTGCAGAGCCGGGTCACAAAGACGTGCCTCAATGGCCAAGCCACCGACAAAGGAAGCAGGAGGCAAGACTCCTGTCACGAAGGTCCACGCCACAACAACTGAACACACCCAAAGAGTGGCGGAAGAAAGAAGAAGAAGCGCCAAAAGCCAAGCCAGAAAGGACCCAGAATAAAACTCAGAAACAAAAGACTATGGCAACCAAGAAGGTATGGTGAGCAAAAGTTGTAGCACAGACGGACCGCTAAGTCTCCTTCAGGTGCTGACTCCAACTAAAAGGTATGACTTGCCCTCGCCAGGAGGTAAACTGGCATTATCCTTCGCTGCATATTTAATTCCCGCACAGTTATTTTTCGTTATACCACTGCATGTTTAAGTTCAGAAGTCTTACTTTAGTTTAAATTTCCATTTGCATCAATTTTTATCTCCTATATCCCAAAAAAAATTCTTCCCAATAAAATAAGTGCTACACTCTCGTTCGTTGAACGTTTTGTGGAGGCTCTGCCCCACAAGGATGACTAACCTCTGGACGACTAACTTTTGGACTGCTAACGCCTAACGCTAGCATCTGTAACTGCTCTATCCTTCACGGTATTCTCTTGTCTTGCATATTTGTTTTGCAGATGTCATCATTTTTCATGAAGGCAAAGAGAGCCCTGAGCAACACAGGGAAGGGCCTGTACCTCAAGTTTTCATCCTCATCAGATGAGGATTCACGCTCTCATTTGCGGAAGTGGAAGTTCAAGGACACCTGCTGTGTCCGATAGGATGTCCATCAGTGAAGCCCGAGGCCAAGAACAAGATGATGTAACATCATCACAAGCTCTACCGCAACACCGACTGCTGACGCTCCAAGACATCACCATACAGAACGACACTGAGGCACAGAAGTTCCAATGACTCACCACGAAGACCTTTGGATGAACAAGGTACTTTGATGCTTTCTTTCTCATCGCTATAGGTATGTTGGACCCGTTTATGCAGTCATTCGACTATGTGGGATTGTTGGACTTCGCAAACATCACAGAAGAAGGATCCATCCTTCTCACTATGGGGTTCCTTATGACTCTTCACATGGAGAAGCGCTCAGGTACAACCACCATCCATTTCCGTCTATTCAACATTGATGATTCTGTTACCCCAAGGAGGTTTAGTACTCTCCTAGGCTTCCATCCAAACTGCTCTTTAGTAGAGGAGCCTGCAGGGTATAACATGAAAACTTTTTGGACAAAAATCTGCGGAGAGTACGTGAGGGGGAAGCATAGTGCCACAAAAATCCACAACCCTACTCTGAGACTTCTAGCTCACTGGGTCTCGCTCATCATTTTCCCACGTAGTGAAGTACGTTGTGCACCAAATGAGGATCTTAAGTGCCTCTATGCCATGTGTAGAAAGAAGCACTATGCCCCGGTCATCGACATAGTCTGTCATTGGATGGAAATGTTGAGGACCAACAACCCCATTAACATCACATCACTAGTCACTAGGATTGCATCCAACCTGGGCCTCCCTAGAGAACGCCCAGATTGAGTACATTCCTGATGACACATCACACATAATTGGGGAGCAACACTTCATCAAGGCACACTTCATGAAACAGGATGAGAGCGGAATCTAGTCATGACTTGGTTTGGGCATAATTTCAAACTACCACTTCCAGCGCTGCAGTACGACCTATACAAAGTTAGGAGCCTAACCATGCAGCTAAACATGGAAGCACCAAGCCAAAGCATTGGAGGTGTCATAACTAGAGGCCAACGACGCCGAGCGGAAGAACGCATAAGAGAAGAACAAGAGGAAGCAGGAATAGGCTCATCCAAGGCACACCATAATGCCACACCATCTGCACGTGCTGACTAAGAGATATCACGGCTTCATCGGTATGCCCAGCCCGAGCCATGGTACCCTATCAGCAGTGGTGGCGATAGTTCATACCAGCCATCACATGGTACCTAGTACCATGGGGATGAGAGTGCATCGCACCACCTCAGCAGAAACCCAGGTCCCTTTACATCAGCCTGATTCCACACCGACAGCATGGCCAGCAAGTATAACTAAAGGCTGTACCAGCAAGTGGATGACATCCACCGACGCACTGAAGCAATGGACCAACAGCTCCAGGAGAATAGCACCATGCTCTAGAACCTGAATGAAATGGTGGAAGCCGGCTTCATCAATGCTTAGGACTTCCACAACTATTACTACCAGAACTCCTAGCTTCATTGAAGCTTGGGGGGAATGGTAGACCGACACGAGCATGCTTCCTTATGACCCATCACAGAGTAAGGCCCCTCGATTCCTATCCTTGTTTTACAGCATCAGCCCCCAACAGCAACAGCAAGTAGTACCAGTCCTACCTGTCCGACAACACCAGTCCTTCTAGTAGCAGTCCGTCAGCAACACCCGAGAGTAAGTTAGCAATACCTTCATATGGAAATGATGAATAGTTGCTCTATCATGTCTTGATTAGTTGTCTATACAAACTATGCTTAGCTTAATTTCGAGCTTGTGTGTATAACATGAGAACCTGAATCTTTTACCTTGTGGATGCCATTTTGCACAAACTTGTCTAAGTTGTTGTGAGATATGATATGACTAAGTAATAAGGCTAGCTCTACATTTTCTTAGTAAGATGAACATCACAGGTTATTCTTTTTGAAAACTGAAAATAAAGTTCCCCCGTTGGTTCTAAACACCTACCAGAGCCAAATACAATGAATATATCTGAGCCGCTTAAGCTACTTAATGTTGTTTTGAGCTTTGTCAAATTTTGAGTCTCATATAATGGAATCATCTCTATCCTGTGAGTCATTGGAGCAAAAACCACCACCACATATGCATTCATCCACTCTGGGTGTGCATCCATTCTAACTCCAAATAAATATCATCACCCTTACTCCTTCCAAATCAAAAAGAGGTAGGATGTGGAGCCATCAAAAAGAGAAAAATAAAAGCATGCTAATCAAAGCATGGCAAAAGTATGAAAAAGAAAAGCATGCTAGTCAAGCATGGCAAAAAGAGAGAAAATACAAAAAGGCTCCACATTCATACCTAACATACAAAAGGAGGAAAAGGAAAGGAAATAAGGAGATCCATCCATCCAGCCACCAAATAAGCTCCAATGATGAACAAGAGTAGTTGATGTAGTACATTTCTTTGGTCCAATCTTTGGCTTTGTAAAATAAACAACCTAAGTAAGCTATGTTCTTCTATACCCTGAGCTCCACATAAGCCTTAGTACAAGGAAGTTCTGGGCCGTGCTCTTGGCCTTAATGGTGAGGATACACTTGTGAGCAATCGAGAGTACCTCTGGGGAAACTCATTTTCTTTTGAAAATCTTCAAAAACACCTGAGGTAGAAATCTAAAAAGAGATGTTTTGAGCTGAAGCCTACAACAAAGTCATTCTTTCTCTCAACCGCTCAAGACATGGTAAGTCAAAAAGATGCACGACAGGTATAGGGGAAAAGTGATCATTGCATACACTATGGCTTGAGACCAAAGCATGAGTATTAGTTATGTTTAGCTTCTATTCTTGGACATTGATATTTGCAGCAACACCTGATATATTACCCATCTTGGCTTTACTCAAGGACGAGCAAAGGTCTAAGCTTGGGGGGGGTGTTGATGGTCGTTATTGCATTACCTACGACCATCAACTATCCATGAATATGAAGGAAAATACATCAAAGTGTAGACTAACCCATTGCTACTAACATAGTTCCACGAGTTGTGTTGAATATTTGATTGCAGGTGCAAGATCAGCCGAAAACATATCAAATATGGCTAAGTCAGGAGGGTCACTGACCAAGGGGCTAGGCCGCCCGGCCTCCCCCTAGGCCGCCCGGCCTGTGAATGTGTCCAATGGAGCATATCTTCGACCTGCATGCACACTAAAGACGTGTCAACACAATTCCAAGGACCAAGCCACAAACCCAACATGCTAAGTACCGGAAGGCTTGCCACCACATCGATCTAGCACTTGGATTGGTGAAGTCAGCAATCCCTGGGACTTCAATCCTAAAGAAGCACAAGTGAGATCCAACCATCAAGGGAAAAAGCACACGTTTTAACCACCAACCACCATGCAACTGACTTGGGGAGTGAAGATGGACCGCAAGTTGGAGTAAGGCAGTGGATCCAAGGGCAAGCCAGGCCTCCTAGCCTCAGGTGGGGCCGCTTGGGCTTCTACCTGGTTGCCCAGCATGCCACCTACCCCCTTAACCGCCTTACCAACCATATAAATATCCCTTCTCACTTGGTGACTATAAATACCCCCTAGTAGCTCATTTGTGAAGTGTGGAAGTTGAGTGGAACACACCATTGTCTAGTTAGTAGCACTAGGATAGTCCTAGGAGCTAGAGTTGATTCTGAGTCTTTGCCACACGGATTCCGGAGTTAGCTTCGAGTCTGGTAAAGCTCTTGTATCTTTCTATCTTTGTACTCTTGCTACTTCAGTATAATATAATTTATTGATCTATTTTTAAGCTATACTTTACTTTATTTCTTACACTTGCCTAGTGTGGTGTACATTATTGCATACCAGACCAAGGCTTAGGTTTGTGTTGTTCTTGCGTTATCTGAATCTTGCTAGACTTGCCGGTGCTATAGGCTTTCCTTAGGCTCTGATCTAAGGCTAAGTCAGTCCTAACCCTCTGATGAAGGATGGAGTTTAGTGATCAAGTTCTCACTTGATCTCTAGTTTTAGCATGCCATCTTACCCTCGTAGATCTGGTTGGTAGCCCCTCTTGTGACATCATTAGGGAGCCTTTGTAATCCGACCCCGTCGTTCGATAAGCCCGTAGGTGTTAGTATTTTCGTTTGATTGGCCAACTATCTACTCCCTTGACTCCTTGGTGTAGTCTGGAATTTCACTCGACACAACATCCTTGTTCATGTTTGTTTAACTCAGTTCAACCGTGAATACTCCTTTGCAGTAGTTAAGAAATAGAGTTTTCATATCTTAATCTCACTCGTTGTGCTCCCAGGCAACAACCTAGTTGTGTATCGGTTTGGTCCCTGTTTACTCTTCCCACCATACACTATCTTGTTATATCTTACCCCTGTTGTAAGAATAGCTGGTGTTTATCTAAGTTATAGTACTATTTGAATTTCGAACATATCATTCCACCTACTAGCCCTTGCTTCCCTGTGGATTTTTACGATACTTGGAATACTCTGAGTGAAAAAGTTATAGCAAATCTCCATGCACCTGTAGAGTAAAATCTGTTATGCTAAGAGATGTCAACACACTCCAGAACCAAACACATAGATGTGAGATTTCACTTTCTAAGAGCATCACTATGAGAAAGGAGATATAGACTTGATGCATGTGGAGATTGAGAACTAGTTGGCCGATATCTTCACCAAGCCCTTAGAGCTTAGCGCGTTTGCTCGCTTGTGTGGGGAGCTTGGTGTTTGGTACCCCTTTTAGGTTGGGCTAACTTTGTTGTAGTTTAGGGTTTTGTTTTGCCTTTTCTTCTCTTTTCTTTGTTTTTCCTTGCATTTTGTATTATATCATGCATTGCATTGTATCATATGCATTTTCACTTTCACTAGCACTAGAGCTCTTCTAGAATGATAAGGTAGTACTTGCTTGTGCTAGATTGTACAGTTGCTTGCTTGATCGTGGTTGGCTAAGCTCCTTTAATCTGTCGAATATCATTTGTGACCTAAGTCACTTTTATTTCATGAAAATCAAAAAACCATGATCACCACTTGACTTGGCTACCTAGCATGTGTAGTAATGTTGAATACTATGCTATCTTTTCATGCTTGGTTATGCTAGTCATATGCCTTTGCTAAGTTGATGCCTAAGCATTTATGACACCTTGCCTGAATTTGAAATCTGAACTAAAATTGTTTACAAGTGTGTCTTATGAGCTAAATTGAAAAGATCCAGGTGGGTTCGCTTGTCACACTAATCTAGTTTGAGGTAGCTTGCCTTTGCACCTTGGCATGAACTAGGACTAGGCTGTGTATGACCAAAACCTTGTCTTAAGCTTCTGATGGTTTTCTGCACCAATGCTTGGCACTGGTTAGTAAGAAGTGGCAAACACAAGTGAATAACCCCTGGCACATGATCTGATTTGCATGAAATTACAAATTGCTAAATCTGAAATCTGCCAGTCTCTAAATTGCTTATGGCCAGTTGTATATGCTTTGGTTGAGAGTAGCACACCTTGTATGTTTTGCTAGCATTTTGCTAGTTCATGCATATCTTGCTAGATGCTACTCATGTTGGTGATGCTTTCTTTTCAACAACCCTGAAAAACATGCTCTTGATCTGTATAAGATAGACTCAATTGAGCTTGTAGCATGCTTCCTTGCCTTCACTTGCTCTGTATGCCAGAACTTGTATTTATTAGCTTTTCATCCCTGCTGAGCTCTTTATGTTAGTCTTCCTGCATTTCATGGCATATTTTGAGGGGGAGTTGTCTAGTGCAGGGGAGTCAGATTCTATGAACACTTGATGTGTCCATTGTCAACAAGGAGGAGAGATGTTGACCTATAGGAGTGTTAATGGACCAAGGGGGAGAATTCTAGAGAGATCTAGTTGAGGAGAAGCTGTGCCTTTAGGGAGTTTGAGCTTTTAGCGTGCTCTTGCATCAGCGCGTTGAGCCTTTTGCCTCTTTCTGGAGGCGTCGTTGCTTTGCCTAAGCATGACTGTGATGAGCCAGTTTGCCTCTTTCTTGTGGGGTCATGCTTTAGTTTGATCGACTGCGTTGAGCGGTTTCCCTTGTCTTAGGGGGTCGATCTTTGGTTTTCTTTTTGTTGCCTCAATTTTCCCATCTTAGCTTGTGTTTGGTTTTTGGGCTTTTTGAGCAACCTTCTTCTTTTCTTCTTTCTTTTCAGTTTTATGCTTGTTTTTCTTGTCTTTGTTCTATTTCAGGTTGCAGGTAGAAGATGTTGACAATGCACTCATCAAGGGGGAGATTGAGAGCCAATGGACCGGCTCCATTGCCTCTGGAGTGATGAGTGATTGTCAACGGAAGCCAAAGTCCCAGAAGGACTTGGGCACAAGGCCTCCAATGGACAGGAGGCCCTCCGATAGACAGGAGGTAGATGGAAGCCGTCTTAAGGACTGGAGGCATGCTCGATGTCGGTCAGCCATGGGAGTTCGGTACACTGAGGAGCGGCGCGGTGATGGCAGGTGTAAGACCTCCGAAGGACTGCGAGGTGACCCTGATGGATTGGGGATGCCGGGTGCCACCGCGGTACTCCAACCTGAGTACATGGCATGAAGACAGGCGAGGGTATTGGCGGATTTGTTCAAATCCACCACCCTACCACCAAGTTACCAGACTCGGCGAATGGGCTTATTCTTGCCGAGATAGAGTCGAGTGGGCCGTTCCAGGCCTAGGATGGAAACCCTAAAGTTTCCCAGTTTCTGACTTCAAAATTGGGGGTCGATCGGCGGATTTGGACTACTGGCCACGTGGAATTCATCTGGGAGTTTGCGTGCATCCGAAGAATATCAAGACTCCATCGCGATCGTCCTTCCTCGAGAAAGTCGAGTCTTTTCTAGTTTGGCCCCTACGGGCATTTCTGTAATATAGGGGTCTTAGTGTAAACTGTGTCTATTAGGCCTGGGCTATATATACCTAAGTGGCTGGTCATTTAGATGACTCTTCCACCTTTAGAAACCCTAGGCTTAGTTTCCAACCAGCCAAGTGCTTAGAGATCAAATCGGGTGCTTAGCTTAGGATTTGAGAGTCCCCTAGGTTAGTACTTTGCATTAGTGGGAGGATGAAGGGTGATAGGCTGTGAGGAACCATGTAAGCACTGATTTCCACTTCTAATGAAGGCAAGATTCATCCCCAATTCGTGCTCATGTGTGCAGCCATCTCCTTCCCCCTTTTCTATTTGGATTTTGGATCAAACTCAAAGGCTTTTTGTGATTTGCTTTGCCCACAAGTTAATCCTGTTCTTTTGGCTCTTTTGGACTTGCAAGGATGTGGAGAATATGTCTTAGAACATCTCTATCCTGCTGGATTTCTACGAGCAAGTCAATCCTGAGTTTTCCCCATTCTTGCCCAAATTTTTCCCTCTTCATGAGATTTGAAATTCCCGCTAATCCCTTGATCTTTTTAAGTAGATCTTTTGGTAATAGCTTTGGACTACTGCTAGGATAGCTTGTACAAAATTTCATCAAGATCCAAGAAGATTTGGTCAAGTTCAAGGTTTGCAAACTCAAAATCTGAGGCTATTTTCTGGGCACACTTGACAGTCCGGTGCAACTTCACCAGATAGTCCGGTGGACCTAATAGTCTCCAAATGGGCTGAATTTTTAGTATGTCGTTCCGTATCTTTTCCTCAGCCTATTGTTAAAATTTCATGATTTTTGAAGCCCGTTTGACTAGGTTTTGGCACTCCAAATGGGCTGAATTTTTAGTATGTCGTTCCGCATCTTTTCCTCAGCCTGTTGTTAAAATTTCATGATTTTTGGAGCCCGTTTGACTAGGTTTTGGCAATTTTCTTTGCAACGCAGTCTGCCTAAAATCTGGCTGTCGGACTATCCGATGGAGGGTGTTGGACAGTCCGGTGGTGGCAGTGATTTTGCCCCCAAATCTGGTTTTTGTTAATCCTAAGGTCTGAGGCTTGTTTCGGGTGGTTTTGGGGGTGCCTCGGATCGTTCCTAAGGTCTTTAGCACCTCATTTGCTAAGAGATCTTAGTGATCACTAGGTGTGTTCCTTTTGGTTGTTTTATGTTCGTTGTATGCCTATACTGTCTGCTTGCTGTGTATCAGTGAGATGCATCTAGGTGCGTTGAGTGGTTGGCGAGACACTTCGGCGTGAGTCGTTGCTCCGCTTGGCTGGCAATCATTTTGATCATTGAGTTGAGTGCTTCCGCTTGCTTGGTGCGTATCCTTTCAGTGGACGGCACCAAGTGCTTGCTAGACACGTATTCATTCAGTGGACGGTCTCTAGCTTCTGTGTGCTCTGTTCGTCAGTTAGCCGCTCGGGGTTTGTAAGTTTGAGTTTTTAAGTGCTCCTATTCACCCCCCCTCTAGTCGCACATCTCGGTCCTACATCCCCAAAGCTCCACATATATACTTCTGGTCAGTACAGGTTCAACCTTTGCAATCGCATCGCTCACGCCCTCACGGTATCACGAACCTACCACTGGTTGTACCATCCACTGCTTTGCATTGGTAAGAACACTCGTAAGAGCTTGGTAAGACGCTTGAGAGTGTGCGATTCCACTACCTATACATAGTAGTTGATAGGAAAATATACTTTTTGTGTGTTTTCTTGTTTTCTGCTAATAAAGACAGGGTATAGCACTACTCGGAAAGAAAATATGAAGACAAGTGAGAACTACACCACATTGCAAACATCCACGTCAAAAGGTTCAGGTATCAATTGGGAAACAAAGTTTGATAATTTATATAGCGAAATGTCCCTTAGTAGATTGAAACGCCTAAAACAACGAGATAGAACTGTCGTGACAAATTTTAAGAAATTCAAAACTATATTATTGTGTTGTGACTTAGATGAATATGATGAAGCCACTGAAATTCAATTCATAAATGGTCTTAATGAGAAAATTCGGGATATTATTGTTGATATGGAATATAATTCTCTACATAATTTAATTGATATTGCTTGTGAGATTGAGAATCAAATTAAGAATGATACATGTCTTGCTGAAATTGAACATCATGACACACATATCGTGGAGACTTCGTTTGCTACTAACCTTGGACAGGATATTGAAATTAAGGATGGGAGAATCAATACACTAATGCAGGACGAGCATTGCACCAAGCATGTATACCAAGGTAATGACATGGGTGCAAAGATCACACAAGGTGAGAAAATTTTTGATGCACCAAATCTGTCCACAGTTCATGCTATTGTAGATCAATCTGTAGTGGAAAATTTTTCTGATGAACCTTTGTCACACGATTATTGTCTTGCTGCTCCATGTGACCATGAAAGGTTGTGTGATGATATTCCTGTTACTTTTACACCACAGCTTGTGAATAAACTTGATATTGATGCTGCTGAACCAATCAATTGTGTTGCAAATAATATTTTCCTCCCTATTACTTGTGTGCATGATAATCTGAAATTGTTATCTTCATTGAATACTTTGGGTTATATAGAATTTGATATTCTTTGTAATCTGAATAATTTGAATGAGAAGCTTTTTATACTTGCTGATTTGCCATGGCTATCTAAACATACGTATCATGTCATTGGCAAGTATGACTGTAAAGGAGAATATATGGTTCATTGAGTTTATATCTATTCAAATCCAAAATTTCCTTTTGTTGTGCAGCAATTTAATGGAATAGAGGGTTGTTTTAAGACTAATCCTATCACGCTGAGTTTCTCTTGTTTTTCTTTGTTTGTTTTGTCATAAAGGTTCAATTTCGAGAAGGAGAGCAACGCTGGATCATGTCAAGAACTAGAACAACTACTTCCGCAAGTATCGACGACTTTGAGTCAAGGATGACTGAAAACCAAGACGGGAAGGATGATGAGGACATGACCAAGACACATACGACCAAGGCCTAAGCGAAGATGGAATTTAAAGCCCAATCCACATTGAAGTACAATTTATTGATGAGTCCGGATCGGACTGCTATAGTAGGCCTCACGAAAATGGATGCCCAATCCACATACGTGCTCTGTTTGGAACGTTCTATGTATCAGCGGAAATCTAAGGAGATAAGCTTTCCAACTCAACTGGTTTCATATCGTTTGGACTTTGGAGTGGACAGGAATCATCGAAACAAGATGACATCCAGAATTTGCCACGATGCTGCTGGACCGGTTTTTGTGCCCGCTGGTCTTGTACGCCCTAGGGTTGCTCGGCCACCCCCTTGGTCGCCCTCTAAAGTATATATTTAGTAGCCTCATTATATTAGGGTTTGGTTTTTGCTTAGATTATTCTGTCATTGAACGGTCCGGTTTGTGAGACCCCAATTCATGTGATTAATCCTTTCTATTCGCAATTTTAGTTGCATGTACCGTGTTCTCATTTGTGTTCTTCGATTTGTAGGTAGGGATAAGCCTTCGTGGCGAGGTCAATCATGTGTCCACGGTTGATAACCAGAGGAGACGTGGTGCTGTGATTGCAGGGTTCGAATCGTGTTGCTTGGAAGCCAGATTGTGTATGTCGTGCCTCTGCCAAATCGATAGTTATCTCCACCTGATGGAAGATCAAGATCACCCATCCCCATCACCCGGGTTTGAAAATAGGGAGTGTTGATAAGACCTTGTTTCTCCTCAAGCATGGTAGTGATCTTCTTATTGTCTAGATATACGTGGATGATATCATCTTTGGTGGCTGGTCTCACTCTCTTGTGACCAAGTTTTCTGAGCAGATGTCGAAGGAGTTTGAGATGAGCATGAAGGGAGGGTTGTAGTTTTTTCTTGGACTGCAAATCAAGAAAGGCCGTGAAGGAACCTTCATCCATTAAGCCAAGTACACGAAGGACATTCTGAAGAAGTTTGATATGGGAGACTCCAAGCGTATATCAACTCCCATGTCAACACAAACGGATGCTTGATGTAGATGAAGAAGGGGAGGTAGTGGACCAAAGAGAGTATAGAGGGATGATTGACTCACTTCTGTTCCTGACGGTGACCACGTCGGACATTCAGTTCGCAGTTTCCCTCTATGCGTTATTTCAGGCCTCACTGAGGACATCACAGTGTCAAGTGGCGACGTGCATCTTTAGGTACCTAAAATACACTCTTGAGCTTGGTCTTTGGTTCTCTTCAGCTTCTTCACTCTCTCTTAGAGGGTTTTCGGATGCTGACTTTGCGGTTTGTCGGCTGGAGCGCAAGTCGGATGCTGGACTTTGCTATGCTATCTTCCCATGCTTGGATATGCTAGTCGGATGCCTTTGTTAAGATTATGCCTAAGCATTTATGACACCTTGCCTAAACCTGAAATCTGAATTAATACTGTGTACTTTGTGTGTCTTATGAGCTGAAATGAGAAGATCCAGGTGAGTTCACTTGTGACACTGTTCTAGTTTGAGATAGCTTTCCTTTGCACTTTGGCATGAACTTGGACTAGGTTTTGCAATGATCAAAACCTTATCTTAAGCTTCTGATGGTTCTCTGAATGTAGGCTAGGCATTGGTTGGTAAGAAGTGGCAAAGACAAGTGAATAACCCCTGGAACATGATCTGATTTGCATGAAATTACAAATTGCTAAATCTGAAATCTGCCAGTCTCTAAATTGCTTATGGCCTGTTGTATATGCTTTGGTTGAGAGTCGCACACCTTGTATGTTTTCCTAGCATTTTGTTGTCCATGCCTATCTTGCTAGATGCTACTCATGTTGGTGATGCTTTTTCAACTACCCTGAAAAACATGCTCCTGATCTGTATAAGATAGACTCAATTGAGCTTGTTGCATGCTTCCTTGCCTTCACTTGCTCTGTATGGTAGAACTTGTATTTACTAGCTTTTCATCCCTACTGAGCTCTCCATATCACCTCCAAATACATAAAAGGCTACAAGGAATGAAAATCAAGAGAAGGAGACATAATCCTCCACCACTCATACTCCAGTGATCAAACAGAAGAAATGATAGAGTATACACCTTGGTCCAATCTTTGACTTAGCAAAATAAACATTCTAGACTTAGCAAAATAAACATTCTAAGTGTGCCACATTTTCCACCACCAAAAAGCTCCACAAAGGCCTTAGTGTAGGAAAAATGTTGGCCAAATCATGGCCCTTGATGAGGAAACACTTCTAAGCGATCGAGAGGATCCTTGGGGAAGCTTCTTTTCTTTTGAAAATCTTGAAAAAAACCTGAGAGAGACATGCAAAAAGAACAAGTTAGAGTTACTTCTGCAATAAAGTTGTTCTATCTCTCAACCACCCAAGGCAAGGTATGCAAAAAGATGCACCACACGTATGACATGAGGTAAACTTCAATTATTTCAGTACTTGGGGCAAAAGTTTAAGTGTTGAGTTGCATATAAGAATCATCCTTCATCTTCGATATTGCAGCAACTCCTGATCCACTTTCAGTCTTAGCTTTGCTCGAGCACTGAGCAAAAGTTTAAGCTTGGGAGGTGTTGATGGTCCGTAATCTCACAATATCAACCGTCAATTATCCACCAAATGAGGCAAAATAAGTGAAATAATAGGACTAACCCTTGCTACTAATGAGTTCCACAAGTTGTACATGAATATTTGGAGACAGGTACTAAAATATGTGCAAAATGTTTGAAAACAAGCCAAATATCAGAGATGGGCAACAATGGCGAAAAGGCCATGGCCACCCGGCCAAGACCCATGGCCGCCCGGCCATGTTCCTAGGCCACTAGTGGCCGCTCGGCCACTGGTCAGGTTAAGCCTAGGCCACCCGGCCATGTGGCATGGCCGCTTGGCCACCTCACTTGCACAACTTTGATCTGACATGCAAGAAAACATAAGGCAACGAAGATCCAACCATACAAAAGAGTATCCAATATATCTAAGGGTTAGAAGGACATCAAAACATGGATCGGTGACGTCATCAATCCGGGGGACCCAACATGCAACCAATCAGGGGAAGACATGTGGCCGCCCTGACCACTAGTCTTGGCCGCCCGGCCACCTTCCGACATGTTTTGCACATGCACCTAACTGCCAACATGACTTGGGGAAGCAATATCAAGTGTTGGATCATGGAGTCGGTGGATCCTATGGCCGGTATGGCCGCCCGGCCACTGACCTCCCCCCTAACCAACCTAGTGTGTCTATAAATACCCCCTCACTCGGTTGTACTATATATAGGCCCTGAGAGCTCATTTGTAAGGGGTGGAGTTGAGTTCAAGTTCTATCTTAGAGTGCTACACTATTCCCTTAGTAGTTAGGATAGTCCTAGGAGTTAGACTTGAGTCGAGCTTTGCCTCGGAGCCTCCGGAGTTATCTTCGAGTCTGTGGTAAAGCCTTGTATCTTTGGATTCAGATTATCTTCAATATAATTTCAGTTATATTTTACTCTAAGTTCTATCTCTTAGCAAGTGTGGTGTACCTTTCTTTGCACACTTGCTAGGCTTAGGTTGTGTTTTACTCAGTTATTCAATTCTTGTTATTCTTGCCGGTGCTATAACTCAACCCTAGACTTAGAAGCTTGGCTCTGGCTAGATCCTCTCCTCTTATCAAGGACGATCTATCATTGTTCACATTTATTGCGTGCCATCCTCTCCTCGCAGCTTTATCTGGTAGCCCCACTCAGTGACAGCATCTGGTGTGCCTGTGTAGTCCAGGCCCATCGTTCGGGAGGCTCATAGGTGTTATCTAGACTCTCTTTCGGGACCAATTATCTACCCCTGGTACCATCGAGACTCTAGAATTTCGCATCAACGCAAGACCCTGACTTGTTTATTTGAATATCTTGATTAGGCACGGATAACCTTCGCAGCCGATTAGAAATAGAGTTTGGTGACTTTATCTCACTCGTTGTCCTCCTAGGCAACTATACCTTTCTACGGAAAGCTACTATAGACTTACCTCTCCGCCAATACACCTATCTTTGTCACGTTTACCCCTGTTTGACTTCTAGTTGGTATAACTTATCCAAGTACTACATTCCATTCGATTTGAGTATATTCAATTACAGTCTCTCTCCTGCTACTTCCTTGTGGAAATTTACGGATACTCGGAATACACTGAGTGAAAGGCTACAGCGGTCTCTGTGCGCTTGCAAAGTAAAACCTGTTAAGGCTAAGAGACGCCAACAAGTTTTTCTAGCGTCGTTGCCTGGGAAGCAATGGGCAGAGAGATAATTGATATCTCATTTTGAACCCTGTATACTTGATAAGTTTACCGCTAGTTGTTAACAGGCTCACTTTGCTCTGTTGTTTTGTTGTGGTTGCAACAGAGAGGTGTTTGACTGGTTACGACCTGCCAGAAAACTACCACAGCAACCCATAGTCACTACTCAGGAGAGTCCGTCCAAAGACTATCCACGGGCAGAGACCTGTACCAAGGGAGCTGGAACCAAGCATGTCTACCAGCACTCTAGTTACCACCACAATGGCTGAGATGACCATTCTTGAGTTCTCCATCCCCTCAAGCTAATGTTCCTATGGGACCTAAAGTTCAAGTGGGAGAGAACTTCGAACTCAAGCCAGGGGTGATCCATTTGGTTCAAGCTATCCCATTCTGCGGGCTGGCTACAGAGGATGCCAACAATCACTTGCAGCAGTTTTTGGAGATCTACAGCACGTTCACCATGAAAGGAGCATCACCGGACACCGTCAAACTTCGTCTCTTCCCATTCTCTCTTATTGGGAAGGCAAAACAGTGGTTCCACCTCAACCGAGCAACACTAACATCGTGGAACGCCTATTCCGATGCATTTCTTGCGAAGTACTTCCTGCTAGGAAAGATTAACGCATTGAGGAACAAGATCTCGAGCTTTCAACAGCTCGATGATGAAACTGTGGTGGAGGCCTAGGAGAGACTCCAGGAGTACATCATAGCTTGCCCCCACCATGGAATGCAAGAGTGGCTCATTATTCAGAGTTTCTTTCATGGGCTTCACCGCTCAGCACAAGAACACCTGGATGCAGCCGCTGGAGGATCCTTCCTGTCCTTGAGCATCACTACGGCCAAAGGGCTAATTAAAAAAATTGGCCACCAATCAAGGATGAAGAGAAGAGAGGTCTAGTACCCGATCCCGTGGAGTCCATCAGATTGAGAGCACTGACATGCTCGCTGCCAAGATGGACTTACTGTTGAAAAATTTAAATGATACTCCAGAAGCCACTCCGGCCAAGCCCTCGACTCTCATATGACTTGCGAGGTCTGTGGGAACACAGGACACCTGGGGAACAGCTGCCCTGAGACGCAACCCGAAGACACGAAGCTTCATAGGGAGCAATAACTTTAACAATGGGAATCGTCCTCAGCCAAGATGGAGCACACGACCACATCTCCCTTTCTCCGGACAAGGTAACTCTTCAGGAAGTTCACAGCAGTTTCTTAAAAGCAATTTTAATTTCGATCAGAAAGCTGTGAATGAAAGCATTAGTAAAAAGTTCCATGCCAATGATAGGATGCTTGATTCTATTTATTTGTAAATGGAAACTTTGAATAGTGCTATGAAAAACCAACTTAGCTTTAACAAAATGTTAGAAACTCAAATAGCTCAGTTGGCTGCTGCTTTACTTAACCCAAATGCGGGAAAACTGCCGTGGGCAACCTGAAGCTCCTCCCAAGGAGCCCATAAATGCAGTAACCACTAGGGACGGAAAGTCCACACAGGACCCCCCATTTCCTAGTCATGCAGGTAAAGAGCAGAAGAAGAAAACCGAGTCCAAGGATAAGGTCGTAGAGGAAGATACACCTGGGAAAGAGGAGAAGACAGCATCGAAGCATCTACCCCATGAGTTTTACTGAAACTACAGTGCTGCCATTTCCTCCATGAAACAAGAAGGCTGCCGCTGACGAACAATATAGTATGTTTGTTGAGGTCATTAAGAAGCTTTATGTCAACATAGCTCTGCTAGATGCAATGCAGGTACTGACATACACTAAGTACTTAAAGGACATCCTCAACAACAAGAAACCCCTACTATCAATGGAAATAGTGCATTTGACAGAAGAGTGTAGCGCAGCTATACTCAAGAAAAAGGACCCTGAGAGCCCCGCCATCTCATGCTCAATTGGAACCCAACACTTCAACCAAGCATTGTGTGATCTTGGAGCCAGTGTCAACGTAATGCCGAAGGTCATCTTTGACAAGCATGATTCACACTGCACTTGCTCCCATGGCTATGTGTCTGCAACTCACAGATCAATCCATTCGCTACCTAGAAGGCATCACGGAGAACGTTCCGGTGAAAATTCGGAATTTCCTCATCCTGGTGGATTTTGTGGTACTAGACATGGAGATTGACTCAAGAACACCGCTCATCCTTGGGCGGCTGTTTCTGAGCACCGTGGAAGCGACCATCGATGTTGCAGCAGGCAAGGTTCACCTCAACATTAATGACACGAAGGAGACATTTGCCTTCAAGCCAAAAGTTGAGTAGTGCTACAAGGTGCAAACATTCAAGTGTCAGGCACAAAAGAATGCACCCGAGGTCAAGACAGGGACCAAGAAGCCAAATGAAAAGGTTGACAGCCTCGTTACAACTATGCTAAACAAATTGAAAATCGAGGCCAACATCCGACAACAGGAGTATGAAGCCGCAATGAAAAGTAGCAAATTGAGACAACAAGAGAAAAGACACGGCAAGCCTGGTCCCGCATCAGGAGGCAAAGCACCTATGAACAAGGCCTGCGCTGAGAGCCAATTGCATACAAGACTAGTGCAGAGAAGGTGAACCGCCTGTGAATATGGTCGGCACTGAGAGCCAATGGCATACGTCAAGACAGTGCAAAGCTAGCGCTGAGAGCCAATTGCATATGTCAGGACTAGCGTAAAAGTAGCACCGAGAGCCAATTGCATATGCCAGGGTGGTGCAAAGTTAATGAAGCACAAAGAAGAGAAGACCTCAACTTTGATGCTTACATAACACCGAGAGGAAAAAATGGTCTGCCCTCGCCAACAGGTAAGTCGGCATTATCATTTGATGACATATTTATTTTCCGCTTAATTTAAATTTTGCACCCCACTGCATATTTAAACTATGCCTTGCACAATTTTATTTGTTTGTGCACCGTTTTTAACCTTTTCTGCATTTTTGAAAAAAAAGAGAGGGCATGATGGGCCGGCCACAGTTCCTAGTCGGCCGACCACTCAAGTGGCCGACCGGCCACCCTGCCTCCTTCCCCCTCTTTTCCCTTTCTCTCTTTTTCTTTCTCTTTTCTTTTTCTTTTTCTTTTCCTTTGCCTTTGCCTTTCACTTTCTCTTTTCTTTTCTTTTCCTTTCTTTTTCTTTTTCTTTAGCTTTCCCTTTGTCTCCTCTGAACACTAGCAGAGAAGTGGCAAGGGCACAGTGGCCGCTCGGCCACCATCCCTGGCCGCCCGGCCATCTCCCCTTTGCTTTTTGCTCATACAATCCTCCACTCACATCCCCTCAGCCACTATGATGCATGCAAAGCTCCCTGCACAATTTGCATGGCCACCCGGCCACCCAACTCCCCCCAAATCGCCTATAAATAGCACCCCTTGCTTCCTAGCTCAATGCACCATGCAGCAAGCTGCAAACTTTCCTCCCTCTCTCTCTAATCTCTTGTTTAGTAGCTTAATTAAGCTTCCATGCTTAGTTAAAATAATGCCCGAATAAAATTTGGTTAGCCAAATAAAATCTTGGCCACACTCTCTCTCAAATTTCTGCAAGAATGAGAACATTTTGTGGAGGCTCTACCCCACAAGGACCAGTTTATTTTTCGGACGACTAACCCGCTAACGCTTATATTATCTTGTCGTCTATCCTTCGGTTATTGTGTTTTTGCTGCTGTCTTGCAGGATGAACCGCATATTCAAGAAGGTGAAAAATGCCATCAGCAAGGCAAGGAAGCACATCCACTGGTCATCCTCTGAAGGCTCTGGTCCGGGAAGCAGACATGCTGCTTCCAAAAGGATGTCCATCAGCACAGAAGAGCCGGAGGAAATTCCAACGTCCTCCACCAACCAGCCAGTGCTACACCTCGACTCACAACTCATTCCACGCAGCCAGGATGAGGCCAAGGCGCTAAGACTTTTGCATCAAAAGTCTTACACCTTGACCAAATGCTTTGACGAGGACCTCCTTGTCAACATTGGCATGTGAGATGAGTTCAATGAGGTGTTCCAAGGCGTCGGGTGGAGGACCTTTGCAGAAATTCCTAGACGGAGGAAGCATCCTCCTCACAAAGGAATTCCTCATGATGCTCCGCATCACCACCCGATGGGAAGGTACATTTGTCTTGTTCCGACTCTTTAACACTAACTATGAGCTTACACTGCGTCAATTTAGCAACTTGCTGGACTTCTTGCCATAGTGCTCTGTGGCAGAAGACCCCACAGGCTTTAACTCAGTAGAGTTTTGGAGAGAGTTAGCTGGGGCTAACTCTCAAGGGAAAAAGAGCATCACGAAAATTAAACATCCCACCATGCGGTTCCTAGCTCGTTGGCTTACCGTGGTTGTTTTCCCACGGGATGACTCCCGTTGTGTCACAGTAGATGACATTGCCTCTATGCTATGTGGAAGAAACAGAATTTGCCCCTATGCGTAGTATGATTAATCACTGGGAAGGGCTAGTTCACGTTGGCACTACCATTTCGATCACGTCATTCTTGACGAGGATCGCCAATGGTTTGGGAGTATTAGCTAATGCTTCCGTGTCATATATGCCTAATGACCCTTCTCGCATAGTCAAAGAGTCGCACTTCATTCACGCGCACTTCCTAAGGAAAGGCACATAGGGAAATTATATCATGACATACAAGGGCTATGATTTTGAGCTGCCGCTTCCAGCGCCGCAGGTTCAGATTATATTCTAGGAGATCACTAACCATGCACCAAGCATCTGAGCAAGCATCTAAGCCAGTACCCGAGCCTGCAAGGAATAGTGTCTCTGGAGTAATGACTCGTGCCCAACAACGTCAAGCCGAGGAAAGGATCCGCAAGGCATACGAAGAAGCACAAGAACCAGGTGCCGAACCTGCATGGGCTCATTCAGCCACAGGACCCTCCTAGGCTCACCCTGGCGATGGACCCTCTCACTATGGAGGCACACCTGCCTAGGGGAGCCAAAGGGAATCATGGCACAGTTCGTGGGACTCCATGGTACCATCAGCACACACAACGCCGTCATACCACGGTGTAGGTGATCAATTCTATGGTCGTGGTGTAGGTCCATCCAGCTCCGCCCGCTACACTGGCGATGGGTTCGTGGGGAATATCAACTGCACTTTTTGGGCATTGGATCTTCAAGAGCACCGCACCTTGGGGATAATTAGACGACCTCCACCAGTTACAGGACCAACAAGGAGCCACCCACAACATGGTCCTAGAGACAAGGGCCATAGTTGAACGCATGCAGGAGCAAAACCTCATGTATTACAGCTGGCGAGGTTTCTATCCTGACTGAGCCTTCATTGAAGCTTGGGGAAGCTAGGACCCGACAATTGGAAGGTACGCATATCAGCCCACTCCTTTGTGCATTTCCGTATGATTCCCTAAAGTCAGCCTTGTCCCACCAGACGTCCGTTCTATCCTACCCTGAGAGTAATGCTGTTGTATCTTTTTTTAGTTGCTTAGTTTAAGTTAGTTTAAATTGTTTTACTCCAATAAAAATGAAAAAAAGTGTCAAATAACTCCCATGCTTAAATGTTAATTTCACTTGCTAGCTTCATTTTGGAAATGATGAATAGTTGCTCTATCAAGTGAATGGTTTAATATTTGCTTGACAACTTATGCTTAGCTTAGTTCCATGTTGGTGAATAAAAAGAAGTGAACCAAAAGTTTTACCTTGTGGATGCCATTTGTGATAACAAGCCTAAGTTGTTGAGAGATATGATATGACTTAAAAGAAAGATGATTCTTCCATGTTCCTAGTAAGATGAATGTCTTAGGTTTTTATTTTGAAAAATAACAAAATAAAGCTCCCCTTGGTTGAAATTCCTACCAGAGCCAAAATGCTTCAAATATTTAAAATAGCTACAAAGGGCTGCTTAGATATGTTTTGAGCTTTGTCAAACTGAGTCTCATTGAGTAGAAATATCAACTTCTGTTGATAACTGGAGTACAAAAGAAACAAATGCAAGTGATCCACTCCGAACTTTGCATCCACCAAAAAGTCTCCAAATACTTCTCATACCCCTTTTTGCCTTCAAATCTCAAGGAGGAAAGGGTATGGAGCTAAAAAATGCATGCAAATGCACGGCAAAATGAAAAGCATGCAAGTTCAAGCATGGCAAAAAAATAAATAAAGGCTCCATATCCTCTCCAAATACATAAAAGGCTACAAGGAATGAAAATCAAGAGGAGACATAATACTCCACCACTCATACTCCAGTGATCAAACAGAAGAAATGATAGATTTCACTCTTTGGTCTAATCTTTGACTTAGGAAAATAAACATTCTAAGTATGCCACATTTCTCCCCCACCTGAAAGCTCCACAAAGGCCTTAGTGTAGGAAAAATGTTGGCCAAATCATGGCCCTTGATGAGGAAACACTTCTGAGCGATCGAGAGTATCCTTGGGGAAGCTTCTTTTGTTTTGAAAATCTTGAAAAAAACCTGAGAGAGACATCCAAAAAGAACAAGTTAGAGTTACTTCTGCAATAAAGTTGTTCTATCTCTCAACTACCCAAGGCAAGGTAAGCAAAAAGATGCACCACAGGTATGACATGAGGTAAACTTCAATTATTTCACTACTTGGGGCAAAAGTTTTAAGTGTTGAGTTGCATATAAGAATCATCCTTCATCTTCGATATTGCAGCAACTCTTGATCCACTTTCAGTCTTAGCATTGCTCGAGCACGAGCAAAAGTTTAAGCTTGGGGGGTGTTGACGGTCGTAATCTCACGATATCAACCATCAATTATCCACCAAATGAGGCAAAACAAGTGAAATAGTAGGACTAACCCTTGCTACTAATGAGTTCCACAAGTTGTACATGAATATTTGGATATAGGTACCGAAATATATGCGTAATGGTTGAAAACAAGCCAAAGATCAGAGATGGGCAACAATGGTGAATAGGCCATGGCCGCTCGGCCATGACCCTTGACCACCCGACCAAGTGGCATGGCCGCCCGGCCACCTTATTTGCACAACTTTGATCTGACATGCGAGGAAACACAAGGCAACGAAGATCCAACCATACAAAAGAGTAAAGAGTATCCAATATATCTAAGGGTTAGAAGGACATCAAAACATGGATCGGTGACGTCATCAATCCGGAGAACCCAACATGCAACCAATCAGGGGAAGACATGTGGCCGCCCGGCCACTATTCTTGGGGGCCAGGCCACCTTCGGACATGTTTTGCACGTGCACCAATTGCCAACTGACTTGGGGAAGCAACATCAAGCCTTGGATCATGGAAGCCAGGAAAATCCTATGGCCGCCCGGCCTTGTAGGTGGCTGCCCAGCCACCGACCTACCCCTGAACCGACCTAGTGTGTCTATAAATACCCCCTCACTCGGTTGTACTATAAATAGGCCCCGAGAGCTCATTTGTAAGATGTGGAGTTGAGTTAATGTTATATCATAGAGTGCTACACTATTCCCTTAGTAGTTGGGATAGTCTTGGGAGTTAGACTTGAGTCGAGCTTTGCCTCGAAGTCTCTGGAGTTATCTTCGAGTATGTGGTAAAGCCTTGTATTTTTGGATTCAGATTATCTTCAATATAATTTCAGTTATATTTTACTCTAACTTCTATCTCTTGCGAGTGTGGTGTACCTTTCTTTGCACACTTGGTAGCCTTAGGTTGTGTTTTACTCAGTTAATCAATTCTTGTTATTCTTGCCGGTGCTATAACTCAACCATAGACTTAGACGCTAGGCTCTGGCTAGATCCTCTGTGACAGTGTGTGGTGTGCCTGTGTAGTCCTGCCCGTCATTCGGGAGGCCCATAGGTGTTAGCTAGGCTCTCTTTCGGGACCAACTATCTACCCCTGGTACCCTCGAGACTCTAAAATTTTCGCTCAACGCAAGACCCTGACTTGTTTAGTTGAATATCTTGATTAGGCACGGATAACCTTCGCAGCCGATTAGAAATAGGGTTTGGTGACTTTATCTCACTCGTTGTCCCTCCCATGCAACTATACCTTTCTACGAAAAGCTACTATAGACTTACCTCTCCACCAATACACCTATCTTTGTCACGTTTACCCCTGTTTGACTTCTAGTTGGTATAACTTATCCAAGTACTACATTCCATTCGATTTGAGTATATTCAATTACACTCTCTCGCCTGCCGCTTCCCTATGGAAATTTACGATACTCGGAATACTCTGAGTGAAAGGCTACAGCAGTCTCCATGTGCTTGCGGAGTAAAACCTGTTATGGCTAAGAGACGCCAACAAGTAATCTTCCTACATTTAATGTCATATTTTGAGGGGGAGTTGTCTAGTTCAGGGGGAGTCAGATTCTATGAACCCTTGATGTGTCCATTGTCAACAAGGGGGAGAGATGTTGACCTATAGGAGCATTCACGGACCAAGGGAGAGAATTCTGGAGAGATCTAGTTGAGGGGGAGCTGTGCATTCAGGGAGTTTGAGCTTTTAGCATGCTCTTGCATCAGTGCGTTGAGCCTTTTGCCTCTTTCTGGAGGAACTGATGCTTTGCCTAAGCATGACTGTGTTGAGTCGGTTTGTCTCTTTCTTAAGGGGTCATGCTTTAGTTTGATTGACTGTGTTGAGTAGTTTCCCTTGTCTTAGGGGGTCGATCTTTGGCTTTCTTTTTGTTGCCTCAATTTGCCTTCTTAGGCTTGTGTTTGGTTTTTGGGCTTTTTGAGCAACCTTCATCTTTTCTTCTTTGTTTTCGGTTTTATGCTTGCTTTTCTTGTCTTTGTTCTATTTTAGGTTACAGGTAGAAGGTGTTGACAATGCACTCATCAAGGGGGAGATTGAGAGGCAATGGATCAGCTCCATTGCCTCTGGAGTGAGGAGTGATTGTCAACAGGAAGCCAAGACCCAGAAGGACTTTGGCACAAGAGCTCCGATGGACAGGAGGCCCTCCAATGGACTGGAGGTAGATGCAAGCCCTCAGATGGATTGGAGGCATGCTCGATGTCGTCGGCCATGGGAGTTCGGTACACGGAGGAGCGGCGCGGCGATGGTAGGAGTAAGACCTCCGAAAGACTGCGAGGCGACCCCAACGGACTGGGAATGCCGCGTGCCACCACGGTGCTCCATCCCGAGTACATGGCGTGAAGACGGGCGAGGGTGTTTGCGGATTCGCTCAAATCCACCACCCTACCACCAAGTTACCAGACTCGGCAAATGGGCTCATTCTTGCCGAGATAGGGTGGAGTGGGCCGTTCTAGGCCCATGAAGGAAACCCTAAAGTTTCTCTGTTTCTGACTTCAAAACCGGGGGTCGATCGGTGGATCTAGACTACTAGCCACGTGGATGTCATTCGGGAGTTTGCGTGCATCTGAAGAAGATCACGACTCCATCGTGGTCGTCCGTCCCCGAGAAAGTCGAGTCTTTTCCAGTTTGGCCCCTACAGGTGTTCCTGTAGTATAGGGATCTTAGTGTAAACTGTGTCTATTAGGCCTGGGCTATATATACCTAAGTGGCTAGCCATTTAGAGGACTCTTCCACCTCTAGAAACCCAAGGCTTAGTTTCCAACCAGCCAAGTGCTTAGAGATCAAATCGGGTGCTTAGCTTAGGATTTGAGAGTCCCCTAGGCTAGTACTTTGCATTAGTGGGATGATGAAGGGTGGTAGGCTATGAGGAACCTTGTAAACACTGATTTCCACTTCTAATCAAGGCAAGATTCGTCCCTCAATTTGTGCTCATAGTGTGCAACCATCTCCTCCCCCCTTTTCTAGTTGCATTTTGGATGAAACTCATAGGCTTTTGGTGATTTGCTTTGCCCAGCGAGTTAATCCTACTCTTTTGGCTCTTTTGGATTTGCAAGGACGTGGAGAATATGTCTTAGAACATCTCTATCCTGCTGGATTTCTACGAGCAAGTCAATCTTGAGTTTTCCCCTTTCCTACCCAAATTTTTCCCTCTTCATGAGATCTGAAATTCCAGCTAATCCCTTGATCTTTTTGAGTAGATCTTTTGGGAATAGCTTTGGACTACTGCTTGGATGGCCTGTACACAATTTCATTAAGATCCAAGAAGATTTGGTCAATGTTCAAGGTTTGCAAACTCAAAATCTGAGGCTGTTTTCTGGGCACACTAGATAGTCTGGTGCAACTTCAGTGGATAGACCAGTGGACCTAACAGTCTCCAAATGGGCTGAATTTTTAGTATATTGTTCCCCATGTTTTTTTCAGCTTGTGGTCAAAATTTCATGATTTTTGGATCCCGTTTGACTAGGTTTTGGCAATTTTCTTTGCAACCCAGTCTGCCTGAAATCTGGCTGTCAGACTATCCGATGGAGGGTGTGGGACAGTCCGGTGGTGGTAGTGATTTTGCCCCAAAATCTGGTTTTTGTCGCTCCTAAGGTCTGAGGCTTGTTTCGGGTGGTTTTGGGGGTGCCTAGGATCGTTCCTAAGGTCTTTAGCACCTCATTTGCTAAGAGATCTTGGTGATCACCAGGTGTGTTCCTTTTGGTTGGTTTGTGTTCGTTGTATGCCTATATTGTCTACTTGTTGTGTATTAGTGAGATGCATCTACGTGTGTTGAGAGGCTGGTGAGACACTTCGGCGTGAGTCGTTGCTCCGCTTGGCTGGTAGTCATTTTGATCATTTTAGTAGACGGCACCAAGTGTCGTGACATATTATAAGAAATTCAAAACAATATTATTGTGTTGTGACTTAGATGAATATGATGAAGCCACTGAAATTCAGTTCATAAATGGTCTTAAAGAGAAAATTCGGGATATTATGGTTGATATGGAATATAATTCTCTACATAATTTAATTGATATTGCTTGTGAGATTGAGAATCAAATTAAGAATGATACATGTCTTGCTGAAATTGAACATCATGACACACATATCGTGGAGACTTCGTTTGCTACTAACCTTGGACAGGATATTGAAATTAAGGATGGGAGAATCAATACACTAATGCAGGACGAGCATTGCACCAAGCATGTATACCAAGGTAATGACATGGGTGCAAAGATCACACAAGGTGAGAAAATTTTTGATGCACCAAATCTGTCCACAGTTCATGCTATTGTAGATCAATCTGTAGTGGAAAATTTTTCTAATGAACCTTTGTCACACGATTATTGTCTTGCTGCTCCATGTGACCATGAAAGGTTGTGTGATGATATTCCTGTTACTTTTACACCACAACTTGTGAATAAACTTGATATTGGTGCTGCTGAACCAATCAATTGTGCTACAAATAATATTTTCCTCCCTATTACTTGTGTGCATGATGATCTGAAATTGTTATCTTCATTTATTACTTTGGGTTATATAGAATTTGATATTCTTTGTAATCTGAATATTTTGAATGAGAAGCTTTTTATACTTGCTGATTTGCCATGGTTATCTAAACATACGTATCAAGTCATTGGCAAGTATGACCGTAAAGGAGAATATATGGTTCATTGAGTTTATATCTGTTCAAATCCAAAATTTCCTTTTGTTGTGCAGCAATTTAATGGAATAGAGGGTTGTTTTAAGACTAATCCTATCGCGCTGAGTTCCTCTTATTTTTCATTGTTTGTTTTGTCATAACACGTTCAATTTCGAGGAGAGCAACGGTGGATCATGTCAAGAACTGGAACAACTACTTCCGCTAGTATCGACGAGTTTGAGTCAAGGACGACTCAAAACCAAGAAGGAGAGAATGATGAGGACATGACCAATACGCATACGACCAAGGCCCAAGCGAAGGTGGAATTAAAAGCCCAATCCACATTGAAGTACAATTTATTCGTGAGTCCGGATCGAACTGCTATAGTAGGCCTCACGAAAATGGATGCCCAGGCCACATATTGCCTCTGTTTGGAACATTCTACATGTCAGCGGAAAGCTAAGGAGATAAGCTTTCCAACTCAACTAGTTTCATATCATTTGGACTTCGGAGTTGACGGGAAGCGTCGAAACAAGATGATGTTCAGAATTTGCCACGATGCTGCTGGACCGGTTTTTGTGCCCGCTGGTCTTGTAAGCCCTAGAATTGCTCGGCCACCCCCTTGGCCACCGTCTAGAGTAGCCATCATTATATTAGGGTTTGGTTTTTGCTTAGATTATTTTGTTGTAGAACAGTTTCGCCATGGAGAATACTCCAATTTGTGAGACCCCAATTCGTGTGATTAATCCTTTCTATTCGCAATTTTAGTTGCATGTACCTTGTTCTCGTTTGTGTTCGTCAATTCATAGGCAGGGATAAGCCTTTGTGGCAAGGTCAATCATGTGTGCATAGTTGATAACCAGAGGAGACGTGGTGCTGCGCTTGCAGGGTTCGAATTGTGTTGCTTGGAAGTCGAGTCGTGTGTGTTGTGCCTCTGCCTAATCGATAGTTATCTCCACCTGACGGAGGATCAAGATCACCCGTCCCCATCACCAGGGTTTGAAAATGGGGAGTGTTGATAAGACCTTGTTTCTCCTCAAGCATGGTAGTGATCTTCGTATTGTCTAGATATACGTGGATGATATCATCTTTGGTGGCTCATCTCACACTCTTGTTACCAAGTTTTCTGAGCAGATGTCGAAGGAGTTTGAGGTGAGCATGATGGGAGGGTTGCAGTTTTTCCTTGGACTGCAAATAAAGCAAGGCCGTGATGGAACCTTCATCCATCAAGCCAAGTACACGAAGGACATTCTGAAGAAGTTTGATATGGGAGACTCCAAGCCTATATCAACTCCCATGTGCTTGATGCAGATAAAGAAGGGGAGGTAGTGGACCAAAGAGAGTATAGAGGGATGATCGGCTCACTTCTGTACCTGACGGCGACCAGGCCGAGCATTCAGTACACAGTTTGCCTCTGTGTGCGAGTTCAGGCCTCACCGAGGACATCACACCGTAAAGCTTTGAAACGCATCTTTAGGTACCTGAAATACACTCCTGAGCTTGCTCTTTGGTTCTCTTCAGCTTCTTCACTCTCTCTTAGAGGGTTTTCGGATGCTGACTTTGCGGGTTGTCGGCTGGAGCACAAGTCGGATGCTGGACTTTGCTATGCTATCTTCCCATGCTTGGATATGCTAGTCGGATGCCTTTGTTAAGATTATGCCTAAGCATTTATGACACCTTGCCTAAACCTGAAATCAGAATTAATACTGTGTACCTTGTGTGTCTTATGAGCTGAAATGAAAAGATCCAGTTGGATTCGCTTGTCACACTGTTCTAGTTTGAGATAACTTTCCTTTGCACTTTGGCATGAACTTGGACTAGGTTTTGCATGACCAAAACCTTGTCTTAAGCTTCTGACGGTTCTCTGAACGTAGGCTTGGCGTTGGATGGTAAGAAGTGGCTAAGACAAGTGAATAACCCCTGGCACATGATCTAACTAGCATGCTGCTCTAAGTTGCTAAAATCTGAAATATGCAAGTCTCTAAATTGCTTATGGCTTGTTGTATATACTTTGGTTGAGATTGGCACACCTTGTATGTTTCGCTAGCATCCTTCTGTTGATGCCTATCTTGCCAGATTCTATTCATGTTGGTGATGCTTTCTTTTCAACTACCCTGAAAAACATGCTCCTGATCTGTATAAGATAGATTCAATTGAGCCTATTTGCATGATTCCTTGGCCTCACTTGCTCTGTATGCTAGAACTTGTATTTACTAGCTTTTTATCCCTACTGAGCTCTTCATGGTACACTTACTGCATTTCATGGCATATTTTGAGGGGGAGTTGTCTAGTTTTGCGGGTGTCGAATTCTATGAACCCTTGATGTGTCCATTGTCCACAAGGGGGAGAGATGTTGACTTATGGGAGAGTTTGTTCCTCCAGGGGGAGTTCATGGACCGGGGGGGGGGGGTGGGGGACAATTCTGGAGAGAACTAGTTGAGGGGGAGCTGTGCATTCATCTTGCATTTGTAAGGATGCATTTCAGGGGGAGTATGAGCTTTGCATGCTCTTGCATCGGTGCGTTGAGCCTTTTGTCTCTTTCTTGAGGAGCCGATGGTTTGCCTAAGCATGACTGTGTTGACTTATTTGCCTCTTTCTTGAGGGGTCATGCTTTAGTTTGATCGACTGTGCCGAGCGGTTTCCCTTATCTTAGGGGGTTGATCTCCGACTTTGTTTTTATTGTCTCAGTTTGCCCTTCTCTGCTTGTGTTTGGCTTTTGGGCAGTTTGAGCAACTTTCTTCTTTTCTTCTTTCTTTTCGGTTTTACGTTTGTTTTTCTTCTGTTGGCTCTATTTCAGGTTATAGGTTGGAGGTGTTGACAATGCATTCATCAAGGGGGAGATTGAGAGCCAATGGACCGGCTTCATTGCATCTGGAGTGATGAGTGATTGTCAACGGAAGCCAAGATGCAGAAGGACTTGGGCATAAGACCTCCGGTGGACGGGAGGTAGATGAAAGTGCTCTAAAGGATAGGAGGCATGCTCGGTGTTGGTCGGCCATGGGAGTATGGTACACAGAGGAGCGGCATGGCGATGGCAAGTGTAAGACCTCCGAAGCACTGCGAGGCGACCCCAATGGATAGGGGATGCCGGGTGCCACCGCGGTGCTCCAACCCAAGTACATGGCGCGAAGACGTGCAAGGGCGTTGGCAGATTTGCTCAAATCCGCCACCCTACCACCAAGTTACCAAGACTCAGTGAATGGGCTCAATTCTCGCTGAGCTAGAGTGGAGTGAGCCATTCTAGGCCCAGGAAGGAAACCCTAAAGTTTCCCAGTTTCTAACTTCAAAACCGAGGGTCGATCGGCGGATTTGGACTACTGGCCACATGGACGTCATCCAGAAGATAGCGTGGAACAGAAGAAGATTGAGACTCGATCGCGGTCGACCATCCCCGAGAAAGTTGGGTCTTTTCCAGTTCTGCCCCTACGAGCGTTACTGTAATATAGGGGTCTTAGTGTAAACTGGGTCAGTTAGGCTTGGGCTATATATACCTATGTGGCTGGTCATTTAGGTGACTCTTCCACTTCTAGAAACCCTAGGCTTATCTTTTGAACCAGCCAAGTGATTAGAGAGAAAACCGGGTGCTAATATAGGATTTGGAGTCCCTTGGGCTAGTACTTTGCATGAGTGGGAGGATGAATGGTGGTAGGCTATGAGGAACCTTGGAAGGATTGATTTCCACTTCTAATACAAGGAAGATTCATCCCCAATTTGTGCTCATGTGTGCAACCATCTTCTTCTCCCTCTCTTGTTTGGTTTTTGGATGAAACTCAAGGGCCTTTGGTGATTTGCTTTGCCCAGTGAGCAAATCCTTATTCTATTGGCTCTTTTGGACTTGCAATTATGTGGAGATCATGTCTTGGTACATCTCAATCCTGCTGGATTGCCACGAGCAAGTCGTTCTTGAGTTTTCCACTTTCTTGCACAAAGATTGCCTTCTCACGAGATCTGAAATTCCCACTAATCCCATGGTCACTTTGAGTTTATCTTTTGGGAGTCGCTTTGGAATAGGGTCCAGGTAGCCTGTGCAAAATCTTGTGAGGATTGGACAAGATTTGGGCAGATTTGGGCTTGAAAACCCCTTTCCTGCGACTTTACCGCACTATTCGATAGAGCCATCGGATTAATCTGGTGGAACTGGACTATCCGGTGGCCCTCACCGGACTATCCGGCATCGGGAGCCGAAGCTGGGCTTGCACCGGACTATCCGATAGCCCTTGCCGGACTACCGGTGGAACCGAATTGTCCGGCCCCTGACATCGGACTATCCGACTTGTCCAGAGCAGGAGCCGTGTTTTAGTGTTTTGCTTCTTCCGCTATGTTTTTGCTTCAGATTTGCTTTCTCCACTGTCTGACGATACTCTTTACTTGATGTACATCAATGAGTCACATTTCGGTGCGGTGAGTGTTGAGTGCTGGACTTGTAGGTTCCGTTGCTTCGGTGACTTGCGATCTTGTGATTGTTTAGTTGGTCGCTGTTTTCTCGCTTGGTCCGTATCCTTTCAGTGGATGCCACCTTACACTGCTAGGCATGTATCCGTTCAGTGGACGGTGTATAGTATCTCTCTTAAGCACCTGTCTTCGGGGGTAGTGATTTTGAGATTTTAAGTGCTCCTATTCACGCCCCCTCTAGTCGTACATCTCAGTCCTACACTCACACCTAACAAATTCTAGGCAAACTCGTCCTACGGACTCAATGTATAGGTGCTAGGGCTTGGGCGGCCAGGAGTCTAATGCACTCGTTTTCAATCAACTCCTAATGCGGATGGATAAACATCAATCAATCAAGATCATATTAGTTGGGAGAATCATGGTCTTGCCTACCTTCCTCGCTAGGGTCAGTGGGTGCCTTCGGTGCGAAGTGAAGTACTAGCTGTGGGTTGTCCTCCTGCTAGTCCACTGACTCCTAGTGCGGGGGCTTATCGTCCGACTCCTCGATCAACGGCTTGCTCCTGCGTTGGTACTTCGTTCGCGGGATCTATATGCATGACATAATGCAATATGAGTGCAAATGAATGCATGTGATGCTTGTGCTATATGAAGAATAATTTGCAGCAAGTAAACAAGTTGAAATATGCAACATTATGCATTCATAGGAAACATACCCTATTTATATTATGCAATATGTTTATTTATTGCATTAAAACACTAACGTTGAGTTTAGGTCGTTAGATAGTCCCAAATGAGCCAAGATAATTTTGATATGTAGATAAATACTTTACAATGTTGTCAGCCAATGTTTAGCAACAAAAGGTGTATATTTTAATTACAGAAATTCCAGCAAGTTATTATTCAATTAATTTCTCAGATTTATCATAATTCCTAAGAATGGTTTCTGGATGTGAAACTTTTACAACATACATAAAATGACATGGGAATCATGTATAAAAATCAAAAAGCAAAATCACCATGGTTTGGCAACATATCTATTTTCCTATTATTTATTTCGGCATATTTCAAATACATCTCAAAGCAACAACAATAAATCTCCTAAAAATACTTTCTGTGACCTAAACTTAACTAGTAAGTACCATGATTTCTCTCGGAATTTATTATGCCAGGCTAGGTCACATTTTATATTTATTCATTTATCATGCAAACAATTGTCGATTCTAAATCACTAGCAAAACCTAACATGCAAAGCTTCAAACTTCTACAGTAAGCTAAACATATTGTAGAGAGCATTTACAAATTATGGTGGAATATTTGGAGCACTTTTTAGGTGATTGACACAGGCCATCCTAGCATCATTCCAAAGCTATTCCCAAAAGATCTACTGAAAAAAATCACGAGATTAGCGGGAATTTTAGATCTCACGAAGAGGTAAGCTTTGGGCAAAAAAGGGGAAAACTCAAGAATGACTTGCTCGTGGCAATCCAATAGGATTGAGATGAACTAGGTCATAATCTCCACATCATAGCAAGTCCAGAACATCAAAAGAAGTGGATTCAACCGTGGCAAACACAAATCACCAAAAGCTTTTGAGTTTCATCCAAAATCCAAACTAGAATGGGAAGGAAAAGGGCCTACACACATGCACTCAGTTTAAGGATGAATCTTGCTTGAATTGAACTAGGAAATCAGTTCATCCAAGGTTCTTGCAACCTACCTCCCGTCATCCTCCCTCTTGATGAAAAGGATTAGCACTAAGCTCACCAAAAGCAAAGCTTTAATCCCCAATTCTCTCTCTCCAGCTCTTGGCTGCAAGGAAATGCTAAGCCTAGGGCCTCAAACCAGCCAAGTGACGTATCTAAGATAGCCAACTAGTCTATTTATACCCCAGGCCTAATGACACCAATTAACACTGTGGCGGAACCGCCGATTTAATATGAGCTAAGCACACCTATCACCACATGACTTGCAGTGCGCTTAGACCAAATTAAACCCAGTTTTCCGTCGAGCTACCCAACAGGGCACTCGATGAAACCATCGACCAAGGAGATCGACATCACACACATTCAGCCCTCGATGGAGCCACAACAATTACTTCATCACATGCAGTAAATAGTAATAATAAGATAAAGTTATTACAAACCATGTTGAAATCAAATACAAGTTCAAATCAGTTAGCGGAAGTGTTTCCATAACATCTCGCAGTGGAATCGAAATACTTAAGTAGTCTTCATGCAATGATGACCAAGCTGAGCAGCACCGAGCCCACCGGCACTACCCCCCTCCAAGCAACTGTTCAGATGTCATCAGGTACCTGCACTCAAAATGTGGGGCAAACCCTGAGTACTAATTACTTAGTAGGGCTTAATGGAAGGGCTTACGGCTGACGCAAAGCTTGCTTACTATCATTTGGATCCTTAACCATTGATTTAAAGTAGTGTTATAATAACATAAAGTAACCAGTTTCATCATGAGTATATATATATCATCATCATCATAATAATAACTTGCAGGAATGTAAACATACAAGTACAAACATGTGAAATTTGAAAACATGAATTACAATATAGCATATTTAGATAGTTACTACATTGCCCGTGTGCGATATCTGGCATTCTCACACCTGGTGAGCATCAGCGATTCAAATCGATTTATAAATTCCCAGGAATAACTATCGTGCTAGGGGTATATGCTTACTAGCCTTCGCGTTCCAACATATAGCCCCCATCTCCACTTGTTCCATCCCAAGTTCGATTCCAACCCACCATTCCCTAGGTTTAGCCCCCATGGAGTGATGCCACATCCGGGTCAGCCCTCCCATGAGTCAAGCGCCCCTAGGCCCCATGGTAGGACCAAGTCTCTATTCTTCGGATGGTTCAAGTAAGACTTTCACCGGTCCCCTGTCCCGGGTAAGCACTCTAGCAATGTTATGTCGATCAGCAGGTGAACAACGAATGGGCCTTATACGACTCAGGCGAAGTCCATTACACAATATCATAAACAATAAATAACTCATAAAAATCTCTGCCTGGTCTACATTTAAATCACAAGCATACTATAACATATCCACTTTAATGATTTGATATTTTGAAATCAGCCTATACGATGAGTGACTCCATTTCACTCGTGTCTACTCGCACCTTGCATTACTGGGCATACTCATCCTATGAACTCTATTATAGGTGCTAGGGCCAGGGCGGCCAGGAAGTCTAATGCAATTGGTTTCAATCAATCTCTTAATGCGGATGCGTAATCATCAATCAAGATAATATTAGATGGGAAATTCATGGCCTTGCCTACCTTTGCTTATTTTTATCAAAACCAACAAACTAAACTATGTTAGTTTGCCGGGTTCTGGGGCTTTGCCCCAAGCAACCCTTTGATTACTTGGACTGCTCCTCCTTCCAAACACGACTGATGGGCCCTCGATGGTCATGAGTGGGTGTTAGTTGGTCTTTTGGTCACCGTTTCTTGATGCAGCTCCTTGCGCAATGCCTCGATCACGTTGCTACACTAAGCGTCACTATATGAATGATCAAGTGTGAAATGGATGCAAGGAATGCAGAAGATGCTCGTATGATATGAGAAACAGTATGCAACAAGTGAATCCACCATCATTATGCACATGATGGGTTATAATTTAAATGATACGCTCATTTTTTTACGTGATGCATGAGGGTAGTTTATTTGGTAAAATCACCATTTTGGGATTCAGAATATAAAACAATGCAAAATGACTTGAACCATTAACTGACATGCAGATATATGCTATACAATACTATCAACCAGATTTCAGCAACAAAAGAGCTATAAATTAATTATAGAAATTCCAACAATTTATTGAGCGTTTAACTTCTCCGATTTATCATAAATCAAAGGAATAGTTTCTGGTCATAGAACTTGTGCAGCAAGCATAACATGGCATGATCATCATGTGTAAAAATCGGAAAGTGAAATATCCTAGGTTTGATAGCACACCTATTTTCTATTTAATTGTTTTAGCATATTACAAAGGTAGTTCAAAACAGTACACTAAAATTCACAAAAATACTTTCCGGAACCTAAACTTAACTATTAAGCACCATCATTTTTGTCAGAATTTATTTGCACAATAAGTCACGTTTTCCTATTATTCATTTTAAGATGCAATTATTTGTCTTTTTTAAAACAGCAACCAAAGCTTACATGCAGAGGTTGAAAATTTAAAAATGGACTAAATATGCAACATAGAGCATATACAAATTTCAGTAGAATATTTGGAGCACTTTTTATGGAGCAAGTATTTTCACTATTGAAAAATAACCAAAATACATGCATGTGGGCAAAACAGTAATTTAACAGTATGTGCTAGCTTGAAAAATATTGCACACAGCCTACACAGCATGGTAAAGCTACTAATCCAAGTTTCATAATTTTTGGAGTTCATTTAGCCTAGTTTTGCCATTTATTTAGTTTGAACATGCTTGCAACAAAGCAAGGGCAATATGGTCATTTCACCCATACATATCAAATCCATTCTGTAGATGTGCTCAAGAGGAGTTCAAGGAAACAAGATTTGTATTTTTAGCATTTTTGGTTGATTTACTATTAATTTTTAAAGTTCATAGATCGAGGAAATGAATTAAATTCAAAATCTCACAGATCAGGCAGCGATAAGCAATTATTCATTAACTTCAGGGGCCAGCACGTAAAAATCCCTAGACTCATTGTACAGCGAAAAGAATGAAACTGCAAAATCCCATGAATCCTGGGGGCTAGATCGAAAAAAGTCAACTTCTTCTTCTACCTTCATACTAGAGACGAACTACGCGGCAGGCCGAGCTTCGTGCGCACATAACGGCGCGAGGGGACCCGATCTTGGAGCAGAGAAGGTCTGGGAAGGTGTTCCCGGTGACGTGCTACTAGATCCCCATGATCTTGACGCGTGGGGTGGAGCGTATGAGCGGGGAACGCGCCGTGAACCGACGTGAACATGGATGTCGCGTGCTTCGGGTCGGGGGCTTGATCTGTCGAACTGAGAGGGGAACGGCGACCGTGGCATGTGCGTCGGGTGCGGGAGCTTGCTGCGAGGTCGACGTTGGTGTTTTGGGGTGCGGGGAGGCAGTGGAGCAGCAGCACGAGCTCGAGCTCCGAGCTCTGCCGGCAATGGCGGGCGCAAACTGCAGGGTGAGAGGCGCTGTGGAGGGAGCTCCGAAGGGTGAAAGGACGGACGGAACGGAAGGAGGACCTCGCCGTCCACTTAACGGCGCAGCCGGGGGCTCGATCCGAGGTGGGATGGCACTGCCCGTACACCAGTGGCCGTGTGGCGCGCTCCGGCTCGGCAGCGGCCTTGCCCCTGGATCGCGGCCCCACCCATCAGTGAGAGAAAAATGGGGAAAAATAAGAAACACACTTTGACTGGTTTTTCTTTTCTCTGAAAATCGCTTATTAACACCCATCAGTTTAACAGACGAATTTGGAAAAGTTCCAATTAGAAGAAGTGTAGTACTCTTTGCGATCTACAATTTTGTCAAAAGAATTGATACTATGTTCTATTGAAATTTTTGGAGAAATTTGAATTCAAACAATCTGACTTTACTTTGACCAACAGCACCCATCAGTTTAGAAATTCCATATGCCCATTTTATGGACATTTTTATGTAAAGTAAAATATACCAATGTTGTTTGGAATTTCATGAGCTACAACTTTCATATATAAAGTTTTGTATTATAAGCACTTTTGATTCACAGAAATTTCAATTTACTATTCAGATCAAGTTCGGGCAGATTTCACAGTTTCACGTAAAATAACCCAAAACCATATTCAAACCTTTATGCATGTCATGACACAAAATACCAAAGTTGTTCCTAATGAAATTGTATACAAGTTTGGTATGTAAGGTTTTATCAAATTGACAACAGTATTAAAGTAACAACAGCAAATGCAAATACAGTTTTCAGTAAACAGAGTTTAATTACTTCAAATGACCTAACCTATACATGACCTCATTATAAAATGCTCATGAAATGATGTAATTAAGTTAATGATGTCAATATAATGCACTTGAAATGCCATGGACATCACAGCCCACCCCCCTTAAATAAATCTCGTCCCGAGATTTTGATGTGATGTGGGTGGTTAAGTTAAAAGAGAGAGAGGAAGTGCATTGTATATGAATTCGAGTTAAATTTTGAAACTAAAGCTGCTGTAACATACCCATTTCAGTTAGAGGGGAGGAAGTTAGGATACTTGGCACGTAAATAATCTTCTTGTTCCCAAGTAGCCTCTTCTTCAGAGTGATTACTCCATTGCACTTTATAGAAGTTGATTGCTCTTCCGCGTGTTGCTCTTTACTTTTGGTCTAATATCTTGATGGGTTGTTCTTGATAGGTGAGGTCAAGTTCAATCTAAATCTGAGATGTGTCAATCACTTTCTCTGACACTCGAAGGCATTTCTTGAGTTGTGAAACATGAAAGACATCATGTACTGCGGCAAGGTGTGGTGGCAACTCTAACCGATAAGCCACTGGCCTTCTATGATCTGAAAAGGACCAACATATCTTGGTGCTAACTTCCCTTTCACACTAAATCGATGTACTCCTTTCATTGGTGAAACTCGAAGGTACACATGATCACCCTTCTTAAAGACTAACGGTCTCCTCCTCTTATCAGAATAGCTTTTCTGCCTGGACTGTGCTCTTTTCAGGTTGCTGTGTATGAATTTCACTTGCTCCTCTGCTTGTGTTACAAAGTCAGGACCGAATGTGACACGTTCTCTAGGTTCAGACCAGTTGAGTGGGGTTCTGCACCATCTACCATAGAGAGCCTCGAAAGGAGCCATTTCTAAGCTCTTCTAGTAGCTGTTGTTGTAAGCAAACTCCGCCAAGGGAAGACATTCATCGTACTTGGTGGAATACATCAAAGCACACACCCTCAGCATGTCTTCTAGGATTTGATTTATTCTCTCTACTTGGCCACTTGTTTGAGGATGGTATGCTGAACTCCAGATCAAAGTGGTCCCAAGAGCGGATTGCAAGTGCTCCCAGAAATGAGACACGAACAACGAGCCTCGATTTGATGTGATGGTCTATGGAACACCGTGCAAGGTCACAATCGAGGAAATGTATAATTCAGCATATTGCTTTGCTTGATAGGTGGTCTTGACAGGAATGAAATGGGCAGATTTGGTGAGCCGATCAATAATTACCCATATGGAATCGTATCCCTTCTGAGTGCGAGGCAAACCCACAATGAAATCCATGTGCACATCTTCCCACTTCCAAGTTGGGACTTGCAATGGTTGAAGCATACCAACATGCTTTAAGTGGTCAGCTTTCACTCTTTGATAGACGTCGCACTCGGACACATATTTGGCAATCTCTCATTTCATACGAGTCCACCAGAACTTCTGTTTTAGAACTTGGTACATTTTATTGCTTCCTGGGTCCATAGTGAACATGGAGGTGTGAGCTTCATCTAGGATTTTCTTCCTTACTTTGAAGTCTTTTGGTACCACTAAGCGATCCTTGAAGCATAGAACTCCTTCTTCATCAAGCTTGAAACACGCCTTCTTCTTCTCATTGATCCCATTTCTAATGTGCGCCATACCCTTATCTTTCTTTTGTGCCTCTATGATCTGATCTTTTATGGTTGGTTCAATGATGATGAGATTGTAAAGTTCAGCATGCTGTTCTATTGGTGTTTCGATCTCCCCAATTTCACAACATAACACTCTCACTGTTGGACAAGCCTCAATGAAGTTGCAATGAGCTTTACCGCTTAATGCATCTGCTACCACATTAGCTTTCCCAGGATGATAGTGAACTTCCAAATCATAGTCCTTGATCAACTCTAACCAACGACGTTGCCTCATATTTATTTCTGGTTGAGTAAAAATATATTTCAGGCTCTTGTGATCAGTGTATATGTGGCAGGTGTTGCCCAACAAGTAGTGTCTCCATTTCTTCAGTGCATGAACAACTGCAAGTAGCTCAAGATCATGAGTTGGATAATTCACCTCATGTTTCCTCAGTTGGCAAGATGCATAGGCAATCACTCTTCCTTCTTTCATTAGAACACAACCGAGGCCACTACCAGAGGCATCACAATACACATCAAATGGCTTGGTGATGTCAGGTTGAGCAAGAACAGGTGCTGAAGTGAGGAGTTTCTTTAGTGTTTGAAATGCCTTTTCGCATTTTGGGCTCCACACAAATTTTGCATTTTTCTGGGTCAATGCTGTCATTGGCTTGGCTATTTTGGAGAAGTCCTTGATGAAGCGGCGGTAGTAACCTGCTAAGCCAAGAAAACTCCGAATCTCTGTCATGGTTTGTGGTTGCATCCAATTCAGCACATCTTCCACCTTGCTAGGATCAACAGCCACACCCTTTGCTGACAAGATATGGCCTAGGAACGCCACTTCCTTTAGCCAAAAAGCACACTTGCTGAACTTGACATATAGTTTATGTTCTCTAAGGCAAGACAACACTATTCTCAAGTGCTCTTCGTGCTCCTTCTCATTCTTAGAATAAACCAAGATGTCATCAATGAATACTATCACGAATTTGTCAAGCTCATTCATGAACACCAAGTTCATCATGTACATGAAGGAAGTAGGTGCATTTGTCAACCCGAAAGACAAGACAAGATAGTCATAAAGCCCATACCGTGTTGAGAAAGTGGTCTTTGGTATGTCTTCCTCTCGGATTATAATATGATGGTACCCAGAACTAAGATCGATCTTGGAGAATACCGAGGCACCCCCAAGTTGATCAAACATGATATCAATGTGTGGCAATGGGTACTTGTTCTTGATGGTGACAGCATTCAATGGCCGATAATCCACACATAATCTTTTACCACCATGGTCCTTCTTCTCAACAAAGAGGGCAGGACAACCCTATGGTGATGAGCTTGGGTGAATAAACCCTTTATCGAGCTGTTCTTGTAGCTGCACTTTCAATTCTTTCAACTCATTGGGTGCCATAATGTATGGCCTTCGAGAGATAGGTGCTGTGCTAGGTAAAAGCTCGATGGAGAACTCAACATCCCTATCCGGTGGGAGTCCGGGAAGCTCTTCCGGAAACACATCCGGATAGTTGCAAAATATTGGGATTTTCCCAAGTGCTTGTGCCTCCCCTTGTGTTTCTGCGACATTGACTGTGTGAGGCATATGTTTATGAAGTGGCACATGGATAACCATGTCTGTCCTACTATTTGAGCATAACTCAATTGTTCTACTCCCAACATCTATCATTGCATTGTGTTGCTTCAGCCATTCCATCCCAAGAATAATATCAATCCCTAGTTGTGGGAGTACTAGAGGACTGACGAATAAACATTCCTTTCCTACTTGCAAACGCAAGCCCCTCACTATGTGATTTGTAACTATTGATGATCCTGCAGCTAGTAATGTGGTATCTCTGTTTCAACTCGGCAATTTCATACCCATGCTTCAATGCATATGCCTTGCTGATAAAAGTGAAAGACGCTCCAGAATCAAACAGTAACAACCGTGGGATGATCATTGACCAAGAACGTGCCTGCGAGAACCGGTTCACCCTGAGGAACTTGTTCAAGCTGACTATAGTGCAATAGGCCCATTTATGGGGCTAATCCCTTCTCTCCTCCTGTAGGCACTAGCCCTTGAGTATGTTGATATATGCGATAGTTGCGACTAAATTGTCCAGTTTTCCGCATTTGAAACAGGAGTAGCCGACATTTGATTTGACGGGTGGCACTGTAGCAGGTGGATAGGGAGGTGCACTACAGGATGATGGGTGTAGTTGTCCCTCACTATATTGCTCCTGCCATTGGGGTTCAACAATGTAACATCTTTGCGGCTGTAGATGATGCACAACCCGTTGCCACTGGGATGAACTCGATGGAGGTGTGCTTGCAAGTCTTTTCCTCCACTGGTCCTCCTAGGACGCACGGAGACTGCTGCTCCATGTCGATGGCAACATCCACCAACTCAGTGAAGCTGTCGTATCGGTGCCCCAAGTGAGTCAGTAGAGTGGGATCGAACCCCTCCAACAAACAGGCAGCCCTACGCGGGTCGGTGTTCGACATCTTTAGGGGAGTACTGGGACAAGCAGATGAAGGCCTAGACATACTCGAGTACTGACATATCCCCTAGATGAAGTGCACGGAACTCTCACCGCTTGAGCTCGATGAGGCAAGGTAGGAGATAGTGAGCCCAGAAAGCCGCACGGAACTCATCCCATGTGACCTGGTGCCTAGTGGGTTGCATGGCCAGGAAAGAAGCACACTAGGCCCTAGAGGGACCATGTAGACACTGCGCTGCAAAGCGAGCCTTTTGTTGCTCAGTGAGGTGGGGCAGCAGACTAAACTTGGATTCAATGATTCGAAGCCAAGTCATCTGCATCCAATGGATCCACAGCAATGGTGAAGATTGGTGGTTGTAGCGCTGCAAAGTCAGTGTAACGGAGCTCTTGCGGATCAAGCCGTTGTTGCTCTAGAGTCAACAGGTTGATGAGCTGCTGAGCGACCTGAGTGGCCAACTCAGAAGGAGGTGGTGCATCGTGAGCGGCCCCTTGTGCAGACGTCTTCAGGTGGAGTGATCATCTGCAAGTATGAGGTCAATGGTGTTTAGTCTAACAACTCTAGTGCAATCGATGCGGTGATAAAAAGGTCATAGCATCATAGATATCGTATAAATACATGAAAGCATGTGAAACGAAATCATAATAGATTGCAGGTAAAATGTTAGTCCACTTCTTGAAATTTTGTCAGCCATATAACATGATCGTTCAGCAAGATGTTGTTACAATGTGGAGGCAACACCTCTGAATTTCGATCCTGGGACAGTCAGGTTTCGATCCTGGGACCTAGGGGGTTATGGGCCCACTAGCAACCATAGTCAACCTAGACAGGGTTTAGCTCAAATACTTTAAGTGGAACCTAGATGCATTGATAAAAGATCAAAGCATCATAGATGGCCTCCAAATACATGAAACCATGTAATACAAGAAACCATCAAGTTACACCCAAAGTGTTGATACTAATCCGTCATGAAATTTGTACTGGTCAAGACTTATAGAGCTTTGTAGTGTAAGATGTGCTACTAAGTGCGATTCGTTCCGTCACGTGTATAGCAGCATACTATGTGTCACGTTCTTTCATCCTCACGTGGTACTTGTGCATTACTACGTGGGGAGAAGTGACTTCATATACTTTAAGTTAATGAGAGTGTGAAAGTTTCAAATTTGGTGGGTAGAACGTGAGGAGTGATATTTTCATTCTTATTCGATTTTCTCTTGTGACTTTTAAAGAACATAGTTGATAGAGAAGCAAACTTAAAACATAGAATGAGAAAAGCATGAAGGTCTTGATGCATGATTCGTCCTATTTGTTCTCACATCCCACAGCCTAGGTATAGTATATATATAATTAACTAGCGATACCTCGGTGACATATGCACGTCTCTCCCTAATGCAACTAGTCGTTTTTACTTACGCGTGAATCGTAGTTAGTGTACCTGCAGAAAAATGCATGCTCACATCATTACCACTCTAAACCTAGAAGTGGCATCCACGCTATTTGCACCGCGTGGGCAACGCATCTGTAGGGTTCTCTACTAGACCGGGCTAGTACCCACGCAAGCAAATTGAATCTTGTCGCGTCACAATAGAAGGATGGTCACAAACACCAAAATGGTGACCACCCCCCTTAAATTTCTATCCTACTAGCATGAATGCAGGGTTCACAACAGTCCGCAAATCCCTATAGCGTTCCACCAGTACTGGGGATGGCTATGGCCGAAATGTTGCCTTCACAAAGCGCCGAATATGCATATGTGTTTTATCTAGGTCAGAATGTTAGCGATGTCACATGGTAATACACTAACATCCTTAATATGGGCATATCGGTACTCTCATTTTCCAATTATTTGAAAAGGGGTTTTCGAAAATTGGTTTGTAAATCAAAACTGGATGATATGACTGTTGTCTGTGTATGATCGGGTCAGATACCAGCTGTGGTGGAACCGCCGATTTAATTCAAGCTAAGCGCACCTGTCACCACATGACTTGCAGTGCGCTTAGACCAAATTAAACCCGGTTCTCCATCGAGCAACCCAACAGGGCACTCGATGAAACCATCACCCAAGGAGACCAACATCACACACATTCAGCCCTCGATGGAGCCACAACAGTTACTTCATCATAGGCAGTTAAGAGTAATAATAAGATAAAGTTATTACAAACCATGTTGAAATCAAATACAAGTTCAAATCGGTTAGCGGAAGTGTTTTCAAAACATCTCGCAGCGGAATCGAAATACTTAAGTAGTCTTCATGCAATGATGAGCAAGGCGAGCAGCACCGAGCGCCACCGGCACTACCCCCCTCCAAGCAACTGTTCAGATGTCATCGGTACCTGCACTCAAAATGTGGGGCAAACCCTGAGTACTAATTACTTCAGTAGGGCTTAATGGAAGGGCTTACGGCTGACGCAAAGCTTTCTTACTATCATTTGGATCCTTAGCCATTGATTTTAAACAGTGTTATAATGACATAAAGTAACCAGTTTCATCATGAGTATATATATATATCATCATCATCATCATCATAATAACTCTCAGGAATGTAAATATAAAAGTACAAACATGTGGAATTTGATAACATGAATTATAATATAGCATATTTAGATAGTTACTACGTTGCCCGTGTGCGATATCTGGCATTTTCACATCGTAGTGAGCATCAGCAATTCGAATCGATTTTTAAATTCCCGAGAATAACTATCCTGCCAGGGGAATATGTTTACTAGCCTTCGCGTTCCCACATATAGCCCCCATCTCCACTTGTTCCATCCCAAGTTCGATTCCAACCCGCCATTCCCAAGGTTTAGCCCCCATGGAGCGATACCACATCCGGGTCAGCCCTCCCATGAGTCAAGCGCCCCTAGGCCCCATGGTAGGACCAAATCTCTGTTCTTCGGATGGTTCAAGTATGACTTTCATCGGTCCCAATGTCCCGGGTAAGCACTCTAGCAATGTTATGCCGATCAGCAGGCAAACAAGCGAACGGGCCTTATACGACTCGGGCGAAGTCCATTGCACAATATCATAAACAATAAATAACTCATAAAAATCTCCGCCTCGGTCTCCATTTAAATCACAAGCATAATATAACATATCCACTTTAATGATTTGATATTTTGAAATAACATATACGACGAGTGGCTCCATTTCACTCGTGTCTACTCGCACCTAGCATTACTAGGCATACTCGTCCTATGAACTCTATTATAGGTGCCTAGGGCCAGGGTGGCCAGGAAGTCCTAATGCAATTGGTTTCAATCAACTCCTAATGTGGATGCGTAATCATCTATCAAGATAATATTAGCTGGGAAATTCATGATCCTGCCTACCTTTGCTTATTTTTATCAAAACCAACAAGCGTGGGTGGGTCTTAGTTGGTCTTGTGGTCACCGTTTCTTGATGCAGCTCCTTGCGCAATGCCTCGATCACGTTGCTACAATAAGCGTCACTATATGAATGATCAAGTGTGAAATGGATGCAAAGAATGCACGAGATGCTCCTATGATATGAGAAACAGTATGCAACAAGTGAATCCACCCTTATGCACATGATGAGTTATAATTTAAATGATACCCCCATTTTTTTACATGATGCATGAGGGTAGTTTATTTGGTAAAATCACCATTTTGGGATTCAGAATATAAAACAATGCAAAATGACTTGAACCATTTATTACATGCAGATATATGCTATACAATGCTATCAACCAAATTTCAGTAACAAAAGAGCTATAAATTAATTATAGAAATTCCAGCAATTTGTTGAGCGTTTAAATTCTCCGATTTATCATAAATCAAAGGAATAGTTTCTGGTCATAAAACTTGTGCAACAAGCATAACATGGCATGATCATCATGTGTAAAAATCAGAAAGTGAAATATCCTAGGTTTGATAGCGCACCTATTTTCTATTTAATTGTTTTAGCATATTACAAAGGTAGTTCAAAATAGTACACTAATATTCACAAAATACTTTCTAGAACCTAAACTTAACTATTAAGCACCATGATTTTTGTCAGAATTTATTTTGCACAATAAGTCACTTTTTCCTATTATTCATTTCAACATGCAATTATATGTCTTTTTTAAAACAGCAATCAAAGGCTTACATGCAGAGCTCAAAAATTTAAAAATGGACTAAATATGCAACATAGAGTATCTTCAAATTTCAGTGGAATATTTGGAGCACTTTTTATGTAGCAAGTATTTTCACTCTTGAAACATGCCCAAAATACATGCATGAGGGCAAAACAGTAATTTAACAGTATGTGCTAGTGTTGACAAGAAATCACACGCAGCCTACACAGCATGGTAAAGCTACTTTCCAATTTCATAATTTTTGGAGTTCATTTAGCCTAGTTTTGCCATTTATTTATTTTGAACATGCTTGCAACAAAGCAAGGGCAATATGGTCATTTCACCCATACATATCAAATCCATTTTGTAGATGTGCTCAAGAGGAGTTCAAGGAAACAAGATTTGTATTTTTAGCATTTTTGGTTGATTTACTATTAATTTTTAAAGTTCATAGATCGAAGAAATGAATTAAATTCAAAATCTCACAGATCAGGCAGCGATAAGCAATTATTCATTAACTTCAGGGGCTAGCACGTAAAAATCCCTAGACTCATTGTACAGCAAAAAGAATGAAACGCAAAATCCCATGAATCCGGGGGCTAGATCGAAAAAAGTCAACTTCTTCTACCTTCATACCGGAGACAAACTGTGCGGCAGGCCGAGCTTTGTGCGCGTGTACCCGCGCAAGGGGTCCCAATCTTGGAGCCGAGAATGTCTGGGAAGGTGTTGCCGGCAACGTGCTACCGGATCCCCATGATCTCGACGCGCGGGGTGGAGCATATGAGCGGGGAACGCGCAGTGAACCGACGTGAACTTGGATGTCGCGTGCTTCCGGTTGGGGGCTCGATCTGTCGAACTGAAAGGGGAACGGCGACCATGGCATGTGCGTCGGGTGCGGGAGCTTGCTGCGAGGTCGACGTTGGTGGTTTGGGGCACGGGGAGGCAGTGGAGCAGCGGCACGAGCTCGAGCTCCGAGTTCGGCCGGCAATGGCGGGCACGAACTGCGGGGCGAGAGGCGCTAGTGGAGGGAGCTCGAAGGGGCGAAAGGACGAAGGGAATGAAAGGAGGACCGCGGCCCCACTGGTCAGTGAGAGAAAAATGGGGAAAAATAAGAAACACACTTTGACTGGTTTTTCTTTTCTCTGAAAATCGCTTATTTGACTAGTTTAACGGCAGAAATTTGGAAAAGCTCCAATTAGAAGAAGTGCAGTGCTCTTTGTGATCTACAATTTTGTCAAAAGAATTGTACTATGTTCTATTGAAATTTTTGGAGAAATTTGAATTCCATAAGCCCATTTTATGGTCATTTTCATGTAAAGTGAAATATACCAATGTTGTCTAGAATTTCATGAGCTACTACTTTCATATATAAAGTTTTGTATGATAAGCACTTTTGATTCACAGAAATTTGAATTTACTATTCAGATCAAGTTCAGGCAGATTTCACAGTTTCACAGAAAATACCAAAGTTGTTCCTCATGAAATTATCTAGAAGTTTGGTGTGTAAGGTTTTATCAAATTCATAATAGTATTAAACTAACAACAGCAAATGCAAATACAGTTTTCAGTAAACAGAGTTTAATTACTTCAAATGACCTAACCTATATGTGCCCTCATTATAAAATGCTCATGAAATGATATAATTAAGTAAATGATGTCAATATAATGCACTTGAGATGCCAGGGGCATCACAAACACTAAGACCCTTATACTAAAAATGCCCATAGGAGCTGAAATGGAAAAGATATATTTGGACGACTACATGACGCTTTGATCTCCTTCTTCTCCACGCCTCGCTTGGATGTACGCCATGTTAGCTAGTAGTTTAGAAGCTTCCTCCAGTTCTGAAGTAAAAAACTAGGAAACTTTATTCTATGGGCTTCTTGGGCCGGGGCTTGGCCCAATCTTCAATCTTGATGAGTTTCGACCCACTCGCCAAGTCTAGGTAGCTTGGGTGGCGGTTTTGAGCAAAAGGCACCAAAGCCCCCTTGAAACGCCTTCGTGCCATGCACTCAGGATGGAGCACCACAGTGGCACCCAGCTTCTCCAGTCCATCGGAGCCGCCTCAACGTCCATCGGAGGTCTTATATAGTCGTTGCTATACCGCCTGTGGTAGAACCGCCAAATCTGAGCTAAGCACACCTGCCACCACAAGGCTCGTAGTGCGCTTAGACCGAACTAAACTCTGTTGTCCGTCAAGCTACCCAGAAGGGTACTCGATATAACCATCACCCAGGGATGCTGACATCATATATATTATGCTCTCGAAAGAGGCACAACAATTACAACAATCCATCATTTCATACAAACAAAGTTTGATTTATTACAAATACTTTGCTCAAAATAGTATACAAACTTATGGAAAATAGAGCTTCAAAATAACTTGCAGCGGAATACATAATAATATACAAGTGCAATGCAGCGGTAATAAAACATCGAGTCATGACAATGAGCCCACCATTGTCATTCTCGATCATGAAGTTCCTGGAAAGAAAAATATCAACAACAAACGATGAGTACGTGGGGTACTCGTAGGACTTAATGGTGGGCTATATCAACCCAACACATTTGAGAGTTTGCAAGGCTTTTTGTGGACTTGACTCTAACCCACATAAGCTTACTAGGAGTGAGTCCTTACTTTCAAATTTCATTCCTTATTAAGTCATAACCCACATTTGATTCAACATAATTATCATCATGATCCATAATTCATATATCTCAATATTCTTAACACATATATCATTATAAGTAACTTGCGGAATAATAAACATACAAGTACAAGCATGCAATATTGAAAAGCATGATTAAATAAATAACATATTAAAGTTGTTACTACGTTGCCCTTGTACGATCTGGCATTCTCAAACCTGGTGAGCATCAGCGATTCGAATCGATTTTTAATTCCCGGGAATAACTACAATGCCAAGGGTATATCCTTACTAGCCATCACGTTCCCACATATATCCACCATCTTAACCTGTCTCATCCCAAGTTCGATTCACTCCCGCCTAGCCCTCGGGTTGTACCCCCATGGTGAGCCTGCCGACATCTCAGTCTCCCCACCATGAGCACCAAGCTCCCCTAGGCCACCTTCCTCTCAACTAGCGGGTAGGAACGTGTCTCTGTGGTTCGGATGAGCCCAGGAAAGACTTTCACTAGTCCCATATCTCAGATAAGCATTCTAGCAATGTTATGCCGATCAGCAGACGAACATCGGACAAGCCTTAAACAGCTCAGGCGGAGCCAAATTATACAACAACGCACACCTCAAAAGTAAACTTATGCTCCGCCTAGTCTCATCTTTCCATCACATCATATCATTTTGCTTTCGAATTAGAGTGTTTGAAAACCATTTTGAGCAGTGCCCTATCATCTCGTGAGAGAATATCTTCACTCGACTTCTACTGTCTAAGAATGGCTAACCATAGACTCTGACCTGTCCATACTACATAGGATATCGGGTATTTATGCATGTGGGTTTCAAACAACACCTGAATGTAAATGCACAAACAAGTATAGGGTGGTGGGACTCCCTAGATAGGTGTAGATGCCTAAGGGGCCCACCTTTGTTGTAGAAAACTTGAACAAACTAATTTAAAGTTAGTTTGCCGGGTTGTGAGGCTTTTCCCCAAGCAACCCCTTGTTCACTTGGACTGCTCCTCCTTCGAAATACCACTTCACGGGCCTCCAGGTGGTATTTGGGTCTTAGTTGGTCTTTTGGACACCGCTGCTTGAAGTAGTTCCACGGATTTCCTTCTTGATCACGTGTCTGCAATAAGCGTCACTATATGAATGCTATGCATGATGCAGTGAATGAGATGCATGAAGACCAAGCACACACACATGCACAAGTAATCATTTCTGAGAGCCAATGGACCGGCTCCATTGCCTCTAGAGTGATGAGTGATTGTCAATAGAAGCCAAAGACCCAAAAGGACTTGGGCACAAGATCTCCGATAGACATGAGGCCCTCCGATGGATGGGAGGTAGGTGGAAGCCCTCCGAAGGACTGGAGGCATGCTTGACATCGATCGGCCATGGGAGTTCGGTACACGGAGGAACAGCACAGCGACGGCAGGAGTAAGACCTCCAAAGGACTACGAGGTGACCCCGATGGACTGGGGATGCTGGGTGCCACCGCGGTGCTCTAGCCCGAGTATGTGATGCCCCCGGCATCTCAAAAGCCTTAACACGCGGTTAGATTAGTGTTAATCAAGGATTTGACTTAATCATGCTTAGAGAAGAGCAACAACTAGGCTAGTAAACCACTAAGTCAAAAATTTCCAAGTGGTACATGCAAAACTCTCCGATGCTTGGTTGAGACATTTGTACATTTTCATGCGAGACATCAAATACAAGAGTTTTAGTTTAGAATGTTGTTTTCAAATAGGCTATTTGGACCATTTTCAAAATCAGATGTCAAGGGGTCCAAAAGTTCAACCAAACCCGGATAGCCTACACTCATGGAATTTTGCTAAGTCTAGGATTGACACTCTTTCCCAAATTTCATTATGAAATTACCTTCGATTTGACATACAACTTCAAAATATTCCTTTCTATGAAATGAAATTAAACGCATAACCTTTCAAATACATTAGACCTTGATCTCATTGGACTTCATTCGATATCCCAAAGCTTGAGAACAAGAGAGACCACACATAGGCCAAATCTGCCATACGACAAACTCTTGAAACTATTTACCCTTGTAGCTCAAAATGTAATGTGATCTAGACCAAAGACTTAATACCAAACTTGTAGTAAATTTAATGTGTAACAACTCTTCTACTATGAGTTTTGACATGCACAAAGGTTTGCTAGGAGCTTTAGAGTGTTTAATGCCAACTAGTGAAATCTGCCAAACTGAGAACAGTTTAGTAGATTCAAAATATTCTGAAACTAAGTTCTAAATTTGACCATGACTTGAATACCAAAGTTGTAGGAAATAAAATACTAAGAAACATTGGTATAGTTCACTTGGCATGAAAATGCACACAAATAGGCTAAACAGAATTTATAAGGCTAAAGAAATAGTTGGTCAAACATGAACCCCTGATTTGAATTCATTAAAACTCAAAAAATTTGAATCTAAGTGGGTACTGCGCATTTTGACAAAGTTGTAGATCTAGAAGATTAGAACAACTTTTGTATTTGTGGTTTTGACAAAATTGGACCATAAGGTGTTCAAAAACAGAGATTTAAAACATGTCTTCAGCTGGTCAAAGGGCCCTTTTCCTTTTTTCCGAAAATTCCCTTTTTCCTTGTCTCAATGACGCGTGGGCCCCACCTGTCGGACCTCGGATCCCCGCTGACCGGAAACCGCCATCCGCACCCAGTATTGCAAAACCGGTTTCGCTACACACAGACCCGGTCTATAGACCCCTCTCCCTATCATTTGCGCTGGACCCACCTGTCACTGACCATTGGTCCATGGACCCGATCCACCGCGCCTGCAGCTCCTTCTTCCTCCTCTCTCCTCCCTCCACCCGGCGCGCGACGCGCCCACGCGGCAGGGCGAGGCCTGCTCGCGCTGCGCCATGGGTGCCAGCGCGCCACGCCGCGGCCACGCGCCGCCCGCTCTGCGCCCCCGCCCGGCCTGCCCTTGCTCCGCCCGACGTTAAGGAGAAGGAAGCCGACCTCCCTCTTCCGCCCTGCACTCTCGGCCCGTCCCTCTTCGCCTGCCTCCCTGCATGCCAGAGCGCACAACCGCCATTGGAGGCCACGGCGAGCTCCGCCTGGGCACTGCCCTCGCCTCCTCCTGCCAACCCGTTAAGCGCGCTCCGGTTCCGTCACCACTCTCCACCGTGTCGGCCAGTTCCTGGAGCTTGCACTCGCCTCCAATCCCCATCCCCACGGACGCCACCGCACGCCGCCTCTGCACAGTCGACGCCGCCGTGGAGAGCCACCATAGAGCCATCCCCCGCGCCTCCAACCGCCTACGCCAGACTCGTCATGCCGCCGCGCTGCTCGCGCGCTGCCCCGGGGAGCCGTTCCTCCACTCCTCCACCAAATCGAGCAGCCGCCCCGTCCTCCGCGTCGCCCAGCTCCACATCCGGTTCACCGGCGTTCCCCGCCCGCTCCGGACTCCTCGCGCGATGCCATCTTGGGGGAAGGGAAGCCCTTCACCGAGAACACGTCCCAGGGGTGGCGCGGCTCCAAGTCCGGCCCCATAGCTGCCGGCGCAGCCCGCCCAACCTCGACCCCGCGCGCCTCTGCCTCTATCGAGAGGTGGAAGAAGAAGGTCGTTTTCCAAAAGCACCCCTGCGCTTTTGATTATTTACGTTCAAGTATGGTGCGCTATTCACTGAGTCATCAGACCCTTACGCGCCAGCCCCTGATGTTAATAGATATTCACGCTTAGGTCCCTGACTGTTATGGTTTTTGACTTATTGAATTTCTATAAACAGAAAACTTTGAAAATTCGTAATAAATCAAATAAAAATCAGAAAAATGCAAACTTTGTTGCAGTGTACTCCTATTAAGTAGATCTACAGAATGGGTATGATGGTTGAATAGGAAAAGACCTTTTTGCCCCTGTTATTGTGCATGCATGAAAAACCTTGATAAATAGGAAATGTGGGAAAAATGAGCCTCAAAAATTATAAAATTTCAGCAGAGGCATTGCTAACATGTGTAGACTCTGTATAAATTTTGGTAGCCCTAGCATGGACTGTTTAATTACTATTTTACCCTTGTCTTGTAGTTAAGCATATATTAATTTAGGAAAAGGTTGCTATGGTGAAAAATGCTCCAAGTAACTTTAAGGGCTTGATATGAGCTCTAGGTTATGACCATGAGTCACTGCTAGAGTAGGAGGTGGTGCATGTAAGGTTTTAGCTCTGATTTGAAAATGGTAGAAATAAGGCCTATTCACGTAAATAATAGAAAATGTGAGACTAGCATCTTAATAATGCTACCATGGATCATATTTGGAAACTTAGGAGTATGTAAACCTTAGCCACTAAGTTGGAATGCAATGTAGGTCTTCACTACTGTTGAGAAGTGCACGTTGGGAATGCTAAGCTAGCTAGGTGGAAAATGGGTGTTTAAGTAAGCATCGGCCATTCCGCATGAGTCAGGACTACCCTATCTCACACTCCCACGTTGTTATGTGTGACAAGCTAAGTTCTCATAAATGATGGCTCGTACGATTTCTTAACGTTAAACAAGTTTCATCATGAAAAATGCATAATATTATTCCATAAACCCTGATTTCTTGCATTGCACTCGCGTCATGAAGCAAGCATTGCACTAATACATGCTCCAATTGCACTATGTCATGCATAGCATTCATATAGCGACGCTCATTGCAGATACGTGATTGAGAAGCAAGTGTGAGGAACTACTTCGGGCAACGGTGGTCCAGAGGGTCAAGTAAGCCCCAGACACGACCTGGAGAGCCCATCAGTCGTGTTTGGAAGGAGCAGTTGTCCAAGTGATCAAGGGGTTGCCTGGGGCAAAGCCTCACAACCCGGCAAACTAACCTAGTTTAGTTTGTTGGCTTGATAAGAATAAGCAAAGGTAGGCAGGACCATGATTTCTCCCAGCTAATATGATAATTGATTGTTTCCTTACGCATCCGCATTAGGAGTTGATTGAAAACAATTGCATTAGATCTCCTGGCCGCCCTGGCTCTAGCACCTATATATAGAGATCGTAGGACGAGTTGCCTAGGCTCTGCTAGGTGCCAGTAGACACGAGTGAAAGGAGTCACTCGTCGCGTAGGTGATTTCAAAGGTTACAAAACTTTTACTATTGAGAAAGTAATACTATGCTCATGCTCATGATTTAAATGGATACCGGGCGGAGAATAATTTTATTATGTGGTGTGCGTTTGGCTCCGCCCGAGTCGGATAAGGCCCGTCCGCTGTTCGCCTATTGGTCGGCATAACATTGCTAGAGTGCTTAACCGGGAAATGGGACCGGTGAAGTCTTACCTGGGTTTGTCCGGAGTTTTCGAGGCTCCGCCCATCCACTTGCTGGAGGCCGATGGGCCCGGGGGCGCTTGTACTCGAGGGAGGGCTGACCCAGAGAACTGTGGTATCGCTCCTGAGGGGGCACAACCCGGGGGTTAGGTGGGGGCGCTTTGAATCTTGGGACAAGACAGGTGGAGATGGGGACTATATGTGGGAACGCGATGGCTAGTAAGCATATACCCCTGGCATGATAGTTATTCTCGGGAATTAAAATCGATTCGAATTGCTGATGCCCACCAGGTGTGGGAATGCCAATACCATTGACGTTCAACGTAGTAACTACTTGAATATATTATATCCGTTACTCATGTTTTCAAATACTACATGTTTGTATTGTATCGCTTACATTTCTGCAAGTTATTATATTGGAGTTATATGCAAAAGATGAATCTTGATACTCTTTATTGATATACCACTGTTTAAAATCAATGGCTAAGGTTCCACATGCTAGTAAGCAAGCTTTGCGTCAGCCGTAAGCCAATCCATTAAGTCCTACTGAGTAATTAGTACTCAAGGTTTGCCCCCACCTTTTGAGAACAGGTACCGGCGAGATCTGGACAACTGCTTGGAGGAGGGTAGTACCGGTGGGCTCGGTGCTGCTCGCCTCGATCGTCGTTGCATGAAGACTAATAAAGTAATTTGTTTCCACGGTGAGATGTTTTTGAATTCGCTTCCGCTATTTGATTCAAACCTGCCTATTGTATGGCATTATGTTGAAACCTATATCCTATTTCGAACTGTTTTGTAAAATAAGTGTATAAATGCTATATTTAACTGCCTGAGATGATGTATCTGTTGTGGCTCCACTGTGGGCTGGATGTGTATGATGTCGGTTCCTCTGGGAAAAAGGTAATATCGGGAGTCGAATGACTCTCGACGGACGACCGGGTTTAGTTCGGTCTAATCGCACTGCAAGCCAGAGGTGGCAGGTGTGCTTAGTCCGGATTAAATCGGCGGTTCCGCCACAGAGTACATGGCGTGAAGATGGGCGAGGGCGTTGGCGGATTCACTCAAATGTGCTACCCTACCACCAACTTACCAGACTCAGCGAATGGGTTCATTCTCACTGAGATAGAGTGGAGTGGGCCGTTCCAGGCCCAGGAAGGAACCCTAAAGTTTCCTGGTTTCTGACTTCCAAACCGAGGGTCAATCTGGGAGTTAGCTTGCAACCGAAGAAGATCAAGACTCCATCGCGGTCGTCCGTCCCCGAAATAGTTGTGTCTTTTCGAGTTTGGCCCCTACGGGCATTTTTGTAATATAGGGGTCTTAGTGTAAACTGTGTCATTTATGCCTGGGCTATATATACCTAAGTGGCTGGTCATTTAGGTGACTCTTCCACCTCTAGAAACCCTAGGCTTAGTTTCCAACTAGCCAAGTGCTTAGAGATCAAATCGGGTGCTTAGCTTAGGATTTGAGAGTCCCCTCGGCTAGTACTTTGCATTAGTGGGAGGATGAAGGGTGGTAGCCTGTGAGGAACCTTGTACTCACTGATTTTCACTTCTAATCAAGGAAAAATTTGTCCCCAATTTGTTCTCATGTCTGCAACCATCTTTCTGCCCCTTCAATAGTAGGTTTTTGGATGAAACTCAAAGGCTTTTGGTGATTTGCTTTGCTCATGAGTTAATCCTGTTCTTTCAGCTCGTTTGGACTTGCAAGGACATGGAGAACATGTCTTAGAACATCTCAATCCTGTTGGATTCCTACGAGCAAGTCTCCCTTTCTTGCCCAAAGATTGCCATCTCACGAGATTTGAAATTCCCACTGATCAAATGGTCATTTTGAGTTGATCTTTTGGGAAAAGCTTTGGAATAGGGTCCAGAAAGCATATGCCAAATTTTGTGAAGATTGGACCAGATTTGGATAGTTTTGGGTGTGAAAACCCCTTTCCTACGATTTTACCGGACTATCCGGTAGAGCCAGTGGATTGTCCGGTGGAACCGGACTATCCGGTGGCCCTCACCGGACTGTCCGGTGTCGGGTGCCAGGCAGGATCTGCACCGGACAATCCGGTAGCCCCTGCTGGACTATCCGGTGGAACCGGACTGTCCGGCCCCTGACACTAGACTATTCGGCGTGTCCAGGGTAGGAACTGTGTCTCTGGTGTTTGCTTCTTTCACTGTGTTTTTGCTTTAGACTTTTGCATTCCCCACTTTTAGACCATTCTCTTTGTTTGCTGTAAGACAGTGAGATGCACTTTGGTGCGGTGAGTGTCGTGTGGCGGACTTGCAAGATCCATTGCCTCGGTGCCTTTGTTGAGTTGGCTCGTGGTTTTCTCATTTGGTGCGTATCCTCTCAGTGGACGGCACCTTGACCTACTAGACACGTATCATTTTAGTGGGCGGTGTCTAGTTCTTTTCTCAAGCTCCAATTTTAGGGGTTGTGAGTTTGAGTTTTAAAGTGCTCCTATTCACCCCCCCTTTAGTCGCACGTCTCGGTCCGACAATTGGTATCAGAGCCGGTTAGGTTTCTTCATACCTTTACCGGTGAGAAACTAGTAGCGACTATGGCGCACTCTGGGAAGGTTCTGGTTCTTGGCTCGGAAGGCTATCCCTACTAGAAGGGTAGGATGAGAGCTTTCTTGCTTAGCCAGAGCGAGGACATATGGAATGCTACACAGAGTACGACTTTCATGGTGCTCCCCGTTGCCAAGCGTACCACACAGGTGCTCATTGCTCAACACGTGGCAAACTAAAGGCAGTAAACTTTCTCTACTCTGGACTTGGTCCGGCAGACTATGAGAGGGTGAGCCACCTTGATACCGCCCGTGAGGTCTAGTCCCTGCTTAGTGCACACCATGAGGGGACGGTGACAGTTAAGGGTCGGCTTGTGGAGACTTACCGGCGCGAGTATGAGAACTTTGTCCAGAAGCCGGGAGAGTCCTATGGATGCCTTGTTTGGTCATTTTCAGTCGATCATCAACAAGCTCCGTGTCAACTCTGCCCCCACTGCTCTTCCATACACTAACCATCAGCAGGCTGTTAAGCTACTATATTCCTTGGACAGGAATGTGTGGGAGATCAAAAAGAACTCCATTCTCGAGTCAGCAGGGTATGACACCTTGGGAGTTGAGGAGCTTTACAGCAAGCTCAAGGCCACATAGGTTGATTACCAGATGACATATATGCTCATTGGTACTCGCTTCAAGAACCTGTCCTTGGCGTCCAGCTCCAAGGAAGTTGCTGCTAACCTCCCACTTCACGGTTTTTTCGTTCTCTGCTTTGATGTCTGTGACAGAGGAGCAGTTGGCGTCACATGGGGATGATGAGCTTCGTCTGGTGTCTAGTCGCTTTCAACGCTCCTATGATAGCCGGATGATCGAGAAAAGGGGCAAGAGGCCCAAGTGCCTTTGAGTGCAGGAGAAGTCGGCCACTTCATCGCTTAGTGCCCTAACAAGCAGAACGACTACTACAAGAAGGGCAAGAACCACTCCCGCGACTTCACCAAGCACCGCTCCGTCAAGTGCAACCACATCAAGCACCGCTCTGACAAGATCAAGAACTCCAAGAAGGCTTTCAAGAGCTACCAGAAGGACAACCGAAAGCGGGGCAAGGCCTTCTTCGTTGAGCTTGGTGGTCTTTCCAATAGATCGTCCTCCTCCTCTTTGTCTCCGTCCAGCTCAAGCGATGAGGAGATCATCACCAAGTGAGACAAGAGGAGATAACAAGGTGGTTCAGCTGGCCTCTGCTTCATCTCCACCAAGTCCAAGTGCAAGCACAAGGTGAACCAGAGATCGTTCTGCTCCATGGCGCTTGAGGACAAGGGATGATAAGGGCAAAGACAATGACTCCTCTGATGAAGAGGAAACTCCTGAGCAAGCTGACATCCTTGATATGCTGGACAGGAACAATCATGAGTTGAAAGCCCTGGATAAGTTGTTGGAAAAGGCAGCCAAGAAGCTACAGAAGCAGAAAGCCAAGCTTGCTGATGCCTTTGCTAAGATTGAGAGGATGAAGAGTGTGCAAGCCCATCCTAGTGAGTTTGAGTGCCCTACCTGTGAGTCCCTCATGAGTGACCTTTGTGAGCAGAAGAGCAAGTATGCTCATTAGGTAGAGGAGATGGATAGGCTGAAGGTTGAGTTTGGCAAGCTCCAGTCTAAACTGGATCTGCCTACTTTGAGTGAGGTGCCTGAGTGTGAGTCTTGCCCCCACCTAGCTGTTGACATAGCTGAGCTGAAGGTGAAGTGTGAGGGGTAGCTCAAGGAGTTGGAGGAGCTTAGGGCTCGACCCACACTTTTGGGTGCGTGCATGGTCTGTCCTACCTTGAGCTGTGAGCTTGACCACGTGAGAGTTGACCTTGAAGTGCTTTCAGCACCCCCTTATATGTGTGTGAACTGTCTCATTTTGAGATTGCAGTTGGTGGAGAAGGATGCCACCATTAGGAAGCTCGAGAAGTCTACTCCTGTGATTCCCTCTATGGACTGTCCTACTTGTGCTCCCCAGACTTTGATTCTGGAGGATCTGAGAGAGGAGAAGTTGATCCTCGAAGAGGACAACTGTAGGTTGAGGGAGGTGCTAAGCTGGATGTATGGCAGGGAACCTCAGCTTAGGATGATCATAGAGGCGAACAAGCCTGGTGAGGGTGACAGAAGTGGACTTGGGTTGAGAGAGTGTAGTACCTCAGGCAAGAAGAAGAGTGCCCCGATCAAGCCTAACACTGCCTCTCTCGAGCCTATTTCTACTGTTGATGGGGTTTACCTCGAGCCTCCCAAGGCTGCCCCAAGGAAGTCATATTGGACACCCAAGCCACCTCAAGCCAAGCTGGACAACATAGTAGAAGAAGTGCTTAAGCCTTTGGGCAAGAAGTAAGTCCAGCAGCCAGTACCACCCAAGGCTTCACCACCTCACCAGAACCCCAAGACCCAGCCCTGGCCTACGCCCAGGAGACCTGTCTAGCACTGTGACTTTAGCCAGCGTAATGGTCACTTGGAGGAGTTTTGCTTCAGGACGAAAGCGGGCCGAGCGCAGGAGAGAGCCTAGGGGAACCAAGATCGGTTCTATCGGGCAGTAGGCAGGATCCTCCCCATCACAGTGAGATGAGAGACCGCATTGCTGGTGGTGGGAGAGGAGACGGCATTTCAAGGCCCGTGCACCTGGTGGTGAGAGACGCTTTGCCGGCCGAGCTCCTAGTCATTTTCGGCACGGTTGTGGACCTCATGACCGAGGCTTTGGTAGAGGGCTCGAGAGCTCACACTTAGGAGGTTCGTGGGTACATAGATCATCGTGATGCTTACTTTGACTGTGCTTTTCCTTCCTTTGAGCAGATGGCTTGGCACTGGTTCAGCAGTTTCAATAATCCCAGTGTCCGACCATTTGCTCACTCTCGCTTTCCTTGATTTTGCAAGATCAAGGCCTAAAGAACATATGGATCATGGAGTCTGGCTACTCTAGGACACATGCCAGGGCACCGCAGATGGTTCTCCAACCTCAACCCCATAAGCACGAAGGAGTACATCACATTCAGGGATAACGGTCAATGTAAAGTGTTGGGTGATTGGTTATGTTGCGCTTTCTGGCAAGCTTTCCCTGAGAGAAGTTGCTTTGGTGAGGAATTTGGGGTTCATTTGGTTTCGGTCTCGCAACATCTTAAGGAAGGGTTTGAGGTTCACTTTAGGGTGGGTTCTTCTTGTATGCTTTATGCTAACGAAAATCTTGTTTGTCAGATTATGCCATGTGGGCAAGTTTTTAAAGTTGACCTTGCATCAGTTTCTGTCGCTCCTCGGTGTTTGGTAGCTGGTCCGTCTGCTGATATTTGGAAGTGGCATAAGAGGCTAGTCCATTTGAGTTTTGATCTGCTAGCCTAGATGAGCTCGATGGGTCTGATCTGAGGATTGCCTAATTTGAAAGCAGAAAAGGACTTAGTGTGCCACCCCTGTCATCATGGCAAGATGGTTGCTGCTTCTCATGCACGTGTCAATCAGGTGATGACCACTTACCCGGGTGAGATGCTGCATATGGACACGGTTGGTCCTCCTCGGGTACCGTCAGTTAGTGGGAAGTCGTATGTGCTTGTCGTTGTAGACGACTTTTCTCGCTTTTCGTGGGTGTTCTTCATGGAATTCAAAGATGAGGCTTTCAGTTTTGTTCAGGATCTGGTCTTGAGGTTCAGAAATGAGAGTCATAAGGCCATGAGGGCTATCCACAGCGACAATGGTGGAAAATTTTGTAACTGTCATTTTGAAACCTTCTGTCGTGACCGAGGTCTTGATCACCAATTGTCGTCTCCTTATACCCCACCTCAGAACGGTGTCATGGAACTAAAGAACCGCACACCTGTTGAGATGGCGCGGATGATGCTTGATGAGCATAGGACGCCACGATGCTTTTGGGCTGAGGATATGAATACGGCCTGGTACATTGCCAACCACATCTTCCTATGAGCTTTCTTAGGGAAGACTTCAGTATGAGCTATGGTTTGATAGGCAGCCCAGCCTCAAGCACCTACGTGCCTTTGGCTGCTGATGCTTTGTGCTCAAAAAGGGGGGGCATTTGGACAAATTTGAATCTCGCTCCTTGGATGGTATTTTCCTTGTGTACGCCTCTAGCACTAGGGCATATAAAGTGTGGATCCTCAATACCAAATAGGTCATTGAGACCTATGAAGTTTCCTTTGATGAATCTATGCCTTGCACAACCCCTGCATTTGATCTTTCAGGTGATGACGAAGAAGGAACTCCCATCTTTGAAGATGAGGAAGTTCAGGTAGATGCATGTGATGCAGGAGCCACTGCAGTGGCCGCAGCTCCTGCCCCCTCTACTATGAGCTCTGAAGATGAAGGAGGACCCATGCTGACTGGCTTCCTCCTCACTCCCCCGACTCCAAGCTCGAGCAGAGGTTGGCCCCACAGAGGAGGCAGGGGAGGTGACCTCCAAGAATGTTCCATCTCGGCTAGGTCCAGCAGGATCACCCTCCACATGGGATCACTGGTGACTTGCATGTGAGGACCTTGAGGTCCCAGACAGGTTCTATTGCCTTCTTTGCTTATGCCGCATTTGTTGCCTCCTTTGAGCCCAAGGATGTCCTGGACACGCACTTTCTGATGGTAATTGGGTTAATGTCATGCATGAGGAGTTAGAAAATTTTGAGAGGAATGAGGTTTGGGTTTTGGTAGAGCCACCGCTACAGTGCAATCCTATTGGTATAAAATGGGTTTTCAAAAATAACCAAGGAGAGGATGGAATTGTTGTGCGGAACAAGGCTAAACTTGTAGGCTAAGGGTTTTTATCAAAAAGAGGGGATAAACTATGATGGAAATGTTTGCTCCAGTTGCACGCCTGGAAGCTATATGCATTCTCTTAGCCTTTGCAGCTTCTATGGGTTTCAAGATTTTTCAAATGGATGTGAAGTCTTCTTTCCTAAATTGTTTTATTCAAGGAGAAGTTTATGTCAAACAACCCTCTGGATTTGAAAATGCTAAATACCCAAACCATGTTTACAAATTGCAAAAGCATTGTATGGTTTGAAACAAGCCTCTAGAGCCTGGTATGCGAGATTGAAAACTTTTTTGCTAAACTAGGGTTTAAAAATGGGGAGTGTGGATAAGACCTTGTTTCTCCTCAAGCATAGTAGTGATCTTCTTATTGTCCAGATAAAAGTGGATGATATCATCTTTGGTGGCTCGTCTCACTCTCTTGTTACCAAGTTTTCTGAGCAGATGTCAAAGGAGTTTGAGATGAGCATGATGGGAGAGTTGCAGTTTTTCCTTAGACAGCAAATCAAGCAAGGGCATGAAGGAATCTTCATCCATCAAGCCAAGTACATGAAGGACATTCTGAGGAAGTTTGATATGGGAGACTCCAAGCCCATGGCGACTCCCATGTCAACACAAATGGTGCTTGATGCAGATGAAGAGGGGGAGGTGGTAGGACTGAGACGTGTGACTAGAGGGGGGGGATGAATAGGAGCACTTAAAAACTCAAACTCACAACCCCCAAAACTAGGTGCTTGAGAAAAAAAACTAGACACCTGTTGACTGAACAGATACGTGTCTAGTAGTGCATGGAGCCATCCAATGAAAGGATACACTCAAAGCGAGAAAACCGTGAGACAACTCAACACAAGCATGGAGGCAACAGGATCTTGCAAAATCCACCACACGACACTAACCGCACCAAAATGCGACTTACAGTCTCACAGCATGCAAAGAGAATGGTCTAGAAGTAGGGAATGCAAAAGCCCGAAGCGAAAACAGAGCGAAAGAACAAATAGCAATGAAAATAGCTGCAACCCTGGCTGGGACGGACTGTTCGGTGGAAGGTGCCAAACTATCTAGTGGCACAGGATATTTCGGTGATCGCCCCCGCACTATCCGGTGGCAAGCCATGGGCAGAACCCTACACCGGACTATCCGGTGGGCTCTGCCAGACTGTCCGGTGGAACCGGATTGTCCGGTAGAGTGGCAGAGAAGGGGTTTTCACACCCAAAACTGACCAAATCTTGTCCTAATCTTCACAAGATTTTGCACACACGCTATTTGGACCCTATTCCAAAGCTTTTCCCAAAAGATCAACGCAAAATGACCAAGGGATCAGCAGGAATTTCAGATCTTGTGAGATGGCAATCTTTGGGCAAGAAAGGGGAAAACTCAAGGGGGACTTGCTCTTGGCAATCCAGCAGGATTGAGATGATCTAATTCATAATCTCGACGTCCTAGCAAGTCCAAAAGAGCCAAAAGAATAGGATTAACTCATAGGAAAAGCAAATAACCAAAAGCCCTTGATATTCATCCAAAAACCAACTAGAAAGGGGGGAGGGAGAAGGCTGCACACATGAGCATGAATTGGGGATGAATCTTGCCATGATTAGAAGTGGAAATAACTGCATACAAGGTTCAAATCAGCCTACCACCCTTCATCCTCCCACTAATGCAAAGTACTAGCCTAGGGGACTCTCAAATCCTAAGCTAAGCACCCGATTTGATCTCAAAGCTCTTAGCTGGTTGGAAACTAAGCCTAGGGTTTCTTGAGGTGGAAGAGTGTTGACGGTCGTAATCTCACTGATATCAACCAGTCAATTATCCACCAAATGAAGCAAAACAAGTGAATAATGATGGACTAACCTTGCTACTAATGAGCTTCCACAAGATGTACATGGATATTTGGATGCAGGTACTAAAATGCACACAAAATGGTTGGAAATACAGCAAAAACCAAGGATGAGCAACATTAGTGCAATGGCATGGCCGCCCGGCCATGTACCATGGCCGCTCAGCCATAGGGTGTGGCTGCCCGGCCACCCCTCAGCCATGTAAAGCCACCTCACCGTGTGGTCTGGCCAACTAACTAGCCAGGTTAGCCACATCATCGATCCTACTGTACAAACAAACACAAAGTGGTGAAAGTCCAACTATACATGAGAGCATCCAATATATCCAAGGGTCAAAACATGTTAGCACAAGGATTGATGATGTCAAGGATCCGAGGGGAACAACATGCATCAAATTGGTGAAAGACACGCGGCCGCTCGGCCATCCCTCGGAGCATTTTTCACGTGCCATAACCGTTTCAACTGCCAACCGACCTAGGGAAGCAATATCAAGCGTTGGATCATCAAAGGCGTTGTATCAAGTGGCCGCTCAGGCCATGTAGGGTGGCCCCCCGGCCACCGACCTATCCCCTTTGCCGACCTAGCACACCTACAAATACCCCCTCACTTTCTAGGCTATAAATAGATCCCGAGAGCTCATTTGTAAAGTGTCGGAGTGGAGTTGAGTTCAAGTTCTATCTTAGAGTGCTACACTATTCTCTTAGTAGTTAGGATAGTCCTATGAGTTAGAGTTGAGTCGAGCTTTGCCTCGGAGTCTCCGGAGTTATCTTCGAGTCTGCGGTAAAGCCTTGTATCTTTGGATTCAGATTATCTACAATATAATTTCAGTCATATTTTACTCTAACTATCTCCTGCAAGTGTGGTGTACCTTCCTTTGCACACTTGCTAGGCTTAGGTTGTGTTTTATTCAGTCATTCAATTCTTGTTATTCTTGCCGGTGCTATAACTCAACCCTAGACTTAGACACTAGGCTCTGGCTAGATCCTCTCCTCTGATCAAGGACGATCTATCGTTGTTCAAGCTCCCCTTGAACACGTTTATAGCGTGCCATCCTCTCCACGCAGCTTTGGATGGTAGCCCCACTCGGTGACAGCGTGTGGTGTGCCTGTGTAGTCCAAGCCCGTCAGTTCGGGAGGCCCGTAGGTGTTAGCTAGACTCTCCTTCGGGACCAACTATCTTCCCCTAGTACCCTCGAGACTCTAGAATTTCACTCGACGCAAGACCGTGACTTGTTTATTTGAATATCTTGTTTAGACACGGATAACCTTAGCAAGCCGATTAGATTAGAGTTTGGTGACTTTATCTCACTCGTTGTCCTCCCAGGCAACTATACCTTCCTATGGAAAGCTTTGATAAACTTACCTCTCCACCAATACACCTGACTGTATCACGTTTACCCCTGTGTACTGTTAGTTGGTATAATTTATCTAAGTTTACAGTTTAGTCGATTTGAGTATATTCAATTACACTCTTGAGCCTACCGCTTCCCTGTCCAAATTTACGATACTTGGAATACTCTGAGTGAAAGGCTACAGCGGTCTCCGTGCGCTTGCGGAGTAAAACCTGTAAAGGCTAAGAGACGCCAACAAGCTTTTCTAGCGCCGTTGCTAGGGAAGCAATTGGCCAAGAGATAATTGATACCTCATTTCGAACCTGTATACTTGATAAGTTTTACCGCTAGTTGTTAACAGGCTCACTTTGCTCTACCGTTTTGTTGTGGTTGCAATAGAGAGGTGTATGACTGATTTCGACCATGCCGGAAAATTACCACAATAACCCAGAGTTACTTGCTCAGGAGAGTCCGTCTAAAGACTATTCACGGGCAAAGACCTGTACCAAGGGATCTAGAACCAAGCATTTCAACCAGCACTCCAGTTACCACTATGGCTGAAAAGACTATCCACGAGTTCTCCATCCCCTCGAGCAACAACATCCCTACGGGACCTTGAAGTTCAAGTGGGGAGAACTTCGAACTCAAGCCGGGAGTGATCCATATGGTTCAAGCTATCCCTTTCTATGGACTGGCCATGGAATGATGCCAATAATCATCTACAGCAATTCTTAGAGAACTGCAGCACAGTTCAACATGAAAGGAGCATCACCCGATGCCGTCAAGCTTCGTCTCTTTCCCTTCTCTCTTGTTGGGAAAGCAAAACAGTGGTTCTACCTCAAGCGAGCAACGCTCACAACATGAAATGCATGTTCCAATGCATTTCTGGCAAAGTATTTCGCATTAGGGAAGACCAACGCGTTGAGGAACAAGATATCGAGCTTTCAATAGCTCACTGATGAAACCGTGGTGGAGGCCTGGGAAAGACTCTAGGAGTACATCGCAGCCTGCCCCCACCACGGCATGCAAGAGTGGCTGATCATTCAGAGTTTCTTCCATGGGCTCAACCGCTCAGCACAAGAACACCTGGATGCAGCTGCTGGAGGATCCTTCCTCTCCTTGAGCATCTCGGCGGCCAAGAATCTCATTGGGAAGATGGCCACCAATCAAGGATGGAGAGAAGAGAGGTCTAGTACCCATTCCCATGGCGTCCATCAGATCGAGAGCACTGATATGCTCGCCGCAAAGATGGACTTGCTGCTGAAGAAGCTAAACAACACTCCAGAAGCCGCTCCGGTGCAAGCCCTTGACTCTCATATGACTTGCGAAGTCTATGGGAATACAGGACACTTCAGGGAACAACTGCCCTGAGACACAATCTGAAGATGCGAACTTCATCGGTAACAGTACCAACGGCTTCAACGGGAATCGTTCCTCAGCCAGGATGGAATTCACTGACCACATCTCCCTTTCTCCGGACAAGGTAACTCTTCAGGTAGTTCACAGCAGTTTCCAAAAAGTAATTATAATTTTGATCAGAAAGCTGTGAATGATAGCATTAGTAAAAAGTTCCATGCCATTGATAGAATGTTTGAATCTATTTCGTTGCAAATGGAAACTTTGAATAGTGCTATGAAAAACCAACTTAGCTTCAATAAAATGCTTGAAACTCTAATAGCTCAGTTGGCTGCTGCTTTACCTAACCCAAATGTGGGTAAGCTGCCTGGGCAACCTGAAGCTCCTCCCAAGGAGCACATAAATGCAGTAACCACTAGGGGAGGAAAGTCCACACAGGACCCTCTAGCCCCTTATCATGTAGGTAAAGAGCAAGAGGAAATAGCCGAGTCCTGAAGATAAGGTCGCAAAGGAAGATACACCTGGGAAGGAGGAGAAACCAGCATCGAAACATCTACCCCATGAATTCTATGACACAACGGTGCTACCATTTCCTCCAAGAAACAAGAAGGCTGCCGCTGACGAACAATACAGTAAGTTCGTTGAGATCATTAAGAAGTTATATGTCAACATACCCCTACTAGATGCTATGCAGGTACCGACATATGCCAAGTACTTAAAGGATATCCTCAACAACAAGAAACCCCTATCGTCAATGGAAATTGTGCACTTAATGGAAGAGTGTAGCGCAGCTATACTCAAGAAAAAGGACCCTGGAAGCCAGTACCATCTCATGCTCGATTGGTACCCAGCACTTTGATCAAGCGTTGTGCGACCTTGGAGCCAGTGTCAGTGTAATGCCGAAGGTCATCTTCGACAAGCTGAATCATGACGCACTCGCTCCCACAGCTATGTGTTTATAGCTTGCAGATCAATCCATCCAGTTACCCTGAAGGAGTGGCAGAGAACGTTCCAGTGAGAATCCAGAATTTTCTCATACCAGTAGACTTTGTGGTACTGGATATGGAGATTGACTCCAAAACCCCGCTCATCCTTGGGCGACCATTTTTTAGCACCGCCGATGCAACAATCGATGTCGGAGCAGGAAAGGTTCACCAGAACATTAATGGCAAGAAGGAAACATTTGCCTTCAAACCAAAAGTGGAACAATGCAACAAGGTGAAAACTTTCAAGTGCCAAGCCAAGAAAGATAAACCCAAGGTCAAGACCGGGACCAATCAGTCAAATTCAAAAGAAGACAGCCTCGTGGCATTTATGCTGAAGAAATTGAAAATCGAGACTGAGATTCAACAAATAGAGTATGAGAGGGCAGTGCAAAGTAAAAGATCGAGCAGCCAAGAGACGAGGTACGACAGGCCCAGAACTGCACTAGGAGGCAAAGCTCCTGAGAAGAGATACGGTGCTGAAAGCAAATTGACTACGCCAAAGTGGCCAACTCAACCAGCACCCGAGAACAAGGTCGGCGTCGAGGATAATGTGACTAACCCAAGGCGACGTAGAGGAAATAGAACACAATGGAAGGCAGCCCCCAGCTACAGTTTCTATGAAACCCCGAAGGGCAAGACATGGGCTCCCCTCACCAAAAGGTAAATTGTCACACTACCCATCGACGGCATATTTAATTTTCTCGCCAAATTTTAATTCCCGCGTTCCACTGTACGTTTAATTTTGGTTCTCTTAAATTTTGCATTTAGGCTATTTTCCTGAAAATTCTGCACTTTCGAAAAAAAATGAGAACGTTTTGTGGAGGCTCTGCCTCACAAGGACTGCTGATTTCAGACGACTAACTCGCTAACTGCTAATCTTTATTATCGTGTGTCCTTCGGGTATCGTGTATTGTTGTTGCTCTGTCTTGTAGGATGAAGGGCGTGCTCAAGAAGGCAAAGAAGGCCGTAACCAAGGCAGGACAGCAAATTCACTGGTCATCTTCCGACTGGCTCCGGCCCTGCTAGCTGGCATGTTGCCTCCGAGAGGATGTCCATCAGCACAGAGGAGCCTGAAGAAATCCAGACATCATCCGTCCACCGGCCCGTACTCATCCTCGAGTCGCAACTCGTGCCGCGTGGTCAAGAAGAGGCCAAGGCATTAAGGCTTTTGAACCAAAAGAATTATGCCTTGACCAAATACTTCGACGAGGACCTCCTCGTTAACACCGGTATGCAGGAGGAGTTCAATGAGGTGTTCCAAGGCAGTGGGCTGGACTGACTTTGCAGAAGTCCCAGAAGGAGGAATCATCCTTCTCACCAAGGAATTTCTCATGACGCTTGAAGGGAAGGTACATTTGTCTGGTTCCGCCTTTTCAATACTGACTATGAGCTTACACTGCACCAGTTTAGCAACTTGCTAGACTTTTCACCACAGTAGCTCTGTGGCTGAGGGTCCTACTGGCTTTAGTTCACAAGAGTTTTGGAAAGAGCTAGCTGGCCCTAATCCTCCTAGGAAAAAGAGCTTCACTTGCATCACACACCCTACCATGCGGTTTCTTGCCTACTAGCTTACCATGGTCGTTTTCCCATGGGAGGATACCCGCTGTGTCACAGTAGAGGATATTAGGTGTCTTTATGCTATGTGGAAGAAGAAAAAGTTTGCACCTGTTGTTAGTATGATCCGCCATTGGCAAGGCCTAGTTTCCAATGTTTCTACAATTCCTATCACTTCATTTGTGATTAGGATTGCCAATGGGTTAGGAGTGCTAACAAATGCAACTGTTACTTTCATGCATAATGATCCCTCACAGTGTGGTTAAAGATTCACACTTCATCCATGCACACTTCCTGAGGAAAGACGCACAAGGAAAATATTACATGACATATAGAGGTTGCGATGTTGAGCTGCCACTCCAAGCACCGCAGTTCAAATTGTATTCTGTGAGGACACTAACCGTGCAGCTAGAACCTGCACCTGCACCGGAACCTGAACCAGCAAGAAACAGTGTCGCCAGAGTTATGACTCGCGCCCAACAATGATGAGCAGAAGAGCAAATCTGCAATGTGCACGAAGATGCACAGGAGCCAGGGTGGCGAGCCTGCCTGGGCCCATCCAGGCACTAGACCCTCTCACCAGGGAGGCACACCCGCCTGGACGAGCCAAGGAGATTCGTGGCACAGCTCTTGGGACTCCGTCGTGCCCTCAATACATTTCTACACCAACGAACAACTACGTCGGAGGTGAGCAGTCTTATGGTTATGGTGTAGGCCCATCCAAATCTGCACGGTACACCGACAAAGGCTATGGAGGAAATTTCAACGCCCTCTTCGATAGATTGGATCTCCAAGAGCACCGCACCTTGGGGATGATGGACAGCCTCAACTAGATACAAGACCGGCAAGGAGACACCCACAACATGGCCTTGGAAACAAGGGCGATGGTAGAACGCATGCAAGAGCAGAACCTCATGTACTACAACTGGAGAGGTTTCTACCCCGACTGAGTTTCGTTGAAGCTTGGAGGAGAGACCCAACAAATGGAAGGTAACTATGCCAGCCCTACTCCTTTGTGCATCTCCATATTTTTTCGTGTTTTACTCTGTGGATTCCATTTGTGATAACTAGCCTAAGTTGTTGAGAGATATGACATGACTTAAATGTTGGACTGATTCTTTCATGTTCCTAGTAAGATGACTATCTCAGGATTTTATTTTGAAAATGGAAAAATAAAGCTCCCCTTGGTCTAAAATTCCTACCAGAGCCAAATATGCTTCTAATGTTCCAAACCCGCTACATAGAGCTGCCTAGAAATGTTTTCAGCTTTGTCAAATTTTGAGTCTCTTTGAGTAGAAATATCATCCTCTGTTGATATCTGGAGTACAAAAATGCAAGTGATCCATTCCGGACTTTGCATCCACCAAAAAGTCTCCAAATACTTCTCAAATTCCTTAAGCCTTCAAAATTCAAGGAGCAAAGGGTATGGAGCCAAAAATATGCATGCAAAAGCATGGCAAAAAGAAAAATGCGTGCAAATGCACGGCAAAATGAAAAGCATGCAAGTTCAAGAATGGCAAAAATAAATAAAGGCTCCATATCCCCTCCAAATCCACAAAAGGCTACAAATGATGAAAATCAAGAGAAGGAGACACTCTGTACCACCACTCATACTCCAGTGTTCAAATAGAAGAAATGATAAAGTATACTCTTTGGTCCAATCTTTGACTTAGCAAAATAAACATTCTAAGTATGGCACATTCTCTCCCACCTAAAGCTCCACAAAGGCCTTAGTGTAGGAAAGTTTTGGCCGAGAGCATGGCCCTTGATAAGGAAACACTTCTGAGCGATCGAGAGTATCCTTGGGGAAGCTTCTTTTGTTTTGAAAATCTTGAAAACACCTGAGAAAACCATCCAAAAAGAACAAGTTCGAGTCACTCCTGCAAGAAAGTCGTTCTATCTCTCAACCGCCCAAGGTAAGGTAAGCAAAAAGATGCACCACAGGTATGACAAGAGGTAAACTTTAATTATTTCTCTACTTGGGGCAAAAGTTTGAGTATTGAGATGCATATAAGAATTTTCCTTCATCTTCGATATTGCAGCAACTCCTGATCCACTTTCAGTCTTAGCTTTGCTCGAGGACGAGCAAAAGTTTAAGCATGGGGGGTGTTGACGGTCGTAATCTCACGATATCAACCGTCAATTATCCACCAAATGAAGCAAAACAAGTGAATAATGATGGACTAACCTTGCTACTAATGACTTCCACAAGATGTACATGAATATTTGGATGCAGGCACTAAAATGCACACAAAATGGTTGGAAATACAGCAAAAACCAAGGATGAGCAACATTAGTGCAATGGCATGGCTGCCCAGCCATGTAGGGTGGCCGCCTGGCCATAGGGTGTGGCCGCCTGGCCACCCCTCAGCCATGCAGAGCCACCTCACCATGTGGTCTGGCCTCCTAACTGCCCAGGTTGCCACATCATCGATCCTAAGTACAAACAAACACAAAGTGGTGAAAGTCCAACTATACATGAGAGCATCCAATATATCCAAGGGTCAAAACATGTTAGCACAAGGATTGATGATGTCAAGGATCCGAGGGGAACAACATGCATCAAATTTGTGAAAGACACTGTGGCCGCCCGGCCATCCCTCGGAGCATTTTTCACGTGCAATAACCGTTTCAACTGCCAACCGACCTAGGTCAAGCGTTGGATCATCAAAGGCGGTGTATCAAGTGGCCGCTCGGCCATGTAGGGTGGCCGCCCGGCCACCAACCTTGGCCGCCCGGCCACCGACCTACCCCCTTTGCCGACCTAGCACACCTACAAATACCCTCCTCACTTTCTAGGCTATAAATAGACCCCGAGAGCTCATTTGTAAAGTGTGGAGTGGAGTTGAGTTCAAGTTCTATCTTAGAGTGCTACACTATTCTCTTAGTAGTTAGGATAGTCCTAGGAGTTAGAGTTGAGTCGAGCTTTGCCTCGGAGTCTCCGGAGTTATCTTCGAGTCTGCAGGTAAAGCCTTATATCTTTGGATTCAGATTATCTTCAATATAATTTTAGTTATATTTTACTCTAACTATCTCCTGCAAGTGTGGTGTACCTTCATTTGCACACTTGCTAGGCTTAGGTTGTGTTTTATTCAGTTATTCAATTCTTGTTATTCTTGCCGGTGCTATAACTCAACCCTAGACTTAGACGCTAGGCTCTGGCTAGATCCTCTCCTCTGATCAAGGACGATCTATCGTTGTTCAAGCTCCGCTTGAACATGTTTATAGCATGCCATCCTCTCCACGCAGCTTTGGTTGGTAGCCCCACTCGGTGACAGCGTGTGGTGTGCCTATGTAGTCCAAGCCCGTCATTCGGGAGGCCCGTAGGTGTTAGCTAGACTCTCCTTCGGGACCAACTATCTTCCCCTGGTATCCTGGAGACTCTAGAATTTCGCTCGACGCAAGACCCTGACTTGTTTATTTGAATATCTTGTTTAGACACGGATAACCTTAGCAGCCGATTAGATTAGAGTTTGGTGACTTTATCTCACTCGTTGTCCTCCCAGGCAACTATACCTTCCTATGGAAAGCTTTGATAAACTTACCTCTCCACCAATACACCTAACTGTATCACATTTACCCCTGTGTTCTGCTAGTTGGTATAATTTATCTAAGTTTACAGTTTATTCGATTTAAGTATATTCAATTACACTCTTGAGCCTACTGCTTCCCTGTGGAAATTTACGATACTCGGAATACTCTGAGTGAAAGGCTAGAGCGGTCTCCGTGCGCTTGTGGAGTAAAACTTGTAAAGGCTAAGAGACGCCAACAAAGAGTCATCTAAATGACCAGCCACTTAGGTATATATAGGACAAGCCTAATCGACACATTTTACACTAAGACCCCTATATTACAGAAATGTCCGTAGGGGCCAAAACAGAAAAGACTCGACTTCCTCGGGGATGGACAACCGTGATGGAGTCTTGATCTTCTTTGGATGCACGCAAACTCCCAGATGACGTCCACCTGGCCAGTATTCCAAATCCGCCGAGTGACACTCGGTTTTGAAGTCAGAAACCGGGAAACTTTAGGGTTTCCTTCCTAGGCCTCGAACAGCACACTCCACTCTATCTCAGTGAGAATGAGCCCATTCACCGAGTTTGGTACCTTGGTGGTAGGGAGACAAATTTGAGTGAATTCGCCAATGCCCTCGCCTATCTTCGCACCATGTACTCGGGTTGGAGCACAGCGCCGGCACCCGGCATCCCTAGTCTATCGGGGTTGCCTCGCAGTCCTTCAGAGGTCTTACTCTTGCCGTTGCCTTGCTGCTCCTCTGTGTAACGAACACCCATGGATGACCGACGTCGAGCATGCCTTTAGTAATACGGAGGGCTTCCAACTACCTCCTGTCCATCGGAGGGCCTCCTGTCCATTAGGGGTCTTGTGCCCAAGTCCTTCTGGGTCTTTGGCTTCTGTTCATAATCACTCATCACTCTAGAGGCAATGGAGCTAGTCCATTGTCTCTCAATCTCCCCCTTGATGAGTGCATTGTCAACACCTTCTACTTGTAACCTGAAATAGACATCAAATCGGGTGCTTAGCTTAGGATTTGAGAGTCCCCTAGGCTAGTACTTTGCATTAGTGGGAGGATGAAGGGTGGTAGGCTGAGTTGAACCTTGAATGCATAGATTTCCACTTCTAATCAAGGCAAGGTTCAACCCCAATTCGTGCTCATGCTTTACCTACGAGTTTTTCATGTTCTTTTGGCTCTTTTGGACTTGCTAGGACATGGAGATTATGACTTAGATCATCTTAATCCTGCTGGATTTCCACGAGCAAGTCCCCCCTTGAGTTTTCCCATTTCTTGCCGAAAGATTGCCATCTCACGAGATCTGAAATTCCCGCTGATCCCTTGGTCATTTTGCGTTGATCTTTTGGGAAAAGCTTTGGAATATGGTCTAGATAACTTGTGCAAAATCTCGTGAAGATTGGACAAGGTTTTGGTCAGGTTTGGGTGTGAAAACCCCTTGTCTGCGACTTTACCGGACAGTAAGGCCGAGGCCACCGGACAGTCCGGCAGAGCTCACCAGACAGTCCGGCATTGGGGTCTGTCTAGGACTTCCCACCGGACTATCCGGTGACACCAAACTGTCCGGCTTCTGCTACCGAACAGTCCGGCCCTGCCTAGATAGCAGCTGTTTTTCGCTGTTTGCTTCTTTCGCTGTGTTTTTGCTTCGGATTTTTGCATTCCCCACTTCTAGACTATTCTCTTTGCTTGTTGTGAGTCAGTGAGACGCACTTTGGCGTGGTGAGCATCGTGTGGCTGTTTTTGCAAGATTCATTGCCTCGGTGCTCTTGTTGAGTTGGCTCGCGTTTTTTCTCGCTTGGTGCGTTTCCTCTCAGTGGACGGCACCCTTGCGCTACTAGATACGTATCTGTTCAGTGGACGGTGTCTAGTTCTTCTCTTAAGCACCAGTTTTGGGGAGTTGTGAATTTGAGTTTTATAGTGCTCCTATTCACCCCCCCCCTCTAGTCGCACGTCTCGATGCTACAAGTGGTATCAGAGCCGGTTAGGTTTCTTCATACCTTTACTAGTGAGAAATGAGTAGCGACTATGGCGCACTCTGGGAAGGTTCTGGTTCTCAGCTCAGATGGCTATCCTTATTGGAAGGGTAGGATGAAAGCTTTCTTGCTTAGCCAGAGTGAGAACATATGGAAAGCTACACAGAGTACGACTTTCATGGTGCTCCCCATTGTCGAGCGTACCACACCAGCGCTCCTTGCTCAGCATGAGGCCAACTACAAGGTGGTGAACTTTCTCTTCTCTAGATTTGGTCCAATGGACTATGAGGGGGTGAGCCACCTTGATACCGCCCATGAGATCTGGTCCCTGCTCAGTGCACACCATGAGGGGATGGTGACAGTTAAGGGTCAGCTTGTTTAGGAAAAGCTTTGGAATTGGGTCCAGATAATGTGTGCAAAATCTCGTGAAGATTGGACAAGATTTGGTCAGTTTTGGGTGTGAAAACCCCTTCTCTACGACTTTACCGGACAATCTGGCAGGGCCACCGGACAATCCGGTTCGACTCGACAGTCCGGCAGAGCCCACCGGATAGTCCGGTGTAGGGTTTTCCCCATGGCCTACCACCGGACAGTCCGGAAGTGGTCACCTAACTATCTGGTGCCACCGGACACTCCGGCTCCTGCCACCGGACAGTCCGACCTGGCAAGGTTGCAGTTGTTTTCCCTGTTGTTTGTTCTTCCGCTGTGTTTTTGCTTCGGGTTTTTGCATTCCCAACTTTCAGACTATTCTCTTTGCTTGCTATGAGACTGTGAGTCGCATTTTGGTGTAGTCAGTGTCGTGTGGTGGATTTTGCAAGATCCATTGCCTCCATGCTTGTGTTGAGTTGGCTCGCGGTTTTCTCGCTTGGAGTGTATCCTTTCAGTGGACGGCTCCGTGCGCTACTAGACACGTATCTGTTCAGTGGATGGTGTCTAGTTCTTTTTTCAAGCACCAGTTTCGGGGGTTGTGACTTTGAGTTTTTAAGTGCTCCTATTCACCACCCCTCTAGTCGCATGTCACGGTCCTACAATTGGTATCAGAGCCGGTTAGGTTTCTTCATACCTTTACCGGTGAGAAACCAATAGCGACTATGGCGCACTCTGGGAAGGTTCCAGTTCTCGGCTTAGATGGCTATCCCTACTAGAAGGGTAGGATGAAAGCTTTCTTGCTTAGCTAGAGTGAGGACATATGGAATGCTTCACAGAGTATGACTTTCACAGTGCTTCCCGTTGTCGAGCGTACCACACCGGCCCTTGTTGCTCAGCACGAGGCGAACTACAAGGCGGTGAACTTTCTCTTCTCTAGACTTGGTCCGGCGGACTATGAGAGGATGAGCCACCTTGATACCACCCATGAGATTTGGTCCCTGCTCAGTGCACACCATGAGGGGATGGTGACACTTAAGGGTCAGCTTGTGGAGACTTACCGGCGCGAGTATGAGAACTTCGTTCAGAAGTCGGGAGAGTCTATGGATGCCTTGTTTGGTTGTTTTCAGTTGATCATAAACAAGGTCCATGTCAACTTTGCCCCCACTACTCTTCCATACATTGACCATCAGCAGGTTGTCAAGCTGTTGTATTCCTTGGAATGGAATGTGTGGGAGATCAAGAAGAACTCCAATCTTGAGTCGGCAAGGTATGACACCTTGGGAGTTTAGGGGCTTTGTAGTAAGCTCAAGGCCACAGAGGTTGATTAATAGATGACAGATATGCTCAATGGTACCGGCTCCAATAGCCTGGCCTTGGCTTCCAGCTAAAGGGAGTTGCTGCTAACCCCCCACCTCACAGTTTTTCGTTCTCTACTTTGATGTCTGTGACAGAGGAGCAGTTGGTGTCCCTTGGGGATGATGAGCTCTGTCTGCTGTTGTGATGCCCCAGGCATCTCAGATGCATTTCATGAGCATCATTGGCTTAATCACATCTCATAAGCATCCTTTCATCTCATCTTGATGTGCATTAGACCCTTAGGAGCAAACTTGGTAGAAATGCTAAGGGGCTGAACTTAATTTCTACATGAATGACACTATGAATGTGAGCATAACTTTAATCTTATTTAGTTTTAGGTGGAAATTTTTATGCCAAACTTGTAGATGATCTCATGAGGAACAACTTTGGTAATTAGAGCTTTTACATGCACAAAGGTTTGCTAGGGGATTTAGGGCTTCTACTGTCAGCATACAAACACAGTCAAAATCTGAATTTTTTAGAAATCCCACTTTTTTCATGATCTACAATCATTTTCATGCAAATATCCAATTGAGAAAGTTGTATATCTTGAAATTTTGAACAAAGTTGGTATAAAACATTTTAGGTGATTTTGGCCACAAATAGGACTTTCAAAATTTTCTTTACAATGGCTGGGTAGGTCAAATCTGAAACCCTGAGGCAAATTCAAATTTAAATCATATTTAGACTCTGTATTTGAACTTGAGCCTTTTGAAAAACTTGTAGATCACAAAGAGTGTAACATTTCATCCAATTAGGTCTTCTTCAAAATCGGAATGGAAATAGGTCAAAATATCGATTCATAGAGGCTAAACAAAAACAGAAAAAATTGGGTTTTCTATTTTTTGGACCCCGCTCCCACTGACCGGTGGGGCCGCCGATCTGACCGGCGAGCACTGCCGAGCCGGCGAGCGCCACGCGGCCGGTGGCATATGGCCACCACTGGCGCGCCGCGGATCACCCTCCCCCCGGTCGGACGCGCTTTTAAACGGGAGGGCATCTCCCTGCTCCTCTTTCCGCTCTCCCTCCGCTCACCCGTGCACCTCGCCCGCTCTCCTCCCAGTCCGCCATTGCCATAGCTCGGAGGAGGTTGCACCGGACACCGCTCCGTTCATCCCCACACCCAACCGTCTCCACGCCGGTCCTCCCCTCACCCCACGCCATCAATTCCCGCAGCTCTAGGCTGCCGGAGTCCTCCCACCACCACACATTTTGTCGCCAAACCCCGATGACCCCGCTTCCCCGTCGTCGGCCCGCTTCGCTGCCGCTGCCATCAAATAGGGTTGGGGGTAAGACTCTCCACCCCCTTTCCTCTCTCCTAGCCCTCCTGCGGCGAGCCACCGCACCCTGCAAGGGCGGGTCCGACCGCGCGCCGCCGTCGGTTCCCCCCCCCCCTCACGAGGAAGAAGACGACGGGAGGTGGGGGATGGTAGTTTTGCAGATCCACCCTCGCGTTGTTGAGTTTTCACACTTCAGTCCACCGCACTGTTCGTTAAGTCTTTTAGATCTCGCATTCCAATCCCTAGAGTCTATCGTTATTTGTGTTTAAGTCCATAGATCTATGAATTTCTATTTATTCCTTTAATATTCGGCAGAAATCTTTGATAAATCGTAGTAAATAAAAAAAATCCAAAAATAGCAAACTAAGTTGCATTGTAACCCTTGTTAATAGATCTATCTGTTGAGTATGATGGTTGAATAGGAAAAGACATTTTTACCCCTGATCTTGTGCATGCATGTGAAAACCTAATAAATAGAAAATATAGGTTAAATGAGCTCCAAAAATTATGAAATTTGGATAGAGGCTTTGCTAGCATATCTAGGCTCTGTACAAATTTTCGTAGCCCTAGCATGGACTGTTTAGTTCTGTTTTACCCTTGCCAAGTAATTAAGCATATTTCTAGAATAAGAAAAAGGTTGCTATAGTGAAAGATGCTCTAGGTGACTTCATGGGCTTGGTGTGAGCTCTAGGTTATAAAAATGACTCACTGTTGGAGTAGGATAGTTGTGCATGTTCAGTATAGGCATTGATTTGAAAATGCCAATTAATGCATACTTAATTGAATAACAGAAAACGTGAGACTAGTATATTTAATAAATGCCACGATATATCGTGATGAAACTTAGGAGTATCTTGATCATAGCTACTATTTTGGAATGCATGTTAGGAATGCTAAGCTGACTATATGGAAAATAGATGTTTAAATTAAACTTTGATCGACTTACTAGATTAGGGTTATAGTCACTACACGCCCTTATTTTGTTATATGTGATATGATGAGTTATCTTAGGTGATGGTTTGTACGATTTCTTAGTACTAAGCAAGATTAAACACAAAATGCGTAACTCCATTTCATAAACATGATTCATTGCATCGCATCTGCACCATAAGCATGCATTTGCACTTACTCATGCTCATATTGCACTTGGTCATGCATATAGATCCCGCGAGCAAAGGACATCCGCCGGAGCAACCGATCATAGAGGGGCCCTGAGGAAGAGCTGCACCAGGATCTGGAAGACCCGCAGCAGGGGCCCGACTACACTCCGGAAGAAGCTACTAACCCTAACGAAGAAGGTAGGCAGGACCATGCTTATCCAAGCAAACAATGATATATATGATGATTATGCATATGCATTAGGAGTGGCTTGAAACTAAATGCATTAGACTCCTTGGCCGCCCTGGCCCTAGCACCTATACTTAGAGTTCGCAGGACGAGTATGCCTAGAAATTGCTAGGTATGAGTAGGCACGAGTGTGTGGACTCGTCGCGTAGGTGTTTTCAAAGTTGCAAGATATTACTATTATGTCAATTAGTACTTATGTTCATGACTTAAATTGAGACCAAGCGGAGATTTTATTTCAGTATTTATTTTTTATGATGTCGCACTTTGGACTCTGCCCGAGTCGTGTAAGGCCCGTACACTGTTCGCCTACTGTTCGGAATAACATTGCTAGAGTGCTTAACTGGGGTATGGGACCAGTGAAGTCTTACCTGGGTTTGTTCGGAGTTTTCGAGGTGCCGCCCATCCACTTGCTGGAGACCGATAGGCCGGGGGTGCTTGTACTCGAAGGAGGGCTGACCCAGGGCACTGTGGTATCGCTCCTGAGAGGGCACAACCCGAGGATTAGGTGGAGGTGCTTTGAATCTTGGGACAAGACAGGTGGAGATCAGGACTATATGTGGAAACGCGATGGCTAGTAAGCATATACCCCTGGCATGATAGTTATTCCCGAGAATTAAAATCGATTCGAATCGTTGATGCCTACCAGGTGTGGGAGTGCTGATAATGCACACGGGCAACGTAGTAACTACTTAAACACTCTGTATTTAATACTCATGATTTTGAATATCACATGCTTGTATTGAACTATTTACCTTACTTCAATTTACTATTCTGTTGATGGATATGCAAATGAAGTAGACTTATTACTTATGTTGATCATGATACTGCTTAAAAATCAATGGCTAAGGATCCACTTGTTAGTAAGCAGCTTCGCATCAGCCGTAAGCATTGCCATTAAGTCCTACTGAGTAACTAGTACTCAGGGTTTGCCCCTACATTTTGAGCGCAGGTATGGAGTTCATGGTTTGCACATGTGTTGGAGGCGGTGCATGCCCCCATCTGGGATGAATCTGCATGAGTGGCACAAGGGCAACATCGGTGGGCTAGATGTTGTATCTTTTATTGCAAGCTTTTGAGATGTTATGATGACCTCTGAACTTTATTATTCCGATGTGAGATACTTGCAAACTTGCTACGTTATAACTCTATGTTGGAATTGTACTTTATTTGAAACTAGTTTGTAACTAAGTCTATTATTACTCTATTTCAACTGCCTGTGATGATGTATTTGTTGTGGCTCCATCGTCGGCTGGATGTGTATGATGTCGGTTCCTCTGGGATTTGGTATTATCGGGGGTCAAATGACTCTCAATGGATGACCGGGTTTATTTTGGTCTAAAAGAACTGCGAGCCAGAGGTGGCGGGTGTGCTTAGTCCAGATTAAATCGGCGGTTCCGCCACATGTCTAGTCACTTTCCATGCGCCTATGACAACTGGATGAGCAAGAAGAGGGGTGAGAGGCCCAAGTGCTTCGAGTGCGGAGAGGTCGGCCACTTCATCGTCAAGTGCCCGAACAAGCAGAACGACTACTACAAGAAGGGCAAGAGCCACTCTTGCGACTCCAACAAGCACCGCTCCAAGAAGCACGACTACGGCAAGCACGAACACACCAAGCACTGCTCCAGCAAGATCAATAACTTCAGGAAGGCATTCAAGAGACACTAGAAGGACAACCAGAAGTGTGACAAGGCCTTCTTTGCTGAGCTTGGTGGTCTTTGCAGCGGATCATCCTCCTCCTCCTCTTCAACTTTGTCAAGCTCAAGCGATGAGGAGATCAACCCCAAGCGGGACAAGAGGAGAGAACAAGGAGGTCCAGCTGGCCTCTGTCTCTGTTTTGTCTCCACCAAGTCTAAGCGCAAGCACAAGGTGAACCGGAGATTGTTCTGCTCCATGGCGCTGGAGGACAAGGACGACAAGGGCAACGACAAAGACTCCTTTGATGAAGAGTAACACCTGAGCAAGCTGAGATCCTTGATATGCTAGAGAGGAATAGTTGTGAGTTGAAAGCCTAGGATAAAGCAGCCAAGAAGTTACAGAAGCAGCCAAGAAGTTACAGAAGCAGAAAGCCAAGCTTGCTGATGCTTTGGCTGAGATTGAGAGGATAAAGAGTGTGCAAGCCCAGCCTATTGAGTTTGAGTGCCCTACCTGTGAGTCCCTCATGAGTGACCTTTGTGAGTAGAAGAGCAAATAATGCTCATCAAGTAGAGGAGATGGATAGGGGGTTGAGTTTGGCGAGCTCTAGTCTAAACTGGATGAGCCTACCTTGAGTGAGGTGCCTGAATGTGAGTCCTGCCTCCACCTAGCTGTTGACATTGCTGAGCTAAAGGTGAAGTGTGAGGGGTAGCTCAAGGAGTTGGAGGAGCTTAGAGCTAGACCCACGCCTTTGGGTGCGTGCAAGGTCTATCTTTCCTTGAGGAGTGAGCTTGACCAGGTGAGAGCTGACCTTGAGGTGCTTTCAGCACCCCCTGATACTTATGAGAACTGTCTCACTTTGAGACTGCAGATGGTGGAGAAGGATGCCACCATTAGGAAGCTTGAGAAGTCTGCTCCTGTGATACCTTCTCTAAACTGTCCCACTTATGCTACCCAGACTTTGATTCTGGAGGGCCTGAGAAAGGAGAAGTTGATCCTTGAAGAGGACAACTGTAGGTTGAGGGAGGTGCTAAGCTGGATGTATGCCAGGGAACCTCAGCTTAGGATGATCATAGAGGCAAACAAGCGTGGTGAGGGTGACACCAGTGGACTTGGGTTTGGAGAGTGTAGTACCTCGGGTGAGAAGAAGAGTGCCCCGATGAAGCCTAACACTGCCTCTCCCGAGCTTGACTCTACTGTTGATGGGGTTTACCATGAGCCTCCCAAGGCTGCCCCAAGGAAGTCATATTGGACACCCAAGCCACCACAAGCCAAGCTAGACAAGATAGTAGAAGAAGTGCTTATGCCTTGAGGCAAGAAGCGAGTCCAGCAGCCTACACCATACAAGGCTTCACCTCCGCACCAGAAGCCCAAGACCCAGCCCTGGCCTATACCCAAGAGAGCTGTCTACCACTATGACTTTTGCCAGCAGAATGGTCACTTCGAGGAGTTTTGCTTCAGGAGGCTGCGGGTTGAGAGGTCGGAGAGAGCTTGGGGGAACCAGGATCAGTTCTAACAGGGTGTTAGGCAAGGATCCTCCCTATCGCGGTGACATGAGAGACCGCTTTGCTGGTGGTGAGAGATGCTTTGCTGATCGAGCTCCTAGTCGTTTTCAGCACGTCTATGGACCTCATGACCGAGGATTTGGTAGAGCGTTTGAGAGCTTACGCTTTGGAGGTCGTGGGTACCCAAATCATCGTGATGTTTACTTTGACTGTGCTTTTCCTACCTTTGAGCTAATGGCTTCAGAATTGGTTCAGCAGTTTCACTAACCCCATTGCCGGACCATTTGCTCACTCTCGCATTCCTTGATTTTGTAGGATTGAGGCCTGGAGGACATATGGATCATGGACTCCAGTTGCTCTAGGCAGATGACAGGGCACCAAAGATGGTTCTCCAGTGTCAACCCCGTGAGCACCAAGGGGTACATCACATTCGGGGATAGTGGTCAAGGTAAAGTGTTGGGTATTGGTTCTGTTGCGCTTTCTGGCAAGCTTTCCCTGAGAGAAGTTGCTTTGGTGAGGAATTTGGGGTTCAATTTGGTTTCTGTCTCACAACTCCTCAAGGGAGGGTATGAGGTTCGCTTTAAGGACGGTTCTTCTTGTGTGCTTGATGCTAAGGAAAACCTTGTTTGTCAGATTTTGCCCTATGGGTAGGTTTTTATGGTTGACCTTGCATCTGTTTCTGGCCCTCCTTGGTGTTTGGTAGCTGGTCCTTCTGCTGATATTTGGAAGTGGCATAGGAGATTTGAGTTTTGATCTGCTTGCCAGGTTGAGCTCGATGGGTCTGATCCGAGGATTGCCCAATTTGAAAGTAGAAAAGCACTTAGTGTGCCACCCGTGTTGTTGTGGCAAGATGGTTGCTACTTCTTACCCGGGTGAGCTACTGCATATGGACACGGTTGGTCCTGCTCGGGTACAGTCGGTCAGTGGGAAGTGGTATGTGCTTGTCGTTGTAGGTGACTTTTCTCGCTTTTTGTGGGTGTTCTTCATGGGATTCAAAGATGAGGCTTTCTGTTTTGTTTGGAATCTGGTCTTGAGGTTAAGAAATGAGAGTCATAAGGCCATGAGGGCTATCCATAGTGACAATGGCGGAGAATTTCGTAACTCTCATTTTGAAATCTTTTGTCGTGACATAGGTCTTGATCACTAATTCTCATCTCCTTATACCCCACCTCAGAATGGTGTTGTGGGATGAAAGAACCTCACACTTGTAGAGATGACCCGGATGATGCTTGATGAGCATAGGACTCCGCGACGCTTTTGGGATGAGGCTATGAATACGGCCTGTTATATTGCCAACCACATCTTGCTACGCGCTTTCTTAGAGTAGACCTCGTACGAGCTATGGTTTGGTAGGCAGCCCAGCGTCAAGCACCCACGTGCCTTTGGATGCAGATGTTTTGTGCTAAAAAAGGGGCATTTGGACAAATTTGAATCTCGCTGCTTTGATGATATTTTCCTTGGGTACGCCTCTAGCTCTGGGGCATATAAAGTGTGGATCCTTGATACCAAATAAGTGGTTGAGACCTATGAAGTTTCCTTTGATGAATCTATGCCTTGCACAACACCTGCATTTGAGCTTTCAGGTGATGACGAAAAAGGAACTCCCATCTTTGAAGATGAGGAAGTTCAGGTAGATGTTGGTGAAGCAGGAGCCACTGCACCGGCTGCAGCTCCTGCCCCCTTGGCTACGAGCTCTGAAGATGAAGGCGGACCCTTGCCGATGGCTTCCTCCTCACTTTCCCGACTGCAAGCTCGAGCAAAGGCTGGCCCCATTGAGGAGGCAGGGGAGGTGACCTTCGAGATGGTTCCATCTCGGTTGGTCCAATGGGATCACCCTCCACATGGGATCATTGGTGACTTGCATGCGAGGACCTTGAGGTCCCAGACAGGTTCTATCACCTTCTTTGCTCATGCTACATTTGTTGCCTCATTTGAGCCCAAGGATGTTGGACACGCACTTTCTGATGGTAATTGGGATAATGCCATGCATGAGGAGTTACAAAATTTTGAGAGGAATGAGGTTTGCGTTTTGGTAGAGCCACCGCCACAATGCAATCCTATTGGTACAAAGTGGGTTTTCAAAAATAAGCACGGGGAGGATGGCATTGTTGTGCGGAACAACGCTAGACTTGAGGGTAAGGGTTTTTGTCAAAAAAGGGGATAGACTATGTGGAAACGTTTGCTCCAGTTGCGCGCCTAGAAGCTATATGTATTCTCTTAGCCTTTGCAGGTTCCATGGGTTTCAAGCTTTTTCAAATGGATGTGAAGTCTACTTTTTTAAATGGTTTCTTTCAAGAAGAAGTTTATGTCAATCAACCCCCTGGATTTGAAAATGCTAAATACCCTAACCATGTTCACAAATTGCAAAAAGCCTTGTATGGTTTGAAACAAGCCCCTAGAGTCTAGTATGAGAGATTGAAAACCTTTTTGCTAAACCAGGGTTTCAAAATGGGGAGTGTGGATAAGATCTTGTTTCTCTTCAAGCATGGTAGTGATCTTCTTATTGTCCAGATATACATGGATGATATCGTCTTTGGTGGCTCGTCTCACTCTCTTGTTACAAAGTTTTTTGAGCAGATGTCAAAGGAGTATGAGATGAGCATGATGGGAGAGTTGCAGTTTTTCCTTGGACTGCAAATCAAGCAAGGGCATGAAGGAACCTTCATCCATCAAGCCAAGTACACAAAGGACATTCTGAGAAAGTTTGATATGGGAGACTCCAAGCCCATGGTGACTCCCATGTCAACACACACGGCGCTTGATGCAGATGAAGAAGGGGAGGTGGTGGACCAAAGAGAGTACCAAGGAATGATCGGCTCACTTCTGTACCTGACGGCGACTAGGCCAGACATCTAGTTCGCGGTTTTTCTTTGTGCGCGATTTCAGGCCTCACCGAGGACATCACACCGTCAAGCGGTGAAGCGCATCTTCAGGTACTTGAAATACACTCTCGAGGTTGGTCTTTGTTCTTGTCAGCTTCGACGCTCTCTCTTACAGGGTATTCAGATGCTGACTTTCCAGGTTATCGGTTGGAGCGCAAGTCGACTTTCGGCACCTGCCAGTTTCTCGGTTCTTCTCTTGTCTCTTGGTCCTCACGCAAGCAATCTAGCGTAGCCACTTCTACCACAGAAGCCGAATACACTGCTACTGCTAGTTGCTGCTACCAGCTGCTTTGGATGAGAGCTACCTTGAGTGACTTTGGCCTAAGCTTTAAGAAGATCCCTCTCCTAGTAGAGTCTACTTCTCCTACTTCTGTAGATAGGAACCCAGTCTTCCACTCCAGAACCAAACACATAGATGTGAGGTTTCACTTTCAGAGAGATCACTATGAGAAGTGACATATAGACTTGATCCATCTGGAGACCGAGAACCAGTTGGCCGAGCCCTTAGAGCTTAGCGCGTTTGCTCGCTTGCGTGGGGGCCTTGGTGTTTGTTACCCTTTTTAGGTTGGGGTAACTTTGTTGTAGTTTAGGGTTTTGTTTTGCCTTTTCTTTGCTTTTCTTTGTTTTCTTTGCATTTTGTATCATATCATGCATTGCATTGTACCATTTGCATTTTCACTTTCACTAGCACTAGAGCTCTTCTGGGATGACTAGTTAGTACTCGCTTGTGCTAGATTGCACAGTTGCTTGCATGATCATGGTTGGCTAAGCTCCATGAATCTATCTAATCTCTTTCGAGAGCTAAGTCACTTTTATTTCTTGAAAATCAAAAACCATGATCACCACTTGACTTGGCTACTTAGCATGTGTAGGAATGTTGAATGCTATGCTATCTTCTCATGCTTGGATATGCTAGTCGTATGCCTTTGTTAAGTTTATGCCTAAGCATTTATGACACCATGCCTAAACTGAAATCTGAATTAAAACTGTACATTTCTTGTGTCTTTTGAGCTGAAATGAAAAGATGCAGGTGGGTTCGCTTGTCACACTGTCCTAGTTTGAGATAGCTTCCTTTGCACATTGGCATGAACTTGGACTAGGCTGTGTATGACCAAAACCTTGTCTTAAGCTTCTGATGGTTTTCTGGACCTAGTCTAGACATTGGTTGGTAAGAAGTGGCACAGACAAGTGAATAATCCCTGGCACATGATCTGATTTGCATAAAGTTACAAATTGCTAAATATAAAATCTGCAAGTCTCTAAATTGCTTATGGCCTGTTGTATATGCTTTGGTTGAGAGTAGCACACCTTGTATGTTTTGCTAGCATTTTGTTGTTCATGCCTATCTTGCTAGATGCTACTCATGTTGGTGATGCTTTCTTTTCAACAACCTTGAAAAACATGCTCCTGATCAGTATAAGATAGATTGAATTGAGCTTGTTGCATGCTTCTTTGCCCTCACTTGCTCTGTATGCTAGAACTTGTATTTACTAGCTTTTCATCCCTACTGAGCTCTTCATGGTACACTTCCTGCATTTCATTGCATATTTTGAGGAGTTGTTTAGTTCAGGGGGAGTCAGATTCTATGAACCCTTGATATGTCCGTTGTCAACAAGGGGGAGAGATGTTGACCTATAGGAGTGTTCATGGACCAAGGGGGAGAATTCTGGAGAGATCTAGTTGAGTGGGAGCTGTGCATTCAGGGAGTTTGAGCTTTTAGCATGCTCTTGCATCGGTGCCTTGAGCCTTTTGCCTCTTTCTAGAGGAGCCGATGCTTTACCTAAGGATGACTGTGTTGAGCCAGCTTGCCTATTTCTTGAGGGGTCATGCTTTAGTTTAATTGATTGCATTGAGCGGTTTCCCTTGTCTTAGGGGGTCGATCTTTAGTTTTCTTTTTGTTGTCTCATTTTGCCCTTCTTTGCTTGTGTTTGGCTTTTGGGGATTTTGAGCAAACTTCTTCCTTTCTTCTTTCTTTTCGGTTTTACGCTTGTTTTTCTTGTCTTTGTTCTATTTCAGGTTATAGGTAGAAGGTGTTGACAATGCACTCATCAAGGGGGAGATCAAGAGCCAATGGACCGGCTCCATTGCCTCTGGAGTGATGAGTGATTGTCAACAAAAGCCAAAGACCCAAAAGGACTTGGGCACAAGACCTCCGATGGACAGGAGGCCCTCCGATGGATGGGAGATAGATGGAAGCCCTCTGAAGGACTGGAGGCATGCTTGACGTCGGTTGGCCATGGGAGTTCGGTATACAGAGGAGCGGCATGGCAACGGCAGGAGTAAGACCTCCGAAGGACTGCGAGGCGACCCTGATGGACATGGGATGCTGGGTGCCACCGCGGTGCTCCAGCTCGAGTACATGGTGCGAAGACAGGCGAGGGCAATGGCGGATTCGCTCAAATCCGCCACCCTACCACCAAGTTACCAGACTCGGCGAATGGGTTCATTCTCGCTGAGATAGAGTGGAGTGGGCCGTTCCAGGCGTGGAAGGAAACCCTAAAGTTTCCCAGTTTTTGACTTCAAAATCGAGGGTCGATCGGCCGATTTGGACTACTAGCCACATGGACGTCATCGAGGAGTTAGCTTGCAAACGAAGAAGATCAAGACTCCATCGCGGTCGTCCGTCCCCGAGATAGTTGAGTCTTTTCCAGTTTGACCCGTACAGGCGTTTCTGTAACATAGGGGTCTTAGTGTAAACTGTGTCATTTAGGCCAGGGCAATATATACCTATGTGGCTGGTCATTTAGGTGACTCTTCCACCTCTAGAAACCCTAGGCTTAGTTTCCAACCAGCCAAGTGCTTAGATATCAAATCGGGTGCTTAGCTTAGGATTTGAGAGTCCCCCAGGCTAGTACTTTGCATTAGTGGGAGGATGAAGGGTGGTAGGCTGTGAGGAACCTTGTAAGCACTGATTTCCACTTCTAATCAAGGCAAGATTCATCCCCAATTCGTGCTCATGTGTGCAGCCATCTTCCTCCCCGTTCTCTAGTTGGTTTTTGGCAAAAACTTAAAGGCTTTTGGTGATTTGCTTTGCCCATGACTTAATCCTATTATTTTGGCTCTTTTGTACATGCAAGGACATGGAGAACATGTCTTAGAACATCTCTATCCTGCTGGATTCCCACGAGCAAGTCTCCCTCGAGTTTTCTCCCTTTCTTGCCCAAAGATTGCCATCTCACGAGATCTGAAATTCCTACTGATCCCATGGTTATTTTGAGTTGATCTTTTGGGAAAAGCTTTGGAATAGGGTCTAGATAGCCTATACAAAATGTCGTGATGATTGGACAAGATTTGGACAGTTTTGGGTGCAAAAACCCCTTTCCTGGGAACTATACGGTGGCCCTCACCGGACTGTCCGGCGTCGGGTGCCAGGCAGGGTCTACACCGGACAATCCGGTAGCCCCTGTCGGACTATCTGGCCCCTGACACCAGACTATCCGGTGTGCCCAGGGCAGGAGCTATGTCTCTGCTGTTTGCTTCTTCCGCTGTGTTTTTGCTTCAGACTTTTGCATTCCACACTTTTAGACCATCCTCTTTGCTTGCTATAAGACAGTGAAACGCACTTCGGTGCGGTTAGTGTCATGTGGCGGACTTGAAAGATCCGTTGCCTTAGTGCCTTTGTTGAGTTGGCTCAATGTTTTCTCGCTTGGTGCGTATCCTCTCAGTGGATGGCACCTTACCCTACTAGACATGTATCTTTTCAGTGGACGGTTTCTTGTTCTTTTCTCAAGCACCAGTTTTGGGGGTTGTGAGTTTGAGTTTTAAAGGGCTCCTATTCATCCTCCCTCTAGTCGCACGTCTTGGTCCAACAATTTCATGGATAGGCAGAAAGGTCATTGCTAATTACTTTAGAAAGAATTGCTACTATGGACATAGAGCAAGCTTACAATCAAACAATCGAACACATACAACTAGCACATTCCTAATCCTAAGGATTACATGTTAATGTTTTGACCTTATTATGACAAGCAATAGTTATTTGGTCCCTTGGATTACTAAAATACATGCACAACTTGTCGCATTTATTCCCGTTCAGCTAGTCAACATATCATGCATGGTACAAGAGAGGAACACCTGATAGGTTGCTAATTTCCATGTCACTCTTATCATACCAAATGTAAACAAGCATTGAATCAAGTATATAAGTGAACCAGTTATATATATTTTGACTTATTTTGAGTTATTGTAATCTACATTTCAACAATGCAACACTTTTATGGTTAGGGATTTGCAGTTTAGGCATATGAGCATGAAACATGCATGTGGACTATATAGAACAATCCATCTTCCAACGTTTCATTTGGACATTGCAAAATTAAATATACCAAGTGGAGTTTACAAGAGCAATCACGAGTGCAATAGCATCCCCTTTTTATTTCCTTCACTTTTGACCCTATTTAAATAACTACTTATAAACCCCTCATGAAACAGCAACCAAAATACATGAATAATTCACACAAGTACACTTACAAAGTAACATAGCTTCAAGGATTGTGGTGGAATTTTTGTAACATATTAAATAGCACTTTTCTATTTTATTGATTAAGCCAACATAGCATTTGTCATTTTCAAATCACATAGCAAACATCAACCAAAACACATGGAACTTTATTTCTAGACTTTACTGGACAATATGAGCACAATATAATTTCTATGGATTTTTCCGGACAAGTTTTATGTAGCATGTATTTTCATATACATAAAATATACTAATTAATGGTTCTAGGGGTAGGTCTGTAATTAATAGTGAGTGCTAGGGTAAATAGAAATACATCTGAATATATATACTAAAATATAGTCACTAGCCAAATTTCACAATTTTTGGACCTCATTTACATCACCTTTTCTATTTATCTCATTCTATCATGCATGTAAGAAATAAAGGGCAAAACAGTCATTTCACACATCCAGACCTAGTGCACTGTGTAGATCTACTCATAATAAATCCAAAAAAACAAGTTTCATATTTTTGTGATTTTTCTACTAATTTCTAGAGCATTTCAAAGTTCATATGCCACATTCGGAAGATAACAGGGGGTAGCTCAAATATAACCCTGTAATGAGACTCCTTCTCAATTAAACTTAGATAACAGGGGGTAGATCATAAATTTCTTTTCACTAAATGCACAGTGCTTGCAGTTAATGAATATAGGGTTAGATCTACAAAATGCATGGCCTCTGATTTATGTGCAAATCATAACAAATTCCAGGGGGTTACACACATTTTATGCAAGACACACAAAACAGTAAATTAATAAGCAATAAATGCAGGGGGCTTTTCGAAAAACCAATGCCTCCACCTTCTACCTTGAGCCAGGGAGAGGCCGCGCGAAGGGGGAAAAACGGCGGCCCGCACCGGCGTCTTGGCTACTGGAAATCGTGGCGGCGGGGTCTGGGAAGATGTTCCTGACTTCGGGGGTCCTTTTCCCCAAGGTCTCGTTGTGTGTGGAGGTTGAAGAGGCCGGGGAACACCGCATGAACTGGAGGCGTGGCAATGCACGAAGCTCGGGCGGTGCGTTTAGATCCAGAGGTGGAGCGGCGAATCGGGGCCGTGGTCCAGCGCTATGGCAGTGCGAGGACGAGGCAAGTCCGTCGGTGGGGAGTGGAGCCGCGGGGATGGACCGAGGGAGGCCGTCCATGGCAAGGTCAGTGGTGGTGCAACGGCGACATGATGGCACATGTGGAGGGAGCTCTAGGAGCCGCGACAAATGTGGCGGAACCGCCGATTTAATCCGAACTAAGCACACCTGCCACCTTTGGCTCACAGTGTACTTAGGCCGAACTAAACCCGGTCGTCCGTCGAGCTACCCAAAAGGGCACTCGATTCAACCATCACCCAGGGATGCCGACATCACACACATTAAGCCCTCGAAAGAGCCACAACAATTACAACAACCCATCATTTCATACAAACATAGATTGATTTATTACAAAATATTTGCTCAAAATGAAGTACAATCATACTGAAATAGGGTTCCAAAATAATCTTGCAGCGGAAATCATAACATAATACCCATATACTCTTGCAGCGGAAATAAAACATCGAGCCATTACATTGAGCCCACCATTGTCATTCTCGATCATGAAATTCCTGAAATAAAAATATCAACAACGTAGGGGTGAGTACGTGAGGTACTCGTAGGATTTACCCGTGGACGGTTTCAACCCGACACATTTGAGAGTATGCAAGGCTTTTTGTGGACTTGACTCTAACCCACGTAAGCTTACTAAAAGTGAGTCCTTACTTACAAGTATCATCCATTTTTAAAGCATAAGTCCCATTTGATTCATTATAATTATCATCATGATCCATAAATCATATATCTCATCATCTCAACATATATGCCATCATAAAGTAGCTTGCAGTAATGTAAACAAACAAGTACAAACATGTAATGTAAGAAGCATGGTTAAATGAATAAGATATTAAAGTTATTACTACGTTAGAACGATAGTGGCATTGGCATTCCCACACCTGGTGGGTATCAGCGATTCGAATCGATTTTAATTCCTGGGAATAACTATCATGCCAGGTGTATATGATTACTATCCTTCGTGTTCCCACATATAGCCCCCATCTCCACTCGTTCCATCCCAAGTTCGATTCCAACCCGCCATTCCCCAGGTTTAGCCCCCATGGAGCGATACCACGGCATCCCGAGTCAGCCCTCCCATGAGTCAAGCGCCCCTAGGCCCCATGGTAGGACCAAGTCTCTGTTCTTCGGATGGTTCAAGTAAGACTTTCACGGGTCCCATATCCCGGTTAAGCACTCTAGCAATGTTATGCCAACCAATAGGCGAACAACGGATGGGCCTTAAACGACTCGGGCGGAGTCCACCAAACCATTCACATCATTTTTCATCATAATATACCCATATCTCCGCCCGGTCTCATCTTTTCATCACATCATATCATATCGTTTTCAAAATTTAAACTTTTGTAAAACATTTTTGAGTCCTATCATCTCGTGAGTGAATATTTTCACTCGTCTTCTACCATCTAAGCATGGCTAAGCATAGACTTCGATCTATCCATTCTACGTAGGATATCAGGTATTTATGCAGGTGGGGTTTCAAACAACTCCTGAACGTAAATGCACAATCAAATAAAGGGTGGTAAGACTCTGTAAGTAGATGTATATGCCTAAGGGGCCTACCTTTGTTGTTTAAATAACCTAAACAAACTAAACTAGAGTTAATTTGCCGGGTTGTGGGGCTTTTCCCTAGGCAACCCCTTGATTACTTGGACAACTCCTCCTTCCAAATACCACTTCAGGGGCCTCCAGGTGGTATTTGGGTCTTAGTTGGTCTTTTGGACACCGTTGCTTAAAGTAGCTCCACGCACTTGCTTCTTGATCACGTATCTACAGTAAGCGTCACTATATGAATGACATATGTGGGATGAGTGAAATGTATGCATGAAAATGAGGCACACACATGAACAATCACTTAAGAAGTGTTTTGTGTACACAGAGCAATTATGCATTTGTACAATCATGTAATCATATTAGCATCCCCTTTTTATTTCCTTTACTTTTGTCCCTATATAAATAACTACTTATAAGCCCCTCATGAAACAACAACCAAATTAAACGAATAGTTCACATAAGCATAGTTGTACAGTAACATGGCTGCATAAATTTTGGAGGGACTTTTAGAGTATATTAAAGAGCACTTTCCTATTTTATTATTTAAATCACCATAGCATCTGTTATTTTCAAAACACATAGCAAATAGCTAGCAAAACATTTGAAACTTTATTTTTAGACTTCACTGGACCAAATGGGTACAGTACAATTTCTATGGATTTATTGGATCAACTTTTATAAAGCATGCATTTCCATAATCATAAATCATACTAATTAGTAGTACTTGGGGTAGATCTGTAATTAATAGTGAGTGCTAGGGTTAGCAGAAATACATATGAACACATATACTAAAACTTAGTCATTGCCCAAATTTCACAATTTTTGGAGCTCATTTAGCCCACTTTTGCTATTTATCTCATTTTATCAGGCATGCAAGAAACAAAGGGCAAAATAGTCATTTCGCAACTCAAGGACTAGTCCACTGTGTAAATCTACTCATAAGTAATCCACCAACACAAGTTTCGTATTTTTATGATTTTTCTACTAATTTCTAGAGATTTTCAAATTCATATGCCAAATCCGGAAGATTATCCATACTATGCAGGGGCTAGCATGCAATTAAATCTAGACTCAGTGAACAACACGTGCAAATCCTGCATACCACTAGGTCAGATCTGCAAAAATACCAGGGGTCAGGTTAAAACGAGAAAACTCGATAGATCTAGGGGGTAACCTGGAAATCTAGCAAGACACGATGAAGATTATGTAAAATAACAAAAGAAATGGAGGGGCTTTCTGTGAAATGCTCGTCTTCTACCTTCGGTCGACAGGGAAGGGGCGTGTGGCCACCGGGGTTCTCGCGCTCGGCGCGTCGGGTGGGGGCGTGCACTTGGAGCCGACCGACTCCGGGAAGGTGTTCCCGGTGTAGGGCTCCCTTTCCCCCAAGACGGCGTCGCGCGAGGCCGAGCGAGTGGGCGAGGAACGGCCGTGAACCTGTGGGCGGCGGAGCATGGTCCGGCGACGCACTCTGGCCTGATTCAGCGCCATTGACGGGGAAGGAAGGCCACGGTCAGGCACACAGCTGCGGGAGGCGGTGGCGCACACGGCGGAGGCGGCGTAGAGGTACGAGGACGGCTGGGAGGTGGTTCGCCATGGTGGATACGACAGCGCGGCGGTAGCGAGCGGCGCCGCTCGCGGGGTACGACGCTAGAGGCGGCGGCGAGCTCGGCCGTGGGCTGGGAATGGAGGAGTCCCAGGGACGCGGTCGTGCGCAGGCGTAGGGAGGAAAGGAGGCTCGAGGTGGTCGGCACACGAAGCTCTGTAGGGGCTCCAATGGCGGCACAGGCTCTGGTCTTCCGCGAGGGCGAGGGAGGGACGTATGGGAGGCGGGTGAGGAGTGCGGGCGATATGGGGCTCGGTTCCCCCTTTGAAACCGAGCCACGGCCAGGCACGCTGGCGGCCATGGCGCGGCGCGAGCAGAGCTTGCCTGCCCCGTGCGCGCAAGGGAGCGGGGGAGGAGGAAGGAGGGAGTGGCGTGGTGATGGTCCATGGACCACGTGTCACCAACATGTGGGACCCCGACGAAGGAAATGGAAGGGGTTTATTAGACCGAGACCACGCAGTGCAAAAACGGTTTTGCAAAACCGGGGGTGGAGGGTGGTTTTCGGTTTGCTGCAATCCCGGACCCGACAGGTGGGACTCGCGTGTCAGCCACTCAGGTAAAAGACCAAAATTCGAAATTGGGAAAAGGTCATTTGACTGCTATGTGTCTTGTCTGAATTTCGAGTTTTTGAAACATTTAACGGCCGAATTAGTGAAAACTCAAAATACAAGAAGTAATCTAAACTTCATAATCTACAACTTTGTTTCAATTTGTGACACCTATCATATTCAAATTTTTAGAGAAATTTGAATTCAAAAGCTGTGACCCCAGTTTGACCAACAGCACCTTCCAATTTTGAAAATTCCATAAGTCCATTTTAGGTCCACTTTCACATAAAGATTTATATATCAATGTTGTTCATAATTTTATGATCTACAACCTTCCTATATAGAGTTTTGCATCATCATGACTTTTGTTTCACAACAATTTGAATTCTCTAAACAGGTCTGTTTTTGACAGATTTCACACTTTGGCGAAAATAGCCCAAAACAATATGCAAACCCTCATGAATGTCAAGGTACAAAGTACCAAAGTTATTCAACATGAATTTGTCCACAAGTTTGTTATAGAAAGTTTGGGCTGGATCACATTATATTTTGAACTACTGGCACAATTGTATTCAAGAGATTGATAAAACTGCAGTTTTACTATATGTGAAACCTTTCTTGTTTTAAACTTTTTAAGTATCAAATGAAATTCAATAACTTTGAGATCAGGAGCATTTGAAAGGTGATAAGTTAAATTTCGTTTCATAGTTAGATGAATTTTAAATACTTGACCAGGTCAATCATGAGCCTTTTCCTTTTGAACCGAAATTTTTGACTTAATGATTTCTCCCCCTAGTTTGTATTCCTCTCTAAACATGACTAGGTCTTAATTGACCATTAGCTTATGTCTAATTATGTATTATCGCCTTTAAGATGCCGGGGGCATCACAGCAAATGTCGGGGTCTTAGGGGAAATAGAGAGGAGAGCGGCGCAAGTCCGACGCACACCGGAGGGGGAAACGGAGGAGGCCATGGCAGTGGTTCCTTGAGCTCAAACCAGACGACACCGATGGCGGATGGCACACTAGCGCACTACACCCGCAGGAGGGCGAGGGTAGGAGGAGAGTTAGCAACACTGAAGAGGGGGCGATGTGAGAGCCTAAGCGAGCAGAGGGGAGGGCGCTCAGCTTCTTGGAGAAGGGAGTGGGCGAGGGGTTTGGGCAGCCGGCGCCATGGTGGGCAAGCCGCACCTGTTGCATGGGCGTGAGGGTGAAAGGGAGAGGGAGAGGCGTGGTGCGTGGACTTTGGTCCGTGGACCCAATGAGACTGACAAGTGGGACCAGGTATATGATGGAGAGAGAGTAGTCTATGAATTGGGTGCACGAAGGGTGTGAGTGGTTTTCCAATACCGGGGGTGAATAGTGGTTTCCGATCTGGTGGGATCCTAGGCCCGGCGCGCGGGGCCCACTGGTCATAGACTTAGAAAAATATAATAGACACAAAAATGGAAAAAAGGTCATTTGACTGCTAGAACCTTAGTCTGAATATCGCGTTTTTGATGCACTTAAAGGCTCACTTAATTCGCTGACCAATGTTCGACCAAGCTGTACTCTTAGGTTTAAAAATTCTTAAGGACTCATTTCTAGGCATTTTCATGAGATCTGGAGTATAACAATTTGGTTCAACATTTCAGGACCTACAACTTCGGTATACACAATTTAGCATGATATTGACTTTTGTTTAAGAGAAATTTGAATTTAATTCACAAGTCTAGGTTTGGCAGACTCTATAGTTTGGCAAAGATTGGCCCAAAACCCCTTTCAAACCTGTATGCATGTCATTACTCAAAATACCAAAGCTGTTTATCACCAAATCCTCCACTCATTTTGTATACAAAGTTTTGTCTAGATCATCACAGATTTTGAAATATAGCAACAAATATGTTCAATGGTTTGGTCAAATGGCATAATTGGCCTATGTAGGGTCTTTCTTGTTTCAAACTTTTGAGTGACCAAATTATGTACAATAACTTCGAGATCTGATTCAGTTGAGAGGTGTTAAGTTTAATTCGAATTCATAGAATGGAAGATTTTAAAGTTGTATAGTAAAATCTAAAGTAATTTTAGAATCAAGTTTGGGGAAAAACTGAGATTCCAGACTTGAAAGTTTTTCTAAATATGGACGGATTTGATTCAAACTTTGGAACCTCTTGTCATTTAGTTTTAAAATGGTCACAATAGCAAAGTTGAAGAACATAACTTAAACTAAAACTATTGTATTTGATATTTAGCATGAAAGCTAGTAGATCTTAGACCACCCAGCCAAACAACGCGAGGCTTTATGTCTTCGTATAGAAAAGTTTTAACCTAGTGGTTTCTTTACCTAAGTCTTGTTGCTCTATAGACATGATTACGTTAGAAAATTCGTTAACACACATCTAATTGTGTGTTAGTGCCCTTGAGATGCTAGGGGCATCACACCGCCCCTTCGTGTACCGAGCTTTCAAGACCGACCGATGCCGAGTCTTGTGCCTCCAATCTATTGAAGGACTTGTGCCTCAATCCCTTAAGGTCTTTCTCCTTTGTCTACCTCTATCCATAAGAGGGCCTCCGCTGTGGAACGACTCAGAATTATAGTTACGCTTCCGCTACTCTGTGTTAAAGACTTGATGTCTTAATGTAAATCTTGCTTAAACGGTATGTAATAAAGCATTGTCTATGATATCAATGTTAATTGTTTCTATATGTGTGAGATTAGATCCTGGCACACATTTGGTTTTGCTCTGGTTTTGTGTTGAAAACAAGGGTGTGACAAAGTGGTATCAGAGCCATGCTGACTGTAGGACGCAAGCCTAGGTAGCAATGGTCTTTGTTAAGGTTATATTTTCTAAGTATTTTGAAAAAACTTTCAGCTCTATGATCTTTTCCTTATCTCTTCATGCTCTAAACTCTCTCTCATCTACTTCTCTCTATTGATAAAACAATCACTCTCTCTTATCCATGTTTAAAATCTTTAGTCATTGGCCAATACAATAAACAAGGCAAGTGCAGATGTTCATGAAGTTAGAGCTCAACATCTCATTGTCAACTGAAGAATGCCAAATGTGAAGCTGAAGAGCCCATGGCGTGAAGTGTCTTCCCCAACTTTCAAGTTTACAAGAACATATACCTACTCGGTAGTTTAGTGCTTTGAGTTATATAAGTTTCAGCTAAGCCCTTTATATCGCTAGATAAACGATGTTAAGGTTTGGGTGCTAGTATGCTTTCGTAAGGACCTAATCATGTTAGTGTGCTCTTGAGTTGTTTGCTTTGTTATTGTGCTATATGTTTGATTTGGTTTCTTGTAATGATTGTTGATGTGTCGTTGACCTTTCTAGTCTACAATGACATTGGTAGATAGATGGGTTTCTTCTATCTGTGCCCTTACTTTATTTTCTCCTTTGTCCCTTCTGTCTGGTCAATATCTTAATGGTATGATGAGCACCCATGAAGAACGCATGAGACAAATAGCGACAAGTCAGCATTCAAATCTCATCTCCTTTCTTCAAGTGTGAAGAGGAATTATACAAGACTGATGCAAGTATCATTCTATTAAGGGGGGTAGATCCCAATTACCAGCAAGAATCAATGAAGGATAAAAAAATATAGAAGAAGAAGAATGAGAAGTAAGCCGGTAGCCATGGTTGGAAAACAAGAATAAATGTTGGAATAATGGAAACCACCTCAGGATGTGAAGGATGTCAAAAGCTTCTTCAGTATTGCAGTGTATTATTGGAGGTTCATTGAGGATTCTCAAAGATTGCAAAGCCCACGACAACCTTGTTTGAGAGAAAGGCTAAGTTTGTGTGGACTTTGGACCGCCGAGATACATCCGAAGAGTTGAAGAGAAGGTTGACTACCTCACCTAGTTTTATCTCATGCAGATCTCCACAAGAGCTCTCAGTGTACAGTGATGCATCACGATAAGGTCGAGAGATGTTTTGATATGAGTCATGGCTCATGCATTTGAAGGAACATGAAGGGAATGACTAAACTCATGATCTGGTGTAGCAGTTGTTGTTCATGCTCTAGATATTTGTAAAGTTACACCATTACAGCTTTGGATTTTCAGATACTTTTTAAGTTATGTGTGGAGTTTGAAGCATTCAGTTTTGGATTCATTAATCAAACCAAGGTAGTTACCATGGAGGTAAAAGCTACCTTGTTGCACGAAATCAGAAGAGGTTAGTCAAAGGGTAAAAACAATAATGGGATCAACTTGAAGAAGGAACAAGTTGAAGAAGGTAAAGCATCACTTGAGACATTATATGGTAGAAAGCACAGAACACCACTGCACTGGAGAAACAGCTTAGAGAGGAACATTTCCTTGGACCAATATTTATAAAAGATAAAGAACAAGAAGTGCAAACCATCTAAGAGAATCCAATAGTAGCTCGGTTGAGGCAAATACTTTGATGGGCAACTATGTTTATTTGCAGGTGTTCCCCGTCGGTGGTATCCACAAATTAAAGGTTAAAGGAAAGTCAGCTCTCAGATACATTGGGTCGTTCAAGATCTTTGAGAGAATATGTGAAGTTGCTTATCATTCTTGAGTTACCATCCAGGTTGTATAATATGCATAATGTGTTTCATGTCAGGCATCTAAAGAAGTGCCTCAGAGTACTAGAAGAACATTTATCTCTCGATGAGCTCAAAAGTGCAAGAAGACCATACCCATACAAAGTATTAACCTCAGATATTTGAAAGTTGTAGGAAGGGTAACAAAAACGAGATTATCAAAATGTGCAAGGTGAAATGGAGTCACCATGTAAAGGAAGAAGGCACCCCAAAGCAAGAAGAAGAGTTGAAGGTATTTTACCCGGATCTCTCTGCTAGCCAACCCGAATCTCGGGACGAGATTCCTGTTAAGGGGGTAGGTTGTCACGCCCAAAAATTTCAAATTTTGGGATGTGGATAGAAAACAATGAATAAAATGAAGGATTTCTTATTTTTCTAAAATTTTCTAACTTCTAAGTTTTGTTGGATTGAGAAAAGCGTATGCTTTTAAAATTTTTCCAGTAAGAATTCATTTGTTTGTTGCATTCATGCCTCAGTGCATAGTGTTTATGTGTGTAAAAATGAGCTTTCAAAATATTTTAAAACCGGCTAGGTTTCGAGTCAATCCTAAGCCATATCTCTAAAAGCCTTAACCTTTTTCTTTCTCACCAACTCAAACCCAAACTCTAAATCCCTGCTCAATCTCTAAAGTTTCATCAACTCAAAACCATATCTAATCTTGTCGATCATCGTCTATACCAAGTCACTTATTTCAATTGATCCAAGTCATTCTCGAAACCCTATATGATCTCACCCGAACCTCACTCTCTTTCCCTCTTTTGAAGTTAACATTTTAAACATCTCGTCTCCATGTTCATCTTTTCATCGTTTCCTTCCACTGACATTGTTCTCTCTTTATGTAATAACTTAGTTTCATTCTCAAGCTCAAATCCATATCAACTCAAGTCAACACTCTCGCTTTCCATAGACCAAAGAAAACCCTAATTCGGGTAAAGCTAATGTCATCAATATCTCCTTATTATTCTCTGGCATGCATGATAACTACAAGACCCACCCTTTCTCCATTGATGTTTTAAGCCCCCAAGGTTGTTATTCTTTTTGCATTGCACATAGGCACAACATTCCTCTCCACCTCTTCCCTTATCCAGGGCCATCCCGAAACACTCAAAACAGCCCACAACCTTCCCTCTTTTCCTCTCCTATCCATTGGTTGTCTCCCCCACACACCAGGCCACCCCTCACCCATCATCTCACAAAGGAACTGAAGGGACACCACCCCTGGTCGTCCTCCCCTCCCACTCCTCCTTCCCCCTTTAACTCTCACTAATTCCCATTGAATTCCCCACCATTTCCTCCCCTTCCTTCATTTTCCCCTCCACTTTCTCCTTCCCTTTCCTGCTTTGGACGCCCACTCCTTCTCCCTCACATCCAAGACAGATGGGAGCCCCCATGGATGCCCCTCTCCTCTCCCCCATGGCTGCCCCTCTCATCCATCCACTATCCCTGCCACCTAAACACAAAAACAGAGCCCCATAACCACAAGACAGATGATCAACCGCTGCGTTCTTCGATCTGTCCCACAAGTGCATGATGGAGAATGTTGTTGCTGCTGCCGCTACTGTCCATGGTATGAATAAGACCATGGAGGGTGCCCCACTGATGCCGCAATGAGCAAGGTTCCCTGCTGCATCCTGTCATCACCAGTCAATATCGTTCTTCATTGTTGCCAAGGATCATCGTCGATTTCTTCATGGCTATCCCAGAATCCCCAATGTGAGAACCCATCAAATCTTCTTTCCACCTTGTTTTTTGATTCCCTGCTGTAAATCATACCCTATATATCGATTTCCATTGAGTTCCGGAGGCATTTACCCCTAAGGACATGGTGCTGCGTTTGTGGACAGCCCGTTGCCATCAACGGGAATTGCGTTCCCCATCAAGTCAGTGACCCAATTGCCAAACCCTTTGACCAGATCATGTATGTTACCCTTGATCACGCTTCTGTAAAATGGTTTGGTCATAGGTGCAGCGATGTGAGAGTTAGGATCATCGCCGTGCTTGCTGGTCCTACTGCAGTCTAGACAGCAGCATTGCTGCCATTTGGGCACCTGTTTTCTCAAAGATCCAGTAGTCCAATCAGTAAGCCCTTCAATTGAGACGTGTCTTGTATCCTTGAACATGCTCCTGTAAACTGGTTTGACCATTGGTGCAGCAATGAGAAAGATATGGCCGTCGTTGTGCTCATTGTCGCTGCTGTCTTGGCAGCAGCACTCCTGCCCCTTTGACATACACTCTCGCGGCAATCTGGCATTTCAAATGTCGATCCCTTCCAGCACCATATTCCTTATAATCTTTAACAGCTCCCTGTAATTTGGATCGGGCATAGGATCTCTTGAGGTTAGGGTTTTTCTGCTCATCATGGTTGCTACCACTGCTGTCCAGACAGCCATGCAACACGGTCTTATGCTCACGTTCTCCGTTGATGTAGAAGGGTTAAGGCTGACCCCTTTGGCCAACGTGTGCCTTATATACCAGTGCACAATACCACAAATTGGTGCAGAATTTGGTACAGGTTTAGACCAATTTTGTTTATGGTTTTGTTATCCAGCTGTCCGGTAGATTTCAACACACACACCTGTTAACAAATGTGCATTTTCTGTTGATCCGGCAGTCCTCATGGTCTATCCTCTTGTCATAAACATGTTCGCATGTGTGTCCAATATCATCTCAGGATATCACTATCAAATATCCCAATAGTGACCAGAACACAAACAATCCATTTGACACCTCCACCAATACCCATCCCATGAACCGTCTCCTTCAACAATTTTCATATGGTCTATCTATTGCCATCAACCACCTTACCAAAGTATTGCTGCGAGTCTTTGCTCCTTAGCCCATGATCTATTCATAACACTCATCAGCCATTTGACTAACGTCAAACTCATCACAAACTCTCATTAAGCTCTACATGTTTTGAACATACTACCCAATCCTTTCTTCTACCATCAAATCCTTCCATGTGGCACCATTGTTTCAGCCCCTTCCTTTTCTCATCATCTTTATCTTCTTGTTAATCGTTTTGTTCCAGTGGTTGCGCTCCCATGTTATTACTAACAACCAATGTTTTTTATGATTTTTTATAAAATCATTTGTTTGTATAGGTGGATTGTTCTTAGTTCCCCTTGATTGTTGTTTCAGTTGTTTGTGTTGAGGATCGACATGTGATAGCTAGCAGCAAGAGTACTTTTGAGGAAGGCAAGTATAACATGGACAACCTAATAACCCTTTAATCACTTCATATGCATGTGTCTAACTTGTATGCCTATAAGGACTATACGTTAGCCTCTTTACTCGATTTTATATCCTTGGGGATGCATGTTGGATAAGTTTTGCTAGTTGCTGCGCAAACACATGTTCTTTTGTTAATAATCTTGTTAATGGATCTATGCAATATTTTGTGAGCGTGACCCTCTGTGCTGAGGTGCTTGAGTGGTTCATGGCTCTTTAAAATTGGCTTTTTAGCAACATGGTTTAGGGTGCATGAGCAATGTGCTTAGTGGTTTTGCTCATAGCCACTCTCCATAAGGATTGGTTCGCAAAGCGACAACCTGGGACAACCGTGCTACCATGAGAGTGGTATGGAACGGTCTTGACTTATTAATTAAGTCGTTTTGGTTTGAAGTAACTTACCTACAGGGCAAGAGGGGGAGTAAGCTTCTGTGGTCCCTGCACTGCCTTAGGTTGAGTGTGCTATGTGCTTCTCCCTTTGTGAGGCGGACACCACCATTGCGGCGCTTGATTCCTTGCGGTTGCTTTTTACCAACATGATTTATGTAACGGTCTCGTAGTGTGCTTGCTAGTCATCTCATCTAAGGCAATGAGGTGAACCACTAGCGTAGCTCGCGACTTGTGGGTAAAGATGTACAACCTCTCGAGAGTGTAAAACTGACATGTCAGCCGTGCTCACGGTTATGAGCGGCCTAGATCCTTTATGCAGATTAGTGGTTCTTGGTTTGGTTTGGGAGTTGGTTCTGTTGTTAATAATGTTGACTAATGTTCGTTATGCAATCTCTCTTCGGCTAATGGTTTGTCTACACACCTTAGTAAATAGATGATAATAAAATTTGATCAACTAAAAGCTCAAGCATATGTGTCAGCCAAACTTAGAGCCTCATGGTTCATGTTATGCTTGTTGAGTACAGTTGTGTACTCATGCTTGTTGTAAATTTCCTTTTGTTGGGTGTATCACCAACTGCTGCTCAGAAGATGAAGACTTTGAAGAGCATACACAAGCTTTATGGAGTTCTAGGCTGAGCGACCCCTAGTTGGCTTCCCTGTGGAACGGCTCGGAATTATAGTTACTGGTTCCACTACTCTGTGTTAAAGACTTGATGTCTTAATGTAAATCTTGCTTAAACGGTATGTAATAAAGCATTGTCTATGATATCACTGTTAATTGTCTCTATATGTGTGAGATTAGATCCTAGCACACATATGATTTTGCTCTGGTTTTGTGTTGAAAACCAGGGTGTGACAATGTTCTATATAAAAACATGGTTTAAATTTGAATTTGATTAAGAGACCCAGGTTTGACCAAAATAATCCACCAGTTTAGAAATTCCATAAATCTATATTATGCTCACTTTCACATAAATATTTCTATACCAATGTTGCTCAGAATTTCCTGAACTACAACTTTCATATATAAAGTTTTGCATGATCATGACTTTTGTTTCACAAAAATTTAAATTTACCAAGCAGGTCAAACATTGGCAGGTTCGCTAGTTTATCAGAAATCAATCCAAAACACTATGGAAACCTTTATGCATCTCAACACAGAAAATATTCGAAGTTTCAAAGCATGAAATTGTCTACAAGTTTGATATATAAAGTTTGGGTTAGATCACATTATATTTTGAATTACAAGCACAAGTAGTCCCAGGTGTCAGTTTTTCTGGCAGTATTAACTCAAGTGGGGTCTTTCTTGTTTTAAATGTTTGAGTGACCAACTAAGGTCTAATCACTTCAAGGTTAGATGTATTTGAAAGGTGATAAGTCTAATTTCATTTCATAGTCAGAGAGATTTTTAAGTTGTATGGTAGAATATAAGAGTAATTGAGGAATCAATTTTTGAGGAAAATGGAAACCCTAGACTTGGGAATTTTTCCAAGTGTCCACTGACTTGGGTTGATTCTGAGAAATATTTGGGTGCAAATTGACGCAAGTGAATGACGGTTTTGAAACATGTTGAGTGTATCAAAAATGTACTTCCCAGTTGGTGCAATAACTTTGATAACGAAGTTGAGCTATGTCACTTGATAAATTTGAATGTTTCATTAGGGCTCAAGTTTGATCAAGACTACCAAGACCCAAGGCTTCAGGCTTGTTCAACCTTATTTGACTTGAGATTTTAGAGGTCTTCACTTCTGATTCTTGGTCATGGTCTAAAAGCAAAACTGATCTTACAAAATGAGTACTAAAACTCCTGTATTCAGGGTTTCCCATGAAAGTATTTTTGAATCACTCAAGGAAATAATGTGAGGTTTTGCATATCCAAATAGAAAAATTTGGACTTAGTGATTTCTCCACCTAGTTCTCACTCATCTCCAAGCATGATTAAGTCCTAATTCATCGTTAGTTTTCATCCAAGTGTGGGTTAGGGCTTTTGAGATGCCGGGGGCATCACCTGCCTATACTTCAACAGAATGAGCCACAGAAGAGGTGACAAGCTCTAGTGCTACGAGTGCGGGAAGATGGACCACTTCATCACCGGCTACCCCTAGAGGAGAGCCATCGGCAAGAGTGAGTACAAGCACAATGTCGAGTACAACTCTAACAAGAAGAAGGGGAAGTACAAGGGCGACAAGACGATGCGGTCGTTCTTTACCAAGAAGGAGTTCGTCAAGCACTACCAAAAGCACTGCCTAGGAGCATGACGTGCTTTCCTCGCTAGCCTCAATGATTTTGACAGGAGACTCTAGTGACACTAACTCTGATAGCGACGATGATGAGATGAAGATCATCGAACACACTAGACTTTGCTTCTTCGGTGACTGAGATCATCTACTACACGATGGCTCTTGCAAGAGGTCAAGCCGACTCCACCGACATGGATGTCTACAACTAGTCTAATGCCGAGCTTCAGGTGAGTGATCTATGAGGATGATGAAGATGCTATGTTCACTGCCTTAAAGAACCAGGATCATTTGCTTAGAGTGGCTGCTAAGGATCTTAGGCTTGAAAATGCTAAGGTTGCTACTCTAGAAGCTGACCTTGAGACTTTGGAGTCTAAATTTGCATGTGCTTCGAATGATCTTGTTGTAGCTAAGGAAGCATGTGCAGTTGCCAATGAGATTGAATGCACTAATTGTCAGGTTCTAGCCATTGAATTGACTGTCTTATGCTCTAAGCATGCTAGTAATGTTGATTTAGTTTTCTCTATTACTGCTACATTAGAGGAGTTGAAGCCTAGGCCGACTTTGCTTGGTGCTTGTGCTATTTGTCCCACTCTTAGGAAGCAGCTTGGATGAGACTAGGTCTGCTTTGAGGAAGTCTGAAAAGAATGCTAGTCCCTATTAGTGCTGATTATTCTAAGTGTGAAGGTCTTAGATGTAGATTGGATGATATGGCCATCGAGAAGGTCTAGCTAGAAGATGAGAATACCTTTCTTAAGACCATTATCAGTTGGATTTTGCCTAAGGAGTCACAGCTTGGCATGATTGTTTTTTCATTTAAGTTGAGTGACAAGTTGGGGGTTGGCTACCACTACACCCAAGCTGATTTTGCTCAAGCTGTATGGGAAGATAGGATATTTGAATGTGATTCCCATTAGTGAGAGGTTCCTTGTTACCCATGACAAGCCTTACTTTGAGCATGGAAACCCCATGATGGTGTGTGGTTAGTGAAGCCTGGGGAGCCACCAAAGAAACAAGTGTGGACTCCCAAACCCAACTTTGGTAGAAACCCACTTCATACTCTACCTATGAGGAATCCAATTGACTTACCTTCTGAGAGGTCTAAGCAAGGTGCTAAGAAGATGCTCCTCCGAAGCCCACTCCAGAGCCTAAGGGACAGCCCAAGAACCAAAGTCAACCTAAGGGTGCTCCACCCAACAGTTACATGTGTGACTATTGCCATACGGAGTGCCACATGGAGGAGTTTTGCTTCCGCAGTTTGAGGGCTGAGCGTAGAGAGATGGAGTGGAAGAACCACGATAGGTTCTATCAGGGTGATAGGCCATGAGGTTGCACCTCGGTATGAGGATAGGCAAGATTGCCAGCCATGTCATGTAGGTGGAGGTGGAGGAGACCATTTTCACTTGTGGTGCTCTAGGTGGTGGACATTTTTCTAGCAGGGCACCATGAGGATAGTATCAGTTTGTGCAGGACAGGGGTTTCAGAATGTTTGATTGTGACTATGCTAACCCTTCTTTTGAGCAAATGGATTGTCACTGGTTTGCTTCTTTTTAGACTAACCGCCATGTCAGATCTTATGTTCACCCCTTGAACCGCTATTGATGTAGGATGAAGGCTTGGAGAACAGAAGTCTCATGGATTCTGGTTGTTTGCACCAGATGATCGATAATCTCAGATGGTTCTCTAGTCTCACCCAGTGAGGTCTAGTGAGCACAACATTTTTAGGGATAAAGGCAGAGGTAAGTTGAAGGGTGTTGGTGCTATTTCAGTTTCTGAGCAGTTTATCCTGAGGGATGTTGCTTTGGTTGCTAACCTTGGTTATAACCTTCTCTCTATTTTGCAACTTCTTGATGAAGGTTATGAGGTTCGTTTCAAGAAGGGTTGTTCTCGTGTTTTGGATGCTTAGGAGGATCTTGTTTGCCTGGTTTGCCTTTTAGGAAGGTTTTTTGTGTTGATTTCTCAGGCTCCTCCGATCCTTCTCGACATTTGGCAGCTATTCCCTTCTCTAATTTATGGAAGTAGCAAAGGAGGCTAGGTCATTTGAGCTTTGATTTGCTTGCAAAGCTTAGCTCATTTGATCTTATCCGAAGATTGCCGAAGCTGAAGAGTGAGTGTGATCTTGTGTGCTATCCTTTCCACCACGAGAAGACGGTTGCTGCTTCCCACACACCTATGGATCAGGTGATGATGACTCACCTTGGAGAACTTCTTCATATGGACATGGTTGGTCCTTCCCGGGTGAGGTTTATTGGTGGGAAGTGGTACGTTCTAGTGATCGTGGATGATTTTTCTTGCTAGGTCTTGGGTGCATTTCATGGAATTAAAGGACGAGGCTTTTGAGTTTGCTCATGACTTGGTTTTGTAGGTTAAGAAACGAACCTATCATACACAGTGACAATGGCTCAAAATTCAAGAATGGTCATTTCAAAGCCTTTTGCCACACCCAAGGTCTTGAACATCAATTTTTGTCCCCATATATCCCTCAACAGAATGGTGTGGTAGAATGCAAGAATCGGACCCTTCTTGAGATGGCTAGGATGATGCTCGATGAGCATAGAACTCCTAGGAAATTCTGGGCCGAGGCGATTAACACAGTGTGCTACATTTCCAACTGCATTATTCTCTGAGCTCTTCTTCATAAGACCTCATATGAGTTGTGGCTTGGGCTGGTGTTGGCGTTTCTTAGCCTACTGAAATAAATCCGCAAGCGCACGGAAACACGTTGTAGCTTTTAACCCAAGAGTATTCTAGGGTATCGAAATCCACAAGGAACGAGGAGTAACTCAATGTAAAACGGATAGGACTGAATCAGTAAAACCAGCAATTGTAGAGATAATTAATAGAGGAGAGCAGCATCACTATTTAGATAAAACAACTTAACTTTACTAAACAAACTAGAACTCTACTCGGTAGGTTCACTTGGACACCGAGGCTATAGAACCACTTCTGGGCACCAAAGTGCTGATAACCTAGACGAGAAAAGCGGGCGCTACAGGACTCAGCTATGCATCGATGACAGCTTATCCGAACGACGAGGCTGGACTACACAGGACACACACCCGCTGTAACCAGGTGCGATTGCCAACCAAAACTGCATGGGACAAGACACCTTCCAAGGCAAACTCTAGTCTAGACACAACATCTACACAACCGAGTTTACTACTACACTGGCTCGAAGCCAGAGAGCAAGCACAACTGTATAGCTAAACTACACAGAGCACACTTGGCACCCGTAAACTACTAAGCAGGGACTAAGAATGTAAGTAAAGTAAGTATGAAATAAATAAAGCAGAGGAGCAAGGAACTTTACTGTATCTTGGAAATACAGTAATATTTCCTCTGAGATTTAGAGCTCGGGAATAGAATACCCAAGAGGAATCCTGACTCCTTCACTCTACAACTCACTGCTCACTCTTGATACAATTGGCTCTCTCTACAATGCCAAGGATGGCCTCACTACTATACTCTACACTCAACTACACAACCACACTATTCTTCTATTGATCCACCACACCTTGCAAGTGACCTCCCGGAGGGGTATTTATAGCTTAGTGGCCGAGGGCGGTACTTATAGGTGGCCTAGGTCGATGGCAGGGCGGCCATGCACCATGGCCGGGCGGCCATCCAATTCACCGACTTAGGCAATCCAGCGGTTGATCTTGCTTCCCCATGTCGGTTGGCGGTTGAAACAGTTGTTACATGTGTAAAATGCCTCTGAAGGGTGGCCGGGTGGCCACGAAATGTGGTCGAGTGGCCACGTGTTTTTCTCTGATTTGCTGCATGTTGTTCTCCTCAGATTGCTGATGTCATCGATCCATTGTGTGATGGTCTTCCGATGCTTGGATGCATTGGATACTCGATCCAATGGTTGCATTTGACTTGGTTTGTGTTTCTTTGCTTGCAGGTCGAAGAATGTGTTTTGTGACATGGCCAGGCGGCCTCGTGTAATGGCCGGGCTAGCCACCACACTTGGGCTGAAACCCTATCTGGGCTAGCTGATGGTCGGGCGGCCAGGGGGGATGGTCGGGCGGCCATGGTATATGGCCGGGCGGCCATGGAAGATGGCCTACCGGCCATGCACTTTTGGCCTTCTACCTCTCCCTTGCCATTTTGCCCTTGTTTTGGTCATTCCTTCGATATTTTAGACGTGACAAGCTCCTGCATCATCTTTTGTACACAACTCGTGGAACAAGTTAGTAATACATGAAAACTTGATAAATTATGCTCTCAAACATGAAATGTTGGTGGTCGAAATGGGTTTTATCAACTGCCAATAGGTGGCAGCCAAAAGTGAGCCACCAACGGGTGTTCAGTTGTAGGTGTTTTGTGCTCAAGTTGGGGAACTTGGAAAAATTCGAACCTCGCAGTTCTGATGGAGTTTTTCTTGGCTACGCCTCGCATTTGAGTGCATATTGTGTTTGGCTCTTGGACTCCAACAAAATTGTTGCGACTTGTGACATTACCTTTGATCAAAAATGCCTTGGACAACCCTTGGCTTTGAGCTTGCAGGTGATGATGAGATATGTACTACCATCTTTGACGAGGAGGAAGAATATGAAGGTGTTTCAGGTGATACTGCGCTTGCTGCAACTCTAGAACCTACTGCTTCATTTTATAAGGATGATGAGGAGGCTCTAGTCCCACTGGCACATGCAGCAAGGGCCTGCTGAGAATGCAGGGGAGGTGACTTCAGAGCCATAGCCGACTCAGATGGTCTAGTGGGATCACCCTTCGAGGAACATCAGCGATGGACTACATGAGAGAGTTACAAGATTTAAGTCCACCTCTCTAGGTGTCTTTGCACATTCTGCATTTGTTGCTTCTTTTGTGCCCCGGGATATTGGACACGCATTATCTGATCCAAACTGGGTCAATGACATGCAAGAGGAACTTGAAAATTTTGAGAGGAACCAAGTTTGGGCTTTAGTCAAGCCTCCACCACAATGCAATCCCATAGGCACCAAGTTGGTGTTCAAAAACAAGCATGGAGAGGATGGTGTAGTGTTGAGGAACAAGGCACAGTCTTGTAGCTTAGGGTTTTTGCTAGAAAGAGAGGATAGAATATGAAGAGACCTTTGCCCCTGTAGCCACATTAGAAGCCATTCACATTATCTTAGCTCTAGTAGCTTGGAAAGGGTTCAAGCTATACCAAATGGATGTGAAGAGTGCATTCCTGAATGGGTATAGAGAAGAAGAGGTCTATGTGAGGCAATCCCTAGGCTTTGAGCATTCCAAGTATCCCAACAGAGTGTTCAACCTATAGAAGGCATTGTATGGCCTGAAGCAGGCTCCCCGGGCTCAGTATGAGAGACTTAGGAAATTCCTAGTTGACCAAGGTTTCGAGATGGGGAGTGTGGATAAAATTCAGTTTTTGCAAAAAGCATGGCAAAGACATTTTGATTGTTCAGATATATGTGGATGATTTCATTTTTGTTGGCTCTTCTCATGCACTTGTGAGCAAGTTTTCAGAACAGATGAGGAAGGAGTTCAAGATGAGCATGATGGGGGAACTTTAGTTCTTCCTTAGGCTCGAGATCAGGCAAATACCCCAAGGCACTTTTGTCCACCATAGCAAGTACATGAGGGACCTCCTTTAGAACTTCAACATGGTGGACACTTCACCACAGATAACTCCGATGAGCGCGTCTACAATGATGGACAAGGACAAATATGGCAAGGAGGTTGATCAGAAGGTGCATCGAGGAATGATTGGGTTGCTGATGTACCAGACATCCCTGAGGCCGGACATACAGTTTGCTATAGGTCTGTGCGTCATTTTTAGGCATCGCTAAGGGCGTCACACCGCATCGCTAAGGGCTTGGACTTTAATAAAGAAATATATATTAAATAAACTCAAAGTCTTATAGGAAAAGAAAGATACAAGGGACTCATACCGAACCTCTGAAGACCACTCCGAAACAGGTAGAGCCTAACTCTAACTCCTACTAAACATTGAACTAGAAGGGGTAGCACCACCCAAAGGGGCACCTCCCCAAGGGAGAGAGTGTACAATGGTGTGCCTTTTGGAGTGGGGGAGTGACCCTCTATTTATAGGAGGCTGTAGGTCGACTGAAATGGCTAAGTCTACAGGCCGGATGGCCTAGCATTAGTGGCCTTTCGACCCTTCGATGCACCGACGTTGTTTTGGACGGCTTGATCTTCAATCTCTGAGGCAGTGGCAGTTGTTTCGCTTAGAGCACGTGCCGGAAGGCCTAAGTCCTTAGCCAGGTGGCTGTTGGCGGTCGTTATAACCCATTTCGACCACCAACATTTCATGTTCCAAGGGTGATTTTGTGCAAAGTTCATACATATTAACCGGATCCACGAGTTGTGTACAAAGGTCATGCAGGAACACATGTGACCTTGCAAAAACATACAAAACAAGGTGAAACATGGTGAACCAAGAAGGAAGGATGGAAATGGGCTAAGGACCCAGGCCACCCAGCCTGTTGTCTAGGCCCCCCGGCCTGCCTCCGGCTCTGAATGCCACCATTCTTCACCTACATGCAAGAGACAACTGTGTCAAACACAAATCCACTGTGGCAACTGAGAGAAGAGGCACAAACACATCGAAAGGCCTCCACCTCACCAATCCAACCCACAGATTGGTTAAGTCAGCGATCCTGGGGAGTCCCATCCAATGACTAAGGAAGAAACACAAAGATAATCCAATGGTTGAGGCAAAAGCACACGAGGATAATCGCTAACCGACCTACAACCCCCTTGGGGAGTCAATATCAACTGAAGGATGAAGTAAGGCGGTGGATACAAGGGCACCCCAGGCCGCCTGGCCTAGGGTGGGGCCGCTCGGCCTCCTATCAGGCCGCCCGACCTCCCACCATGCCGCCCAGCCTGGCCCACACCCTTGTAACTGCCATACCGACCCTACAAGTACCCCCTCACTCCCTTGGCACTATAAATGCCCCCTGGTAGCTCATTAGTGAGTGTGTGCAGTAGATGTAGTGGCATAGTAGCACTTGGTGTGAAGTGTATAGTGTGGAGAAGTGAAGTTATCCCTTAGCTTGTAGAGAGAGTGCCTCTTGTATCAAGGAGAGTAGTGAGGAGAAGAGTGCGGGAGCCGGATCTCTCTTTGCTCCCATACTTGTATTCTCAGCGGAAGGATATTCAATTCCAGGATTGAGTAAAGTTCCTTGTCCTCTACCTTTGTTATTTCATACTTACTTCGCTTTCATACTTAGTCTTATGCTTGTCTGTTTACGAGAACCTTGTGCATGCTTATAGTGTTGGCTATACAGTAGTGGCTTGCTTTTCTGGCTCATTACCAGTTAGTAGTAGACTCTCTAAGTAGCACGACGGTGTCCATACTTAGAGTTTACCTTGGTTGGTCGACTATCCCACGCAGCTCTGGTTGGTACACATTAGGTGACAACTTTTGTGTTCTCAGGATTCCAATCCCATACGTTCGGATAGGCTCACTGACGATATAGCCTTATCCTGTACTACCCGCCTTTCTCGGCTGGGTAATCAACACTCTAGTGCCTGGCAGTGGTGCTACAGCTTTGGTGTCTATATTTACAAGACAAGTATATCTCTTTGCATGCGTAGTATAGTAAGGTGATCTAACATTTGTTAAGAACCTGCTCCCCTATCTTTTATCCTCTACATTGCTAGCTTCACTAGTTCGGTTAGTTGTGTTACGTGTTATTATACTCCTCGTTCTCTGTGGATTCGATACCCTAGAATGCTCTAGGGTGAAAGAGCTATAATGCGTTTACCGTGCACTTGCGGAATTATATCTAAAGGCTAAGGAACGCCAACAAGCTTTTTCTAGCACCGCTGCCGGGGAACGGTAGCTATTTTAACTACAGAAGCAAGGTCGTCCTATCTCCCACTATACCACCACTATCACCACCACACCACCATCATATCACCATTCCACCTAATGGATCACATGCCCTATCTGTGAATTATCTGCTTCGATGGGCGATTTTCTAGAGCCTCCACCATCATCCGCCCCCATCATTCACAGATGGCTATCAGCTACGTCTCGGATTGATAGCCATGGTTTCGGGATCAATGTTTCATGGGATTAGACTCAGAGAGCCCTTACACACACCTCCGAGAATTCGACACACACCTCCGAGAATTCGAACAGCTATGCAGTTGCCTAGTAATTCTGGGAATGCCTGGAGAAACTCTTCGATGGCTGCTCTTTCCGTTCTCACTTACAGGAGCAGCAAAATCTTGGTATAACAGAGCAGTTGCTACAGTAGAGAGGAGTTGGGAAAGACTTAAAGTCAAGTTTTGTCTACACTTCTTCCCACAACATCGAGTCGTTGACCTCCGATGTGAAGTTCTCAACTTCCGACAAGGAAGTAACGAGGACTTGGCCGCAGCCTGGTCACGTTTTACCAGTCTGGTCGCATATGGCCCTGACTTGGCGATACAAGAATCCATGCTCATGCAGCACTTTATCCAAGGCCTATGCACCAGGCGCAGTACTATGTTTGGATTTAGCATCGGGAGGATCGTTCTCTCACTTAACTGCCCCAGAAGGACGTAAAGTCCTTGATAAAATCCTCAAGAAATCCTCTGATGGCAGTAAGATCGAGAAACCACGCCCATATCCAAAAGATCCACCTGAGCCCAGCTGCCACGAAGAAAGTCAAAACACCCATCCACCAGCTCCACTATCCCGTCAAACCCTCATGATAGAGGATGTCCCTGAACCAAGCACTGTCACAGGACACTGAGAGGGTCAGTGAATCCATGATGAATCCTCTATCGGTTCCACCATTCTCATTCGACGACGAACTATTCACAAGCTTTGGCAATGTATCTTCGTTGCCTAAAGTGAGCTGACGCTTCGAAAGGACCTCTCAACCGGCTTGATCGCCTAGGTGTATATGTGTCCTTGGTGAGTTCCTTGGTTGCTTCCAATGAAGATTGAGGCATTTGGAGGGAGTTCATGGCCTGGCCGGCCTGCCCTTAGGCCGCCCGACCACTTTCCTTGCGGCCGGTGTTGTTGAACTTGCAACGGCCGTAACTTTCACATCCGGACTCCAAATTGAGTGAACCAAAACTCCATTTTGATTATCTCAATGAGATCTTTGCAATAGTTTGGTTCTTGAGGGAATTTGAGATTACTTCACAATGATGTTATTTGTAATCCAATCTCTAGCCCTTTTGTGCCCACTCTGTGCTTGCTCCTTATGATGTTATTTTCCATGATATTTGAGCATCTCCCTGTAAAACATCAAAAACCACCAAAACTCATAGAATTCGTTAGTCCATGGTAAATAATGCATAGAGTTTGGCTTATACCAGTATTTATTCACCGAGGAATTGGCGGTCGAAATAACGAAATAACGACCACCAACATGCCCCCAAGCTTGAACCTTTGCTCGTCTAAGACTTAGGCTTGGCGGATCAGGTGTTGCATCAAGGTCAATAACCTTGCAAGTATTAAGTGCACAACCAAACACTCTACCATTTATGAATTGAGCAAACTGGCACAAATGTATCCCAACCTTTTTATCCATACCTATGGGGCTTCTTGACTTGTGACCTTGTCTTTGGTGGTTGAGAGATGGAACAACCATAGTAGAATCTTATCCAATGTAATTTCCTTTCGGGTTTCATTCTCGAAGGTTTTGAAAATTTTGCAATTAAAGCACCAAGTTCCTTAAATGGTACTCTCGAATCGCTCAAGTGGTTATCAAATTTCTCACCAGGGCCTTAGAGGCCATTATTTTTCCCCACAAACTATAGGCTTATGTGGAGCTCAAGGTGGGGATAAAGAAGGCTTACCTATGTTGTGTATGTTGTTGAGTCAAAAACTGGTCCTAGCAAAGTTAGTGATACCTCTCATTCCGATCAACAGAGAATGGATGGTGTTTGTGGTGGTGCAGAAGATGAACACAAGTGGAAAAGCATATGGAGATGAGTCCAAAATACTCAACATTGTGTTTGTTATGGGGGAATATGGCCTTGGTTAAGATACTCCCTTATTTTGATGGATCCCCTTATTTGAAACTTTAAAGCATTTGAGCATATGGAGCTATCACTTTTCCTTTCTCTTTTTTTTCAGTATCTCTTTTTTTTATTTTTTTCGTAGCTCCATGTCTCATTTTGCAAGGGAACTTGGGGCTATTTGAGGAATATGACTGGAGTGTTTATTTACAAGACCATATTTGTGGACTGAGTATGTGGATGATGGATATGGTTTTATATGGTGGTGGAATATCTAGTGAGTGTGAATGCTAGAATTCAATGAGAAGTTAAGCGTAACCAGATATAGGAAGGCTAGCAAATGAAAGTGGTTATGAAGGGAAAATTGATCAGGATTTGAGGTGTCACCAATTCATAAGGACTCAAAGTTTGACAAAACTCAACACAACAAAAGGTAGCATATGTAGAGGTTTCATCATGTAAGCATTTGGCTCTGGGTAGGAATTTCAAACCACTACGGAACTTAATTCAGATATTATTGTCAAAAAGAAAACTCTGAGAATTCACCTTACTAAGATCATGACGGGTGCAATCCAAATTTTGGTTATATCACATTCTCACAACAACCTAGACTTGGTTCGAAAGTACTTGCTCCCACAATGTTGAACATTAGAGAAAGGATCACAACTTATGCCAATAAGTTCAAATTTTGCTGGAGAGTGTAAACTTGTATATGAAATACTTACAAGGAATTAACAGAGCAACTATTCATCATTTCCTTTAAGGAGAGGGTATAAACAAAACTCTAGCATTATAGGTACGAGTTAGTTTATTCATGGCTTCTAAGCAAATCTTTTTGCTATTTTTAGATTATGGAAATTTTTATAGTGTTTTTTTATTGAGGTTAGAAAAGGAATAAAGTAAACATTTTTTTGGTGTCATGGTAGATAGGATAAAAGATATTATCATGAAATGCATGACATTCAGGTGTGGGGTACATACCTTGATGTGGCGTTCCCCCTAAGCTTAGATCTTGCAACTAAATGCAAACTTTAAGCTTACGGATGGCTGTATCTCCCCCTGTGTCCATTGCATCCTGTGGGGTGCCTGACAAATCCTCCTCCAAGCTTGTACTATTGTACATTACCCTTTAGCTTGCTTCCTGGGCTGACGACGATGCTGCTTACTTTCTGTTATGCTCGCCTATGTTCGGCGAATTCCTATCTCTACTCCTGTTTTGCCTCCTCATCTCTTTCAATAAAATGTTAGGGGCTATCCGTCATATCTTCGATGCTGCTACTTGGACCTTCTACATGGTGTCAGGAGTTTTGATTTGTAGGCAATTCAGTCCTTGTATTCTGCTCCCTTTCGGTGAATGTCTCCTTGGAGTTGATGTCAGGTTCCTCCCAGCTCCAACATCATATTTGCCTTCAGTTGACATTCTTTTCCCAAGTGACACATCTGTGGTCGCGATGTTTCATCCTTCTATGAAATGGAAGAACACTGAGTTCTCTTCTCAAGAAGAGTGTCGAGAATGGATTCATCTTATGGCAGGTTGCAGTTTCCACCTTTCTTCCATTCCATGGCCAGCGGTGATGTCTCACTTGGCCTATGTAGTTGAAGTAAGGGTTGATCTTAAATCCTATTCTGACATTGAGCAGACTTCCAAGTGATGACATAGACCACTTATTTTCTTTCCCAAACAGATTGAGTGGGGAAGAACAGAAATGGATGTTGTTGGATTTGACTCCATTGTCATTTTCATCAGCCACCAACCTCTGGTTGATGGGTGTTCACATTCGACGGGTAGAGTAGCTCAGGCCTGACATCTGGTTGGCTTGTTGCTCAACTAGCCAGGCAGAAAGGAATTAATGAAGGCTCTCTATTCGCATTCCTCCATACTTGGGTGATGTCTCTTCATATATCTCGTGTGATCCAATGCTATTGTTTTCCTCCTGCAATGTAGTCAACCAATGGTCCACTAGCTGCAAACTCATAGCATAGTGTGGTATATTCAACTTCATGAAAAATACCTTTGCATGACTTTTGACACCTGGTCTTGTGAGGATAACCTCTCAGGATGAGAGATGTCTACATGTTCTTTTCTGTGTCATGCCACTGATATTCACTTCCCAAGTGATGCAGAGCATGGTCGAAGTCTCGCAGAGAGCAACCATGATAGTTTGGACATCGGGTCCTTCCTCTCAGGGGGGTTTAGAGGATGAATGCCTCCTACAACAGGTTAGTGGACAACATATACAAGGGTCTATGTGTATAGAGTATTAACATTGGGCCCGTTGTACACAATGTGTTAAAAAAAATTGGCACTTTATGAAGCTTAGAAGCACAAAACCGTGTTGTATTGCCATGATCATTACCATCTCCAAAAAGTACTCAAATCTAAGGTCATGGTGTGTGGAAAAGAGATTATCTAGGACCTCGATTTTTGTCTCCATGGAAACTTGAGAAAATCCACCCGGTACCCTGATTCTATCGATAGCGACAGAGGACATTCAAAACCAAAATCTACTCATAGCTCATTGATCAACGTTGTCAAATTGACCAAAGCAGGCCCTTAACCTAAGCACGACGCTCAATTTAAGAGGCCTACGGGCACACATTGGATTTTGGCCCAAACTATGTCCTAACGCAGCAGATTAAGGTTGCATGAAAACATGGTCAAGATTTACTCACATGGATAGAGCAAAATGAAGCATGGGGTTTTTAATTTTATCATTTTTTGTGTTTTTTATAAGATAGAAAGAAAGGGTAGCAACAAGAAGTTAAATAACAAATTAATTTCTAACTCGCCACTACCCCGGCAACGGCCTCAGAAAGCTTGTTTGCGGTTCTTAGCCTAAGATATTTTACTCTGCAAGCGTACGGAAGACCGCTATAGCTTTCACCCGGGAGTATTCCAAGGTATCATATTTATCCACAGGAAAGCATTGAGATGGAGTTATTAACTTATCAAACGTCTTATTATTTTACTCTTTCATTCTAAACAATAAAAGAAAGGATGACTGACACACTCCACAAGGATACATAGCTCAACGTGAAGCTGGGAGGACAATGAGATGGATCTGGTTCCTAATGAGATCTTCCTTTACTAAGCACAAGGCAAAAGACAAAGCTAGCTCCAACTGTCACTCTACTAAGGTCATGACACGACTGAGGTTATGGTTTAGTCTAGTCATCTTTACTGCATCGGACATTGCGGCTATAGAACCACTTGCCAGGCACCTAGAGTGCTGATCACCCAGCTGAGAAAGGTGGGTTCTAGGGTGCCCGACTATGCGTCAACATACATGTTGTAACACAACCTGGCGCCAGCCCAGACGATGGGGGTGGAATAGTGAAACGTCCTAATGCTGTCACCAAAAGGGGCTACCTAAAGCCTGCGCGTGAAATATGTACGGTACACACGAGGCACCCAGAGCTGCATGGGGCTGGTTGCAAACCAAGGTGAACTTCCAGAGTAAACTCTGGTTATTCACTTCCTCCACTTGGCTAGAAACAAATGGAAGCATCACAATTGGTAAGACTTAACTAATAGCGTGAACAAGGAACCCGCAAGTAAATAGACTAGATTAACTATAGCCTCATAGTGCAACGCTAACTACTGTCTAAAGATATTCCTACACTACGATCATGCATAATCATAGGCAAGAGTGTAAATTCTTGAAACTTAAATAAAGAAATATATATTAAATAAACTCAAAGTCTTACAGGAAAAGAAAGATACAAGGTACTCATACCGAACTCCTGAAGACCACTTCCGGAACAAGCAGAGCCTAACTCTAACTCCTACTAAACATTGAACTAGAAGGGGTAGCACCACCCGAAGGGGCACCTCTCCAAGGGAGAGAGTGGAGAGAGTGTACAATGGTGCGCCTTTTGGAGTGGGGGCGTGACCCTCTATTTATAGGAGGCTGTAGGTCAATGAAATGGCTAAGTCTGCAGGCGAGCGGCCCGACCCTCCAGGACAAGCGTCCTAGCATTGTGGCGTTTCTACCCTTCGATGCACCGATGTTGTTTTGGATGGCTTGATCTTCAATCTTTGAGGTAGTGGCGGTTGTTTCGGTTAGAGCACGTGCCAGAAGGCCTAAGTCCTTGGTCGGGTGGCATAGGACTTAGTCTTTGGCTACCACTTGGATGTTATTCATTGGCTAGAAAGTGTGTCTCAAGGATCCATCCATCATGCAGGCCTTTGGTCCTTTGATCGATGGTTCATTTGTGTCCTAGTTGTCCTTCTTTGCATGCATGTGTTGTGGGAAGGTCGGGTGACCAAGTGGGTTGCTTCCAATGAAGATTTAGGCATTTGGAGGGAGTTCATGGCCGGTCGGCCTGCCCTTAGGCCGCCCGGCCTAAGTGCTGGCCGCCTGGCCACTTTCCTCGCGGCCGGTGTTGTTGAACTTGCAACGGCCGTAACTTTCACATCCTGACTCCAAATTGAGTGAACCAAAACGCCATTTTGATTATTTCAATGAGATCTTTGCAATGGTTTGGTTCTTGAGGGCATTTGAGATACTTCATAATGATGTTATTTGTAATCCAATCTCAAGCCCTTTTGTGCCCACTCTGTACTTGCTCCTTATGATGTTATTTTCCATGGAATTTGAGCATCTCCTTGTAAAACATCGAAAACCACCAAAACTCGTGGAATTCGTTAGTTCAAGGTAAATAATGCATAGAGTTTAGCTTATACCCTATTTATTCACTGAGGAATTAGCGGTCGAAATCAGGAAATAACGACCGCCAATAGGTATGTCAGGTTCACCCTAGAGAATGGCTTGTGGTACTCCACGTATTATTCGCTTTCGCTCCTTAGCTATTCTGATCCCGACTTTGTTGGGTGCTAGTTGGATCATAAGTTGACTTCCGATACATGCCAGTTCTTGGGTACTTCTTTAGTCTCATGTCCTCTCACAAGCAATATAGCGTAACCCAATCCACTTGTGAGACAGAATATGTAGCTGTTGCTAGTTGCTGCTCCTAGATCCTATGAATGCTTACCACTTTAAAAGGCTATGGCCTAACCTGTGGGAGGATTCCACTATTGTGTGATAGTTCAAGCACCATTAGTGTCGCTAAGAACCTAGTGCTCCATTCTAGAACCAAGTACATAGATGTGAGACATCACTTCTTGAGAGACAACTATGAAAAAGGCCTCATTGATCTAGTGCATGTAGAGAGTGAGAACCAAGTGGCAGCTATCCTAACTAAACCCCTAGACCTAGACACTTTCAACCACTTGCCGGGGGAGTTAGGAGTTTGCTTTCCCTTTTAGTCAGAGGGAGCTTTGTTAGCTTCTCGATTTTGTTTTTCTTTTGTTTTGGTGTTATTTTGCTTATTTATGCATTTTGTATCATACTCATGCATTGCATAATGTACACTTGTAATATACACTTGCACTAGAGCTTTTTTGCTATGATCTGCTAGTTATTACTTGTACTATGTGGTATAGTGCTTGCTTGATCATGGATGGCTTGAGCTCATTTTGATCTATTGCATACGTTGTAAGAGCTAAGTCATTTTGCTTTCCTGAAAATCATAAACTTGATCACCACTTGACTAGGCAACCTAGCTTGTGTAGAAGTGTTGAATGCTTGTGCTATCTTTCCATGCTTGGTTGTTCTAGTTATCTACCTTTGATATTTTATGCCTAAGCTTTCATGATACCTTGTCTAATCTGAAAGTTGAATTAATTGCTTAAATTGGTATTTGTTTGAGTTGAATTGAAAAGATCCTGGTGGATTTGTCGTCACACTGACTTGGGTTGAGATTACTCAATTTTACACTTTGGTGAGAACTTGGACCTAGCTGTGAATGACTAAAACCTTATCTTAAGCTTCTTATGGTCTTTCTAGGCCTAGGCGTGGCATTGGTTGGTAAGAAGTGGCATGACGAGAAAATAACCCCTAGCACTTGTTAGAGCTTGCTTGAAATCAAAATGCTAAATCTGAAACCGTGCAAGTCTCTAAATTGCTTATGGCTTGTAGGATATGCTCAGGATAGGATTAGCAAACCTTATATGCATTGCTAGCATTTTGATGTTCATGTCTATCTTGCTATGCTATTCATATTGGTGATGATTTCTTTTAAACCAAACCTGAAATCATGCTTTGCTTTTAATTTGAGTAAATGGGTTCCCTTGAGCTTGTTGCATACCCTGTTTCACTCACTTGCGTTCTATGCTATAACTTGTATCTGCTAGCTTCCCATCCCTTTTGAGCTCTTTGTTACATCTAGTGGCATTTGCACACCATTTTTCTCATGGGACCTGATGTGTGCATTGTCAACAATGGGGGAGAGTTGAGTTACCAACCATGTGGGTCACCAACCTCTGGACAAGGGGAGAAATGGCACCATGGCACTCAAGGGGAGAGTGAGCATCATCTCAAGGGGATTATTCCATTGTGAGAAGGGCAGAAATGCAAGGGGAGTTGGGGCGTTGGAGTTTTGGCTTTTGAGCACTTAAGTGGATGTTTCTTTGTTTTTTCTTCTTCTGTTGTTCTTTGTTACTCTTGTCTTTTTTGTGTGTCCTATTTCAAGTGGTTGGTGAGGGTGTTGACAAGGCACTCATCAAGGCAGGATTGAGGGACTCAAGTGTACCGAGTTTGGTATTTCAGTCCTGGCTGTGATGAGTGCTTGTCAACACTGAAGACCTACGTAAGGAACTAGCGGGCAGAAGTCCTCTCGAGTGGACTAAGTGGTGGCACCAGAGTGGACTTGGCGTGACAAAATCCCTGACAAGTGGACAGATAGGTGGATTGGGCTATGGTACAGTTAGGCCAGGCCCATAAGTGTGTACTTCGGTGTAGGATGGTGCAGTGAGCTGTAAAATCACCTAGAAGAAGCCCATCAAGCATTTACTGATTTGAGGATCAAAATTGGGCCCAACTATCATTTCTTGGTTCGAGCATCAAAACTAGGGACCAAACCCATTTCTTCGTTCAACCAACAAAACTAGGGGTAGTGAAGCGCCCGCAAATTCATGACAGCTCAAATGTGATACAAATGCTAGTCCCAGGGTCCTGCAACACATTTATTTCAGATAGCATAGAGTCAAACTTAACGATTACAAACCATTACAAGATACTTGCAAGAAAATAAGATATAGCGGAAGCAAATCCTTCGGGGCCCAATGCCATAGGCTAGTTGGGAAGTAGGATCAAGACCTAGCCGAAAGAGTGCCTCGAACAGTTCATCGGAGCTATCTGTAAAATTATCAAAAAAACAAGGATGAGTACTCTAGGTACTCCGCAAGCCCACTTTCCACCTGTTGAGTGGGGAGAGTTCCTATCCCTAGATGCAAGGCAATATCTGGGGTTTACGTTTGCGGAAAACAATGCATGGTTCGTTTTAGTGGTCAAATTATTAATTTATGAAAAGATCTTTATTACTGAAGGGGGGTGCCACTGGACTTGCCGGTCCGAGCGATCCAAACTTATCTTATCCACAACCTCAGCTTACCCAACCGCCTGGTTCCACCTTTGTTCAAACCACCCACTTTTTAAGAAAAACACACTAGATGAAGAACCAAGCCATAACCCACCCATACCTGTGGACGCGGACTATTTTACTCTGATCAGAGGTTGTACTAATTCCCACAAGTTGGACTCAGCGACACTTACGTCCAAATAAGCTCCCGAATTCCAAACCAAACCTTTTGCCTTTGCTTCATTGCCTAGTAGAACTTTAGGGGTTCGGGCATCCGAGCCACTCCAGTACCCCGCAGTACTCCCGTTGGCACACCACCCATCCCCTAGCCCCTTGTGCACCAACACAGAAGCTACTAGGCTATCCACTCTAGCTTGGGCCTGGGCACTGCCTCATACAGAGCATGTGATTGTACTAGGGGAGTTAGGCAAGATGAAAATCATAGCGGTACTTAGGGAGAGCTCGGGTTGAACTCACCACCGTACCACTTTCTTTTACTTGGCACCGCGAGCATCCACCTACCCGGTCTTCCTCGACGAATCCCGGGACATGGGGTAACCACAAGTAGCTAAGTTACCCATTCAACCCTGCTCTTATCGCTGTTTCGGCACGTAGCCGCATTCCGACCAAGTCGGTTGCCGGGGTTCTTCCCCATTTTATTTCGAAAATTAACCCAATCAACTTCAACCTCATCCCACTATACCCCATCTCCCTTGCATATTTTAGTTCATATGGTTGGAGTGAGTGACCCCTCCTATGCACACTACTTCTAAATAGGTTGTGATGGCTATCCTAGCAGGTTTTTTCCTTAGCAAGCAAAATCATGCAAGTTTTTACTTGGTTGCACTGGCCAAAATATTTGTTTTGCAATTCTTGGTATTTTATGCATCAAGAAAGGGTTCCAGTGGACTTGCCGTCATCTAGATTCTCATTGTAGTGGAGGTCGATGCTAGGGTCGTCGGCTTCCTGGTCCGTAACGGTCGGCTCCGGCTCCTGGAGATCCTCCGGTTCGGTGTCTATCGTGCACAAACAATAAACAAGCAATAAATGCAATCATTCAAGCTTAGTTTACCTTGAAAGGTGGGTTAGGTAGAGGGGATTTTTAGAAAAATTTGGGTGCATGGGCCATCTAGAGTGGAGTTGATTTAGACAAGATATGGATTTTTATTGAAACCATTGGGCGCGGCGTGGCTACTAGGCTGGCCCAGTGTGCTGGCGCGCTCGTGCAGGGCGGGGAAGGAGGGGGCATAGAGGCACCCCGAGCTGGGCCCACTTGTCAGCGGTGGCAGCTAGGTAACGTCACCACCCGCCGACGGGGTGCCGGTCGGCAGAGCCGGTGGGTGGGGGAAAACAGAGCTCACCAGCTTAGGGTGCGGGGGAGGGGGGTCTATGGTGGGGGGGGCAGCGGTGCGGGGGAAGGGAAGAGGGCGCTCACCTTGGTGTCGGCGATAGGGGTGTGTGGAGCTCAGTGGTGGAGGGGGGGAGAGCGGCGGAGGGGGGAAGCGGGTCACCGTGCCGGGGCTTTCTTTCCCAGGGCGGGTATTCCGGCCGGTGGTAGCTGCGGTCCGATGAGGCAAGAGCGGGAGGGTGGATTTGATAGACGGTGGTGCGGCTCGGGCTGTGGCACACTGGGGTGGGTGCTGGGAGAGCCGCGCACCAGGGTGGCGCAGCACCGGGGCGGGGCCAGGCGTGGTGGGGGTAGGGGCTTGGCGTGGCGGGGGTAGGGGCTAAGCGCAGCGGGTGCCAGAGCCGCGGGGAGCGTTGGGACGCTGGGGGCAGGAGCAGTGCGGGGGCGGGTGTGGCACGGCGCTGGGGCAAGGACTGGGGACAGAGGTGGAGGATGGAACTGACAAGCGGGGTCCACCAGTCAGGGGGGGTCGGTGGCCCGGTGGGACGGCCCGAGTGGCCCAAGTGAAGGGGGCTGGATGGAGCTGGCCGGGTAGGGCGGCCCAAGTGGCTTGGGCCAGGTCGGGGGGACGGGTGGGCTGGCAGGGGGGAGTTGGTGTTCGGTTGGACTGGGCAAAGAAACTTGGGGGGGGGGGGTTTCTCCCCTTTTCCATTTTTATTGATATTGTTAGTATTATTATTATCATTGCTTTGGCTAAAAGTGAGTTCGGAAAAAAGGTTTTTAGGATTTCAAGATTCTTGGGGCGTTACAGGCAGGTTGCCGGTATTCCAAAAACTGAAGTTACCCTTAAGGGATGAGCCACTAGACACAATGAGGACATCAACCGAAGGCGGAGAAACCGAAGAAGTCAAGGACTCCATCATGGCCATTCATCTGAGTTATTAAGGTCTTTTCTAGCCCCTACGAGCCTTTGTAGTGTCAAAAGTTTGTAATATAGGGGTCAAGTCCAAAACTTCCTTAGGGCTTAGTCTGTAGTATAAATAAGGAGGTGGCTGCCATTAACTATCTCTTTTGGCTGGTTTAGGGTTGGCTTAGGGCTAGGTTTACGTGGGGGATGAAGATCCCCTGGCGTCGATCCAGGACATGGGCCATTGGTGGGCCTGAGAAGGGCGAATGGCTGATCTTGTTGGCCGATTGCCTAGCTCAGGCCCAAATACAGTTGGGCAAGCTTGGAGGTCAGGACAAGGACATCTTAATTCATGCAAGCATAGAAGGAAACTTTACTCAGACTCAGGGTCTGAGATTCATGGAGATCAGGGAAGATACGATGGAAACTGAGATTCTGTTTGATCTCTTGTAATCTAAACCGACTAGGAGATATAGAAGGACCCTAACTTGTAACCCAAGAACCCATCAGACTATATAAGGCGGATGAGGGACCCCTACGTAGTATATCTCAACCCATCGCAATTTGCCAAACCACGCTCTCGCACAAAAACCCTAGCCCTCATTGTAACCTCGAATACTCAAAGCAATACATCTCACCACAAACAGGACGTAGGGTGTTACGCATCTCGTGGCCTGAGCCTATATAAATCTCTGTGTTTTGTTGCCTTCCCAGCGAACCATCGAGCTACGTCGACCTCACCGACACTCAAAAGCACCTCGTGACGTATCCCATGGTGCACTGCTGGTGTAAAACCCCGATAGTTTAGACCCTATTTTTGTCACCAAGCAAGAGCTTCGAGATTAGAGTGGTCTGAGTAATCTAGCCTCCACAAAAAGAGGGTAGGAAGTGGGAGGCTACTTGGGTGATCGAATCCCCATCTTGTAATCAGATTTTGAGACCCCTTTGGGCCATTAATATGTGGATTTTGTGCAACCCCTCGTGTGTTCTTGTTTCCCCCCTCAATTCATTGGCTTTTGACCATGGTACCATAGTCTTTTCAAGTGTTTTTGATTGACCAAGCTTGAGATCTCTCTATTCCTGGTGTTTTGGACTGCTAGGACATGGAGAGATTGTGGTTTTAGAGTGCCAAATCTCAGATCCATGAGAAGCCCCACGATTTTTGTTCTTGCCTTGTGGACTTCACTTTGGGGACAAGTCAAATTCGTGGAGGAAAACAAGGGCTCTTGCCTTGATCTATTGGGAATAGCTTCTCAATGTCCTAGACTATGTCCTTGCAAAGTTTAGAGTCCATTTTGGTAAGATTTGGATCGATTCATGAGGATTCACAGGCTATTTTCTCCCTCGGGCTGCCCAGTTTCATACCACCAACCCGTACAGTGGTGACGCACAGGACCGTCCGGTGTGTGGGGTTTTTCCCAAGAGGAGAACATGAGGTCCATCCTCACCTAGGCTTCTTGTGAGCACCGGACCATTCGGTGGTGCTCACTGGGGGTCATATCCCTCTGCCCAATTGCTCTGGTGGTAGCTGTTGACGGCCATAATCTCACGATTTTAGCCGCCAATTATACACCAGATAAAGCAAAACTTGTGAATAAAACTGGACTAACCCATCTACTAATGAGTTCCACTAGCTTTGTATGAATATTTGGGTGCAGGTACAAAATTACATGTAAAAATGGATGAAACAAGGCCAAGAAGTAAAGATGGGCCAAAGGGGACAAAGCCTATGGTCGCCCGGCCATGTACCATGGTCGGCCGACCACCCGCCAGGTTGCCCGACCATGTGGCATGGTCGGCCGACCACCCAACTGGGTCGGTTTGCCTCTCCTTCACTGTTGCATGCAAGGAAACACAAAGCAATGTCAATCCAACCATAAAACCGAGCATCCAAAGAATCTAGGGGCCGAAAAACCATCAAACCATGGATCGGTGATGTCACTAATCCAAGGGAAGAGCCAAGCAACAAATCAAATGCAGACACCTGGCCGCCTGACCATTTTGCATGGCCGCCCAACCACTCAAGTTGCTCATTTTACACGTGCGTCAACCGTTTCCTTGGCCAATCGACATGGGAAAACAATCTCAGTTGAAGGATGGGTCAAGTCGATTCATCGGAAGGCCGCCTGACCACCCCTCATGGTCGGCCAGCCACCCCCCTTGGCCGCCTAGCCACAGCCCTACCTCCCACACTGACCTTGCCACCCTAAAAATACAACCCACACATGTATAGGCTATAAATAGGCCCCGAGAGCTCATTTGTAAATTTGTGGACAAGTGGAGTTGAGTTCAAGTTCTATCTTAGAGTGCTACACTATTCCCTTAATAGTTAGGATAGTCCTGGGAGTTAGAGTTGAGTCAAGCTTTGCCATTGGAGTTTCTAGAGTTATCTTCGAGTCTGTAGTAAAGCTTTGTATATTTTCGATTCAAATTATCTTCTATATAGTTTTAGTTATATTATACTCTAAGTTCTATCTCCTACGAGTGTGGTGTACCTTTCTTTGCGCACTTGCTAGGCTTAGGTTGTGTTTAATTTTGTTATTCAATTCCTGTTAATCTTGTCGGTGCTATAACTCAACCCTAGACTTAGATGCTAGGCTCTGGCTAGACCCTCTCCTCTGATCAAGGACGGTCTATCATTGTTGAAGCTTCGCTTGGACACGTTTATAGGGTGCCATCCTCTCCACGCAGCTTTGCTTGGTAGCCCCACTCGGTGATAGCGTGTGGTGTGCCTGTGTAGTCTAAGCCCGTCATTCGGGAGGCCCATATGTGTCAGCTAGACTCTCCATCAGGACCAACTATCTACCCCTGATATCCTCGAGACTCTATAATTTCGCTCGACGCAAGACCCTGACTTGTTAATTGAGTTTCTTAGTTAGTCACGGATAACCTTTGCAATCGATTAGAAATAGAGTTTGGCGACTTTTTCTCACTCGTTGTTGTTGGCGGTTCTTAGCCTAACAGATTTTACACCGCAAGCGTACGGAGACCGCTGTAGCTTTCACTCAGGACTATTCCAAGGTATCGTATTTATCCACAAGGAAGCATTGAGATAGAGATATTAAGTTATAAAACATCTTGTTATTATACTCTTTCATTCTAGACGACAAAAGAAAGGATAACGGCACACTGACACACTCTACAAGGATACATAGCTCAACGTGAAGCTAGGAGGACAATGAGACAGATCTGGTTCCTGATGAGATCCTCCTTTACTAAGGTCAAGCCAAAGGACAAAGCTAGCTCCATCTGTCACTCTACTACAGGTGGTGACACGACTGAGGTTATGGTTTAGTCTAGTCATCTTTACTGCATCAGACATCACGGCTATAGAACCACTGCCAGGCACCACAGTGCTGATTACCCAGCCGAGAAAGGCAGGTTCTAGGGAGCCTGACTATGCATCTACATACATGTTGGAACACAACCTAGCGCTTGCCCGAACGACGGGGGTGGAATACTGAGACGCCCTAATGCTGTCACCAAAAGGGGCTACCTAAAGCCTGTGCATGAAATATGTACGGTACACATGAGGCACCCAGAGCTAAATGGGGTTGGTTGGAAACCAAGGTAAACTTTCAGAGTAAACTCTGGTTATTCACATCCTCCGCTTGGCTAGAAACAAGTGGAAGCATCACAACTGCTACGACTTAACTAACAGTGTGAACAAGGAACCCGCAAGTAAATAGACTAGATTAACCATAACCTCATAGAGCAAAACTAACTACTATCTAAATACATTCCTACACTACGATCATGCATAGTCATAGAGGCAAGAATGTAAATGCTTGAAAAAGTAAAGAAATAAATTAAATAAACTCAAAGTCTTACAGGAAAGGAAAGATACAAGAGACTCATACCGAACTCCTGAAGATGACTCTAGAACAGGTAGAGCCCGACTCTAACTCCTACTAAGCATTGAACTAGAAGGGGTAGCGCCACCTAAAAGGGGGCACCTCCCCAAGGGAGAGAGTGGAGAGAGTGTAAAAGTGCCAATGGCACCTAGAAGGTACAAGTTTGGAGTGGGGTGGTGACCCTCTATTTTTAGGATGTTGCAGGTAGGTGAAATGGCTAAGTCTGTAGGCCGAGTAGATAGGTGGCAGGTCGGGTGGCCAACTAGGATGCCGGGTGGCCAACTAGGAGGCTGGGCGGCCTTGTCTTGTGGCCTTCTAGCCCTTCGACGCACCGACCTTGCATTGGATGGCTTGATCTTCCACCTTTGAGGCGGTGGCGGTTATTTTCGGTTAGAGCACGTGTCGGAAGGCCTACTTCATAGGCTAGGTGGCCATGTTACTTGGCCGGGCGGCCTGAGGACTTAGCCTCTGGTTGCCACATTAGATGTTCCATGCATGCCTTTGGTCCTTTGATCGACGGTTGATTTGTGTCCAAGATGTGCTTCTTTGCATGCATATGCCGTAGGAAGGCCGGGTGACCGAGAGGGAGGCCAAGCAGCCCAAATAATAGGCCGGGTGGCCTAAGTACTCAGCTGAGTGGCCTGAGTACTTAGGCTGGGTGGCCTGAGTACTAGGCCGGGTGGCCAGCCCTTCGTCACTTAGTCATTTCTTGTGGTCCACATGGTGGCCTTCCGACCTTTATCTTCACTTAGGCTTGATCCCTTAGGTGTATATGGATCCTTGGTGAGTTACTTGGTTGATTCCCATGAAGATTGAGGCATTTGGAGGGGGTGCTTGGCCGGCCGGCCTCCCCTTAGGCCACCCGGCCTAAGTTGTGGCCGCCCGGCCACTATCCTCGCAGCCGGAGTTGTCAACTTGCAACGGCCATAACTTTCACATCCGGACTCCAAATTGAGTGAACCAAAACTCCATTTCGATTATTTCGACTGAGAGATTTGCAATGGTTTGGTTCTTGAGGGTGTTTGAGATACTTCATAATGATGTTATGTGTAATCCAATCTCAAGCCCTTTTGTGGCCACTCTGTGTTCGCTCCAAATGATGTTCTTTTGCATGGAATTTGAGCATCTCCCTGTAAAACATCGAAAACCACCAAAACTTGTGAAATTCATTAGTTCAAAGTAAATAATGCACAGAACTTTGGTTATACCCCATTTATTCACCGAGGAAATTGGCGGTCGAAATTAGGAAATAACGACCGCCAACAGTTGTCCTCCCAGGCACCTATACCTTTCTACGGATATCTTTGATAGGCTTATCATCCCAACATACACCTATCTTTGTCACGTTTACCCCTGTTACTACTAGTTGGTGTAATTTATCTAGGTTTATAGTTATTTCGACTTGAGTATATTCAATTACAGTCCCTCGCCTACCGCTTACCTGTGGAAATTTACGATACTCAGAATACCCCGAGTGAAAGGCTACAGCGGTCTCCATGCGCTTGCGGAGTAAAACCTGTTAAGGCTAAGAGACACCAACAAGCTTTTCTAGCGCCGTTGCCGGGGAAGCAATTGGCGGAGAGATAATTGATATCTCATTTCGAACCCTGTATACTTGATAAGTTTACCACTTGTTTTAATAAGCTCACTTTGCTCTGTTGTTTTGTTGTGGTTGCAACAAACAGGTGTATAACCGGTTTTGACCTGCCGGAAAACTACCACAATAATCCAAAGTCACTACTCAAGAGAGTCCATCTAAAGGCTATCCACGGGCAGAGACCTATGCCAAGGGAGCTAGAAACAAGCACTTCTACCCATACTCCAATGACCAACACCATGGCCGAGAAGACGATTCGTGAGTTCTCCATCCCCTCAAGCAACAACATTCCTATGGGACCTGAAGTTCAAGTGGGGGAGAATTTCAAACTCAAGCCAAGGGTGATTCACATGGTTCAAGCTATCCCATTCTACGGACTGGCTACGGAAGTTGCCAACAATCAATGGCAGGAGTTTTGGGAGATCTGCAACACGTTCAACATGAAAGGAGCATCACTAGACACTGTCAAACTTCATCTCTTCCCTTTTTCTCTTGTTGGGAAGGCAAAATAGTGGTTCTACCTCGAACCGTGCGACACTAACAACTTGGAACTGCATGTTCTAATGCATTTCTTGTGAAGTATTTCCCGCTTGGGAAAACTAACGCATTGAGGAACAAAATATCGAGCTTCCAATAGCTCACTGATGAAACCGTGGTGGAGGCCTTAGAAAGACTCCAGGAGTACATTCGCAGCCTGCCCCACCACGGCATGCAAGAGTGGCTGATTATTCAAAGCTTCTTCCATGGGCTTCACCGCTCAGCACAAGAACATCTAGATGCAGCTGCTGGAGGATCCTTCCTATCCTTGAGCATCACTGCGGCCAAAGGACTAATTGAAAAAATGGCCACCAATCAAGAATGGAGAGAAGAGAGGTCTAGCACCCAATCCCGTGGCGTCCATCAGGTCGAGAGCACTGACATGCTGACCGCTAAGATGGACCTTGCTATTGAAAAAGCTAAACGATACTCGAAAAGCTGCTCCGATCCAGGCCCTTGATACCCATATGACTTGTGAAGTCTGTGGGAACATAGGGCACTTGAGGAACAGCTGCCCCGAGACGTGACCCGAAGATGCAAACTTCATAGGGAGCAACAACTTCAACAACGGTAATCGTCCTCCGCCAGGATGGAGTACACGACCATATCTCCCTTTCTCCAGACAAGGTAACTCTTCAGGCAATTCACAGCAGTTTCCTAAAAATAACTTTAATCAGAAAGCTATGAATGATAGCATTAGTAAAAATTTCCATGCTAATGATAGAATGTTTGAATCTATTTCTCTACAAATGGAAACTTTGAATAGTGCTATGAAATACCAACTTAGCTTCAATAAAATGTTGGAAACCCAATAGCTTAGTTGGCTGCTGCCTTACCTAACCCAAATGTGGGTAAGCTGCCTAGGTAACCTAAAGCTCCTCCCAATGAGAACATAAATGCAGTAACCACTAGGGATGGAAAGTCCACACAGGACCCCCCCCCCCCGTCTCCTAGTCGTGCAAGTAAAGAGCAGAAGAAGACAACCGACTTCGAAGACAAGGTCGTAGAGGAAGATACACCTAGGAAGGAGGAGAAACCAACATCTAAGCATCTACCCCATGAGTTCTATGATAGTACGGTGCTGCCATTCCCTCCACGAAACAAGAAGGAATATAACCCTATTCGTTGAGGTCATTAAGAAGCTTTATGTCAATATAACCCTGTTAGATGCTATGCAGGTACTGACATATGCTAAGTACTTAAAGGACATCCTCAACAACAAGAAACTCCTACCATCAACGGAAATAATGCATTTGACAGAAGAGTGTAGTGCAGCTATACTCAAGAAAAAGGACCCTAGAATCCCCACCATCTCATGCTCGATTGGAACCTAGCATTTTGACCAAGCATTGAGCGATCTTGGAGCTAGTGTTAGCATGATGCCTAAGGTTATCTTCGATAAACTGAATCACGCTGCACTTGCCCCCATGGCTATGTGTCTGTAGCTCACAAATCAATCCGTTCGCTACTCTGAAGGAATCACAGAGAACGTTCCGGTGAAAATCTGGAATTTCCTCATCCCCATGGATTTTGTGGTACTGGACATCGAAATTGACTCAAAAACACCGCTCATTCTTGGGCGACCATTTTTGAGCACCGTGGAAGCAACCATCGACGTCAGGGAAGGAAAGGTCCACCTCAACATAAATGGCAAGAAGGAGACATTCGCCTTCAAACCAAAAGTTGAGCATTGCACTAAGGTGCACACTTTCAAGTGCCAGGCACAAAAGAATGCACCCAAGGTCAAGACCAGAACCAACAAGCCAAACTCGAAGGTTGGCAGCCTCGTTACATTTATGGTGAACAAATTGAAAAGCGAGACTAACATCCAACAAAGAGAGTATGAAGCTACCTTGAAAAGCAGACAAGTGAGACAACAAGAGAAGAGGCACGGCAAGCCCAGTACCACAACAGGAGGCAAAGCTCCTGAGAACAAGGTCGGCGCCAAGAGCCAAGCATATGGTAAGGCGACGCAGTGGTAATGAAGCACAAAGAAAGGAAGACCTTAACTTTGGTGCTTACATAACCCCGAGAGGTAAGCAATGGTCTCCCCTTGCCAACAGGTAAATTGGCATTACCATTCGGCGTCATATTTATTTACTCGCCAAAATTTTAATTCCAAATCCCACTGCATATTTAATTTTCGTCATGCATATCATATTTTGCCCCTATTTCTTCCCTCCAATTTTGCATCTAAAAAAAATTTTGTGGCCGGCCAGCCACCAGCACTGGCCGGCCGACCAGCCCCTGCTCCTGTTTCTCTTGTCTAGTGGCGCAAAGGCAGCAGATCCTGTCTCCCCTTCCTTTATCTTTCCTTTCTTTCTATTCATTTTCCTTTTCCTTTCTCTTTCTCTTTTCTTTCCCCTTCCTCTTTCTCTTTTCATCCTCTTTACCTTCTTTCCAAAAGCAAAGGGCACAAGTCACACCGTGCGTGGCTGGCCCACCAAAGGCTGTGGCCTGCCCGGCCCCTCCTCTTCTGCACGCCAACGAACTAGTCGCCCCCTCTGCCCTTCACACTTTACCTTGTCTACTGCACACACATTTGAGCACCTTCGAGCATGCACAATGGCCGATCGGCCCCCGTTCATGGCTGCCTAGAACCCTCTTACCTCGCTTTCAGTGCATGCACCACTGCCTCTGCTCCCTCCACTCGCTCACGTACTGTTGGCGGTCATTATTTCCTAGTATCGACCGCCAATTCCTCAGTGAATAAATGTGGTATAACCAAAGTTCTGTGCATTATTTACTTTGAACTAATGAATTCCACAAGTTTTGGTGGTTTTCATTGTTTTACGGGAGATGCTCAAATTCCATGCAAACGAACATCATTTGGAGCGAACACAGAGTGGGCAAAAAAGGGCTTGAGAATGGATTACACAAAACATCATTATGAAGCATATCAAATGCCCTCAAGAACAAAACCATTGCAAAGCTCTCATCGAAATAATCCAAATGGAGTTTTGGTTCACTCAATTTGGAGTCCGGATGTGAAAGTTATGGCCGTTGCAAGTTGACAACTCCGGCTGCGAGGATAGTGGCCGAGCGGCCACCACTTAGGCCGGGCGGCCTAAGGGGAGGCCGGCCGGCCAAGCACCCCCTCCAAATGCCTCAATCTTCATGGGAATCAACCAAGTAACTCACTAAGGACCCATATACACCTAAGGGATCAAGCCTAAGTGAAGGTAAAGGTCGGAAGGCCGCCATATGGAAATGACTAAGTGCTGAAGGTCTGGCCGCTCGGCCTACTACTCAAGCTGCCTGGCCCTAGTACTTAGGCCACCCAGCCTATTATTTAGGCTGCTCGGGCTCCCTCTCGGTCGCCCACCCTTCCTACGGCATATGCAAGCAAATAAGCACAACTTGGACACAAATCAACCGTCGATCAAAGGACCAAAGTCATGCATGATGGACGGCTCCACGAGACTCACTCTCCTACCAATGAGGAACAACCAAGTGGCAACGAGAGGCTAAGTCCTTGGGCCGCCCGGCCAAGTAACCTGGCCATCCGGCCTATGACTTAGGCCTTCCGGCACGTGCTTTAACTGAAACAACCACCACTGCCTCAAAGATGGAAGATCAAGCCGTCCAAAGCAAGGTCGGTGCATCAAACGGCTGGAAGGCGACAAGACCAGGCCACCCAACCTCCTAGTTGGCCGCCTGGCCTGCCTCCTAGCCGCCCGGCCTGCAGACTTAGCCATTTTACCGACCTGTAGCCTCCTATAAATAGAGGGCCACTCCCCTACTCCAAACTTGTACCTTCTAGGTGCCATTGGCACTTGTACACTCTCTCCACTCGCTCCCTTGGGGAGGTGCCCCCTTTTGGGTGGCGCTACCCCTTCTAGTTCAATGTTTAGTAGGAGTTAGAATTGGGCTCTGCTTATTCTAGAGTTGTCTTCAAGAATTCGGTATGAGTCTCTTGTATCTTTGTTTTCCTGTAAGACTTTGAGTTTATTTAATATATTTCTTTACTTTGTCAAGCGTTTACATTCTTGCCTCTATGATTATGCATGATCGTAGTGTAGGGATGCCTTTAGACAGTAGTTAGCATTGCTCTATGAGGTTATGGTTAATCTAGTCTATTTACTTACAGGGTTCCTTGTTCATGCTGTTAGTTAAGTCGTAGCTGTTGTGATGCTTCCACTTGTTTCTAGCCAAGAGGAAGGAAGTGAATAACCAGAGTTTACTCTGGAAGTTCACCTTGTTTTGCAACCAGCCCCACCCAGCTCTGGGTGCCTCGTGTGTACCGTACATATTTCATGCACAGGCTTTATGTAGTCCCTTTTGGTGACAGCATTAGGGCATCTCAGTATTCTACCCCCATCGTTCAAGGCTAGCGCCAAGGTTGTGTTCCAACATGTATGTAGACGCATAGTCGGGCTCCCTAGAACCCACCTTTCTCGGCTGGGTAATTAGCATTCTGGTGCCTGGCAGAGGTTCTATAGCCACGATGTCTGATGCAGTAAAGATGACTTGACTAAACCATAACCGTCAGTCGTGTCACGACCTTAGTAGAGTGATAGTTGGAGCTAGCTTTGTCTTTTGGCTTCACCTTAGTAAAGCAAGATCTCATCAGGAACCAGATCCGTCTCGTTGTCCTCTTAGCTTCACGTTGAGCTATGTATCCTTGTGGAGTGTGTCAGTGTGCCGTTATCCTTTCTTTTATCATTTAGAATAAAAGAGTAAAATAACAAGATGTTTGATAAGTTAATATCTCTCTCAATGCTTCCCTGTGGATAAATACTGATACCTTGGAATACTCTCGGGTGAAAGCTACAGCGGTCTCCATACGCTTGCGGAGTAAAATATGTTAGGCTAAGAACCACCAACAAGCTTTCTAGCGCCGTTGCCGTGGAAGCGGCGAGTTAGAATGTTAATTTGTTATTCAACTTGTTGTTGTTACCCTTTCTTTCTATCTTAAAAAAACAAAAACGTTGATAAAATTAAAAAAAAACCCATGCTTCGTTTTGCTCTAACCATGTGAGTAAATCTTGACATGCTTTTTTTCATGCAACCTTAATCTGTTGTTGTGGCATAGTTTGGGCTAGAATCCAATGTGTGCCCGTAGGCCTCTTAAATTAAGCATGGTGTTTAGGTTAAGGGCCTGCTTTGGTCAATTTGACAACATTGATCATTGAGCTATGAGTAGATTTTGGTTGTGAAATATCCGCCGTCACTACCGATCGGATCGGGTGTCGGTCAATTTTCTCAAGTTTCCATGGAGGCAAAAATCAAGGTCCTAGATAATCCTTTTTCCATATGTTGTGACATTAGATTTGAGTAATTTTTGAAGATGGTAATGATCATGGCAACACAACATGTTTTTATGCTTTTGAGCTTTTGAAACGCCAAATATTTTTTTAGCACATTGTGTACAACGGGTCCAGTGTTAGTATTCTTTACACATAGACCTATTGTATATGTTGTCCACTAACATGATGTAGGAGGCATTCATCCTCTAAACCCCCTAAGAGGAAGGACCAGATGTCCAACCTTTCAAGGTTGATCTCTACGAGACTTCGACCATGCTCTGCATCACTTGGGAAGCGAATGTCAGTGGCATGACACAGAAACAACATGCAGACATCTCTCATCCTGAGAGGCTGTCCGCACAAGACCAGGTATCAGAAGTCATGCAAAGGTATTTTTCATGAAACTAAATATACCACACTATGCTATGAGTTTGTAGCTAGTGGAACATTGGTTCACCACATTGCGGGAGGCAAACAATAGCATTGGATCACACGATGATATATGAAGAGACATCACCCAAAGTATGGAGGAACACGAATAGAGACCATTCCTTAATTCCTTTCTGCTTGGCTAGTAGAGCAACAAGACAACTAGACGTCAGGCCTGAGCTACTCTACCCGTCGGATGCGAACACCCATCAACCAGAGGTTGGTGGAAGATTCAAATGACAATGGAGTCAAATCCAACAACATCCGTCTCCATTCTTCCCCACTCAATTTGTTTGGGAAAGAAAACAAGTGGTATGTGCGAGCCATAGCCATCACTTGGAAGTCTGCTCAACGTCAGAATAGGATTCAAGATCAACCCTTACTTCAACTACATGAGCCAAGTGAGACGTCATCGCTGACCATGGAATAGAAGAAAGGTGGAAACGCAACCTGCCATGAGATGAATCTGTTCTTGACACTCTTCATGAGAAGAGAACTCGGTGTTCTTCCATTTCATAGAAGGATGAAACAATGCGACCACACAATTGTCACTTGGGAAAAGAATGTCAGCTGAAGCCAAATATGATGTTGGAGCTAGGAGGAACCTGACATCAACTACAAGAAGACATTCACCCAAAGGGAGTAGACCAGGACTAAGTTGCCTACAAATCAAAACTCCTGACACCATGTAGAAGGTCCAAGTAGCAGCATCGGAGATATGACGAGCCCCTAACATTTGATTCAAAGAGATGAGGAGGCAAAACAAGAGTAGAGAAGGGAATTCGCCTAACATAGGTGAGCATAACAGAAAGTGAGTAGCATCGTCGTCACCCCAGGGAGCAAGCTAAAGAGTAATGTACAACTATACAAGCTTGGGGGAGGATTTGCCATGCACCCCACAAGATGCAATGGACACATGAGAAGATATGCCAATCATAAGCTTCAAGTTTGCATTCAGTTGCAAGATCTAAGGTTGGGGCGGCGGAACGCCGCACTAGGTATGTACCCCACACCGAATGTCATGCATTTCACAATCTTATCTTTTATCCTATCTGCCATGACACCAAAAACATGCCTAATTTATTCCTTTTCTAATCCCAATAAAGAAAAACACCATAAAAATTTGCATTAGTTTAAAATACCAAAAAGATTTGCTTACAACCATGAATAAACGAACTCCTACCCATAATGCTAGAGTTTTATTTATACCCTTTGCTTAAAGGAAATGATGAATAGTTGCTCTGTTAATTCCTTGTAAGTATTTCGTATACAACGTTACACTCTTCAACAAAATTTGAACTTATTGGCATAAGTTGTGATCCTTTCTCTAATGTTCAACCTTGTGGGAGCAAGTACTTTCAAACCAAGTCTAGGTTGTTGTGAGAATGTGATATAACCAAAGTTTGAATTGCACCCATCTTGATCCTAGTAAGGTGAATTCTCGGAGTTTTCTTTTTGAAAATAAAACTGAAGCAAGTTCCTTAGTGGTTTGAAATACATATCCAGAGACAAATGCTTACATGATCAAACCTCTACATATGCTACTTATTGTTGTGTTGAGTTTTCTCAAATCTTGAGTCCTTATGAAGTGGTGACACCTCAAATCCTGATCAATTTTCCCTTCATATCCACTTCCATTTGCTAGCCTTCTTATATCTAGTTATGCTTAAATTCACATTGAATTCAAGCATTCACACATGCTAGACCATAATCATATCCACCATCCACATACCCATTCGCAAATATGGTCTCCCAAGTAAATAGCTCCAGTCATATTCCTCAAATATCCCCAAGTTCCCTTGCAAAAGGAGACATGGGGCTATATAAAAAAAGAGTGTGAGGAAGAAAAAAAAGAAAAAAAAGAGTGACAGCTCCATGTGCTCAAAAACGTCAAAGTTTCAAACATGGGGATCCATCAAAATTAGGAGTATCTTAGCCAAGACCATATTCCCTCACAAACGCAGTGTTGAGTATGTTGGACCCATTTCCACGTACTCTTCCACTTGTATTCATCTTCTTCACCACAAGACACCATCCATTCTCTATCGATGGGAATGAAGGGTATCACTAACTTTTCTAGGACCATCTTTTGACTCAATAACATACACAACATATGTAAGGCTTCTTTTATCCCACCTTGAGCTCCACATAAGCCTATAGTTTGTAGGGAAAAAGAATGGACTTAGGCCCTGGTGAGGAATTTCATAACAACTTGAGCGATTCGAGAGTACCATTTAAGGAACTTGATGTTTTAATTGTAAAATTTTCAAAACCTCTGAGTATGAAACCAAAAAGAGATTGCATTGGGTAATATTCTACTACGGTTATTCCATCTGTCAACCACCAAAGACAAGGTGAGAAGTCAAGAAGCCCCACAGTTATGGACCAAAAGGTTGGGATATACTTGTGCCAGTTTGTTCAATTCATAAATGGTAGAGTGTTCAATTATGTACTTAATACTTGCATGGTTATTGGCATTGGTGCAACTCCTGATCCGCCGAGCCAAGGTCTTAGCTTTGCTCGAGGATGAGCAAATGTTCAAGCTTGGGGGCGTGTTGGTGGTCATTATTTTCTAGTTTCGACCGCCAATTCCTCAGCGAATAAATGGGGTATAACCAAAGTTTTGTGCATTATTTACTTTGAACTAACGAATTCCACAAGTTTTGGTGGTTTTCGTTGTTTTACAGGGAGATGGCTCAAATTCCATGCAAAAGAACATCATTTGTAGCGAACATAGAGTGGGCAGAAAAGGGCTTGAGAATGGATTATACATAACATCATTATGAAGTATCTCAAATGCCCTCAAGAACCAAACCGTTGCAAAGCTCTCGTTCAAATAATCAAAATGGAGTTTTGGTTCACTCAATTTGGAGTGCGAATGTGAAAGTTATGGCCGTTGCAAATTGACAACTCCGGCTGCGTGGATAGTGGCCAGGGCGGCCACCACTTAGGTCCGGCGGCCTAAGGGGAGGCCGGCCAGCCAAGCACCCCCTCCAAATGCCTCAATCTTCATGGGAATCAACCAAGTAACTCACCAAGGACCCATATACATCTAAGGGATCAAGCCAAAGTGAAGATAAGGGTCGGAAGGCCACCATATGGACCACAAGAAATTACTAAGTGCTGAAGGGCTGGCCGCCCGGCCTACTACTCAGGCCACCTGGCCTATTATTTAGGCTGCCTAGCATCCCTCTCAGTCGCTCGGCCTTCCTACGGCATATGCATGCAAAGAAGCACAACTTGGACAGAAATCAACCATCGATCAAAGGACCAAAGGCATGCATGATGGATGGATCCACGAGACTCACTCTCCAACCAATGAGGAATATCCAAGTGGCAAACAGAGGCTAAGTCCTTGGGCCACCCGGCCAAGTATCCTAGCCGCCCGGCCTATGACTTAGGCCTTTCCGGCATGTGCTCTAACCGAAACAACTGCCACCGCCTCAAAGATGGAATGATCAAGCCGTCCAAAGCAAGGTCGGTGCATCGAAGGGCTGGAAGGCCACAAGACTAGGCTGCCCGGCCTCCTAGTTGGCCGCCCGGCCTGCCTCCTGGCCGTCCGACCAGCAGACTTAGCCATTTCACCGACCTGCGGCCTCCTATAAATAGAGGGTCACTCCCCCACTCCAAACTTGTACCTTCCAGGGGCCATTGGCACTTGTACACTCTCTCCACTCTCTCCCTTGGGGAGGTGCCCCCTTTTGGGTGGTGCTACCCCTTCTAGTTCAATGTTTAGTAGGAGTTAGAGTCAGGCTTTGCCTGTTCCAGAGTCATCTTCAGGAGTTCGGTATGAGTCTCTTGTATCTTTCCTTTCCTTGTAAGACTTTGAGTTTATTTAATATATTTCTTTACTTTGTCAAGCATTTACATTCTTGCCTCGATGATTATGCATGATCGTGGTGTAGGGATGCCTTTAGACAGTAGTTTGTATTGCTCTATGAGGTTATGGTCAATCTAGTCTATTTACTTGCGGGTTCTGTGTTCACGCTGTTAGTTAAGTCATAGCAGTTGTGATGCTTCCGCTTGTTTCTTGCCAAGCGGAGGAAGTGAATAACCAGAGTTTACTCTAGAAGTTCACCTTGATTTGCAACCAGCCCCATGCAGCTCTAGGTGCCTCGTGTGTTCCGTACATATTTCACGCATAGGCTTAAGGTTGCCCCTTTTGGTGACAGCATTAGGGTGTCTCAGTATTCCACCCCCGTCGTTCGGGCTAGCACCTGGTTGTGTTCCAACATCTATGTAGATGCATAGTCGGGCTCCCTAGAACTCGCCTTTCTCAGCTGGGTAATCAGCACTCTGGTGCCTGGCAATGGTTCTATAGCCACGATGTCCAATGCAGTAAAGATGACTAGACTAAACCATAACCTCAGTCGTGTCACGACCTTAGTAGAGTGACAGTTGGAGCTAGCTTTGTCTTCTGGCTTGACCTTAGTAAAGGAAGATCTCATTAGGAACCAGATCCATCTCATTGTCCTCTTAGCTTCATGTTGAGCTATGTATCCTTGTGGAGTGTGTCAGTGTGCCGTTATCCTTTCTTTTATTGTTTAGAATGAAAGAGTAAAATAACAAGATAGTTGATAAGTTAATATCTCTCTCTCAATGCTTCCCTGTGGATAAATATGATACCTTGGAATACTCTCGAGTGAAAGCTACAGCGGTCTCCATACGCTTGCGGAGTAAAATCTATTAGGTTAAGAACTGCCAACACGCACACGCATGCACAGAGGTGATGGCCGCCAGGACTCTAAGCCATGGCCACCCGGCCAGCCCAGCTGCTCCATTCGCCTATAAATACTGCCCCCTGCTTCCCTGATCGATGCATCAAGCAGCAAAGTCTCTTCTCCCTTTCTAATCCCTCTCATTTAGAGTCTAACTAAGCTCATTACTTAGTTAAGACTTGTGCTTGAATAAATTTTAGGATAGCCAAATAAAATCTAGGCTCTCTCTCTCATTGCTTTGAGCAGGAATAAAAACGTTTTGTGGAGGCTTTGCCCCACAGGGACGCTGATTTTCAGACGACTAACCGCTAACGCTAATATTATTTTGTCGTCTCTCCGTCGGGTATAGTGTGTTTTGTCATCGCCTTACAGGATGAATCGAATGCTCAAGAAGGCGAAGAAGGATGTTAGCAAGGCGGGGTGGCATATCCACTGGTCCTCCTCTAAGGGATCCACTACAAGGAGCAGGCATGCTGCTTCTGAGAGGATGTCCATGAGCACGGAGGAGCCCAAGGAATTTCCGACAGTCATCCACACACCGACCGGTGCTGCTCCTTGACTCGCAGGTAGTACCTCACAACAACGATGAGGGAAAGGCATTAAGGCTTCTTCACCAGAAATCTTATGCCTTAACCAAGTGCTTTGACAAGGTAAATTCACATGCTAGCTTCATTTTGGAAATGATGAATAGTTTCTCTATCAAGTGAATGGTTAAATTCTTGCATGTCAACTCATGCTTAGCTTAGTCCCATGGTGGTGAATAAAAGAAGTGAACCAAAAAGTTTTACCTCGTGGATGCCATTTGCGGTAACAAGCCTAAGATGTTGGGTGCAATGATATGACTTAAATGTGGGAAGATTCTTTCATGTTCCTAGTAAGATGTATATCCTAGGTCATTATTTTGAAAATGACAAAATTATCTCCCCTTGCTTAAAATTCCTACCAGAGCCAAAAATGCTTCATATGTTCTAATCGCTACAAAGAGCTGCTTAGAAATGTTTTGAGCTTTGCCAAATTTTGAGTCTCATTTAGTAGAAATATCACCTTCTATTGATAGCTGGAGTACAAACAAATGCAAGCGATCCATTCCGGACTTTGCATCCACCAAAAAGTCTCCAAATACTTCTCATATCCCATTAGCATTCAAATCTCAAGGAGGAAGGGTATGGAGCTAAAAAATGCGTGCAAGATCACAGCAAAAAAGAAAAGAAAAAGGCGTGCAAAAGCACAGCAAAAGGAAAAGCATGCAAGTTCAAGCATGGCAAAAATAAATAAGAGCTCCATATCCCCTCCAAATCTATAAAAGGCTACAAGGGATAAAAATTTAGAAGGAGACACTTTGTTCCACCACTCATACTCTAGTGATCAAATAGAAGAAGTGATAGAGTACGCTCTTTGGTCCAATCTTTGGCTTAGCAAAATAAACATTCTAAGTGTGCCACATTCTCACCTAAAGCTCCACAAAGACCTTAGTGTAGGAAAATGATGGCCTAGATCATAACCCTTGGTGAGGAAACACTTCTGAGCGATCGAGAGTACCTTGGGGAAGCTTCTTTTGTTTTGAAAAATCTTGAAAACACATGAGAAGGACATCCAAAAAGAATAAACTTAGAATTATTCCTGCTATAAAGTCGTTCTGTCTTTCAAACAGCCTAAGGCAAGGTAAGCAAAAAGTTGCACCACAGGTATTACATATGGTGAGCTTTGATTATTTCACTACTTGGGGCAAAAGTTTGAGTGTTGAGTTGCATATAAGAATTTTCATTCACTTCGATAGTTGTAGCAACTCCTGATCCACTTTCAGTCTTAGCTTTGCTCGAGGACGAGCAAAAATTTAAGCTTGGGGTGTTGATGGCCATAATCCCACGATTTTAGCCGTCCATTATCCACCTGATAAAGCAAAACATGTGAATAAAACTAGACTAACCCTTCTACTAATGAGTTCCACTAGCTTTGTATGAATATTTGGGTGCAGGTACAAAATTACATGTAAAAATGGATGAAACAAGGCTAAGAAGTAAAGATTGGCCAAAGGGGACAAAGCCCATGGCCATGTACCACGGTCCGCCGACCAACTGGCATGGCCGCTCGGCCACCTGCCAGGTCGCTCGACCATGTGGCATGGTTGGCCGACCACCCAACTGGGTCAGTTTGCCTCCCCTTCAGTTCTGGCATTCAAGGAAACACAAAGCAATGTCAATCAAACCTATAGAACCGAGCATCCAAAGAATCTAAGGGCTGAAAGACCATCAAACCATGGATCGGTGATGTCACTAATCCAAGGGAAGAGCCATGCAATAAATCAAGACGCAGACATCTGGCCGCCTGACCATTTTGCATGGCTGCCCGACCACTCAAGTTGCTCGTTTTACACATGCATCAACCATTTCAACCGCCAACCGATGTGGGGAAACAATCTTTGCCGAAGGATGGCTCAAGTCGATTCATCGGATTGCCGCTCGACCACCCCTCATGGTTGGCCGACCACCCCCCTTGGCCACCCGGCCACTGCCTCACCTCCAACACCGACCTTGCCCCCCTACAAAACCCCCCTCACATGTATAGGCTATAAATTGGCTCCAAGAGCTCATTTGTAAAGGTGTAGAGAAGTGGAGTTGAGTTCAAGTTCTATCTTCGAGTGCTACACAATTCCCTTAGTAGTTAGGATAGTCCTGGGAGTTAGAGTTGAGTCGAGCTTTGCCTTGGAGTCTCCGGAGTTATCTTCGAGTCTGTGGTAAAGCTTTGTATCTTTTGGATTCAAATTATCTTCAATATAATTTCTGTTATATTTTACTCTAAGTTCTATCTCCTGCGAGTGTGGTGTACCTCTCTTTGCACACTTGCTAGGCTTAGGTTGTGTTTAATTTTTTTTATTCAATTCTTGTTACTCTTAGCCGGTGCTATAACCCAACCCTAGAGTTAGACACTAGGCTCTGGCTAGACCCTCTCCTCTAATCAAGGACGATCTATCATTGTTCAAGCAAAAGCTTGAACACAGTTTATAGCGTGCCATCCTCTCCACGCAACTTTGCTTGGTAGCCCCACTCGGTGACAGCGTGTGGTGTGCATGTTTAGTCCAAGCCTGTCATTCGGGAGGCCCGTAGGTGTTAGCAAGACTCTCCTTCGGGACCAACTATCCACACCTGGTACCCTTGAGACTCTAGAATTTCGCTCGACGCAAGACCCTGACTTGTTTATTTGAATAACTTGGTTAGGCACGGATAACCTTTGCAACCGATTAGAAATAGAGTTTGGTGACTTTATCTCACTCGTTGTCCTCCCAGGCAATTGTACCTTTCTATGGATATCTTTGATAGGCTTATCATCCCACCATACACCTATCTTTGTCACGTTTACCCCTGTTACTACTAGTCGGTATAATTTATCTAAGTTCACAGTTGTTTCGACTTATGTATATTCAATTACACTCTCTCGCCTACCGCTTCCCTGTGGAAATTTACGATACTCAGAATACTCTGAGTGAAAGGCTACAACGGTCTCCGTGCATCGGGCTATCCGGCGTGAGGCCATTGGACAATCCAGTGTGTAACCACAACCACGGCACGGTCTGGTGTGTTTAGCCTAGCTACTTTTCGCTCGTTTCGTGTCGCTTTCATTCGGCGTTTGAGTGAGTCCTTTTGTGTGCTTCCGCTAAGCTTTCCTCTTAATGTCCTAGGGTTGGTAGCTTGCTCTTGCTATTGAACCTTGCATGGTTGAGAAGAGAGGGTTTTTGGGGTTGCATGTTTTAGGCATTGACCTATTCAACCCCCTCTATGTTGCTCTTCTCGGTCCTCAAGAAGGTTCTCTAAGGGTCTGACTATCTAGTGGTAAGCACCGTACTAACGGACACCCCTCGCCAGACTATCCAATGTCTGTCATCGGACTGTCCGATGGCTCCAGAGGGGCTCGAGATGATCCTGAGTCAAAATACAAGAAGAAGCCAAGTTTTGCAGAGCTCTTGGCTAAATATGAGAAGGAAAGGTCTACCAATGAAGAAGATGCAACGAGACAATAACATGACTTCGAAATCTTCATGTACGGTAATGTGCAATAAAGTTTGATGAATAATTCTCCTCTTGCAGCATGTTATCCTTTGGAGACAACTTCACTGTGGTCTTGGCCATATCTTTATTTTTTCCCAACTTCTACTTATGCTAATGTGTGGACGCATCCATATTTTTGAAACTTTTCTCCATATCATTGATGTCGGACATTAAAACGACCGATTGATGGCAATCTGGACTAGGATGCACATGTTGTTCCTATAGTGCAGGAATCTTATGCCTATGGCCAAGGTGGTGCCCCTCAGGCTTATCTCACACTCTAAAAAGGAGGCTTCAATGTTTATACTAGCGATCATGGTTGTGCCGGTGGATCATGGTGTGCTACTAAGTAGGTATGGAGACCAAAGCAAATTGTTTGAGCATCAACTTGATCTAGTCCGGTTTTATATCGCCGATAATAGCTTAAAATGGCCGATGAATTATATTTTATCATTGCCCTTAGGTACTGTTGTCTTTGGAAACCGATGGGTGGTCATCCAATGGGCAATCACACGGGGTGCCGTGAGATCACAGTTGCTGCTGTGAATCGCTTCTTAGAGTGCGGCTCTGATTGGCTCTAGGTGGAGTCAATAAGCGGTGTTGTAGGCATGCCACCTGGCTTGACCTACAGTCATGAAGGTGATAGATGCGACAGTTGGCTTTGGTTCTCCTCGTATCATGTTCAAAAAACAAGAGTAAACGTGAGATTATTGCCAGATCGCTCGGATCGACATCACAAAACTTGTGGCAGTCCATCGGTAGTTGTGCCGATCTTAGATAGCTTGTAACAAACGTTAGAAAGCCACATCCAAGACAAATTGACAGAAACAAAAACCTATCTAAAACATGATATAGATGATCTACTTACCCAGATCGGTTCTTGATGTGTATGAGAGAAAAGCAAGGAAATAAGCTACATGAGCGTCTATTCTCGATAAATGCACATATAAACCTTATAATGTAATCCGATCAAAACATGCACGAACATAACTAGAGCCTCCAAGGATGCTCACCTAGATAAAGCAAAGTCACCTAAGATATGCATAAACAGGGTGCTCGAAATACATTAACCTATCGGCATGTTGCATGCACGTGTTGCAATGCACGTCGTGGATTGTAACAAAAGGCTAGACAACACACAATGAGGTGCATGAAAACCAATCTACTACTTGAGGCAAAAGTACATGAACAGATCGATAAACATGTACGATAACTAGCAGACCTTGCCATCAAAAAATGCTTCATTACAAGATCTACCATGATAAAAGGCATACGCCCTGAAGCCCAAATGGATCTACAAGAGAAACATTAGAGCAGCATGACGATTACCTTGAAAACCCTAAGAGTTTAGGGGTGGTGATTGTATATGTCTCTTAGCATAACAGATTTTACTCTGCAAGCACACGAAGATTTGCGGTAGCCTTTTCACCCAGTGTATTCTAAGTGTCATAAAAATCAAAAGGGAAGCGGCAGGTGAGAGAGTGTAATTGAATAATCTAAAATCGAATGAGGTGTAAACTTGAATAAATTATACCAACCTAGTAGTTATACAGGGGTAAGCATGATAAATAGAGGTGTATGGTGGAGAGGACAGTCTATCAAAGATATCCGTAGAATGGTATAGTTGCCTGGGAGGACAATGAAGGAGACAAAGTCACCAAAATCTATTTCTATTCGGCTGCAAAGATTATACAGTGAAAACTAATGTCAATCAATTAAGCAGGTCAGGGTGTTGCGTTGAGCGAAATTCTAGCGCCCTCGAGGAGCCAGGGGGTAGATAGTTGGCAACCGAAAGAGGACCTAGCTAACGCCTATGGGCCTCCTGAACGATGGGCTCAGGATACACAGGCACACCACACGCTGTCAACGAGTGGGGCTACCAAGGAAATATGCGTGGAGAGGATGGCATGCTATAAACATGTTCAAGCGTAGCTTGAACAACGATAGACCATCCTTGATCCGAGGAGAGGGTCTAGCCAGAGCCTAGCATCTAAGTCTAGGTTTGAGTTATAGCACCGGCAAAAATAACAAGAACTGAATAACAAAGTAGACACAACCTAGGCCAAGCAAGTGTGCAAAGAAAGGTATACCACACTCGCAAGAGATAGAACTAGAGTAAAATATAACTGAAATTATATTGAAGATAATCTGAATCCAAAAGATACAAAGCTTTACCACAGACTCAAAGATAACTCCAGAGACTCCAAGGCAAATCTTGACTCAACTCTAACTCCCAGGACTATCCTAACTACTAAAGGAAGAGTGTGGCACTCTAAGATAGCTCTTGAACTCAACTCCACCCCTTAAAAATGAGCTCCTAGGATCTATTTATAGCCTAGTGAGCGAAGGGGGTATTTGTATGCACAGGTTGGTTAGGGGTGAGGTCGGTGGCCGGGCGGCCACCCCTATGGCCGGGCGGCCATTGAATCCACCGACTTAGGTAATCCGATGCTTGATATTATTCCCTCGTGTCGGTTGGCGGTTGATGCAGTTGGAGCACATGTAAAATGCCTCCAAGAGGTGGCCGAGTGCAAAGGAATGTGGCCGGGCGGCCACTTTTCTACCATCGGTTGGTTGCATGCTTGGTCCCTCAGATTCTTGACGTCACTGATCTTCGTTTTTGTGCTCTTTCGACCCTTGGATGTATTGAATACCCTTTTGTATGGTTGGATCTTCATTGCCTTGTGTTTGTTTGCATGTAGGATCAAAGATGTGGCAAGTGAGATGGCTGGGCAGCCACGCCACGTGGCCACCCGTGGCGCGGCCGCCCGGCCAGGTGGCGTGGCCGCCCGGCCACCTCACTTGTGAACAGTCGCCGAGCGGCCACTGTTGGTCTAGAAATGGGCCAAGAGGCTAGCCACATGGCCGGGCGGCCTTGGGCTATGGTCGGGCGGCCCTAGGTTGTGGCCGAGCGGCCATGGCCCTTTGCCATTATTGCCCATCTTTGGTCCTTGACGTGTTTGAAACCATTTGTACATTTTTGGTACCTGCATCCAATTATTCATATACATCTTGTGGAACTCATCAGTAGCAAGGATTAGTCCAATAAATTTACATGTTTCACTTCATTTCAAGGATAGTTGATGGTCGAAATCGTCAAATAACGATCCTCAACACCCCCAAGCTTAAACCTTTGCTCATCCCGAGCAAAGCTAAGACAAGGTATGGATCAAGAGTTGCTGCAATATTGAAGTTAAAAGGAAATTCTTATATGCAACTCAACACTCAGCTTTGGTCCAAGTTGTAGGACTAAGACGTACAACTAGAGGGGGGATGAATATGAGCACTTAAAAACTCAAAATCACAACCCCCAATCTTGGTGCAAGGAGAAACGCTAGATACCGTCAACTGAACAGATATGTATCTAGCAAGCACTTGATGTCGCCCACTGAAAGGCTACACACCAAGCGAGCGAAAGCACATGAATGCACTCGCTCAAACGTTAATAAAAAACAACGCACAATGAGCCAAACACAGCCTGTAGACACTGACCAGACAATCTGAACCTCACAGGCCAGACAGAGCTACGGATAGAAGGAGCTGTAGGAAGAACATGTCGAAGAAAGCCTGACCGGACAGTCCAAACCCACCTCTTGAGAACTGATCGGACAAACTCAGATGGAGTGCGCCGCAGACTAGACAAACCCTCAGACAAACTTATCTGTGAAAGCCCAAAACAGTGGCTGAGCCTCGACATCTCTGCCCACAGACGGAACAATCCGCTTATGCAGACTAGACAAACCCTCGGATTGTCTGGTCTGTATAGACCAATCAGCCCAAGTCTGGAACAGAGAAAAGAGCTTGCGAACCCACCGAACTCGATCGAAACCGATTCAAGCCTTAACCAAACTTCACAAAATTTTGCACAGGCTATCTTGGAGCCTTCCCAAAGCTAACCCCAAAAGATCTACTCCAAAAGATCAGGGGTTGCATGGGGATTGCAGATCTCGCGAAGATGGGAAGGAGAGACCGAAAAACAATGAATGAGAAGAACATCCCTTTGCTCGTGGTTCCAATGATCTACCTCATGTCTAGAGAGATTAACCATGTCCTGGCAAGGCAAAAACTCTAGCAAAAGACATCCCTTGACCCTGATCAAAGCCAAACACATGAAAGATCAAGAATCAAGAACAAAACACAAGGGAGAAGAGGAGGGACAAGGGACACCAGCTTGCAGCTGAAACCACCTTCGATTAGACACCCAAACAAGGGACTATATCAGATTACAACTGAAGGAATTCATCCCAAGCAACCACCCTCACATTCGCTCAAGATTTGGAGGCTAAATCCTACTCTAACCTGTCTAGAAATGAAGCTCTAGGCTTGAGGATGAGAATCACAAGATAAAGACTAACCCTAACAGCCAAGAGATGTTCTAATGACCAGCCCTTAGCCTATTTATACCCTAGTGCTGATTAGACAGTTTTGCACTTAGGTCCCTACGACAAGAAATGCCCTAAGGGGCTAAAACGAAAGAGTACAAGATATTTCGGGACGGACCACAACGATGAAGTCTTGATCGTCGTAATTTCAACGCAATCCTCAGATGTTCTCCATGTGGCCAGCAGTCTAATCCGCAATCCACCCCCGATTTTGAATTCAGAAACCAGGAAACTTTAGGAAGTCTCCACCTGGGCCTGGGATGGCCCACTCCACTCCATCTCACCGAGAAATGAGCCCATTCGCCGAGTCTTGGTAACTTGGTGGTAGGGTAGTGGATTTGAGCGAATCCACCAATGCCCTCGCCGTCTTTGTGCCATGTACTTGGGTTGGAGCACCATGGTGGCACCAGGCATCCCATATCCATCGGGGTCGCCTCGCAGTCCTTCGGAGGTCTTATACTTGCTGTTGCCATGCCGCTACTCAGTGTACCGAACTTCCATGGCCGACTGACGCCGAGCATGCCTCCTATCCTTCGGAGGACTTTCATCTACCTCCCATCCATCGAAGGGCCTCTTGTCCATCAGAGATCTTGTGCCCAAGTCCTTCTGGGTCTTGGCTTCCATTGACAATCACTCATCACACCCGATGCAATGGAGCCGGTCCATTGGCTCTCCATCTCCCCCTTGATGAGTGCATTGTCAACACCTTCTACTTGTAACTTGAAATAGAACAAAGACAATAAAAACAAGTGTAAATCTGAAAAGAAAGAAGAAAATAATAAAGTTGCTCAAGATGCCCAAAACCAACCACAAGCTAAGAAGGCAGATTGAGGCAACAAAAACAAAACCAAAGATCGACCCCCTAAGACAAGGGAAACCGCACAACGTAGTCGATCAAACTAAAACATGACCCCTCAAGAAAGAGAAAAACCGGCTCAACACAGTCATGCTTAGGCAAAGCATCGGCTCCTCCAGAAAGAGGCAAAAGGCTCAATGCACCGATGCAAGAGCATGCTAAAAGCTCAAACTCCTCTTGAAATGCATCCTTACAAATGCAGGATGAATGCACAGCTCCCCCTCAACTAGATCTCTCCAGAATTGCCCCCCTTGGTCCATGAACTCCACCAGGGAGCAACAATTGTAGGACCGAGACGTGCGACTAGAGGGGGGTGAATAGGAGCACTTGAAATCACAAAATCACAAACCCCCAAGTGGAAACCGAAACTAAGCACTGTCCACTGATCAGATACGTGCCTAGCAGCGCAAGGGTGCCGTCCACTGTGAGGATATGCACCAATGCAAGAAAGCTCAAGATCCGAACAAGAATGACAGCGGAGCAACGGATTTTGCAATAACCGCCACAAGACACTCACCGCACCTAGGTGCGTCTTACTGACTCACAGTAAGCAAAGAGAATGGTCTTAAGGGAGGAATGCGAAGATCCGTAGCAAAATCATAGTAGAAAAACCAAACTGGGAAGAACATAGCAGCTCCCTGGCAGGACCGGACTGTCCGGTGGCCAACACCGGATTGTTCGGTGGGACCGGACTGTCCGGTTCCTGTTGCCGGACTGTCCGGTGGCACTGCCCGGACAACGCCTCACGCCGGACTGTCTGGTGGGTGCTGCCGGACTATCCGGTGGAACCGGACGGTCCGGTGGCCTCTGCCGGATGGTCCGGTAGGGTCGCAGAAAAAACTTTTTCAAATCCAAACTTGATCAAACCTTGTCCAAACTTCACGAAATTTAGCACAGGTTATCTGGACCCTATTTCAAAGTTATCCCCAAATGATCAACTCAAGGTAACCGCGGAATCAGCGGGAATTTCAGATCTTGTGAAATGGCCATCCTTGGGCAAGAAAGGGGAAAACACAAAATAGGCTTGCTCGTGGCAATCCAGCAGGATTGAGATGAACTAAGTCATGATCTCCACGTCCTAGCAAGTCCAGAACATCAGCAAGGAAAGGGATTCAAGCTTGCCCAACAAAAACACCCAAAAGGCAAGGATTGAACCCAAAAACCAAAGAGAGAGGGGGAGGAGAAGAACACAAGGTTGCTGCACGAATTTGCTTCGATTAAGTGCCCAAGATGGGTCTAAAGATTCAGCATACAAGCAGAAATTCGTCCCAAGCAACCACCCTCACTTCCCTCAACATTAGGAGGCTAAATCCTACTCTAACCTCCCTAACAATGGAGCTCAAAGCTTAAGGACAAAAATCACCAAGTGAAGACTAATCCTAGCAGCCAAGAGGCCTTCTAATGACCTGCCTTATACCTATTTATACCCTAGTGCTATTTAGATAGTTTTGCACTTAGGTCCCTACAGCTAGACAAACCCTAAGGACTCAAACAAAAGATTACAGGATATTCTGGGATGGACGACCACGATGAAGTCTTGCTCTTCTTAAGTTCCACGCAATCCTCAGATGCTCTCCACGTGGCTAGTTGTCCAATCCGCAATCCGCCCCCAGTTTGGAAGTCAGAAACCAGGAAACTTTAGGAAGTCTCCGCCTGGGCCGGATTTGGCCCATCTTCTCTATCTTGGTGAGTCGTGGCCCAACTCACCAAGGCTTGGGTAGCTTTGGGTGACAGTTTTGAGCCGAAGCCACCAAAGCCTCCCTCGCATGCCTTCGCGCCACGCATTCGGGTTGGAGCACCGCGGTGGCGCCCGGCATCCCCAGTCCATCAAGGCAGCCTCACAGTCCTTTGGAGAACTTACTCCTGCCGTCGCCATGCCGCCCCTCCGTATACCGAACTCCCATAGCTGACAGATGCCGAGTGTGCCTCCAGTCCTTCGGAGGACTTTCCTCTACCTCCTGTCCATCGGAGGTCTTGTGCCCAAGTCCTTTTGGGTCTTGCTACTGTTGACAATCACTCATCACTGCAGAGGTAATGGAGCCCGTCCATTGGCTCTCAACAATCTCTCCCATAAGTCAACATCTCTCTCCCTTGTTGACAATGGACACATCAAGGGTTCTAGCATGGAATATGCCAGGAAGTGTACCATGAAAAGCTCAGTAGGGATTTAAAGCTAGTAAATATGAGTTCTAGCATATAGAGCAAGTAAGGGCAAGGAAGCATGCAAATAAGCTCAACTGAATCCATCTTATACAGAACAGGAGCATGTTTTTCAGGGTTGTTGAAAAGAAAGCATCACCAACATGAATAGCATCAAGCAATATAGGCATGAACAGCAAGATGCTAGCAAAACATACAAGGTGTGCTACTCTCAACCAAAGCATGTACAACAGGCCATAAGGAATTTAGAGACTTGCAGATTTTAGATATAGCAATTTGTAACTTCATGCAAATCAAATCATGTGCCAGGGGTTATTCACTTGTCTTTGCCACTTCTTACCAACCAATGCCAAGCCTTGGTTCAGAAAACCATTAGAAGCTTAAGACAAGGTTTTGGTCGTACACAGCATAGTCCAAGTTCATGCTAAAGTGCAAAGGCAAGCTATCTCAAACTAGAATAGTGTGACAAGCGAACCTACCTGGATCTTTTCAATTCAACTCATAAGACACACAAAGTGCACATATTTAATTTAGATTTCAGGGTTAGGCAAGGTGTCATAAATGCTTAGGCAGGATCTTAACATAGGCATACGACTAGCATATCCAAGCATGAAAAGATAGTAGCATTCAACATTCCTACACATGCTATGTAGCCAAGTGAAGTGGTGATCAAGGTTTTTGATTTTCAAGAAATAAAAGTGCCTTAGCTCACAAATGATAGTAGACGGATTGAAGGAGCTTAGCCAACCATGATCATGCAAGCAACTGTACAATCTAGCACAAGCAAGTACTGACTAGTCATTCCAGAAGAGCTCTAGTGCTAGTGAAAGTGAAAATGCATATGATACAATGTAATGCATGATATGATACAACATGCAAGGAAAACAAAGAAAAGCAAAGAAAATACAAATCAAAAACCTAAACTAGAACAAAGTTACCCCAACCTACAAGGGGTAACAAACACCAAGCTCCTCACGCAAGCAAGCAAATGCGCTAAGCTCTATGGGTTGGTGAAGATATTGGCCAACTGATTCTCGATCTCCACATGGATCAAGTCTATATCTCCCTTCTCATAGTGATCTCTCAGAAAGTGAAACCTCACGTCTGCGTGTTTGGTTCTGGAGTGCAAGACGGGGTTCCTAGCTATAGAAATAGTAGAAGTAGAGTCTACTAGGAGAGGGATCTTCCTAAAGCTTAGGCCAAAGTCACTCAAGGTAGCTCTCATCCAAAGCAGCTGGGAGCAACAACTAGCAGCCGAAACGTATTCGGCTTCTGTGGTGGAAGTGGCTATGCTCGATTGCTTGTGTGAGGGCCAAGAGACAAGAGAAGAACCAAGAAACTAGCAGGTACCAGAAGTAGACTTGCGCTCCAGCCGACAACCCACAAAGTTAGCATTCGAATACCCTCTAAGAGAGAGCGTAGAAGCTGAAGAGAACCAAAGACCAAGCTCAGGAGTGTATTTCAGATACCTGAAGATGCACTTCACCGCTTGACGGTGTGATGTCCTCAGTGAGGCCTGAAATCGCGCACAAAGGCAAATTGCAAACTGGATGTCCTGCCAAGTCGCTGTCAGGTACAGAAGTGAGCCGATCATCCCCCAGTACTCTCTTTGGTCCACCACCTCCCCTTCTTCATCTGCATCAAGTGCTGTTTGTGTTGACATGGGAGTTGACATAGGCTTGGAATCTCCTGTATCAAACTTCTTAAGAATATCTTTCGTGTACTTGGCTTGATGGATGAAGGTTCCTTCACGGCCTTGCTTGATTTGCAGTCCCAAAAAAAAACTACAACTCTCCCATCATGCTCATCTCAAACTCCTTCAACATCTGCTCAGGAAACTTGGTAACAACAGAGTGAGACGAGCCACCAAAGATGATATCATCCACGTATATCTGGACAATAAGAAGATCACTACCATGCTTGAGGAGAAATAAGGTCCTATCAACACTCCCCATTTTGAAACCCTGGTTTAGCAAAAAGGCTCTAGGGGCTTGTTTCAAACCATACAAGGCTTTTTGCAATTTGTAAACATGGTTAGGGTGTTTAGCATTTTCAAATCTAGGGGGTTGCTTGACATAAACTTCTTCTTGAATGAAACCATTTAGAAATGCAGACATCACATCCATTTGAAAAAGCTTGAAACCCATGGAAGCTGCAAAGGCTAAGAGAATACGTATAGCTTCCAAGCATGCAACTAGAGCAAATGTTTTATCATAGTCTATCCCCTCTTTTTGAAAAAAATCCCTTAGCCACAAGTCTAGCCTTGTTCCGCAGAACAATGCCATTCTCCCCTTGCTTATTTTTAAAAACCCATTTTGTACCAATAGGATTGTATTGTGGCGGTGGAACTACAAAAACCCAAACCTCATTCCTCTCAAAATTTTCTAACTCCTTATGCATGGCATTAACCCAATTACCATCAGAAAGAGCATGTCCAACAACCTTGGGCTCAAAAGAGGCAACAAATGCAGCATGAGCAAAGAAAGCGATGGAACCTGACTACGACCTCAAGGTCCTCGCATGCTAATCACCAATGATCACATGTGGAGGGTGATCCCACTAGACCTGCCGAGATGGAACAATCTTGGAGGTCACATGCCTTGCGTCCTCAGCGGGGCCAGCCTCTGCTCGAGCTTGCAGTCGGGGGAGCAAGGAGGAAGCCATCGGCAAGGGTCCTCCTTCGTCTTCAGAGCTCATAGAAGAGAGGGCAAGAGCTGCAATTGGTGCAGTGGCTCCTGCATCACTAGCATCTACCTAATCTTCCTCATCTTCAAAGATGGGCGTTCCTTCTTCATCGTGACCTAAAAGCTCAAATGCAGGGGTTGTGCAAGGCATAGATTCATCGAAGGAAACCTAACAGGTCTCTACCACTTGTTTGGTATCAAGGATCTATACTTTATAAGCTCGAGAGCTAGAGGCATATCCAAGGAAAATACCATCCAAGCAGCAAGATTCAAATTTGTCCAAATGCCCCCCTTTTTGAGCATAAAGCATCTGTAGCCGAATGCACAAAGCGCAACAGATCCAACACCCAACACTTTACCTTGACCATTATCCCTGAATGTGATGTATTCCTTGGTGCTCGCGGGGTTGAGGCTAAAGAACCATCTGCGGTGCCCTATCATGTGCCTAGAGCAGCCAGAGTCCATGATCCATATGTCCTCCAAGCCTCGATCCTACAAAATCAAGGAAAGTGAGAGTGAGCAAATGGTCCGACACTGGGGTTAGTGAAGCTGCTAAACCAGTGCCAAGCCATCTGATCAAAGGTAGGAAAAGCACAATCAAAGTAAGCATCACAATGATCTAGGTACCCACGACCTCCAAAGCGTGAGCTCTCAAACCCTCTACCAAAGCCTCAGTCATGAGGTCCATAGCCGCACTGAAAACAACTAGGAGCTCGGCCGGCAAAGTGTCTCTCACCACTAGGAGCATGGGCCTGAAAGCCACCTCCTCTCTCACCACCAGCAAAGCGGTCTCTCATCTCACTGCAATGGGGAGGATCCTGCCTACCACCCCGGTTGAACTGATCCTGGTTCCCCTAGGCTCTCTCCTGCCTCTCAGCCCGCTTTCTCCTTAAACAAAACTCCTCCAAGTGACCATTCTGCTGGCAAAACTCACAGTGGTAGACAAGTCTCTTGGGCAAAGGCTGGGCTAGGTCTTGGGCTTCTGGTGTGAAGGTGAAGCCTTGTGTGGTGCAGGCTGCTGGACTCGCTTCTTGCCTAAAGGGTTAAGCACTTCTTCTACTATCTTGTCTAGCTTGGCTTGTGGTGGCTTGGATGTCCAATATGACTTCCTTGGGGCAGCCTTGGGAGGCTCATGGTAAACCCCATCAACAGTAGAGTCAGGCTCAGGAAAAGCACTGTTAGGCTTCATCGGGGCACTCTTCTTCTCACCCGAGGTACTACACTCTCCCAACCCAAGTCCAATGGTGTCATCCTCACCACGCTTGTTCGCCTCTATGATCATCCTAAGCTGAGGTTCCCTGGCATACATCCAGCTTAGCACCTTCCTCAACCTATAGTTGTCATCTTCAAGGATCAACTTCTCCTCTCTCAGATCCTCCAGAATCAAGGTCTGGGCAGCACAAGTGGGACATCTAGAGAGGGAATCACAGGAGCAGACTTCTCAAGCCTCCTAATGGTGGCATCTTTCTCCACCAACTGCAGCCTTAAAGTGAGACAGTTCTCACACGTATCAGGGGGTGCTGAAAGCACCTCAAGGTCAGTTCTCACTGAGTCAAGCTCACTCCTCAAGGTAGGACAGACCATGCACACACCCAGAAGCTTGGGTCTAGCCCTAAGCTCCTCCAACTCCTTGAGCTATCCCTCACACTTCACCTTCAGCTCAGCTATGTCAACAGCTAGGTGGGGACAAGACTCACACTCAGGCACCTCACTCAAGGTAGGCTCATCCAGTTTAGACTGGAGCTTGCCAAACTCAACATTTAGCCTATCCATCTCCTCTACCTGATGAGCATACTTGCTCTTATGCTCACAAAGGTCACTCATGAGGGACTCACAGGAAGGGCACTCAAACTCACTAGGCTGGGCTTGCACACTCTTCAGCCCCTCAATCTCAGCCAAGGTATCAGCAAGCTTGGCTTTCTGCTTCTGCAGCTTCTTGGCTGCCATCTCCAACAACTTATCCTAGGCTTTCAACTCATGACAATTCCTCGCCAGCATATCAAGGATCTCAGCTTGCTCGAGGGTTACCTCTTCATCGGAGGAGTCATTGTCGTTGCCCTTGTCGTCCTTGTCCTCAAGCACCATGGAGCAGAATGATCTTCGGTTTACCTTGTGCTTGCGCTTGGACATGGTGGAGACGAAGCAGAGGCTTGCTAGACCACCTTGTTCTCCCCTTTTGTCCTGCTTGGTGACGATCTCCTCATCGATTGATCTTGATGAAGACGAAGAGGAGGAGGACGATCCACTGCAAAGACCACTAAGATAGGCAAAGAAGGCCTTGTCCCACTTCCGGTTGTCCTTCTGGTAGCTCTTAAAAGCCTTCCTAAAGTTCTTGATCTGCCGTAGCGGTGCTTGGTGTGATCACGCTTGCCGGAGCGGTGCTTGGTGAAGTCGCAGGAGTGGTTCTTGCCCTTCTTGTAGTAGTCGTTTTGCTTGTTAGAGCACTCAGCGATGAAGTGGCCGACATCTCCGCACTCAAAGGACTTGGGCCTCTCGCCCCTCTTCTTGCTCATCTGGTTGTCATAGGTGCGCTGAAAGCGACTAGACACCAGACAAAGCTCATCATCTAAAAGTGACACCAATTGCTCCTCTGTTACAGACATCCAAGCAGAGAACGAAAAACTATGAAGTGGGGGGTTAGCAGCAACTTCCTTGGAGCCGGAAGCTGGTAATCAACCTCTGTGGCCTTGAACTTGCTGTAAAGCTCCTCAACTCCCAAGGTGTCATACCCTGCCAACTCAAGAATGGAGTTCTTCTTGATCTCCCACACATTCCTGTTCAAGGAATACAGCAGCTTGATAGCCTGCTGATGGTAAGTGTATGGAAGAGCTGCAGGGGCAGAGTTGAGATGGAGCTTGTTGATGATTGACTAAAAATGACCAAATAAAGCATCCATATACTCTCTCGGCTTCTGGACGAAGTTCTCATACTCACACCGGTAAGTCTCCACAAGCCGACTCTTAACTGTCACCGTCCCCTCATGGTGTGCACTGAGTAGGGACCAAATCTCACGGGCGCTATCAAGGTGGCTCACCCTCTCATAGTCTACTAGACCAAGTCCAAAGAAGAGAAAGTTGACTGCCTTGTAGTTCGCCTCGTGTTGAGCAACGAGCACCGGTGTGGTACGCTCGGCAACGGGGAGCACCGTGAAAGCCGTACTCTGTGTAGCATTCCATATGTCCTTGCTCTGGCTAAGCAAGACAGTTCTCATCCTACCCTTCTAGTAGGGATAGCCATCCGAGCTGAGAACCAGAACCTTCCCAGAGTGCGCCATAGTCGCTACTGGTTTCTCACCGGTAAAGGTATGAAGAAACCTAATTGGCTCTGATACAAATTGTAGGACGGAGACGTGCGACTAGAGGGGTGTGAATAGGATGACTTTAAAAGTCAAACTCACAACCCCTAAAACTGGTGCTTGAGAAAAGAACTAGACACCATCCACTGAATAGATACGTGTCTAGTAGCGCAAGGTGTCGTCCACTTAGAGGATACACACCAAGCAAGAAAACCGCGAGCCAACTCAACAAAGGCACCGAGGCAACGGATTTTGCATGTCTACCACATGACACTCACCACACCAAGGTGTGTCTCACTATCTCACAGCAAGCAAAGAGAATGGTGTGAAAGTGGGGAAAGCAAAAGTCCGAAGCAAAAACACAACGAAAGAAGCAAACAGTAGAGACACAGCTCCTGCCCGGGACACACCGGATAGTCCCGTGTCAGGGGCCGGACAGTCCAGTTCCCCTGGATAGTCCGACAGGGGCTATCAGATTGTTTGGTGCAGACCCTGCCTGGCACCCGATGCCGGATAGTCCGGTGAGGACCACCGGACAATCTGCTGGCTCTACCGGATAGTCCGGTAAAGTCGCAGGAAATGGGTTTTCACACCCAAATCTGTCCAAATCTTGTCCAATCTTCAGGAAATTTTGCACAGGCTATCTGGACCCTATTCTAAAGCTTTTCTCAAAGATCAACTCAAAATGACCATGAGATCAGTGGGAAGTTTAGATCTCATGAGATGGCAATCTTGGGGCAAGAAAGGGTGGAAACTCAAGGGAGTCTTGCTGGTGGCAATCCAGCAGGATTGAGATGACCTAAGTCATAATCTCCATGTCCTAGCAAGTTCAAAAGAGCCAAAAGAAAAGGATTAACTTGTGGGCAAAGCAAATCACCCAAAGCCTTAGAGTTTCATCTAAAAACCAACTAGAAAAGGGGAAGGGGGATGGCTGCACACATGAGCACAAATTTGGGACAAATCTTGCCTTGATTAAAAGGGGAAATCAGTGCTTACAAGGTTCCTCACTGCTGACCACCCTTCATCCTCCCACTAATGCAAAGTACTAGCCTAGGGGACTCTCAAATCCTAAGCTAAGCACCCGATTTGATCTCTAAGCTCTTGGCTAGTTGGAAACTAAGCCTAGTGTTTCTAAAGGTGGAAGAGTCATCTAAATCACCAGCAACTTAGGTGTATATAGCCCCAACCTAATAGACACAATTTACACTAAGACCCCTATATTACAAAAACGACCGTAGGGTCCAAAACGGAAAAGACCCAACTTTTTCAGGGACCGACGACCATGATGGAGTACTGATCTTCTTTGGATGCACACTAACTCCCGGATGATGTCCACGTGGCCAGTTGTCCAAATCTGCCGATCAACCCCGGTTTTGAAGTCAGGAACAGGGAAACTTTAGGGTTTCCTTCCTGGGCCTGGAACGGCCCACTCTACTCTATCTCGGCGAGAATGAGCCCATTCGCCGAGTCTATTAACTTGGTGGTAGGGTGGTGCATTTGAGCTAATCCGCCAATGCCCTCGCCCATCTTTGCACCATTTACTCCAGCTGGAGCACCGCGGTGGCACCCGACATCCCCTGTCCATAGGGGTCGCCTCGCAGTCCTTCAGAGGTCTTACTCCAGCCGTCGCTGTGCCACTCCTCTATGTACCGAACTCCCATGGCCGACTGACGTTGAGCATGCCTCCAGTCCTTTGGAGGACTTCCATCTACCTCTCATCCATCGGAGGGCCTCCTATCCACCAGAGGTCTTGTGCCCAAGTCCTTCTGGGTCTTTGGCTTCTGTCGACAATCACTCATCACTCCAGAGGCATTGGACCCGATCGATTGGCTCTTAGCGAATAGCCCTCATGGCCTCATGACTCTCATTTCTTAACCTCAAGACCAGATCCTAAACAAAACTGAAAGCCTCATCTTTGAACTCCATGAAGAACACCCACGAAAAGCGAGAAAAGTCGTCCACAACGACAAGCACATACCAATTCCCACTGACCAACTGTACCCGAGCAGGACCAACCATGTCCATATGCAACAACTCGCCCAGGTAAGAGGTCATAACTAGACTAACCAGAGCATGAGAAGTAGCAACCATCTTGCCATGATGACAGGGGTGGCACATTATGTCCTTTTCTGCTTTCAAATTGGGCAATCCTCAGATCAAACCCATCGAGCTCAACCTGCTAGCAGATCAAAACTCAAATGGCCTAGCCTCCTATGCCACTTCCAGATATCAACAGAAGGACCAGCTACCAAACACCGTGGAGGGCCAGAAACAGATGGAAGGTCAACTTTAAAAACCTACCCATAGGGCAAAATCCAACAAACAAGGTTTTCCTTAGCATCAAGTACACAAGAGGAACACTCCTTAAAGCAAACCTCAAACCCTTCCTTGAGAAGTTGCAAGACAGAAACTAAATTGAAGCCTAAATTCCTCACCAAAGCAACTTCCCTCAGGGAAAGCTTGCCAGAAAGCGCAACAAAGCCAACACCCACCACTTTACCTTAACCATTATCCCCAAATGTGATGTACTCCATGGTGCTCACGGGGTGGACGCTGGAGAACCATCTGCGGTGCCTTGTCATGTGCCTAAAGCAGCCAAAGTCCATGATCCATATGTCCTCCAGGCCTCGATCCTGCAAAATCAAGGAAAGAGAGAGTGAGCAAATGGTCCGGCACTGGGGTTAGTGAAACTGCTAAACCTAGTTCTGAGCCATCTGCTCAAAAATGGGGTAAGCACAGTCAAAGTAAGCATCGCGAGAATCTGGGTAAATGTTGGCATTTCTTAGCCAATTGAAATAAATCTGCAAGCACACAAAAACACGTTGTAGCTTTTCACCCAAGAGTATTCTAGGGTATGAAAATCCACGAGGAACAAGGAGTAACTCAACGTAAAACGGATAGGACCGAACAGTAAAACCAGCAATTGTAGAGATAATTAATAGAGCAGAGCAGGATCACTACTTTAGATAAAACAACTTAACTTCACTAAACAAACCAGAACTCTACTCAGCAGGTTTACTTGGACACCGAGGCTATAGAACTACTTCCGGGCACCAGAGTGCTGATCACCCAAACGGGAAAGGTGGGCGCTATAGGACTAAGCTATGCCTCGATGACAACTTATCCGAACGACGGGGTTAGACTACACAAGGCACACACCCGCTTGTTGCCAGGTAGGGCTACCAACCAAAACTACGTGCGACAAGACACCTTCCAAGGCAAACTCTAGTCTAGACACCACGTCTACATAACCAAGTTTACTACTACATTGGTTCAAAGCCAGAGAGCAAGCACAACTATATAGCTAAACTACACAGAGCACACATGGCACCTGTAAACTACTAAGCAGGGACTAAGTATGTAAGTAAAGTAAGTATGAAATAAATAATCAGAGGAGCAAGGAACTTTACTCAATCCTAGAAATAGAGTAATATTTCCTCTGAGAATAAGAGCTCGGGAATAGAATACCAAAGAGAAATCCAACTCCTTCACTTTACAACTCACTACTCACTCTTGATACAATTGGCTCTCTCTACAATGCCAAGGGTGGCCTCACTACTATACTCTACACTCAACTACACAACCGCACAATTCTTCTATTGATCCACCATACCTTGCATGTGACCTCCTGGGGGTATTTATAGCGTGGAGGCTGAAGGGGGGTACTTGTAGGCGTTCTAGGTCGGTAGTGAGCATAGGTGGGTGTCGGGTGACCAGGGGGTGGTCGGCTGACCATATGGGGTGGTTGGGTGGCCATCCATTTTACCGGCATTGGCAATCCAATGGTTGATCTTCACTCCTGATGTTGGTTTGAGGTTGCCCAAATAAGTTTGCATGTAAGACGGTTAAGTCGCTATGGTCAGCCGACCGCATGTTTTACCGACTTAGTGCATCCGAAGGCTGAGAAGGCTTCCCCAAGTCAGTTGAAGGTTGAAGTAGTTGATACACGTGCAAAACGAGGTCAGTGCATGGTCGGCCGACCATGGTGAGTGGTTGGGCAGCCACCTGATTGGCTGCATGTTGTTCCCCTCGGATTGCTAACGTCATCAATCCTTTGTGTGATGGCCTTCCGATCCTTGGATGCATTAGATACTTGATCTAACGGTTGCATTTGACTAGGTTTGTGTTTCTTTGCATGAAGGTCGAAGGTTGGCCAAAGTGACATGGTCGGGCGGCCATGTGTTATGATCGGGCGACCATGGGTGATGGTCGGCCTGACCATGCCCATTGGTATGGTTGCCTTCCTTTGTGTCCTTTCACATGTTTTCCATTGTTTCCTTCATTGTTTTGAACGTGACAAGCATCTGCATACAACTTCCATGCACAACTCGTGGAACTAGTTAGTAATACATGAAAACTTGGTAAAACATACTCTGAAACATGAAATGTTGGTGGTCGAAATGGGTTTTATCGACTGCCAACACCCGCCACACTTAAACCTTTGCTCATCCTCAAGCAAAGATGAGAATTAAGCACAAGTGGAAAGGGCATAACATCAACAGTCACCATAATAAGCATAACGTTCTTCCCAACTATTTCATCCTCCCTAGGGTTTAAATGGTATCTACACCTGAGTTTTTTTTGAATGTTGAAACATGGTGAGAACCAATGGACAAGCTCCATTGCCTCTGGAGTGATGAGTGATTGTCAACAGAAGCCAAAGACCCAGATGGACTTGGGCACAAGACCTCCGATGGACAGGAGGTAGATGGAGAAGAAAGTCCTCCGAAGGAACTGGAGGCATGCTCGGCGTCTGTTGACCATGGGAGTTCGGTACACGGCAGGAGCGCCATGGCGACAGTAGGATTAAGTCCTCCGAAGGACTGCTGAGGCTACCCTGATGGACAGGGGATGCCGGGTGCCACCGCGGTGCTCCAATCTGAGGGCGTGGCACAAAGACATGCTGAGGGAGGCTTTGGCAGCTTCAGCTCAAAACCGTTAACCAAGGTACCCAAGACTTGGTGAGTTGGGCCTTGACTCACCAAGATAGACAAGAGGGGACAAATCCGGCCCAGGTGGAGACTTCCTAAAGTTTCCCTAGTTTCTGACTTCAAAACCAGAGGCGGATCGCAGATTGGACTACTGGCCACTGTGGAGAACATCTGAGGATTGCGTGGAACTTACGAAGATCAAGAATTCATCGTGGTCGTCCATCCCAAAATATCCTGTAATCTTTCGTTTGAGTCCTTAGGGCTTGTCTAGTTGTAGGGACCTAAGTGCAAAACTGTCTAAACAGCACTCGAGTATAAATAGGTCCAAGGCAGGTCATTAGAGTGACTCTTGGCTGCTAGGATCAGGTTTAGTAGGATTTAGCCTCCTAATCATGAGGGAAGGTGAGGGTGGTTGCTTGGGATGAATTTTCTACTTGTATGCTGAATCTTTAGACCCATCTTGGGCACTTAATCAAAGCAAATTCGTGCAGCAACCTTGTGTTCTTCTCCTCCCCCTCTCTCTTCGGTTTTTGAGTTTGATCCTTGGCTTTTGGGTGTTTGTGTTGGCCATGCTTGGATCCCTTCACTTGCTAATGTTTTGGACTTACTAGGACGTGGAGATCATGACTTAGTTCATCTCAATTCAACTGGATTGCCACGAGCAAGGCTCCTTTGTGTTTTCCCCTTTCTTGCCCAAAGATTGCCATGTCATGAGATCTGACATTCCCACTGATTCCTTGGTCACTTTGTGTTGATCTTTTGGGAAAAGCTTTGGAATAGGCTCCAGATAGCCTGTGCAAAATTTTGTGAAGATTGGACAAGATTTGGTCTAGTTTGGGTTGGAAAACCCCATGTCTGCGACTCTACCAGACAATCCGACAGAGGCCACCGGACAGTCCGGTTCCACCGGATAGTCCAGCAACGCCCACCGGACAGTCCGATTAGTGGCACTGTCCGCGCCGTGCCACCAGACAGTCCGGCAGCAGGCACCTAGATAGTCTAGGTTCCACTGGACAGTCCGGTGTTGGCCACCGGACAGTTTGGTCCTACCAGGGAGCTGCTGTGCTTTTCCCTCCTTTGTTTTTCCGCTGTGTTTCTACTCTGGATTTTTGCATACCCCATTGTAAGACTATTCTCTTTGCTTGCTGTGAGTCAGTGAGACGCACCTCGGTGCGGTAAGTGTCATGTGGCGGTTTTTGCAAAGTCCGTTGCCTCGATGCCATTCTTGATCGGATCTCGAGTGTGCCCATCGAATATGAGAATTTCATTCAAAAGCCTGGTGAGCCCATCGATGACTTGTTTCGTCGTTTTCAATCGATCATCAACAAGGTTGCTTGTTAACTCTAGCCCTAAGAGGATCCCATACACCAACCATCAGCAAGCTATCAAATTATTGTATGCGTTGGACAGGAAGATATGGGAGATCAAGGTTAACTCGATCATCGAGTCTGAGGCCTACGACACAATTGGAGTGGAGGCTCTTTATAGCAAGCTCAAGGCCACAGAGGTGGATTACAAGTTGAGAGATTCTCCCGCTTGTACTGGCTCCAAGATCCTGGCCTTGGCTTCTCCCTCCAGTGAGGCCACTACTAACCCTCAACTTCACAACTTTTCATTTTCTGCTCTTATGTCTTTTACAGAGGAGCAGTTAGCAGTCACTTGGGGATGATGAGCTTTGCCTTGTGTCTAGCTGCTTTCAGCAGTGCCTATGACAACCAGATGAGCAAGAAGAGGGGTGAGAGCCCCAAGTGCCTCGAGTGCGGAGAGGTCAGCCACTTCATCGCCGAATGCCCGAACAAGCAGAACGACTACTACAAGAAGGGCAAGAGCCACTCCCGCAACTCCAACAAGTACCACTCTGGCAAGCATGACTACAGCAAGCGTGACCACACCAAGCACGGCTCCAGTAAGATCAAGAAATTCAGGAAGGCTTTCAAGAGCTACCAGAAGGACAACCGGAAGCGGGACAAGGCTTTCTTCACTGAGCTTGGTGGTCTGTGTGGCGGATCATCTTCCTCCTCCTCATCTTCGTCAAGCTCAAGAGATGAGGAGATTGTCACCAAGTGGGACAAGAGGAGGGACCAAGGTGGTCCAGCTAGACTCTGCTTCATCTCCACCAAGTCCAAGCGCAAGCACAAGATGCACCGGAGATCCTTTTGCTCCATGGCGCTTGAGGAAAAGGATGACAAGGGCAATGACAATGATTCCTCCAATGAAGAGGTAAGTCCTGAGCATGCTGAAATTCTTGAGATGTTGGAGGCAAACAGTCGTGAGTTGAAAGCCCAGGACAAGATGTTGCAGAAGGCAGCCAAGAAGTTGCAGAAGCAGAAAGCCAAGTTGGTTGATGCTTTAGCTGAGATAGAGAGGCTAAAGAGTGTGCCAGCACAGCCTAGTGAGCTTGAGTGCCCTACTTGTGAGACTTTGATGAGAGATCTCTATGAGCAGAAGAGCAAGTATGCTCATCAGGTAGAGGAGATGGATAGGCTAAAGGTAGAGTTTGGCAAGCTCTAGTCTAAACTAGGATGAGCCTATTCTGTGTGATGAGCCTGAGTGTGAGATGTTCCCCCATCTAGCTGTTGACATAGCTGAGCTGAAAGTGAGGTGTCAGGGACAGCTCAAGGAGTTGGAAGAGCTTAGGGCTAGACCCACGCTTTTGGGTGCGTGCATGGTCTATCCTACCTTGAGGTGTGAGCTTGAGCAGGTGAGAGCAGCCTTTGAGGTGCTCTCAGCACCCCCTGACACTTGTGAGAACTGTCTCACTTTGAGGTTAATGCTGGTGGATAGGGATGCCATGATTAAGAAGTCAGAGAAGTCTGCTCCCTCTTTTCCCTCTCTAGACTGCTCCACTTGTGCTGCCCAAACTTTAGTTCTGGAAGATTTGAGAGAGGAGAAACAGACATTGGTTGATGAGAACAACCGTTTGAGAGAGGTGCTCAGCTGGATATATGCTAGAGAGCCCCAACTAGGGATGATCTTAGAGAGCACCAAGAGAGCTGAGGGTGATATGAGTGGGCTTGGGTTAGGAGAGTGCAGTATTTCGGGTAAGAAGAAGAGTTCCCCAATTAAGCTTAAGACTGCCTCTTCTCAGCCTAACCCTACTGTTGATGGGGTTTACCATGAGCCTCCCAAGGCTGCCATAAAGAAGCAATTCTGAACATCGAAGCCCTCATAGGCTAAGCTGGACAGAGTAGTGCAGATGGCTCGGCACTGGTTCAGCAGTTACACTAACCCCAGTGCCGGACCATTTACTCACTCTCGCTTTCCTTGATTTTGCAGGATCGAGGCCTGGAGGACATATGGATCATGGACTCCGGCTGCTTTAGGCACATGACAGGGCACCACAGATGGTTCTCTAGCCTCAACCCGTGAGCACCAAGGAGCACATCACATTCGGGAATAATGGTCAAGGTAAAGTGTTGGGTGTCGGTTCTATTGCACTTTCTGGCAAGCTTTCCTTGAGAGAAGTTGCTTTGGTGAGGAATTTGGGGTTAAATTTGGTTTCTGTCTTGCAACTTCTCAATGAAGGGTTTGAGGTTCGCTTTAAGGAGGGTTCTTCTTGTGTGCTGGGTGCTAAGAAAACCTTGTTTGTCAGATTTTGCCCTATTGGTAGGTTTTTAAGGTTGACCTTGCATCTGTTTCTAGCCCTCCTCGGTGTTTGGTAGCTGGTTCTTCTTGTAGGACCGACACATGCGACTAAATGGGGGGTGAATAGGAGCACTTAAAACTCAAAATCTCAATACCCCAAGAAGGTGCTCTGCAAGACTCAAGAGAAGAACTAGGAACCGTCCACTAAACAGATACGTGCCTAGCAACGCAAAAGTGTCATATACTGAGAGGATATGCACTAATGCAAGAAACCTCAAGATCCGACCAAGAATGGCACTGAGGCAACGGACTTTACAGAAACCACCACTCGACACTCACCGCACCGAGGTGTGTCTCACTGACTCACAGTAAGCAAAGAGAATAGTCTTACAATGGGGTATGCAAAAATCCGGAGCAAAAACCCAGCGGGAAAACCACGGAGAAAGAAGCACAATAGCTTCCTGGCGGGCCCGGAATATCCAGTGGCCAACACCGGACTATCCGGTGGGACCAGGACTATCCGGAGCTTGCTGCCGGACTGTCCGGTGGCATGGCTCGGACAGTGCCACTCACCGGACTATCTGGTGGGCGCTGTCGGACTGTCCGGTGGCCTCTGCCGGATTGTCCGGTAGAGTCACAGACAAGAGTCTTTCCAACCCAAACTAGACCAAATCTTGTCCAAACTTCACAAACTTTTGCACAGGCTATCTGGACCCTATTCCAAAGCTATTCCCAAAAGATAAACGCAAAGTGACCAAGGAATAAGCAGGAATTTCAAATCTCGTGAGATGGCAATCTTTGAGCAAGAAAGGAGAAAACACAAAGGAGGCTTGCTCGTGGCAATCCAGCAGGATTGAGATGAACTAAGTCATGATCTCCACGTCCTAGCAAGTCCAAAATCATCAGCAAAGGAAGGGATTCGAGCTTGGCCAACACAAATACCCAAAAGCCAAGGATCGAACCCATAAACCAAAGATAGAGGGGGAGGAGAAGAACTACAAGGTTGCTGCATGAATTTCCTTCGATTAAGTGCCCAAAATGGGTCTAAAGATTCAACATACAAGCAGAAATTCATCCCAAGCAACCACCCTCACCTTCCCTCCTGATTAGGTGGCTAAATCCTACTCTAACCTCCCTAACAATGGAGCTCAAAGCTTAAGGATGTAAATCACCTAGGAAAACATAATCCTAGCAGCCAAGGCTTACTCTAATGACCTGCCTTGGACCTATTTATACCTGAGTGATGTTTAGATAGTTTTTGACTTCGGTCCCTACAACTGGACAAACCCTAAGGACTCAAACGAAAGATTACAGGATATTTCGGGATGGACGACCACGATGAAATCTTGATCTTCGTAAGTTCCACGCAGTTCTCAGATGTTCTCCATGTGGCCTGTAGTCCAATCCGCGATCCGCCCCCGGTTTTGAAGTCAGAAACCGAGAAACTTTTTGAAGTCTCCAGCTGGGCTGGATTTGGCCCATCTTCTCTATCTTGGCGAGTCGTGGCCCAACTCACCAAGGCTTGGGTAGCTTGGGTGGTGGTTTTGAGCCGAAGCTGCCAAAGCCTCCCTCGCATGCCTTCGCGCCACGCATTCGGGTTGGAGCACCACAGTGGCGCTCGGCATCCCCTGTCCATCGGGGCAGCCTCACAGTCCTTCAGAGGACTTACTCCTACCGTCGCCCAACCGCTCCTCTGTGTACCGAACTCCCAAGGCTGCCAGAAGGTGAGCATGCCTCCAGTCCTTCGAAGGAATTTCTTCTCCATCTACCACCAGTCCATTGGAGGGCCTCTTGTCCATCGGAGGTCTTGTGCCATGTCCATCTGGGTCTTTGGCTTCTGTTGACAATCACTCATCACTCCAGAGGTAATGCAGCCGGTCTTTGGCTCTCACTTCTGCTAATATTTGGGAGTGGCATAGGAGGCTTGGCCATTTGAGTTTTGATCTGCTAGCCAGGTTGAGCTTGACGGGTCTGATGTGAGGATTGCCCAATTTGAAAGCAGAAAAGGACTCAGTGTGCCACCCCTGTCATCATGGCAAGATGGTTGCCACTTCTCATGCACCTGTCAATTAGGTGATAAGCTCTTACCCAGGTCAGCTGCTGCATATGGACACGGTTGGTCCTGCTCGGGTACAGTCGGTCAGTGGGAAGTGGTATGTGCTTGTGGTAGTAGATGACTTTTCTCGCTTTTCGTGGGTGTTCTTCATGGAATTCAAAGATGAGGCTTTAGGTTTTGTTCGGGATCTGGTCTTGAGGTCAAGGAAGGAGAACCAGTTGGCCGATATCTTCACCAAGCCCTTAGACCTAAGCATATTTGCTCACTTGCATGGGGAGCTTGGTGTTTGTTACCCCTTTTAGGTTGGGGTAACTTTGGTATAGTTTAGGTTTTGCTTTGCCTTTTCTTTCTTTGCTTCTCTTTGCTTCTCTTGCATTTTTGTCTTATACCATGCATTACATTGTAGCATATGTATTTTCACTTTCACTAGCACTAGAGCTCTTCTGGTATGACAAGTTAGTACTTGCTTGTGCTAGATTGTACAGCTGCTTGCATGATCATGGTTGGCTAAGCTCCTTGAATCTGTCTAATATCTTTTGTGAGCTCAGTCATTTTTGTTTCTTCAAAATAAAAAACCATGATCACCACTTGACTTGGCAACCTAGCATGTGTAGGAATGATGAATGCTATGCTATCTTTTCATGCTTGGATATGCTAGTCGTATGCCTATGTTACACTGATGCCTAAGCATTTATGGCACCTTGTTCTAATCTAAAATCTGAATGAATGAGGCTTACAAGTGGTGTGCTATGAGCTAAATTGAAAAGATCCAGGAGGGTTCACTTGTCACACTGATCTAGTTTGAGATAGCTTGCCTTTGCACTTTGGCTTGAACTTGGACTAGGCTGTGTATGACCAAAACCTTGTCTTAAGCTTCTGATGGTTTTCTGAACCTAGGCTTGGCATTGGTTGGTAAGAAGTGGCAACGACAAGTGAATAACCCCTGGCACACGATCTGTTTTGCTTGAAGTTCAAAATTGCTAAATCTGAAATCTGCAAGTCTCTAAACTGCTTATGGCCTATTGTAGATGCCTTGGTTGAGAGTAGCACACCTTGTATGTTTTGCTAGCATCTTGCTGTTCATGCCTATCTTGCTAGGTGCTGTTCATGTTGGTGATGCTCTGTTTTCAACAACCTTGTAAACCATGCTCCTGATTTGTATAAGAGAGATTCAATTGAGCTAGTTTGCATGTTTCCTTGCCCTCACTTGCTCTGTATGCTAGAACTTGTATTTACTAGCTTTTCATCCCTGCTGAGCTCTTCATGGTACACTTCCTGCATTTCATGGCATATTTTGAGGGGAAGTTGTACATTTCAGGGGGAGTTGAGTTCTACGAACCCTTGATGTGTCCATTGTCAACAAGGGGGAGAGATGTTGACCCTTGAGGAGAGAGAGATGTTGGACCAAGGGGGAGGACTCTGTAGAGATCTAGTTGAGGGGGAGTTTGAGATTTTAGCATGCTCTTGCATCGGTGCGTTGAGCCTTTTGCCTCTTTCTGGAGGAGCCGATGTTTTGCCACTAGCATCACTGTGTTGAGCCAGTCTGCCTCCTTCTTGAGGGGTCATGCTTTAGTTTGATCGACTGCGTTGAGCGGTTTCCCTTGTCTTAGGGGGTCGATCTTTGACTTTGTTTTTGTTGTCTCAAACTGCCCTTTTTCTGCCAGTATTCGGCCTTTGGGCATCTTGAGCAACTTCTTCTTTTTCTTCTTTCTTTTCGGTTTTACGCTTTTTCTTTTGTCTTTGCTCTGTTTCAGGTTACAGGTTGAAGGTGCTGACAATGCACTCATCAAGGGGGAGATTGAGAGCCAATGGACCGGCTCCATTGCTTCTGGAGTGATGAGTGATTGTCAACAGTAGCAAGACCCAGAAGGACTTGGGCACAAGACCTCCGATGGACAGGAGGCCCTCCGATGGACTGGAGGTAGAGGGAAGTCCTCTGAAGGACTGGAGGCACGCTCGGCATCTGTCGGCCATGGGAGTTCGGTATACGGAAGAGCGGCACGGCGACGGTTCGAGTAAGTCCTCCGAAGGACTGTGAGGCTACCCCGATGGACAAGGGATGCCGGGCGCCACCGCGGTGCTCCAACCTGAATGCGTGGTGCGAAGGCATGAGAGGGACTCTTTGGCAGCTTTGGCTCAAAACCGTCACCCAAAGCTACCCAAGCCTTGGTGAGTTGGGCCACGACTCGCCAAGATAGAGAAGATGGGCCAAATCTGGCCCAGGCGGAGACTTCCTAAAGTTTCGCGGTTTCTGACTTCAAAACCGGGGGCGGATCGCGGATTGGACTACTGGCCATTTTGAGAGCATCCGAGGATTGCGTGGAACTTACGAAGATCAAGACTTCATCATGGTTGTCCTGTCCCGAAATATCCTGTAATCTTTCATTTCAGTCCTTAGGGTTTGTCTAGCTGTAGGGACCTAAGTGCAAAACTGTCTAAATAGCACTCGGGTATAAATAGGTCAAAGGGAGGTTATTAGATGTGCTCTTGGCTGCCAGGATTAGTCTTCACTTGGTGATTTTTGTCCTTAATCTTTGAGCTCCATTGTTAGGGAGGTTAGAGTAGGATTTAGCCTCCTAATCTTGAGGGAAGGTGAGGGTGGTTGCTTGGGACGAATTTCTGCTTGTATGCTAAATCTTTAGACCCATCTTGGGCACTTAATCAAAGTAAATTCGTGCAGCAACTTTGTGTTCTTCTCCTCCCCCTACTCTTTGGTTTTTGGGTTCAATCCTTCCTTTTTGGGGGGTTTTTGTTGGGCAAGCTTGAATCCCTTTCTTTGCTGATGTTCTGGACTTGCTAGGACGTGGAGATCATGACTTAGTTCATCTCAATCCTGCTGGATTGCCAAGACCAAGCCTCTTTTGTGTTTTCCCCTTTCTTGCCCAAGGATGGCCATTTCACAAGATCTGAAATTCCCGTTGATTCCGCATTTATGTTGAGTTGATACTTTGGGAATAACTTTGAAATAGGGTCCAGATAACCTGTGCAAAATATTGTTAAGTTTGGACAAGGCCTTGTCAAGTTTGGGTTTCAAAATGTCTTTTCTGCGACCCTACCGGACCATCTGGCAGAGGCCACCGGATAGTCAGGTTCCACCGGATAGTCCTGGCAGCGCCCACCGGACAGTCCGGCGTGAGGCACTGTCCAGGCCGTGCCACCGGACAGTCCGACGACAGGCACCGGATATTCCGGTCCCATCGGACAATCCGGTGTTGGCCACCGGACAGTCCGGTCCTGCCAGGGAGCTGCAGTGTTCTTCCCAGTTTGGTTTTTCCGCTGTGATTTTGCTGTGGGTTTTTTTGCATTCCTCCTTTAAGACCATTCTCTTTGCTTACTATGAGTCAATGAGACGCACCTCGGTGTGGTGAGTGTCTTGTGGTGGTTATTGCAAAATCCGTCGCTCCGCTGTTATTCTTGTTCGGATCTTAAGCTTTCTTGCATTGGTGCGTATCCTCACAGTGGACGGCACCCTTGCGCTACTAGGCATGTATCTATTCGGTGGGCGGTGCTTAGTTTCGGTTACCACTTGGGGGTTTGTGATTTTGTGATTTCAAGTGCTCCTATTCACCCCTCCTCTAGTCGCACGTCTCGGTCCTACAATTGGTATCAGAGCCGGTTAGGTTTCTTCATACCTTTACCTGGTGAGAAACCAGTAGCGACTATGACTCAGTCTGGGAAGATTCCGGTCCTTGGTTCTGATGGCTACTCCTACTGGAAGGGTAGGATGAGAGCTTTCTTGCTTAGCTAGGGCCAGGACATATGGAATGCGACTCAGAGTCCGAACTTTGTGGTGCTTCCAGTTGCCCAGCGCAGCACCCCAGCGATTGTGGCTCAGCATGACGCAAACGCCAAAGCTGTTAACTTTCTCTTCTTAGGACTTGGTCCAGTTGATTATGAGAAAGTGAGCCATCTTGAGACTGCCCGTCAGATCTGGTCCTTGCTGAGTGCACACCATGAGGGCACTGCTACTATCAAGGGGCGTCTCATTGAGACTTATAGGCGTGAGTATGAAAATTTCGTTCAGAAGCCTGGTGAGTCCATCGATGACTTGTTTGGTCAGTTTTCAATCGATCATCAACAAGTTGCGCGTTAACTCCAGCCCTGAGAGGATCCCCTACACCGAACCATCAGCAGGCTGTCAAGTTGCTGTATGCGTTGGACAGGAAGGTATGGGAGATCAAGGTTAACTCGATCTTTGAGTCTGAGGCCTAGGACACAATTGGGGTAGAGAGTCTTTACAGCAAGCTCAAGGCCACAGAGGTGGATTACAAGTTGAGAGATTCTCTCGCTTGTACTGGCTCCAAGAGCCTGGCCTTGGCTTCTCCCTCCAGTGAGGCCGTTTCTAACACCCAGCTTCACAACTTTTCGTTTTCTGCTCTTATGTCTGTTACAGAGGAGCAGTTGGCGTCACTTGGGGATGATGAGCTTTGTCTGGTGTCTAGCTGCTTTCAGCGCGCCTATGACAACCGGATGAGCAAAAAGAGGGGCAAGAGGCCCAAGTGCTTCGAGTGCGGAGAGGTCGGCCACTTCATTGCCGAATGCCCAAACAAGCAGAACGACTACTACAAGAAGGGCAAGAACCACTCCCGCGACTCCAACAAGTACCACTCTGGCAAGGTGACCACACCAAGCACCGCCCCGGCAAGATCAAGAACTTCCAGAAGGCTTTCAACTGCTACCAGAAGGACAACCGGAAGCGGGACAAGGCCTTCTTTGCTGAGCTTGGTGGTCTGTGTGGCGGATCGTCTTCCTCCTCCTCGTCTTCATCGAGCTCAAGCGATAAGGAGATCGTCACCAAGCGGGACAAGAGGAGGGACCAAGGTGGTCCAGCTGGACTCTGCTTCGTCTCCACTAAGTCCAAGCGCAAGCACAAGATGCACCGGAGATCCTTTTGCTCCATGGCACTTGAGGACAAGGACGACAAGGGCAACGACAACGACTCCTCCGATGAAGAGGTAACTCCTGAGCAAGCTAAAATTCTTGAGATGTTGGAGTCAAATAGTCGTGAGTTGAAAGCCCAGGATAGGTTGTTGGAGAAGGCAGCCAAGAAGCGGCAGAAGCAGAAAGCCAAGTTGGCTAATGCTTTAGCTGAGATAGAGAGGCTGAAGAGTGTGTCAGCCCAGCCTAGTGAGACTGAGTGTCCTACCTGTGAGACCTTGATGAAAGATCTCTGTGAGCAGAAGAGCAAGTATGCTCATCAGGTAGAGGAGATGGATAGCCTGAAGGTAGAGTTAGGCAAGCTGCAGCCTAAACTGGATTAGCCTATTTTGAGTGATGTGACTGAGTGTGAGATGTGCCCCCACCAAGCTGTTGACATAGCTGAGCCAAAGTGAGGTGTGAGGGACAGCTCAAAGAGTTGGAAGAGCTTAGGGCTAGACCCACGCTTTTGGGTGCGTGCATGGTCTGTCCTACTTTGGAGAGTGAGCTTGTGCAATTGAGAGCTGACCTTGAGATGCTTTTAGCATCTCCTGACATTTGTGAGAACTGTCTCACTCTGAGGTTGATGTTGGTGGATAGGGATACCACCATTAAGAAGTTAGAGAAGTCTGCTTTCCCTGTTCCCTCTCTAGACTACCCTACTTGTGCTGACCAGACTTTAGTTCTGAAGGATCTGAGAGAGGACAAACAGACTTTGGTTGATGAGAACAACCGTTTGAGAGAGGTGCTCAGTTGGATGTATGCTAGAGAGCCCCAACATAGGATGATCTTGGAGAGCACCAAGAGAGCTGAGGGTGATATGAGTGGACTTGGGTTAGGAGAGTGTACTACCTCGGGTGAGAAGAAGAGTTCCCCAATTAAGCTTAAGACTGCCTCTCCTTAGCCTAGCCCTACTGTTGATGGGGTTTACCATGAGCCTCTTAAGGCTGCCCCAAAGAAGCAGTTCTGGACACCCAAGCCCTCACAGGCTAAGCTGGACAGAGTAGTGACTGAGATTCTCAAGCCTCAAGTGAGCAAGGAGAGAGTCCAGCAGCCTGTTCTAGCCAAGGCTACTCCACCTAAGCCCAAGGCTCAGCCTAAACCCACTCCCAAGAGGCCTGTCTACCACTGTGACTTTTGGCAGCGGAATGGCCACTTGGAGGAGTTCTGCTTTAGGAGGAAACGAGTTGAGAGGCAGGAGAGAGCCTGGGGGAACCTGGATCAGTTCTACTAGGGTGGTAGGCAGGATCCTCCCCGACGCGGTGAGATGAGAGACCGCTTTGCTGGTGAGAGAGGAGGCGGGTTTCAGACCCGTGTTCCTAGTGGAGAGAGGCGCTTTCCCGGTCGAGCTACTAGTCGTTTTCAGCGCGGCCATGGATCTTCTGACCGAGGCTTTAGAGGTAGAGGGTTTGAGAGCTCACACTTTAGAGGTCGTGGGTACCCAGGTAGATGTGATGCTTACTTTGACTGTGTTTACCCCACTTTTGAGCAGATGGCTCGGCACTGGTTCAGCAGTTACACTAACCCAGTGCCAGGACCATTTGCTCACTCTTGCTTTCCTTGATTTTGCAGGATCGAGGCTTGGAGGACGTATGGATCATGGACTCCGATTGCTCTAGGCACATGACAGGGCACCGCAGATGGTTCTCCAGCCTCAACCCCGTGAGCACCAAGGAGTACATCACATTCGGGGATAATGGTCAAGGTAAAGTGTTGGGTGTTGGTTCTATTGCTCTTTCTGGCAAGCTTTCCCTGAGAGAAGTTGCTTTGGTGAGGAATTTGGGGTTCAATTTGGTTTCTGTCTCGCAACTCCTCAAGGAAGGGTTTGAGGTTCGTGTTAAGGAGGGTTCTTCTTGTGTGCTTGATGCTAAGGAAAACCTTGTTTATCGGATTTTGCCCTTTGGGCAAGTTTTTAAGGTTGACCTTGCTTCTGTTTCTGGCCCTCCTCAGCGTTTGGTTGCTAGTCCTTCTGCTGATATTTGGAAGTGGCATAGGAGGCTAGGTCATTTGAGTTTTGATCTGCTATTCAGGTTGAGCTCGATGGATCTGATCCGAGGATTGCCCAATTTCAAAGCAGAAAAGGACTTAGTATGCCACCCCTGTCGTCATGGCAAGATGGTTGCTGCTTCTCATGCACCTGTCAATCAGGTGATGACTTCATACTCAGGTGAGCTGCTACATATGGACACGGTTGGTCCTACTCGAGTACAGTCGGTCAGTGGGAAGTGGTATGTGCTTGTAGTTGTGGATGACTTTTCTCGCTATTCGTGGGTGTTCTTCATGGAATTCAAAGATGAAGCTTTTGGTTTTGTTCGGGATCTGGTCTTGAGGTTAAGGAATGAGAGTCATAAAGCCATGAGGGCTATCCACAGCGACAATGGCAGAGAATTTCGTAACTCTCGTTTCGAAACCTTTTGTCGTGACCTTGGTCTTGATCACCAATTCTCATCTCCTTATACCCCACCGCAGAACGGTGTTGTGGAACGAAAGAACCGCACACTTGTAGAGATGCCGCGGACGATGCTTGATGTGCATAGCGGCGCTTTTGGGCTGAGGCTATGAATACGGCCTGTTACATTGCCAACCGTATTTTCCTACGGGCCTTCTTGGGAAAGACTTCGTACGAGCTACGGTTTGGTAGGCAGCCTAGCGTCAAGCACCTGCGTGCATTTGGCTGCAGATGCTTTGTGCTCAAAAAGGGGGGGCATTTGGACAAATTTGAATCTCGCTGCTTGGATGGTATTTTTCTTGGGTACTCCTCTAGCTCTAGGGCATATAGAGTGTGGATCCTTGATACTAGACAAGTGGTTGAGACCTGTGAAGTTTCCTTTGATGAATCTATGCCTTGCACAACCCCTGCATTTGAGCTTTCAGGTGATGATGTAGAAGGCGCTCCTATCTTTGAAGATGAGGAAGGCGAAGTAGATGTTGGTGATGCAGGTGCCACTGCACCGGCTGCAGCTCCTGCCCCCTCTGCTACGCGCTCTGAAGATGAAGTAGGACCCTTGCCTACGGCTTCCTCCTCACACCCCCGACCACAAGCTCGAGCAGAGGTTGGCTCCGCTGAGGACGCAGGGGAGGTGACCTCCGAGATTGTTCCATCTCGGTAGGTCCAGCGGGATCACCCTCTAGACTGGATGATTGGAGATCTACACCAGTGTGTCACACGTTCTTCGGTTAACTCTAGCCTTTTTCTGTCACTCTGCATTTGTTGCTTCTGTCGAACCCCGGGACGTGTCACATGCATTATCTGATCCTAGTTGGGTGAACGCCATGCATGAGGAGTTGGAGAACTTTGAGAGAAACCATGTCTGGGATTTAGTTGTACCTCCACCAAACTGCCACCCAATAGGAACGAAGTGGGTTTTCAAGAACAAACAGGGCGAGGATGGGATGGTTGTGAGGAACAAAGCGAGATTGGTTGCCAAGGGTTTCTGTCAGAAGGAGGGGATAGATTATGAGGAGATCTTTGCTCCTGTAGCTCGTTTAGAAGCCATTAGGATTCTACTTGCCTTTGCTGCATCTAAAGGCATCGAACTGCAGCAGATGGATGTGAAGTCGGCCTTACTAAATGGTTACATAGAGGAGGAGGTATATGTGAGACAACCTCTTGGCTTTGAGAGTGCCAAGTTTCTAGACCGGGTGTATAAGTTGAGAAAAGCCCTTTATGGTCTGAAGCAAGCTCCTAGAGCTTGGTATGCTAGATTAAAAGCTTCCCTGCTCAAGTTTGGGTTTGTGATGGGTTCAGTAGACAGGACCTTGTTTCTGTTGAGTCGTGGTGGTGACACCGTTGTAGTTCAGATATATGTTGATGACATTATCTTTGGTGGTTCATCTCACGCTTTGGTGTCTAAGTTTGCGGAACAGATGAGCAGTGAGTTCGAGATGAGCCTCATGGGTGAGCTCCAGTTCTTCCTCTAGCTACAGATCAAGCAGGGCCCAGAAGGAACTTTCATCCATCAAGCCAAGTACACAAAGGACATTCTGAGGAAGTTTGACAAGGGAGACCTCAAGCCCATGGTGACTCCCATGTCAACACAAATGGGACTTGATGCAAATGAAGAAGGGGAGGTGGTGGACGAAAGACAGTACCGAGGGATGATCGGCTCACTTCTATACCTGACGGTGATCAGGCCGGACGTTCAATTCGCGGTTTGCCTCTATGCGCGTTTTCAGGCCTCACTAAGGACATCGCATCGTCAAGCAGTGAAGCGCATCTTCAGGTACCTAAAATACACTCCTGGGCTTGGTCTTTGGTTCTCTTCAACTTCTATGCTCTCTTTCAGAGGGTATTCGGATGCTGACTTTGCGGGTTGTTGGCAGGAGCGCTAGTCTACTTCCAGCACCTATCAGTTTCTCGGTTCTTCTCTTGTCTCTTGGTCCTCACGCAAGCAATCTAGCGTAGCCACTTCCACAACAGAAGCCAAATACATTGCTGCTGCTAGTTGCTGCTCCCAGCTGCTTTGGATGTAGTCCACTTTGAGTGACTTTGGTCTCAGTTTTAGGAAGATCCCTCTCCTAGTAGACTCTACTTCTGCTATTTCTGTAGCTAAGAACTCCGACTTGCACTCTAGAACCAAACACATAGATCTGAGGTTTCACTTTCTGAGACATCACTATGAGAAGGGAGACATAGACTTGATCCATGTGGAGACTAAGAACCAGTTGGTAGATATCTTCACCAAGTCCTTAGAGCTTAGCGCGTTTGCTCGCTTGCATGGGGAGGTTGGTGTTTTTTACCCCTATTAGGTTGGGGTAACTTTGCTGTAGTTTAGGTTTTGTTTTGCCTTTTCTTTGTTTTTCCTTGTTTTTCTTGCATTTTGTATCATACCTTGCATTGCATTGTAACATATGCATTTTCACTTACACTAGCACTAGAGCCCTTCTGGTATGACGAGTTAGTACTTGCTTGTGCTAGATTGTACAGTTGCTTCCATGATCATGGTTGGCTAAGCTCCTTGGATCTGTCTAATATCATTTGTGAACTAAGTCACTTTTGTTTCTTGAAAATCAAAAACCATGATCACCACTTGACTTGGCTAACTAGCATGTGTAGGAATGCTGAATGCTATGCAATCTTTTCATGCTTGGATATGCTAGTCATATGCCTTTGTTAAGTTGATGCCTAAGCATTGATGACACCTTGCCTAATTCTGAAATCGGAATTAATATTGTTTACAAGTGGTGTCCTATGAGCTAAATTGAAAAGATCCAGGTGGGTTCACTTGTCACACTGATCTAGTTTGAGATAGCTTGCCTTTGCACTTTGGCATGAACTTGGACTAGGCTGTGTATGACCAAAACCTTGTCTTAAGCTTCGGATAGTTTTCTGAACCTAGGCTTGGCATTGGTTGGTAAGAAGTGGCAAAAACAAGTGAATTACCCCTGGCATATGATCTGATTTGCTTGAAGTTAAAAATTACTAAATCTGAAATCTCCAAGTCTCTAAATTGCTTATGACCAGTTGTATATGCTTTGGTTGAGAGTAGCACACCTTGTACGTTTTGCTAGCATCTTGCTGTTCATGCCTATCTTGCTAGATGCTATTCATGTTGGTGATGCTTTCTTTTCAACAACCCTGAAAAACATGCTCCTGATCTATATAAGATAGATTCAATTGAGCTTGTTTGCATGCTTCCTTGCCCTCACTTGCTCTGTATGCTAGAACTTGTATTTACTAGCTTTTCATCCCTGCTGAGCTCTTCATGGTACACTTCCGGCATTTCATGGCATATTTTGAGGGGGAGTTGTCCATTTCATGGGGAGTTGAGTTCTATGAACCCTTGATGTGTCCATTGTCAACAAGAGGGAGAGAATAGATGTTGACCCTTGATGGGAGAGATGTTCCCAAGAGGAATTCATGGACCAAGGGGGAGAACACTATAGAGATCTAGTTGAGGGGGAGTTTGAGCTTTTAGCATGCTCTTGCATCGGTGCGTTGAGCCTTTTGCCTCTTTCTAGAGGAGCCGATGCTTTGCCTTAGCATGACTGTGTTGAGCTAGTTTCGCCTCTTTCTTGAGGGGTCATGCTTTAGTTTGATCGACTGCGTTGAGCGGTTTCCCTTGTCTTAGGGGGTTGATCTTTGGTTTTGTTTCTGTTGTCTTAATTTGCCTTTTCTGCGTGTGTTTGGCTTTTGGGCATCTTGAGCAACTTCTTCTTTTCTTCTTTCTTTTCAGTTTTACGCTTTTCTTCTTGTCTTTGTTCTATTTCAGGTTACAGGTAGAAGGTGTTGACAATGCACTCATCAAGGGGGAGATTGAGAGCCAATGGACCGGCTCCATTACCTCTGGAGTGATGAGTGATTGTCAATAGAAGCCAAAGACCCAGATGGACTTGGGGCACAGGACCTCCGATGGACAGGAGGCCCTCCGATGGACTAGCGATAGATGGAGAAGAAAGTCCTCCGAAGGACTGGAGGCATGCTCGGCATCTGTCGGCCATGGGAGTTCGGTACACGCAGGAGCGGCATGGCGATGGCAGGAGTAAGTCCACCGAAGGACTGCTAGGCTGCGCCGATGGACTGGGGATGCCGGGTGCCACCGCGGTGCTCCAATCCGACTGCATGGTGCGAAGACGTGTGAGGGAGGCTTTGGCGGCTTTCAGCTCAAAACCGTCACCCAAGCTACCCAAGCCTTGGTCAGTTAGGCCTTGACTCGCCAAGATAGAGAAGATGGGCCAAATCCGGCCCAGGCGGAGTCATCCTAAAGTTTCTTGGTTTCTGACTTTAAAACCGGAGGCAGATCGCAGATTGGACTAGTGGCCACGTGGACAACATCCGAGGATTGCGTGGAACTTATGAAGATCAAGACTTCATCGTGGTCATCCGTCCCGAAATATCCTGTAATCTTTCGTTTGAGTCCTTAGGGTTTGTTTAGTTGTAGGGACCTAAGTGCAAAACTGTCTAAACAGTACTCGGGTATAAATAGGTCCAAGGCAGGTCATTAGAGTGACTCTTGGCTGCTAGGATCAGGTTTAGCTTTGTGATTTTCGTCCGTTAAGCTTTGAGCTCCATTGTTAGGCAGGTTAGAGTAGGATTTAGCCTTCTAATCATGAGGGAAGGTGAGGGTGGTTGCTTGGGACTAATTTCTACTTGTATGATGAATCTTTAGACCCATCTTGGGCACTTAATCAAAGCAAATTCGTGCCGCAACCTTGTGTTCTTCTCCTCCCCCTCTCTCTTTGGTTTTTGGGTTCAATCCTTGGCTTTTGGGTGTTTGTGTTGGCCATGCTTGGATCCCTTCACTTGCTGATGTTTTGGACTTGCTAGGACGTGGAGATCATGACTTAGTTCATCTCAATCTGACTGGATGGCCACGAGCAAGCCTCCTTTGTGTTTTCCTCTTTCTTGCCCAAAGATTGTCGTCTCACGAGATCTGAAATTCCCACTGATTCCTTGGTCACTTTATGTTGATCTTTTGGGAAAAGCTTTGGAATAGGGTCCAGATAGCCTGTGCAAAATTTGGTGAAGATTGGATAAGATTTGGTCAGGTTTGGGTTGGAAAACCCCGTGTCTGTGACTCTACAGGACAATCCGGCATAGGCCACCGGATAGTCCAGTAGTGCCCACCGGATAGTCCGGTTAGTGGCACTGTCCGGGCCGTGCCACCGAACAGTCCGGCAGCAGGCACCGGATAGTTCGGTCTTGCCAGGGAGCTGCTGTGCTTTTCTCTCCTTGGTTTTTCCACTGTGTTTCTGCTTCGGATTTTTGCATACCCATTGTAAGACTATTCTCTTTGCTTGCTGTGAGTGAGCGAGACACACCTCAGTGTGGTGAGTGTTGTGTGGCGGTTTTTACAAAGTCCGTTGCCTTAGTGCCATTCTTGGTCGGATCTCGAGTTTTCTTGCATTTGTGCGTATCCTCTCAGTGGATGGCACTTTTGCTTTTGCTAGGCACATTTCTGTTCAGTGGACGGTGCCTAGTTCTTCTATTGAGTTTGGCAGAGCACCTTCTCGGGGGATTGTGATTTCGAGTTTTTAAGTGCTCCTATTCACCCCCCCTCTAGTCGCATGTCTCGATCCTACACATAAGAATATATCAAAATTAACTTCATGTTCCCACAACTTACGAGCAAGGAGGTTTTCATGATTTCCAAAATAGGGCATGCCAACTTTTCTAATCTCAGGACCAACTCTCGATCACTCAAAGGACGAAGTGTCCTTGCTAGAGTCTTGTATTCCTCACATCCTATGCTACCAAGGCTTTTTGTGGAGCTGAGGTAGTTGGGAGAATGAGGCTTTCCCGTCATATTTGTATTGTCAAATAAATTAGGTGTCAAGAAAGAATTCTCAATCAAATGAGAATAGGCCATGTGCAAGTGTAGTGTAGGGATTTGTCTCTTGTAGGTGTTTTGTTTGATTCCCATGTTTGAGTAGAGGGCATGGAGTTCTTCTTCCTTTTCATTTCATCTTTTCTCATACTTTTTTTCTTCTTCTCTTTTTTTTCGAATCTCCATGCCTCTTTTTTTCAAACAGAACTTGAATGGGATCATTGACATTTCATTGCACACCTTTTTGAGAGACTTTGTTTCATGGAACTTGCATGTGAAGGCCACAATTCTCAACTGATTTGAACTCTTTTAATGGCACTGAGACATGATAAGACTAAAATAATTCAGGGAAGCACGAAAGTATAAGGTTTCTTTTTATATGTGGCACTAGTGGGACAAATGATAGGTACTTGAGATCAAATAAAACTTATAACTCGTGTGTGGGGGGGTTCCTTTAGTTTTCTCCAATTATCTCATCTCGCATGAATCAACAAACTAAACCCAAGTGGTTCCCTATTGATGATGCTATACATTGGCAAGGATTACTCTAGCATGAGGAATAAACTGGTGCAAGCACAAGTTGATTGTGACATTATGATCATGTAGAGCATAGTTTAACAAGGTTTCATGTATAAAGCGCAAACTTTGAGAGGTGTACAGAATTGAAATGTGTAAACCTGACCTCCAAAATGCAGGTTTGGAATGAGAGTGGGCTAGCCAACCCATGACCATGGTCAGGCTGACCCTGTTACCAGGCCGAGCAGCCACGGGGCATGGTTGGGCGGCCACTCAATTTTGGGGTTCGACCTGTGTGCCTGGTTGATTTCTGATGAGAGAGCCATGGGGAGATGTGACAATGCGGTGTAGCATCTTTTTGTCGAAATGACGTGGTCGGGCGACCATGGTATATGGCCGGGCGGCCATGCCGTCTCACCCCGTTCTTCCAAATTTTTCTGAGTAGTGCTGTGACATCCTGCACAAAGTGTTTCTTCACGTGGTTTGTGCAGGGTTAGTGATAGGAGGTCGAATGGTTTGCCATTCTACATAAACTCATCATTCAAAGAATAGAAACATACCTTTATTGAATCAAGTAAAATTGTAGGCGCTTGTTACAAAGGGAAATTAAACAAAACAAAACAAAACAAAATTAGCCCTAGAATTAAAAACCTAAAAGCGCCTAAGATAACTAGAAGCATGGGCATTTATGGTGTGGGTGGATCATAAAGATCAGGCATGCCCCATTGGTTCTGCGAGATGGCAAACTTTGGTGGACAGTCCCTTCCTAAGGACATCTATCTTATCATCTATGTCCATCCGCCAAAGTTCACCTTCAGTGCAGCGCTCCTCTAAATTCTGTAGTTTTGCCTTGAGCGCTGTGTTCTCCTTCCTAAGAGAGGCCACATGTCTTATTCTTCACTGGATGAGTCTTCAAAACAGTCCCGTTGGTCCCCTAATTGGAGGAGGGACATCCACCGTCTTCACCGTCCTCCATGGTGGAGTTGAGTCGATAGACTCATCTATGGAGGCATCTGGCTTAGGGATCCAGGGCATAACACCCTACAATAACCAGTGGAGGTTTTAACCCCATGGCTGGTGTGGGTCCACTAGGGATCACTAGATCCTTGGACTGAGCCACCAGCCACCTCCTAGAAGAGGCTCTTCACACACTTCACGGGCGCGATTACCCCCAATGTGGGACGCGGAGATGGACGTGCCACCTTCTTGGCGATCACCTTCGTGGGAGACAGACCGCATGGGGGCCTATCCACACTGTGGGAGCAATGAGGTGATGCTGAGCGACCATCGCGAGTGGCCAGCTGGCCACGGGGGCTGTCTGCCCTAGCTAGGCGGCCACCTTCCATGGCCGGGCAGCCAAAGTCTATGGCCAGGCGGCCATTGGGTGTGGTTGGGCGGCCGTTAGATCCAGGCCCTGTTGGCTAGGGTGTGTTGTCAGTGATCTTCTCAAGGCTTAGGGACTGTAGGGGTCGTGGTGATCCCTCAGAGTTGGGTGAGTAGGTTGCAGTGGTGCCCGAGGTCATGGATATGGAGGCTTTGCCCTTGCTTGCATGAGAAGGGGGTGCCATGGTTGATGTGGGAATGAGAAGTGTGTAGATGAAAAGGAAGAAGAAGACCTTCTCCTTAAATCATCGAACCACTCAATCTCATCTGCTCAACAGAACCACAAAACATGGGAATAGAGCTCTAAAACTCAAAAATCGAATTTTGGGTGGCCGGGTGACCACTCCCCAGGTTGGGTTGAGAGCCAATGGACCGGCTCCATTGCCTCTAGAGTGATGAGTGATTGTCAATAGTAGAAAGACCAAGAAGGACTTGGGCACAAGACCTCTGATGGACAGGAGGCCCTCCGATGGACTGGAGGTGAAGGACTAGAGGCACGCTCGGGGTCTGTCAGCCATGGGAGTTCGGTATACGGAGGAGCGGCATGACGATGGCAGGTGTAAGTCCTCCGAAGGACTACGAGGCTGCCCCAATGGATAGGGGATGTCGGGCGCCACCGCGGTGCTCCAACCCGAATGAGTGGCGCGAAGGCGTGCGAGGGAGGCTTTGGCGACTTCGGCTCAAAACCGCCACCCAAACTACCCAAGCCTTGGTGAGTTAGGTCACGACTCGCCAAGATAGAGAAGATGGGCCAAATCCGGCCCAGGCGGAGACTTCCTAAAGTTTCTTGGTTTCTGACTTCAAAACTGGGGGCGGATCGCGGATTGGACTACTGGCCACATGAAGAACATCCGAGGATTGCGTGGAACTTACGAAGATCAAGACTTCATCGTGGTTGACCGTCCCAAAATATCCTGTAATCTTTCATTTGAGTCCTTAGGGTTTGTCTAGCTATAGGGACCTAAGTGCAAAACTGTCTAAATAGCACTCGGGTATAAATAGGTCTAAGGCAGGTCATTAGAGGCTCTCTTGGCTGCTAGGATTAGTCTTCACTTGGTGATTTTCATCCTTAAGCTTTGAGCTCCATTGTTAGGGAGGTTAGAGTAGGATTTAGCCTCCTAAACTTGAGGGAAGGTGAGGGTGGTTGCTTGGGACGAATTTCTGCTTGTATGCTGAATCTTTAGACCCTTCTTGGGCACTTAATCGAAGCAAATTCGTGCAGCAACCTTGTGTTCTTCTCCTTCCCCTCTCTCTTTGGTTTTTGGGTTCAATCCTTGGCTTTTGGTTGTTTTGTTGGCCAAGCTCGAATCCCTTTCCTTGCTGATGTTCTGGACTTGCTAGGACGTGGAGATCATGACTTAGTTCATCTCAATCCTGCTGGATTGCCACGAGCGAGCCTCTTTTGTGTTTTCTCCTTTCTTGCCCAAGGATTGCCATTTCATGAGATCTGAAATTCCTGCTGATTCCGTGGTCACTTTGAGTTGATCTTTTGGGAAAAGCTTTGGAATGGGGTCCACATAGCCTGTGCAAAATTTCGTGAAGTTTGGACAAGGTTTGATCAAGTTTGGGTTTGAAAACTCCCTTTTTGTGACTCTACCGGATAATCCGGTAGAGGCCACCGGACAGTCCGGCGTGAGGCGCTATCCGGGCCGTGCCACCGGACAGTCTGGCAGCAGGCACCGGATAGTCCGGTCCCACCGGACAATCCGGTGTTGGCCACCGGACAGTCCGGTCTAGCCAGGAACTGCTGTGTTCTTCCCAGTTTGGTTTTTCCGCTGTGTTTCTGCTCTGGTTTTGTGCATTCCCCACTGTAAGACCATTCTCCTTGCTTACTATCAGTCAGTGAGACGCACCTTGGTGCGGTGAGTGTCGTGTGGCAGGATTTGCATTGTTTCGTTGCCTCGATGCCATTCTTGGCTGGATCTTGAGTTTTCCCGCATTGGTGCGTATCCTTTCCGTGGACGGCACCCTTGTGCTGCTAGGCACGTATCTGTTCAGTGGACGGTGCCTAGCTCTGTTTCTCTTGAGCTTTGCAGAGCATTTTCTTGGGGGTTGTGATTTTGATATTTCAAGTGCTCCTATTCACCCCCCCCTATCGTCGCACGTCTCGGTCCTACATGGGTGACCTGACCCGAGGGTCGGCTGACCAAACCTTAGGCTGAATAACCATGCCATTGGGCTGGGGGACCATGCAAAGGGCTGAGCGGCCATGCCCGATGGGCCGGCCGACCATGCCTTTTGGTCGGATGTACCAAAAGTTGGGGATGCCCTTTTTGGTGTGCTTAAGGCCCAAAATTGAAGGTGGAACGTTGGTTCTATCGAGATTTTCAGCAAAATGTGAGATTAGATGGAATTTTTTGGGAGAAAAGAAGTAATGTACATGAGTTCTTTTAAGGTCTGAGCTTGACCATGGACGTGTGATCAAACAACCTCGTGTAGCTCGAAGACATCCATTTCTTCGAGCGGAGGCATTTCGCGCTCAAGAAAGATTTTAAGGTATTGCCCATTCACCTTGAAAACCCTTCCGTCATCCTCCTAGAGGGTGATGGCCCCACGATCGGCGGCATCAAGAACTATAAAAGGTCCTTCCCACTTACTTCTAAGCTTCCCATGACCAAAAAGATGAACACAAGAGTTAAAGAGTAGTACCTTATCTCCCGGTTTGAATGTTTTGATCTTGATTCGCTTATCGTGACATCTTTTGGTGTGCTTCTTGTATAGCTTGGCATTGTGGTATGCCATCTCGCTCCTTTCCTCCAGCTCGACTAGTTGTATTTGTCTTCTCATGCCTACCGACTAGAGATCCATGTTGCCACCTCTTCACCGCCCAGTGACATTTGAATTCGAGTTCCACTGGAAGATGACAAGTCTTGCCGTACACCATCTAGGCATGTGTCATGCCAATGGGAGTCTTGTATGCTGTGCAATATGCCCAGAGAGCATCGGGTAGCTTGGATACCCATTCTTTTCCCATAGCTTTGACCGTCTTTTGCAATATGTTCTTGATCTATTTATTTGACGTCTCAGCTTGGCCACTTGTCTGTGGATGATAAGGGGTGGCTACATGATGGTCCACACCGAGGTCAGTGAGACACTTCCTAAAGCGCTTGTCAATGAGCTGTGCGCTCCAAAGCCCATGGTACTCCAAAGCGAGGAAAGATGGTCTCTCGGAATATCTTGATGGAGTGTCTTGAGTCCATTATGGGACATGGTATTCCACTATGACAAGAATGTACTCCTTGTCTCCATTCTTGGGAAAAGGTCCCATGAAATCAATGCCCCACATCACGACTTAGTCGATTTGAAGATTGCTCAGTGAGTGGCATAGCATCCCTTGGATTTATGTTCCCTTGGTGCTGCCACCTTGGACACCGTCGCACGAACTCTTTTGCATCTTCGTACATACTGGGCCAGTAGAACCCACTTTGCTAAATTTTTGCATGAGTTTGATAAGCCCCATAGTTGCCTCCATAGGAGGATGCATGGCATCTATCAAGGAATTGCGGTGCTTCTCAAGCTGGAATGTAGCGACGTAGGATGTTTGTCTACGCAGAGTTTGTATAGGTAGGGGTCATCCCAGACATAGAATAGGCTGTCGTGGGCCAATTTCCTCTTGTCTGCTCCTTCAGGGATGTAGCCAGCAACTAACTAATTCACCAGATTTGCATACCATGGTTGGGCTATTGTCAGCTTTAGAAGTTGATCATCTCTCATGTAGTCATCGATCGGCAATGGCGATGTTTCCTCAAATTTTATTCATGAGTGGTGATCTGCAACAGAATTTTTTACTCCCTTTTTATCTCTGATCTCTATGTCAAACTCTTGGAGTAATAGTACCCACTAGATTAGGCATGGCTTTGCATCTTTCTTGGTGAGGAGATATTTGAGAGCTGCATGATCTGTGTAGATGATGACTTTTGATCCTACCAAGTATGATCTGTGGAGTAGTTCAGTTGCAGGCCAGTTAGCGTTTTACTCACATAAGATATGGCATGATGCCTCTTGTCATGGGTTTGGCCCAATACTGCTCCAACAGCGAAAGTCGCTTGCATCACACATGATCTCGAATGGTTTCTTCCAATCGGGCGGTTGAATGATGGGTGCCGTGACCAGTGCTCTCTTGAGCTTGTGAAAAGCTTCGAGACAATCCTCATCAAAAACGATGGGAGCATCCTTGGCCACCAAGTTGTTCAAAGGCCGGGCTATATGGGAGAAATTTTTGATAAATCTCCTATAAAACCCAGCATGGCCCAAGAAGCTTCGGATGGCCTTAATGTTTGTAGATGGAGGTAGTTGTTCAATGACCTCGACCTTTGCACAATCTACCTCTATGCCTCTTTCTGAGATTTTGTGACCTAGCACAATTCCTTCTCTAACTATGAAATGACATTTCTTCCACTTTAGGACAAGGTCGACTTCTTTGCATCTCTGGAGGACTTTTTCAAGGTTCCCTAGAAATTCATCAAAGCTCTTGCCATAGACTAAGAAATCATCCATGAATACTTCTACGATGTTCTCAATGAAATCAGAGAAGATTGCCATCATGCACCGCTGGAATGATGCTGAAGCATTGCACAGCCTGAATGACATTCGCTGGTAAGCGAAAGTTCCATACGGTCATGTGAACGTGGTCTTACTCTGGTCCCCTAGGTGAATTGGAATCTGGTGGTAGCCAGAGTAGCCATCGAGGTAGCAGAAGAAAGAGTGATTTGCCAGCCTCTCTAGCATTTTATCAATGAAGGGAAGAGGAAAATGGTCCTTCCTAGTGGCGGAGTTGAGTTTTCTATAGTCAATGCACATCCTCCAACCGGTGATAGTTCTTTGTGGGATTAATTCATTGTTTTGATTCTTGACAACTGTCATTCCTCCTTTCTTAGGTACAACTTGTATAGGGCTGCCCCATTCACTATCTTGCATGGGGTAAATGATACCTGCGTGTAGCAATTTGAACACTTCCTTTTTAACTTCCTCTCACATCGCATTGTTGAGTTTTCTTTGAGGTTCCCTTGTGGGTTTGTGATCAACCTCCATAGGAATGCGATGGGTGCATAGGTTGGGACTGATTCCCTTTAGGACTTGAAGCAAGTATCCAAGCACGGTTCTATACTTCTCCAGAACTGAAAGTAGTCACCGGCTCTCACTCTCTGTCAGCTTGTCGCTGATGATTACCGGTGTGTCATCTTTCCCGCGGAGGAAGGTGTACTTCAGGCTAGGCGGTAGTTGCTTCATCTCTATTCTTGGAGCTTCGGGTCACAATGATTCACCAAGTTCGAACTCAAGCAACTCTACCGCACTGAAGTCGTTAAGAGCCTCTTCCTCTAGGCTGTTGTGTTGATCGGTTTCCTCAACTGAAAGGCTCATCACTTCTTCTAATGGGTCGACCTCTGGCTTGGCTTCTATTTTGGCATTGATGGATCTATCGATGTTCAAATTGATTTCCTCTTTGCCTAACTGAAGTTACAGCTTCCCATTATATATGTCTGAGTTGGTGAGGGCAGCGATTGGGATTCCAACCACAATCAACGGTGTGGATCCCTCGGGGATGTCAAAGACATGGAAGTCTAAGAATACTTGAGTATCCTGCAAGGTTGTTGGGATTACCTGAAGCACACCGTTGCACTTCAAATATCTACCATCTGTCCATTGTGGACATATGGTCGATCTTGACAATGGCTGTGTGGGGAAACAATTGTCCATCACATTCTTGGGAATTATGTTCACTCCTATTCTTGGGTCATATATGATGTCTTGCGGCTGAAGCCTTGACCAGGGATGACGCTGGGGTATGGATAGAATTTGATTGCTCTTGTGTCCAGATGTCTCTCCTCAAGCCATTCACGATTGATTGCTGCAGAAAGCCAGAGCAGGTCCTCCTTCATATATTCTTTGTGGTATGATGGTGTGTATGCTGGTTTAGAAGTCCTGATGAAGCATCGGTCTTGTTTAGGCAACCGAGAGGCTGTGGAACCAAGATGTACGACTAGAGAGGATGGGTGAATAGGAGAACTTAAAAACTCAAACTCACAACCCCCAAAAGTGGTGCTTGAGAAAATAACTAAACACCGTCCACTGAACAGATATGTGTCTAGTAGCACACGGAGCCATCCTCTGAAAGGATACCCTCCAAGCTGAGAAAACTGCACTGTCTCATAGCAATAAAAGAGAATGGTCTAGAAGTGGGAATGCAAAAACCCGAAGCAAAAACATAGCGGAAGAACAAACAGCAAGGAAACCAGCTACAACTCTGGCCGGGCTGGACTGTCCGATGGCAGGAGCCGGACTATCCGGTGGCACTGTAGAGTCTAGTGACCGCTCTCGGATTGTTCGGTGGCAAGCCATGGGCAGAACCCTACACCGGACTATCCGGTGGGCTCTGCCAGACTGTCCGGTGGAACCGGACTGCCGGTGGCCCTACCAGATTGTCCGGTAGAGTCACAAAGAAGGGGTTTTCACACCCAAAACTGACCAAATCTTGTCCAATCTTCATGCGATTTTGCACAGGCTATCTGGACCCTACTCCAAAGCTTTTCCCAAAAGATCAACGCAAAATGACTAAGGGATCAGCGGGAATTTCAGATCTCCTGGGATGGCAATCTTTGGGCAAGAAAGGGGAAAACTCAAGGGGGACTTGCTCGTGGCAGTCCAGCAAGATTGAATCATAATCTCCACATCCTAGCAAGTCGAAAAGAGCCAAAAGAACACGATTAACTCATAGGCAAAGCAAATCACCAAAAGCCCTTAAGATTCATCCAAAAACTAACTAGAAAGGGGGAGGGAGATGGCTGCACACATGACCACGAATTGGGGATGAATCTTGCCATGATTAGAAGTGGAAATCAGTGCACACAAGGTTCAACTCAGCCTAACACACTTCATCCTCCTACTAATGCAAAGTACTAGCTTAGGGGACTCTCACATCCTAAGCTAAGCACCCGATTTGATCTCTAAGCTCTTGGCTGGTTGGAAAACTAAGCCTAGGGTTTCTTTAGGTGGAAGAGTCACCTAAATGACTAGCCACTTACGTATTTATAGCCCAGGCCTAATCGACACATTTTACACTAAGACCCTTATATTACAGAAATGCCTGTAGGGGCCAAAAAGGAAAAGACTCGACTTTCTCGGGGACTGACGACCGCGATGGAGTCTTGATCTTCTTCATCTACAAGCAATCTCCCGGTTGACGTCCACGTGGCCAGTAATCCAAATACACCGATCGACACCCGGTTTTGAAGTCAAAAATGGGGAAACTTTAGGGTTTCCTTCCTAGGCCTGGAATGCCCCACTCCACTCTATCTCGGCGAGAATGAGCCCATTCGCCGAGTCTTGTAATTTGGTGGTAGGGTGGCAGATTTGAGCGAATCCATCAATGCCCTCACCCGTCTTCATGCCATGTACTTGGGTTGGAGCACCGGGGTGGCACCCAGCCTCCCCTGTCCATCGGGGTCACCTCACAGTCCTTCGGAGGTCTTACTCCTACTGTCGCCAAGCCACTCCTCCGTGTACCGAACTCCCATGGCCGGCCATGCCTCCAGTCCTTTGGAGGGCTTCCATCTACCTCTCGTCCATCGGAGGGCCTCCTATCCATCGGAGGTCCTGTGCCCAAGTCCTTCTGGGTCTTTGGCTTCTGTTGACAATCACTCCTCACTCCAGAGGCAATGGATCTGATCCATTGGCTCTCAGAGACATTGCCAAACTCCATGAAGATTTCATCCTTGAAGGAGAACAGAGGTGCCGACAGAGGAATCGTCAAGGCTAAACTGACCCTTTCAGTTTGCCGTGATGATGGTTATGGGATCTCTTCGATTCGGAGAGGTAATGGTGGAGAGGGATGATGTTGGATTTGTCGCTCTTTATTAACAATTTGCCTAGGAGGCTTCTGTGGAGGTTGTTCTTCTAATGTACCGAGGTCAGAAGCGTTCTCGAGGATTTTATTGAGAATTTTTCTTCCCTCACATGCCTTTATGTGCGAGAACGACCTTCTCGAGGCTAGGTCGAGGCAAATATCAGCACTAGGTGAGAGACCTCAGATGGAGTGCTGCATCAACATTGTCTCTAGAATAGACAATGCTGGCCCTGAGGAGACCAGACGGTTGAAGCGTGCCCAAGCTGCGCCCAAGGATTCTCTCTCTCTTTGTCAGAACGAAAGAACTTCGCAACGGAGATCGACAACCTTGTTTGGTTGAAAGAAGCGCAGACAAAAACTTAATTTTAGCTTCTCCCATCTCCCTTCTCTGTCTGATTGCACCAGATTTTTGCCTCCCCCGTGAGTGAAAATAGAAAAAGCAACCATCTTAGTGTTTCACTGGACATTCTGGAGATAACTAAACAACTGCATAACTGCTCCAACTCCTAGAGGTGTGAGTAGGGGCATTCAGATTTGAGTCCTCAGAATGATTGATCCCAAATCATGGCTATCAAGCTGGGACGTAGCTGATAGCCATCTATGGTGCTAGGTGTGGATGACGGTGGAGGCTCCAAGAATCGCCCTTTGGAGCGGCGAGTTGATAGATAGGCGTGGAATCCATATGGTGATGATATGTGGTATTTGGTGGGGATATATGTGGTGGTTGTGTATGGAGTGACTATGGATGGCTCTGGCTCTAGTTAAATTAGCTACCGTTCCCCAGCAATGGCGCCAGAAAAGCTTGTTGGCATTTCTTAGCCTATTGAAAAAAATATGCAAGCACACGGAAACATGTTGTAGCTTTTCACCCAAGAGTATTCTAGGGTATCGAAATCCACAAGGAAAGAGGAGTAACTCAACGAAAACGGATAGGACCGAACTGTCAAACTAGCAATTGTGGAGATAATTAACATAGCAGAGCAGGATCACTACTTTAGATAAAACAACCTAACTTTACTAAACAAACTAGAACTCTACACAAAAGGTTTACTTGGACACTGACGCTATAGAACCACTTCTGGGCACTAGAGTGCTGATAACCTAGATGAGAAAGGTGGGCACTACAGGACTCAGCTATGCGTCGATGACAACTTATCCGAACGACAGGGTTGGACTACATAGGACACACACACCCAATGTCACCAGGTGGGGCTACCAACCAAAACTGCATGGGACAAGACACCTTCGAAGCCAAACTCTAGTCTAGACACCACGTCTAAATAACCAAGTTTACTACTATACTGGTTCGAAGCCAGAGAGCAAGCACAACTGTATAGCTAAACTATACAGAGCACACTTGGCACCCGTAAACTACTAAATAGAGACTAAGTATGTAAGTAAAGTATGAAATAAATAAAGCAAGGAGGAGGGAACTTTACTGAATCCTAGAAATAGAGTAATATTTCCTCTGAGAATAAGAGCTTAGGAATAGAATTCCAAAAAGAAACCCAACTCCTTCACTCTACAACTCACTACTCACTCTTGATACAATTGGCTCTCTCTACAATGCAAAGGGTGGCCTCACAACTATACTCTACACTCAACTACACAACCACACTATTCTTCTATTGATCCACAACACCTTGCAAGTGACCTCACGGGGGGTATTTATAGCTTGGAGGCCGAAGGGTTGGTACTACACAAGTCTACTAGTGTCACCCTCACCACGCTTGCTTGCCTCTATGATCATCCTAAGCTGAGGTTCTGGCATACATCCAGCTCAGCGCCTCTCTCAACCTACAATTGTCCTCTTCAAGGATCAACTTCTTCTCTCTTAGTTCTTCCAGAACTAAAGTATGGGCAGCATAGGTGTCACAGTCTAGAGAGGGCATGTGTCAGGAGGTGCTGAAATCACCTCATGGTCAGCTCTCACCTGCTCAAGTTCACTCCTCAAGTTAGGACAGACCACACATGCACACAAAAGCGTGGGTCTAGCCCTAAGATCCTCTAACTCCATGAGCTGCCCCTCGCACTTCACCTTCAGCTCAGCTATGTCCATAGTTAGGTGGGGGCAAGACTCACACTTAGGCACCTCACTCAAAGTAGGCTCATCCAGTTTAGACTGAGCTCACCTATCTCAATCTTCAGCCTATCGATCTCCTCTACCTGATGAGCATACTTGCTCTTCTGCTCACGAAGGTCACTCATCAAGGACTCACAAGTAGGATACTCAAACTCACTAGGCTGGGCTTGCACACTCTTCAGCCTCTCAATCCCAGCCAAAAAATCAGCAAGCTTGGCTTTCTGCTTCTGCAGCTTCTTGGCTGCCTTCTCCAACAACTTATCCTAAGGTTTCAATCACGACTATTCCTTTTCAGGATATCAAGGATCTCAGCTTGCTCAGGAGTTACCTCTTCATTGGAAGAGTCTTGTCATTGCCCTTATCGTCCTTGTCCTCAAGTGCCATGGAGCGAAAGGCTAGCTAGACCAATTGTCCTTCTCATAGCTCTTGAAAGCCTTCCCGAAGTTCTTGATCTTGCCGGAGCAGTGCTTGGTGTGGTCGCGCTTGCCATAGTCGTTCTTACCGGAGCGATGCTTGCTGAAGTCGCGGGAGTGGTTCTTGCCCTTCTTGTAGTAGTCTTTCTGCTTGTTCAGGCACTCGGTGTTGAAGTGGCCGACCTCTCCGCACTTGAAGCATTTGGGCCTCTCGCCCTTCTTATTGCTCATCCAGTTGTCACAGGTGCGCTAAAAGCGACTAGACACTAGACAAATCATATCATCCTCAAGTGACGCCAACTGCTCCTTTGTCACAGACATCAAAGCAAAGAACAAAAACCATGAAGTGCGGGGTTAGTAGCAACTTCCTTGGAGCTGGAAGTCAAGGCTAGGCTCTTGGAGCCAGTACCATCGAGAATATCTGTCATCTGGTAATCAACCACTATGGCCTTGAGTTTGCTATAAAGCTCATCTACTCCCAAGGTGTCGTACCCTGCCGACTCAAGAATGGAGTTCTTCTTGATCTCTCACACTTTCCTGTCCAAGGAATAGAGCAACTTGACAGCATGGTGATGGTCAGTGTATGGGAGAGTAGCGGGGGCAGAGTTGACATGGAGCATGTTGATGATCGACTAAAAACGACCATACAAGGCATCCACAGACTCTCCTAAGGCAAAGATTTGACCAAAAAGTGTACTTTATCAATTCTTCTATTTGACAACTGGAGAATGAGTGGTGGGACAAAGTGTTTCCTTCTCTTGATTTTTTTTTGCTTCGTAGCCTTTGATAGATTTGGAGTGGATATGGAGCCTTATTTTATTTTTGCCATGCTTGAATTTGCATGCTTTTCATTTTGCCATGCTTTTGCACGCATATTTTTTTTGCCATGCTTTTGCATGTATTCTTTTTGGCTCCATACCCTTCATCCTTGAGATTTGAAGGCTAGGGGAATATGAGAAGTATTTGGAGACATTTGGTGGATGCAAAGTCCAGAGTGGATCACTTGCATTTGACTCTTTTGTACTCCAGCTATCAACAAAAGGTGATATTTCTACTCAATGAGACAAAATTTGACAAAGATCAAAACATTTCTAAGCAGCTCTAAGCAATTATTGTAACATTTGAGTCATTTTTGGCTCTGGTAGGTATTTTGACCAAGGGGGGTTCTATTTTGTCATTTTCAAAATAAAAACTTGAGATATTCATCTTACTAGGAACAAGAAAGAGGTGGTTCCGCTTTTAAATCGTATCATGTCTCTCAACAACTTAGGCTTGTTATCACAAATGGCAACCACATGGTAAAACTTCGGTTTACTTCTTTTGTTCACAAACTTGGACTAAGCTAAGCATAAGTCACATGCAAGAATTAAACGGTTAACTTGATAGAGCAACTATTCATCATTTCCATGCTGAAGCTAGCATGTAAACATTATTCATGGGAGCTTTTTTTTTATAACTGGATGGAAGACTACAATTAAGCTACTAAGCATGATCTCATATAGCAGAACGGTAGAAATAGTGATACTCACTGTGAGACTGATGCGGTAATCAAGAGGGCTGGCATACATACCCAACCGTCGATTTGGGTCTCCCCCTAAGCTTCAATGAAGCTACTGGGGGTAATACCCGTAGTACTGGTAAAATCGCTGGGCCTCATCGAAGGAGCGTTCGACCATCGCTTGGGTCTCCAGGAGGAGGTTGTGATGTTCTGCTTGTGTTGGCTCTAAGTTCTGAGTGCACTTGTCAATTTGCTTGAGTTGGGTGACCATTCCAGCTCTGCGTTGGTCCTGGATGGTCAGGGCTCCAAAGATGGAGCCTAGAGGGTCAACTACGAAATGCGTGGATGCAGATGGACCTGCACCGTAGGACCCTGAACCATAGCCATAGTAGGTAACTCCTCTGCCAAATTGTTCCTGCTGCTGAGAGTGTGCAGCGCTGGAATCGTAGCCCCACGATGTGTGTACGGACCCTTCCTGGGGACGCCAGGATTGGTCTTCACCCTGGTTGTGCTAGGATAAGCCCGCTGAGGTATTGAACCATGTAGTACCAATTCCTACAACTTGTGCATCCTCTACTTGCCTTTGTATGTGTTTCGCTGTTGCTTGCCTCTGTGCCCTTTTCAGTGCACGCCTCATCCTGCAAACACAAACACAACCACAACTACAAAAACGACAAGATAATATTAGTGTTAAGGGTTAGTCGTTATTGTGGGGCGTGACACGTCCACAAACCATTCTCATTCTTGCCAAAGAGACGCTCATAGCTGAATTTATTTGGCCAATCAAATTTTATTTGAGGACTCCTTTGGCTAAGCGAAAGGACCTTAATTAAGATACTAAGTGAGAGAATTTTTAGAGGGAGAGGAGAGAGTGCAGTTTGATGCATGGTGCACTGAAAGAAGGAGCAAGGGGGCTGTATTTATATGCGAAAGGAGGGGGCAAGGTGGCCAGGCGGCCAGCTCGGGTGGCCGGGTGGCCGAGGCCATGGCTGGCCAGCCATGATGGGGCACCGAGCGGCCATGATGGAGAAAGGAAAGAAGTACACGCTGAAAGTGAAAGGAGAGGGGGCCAGACGGCTACTAGGAAGGTTTAGGCAGCCATTTACTTTGCGAAGAGAGACAGGGAGGTGATTAGCGAAAGCAAAAGAGCAAAAGGGAAAAGAAATGGAGACCGGGCGGCCAATATAGGGGGCCGGGTGACTCATCAGCGTGGCTGACCGGCCATCATAGCCGGTCGGCTGGACCTAACAGTAGGCTGGGCGGCCATGATTCCCTTGCCCCTTCTTTGTTTTGCTTTGGGCTTTGGGTGGTAAAGAAAAAGAGAGAAGGGGAAAGAAAAAGAAAAGAAAAGAAAGGAGAAAGGAAAAGAAAAACAAAAAGAAAAAGAAAGGGAAAGAAGGAAGGAGAAAAGAGAGAGGGGGCGGTTGGGTGACCGTGCCTTGGTCGGCCGGCCACAAGCGGGCGCCGAGCAGCCAGGTAGTGGCCGGCCAGCCATGCCCCTTTTTTTTAGGTAAGGACAATTAAATGCAGAAAATAAAGCCATGCACAATGAAGTTTTAGCTATGCAGTGGAGTAGGAATAAAACTTGACGGAAAATAAATATGCCATCAAATGGTAATGCCAATTTACCTATTGGAAAGGTTAGTCCATGTTTTGCCTCTTGGGGTTACATAAGCATGGAAGGAGAGGACTGGTTTCCTTTGTGCTTTATCTCCTCTGCGCTGCCTTGATGTTCTTAATATGCTCTCGGTGCCGACCTTGTTCTCAGGAGCTTTGCCTCCTGGTGTGGGACTAGGCTTGCCATGTCTAGTCTCTTGTTTTCTTGATTGTCTGCTATGCATAGTAGCCTCATGCTCCTTTTATTGAATGTTGGCCTCGCTTTTCAATTTCTTCAGCATAAATGCAACGAGGCTGTCATCCTTTGAGTGTGGCTTATTGGTTCTGGTCTTGACCTTGGGTGCATTCTTTGAAGCCTAGCACTTGAAGGTTTGCACCTTGTTGTAATGCTCCACTTTTGGCATGAAGGTGAAAGTTTCCTTCATGCCATTTATGTTGAGGTGCACCTTTCCTGCCCCGACATCGATGGTCACGTCATCGGTGCTAAAAAAAGAACGCCCAAGGATGAGCGGGCTTTTTGCATCAGTCTCCATCTCTAGTACCAGAAAGTCCACTGGGATAAGAAAATTCTGGATTTTCACCGGGACATTCTCCGTAATTCCTTCAGGGTAACGAATGGATTCATCCGCAAGCTGCAGACACATGGCAGTGGGGGCAAGTGCAGTGTGATTCAGCTTGTCGAAGATGACCTTCAGCATTATACTAACATTGGCTCTGAGATCACACAATGCTTGGTCGACGTGCTGGGTTCCAATCAAGCATGAGATAGTTGGGCTCTCAGGGTCCTTTTTCTGGAGTATAGCTGCACTACACTCTTCTGTCAAGTGCACAATTTCTGTTGATGGTAGCGGTTTCTTATTGTTGAGGAAGCCCTTTAGATACTTAGCATACGTTAGTAACTTCATAGCATCTAGCAGAAGTATGTTGACATATAGCTTCTTAATGACCTCAATGAACTTACTATATTGTTAGTTAGTGGCAGCCTTCTTGTTGCATGGAGGAAAGGGAAGCACTGCAGTGTCGTAGAACTCATAGGGTAAATGTTTAGATGCTATCTTTTCCTCCTTTCTAGCAGTCTCTTCTATTGCTTCCTTGTCTTCGGGTTATGTTGTCTTCTCGTGCTCTTTAGCTGCACGACTAGGAGGTGGGGGTCCTGTGTAGACTTCCCTCCCCTAGTGGTCACTGCATTGATGTGCTTCTTGGAAGGAGCTTCAGGTTGACCAGGTAGCTTGCCCGCATTTGGGTTAGGTAAAGAAGCAGCCAACAGAGCTATTTGGGTTTCTAACATTTTATTAAAGCTTAGTTGGTTTTTCATAGCACTGTTTAAAGTTTCCATTTGTAGAGAAATAGATTCAAACATCCTATCATTTGCATGGAACGTTTTACTAATGCTATCATTCTCAACTTTTTGATCAAAGTTATTTTTAGGAAACTGCTATGAATTACCTAAAGAATTACCTTGTTCGGAGAAAGGAATAAATGGTCTCATAGACCATCCTAGTTGAGGGCGGTTCTCGTTGTTGAAGGAGTTTGCATTGTTACCGATAAAGTTTGCATCTTCGGCCCATGTCTTGGGGCAGCTGTTCCCTGAGTACCCCATATTCTCACAGACTTCACAAGTCATATGAGCATTGAGAGCTTAGACCGGTGCGACTTTTGGAGTGTCACTAAGTTTCTTCAACAAGAGGTCCATATTTACGGCAAGCATATTAGGGCACTCAATCTGATGGATGCCTCAGGATCAGGTGCTTGATCTTTCTTCCCTCCATCCTTGATTGGTAGTTATCTTTTCAATTAGTCCCTTGACTGCCGTGATGCTGAAGGATAGAGATTCCCTAGTGGCTACATCCAGATGTTCTTGTGCTGAACAGTGAAGTCCATGAAAGAAACTCTGAATAATTGGCCACTCTTGCATCCTGTGGTGGGGACATGCTACAATGTACTCTTACAGTCATTCCTAAGCTTTCGCCACTGTTTCATCGGTGAGCTGCTAGAAGGTCGATATCTTATTCCTCAATGCGTTAGTTTTCCCCAGCGGGAAATACTTCGCAAGAAATGCATCGGAACATGTGTTCCAAGTTGTGAGTGTTGCACGGTTGAGGTAGAAGCACTGTTTTGCCTTCCCAACATGAGAGAAAGGAAAGAGACGAAGTTTGACAGCATCAGGTGATGCTCCTTTCATGTTGAAGATGCTGCAGATTTCCAGAAACTGGTGCAAGTGATTGTTTGCATCTTCCGTGGCTAGCCCACAGAATGGGATAGCTTGAACCATGTGGATCACTCATGGCTTGAGTTCGAAGTTCTCCCCTACTTGAACCTCAGGGCCTGTAGGAACATTGTTGCTCGAGGGGATGGAGAACTCACGAATGGTCTTCTCAGCCATGGGAGCGATGAGTGGAGTGTGGCTTGAAGTACTTGGTTCTAGCTCTCTTGGTGCAGGTCTCTCGCCGTGGATAGTCTTTGTGCGGACTCTCCTGAGCAGTGACTCTGGGTTATTGTGGTAGTTTTTCGGCGGGTCGAAACTGGTCATACACCCCTCTGTTTCAACCACAACAAAACAACAGAGCAAAGTGAGCCTGCTAACAATTAGCGGCAAAATTTGTCAAGTTTACAGGGTTCGAAATAAGATATCAATTGACTCTCTGCCTATTGCTTCCCCAGCAACGGTGCTAGAAAAAGCTTCTTGACATCTGTTAGCATAACATATTTTACTCCGCAAGTGCATGGAGATTCGATGTATCCTTTTCACCCAGGGTATTCCGAGTATCGTAAAAATCCATAGGGAAGCGGCTGGTGAGAGAGTGTAATTGAATAATTTCAAATCGAATAAGGTGTAAACTTGAATAAATTATACCAACTAGTAGTTATATAGGGGTAACCATGATAAAGATAGGTGTATGGTGGAGAGGTAAGTCTATCAAAGATATTCGTAGAAATGTATAGTTGCCAGGGAGGACAACGAGGAGATAAAGTCAGCAAACTCTATTTCTATTTAGCTGCAAAGATTATACGTGAAAACTAATGTCACTCAATTAAGAAGGTCAGGGTCTTGCGTCAAGTGAAATTCTAGCGCCCTCGAGGACCTAGGGGGTAGATAATTGGCAATCGAAAGAGGAGCTAGCTAACGCCTATGGGCCTCCCGAACGATGGGCTTGGGATACACATGCACACCACACGCTGTCACCGAGTGGGGATACCAAGCAAATCTGCGTGGAGAGGATGGCATACTATAAACATGTTCAAGCGAAGTCTGAACAATGATAGACCATCCTTGATCAGAGGAGAGGGTCTAGCCAGATTCTAGCATCTAAGTCTAGGGTTGAGTTATAGCACCGACAAGAATAACAAGAATTGAATAACAAAGTAGACACAATCTAAGCCTAGCAAGTGTGCAAAGAAGGTACACCAAACTCGCAAGAGATAGAACTAGAGTAAAATATAACTGAAATTATATTTAAGATAATCTAAATCCAAAAGATACAAAGCTTTACCACAGACTCGAAGATAACTCCGAAGACTCTGTGGCAAAGCTTGACACAACTCTAACTCCTTGGACAATCCTAACTACTAAAGGAACAATATAGCTCTTGAACTCAACTCTAGCCCTTACAAATGACCTCCCAGGGTCTATTTATAGCCTAGTGAGTAAAGGGGGGTATTTGTATGCACACTAGGTCAGTTAGGGGTGAGGTCAATGGCTGAGCGGCCAAGACCGGTGGCCGGGCGACCACCCTCGGTGGCCATAGGATCCACCGACTTAGGTGATCTGATGGTTGATATTATTCCCCCGTGTCGTTGGAGATTGATACAGTTAGAGCATATGTAAAATGCCTCCGAGTGGTAGCCGGGCAGCCAAGGAATGTGGTCAGGTGGCCACGTGTCTTACACTGGTTGGTTGCAAGGTTGGTCCCTCATATTCTTGACGTCACTGATCTTCGTTTTGGTGCTCTTTCGACCCTTGGATGTATTGGATACCCGTTTGTATGGTTAGATCTTCATTGCCTTGTGTTTGTTTGCATGTAGGGTTGAAGATGTGGCAAGTGAGGTGGCTGGGCGGCCATGTCATATGGCCGAGCGGCCATGCAGCCCCTGACTAGTGGCCGGGCGGCCATTGTTGGGCTATAAATTGGCCGGGCAGCCAGTCACATGGCCAGGCGGCCATGGGCTGTGGCCGGGCGGCCATGGCCCTTTGCCATTGTTGCCCATCTTGGGTCCTTGACATGTTTGCAACCATTTTATGTACTTTTTTTGGTACCTGCATCCAAATATTGATGTACATCTTGTGGAACTCATTAGTAGCAAGGCTTAGTCCTATAAAGTTGCATGTTTCACTTCATTTCAAGGATAGTTGATGGTCAAAATCGTCAAATAACGACGATCAACAGTGATGTGCCGAGAGAATTTGAAGATAATTGCTGCGTGAGAATGAATGTCATCGACTTTATTTCGTAGGATTTGGATACATATTTATAATCTAGAGACTTGTACGATGAGTTCAACAAAAAAAATCCTACTCTAATTGGGCTAATTCTAATCCGACTCGACTTGACGTGACCTGACAGCCCTTTAACAATACAATGTCTGCCCCTTCCTTGGATGGCCCAACTTAGCCCATTAGCCAATCCGGGCCACACCCGGATCGGTTGATTACTGGTGATAACATATGCCCCCTTGTTTTGGCAATAATAATTATTCTAGAACCAATAAAAGTGTCACACCCTAGTTTTAATTTCAATATTTTGTAATAACTGCTAAGCAATTTATTTAATTTTCTAAGGCTCATGTGCTTAGTTTGCATTTATCATGATTTATTTAAATTAAATAAATGCATAAAAGCAAATATAAGTCCAACTTCCCTGTGCATACATGCTGGTGCATTCTTTTGTTGTTTGTATGAATTAAGGATTTGAATTCAAATTTAATTGAATATATAGATCCTTTACTCTCTTATTCAAAGGAATTCAAAATAAAAAAAAGATAGAAAGCCAAGCCAGGCCAGCCGGCCAAGTCAGCAGCCCAACCAACCCCGCTCCCCTCCTTCCCGCCTGGGCCAGGAGCCTGCCCAAAAAACCACGCTAGCCCGCCTTCCCCCTCTCTGCACGCCACTGGCGAGTGGGCCGTGCCCCCTCTCCCTCTGCCAAGCGGGTCCCGCCTGTCATCCCCATCCCCTTGCTCCCACCATGAACCCTGCAACCCCTTCCTTGCTTCATCGCGCAGCCACGTAGGCGCCCCGTCCAAGCATGGGAATGTGAATCCGAGGCCACGTTTCCCTTTCTTAATCACCCTGCCCCCATTTTTGCTATCAATCTACTAGTGTCCCCTTCTTCCTCCTTTCCTTCATTGCCCCATCTCAAGATTTATGGCCCGAGCGGAATCACCGTGCCCACAACGTCCTCGTACCTCAAGGCCTCTATAAAACCCACACCGGGATTCGCCTCGACCTCCTTTGCCACTCCACCCATTCATTTGCACCCCCATTCACCACTGTGCCTGCAATTTATAGCCGGAGATCCACCTTGGTAAGCCACTTCGCTGCTCGAGTTCCTCACCCACAAGCCCTCTTAGATCCAATAATCGTTGTTCCCTAGTTTGTAGGTTGTTCGCGGGGCTTCCCCAGGGATTTTGGATGTGAGTGCACGCCTCCGACACCCTACCCGTGTGCACCCAACCGCCCCCATCCAATTGAACACATCACCAAGCACCGCCGCCCATCTCCCCGACGTCCACAAGCCCGTGGTGAGTTTCGCCATTGCTCCCTCTCGCTCCCGAGCTAGCCCTAGGGCTGCGAGATCGCCTCCATACCCCGACGCACGCGCGTCCAGTGAGCCACCACCACGGGAGGCAAACTCTGCCGTAGGGGATGGTCACCGCCAGCCTCCCTGTGTCCCCTTTGGTCTTGGCCATCAGATCGAAGATGCACGATCATGATTAGAATGTGCTATACCCCTTCGCGGGCAAATCACGCGGCACCACGTTGCACTACATAATCCAGTCAGCGTCGGTCCCACTTGTTAGGCCAATGTGGCATGCCACGTCACTGGCTACGTTACTGCCACAAAGCGCAGACCTGGTCAACCATGGTTGTTTTCCACTTAAGCCCCTAAGTTCTCCTAGAATCAACCCACAATCCGCTCCTTTGGAAAAATAATTAGATTTAGGCACTATTTTTATCGGTTTAGCCCCTGATCTTTCCAGGATTTGACCCTGAAGTTCAGGCTCTAGAGTTTTTGCTCTTAAATCCTTGGCGGCTAAGTTTAATTATGCTTAGGCCCTCAGTTTTTCAAAGCTAGCCCCTGGTTTAGTTTGTATATCACAGTTTTGTCCTTAGGAGACCGTTTTATGCATAACTTTGACGTTTTAGCTCCAATTTGAGTGATTCTTGCACTCCCATGATCGTAGCAAAATGTAGAATGTTTTTGGCATAGTTGTATCTTCTGTTTTTATGATATGATGTACTGTTTCTCATCTTTTGTTATTTGTTTTCATGTATGTGTGAATGGGAATACTTGTATGTTGCCGTGATCGTGTTTAGACCGTGAACCATTCGTTGGAGACAAAGACCAGCAGTTTGAAGGCTTTGAGCAGTAGTAGCAAGAGTAGTTTGAGGAAGGCAAGTATAACATGGACAACCTAATAACCCTTTCATCACCTCATATGCATGTGTCTAACTTGTACGCTTGTAAGTATTATACATTAGCCTCTTTACTCGATGTTATACCTTTGGGGATGCATGTTGGATAAGTTTTGCTAGTTGCTGTGCTAACACAAGTATCTTTTGTTAATAATCTTGTTAATGGATCTATGCAATATATTTGTGAGTGTGACCCTCTTTGCTGAGGTGCTTGAGTGGTTCGTGTCTCTTTAATTTTGGCTTTTTAGCAACATGGTTTAGGGGGCATGAGCAATGTGCTTAGTGGTTTTGCTCATACCCACTCTCCATAAGGATTGGTTCACAAAGTGACAACCTGGTACAACCGTGCTACCATGAGACTGGGATGGGACGGTCTTGACTTATTAATTAAGTCATTTTGGTTTGAAGTAACTTAACAGTGGGGCAAGAGGGGGAGTAAGTTTCTGTGGTCGTTGCACTGCCTTAGGTTTAGTGTGCTGAGTGCTTCTCCCTTTGCGAGGTGGACACCACCGTTGCAGTGCTTGATTCCTTGCGGTTGCTTCTCACCAACGTGATTTTTCTAACAGTCTCGTAGTGTCCTTGCTAGTCATCTCATGTAAGGCAACGAGGTGAACCACTAGCGTAGCTCACAATTTGTGGATAAAGATGTACAACCTCTCGAGAATGTAAAACTGACATGTCTACCTTGCTCACGGTTATGAGCGGCCCAGATCCTTCATGCTGATTAGTGGTTCCTGGTTTGGTTTGGGAGTTGGTTCTGTTGTTAATAATGTTGACTAATGTTCTTATGTAATCTCTTTTGGGGCTAACGGTTTTGAACTCACTGGTAGTAACTAGCTGCTAAATAAAATTGACCAACTAAAAGCTCACGCATGTGTCCGCCAACCTTAGAGCCTCATGGTTCATGTTATGCTAGTTGAGTATGGTTGTGTACTCACGCTTGTTGTTTTATTTCTTATGTTGGGTGAATCACCAACTGTTGTTCAGTCGAGGAAGGCATGGAGGATTATGTTCAAGGTTATGATGAGTTTTAGGCTTGCCAGTCTTCCAATCGACGTCCTTGTGGTGGCTCATTTTGCTATTGTTTACGCTTCCGCTATATGACTCTGTTATAAAGACATGTGGCCTTAATGTAATAGTGTGATGATACGCTATGTAACGTTTTATTCTACCTTTATGCACGTTCTATGATGTCACTCTTGTCATAATATATGTGAGACATGTTCCTGGCACATATATATTGTTCTGGTTTCGTTGGTTGAGAACTGGGCATGACAAAGTGGTATCAGAGCCGTGTTGACTGTAGGATGGTAGTCTAACTAGAAATGGTCGTATTTAAGGATTTCACTTATTTTGTCTCATTGCTTATTTATAAAATCTCTTTTCTCTAGTTTACCACACATATATGTTATCATTATGTTGAAAAACATTGTGTTGAAAATTTTTGCTTTACTGATTCTATCATATAGAACTGTTCTTAATCTTATTATATCCTTCTTGTAGATGGCCCGCACCCACAGGGCTGTCCACAAGAGCACCGGTGCAGCCAGGTGCTTTGGAACATTCGTACCACCACAGCTCGAGCCTAAGGTCTAGCCTGAGATGGAGTCTGAGGAGACTGAAGAGGAATCCAAGGAGGAACCCTAGGAGGAGGAGCCGTAGGAGGATCCAGAGGACGACGAGGTGGTGGAGATACTTCCACCCCCTCTGCCGGAGCCTGAGGTGGTGGTGATACTAAACAATGAGCCCGAGGCTAGGGCCAATGGCGCTGGAGGTGGTGGCACACCCCTGTTGCAGTGGGTCAACGTGAAGCATTTCCACAATGGCTTGCACTTGAGCTTCCCCAAGATGCTCAACGACACTATCTAGGAGCTAGGCTACAACAACTTGGAGATCAGCTACAAGGTGGTGGAGAGCGTGCACCATGAGTTTCCCCCAGGTTCAGTGCATCAGCGTGCTTCATGGTGGATACCATGGCGCACGGAGGATCCACCCTAGCCGAGGAGCACTACTCCGTGTCGTATCACTCTACCCAGGATGCAACTACCAACGACGTGGCTCGACAGGCCTATGGGGTCTTCTGTGAGGATCACCACACTGCTTTTAGCCAGTCTGCTCGATGCTACCTTCCTTGCCGCAAGAGTGGTGAGACGAAGCACTAGATCTCTTCCCTGGAGCATGACGACAACGCTCAGTTGGCCTCACTGGTGGAGTTCACAGTAGCCTTGAGCACCGAGCATGATGCTTTGCTGGGAGCGCAACGCAGCTTGCACCTAGAGTGTGAGTTTCTTCGAGCTCAGGTGTTGGAGGCAATGTTGGTGCTTCTTAGCCTACTGAAATAAATCCACAAGTGCACAAAAACACGTTGTAGCTTTTCACCCAAGAGTATTCCAGGGTATCGAAATCCACGAGGAACGAGGAGTAACTCAACGTAAAATGGATAGGATCGAACAATAAAACCAGCAATTGTAGAGATAATTAACAAAGCAGAGTAGGATCACTACTTTAGATAAAGCAACTTAACTTTACTAAACAAACTAGAACTCTACTCAGTAGGTTTACTTGGACACCGAGGCTATAGAACTACTTCCGGGCACTAGAGTGTTGATAACCCAAATGAGAAAGGTGGGCGCTACAGGACTCAGCTATGTGTCGATGACAACTTATCCGAACAATGGGGTTGGACTACACAGGACAAACACCCACTGTGACCAGGTGAGACTACCAATCAAAACCGTGTGGGACAACACACCTTCCAAGGCAAACTCTAGTCTAGACACCATGTCACCACAATCGAGTTTACTACTACACTAGTTTGAATCCAGAGAGCAAGCACAAATGTATAGCTAAACTACACAGAGCACACTTGGCACCCGTAAACTACTAAGCAGGGACTAAGAATGTAAGTAAAGTAAGTATGAAATAAATAAAGAAGAGGAACATGGAACTTTACTATATCCTAGAAATAGAGTAATATTTCCTTTGAGAATAAGAGCTCGGGAACAGAATAACCAAGAGGAATCCGACTCCTTCACTCTACAACTCACTACTCACTCTTGATACAATTGACTCTCTCTACAATGCCAAGGGTGGCCTCACTGCTATACTCTACACTCAACTACACAACCACACTTTTCTTCTATTGATCCACCACACCTTGCAAGTGACTTCCTGGGGGGTATTTATAGCTTGGAGACCAAGGGGGCGTACTTATAGGTGCACTAGGTTAGTTGTGAGTGTAGGTTGGTTGTGTGTGTAGGTCGGTGGCCGAGCAGCCATGGGGGCTAGCCAGCTGACCATAGGGGGTGGTCGGGCGGCCATCCGATAAACTGACTTTGTTGATCCTGCGGCTGAGATGCACTGCCTAAGTCGGTTGGCTGTTGAAGTACTTGATGCACGTGCAAAACAAGGTTAGTTCATGGTCGGCCAGCCTTGATAAGTGGTTGGCGGCCATGTGTTTCCCTCTGGTTGGATGCATGTTGTTGCCCTTGGATTGCTGACATCATCTATCTTTTGTGCGATGGCCTTTCGACGCTTGGATGCATTGGATACTTGATCCAACTATTGCAGTTGACTTGGTTTGTGTTTCTTTGCATGCAGGTCAAAGATTGGCCAAAGTGACATGGTCAGCCGACCATGTGTTATGGTCAGGCGGCCATGCTTCCTTGGCCAAAAGGCTGTATTGGGCCTTTGGAGGGCAGCCCATGGTAGGAGATGGTCGGATGGCCATTTGGGTTGGCCGACCGACCATGATGGGTGGTTGGGCGGCCATGGTGATGGCCGGCCGACCATCAGTGTTTGCATGGTTGCCTCCCTTTTGGTCGATTCACTTGTTTTCCATTGTTTTCTTCATTGTTTTGATCATGAAAAGCTCTTGCATACAACTCGTGGATCTAGTTAATAATATGTGAAAACTTGGTAAAACATACTCTGAAGCATGAAATGTTGGTGGTCAAAATGGGTTTTATCGACCGCCAACACCCCCACACTTAAACCTTTGCTCATCCTGGAGCAAAGACGAGAATTAAGCACAAATGGAAAGATCATAATATTAACAATCACCATAACAAGCACAAGGTTATTCCCATCTATTTCATCTTGCCTAGGATTTCAGTGGTGTCTACACCTAAGTTTTTGAATGTTGAAACATGGAACAAGAATATATCAGAATTAACTTCAGGTTCCCACATCACACGAGCAAGGAGGTTTTCAAGATTTTCAAAATAGGGCAGGCCATCTTTTCCGATCTTAGTACCAACTCTCGGTCACTCAAAGGATGAAGTGTCCTTGCCAGAGTCTTGTATTCCTCACACCCTTTGCTACCAAGGCTTTTTATGGAGCTGAGGTAGTTGGGAGAATGAGGCTTTCCCATTATTTTTGTATTGTTGAATCAAATCAGGTGCCAAGGAAGAATTCTCAATCAAATGAGAATTGGCCATGTGCAAGTATAGTGTAGGGATTTGTCTCTTGTAGGTGTTTTGTTCGATTCCCATGTTTGAGTAGAGGGCATGCAGTTCTTCTTCCTTTTCATTTCATCTTTTCTCGTACTTCTTTTTTTCTTTTCTTTTTGAATCTCCATGCCTCTCTTTCTTTCAAACAGAACTTGAATGGGATCAATGACATTTCATTGCACCAATTTTTGAGAGACTTATTTCATGGTACGTGCATGTGAAGGCCGAAACCCTCAATTGATTCGAACTCATTTAATGGCACAAGACTTGATAAGACTCAAAATGATCAAGGAAGCACGAAAGTATAAGGTTTCTTTTCATATGTGGCACTGGTGGGACAAATGATAGGTACTTGAGATCATCCAAGATGGAGCCCCCCTTTTTTCAAATAAAACTCATAACTTGTGTCGGAGGTTCCTTTAGTTTACTCCAATTATCTTATCTCGCATGAATCAACAAACTAAACCCAAGTGGTTCCCTATTCATGATAGTATCCATAGGCAAGATTAATCTAGCATGAGGAATAAAATGGTGCAAGCACAAGTTGATTGTGACATTATAATCATGTAGAGCATCGTTTAACAAGGTTTCATGTGTAAAGCGCAACATTTGAGGGGTGTTTGTAATAAAACTTGCAAACCTAACCTCCAGGATGTGGGTTCAAGGTAAGAATGGGCTAGCCAGCCCATGACCATGGTACATGGCTGGGTGCCATGCCATTTTGGGTTTCGACCCAGGCGCTGGTTGATTTCTGATGAGAGAGCCTTAGGGAGTCGTGACGTCACGGTGTAACATCTTTTTGTGCAATTCATATGCTTGGGTGGCCATGGTGTATGACCGGGCAGCCATGACGTCTCGCCCGTTTCGTCTGAATTTTACTGAGTCGTGTCGTGACACCTTGCACAAAGTGTTTCTTCGCTTGGGTTCTGTAGGGTTAGTGATAGGAGGTCGAATGGCTTGGCCATTCTACCTAAACCCATTATTCAAAGAAGGGAAACTCTCCTACCTTTATTGAATCAAATAAAATTGTAGGCGCTTGTTACAAAAGGAAATTAAACAAAACAAAATTTAGCCCTAGAATTCGAAACCTAAAAGCGCCTAAGATAACTAGAAACATGGGAGTTTATGTTGCAGGTGGATCATAAAGATCAGAATGCCCCATTGCTTCTACAAGATGGCGGACTTTGGCGCATAGTCCCTTTCTTTGGACATCTGTCTTATCATCTATATCCATCCTCCAAAGTTCACCTTCAGCGCAGCGCTCCTCTAAATTCTGCAATTTTGCCTTGAGCGCTGCGTTCTGCTCCCTAAGGGAGGCCACCGTGTCTTCTTCTTAACTGGTTGAGTCTTCAAATTGTCCCGGTGGTCCCCTAATTGTAGGGACAGCCACCCACTTCACCATCATTCGTGGTGGAGTCGAGTCAATAGACTCATCTATGGAGGCATTAGGCTTAGGGATCCTAGGCACAAGCACCTTACCATAGCCTATGGAGGTTTGAACTCCACAGATGGTGTGGGCAGATGCACTTGGGATCACTGGATCCTTGGATGGGCTAGCAGCCTCCTCCTGGAAGAGACTTTTCACACACTTCAGGGGCGTGATTACCCCCAAGGTCGGATGCGGAGATGGATGTGCCACCTTCTTGGCAATCGCCCTCATGGGAGACAGACCACGTGGGGGCCTCTCCACATTGTGGGAGCGATGAGGAGATGCCGGGTGACCATCGCGAGTGGCCGGCTGGCCATGGGGGCTGTCTACCCTAGCCGGGCGGGCACATTCCATGACCGGGCAGCCATTAGGTGTGGTCAGGCGACCATGGGATCCATGCCCTGTTGGCCAGGGTGTGTTGTCGGTGAACTTCTCAGGGCTTAGGCACTGTAAGGTTCATGGTGATCCCTTGGAGGTGGGTGAGTAGGTCGCAGTGGTGCCCGAGGTGATGGAAATGGTGGCTTTACCCTTGCTAGCATGAGATGGGGGTGCCATGGTTGATGTGGGAATGAGAGGAGTGTAGATGAGAAAGAAAGAAGACTCCCCTCCTTAAATCGTCGAACCACTCGATCTCATCCACTCAACATAACCACAAAAGGAGGGAAAAGCGCTCAAAAACTCAAAACCTGAATCTTGGGTGGCCGGGCGACCATGGGATTTAGGCGGGCGACCGTACCCTGGGTCAAGCGACCAGACCCGAAGGTCAGCCGGCCAGACCAAGTGGTTGGGCGACCAAGCCCAGGGGCCGGGTGGCCATGCCCAATGGGCCGGCTGACCACGCCACTTTTGGTTGGACACACCAAAAGTTGGAGATGCCCTTTTTGCTATGCTTAAAGCCCAAAATCATAGGTGGAACGTTGGTTCTATTGAGATTTTCAGCAAAAGATGAGATTAGATGGAATTTTTAGGGAGAAAAGCAGTAATGTACATAGATTCTTTTAAGGTCTAAGCTCGACCATGGATGTGTGATCAAACTACCTCATGTAGCTCGAATACATCCATTTCTTCGAGCATAGGCATTTCGGGCTCAAGAAAGATTTTAAGGCGTTGCCCATTCATCTTGAAAACCCTTCTGTCATCATCCTGGAGGGTGACGGCACCGTGATCGGTGGCATGAAGAACCGTAAAAGGTCCTTCGCACTTACTTCTAAGCTTCCTATGACCGAAAAGACGAACACAAGATTAAAGAGTAATACCTTATCTCCCGGTTTGAATGTTTTGATCTTGATCCGCTTATCATGGCATCTTTTGGTGCACTGGAGATCTCTCTCCATTCCTTCACTTGGCCAGTTGTATCTGTCTTCTCACGCCTGCCGACTGGAGATCCATGTTCCACCTCTTCACCACCTAGTGAGATTTGAATTTGAGTTCCACTAGAAGATGACAAGTCTTGCCGTACACCATCTGGTATGGTGTCATGCCAATGGGAGTCTTGTATGCTATGCGTTATGCCCAGAGAGCCTCGAGTAGCTTGGATACCCATTCTTTTCCCATAGCTTTGACCATCTTTTGCAATATGTTCTTTATCTATTTATTTGATGTCTCAGCTTGGCCACTTGTCTGCGGATGATAAGGGGTGGCTACATGGTGGTCCACATTGAGGTCGGCGAGACACTTCCTAAAGCGCTTGTCAATGAAGTGTGCACCTCCATCACTGATGATGACCCGTGGTACTCCAAAGTGAGGAAAGATGGTCTCCCATGACATCTTGATGGTGTTTTTGAGTCTGCTGCGGGATATGGTATTGCTTCTACCCATTTTGACAAATAATCCACTACGACAAGAATGTACTCCTTGTCCCCATTCCTAGGAAAAAGTCCCATGAAATCTATGCCCCACACATCGAATATGTCGATTTAAAGATTGCTCGTGAGTGGCATAGCATCTCTTGGATTTATATTTCCTTGGCGCTGGCACCTTGGACACTGTCGCACGAACTCTTTTGCATCTTCGTACATAGTGGGCTAGTAGAACCCACTTTAACAAATATTTACATGAGTCTGATAAGCCCCATAGTGACCTCGGTAGGAGGATACATGGCATCTATCAAGGACTTGCGGTGCTTCACAAGCTGGAATGCAGCGACGTTGGAGTCTGTCTATGCAGAGTTTGCATAGGTAGGGGTCATCCCAGAGATAGAATCGGCTTTCGTCGGCTAATTTCCTCTTGTCTGCTCCTTTAGGGACGTAGCTAGCAACTATGTAATTCACCAGATTTGCATACCATGGTTGGGCTGTTGTCACCTTTGGAAGCTGATCATCTCTCATGTAGTCATCGATCAGCAATGACTATGTTTCCTCAAATTTCATTGGTGAGAGGTGATCTACAACTGAATTTTCTACTCCTTTTTTATCTCTGATCTCTATGTCAAACTCTTGGAGTAATAGTACCCACCGGATTAGGCGTGGCTTCGCTTCTTTTTTGGTAAGGAGATATTTGAGAGCTACATGATCTACGTAGATGATGACTTTTGATCCTACCAAGTATGATATGAACATGTCAATTGCAAATACCACTGCTAGCAGTTCTTTCTCGGTGGTGGAGTAGTTCAGTTGTGGGCCAGTTAGCGTTTTGCTCGCATAAGATATGGCATGATGCTTCTTGTTATTGGTTTGGCCTAGTATTGCTCCAACAGTGAAGTCGCTTGCATCACACATGATCTCTAATGGTTTGTTCCAATCGAGCGGTTGAATGGGTGCCGTGACCAGTGCTCGCTTGAGCTTGTGAAAAGCTTTGAGACAACCCTCGCCAAACACAAAGGGTGCATCCTTGGCCAGCAAGTTGGTCAGAGGCCGGGCTATATGGGAGAAATTTTTGATAAATCTCCTGTAGAACCCAGCATGGCCTAAGAAGCTTCGGATGGCCTTAATGTTTGTAGGCAGAGGTAGTTGTTCAATGACCTCGACGTTTGCATGATCTACCTCTATGCCTCTTTCTGAGATTTTGTGGCCTAGCACAATTCTAGGACAAGGATGACTTCTTTGCATCTCTGGAGGACTTTTTCAAGGTTCTCTAGACATTCATCAAAACTCTTGCTGTAGACTGAGAAATCATCCATGAAGACTTCCATGATGTTCTTAATGATATCAGAGAAGATTGCCATCATGCACCGCTGGAATGATGCTGGAGCATTGCACAACCCGAATGACATTCGCCGATAAGCGAAAGTTTCGTATGGGCATATGAACATGGTCTTACTCTGGTCCTCCAGGTGAATTGGAATATGGTGGTAGCTAGAGTAGCCATCGAGGTAGCAGAAGAAAGAGTGATTTGCCAGCCTCTCTAGCATTTCGTCAATGAAGGGAATAGGAAAATGGTCCTTCCTGGTGGCGGAGTTGAGTTTTCTGTAGTCAATGCACATCCTCCAACCGGTGATAGTTCTCTGTTTGATTAATTCATTGTTCTAATTCTTGACAACCGTCATCCCTCCCTTCTTAGGTACAACTTGTACGAGGCTGGCCCATTCACTATCTTGCATGTGGTATATGATACCCACGTGTAGCAATTTGAACACTTCCTTTTTAACTACCTCTCTCATCGCATTGTTGAGTCATCTTTGAGGTTCCCTTGTTGGTTTGTGGTCAACATCCATAGGAATACGATGGGTGCATTGGTTGGGACTGATTCCCTTCAGGCTCTTGGAGCGAGTATCCAAGCACAGTTCTATACTTCTCTAGAACTGAAAGTAGTTGCCGACTCTCACTCTTTGTCAGCTTGTCGCTAGTGATTACCGATGTGTCCTCTTTCCCATGGAGGAAGGCGTACTTCAGGCCAAGCGGTAGTTGCTTCAACTCTATTTTGGAGCGTCGGGCCACAATGATTCACCAAGTTCTTCGAACTCAAGCGGCTCCTCTACCGCACTGAAGTCGCTAAGATCCTCTTCCTCTAGGCTATTGTATTGCCTCATTTCCTCAAGTGAAAGGCTCATCACTTCTTCCATGGGGTCAATCTCTGGCTTCGCTTCTGTTTTCTCATTGAGTGATCTGTGGATCTTGAGGTTAAATTCCTCTTTGCCTAACTGAAGCTGCAGTCTCCCTCTATATATATCTGAGCTGGTGAGGGCGACAATTGGGATCCCTAACCACAATCAACGGCGTGGATCCCTCAGGGATGTCGAAGACGTGGAAGTCTAAGAACACCTGAGTATCCCGAAAGGTTGTTGGAATTATCCACAGAACACCTTCGCATTTCAAATAGCTGCCATTTGTCCATTGTAGACGCATGGCGGATCTTGATAATGGTTGTGTTGGGTAGTAGAAGTCCATTACATGCTTAGGAATTATGTTGATTCCTACCCTTGGGTCATATATGATGTCTCGCAGGCTGAAGCCTTCATACTTGACCAGGGATGACGCTAGGGTCTGGATAGAATTTGATTGCTTGATTGCTCTTGTGTCCAGACATCTCTCGTCAAGCCATTCACGATTGATTGCTGCAGAAAGCCAGAGCAGGTCCTCCTTCATGTATTCTTTGTGGTATGGTGGTGTATATGCTGGTTTGGAGGTCCTGATGAAGCATCGGTCTTGTTTAGGCAACCAAGAGGCGTTGCTAAACTCCATGAAGATTTTGTCCTCGAAGGAGAACAAAGGTGCTGACGGAGGAATCGTTAAGGCTAAACTGATCCCCTTAGTTTGCCATGACGATGGTTTAGGGATCTCTTCGATTCGGTGAGGTAATGGTGGAGAGGGATGATGTTGGATTTGTCTCCCTTCATTAGCAATTTGTCCAGGAAGGCTTCTATGGAGGTTGCTCTTCTAAACTCCCGAGGTTAGAAGCCTTCTCAAGGATTTTATCGAGAATTTTTCTTCCCTCGCATGCCTTTAAGTGTGAGAATGATCCTCCTGAGGCTAAGTGGAAGCAAAGATCAGCACCAGGTGAGAGGCCCCGGACGAAGTGATGCATCAACATTGTCTTTGGAATAGCCAAGTCTGGCTCTGAGGAGACCAGACGATTGAAGCGTGCCCAAGCTGCCCCCAAAGATTCTCTCTCTCTCTTTGTCAGAATGAAAGAACTTCGCAATGGAGATCGACAACCTTGTTTGGCGGAAAGAAGCGCAGACAAAAACTTAATTTAAGCTCCTCCCATCTCCCTTCTACTTTACCAACTGTCTGATTGCACCAGATTTTTGCCTCCCCTATTAGTGAAAATGGAAAAAACAACTATCTCAGTGTTTAACTGCACATTCTTGAGATAACCCAACAACTGCATAACTGCTCGAACTCCCAAGGTGTGAGTAGGGGCATTTAGATTCGAGTCCTCTGAATGATTGATCCTGAACCATGGCTATCAAGCCGGAACGTAGCTGATAGCCATCTGTGGTGATAGGTGTCGATGATGGTGGAGGCTCCAAGTAATCAGCCCTTTGGAGCTGTGAGTTGATAGGTAGGTGTGGAATCCATATGGTGATGACACTACAAGAAATCTGCCGTACTATGACGATTTCCTGGTGACAACAGAGGTATATGTCATTAAGTAGCCTAGGTTTATGACGATTTGTATTGGTATACGATTTAGTGACAAAAATTACTATTTTGTCATTATGAACGACTTAAATTTGTCATAGAGTTCACCAATACTATGTCATGACGAATTTGTAATTGTCACAACATGCCAAAGAGCAACGTCATTAATTATTACTCAATCGAATGTCATTTTTTTATAATATTTTAGAGAGCATTCATACTATAGGCATGGCCCACTAACACCGCTGGCCTTTGAAGGAGGACAAAAGTCTAAGAAAATAAACTTGCCAGACTCGAACTAGGCTAGGCACTTAAACCGTAAACCGAACACCGAACTGAGCCGAGCCATACCAAACCGAAATTTCAGTTTTTTTTTCTGATTGTTTGGTTCAGTGTCAGTTTTCATTTATGTCCAGATTGGTGTTCAGGTCGGTAGTCCGAACACCCGAACTGCCACGCAAACCATCGAACTCTACAGCCGCGCGTGATTGTTCCTTGGACTCAGCCCACAACCCACCCTCGGCCCATCAAACTTCCCGCAACCATAACCATGTTGGCTCATCCAGCCCCCCATCACAATCTCAAAAAAAAAAAAAATCCAGCCGCCCATCACCCAATTCCCCAATCTCTCTGTCTCACGCTCTGCTCAGCGCTCACATTGGCAAATCTCACGAAGGCCACCGCCTGCAGCTGTAGCGGCGCATCCTCAGTCCTCGATGACGCACGGCAAGGTGACGAGCAGTGCCGACCGGAGGCCAAGCACTTGCGTGTGTGACAGCACGCAGTGGGCAGCAGCTGAGCGAACGGCATGTGCCAGCTACGGAACGTCGGTCTGCAAGCCCAGCGACTTTGAGGTTGAGATTCGTGGATCTACGCCTTGCTCTTGCCCAGCCATTCGGCCAACATTGATGCTCTAAGATGCTGCGGGGGACTTGACGCACCTGAAGCAGGCCAGCAGCGGCAAAGCCGGCAAGGTGCATTGTCTTTGATTAATCAATTTATTGTGCATGCGCTAGTTTAGTTCAGCTATGCTGTGCAAAACAGGCAAAGAATACTTGGTCTCAAAGTAAATCGACGTGATAAACTTTCTTCTGTCACCCTATTTTAATTTCATGTACTGAAGTTGGGTTCGCCGACAACCGAAGTTTGGCATCCCTTGCTGGCAAAACTAGCAGCCTCAGTCCTCATTTCCACTGGTGCCCATATTGGTGGCTTGGCGTGCTTCGTCTCCACGCTAAGCAAAAGGTATGGATGTGCTCCAAGACAACATTCTACTTGGTGAATTTTGAATTTAAGCATATATTTACATTATGCATGAATGTAAGAAAATCTATGCAACTGATGCTCAGGTATGTGCTAAATTCCTTATGCTTGAGTATGTGCAGAATTGCTCAATCGATGCAACTGCTGCTTGCAATTGTGAAATTTCTCGTAGTAATGCTTGCAATGCGCTATTTTTTTTCCTAGACCCATTTTTGGAGACAGTTGCTGATAGCGTTTTCTCAACATGTATAGTGTATTGTGTAGCACATATTCTATCTAAAATTGAAAATGTATTAGGACAAAACTCACAGGAAAGCTGGCATGTGTATTTGAGACATTTTTGTGCTTTTCATGTATTATATGGGCATTCCATTCAATCTTTATTAAGCACACTGATTTCAAATAATAAGGCTGTGATTTCAATTTAGTTCTATTTTCTTTAGATGGATAGATCCTGGATCAACGCTAGGCTATTTGGCAAGGCACATTTGGATGGAGTTAGTGAGTTCATGGATTTTGTGTCCGAGAGATTTGATGAGAATGCAGAGATACGTCATTCGTCTCTAAATGTTTATGACGATTCTTGTCCTACATGGCATTAGCCTAGTCATCCATGCTCAATAGTTTGTGATGATTTCTACACTTGTTTATGACAAAAATCGATGTCATAACATCTATGATGAATGGAGAATTGTCACAATGTTAATGACAAAAAAACTTGTTTTCGTCATTATTTGAAATAGAGACAATTGGTTGGTGACAAATGGATTTTTGTCAAGCGATCGTCGTAAATAATGAATTATGACATATTTTTTTAGTTATTGTGACATAAATGAATTGTCATAGTATGGCAGATTTCTTATAGTGTGATATGTGGTAATTGGTGGGGATATATGTGGTGGTTGTGTATGGTGTGAGTATCGACAATCCTGAGTTCTAGTCAAATTAGCTACCGATCCCCGGCAACGGCACTAGAAAAGCTAGTTGGCGTTTCTTAGCCTACTGAAATAAATCCGCAAGCGCACGGAAACACGTTGTAACTTTTCACCCAAGAGTATTCCAGGGTATCGAAATCCACGAGGAACGAGGAGTAACTCAATGTAAAATGGATAGGATCGAACAGTAAAACCAGCAATTGTAGAGATAATTAATAGAGCAGAGCCGTATCACCACTTTAGATAAAGCAACTTAACATTACTAAACAAACCAAAACTCTACTTAGCAGATTTACTTGGACACCGAGGCTATAGAACCACTTCCGGGCACCAAAATGTTGATAACCCAGATGAGAAAGGCGGGCGCTATAGGACTCAGCTATGCGTCGATCACAACTTATCCAAATGACGGGGTTGGACTACATAGGACACACAACCGCTGTCACTAGGTGGACCACCAACCAAAACTGCGTGGGACAAGACACCTTCCAAGGCAAACTCTAGTCTAGACACCACGTCTACACAACCGAGTTTACTACTACACTGGTTTGAAGCCAGAGAGCAAGCACAACTATATAGCTAAACTACACAGAGCACACTTGGCACCCGTAAACTACTAAGTAGGGACTAAGAATGTAAGTAAAGTAAGTAAGAAATAAATAAAGCAGAGGAGCAGGGAACTTTACCGTATCCTAGAAATAGAGTAATATTTCCTCTGAGAATAAAAGCTCAGGAACAGAATAACCAAGAGGAATCCGACTCCTTCACTCTACAACTCACTACTCACTCTTGATACAATTGGCTCTTTCTACAATGCCAAGGATGGCCTCACTACTATACTCTACACTCAACTACACAACCACACTATTCTTCTATTAATCCACCACACCTTGCAAGTGACCTCCTGGGGGTATTATAGCTTGGAGATCGAGGGGGTAGTTATAGGAGCACTAGGTCGGTTGTGAGTGTAGGTTGGTGGTGAGTGTATGTCGGTGGCTGGGCAGCCATGGGGGATGGCCGGCCGACCATAGGGGGTGGTCGGGCGGCCATCCGACAAACCGACTTTGTTGATCCTGCGGCTGAGTTGCACTCCCTAAGTCGGTTGGCGGTTGTAGTAGTTGATGCACGTGCAAAACGAGGTTAGCGCTTGGTCGGCTAGCCATGATAAGTAGTCGGGTGGCCATGTGTTTTCCTCTGGTTGGATGCATGTTGTTTCCCTCGGATTGCTAGCGTCATCGATCCTTTGTGTGATCGCCTTTCGATGCTTGGATGCATTGGATACTTGATCCAATGGTTGCATTTGACTTGGTTTGTGTTTCTTTCCATGCAGGTCGAAGATTGGCCAAAGCGAGCCGACCATGTGTTATGGTCGGGCGGCCATGCTTCCTGGGCCAAAAGGCTGTATTGGGCCTTTGGAGGGCAGCCCATGGCAGGAGATGGTCGGGCGGCCATTTGGGGTGGGCAGCCGACCATGATGGGTGGTTGGGCGGCCATGGTGATGGCCGGCCGACCATCACTGTTTGCATGGTTGCCTCCCTTTTGGTCCTTTCACTTGTTTTCTTCATTGTTTTGGTCATGAAAAGCTCCTGCATACAACTTTCATGCACAACTCGTGGAACTAGTTAATAATATGTAAAAACTTTGTAAAACATACTCTGAAACATGAAATATTGGTGGTCGAAATGGGTTTTTATCGACCGCCAACAGGCGACACATGTGACACATATAGAGCCAGCACAGTCCCCACCGCGCAAGAATCCACGCTACGGTGAGCCTAGTGGCAGTACCACAGTGCTTCCTCATGACGACTAGCCAGCCCCGCCGTTCTATCAGTTTGAGTCGTTTGGGTCTTTTCTTTTGTTTTATGTGGTGAACTTGGTTAAGTTTGGATGTTTGCATGTTTCGCTTATGAAGAATGTTTGATTTGCATCTTTGGTTGAGTGGTCTATCCAGTTGTGGGGATTTGTCTACAACAAGAACATGTTTAATGTTATCAATATTAAAGCAAAGTTAACTCAATTGGGGATAAAGATATCTACTCTATTGCTCCTTCTACTTTATCGTCAACCTTTGTCTCTTATGCATCCTTATACCAGTCATGTGCTCATGATGTCTCTGTTGCAATGAGATGGTTAACACAAGGAGAGGTGGTGCTGGTGGTGCTGGCCAGGAAAACCAAGGAGGTGGCCATCCTTTGCCCAACCCACCGCTGCTGACACCGAAAAAGTTCTATAACCTTCAGATGGAGATGTTGGCAACAGCAAACACTGCTATACAAGCACTTCAACAAGCTCAAGCTCAACCACCACCCTCTCCCCCTAGAGACAGGCGTGGAGATTTCATGAAGGGCCATCCTCCCACTTTCTCACATGCCACGGAGCCACTGCAGGCTGATGACCAACTTCGTGCTGTTGAACGCCAGTTAGACATTGCACAATGCAACGGCAAGGAGAGGGTCTTGTATGGCTCTGGACAACTGAGAGGAGAAGCACTTGATTGGTGGGAATCCTACAGAGTCCAGGATAGGGAGGCTTTCACTTGGGCTCAATTCAGAGAGAACTTTCGCAACCACCATGTGCCTGCGGGGACTGATGAAAATGAAGAAATAAAGAATTTCTCTCCTTAAAGCAAGGCAACATGTCCATGACAGAATATAGGGACAAATTTCTTCAGCTCTCAAGGTATGCTACTACAGAGGTGGCTGAAGATAGGGAGAAACAAGAGTACTTCCTGGAGGGTTTGAACAATGAACTTCAGTACCAGCTGATGAACCATACTTTCCCTACCTTTCATCACTTGGTGGATCGGGTGCTGTTCACTGAGAGGAAGCGCCAAGATATGGAGGATAGGAAGAGAAAGTTCACCAACACTCCAGTTAATAGCAACACTCGTCCTCGCTACCCCTAAGGTCAAAGTTCTTAGCAGTGAGGGTACCAACAGCGTACCCAGGGACAGCAGGGGTTCCACCAGCAGCAGCGCAACCATGGTCAGCAAATAGGCTAGGGGCAGCGTTATCAGGGTCAGCCTACTCGTCCTGTCCACCAAGCTCCACGTCAAGTGCAGTCTAACTCTACCACAGCAAATTAGGCACAGGTTCCAATAGGCAGGAACTGCTACAAGTGTGGAGGTATAGGGCATTATGCCAATGTCTGCCCCCAGAAGATGCCAGTAAATCTGCAAGGTCAACAGTAGGGGCACCCAAATCAACAAGCCAAGGCACCGTGGCAAAGGAAAGTGAACCATGTGACGGCTGAGACTACAGCCAAGGCTCCTAACTTCATGATTGGTACGTTGCTCATCAATAACCACCCTGCATCAGTACTTTTTGATATTGGTGCAACTCATTCTTTCATTGAAAAGACATATGTTGATAAACACAACATAGGTATAAGCCCCATGAAAAATTCCATGGTAGTCTCATCACCAGGGGGAAAGATAAACACCAATTTGATCTGCTCCAGGGTTAGCATAATCATAAGGGGGGTAGAGTTCTACACTAAGCTGATAGCAATAGACTTAGTGGGCATTGATGTCATTTTGGGTATGGGTGGGGTGTAAGAATAGATTGTGCTAGACAGACCGTTCACCTTACCACTCTAGATGGTCAGGGGGTACAAATCAGTGCAACAGGTCCTTCTAGGTTTCTACATCAGATGGAGGCTAAGCCCATAGATGGCATATGTGGGGTGTGTGATTATCCTGATGTTTTTCCAGACGAGTTGCCAGGTATGCCACCTGACCGAGAAGTTGAATTTTTGATAGAACTTTTACCCGATACAGAACCCATAGCAATAAGGCAATATAGGGTGGCACCTAAAGAACAAGAGTTAATAAAGAAAAATATATATGAGTTGTTAGAAAAAGGGTTCATTCGGCCTAGTTCTTCACCTTGGGCCTTTCCAGTTTTGTTTGCCTGATAAAAAGGATGGGTCAAGAAGGATGTGTGTGGATTATAGAGCTTTGAATGATGTCACTATTTAGAATAAATATCCCCTACCCCGGATAGATGACTTGTTTGATCAATTGCAAGGTGCATGTGTGTTCTCAAATATTAACTTAAGGTCTGGTTACCATCAAATGAAAATTCGTCCCTCTGATATTCCAAAGACTGCTTTCATTACCAGATTTGGGTTATATGAGTATACAGTTATGTCCATTGGGTTGACAAATGCTCCTGCTTATTTCATGAATCTTATGAACAAAGTGTTTATGGAATTTCTTGATAAGTTTGTGGTGGTGTTTATTGATGATATCTTGGTCTACTCTATGATGGAAGAAGAACATGAAGAACACGTGAGACTAGTTTTGCAGAAGCTAAGAGAACATAACTTGTATGCAAAGTTGAGCAAGTGTGAGTTTTGGATCGATCAAGTGCCTTTCTTGGGACATATCATTTCAAAAGGTGGAATCATGGTGGATCCAAGCAAAGTCAGCAGTGTTATGTATTGGAAACAACTAGAGGTTGTGAAAGAGGTTTGTGGATTCCTGGGTTTGGCAGGATGTTACAGGAGGTTCATTGAGAATTTCTCCAAGATTGCAAAACTGATGACATCGTTACTTGAGAAAGGTGCTGAAATTATTTGGACAAAGGAGAGGCAAGCCTAATTCGATGAATTAAAGAAGAGACTCACTACAGCCCCAGTGCTTACTCTACCAGATCCAACAAAAAGTTTCACGGTGTATTGTGATGCTTCAAAGGAAGGATTAGGATGTGTATTGATGCAAGAGGGTAAAGTGATTGCTTATGCCTCACGACAATTGAGAAAGCATGAGGTAAACTGTCCTACACATGATTTGGAGTTAGCAGCTATTGTGCATGCTTTGAAAATTTGGAGGCATTATTTGTTTGGGAATCGATGTGAAATATACACTGATCATAAGAGTCTCAAGTATATTTTCACCCAGAGTGAGTTGAATATGAGGCAGAGGAGATGGTTGGAATTGATCAAGGATTATGACCTAGAGATACACTATCATCCTAGTAAAGCCAATGTTGTAGCTGATGCCATGAGCAGAAAAAGTTATGTTAATATGGCCGTCATTCCAGATGCCACCTGAGTTGTGTGAAGAATTTGAGAGCTTGAGTTTGGGTTTTGCACATCACACCACCACAGCAACCTTCGAAGCAGAACCTACTCTTGAGCAAGAAATAAGAAAACACCAACTGAAGGATGAGATGATTCAAGAGATTCGTGAGCAAATCAAGGTAGGCAAAGCACCACATTTTTGTGAGGATGAGCAAGGTACTATATGGTACAAGAATCGTATCTGTGTGCCAGATGTCAATAGTATAAGGAAGTTGATACTTAGTGAAGCTCATGATACTGCTTATTCCATTCATCCAAGAAGCACAAAGATGTATTATGATTTGAAAGAGAGATTTTGGTGGTATGGAATGAAACGAGCAGTGGCAGAATATGTTGCAGTCTATGATACTTGTCAGCATGTGAAAGCAAAATATCAGAGACCTGCAGGGTTGTTGTAACCACTGATTCCGGAGTGGAAATGGGAAGAAATAAGTATGGATTTCATAGTGGGGTTACCAAGAACTCAGAAAGGATATAATTCCATTTGGGTAGTTGTGGACCATTTAACTAAGGTAGCTCACTTCATCCCTGTGAATACTACCTAATCGGGTGCCAGGCTAGCAGAGTTGTACATCTCAAGAATTGTTTGTTTGCATGGTGTGCCTAAGAGGATTATATCGGACAGAGGTTCATAATTCACATCTCATTTTTAGGAGCAGTTGCATGATTCATTGGATATGAAGCTCCGGTTCAGCACAGCTTACCATCCACAGACCGATGTCAAATAGAAAGGACCAATCAGATTGTAGAGGATATGTTGAGAGCATGTGCTATTCAATATGGTACTAGTTGGGATAAGAGTCTACCTTATGCTTAATTCTCTTATAATAACAGTTACCAAGCCAGTTTGAAGAAGTCACCATTTGAGGCATTATATGGTAGGAGGTGCAGGACTCCTTTGTTTTCGAATCAAATGGGTGAGAAGCAAGTGTTTGGACTTGACGTCATCAAGGATGCAGAACAACAAGTAAAAATGGAACGAGAAAACTTGAGAGTTGCTCAATCCAGATAGAAAAGCTATGCAGATGTGAGACGCAGGGATCTGACCTTTAAGGTAGATGACTTTGTGTACTTAAAGGTGTCACCTATGAGGGGAATCCACAGGTTTAATATAAAGGGAAAACTATCACCAAGATACATAGGTCCGTTCAAGGTGCTTGAGAGGAAAGGTGAAGTAGCTTATAAGCTAGAGTTGCTACCTAGCCTAGCAGGTATACACGATGTGTTTCATGTTTCACAGCTAAAGAAGTGCTTGAGAGTACTGGAGGAACAAACACCGCTAGAAGGCTTGGATGTGCAAGAGGACCTAACATACACGGAACATCCAGTGAAGATTCTAAAAACATCAGAGAGGGTCACACAGAATAAGAGGATCAAAATGTGCAAGGTGCAGTGAATGCATCATTCCGAGGGTGAGGCCACTTGGGAAAGAGAGGAAGAGTTGACAGCAACTTAACCCGATCTCTTTGCTAACCAACCTATAGGAATCTCAGGGTGAGATTCCTGTTAAGGGGGCTAGGTTTGTCACACCAAAGTTTTAATTTTAGTATTTTATAATAACTGCTAAGCAATTTATTTAATTTTCTAAGGGTCATGTGCTTAGTTTGCATTTATCATGATTTACCTAAATTAAATAAATGCATAAAAGCAAATATAAGTCCAACTTCCTTGTGCATACATGCTGGAGCATTCTTTTATTGTTTGTATGAATTAAGGATTTGGATTCAAATTTAATTGAATATATAGATGCTTTACTCTCTTATTCAAAGGAATTCAAAATAAAAAAGAGAGAAAGCCAAGCCAGGCCAGCCGGCCCAACCCGCAGCCCAACCAACCCCGCTCCCCTCCTTCCCACCTGGGCCAGGAGCAGGCCCAAAAACCACGCCAGTCCGCATTCCCCCTCTCTGCACGCCACTGGCGAATGGACCGCACCCCCTCCCACTCTGCCAAGCGGGCCCCGCCTGTCATTCCCATCACCTTCCTCCAGTTGTGAACCCCGCCCCCCTTCCTTGCTTCGTCACACAGCCACGTAGGCACCCCGTCCAAGCAAGGGAATGCAAATCCGAGGCCACGTTTCCCTTTCTTAATCACCGCGCCCCCTATTCTGCTATCAATCCACCAGTTTCCCCTTCTCGCTCCATTCCTTCACTGCCCTATCTCTAGTTTTATGGCTGCCGAGCGGAATCACCACGCCGACGACATTCCCATCCCTCAAGGCCCCAATAAAACCCACGGCGGGATTCATCTTGACCTCCTTTGCCACTCCACTCGTTCATTTGCACCCCCGTTCACCACCGTGCCCGCAATTCACCACCAGAGATCCACCTTGGTAAGCTGCTTCACCGCTCGAATTCCTCACCGACAAGCCCTCTCCGGTCCAATAATCGTCGTTCCCTAGTTTGCAGGTTGTTCCCGGGGCTTCCCCAGGGGTTTTGGATGCGAGTGCACTCCTCCGACGCCCTACCCGCGTGCACCCGACCGCCCCCATCCGCCGGACACGTCGCAATGCACCACCGCCCATCTCCCCGACATCCACACGCCCGTGGTGAGTTTTGCCGTTGCCCTCTCTCGTTCTTGAGCTAGCCCAAGGGCTGCGAGATCACCTCCAGGCCCCGGCGCACGCGCGTCCGGCGAGCTGCTGCCGCGGGAGGCAAACTCCGCCGCAGGGAAAGGTCACTGCTGGCCTCCCTCTGTCCCCTTTGGTCTTGGCCATCAGATCGGAGATGCAAGGTCACGATTAGACTGTGAGATACCCCTTCGCGGGCCAATCACGCAGCGCCACGTCGCACTACATAATCCCAGTCAACGTCGGTACCACTTGTCAAGGCAACGTGGCATGCCACATCACCGACACATTGCGCAGACCCAATCAACCGTGGTTGTTTTGCGCTTAAGCCCCTGAGTTCTCCTTGAATCAACCCGCGGTTCGCTCCTTTGGAAAATTAATTAGATGTAGGCCCTGTTTTTATTGCTTTAGCCCCTGATCTTTCCAGGATTTGAGCCCACAGTCCAGGCTCTAGAGCTTTTGCTCTAAAACCCTCAGCAGCTAGGTTTAATTATGTTTAGGCCCTCAGTTTTTCAAAGCTAGCCCCTAGTTTAGTTTGTTTGTCACAGTTTTGTCCTTAGGACCCCGTTTTATGCATAACTTTCACGTTTTAGCTCCGATTTGAGTGAGTCTTGCGCTCACATGATCGTAGCAGAACGTAGAATGTTTTTGGCATAGTTTTATCTTCTGTTTTCATGATATGATGTACTGTTTCTCATCTTTTGTTATTTGTTTGCATGTATGTGTGAATGGGAATATTTGTATGTTGCCGTGATCGTATTTAGACCGTGAACAGTTTGTTGGAGACGAAGAGCAGCAGTTTGAAGGCTTTGAGCAGCAGCAGCAAGATCAGTTTGAGGAAGGCAAGTATAACATGGACAACCTAATAATCCTTTCATCACCTCATATACATGTGTCTAACTTGTACGCCTATAAGGATTATACATTATCCTCTTTACTCGATGTTATACCTTTGGGGATGCATGTTGGATAAGTTTTGCTAGTTGCTGCGCTAACACAAGTATCTTTTGTTAATAATCTTGTTAATGGGTCTATGCAATATATTTGTGAGCATGACCCTCTGTGCTGAGGTGCTTGAGTGGTTCATGTCTCTTTAAAATTGGCTTTTTAGCAAAATGGTTTAGGGGGCATGAGCAATGTGCTTAGTGGTTTTGCTCATAGCCACTCTCCATAAGGACCGGTTTGCAAAGCGACAACCTAGAACAACCATGCTACCATGAGACTGGAATGGGACGGTCCTGACTTATTAATTAAGTCATTTTGGTTTGAAGTAACTTACCTGCGGGGCAAAAGGGGGAGTAAGCTTTTGTGGTCGCTGCACTACATTAGGTTGAGTGTGCTGAGTGCTTCTCCCTTTGTGAGGCAGACACCACCGATGCTGATGCGGCTCTTGATTCCTTGCGATTGCTTCTCACCAACGTGATTTTTGTGACGATCTCGTAGTGGGCTTCCTAGTCATCTCATCTAAGGCAATGAGGTGAACCACTAGCGTAGCTCACGACTTGTGGGTAAAGATGTGCAACCTCTCGAGAGTGTAAAACTAACATGTTAGTCGTGCTCACAGTTATGAGCAGCCCAGATCCTTCATGCTGATTAGTGGTTCCTGGTTTGGTTTGGGAGTTGGTTCTGTTGTTAATAATGTTGACTAATGTTCTTATGTAATATCTTTTGGGGCTAACGGCTTTGATCTCACTGGTAGTAACTAGCTGCTAAATAAAATTGACCAACTAAAAGCTTATGCATATGTGTCAGCCAACCTTAGAGCCACATGGTTCATGTTATGCTAGTTGAGTACGGTTGTGTACTCACACTTGTTGTTTTATTTCTTATTTTGGGTGACTCACCAACTGCTGTTCAGTCGAGGAAGGCGTGGAGGATTATGTTCAAGGTTATGATGAGTTCTAGGCTTGCCAGTCTTCCAGTCGACATCCCTGTGGTGGCTCATTTTGCTATTGTTTATGCTTCCACTATATGACTCTGTTGTAAAGACTTGTGGTCTTAATGTAATAATGTGATGATACACTATGGAACGTTTTATTTTACCTTTATGCACGTTCTGTGATGTCACTCTTGTCATAATATATGTGAGACATGTTCTTGCCACATATATGTTGTTCTGGTTCCGTTGGTTGAGAACTGGGCGTGACAAAAATAAAGCTTAGACCCGAAGGGTCACATGACTGACCACATGTCTCATCCATATGACTCGCTCAAAAACCAATCCCGTTAGCCCTTTGACCTGTGTACACACAACATTTAGTCATCGCTACAGTTGCCATCCTTCCCTTCCCCTTTCCATCGGCAAGAAAATGCCCCTTCTTCTAGCAAGAGAAATCCCCTTCCGAATGGATTCATCGATGGGCTACAACATCACCCCCACCGTCATCATTGTCCTTTCCACTACTGCCCTTTCTAGATGTGCTGCAAGGATTTGCACCCTTCATAGCAAAAGTAGCAGAGGACCTCTCATCGCAAAGGATGGCCCGATGTGATTGGCCTTCCTCGAGGCAGAAGAACCAACGGTGTGGGTGAAACTCAGCGTTGCCGAAGACCAAGAGGATACACAAGGGTCCCCACAATGGAACGTGACTCCACCATTACCGTCATCGCTGCCTACAAAGCTCCCATCAGGGTACGATGATGGCAGACTTTCCTAGGACTTTGGAATCGATGCCGAATCTAAGGCCTCGATGCAGGTCACCAGCGGCTACACCGACATCCAGGAGGCCTTCTTTGGCTCCTTGACTTCCTTTAGCATTGACAACCATATGTCCTGGAGCGATGCAATAGTGACATTGAGAAAGCAGATGGCAACATTACTGTCGCCCATCTCTAGCTCAGATGTAGAAGCGATGCCAGGGACGCCATTAATTCGACAACGATGAAGACCCTAACCAGGCCTTGGAAGAAACATCGACGGAAGCATCTTCGAATGACTTTAACAACAAAGACGATGGAGCCTACGGGGATGAGGAGAGTAGTGCCAATAGCAATGAGTTACCATTGCCTAACGATGCCCGCCAATCAGCCATTTGGGCCTTCTTACTAGCTACATCGACTTCAGGGGGATTAGCCCCTTGTTTTAGCCTTAGTTTATCTTTTGCTCAATCTGTATAGGATTCCAATGGCGGCTAAAGTTGGACTATGTTAATTAACCCTCCCTTTTCATTTCATGATGTTTTTTCCTTCTGATGCTATTATGTCAGTTTTATTTAGCTATAGATCTGATGGCACTGCATCGGATCTCAACCCCTGTTTTTGAACCGATTGTATTCTCTTTTAAATCGGCCGACCATGTCAAACTAGGCCTCGTTTGTCTCAATTTTTCTACCAATGGTCCCTAGGTGAACCATGGCGCATCATCTCTGAAGCCAAAATTTGAACTGCTCTGCACACCAGAAAAACATCACCTGTAGTCCGCTTAAAACGGCCACACGACACTCCTTTCTAGACTCGCGTACAAATAACATGCTACCTTCCATCTCCCTACTGCTCTCGCTATGGCAGACTCTACGAACATGGCGACAACGAAAACTCTTAGGCAGCAAATTATTGGCCATGGAGGTGCGTACTTTCAGCCTCGCTCCCCATACGTTGGAGAATGAAGGTGCTCAATTCATCTGTTTCTTTTCTCCTTTTATGAATGTTCAAGTAAGCGACATTCTGATCCTGCAGTCATCCCCTTCGAGAACTTTTAGCATGGGCCCCCAATAATTCAAACCTCCTCAAGATCTTTGTGCAGCTGAGACAAAGTGAGTCCCTTTTGTAAACCAAAATCCTAATCCAGACTATTGGACCGACCAACTCAAGGCTTGGCCCTTCCCCATTGATTGATGGGTAGGCTAGTATAAACGTGTAGCCAAAGATTATGAATCTTCTTTTTGGCACAACATAGGTATAGAGGATGCTCTCTCCTTGACTCTGTATCCAACAGAAAAACAAGAAAATCTATTGAGATCCATCGGCTATTTCTAGTATGATGCTTTAAATTGTTTCTTGTTTGGCCACGGCTCGATGACACCCACCCTGATGGATGTTGTCTTGATACTGGACTTGGACATCCATTCAACCTACCCCTCTCCCTTTTCTTTGGGAAAATGTAGGCACAAAATTGTTGACAAGGCTACAATTTTGAATTGGGGCTAGAATATAAGCTACCACGACAAATGCAAAGGGACAGTCGATCACCAAGAGCACATGGCTTTTCTAAACCTTTGGCTAGATCACTTCCTTTTATGTAGTTCCTTACTAGCTCCGACAAAAAATTGCTTGAATTTGCCAAGCGCACTTGCTGATGGCAAACACCTTGCACTAGGGAAGCTTTTCATAGGCATTTTATATCGACATCTTTCCCTAAATACGACCAGACTTCTGAATGGAGAACAGATCAAGGTTGAGGGACCCTAGTGGTTTCTCTAGCTTTGGGGTCAACTGTACTTTCGGTAGCATATCCCAAATTTCCCTCACCTAAGGGAGCTATCTTTTCCAAACCTCTCCGTGTCTATTTTAATTTATGTAAAGTCTTCGTAATAACCCTCCCTATCATTGTCGAGTGACTCTGTTGATAGTAGGAATGCTCCACCATCCCCAAAGAGAGGAAGTCCACCACTAGAGGACACCGTCCTCCCCAATGAACCTATAACTTCTCAACAGAGAGCCATTCTTGAAGGTAACACATCCAAACATGCCGATGAGGAAGAGTCATCCATGCCTGAGGTATGCCAAATGCTTGTTGGATTTTAACCAAGCCGATGCTCAAACTTTTGTTTTGAACATACAACTCTTTGATCTATCATCACTGCTCGGCTTCAACCCCTCCACGCTGGGTGTCGCACCATTGCAAGAGAAGATTTCCTTACTACCCAAGTCTATACCGGCCGATGTTGTTGATTGGCTCTGAGAGACGACGAGAATACTTGAAGCTCCGATCACGAGGCTCGTCAAAGATTGCGACAAGGTTCATGCAACACTAGATCTAGTGGTGGACCAGCTTCCCACTCCTTTGAGGTAGGCACTCCAACTTGCTGCATACCTTGGCTTCCTCAGAGAAGAAGTAGATGCCGCAGCTACTCGCATTATCACTCATCAGGACCAGGTGACTCTAAGAAAAGACATCGCTGAGAAATGTACAGTATTGGATCAACAAAAAGCCACCATGGACGATGATGCCACTCGGTCAAAACTCTCTTTGGAGTTGGAAAGCCTAGAGATGGAACAACATGAAATTGCCAAAGAGATGAAACTTCTTCAATTGAAACTGGCAAAAAAGTTTAAGATCTAACAAGTTGATGATGACAAACAGAAGCTGGTGGAGAAGATGAAATTGGAACTGGCCAAAATCCAAGCTTTGAGTACCTGTGTTGGCTGGACACAGATGAGCCTGATAATGATGTCATCTCCTCTACCGATGCGACTCAAAAGAGAGCCCTCAAAGACATTCGACAATACCTCAAGTAAGTGTAAGGGATGATTGAGAATGCTGAATATGTTTCTTTTGCTTATCATTATGGCCCTTAGTCATGGTGACTTGGACATAGATGTGCCTTCTATGCTCTGAATTTTCTATCAGTTATTGCTTTAGAGGTGACGAAGATGCATCGGCTTGTTTTGTATGGCTAAAGGTGATGGCGATGCATCGGCTTATTTTAAGTGTCGAAAGGCGATTATGATGCATCGGATCATTTCCCCTTTTTAGATGTATAACATTTTTTGTGCCAATGGCGAGACATCAGCTTCTGGGTAGTGATCAAGTGCCCCTAGCATGTAGGATTTAGGAGCCAATCAATAAGCTTGAATATTATTTGTTCAAGTATTTCCTGTTCACGTTTCTGCTAAGCTTCACCCCTTCGAGTGTTTGCATGTGGTACAAGTTTCCTTGTGCTATTTCTATTATGCGATAAGGGCCATGCCAGTTAGGTCACCACTTGCGATATGCTAGATCTTTAGTTCCAACTAGCAAGATGAGTTCCTAGACGAGGTCATCCACTTTAAACTCCTTCAGATTGACCTTCTTGTTGTAGGCCTGTGCTATTTTCGCCTTGTTTTCTTTTATATTTTCCAAAGCCCAAAGCCGAACTTCTGTCAGGTCCTCAGTGTTAATATTCAAGAGGGACACATAATCTTTTGTGGACAATCTATCTTGGAAAGTAATGCTACATGAACCAATGTTGATCTCCCATGGCATTACAGCCTCTTGGTCGTAGATGAGTTGATGTGGCATACATTTGGTGGCACCATGGCTTGACATGCGATAAGCCCAGAATCCTTCTGCTAGCCGATCATTCCATTGCTTGGGATATTCATCGATCTTGTGATTGATCAACTTGAATAGGCTTTTGTTGGACACCTCGGCCTGCCCGTTGGCATGAGCATAGTACGATGACGATTGGATCAAAGTAATTTCCATCTTCTTGGCAAACTTTTTGAATTCCTCTGCTATAAAATTAGAACTTTGATCCATCATAATTGTTTGAGATATGCCAAATCTGAATATAATGTGCTCTTTACCGAGTCACCAAAGATTTCTATCGCTTTGGCACTTGCTTCAAGGAAAAACTATGATCCCCTGCAAATGGCCTCATATTCGGTCTGGTTGTTGGTGTGTCGCTCTTTTAACCGAACCACAAAATCATATGATGCCGCAAGGGGAGACGATGTACAGTCTGATGCAACAGCCTACCTCACACGTCGACCCATCAAAGAACATGACCCATGACTGACGCTCATGTACTGAATTGATGGCACGAACCTTTCGGTAATGAGATCAGCTAGAGCCTGACCCTTCATAGCTTTTGTCGGTTGGTAGCAGAGATCGAATTCTGAGAGAGCATACATCCACTTCCCAAGCCGGTCCTTGAGAATAGGAGCCGATAACATATGCTTGATAATGTTGGCCATGCATATCACTATGGTCTCAGTGTTGAGGAGATAGTGGTGCATTTTGGTGGAGGTGAAATATAGGCAAAGGCAGAGATGTTCCCTTTCGGTGTACCTGGTATCCGTGTCAAGGAGCCGCCAGCTGAGGTAGGACATGACATGCTCTTTGCCCTTGAAATCCTGAATCCTACAGTGGTATCAGAGCCAATTGTACGTAGCTTTATGATCTAGATCGCTGTAATAGATTGGATCTATTTCCATACTAGATTCGATCTACTGCGGCACCATAATAACAGATTGGATTTGTTATAGGCTCTATGCATCGATTCATTGGATGGATTGGTGGTAACAGATTGATCTGTTACAGGCTATCTGCACTGGTTCATTGGATGAGCTGATGCGATATACATGGATGGAACTTTCACTCGGCTTGATTGGATCAACCCGATGAGTTTTCATAGATTGGATCTATGGTCCATAGTTTTTGTTATCACTGCCTATTCTTTCTTGCATTCGATGTATTAGAGTAGATTCCCTTGGAAAAATTCAAGAATTTTTTATGCTCTTCCAACCGCTATGCCTATAAGGATTTTGATCGTTGTTTGGTGGGTCTGCCAAAGCAGGGTGCCATCAACTATCTTAATCAAATAGGATGAATGTCGGACATCTGCGCGTATGGGGTTGGTTTGCTTGACAAGGTTATCAAATGGGATTTGGACCTTGGGCATTATGTTGGATGTCTTCACATGTGATGTCGCCCAACGAACCGAGGGTCACATAGGATGTGATTGACAATGGTTGTGATGAGGACATCACTCCTATGTTTATGCAAGGACCTATTACAAGAGCACGTGCATGACAACTTAACTAACATGTGACCTCATTCATAAGTGCCCGTACACATACATGTCAGGATAGTATACTACCTAATATTATTTTTGATTATATTGTACTTAGAAACTATGGAGAGGATCACGAAGGCCTTGGAGAATTGCTCGGACCAGGAGGAGGGCAAGGAAGGCGCCCAAGCCAAGGTGGAGGTCAAGTCCAACTCGAGTTTGTGTCCGTCTCAGCCTCCAGGAACAGCCCGCACCAAATTTGATGCCCAGGATGCATACGGAGTCCGTTTTCGACGTTCTACATATGCATGGAAAGAGAATTTCATAAGATTTCATAAGGCACCAGTTTCACCTCAAAATTACAATGGAGTCAATGGGAAACGTCAAAACAATTGAGAGTCTAGAATCTGTCAAGGTGCTGCGATACCGTCTTTTGGGCTTTTAGCCCATGTGATGGGGAATAGGGTTCGCTATCTTCTGAGAGGTATGGATAAGTCAGTTTAGGGGCGGAGAACTCAACATTGGTGAAGAAGGCTCCGAGCAATAGATTGAATCCTTGCAATCACTACACCACTGCTCCGATGGTTATCGACCACGTAACGCGCGCAATCGACCTCGCCAAGAAAGCTATCATTCCTACAATGCAACCGAGAGAACAAAAGAAAGAACGAGGAATAAATGCAATCAAGATTAATCTTGTGCACAAGTTGGAGTTTCACAAACCGATGACGGCGAAACTGTTCACGACAGAATAATCTAAGCAAAACCCCCATCTAATCTAATGATGACTACAGAATATATATAATAGGTGGTGGCCAAGGAAGTGGCTAAGCAACCCTAGGGCGTACAAGGCCACCAGGCCCAAAAACCGGTCCAGCAGCACCCTGGTAGATTTTGATCATCGTGTTGTTTCAACGATTCCCGTTGACTCTGAGCTTATTTGGGCCTGAACCAATAAGAGTTGGAAAGATTATTTCCTTAGCTTTCTGTCAATATGTAGAACATCTGAAACGGAGTTCGTCTATGGCCTGGCGTCCATTTTACTAAGGCCTACTCCTGCAGTCCGAACCGGCCTCACGAATAAATTGGACCTCAACTCGGATTGGGCTTCAAACTTCATCTTCTCTTGGGCCTTGGTCATATGCTTATTGGTAATGTTCTTGTCACCATGTATCGTCAGGGAGCCCATTAGGGGCACATCCAGGGGTCTTAGTTTGATCCTAAACCCTTTGTAAACAGTAGCCACCACCCAAGTTAGGTTTTGGGTTTTGCTTAAGAGTATTCTATCGTGAACAATTCGTCGTTCGAGTATCGGTTTGTGAAACCCCAACTTTGTGAGCACAAGGTAATTCTTGATTGTGTTTTTCCTCGTTCTTGCTGGTGTTCTCTCAGTTGCATTGTAGGAATGATAGCCTTCTTGGTGAGGTCGATTGTGCACGTCACGCGGTCGATAACCATCAGAGAAGCGGTGTAGTGGTTGCAAGATTTTGAACCTTTGGCCCAAAGACTTCTTCATCGACGTCGAGGTCTCCACCCCTAAACCGACACTACCTCACAGAAGATCGGGCATATACCTATCAATTGGTATCAGATTCCAGGTTGCCCATTAGGTACTCCTTATATCCCTTTAGATTAGTTCTGTTTTTCATACCTAGAGTGCAAAAAAAGCCCAAAACAAAGTTTTCGCTGTCCCATAACCCTTAGTGCCACAATATTTGTTTTCAGTTTGCTTTGTTGAGTTTTCATCCTCTATGGTTGAGTTAGTTGCTAGTTGAAGCTTGTTCATCGTCGTGGTGCCTGTGTTTCCATCACTGTCCATCCATCTCACATCATCCACACCACGTTTGTCTTTTCCGTCGCCTTTGAAACCCTAATTTGGGGTGTCATCAGTAAAATGCCATAACTTTATCATACGGACTCAAAATAGGGCAAACAAGTACATTTCGGAAATCTGCAAAAAATTTTGCATATCATTGCCCCCAGCTTCACCAGGTTCAACAACCATATTTTTGCAAAATTTTGCATGGAAGATCGAGTTTTCGGCCCCTGAAGTTTCTGCACGCTTGTGTTTGATGTGCTTTTTATCTCTATTTTGGCTCCATAGGCCACATCCTGTTTCCGTTGGTTCTAAAATTTTGTGTGGCATTTCTCTGCTGTGAACAAAAGTGAAAAAAAAAGAAGATGCAAAAAAAAGTGAAAAAAGTGAAAAATAGAAAAAAAAGAGAAAAGAGTTGCAGCAACAGCAAGGCTTTTGTGTGGTGTTGTTTCCCCTTCCACCTTTCCACTTTCCACATTGCCATACTGGTTACTTGGATGCTTTGACTTTGAATAGCTTTCGCTAAGTTTCTAGCAGTGATGCCAAAGCTCACTAGAACTTAGACAAATGCGGATCTTGTTCACTATATGTCGTGGAAGGCAATACGATTGCAAACATATAGTGGGAGTATCTTTAGTTAAATTGTTTAATGTAAGATCTACACAAAACATTGTGCTAAATCTTTGCATATTTACTTCCTATTGTAGTTGATCGTGGCTGCTAATCCCACTTAGAATTCTGGCTTGAATTTGCGATCTATTCTTGATACAGAGAAGTTGTCTGGAACAAAATTTACAAACTGGTATCGAAACTTGAGAATTGTTCTCAAGAAAGAGAAAAAGGAATATGTTCTTGAGCAGCCCTATCCTGAGGATCTTGCGGCTAGTGCTACTGCTGCTGAACACAGAGCTCATGAGAAGCCCTACAACGACTCGCTTGATGTTGGCTGTCTCATGCTTGCCACAAGGTCCCCTAAGCCTCAGAAGCAATATGAGGACTTAGATGCCTTCAATATGATTGAAGGGCTCTGTGGCATGTTTGAGAGCTAGACAAGGGTCGAGAGGTATAACACCTTGAAGGCCTTGTCTATTAGTAAGTTAGCTGAAGGAAGTCTGGTCAGCCCTCATGTGATCAAGATGATTGGTCACATTGAGGCACTCGACAGACTTGGTATTGAGCTTGAGCCAGAGCTTGCGACGGATGTGAACCAATCTCTGCCTCCTAGTTTCGAGCCATTCATTATGTATTATCATATGAATAGCTTGGATAAGACTCTGAACGAGTTGTATGAGATGCTTAAAACTGCCAAGGATTGCATCAAAAAGGCCGCAACTCATGTGATGATGATCCAAAGGGATAGCAAGAAGAGGAAGCGTAAGGGCAATGGCAAAGAAGCATGTAGAGAAGCTCCATAAAGATGGACTGCTCGACTCATTTGATTATGAATCGAGACATGTGAGTCTTGTTTACCTGGCAAGATGAAAAAGGCACCCTTCACTAGTCAGGGTGAGAGGGCGTTCGAGTTATTGGCCCTTGTACATACTAATGTATGCGGTCCATTGAGCTTTGTAGCCAGAGGCAGTTTTCAGTATTTCATAACTTTTACTGATGAATCTAGTAGGTATGGCTATATCTACTTAATGCGACATAAGTCCCAGTCATTTGAAAGCTTCAAACAATATCAGAATGAAGTACAGAATCACTTAGGCAAGATGATAAAATTCCTACGATCAGATCGTGGTGGAGAATATCTGAGCCAAGAGATTAATGACCATCTGCAGAGTTGTGGAATCATTCCACAGCTAACTCCACCTGGAACGCCACAATGGAATGGAGTGTCCGAGAGGAGGAACCGAACCTTGTTGGACATGGTGAGGTCGATGATGAGTCAGACTGATCATCCGTTGTCCTTATGGGATTATGCTCTAGAAACTGCTGCGTTTACACTGAATCGAGTTCCATCAAAGTCTGTGGAGAAGATACCATATGAGATATGGACTAGGAAGAGTCCCAAGTTGTCTTTCCTTAAGATTTGGGGCTGTGAGGCTTATGTCAAACGTTTGACGTTTGACAAGGTCCATCCTAAGTCGGACAAATGCTACTTTGTGGGCTATCCTAGGGAAACCAAAGGATATTATTTTTATAACCTAGAGGAAGCAAAAGTGTTAGTTGCCCAGAATGGTGTCTTTTTGGAGAAAGAGTTTCTCTTAAAAGGTGAAACCACTCAGAACTAGGTGCAACTTGAAGAGGTTCGAGAAACACTGGAGAATGGTTCTGATCTGACCGATTTCCAACAGGATGAGTAAAGCGTTGAGCACTGTGTTGAAACACCATTAGCCCTGTGTAGGTCACAGAGGGCACATCGTGCACCCGACCAATACATGTTCCTCACCATGGGTCGGCACGATGTATTGTTGTTGGACAGCGATGAGCCTAAGACTTACAAAGAAGCTGTGATGGGACCCGACTCTGAGAAATGGTTGGAGGCCATGAGATCTGAATTGAAATCCATGGCTGGCAATCAATTTTGGAACTTGATTGAGCCACTTGATGAGGTACAACCTATCGAGTGCAAGTGAAATGTTCACATCTATAAGGCACGGCTTGTGGCAAAAGGGTTTCCTCAAATTCAAGGTGTTGATTATGATGAAACATTTTAGCCCGTAGCCATGCTAAAGTCTATCCGAATCCTCCTAGTGATTGCCGCATATCATGACTATGAGGTGTGGTAAATGGATGTCAAAATGGCCTTCATTATTGGAAGCCTAAGTGAGGATGTGTACATGACACAGCCTGAAGGTTTTGTCGATCCATAGAATGCTGGGAAGGTATGCAAGCTTTTGAAGTCCATTTATGGACTCAAGCAAGCATCTCGGAGTTGGAATCTACGTTTTGATGAAGTGGTCAAAGGGTTTGGTTTCATCAAGAACGTAGAAGAACCTTGTTTATACAAGAGGGTTAGTGGGAGCGCACTCGTCTTTCTAGTCTTATATGTAGATGACATATTGTTGATCAGAAATGACATTCCATGTTGGAAGCTGTGAAGGACTCATTAAGGAAAGGTTTCTCGATGAAGGACTTGGGCGAAGTAGCTTACATTTTGGGCATAAGGATCTATAGAGATAGATCTAAGCGCTTAATTGAATTAAGCCAAAGTACATATATTAACAAGGTGTTGAAACGGTTCAACATGCATGATTCCAAGAAAGGTTTCTTGCCCATGTCTCCTAGCACAATCTTGAGTAAGACTCAGTGTCCATCGACTACTGGTGAGCAAAAGAGGATGAGTGAGATCCCATATGCCTCCGCAATAGGATCCATCATGTATGCCATGATATGTACTCACCCTGATGTATCTTTTGCTATGAGTGTCACGAGCAGATACCAAGCATGTCCAGGTGAAAGTCACTGGATTGTTGTAAAGAATATCCTTAAGTACTTGAGAAGGACTAAGGATGCATTACTAGTGTTTGGAGGTGAGGAAGAGCTCGTTGTAAAGGATTACACCAATGCTGGTTTCCAAACAGACAAAGGCGACAGTAGATCGCAAGCCGGATTCGTGTTCTGCCACAATGGTGGAGTGGTTAATTGGAAGAGTTCCAAGCAACATACGGTACCGATTCTACAACAGAAACCAAGTGTATTGCAGCTTTGGAAGCTGCAAAGGAGGCTGTTTGGATCAGAAAATTTGTTTGAGTTGGGTGTTGTTCCGAGTGTTTCGTACCCATTGGACCTTTACTGTGATAATATCGGTGCCATTCCACAAGCTAAGGAACCTAGGTCACACCAAAAATCCAAACATATACTCAGACGATATCACCTGATCAAAGAGATAATTGATAGAGGTGATGCAAAGATATGTAAAGTGCACACGGATCTAAATGTAGCCAATCCGTTAACGAAGCCTCTCCCACAATCTAAATTTGAGGCACACACTAAAGCAATGGGTATTGGATACCTGAGTTGAGTCTAGTGTATGTGGGATGGGAATTTGTTATGTTTTATTTTGAATAAATGTTATTCATACTTGTTCCATGAACATGCTACTGTAAACAATGGATCAATGAGTGTGTGACTCGTTCGTGAGACTCTTGTTTAAATGCCATGTTTTGAATGGTCCCTAGCCTAAAATATTTACGTGGGATAGTAATGATTCAAGGGCTACCACATGGATTGATTGATTGATTGATGATCATGTCTCATGGATCATGGATATTGGATATCAAATCAATGATGTGGACAGATGTTAGAGAACATGGTGTCGGATTGACTCACTCCGAGATGTTGCTGGGATTGTTATGCTTATATGTGCCATCAAGCACTCTCGAGTGATATACCCACTAAATCCTTTGACCTGAGATCACCATTGTTTCTCACTATGCATAGTGGTGTGCTTAGGGGTTACCAAACCCTATTCCGTAACTGGGTAGTTATAAAAGTAACATTCGGGTGCATTGCGAAACTTAGATTGGGATGTGTGTGGATCAAGATGGAATTTGCCCCTCCTACATAACGAGAGAGATTGCCTCTGGGCCCCTCGAGGTGGCTGGATCAGAAAATGCATGGCCGTGTGTAGGGGACAGATATCCCTTAGCTCCTCATGGTGTGGACTCAGGGCATGGGCTGTTGGAGGGCCTGAGAAGGGAAAATGGCTGATTTCATGGGCCTGCTGCCCAGATCAGGCCCAAAGGTGGTTGTGCAAGCTTGGAGATCAAGGCAGGAGCATCGTGATCTGGATAAGCATGGAAAGAAGCTTAACTCAGACTTGAGGTCCAAGATTCGTGGGATCCAAGGGAGGAACGATAGAGACGGAGATTATCTTTGATCTCTTATAATCTAAACCGATTAGGAGATACAGAAGGAACCTAACTTGTAACCCAAGAACACGTCAGACTATATAAGGTAGGTGAGGGACCCCTACATAGCATGTCAACTCATCTCATACCACAAAAACCACAGTCCAGTGCACTAAGCCCTAGCTCTAATTGTAACTTTGGCCTCAGATCAATACAACTCGGCGCCACAGGACGTAGGGTATTACACATCTTGCGGCCTGAACCTGTATAAACCTTTGTGTTCTGTCGCTTCTCAAGCAAACCATCGAGCTATGCTGATTTCGCCAACCCCTAAAAGCACCTCGTGACATATCCTGTGGTGCAGTACCAGTACTAAACCCTGACTGTTGGTGCACCGGGTAGGGGCTCGGCGACATCAACACCAAGTAAGCTATGTGGCCAACTTCTCCGCCGACGTTGTCACGTTTGCTCCTGGCGAGATGATATGTTTCGAATCTATCTCATTCATCGCCGACAAACCCGGGGACCTGCACCGACTCAATGGTGCGATGGAGGAGGTGCACAGCTGTAAGGCCCCATCACCAGCTGTGAAGCATCCCTCGACCTCGCTAGCTCCAAGATCTATTTGGCGTACGGCTAGCCAATAGCAAGCCATCACGTCAACCAGGGTCATATAAACTCACTCTCGGGCATTGATGCCCTGATCTACCGTCAGGACTACTCCAGCTCCATCTGCCTCATCGCGAGGCAGACTACCAAGACGCACCCCGAGTCAACTTGGCTCGGGTCCGCGATGAGCCATCATGTCATCAGCCGGGCGTGGGTCTGTATCTACCCCTTCACCTCGACCGACCGCCACATCATCACAGACTCAGCCCACTGTGCTCTCTACCTCCCCGACTTGGATTTGGACCCAGATCAGTAGGGGGAGAAAACCATGGCAGCCGAAGGTTCACCGTACGCCTCTAACTCTAGCACCTGCGACCACTCCACGCCGAGTGGTCCTGATCTTGCCACCAACCTAAAGTTGCAAGCGCAATGCCCCGAACCGTGGGAATGATCGGGCTCAATCCCAATTCCCTCACAGTCTCCGCACCACTGCGGCTACCTATTAGGCAAGCCTGTCACACCAATGGTTCATCCCTCATGCCATGGTTCTGCTCAAAGATACCGAGGACGCACGACGGGAAGCCGCTGTTGACCGCCGCTAGCAGCAACCTGAGCCACCTCGTTCTCGAGAGGGGCATGAGGAAGAGCACGGAGAGGCCCGAGCTGGGTTCAGCATCCACATCCATCGTGGATGATGATGCCTACCACGTAGCCAAAGAATTGCTAACCAGACTTCGCCTGGGACTCATCATCAGCTCCACCCTAAACGGCAGAATCGCCACCTAGCGCAGCTCATGTTCCGTGGATGGGTCCGAGGCACCTTCGCCAACCTCTCCACAACAGCAGCTGCCTTAGCCACCTCTCCCTCAAGAGGGTGGCAAGACACCCTATCCACATATGAGCTGTAGCCTGGAGTCCCTTGATGCACCCGAGGCCAGGCCAACCGCAACTACAGCAATAGGACCTATGCCTCCTGACTTTGGGCTTCACTCAGAGGGATCACCAACGCTCATCGATGATTAGGCAAGCTCGCCTCCAAGGCCACCGACACACTTCTCCAAAATCCTCAACATCAATGGCCAACCAGAAGAAGACCCTATCTCTAATGATGAGCCATACGTGAACGACGAAAATTAGCAACAGCGTGACAGGCGACGACGCCGAAACTGCTGCTGTAATATCTGCCCAAGTATTGGTGAGGCTCAAGGATGTCTTCCCTCACACACCAGTGAGAGCCAATGGACCGGCTCCATTGCCTCTGGAGTGATGAGTGATAGTCAACAGTAGCAAGACCCAGAAGGACTTGGGCACAAGACCTCCGATGGACAGGAGGCCCTCCAATGGACTCGAGGTAGTGGGAAGTCCTCCGAAGGACTAGAGGCACACTCGGCGTCTGTCAGCCATGGCAGTTCGGTATACGGAGGAGCGGCACGACGATGGCAGGAGTAAGTCCTCCGAAGGACTGCGAGGCTGCCCCGATGAACAGGGGATGCCGGGCGCCACCGCGGTGCTCCAACCCGAATGCGTGGCGCGAAGGCATGCGAGGGAGGCTTTGGCGGCTTCGGCTCAAAACCGTCACCCAAGCTACCCAAGCCTTGGTGAGTTGGGCCACGACTCGCCAAGATAGAGAAGATAGGCCAAATCCGGCCTAGGCGGAGACTTCCTAAAGTTTCTCAGTTTCTGACTTCAAAACTAGGCGCGAATCGCGGATTGGACGACTGGCCACGTGGACAGCATCCGACGATTGCGTGGAACTTAACGAAGATCAAGACTTCATCATGGTCGTCCATCCCGAAATATCTTGTAATCTTTCATTTGAGTCCTTAGGGTTTGTCTAGCTGTAGGGACCTAAGTGCAAAACTGTCTAAATAGCACTCGGGTATAAATAGGTCCAAGGCAGGTCATTAGAGGCTCTCGGGGTTGCTAGGATTACTTTTCACATGGTGATTTTCGTCCTTAAGCTTTGAGCTCCATTGTTAGAGAGGTTAGAGTAGGATTTAGCCTCCTAATCTTGAGGGAAGGTGAGGGTGGTTGCTTGGGACGAATTTCTGCTTGTATGCTGAATCTTTAGACCCATCTTGGGCACTTAATCGAAGCAAATTCGTGCAGCAACCTTGTGTTCTTCTCCTCCCCCTCTCTCTTTGGTTTTTGGGTTCAACCCTTGCCTTTTTGGGTGTTTTTGTTGGGCAAGCTTGAATCCCTTTCCTTGCTGATGTTCTGGACTTGCTAGGACGTGGAGATCATGACTTAGTTCATCTCAATCCTGTTGGATTGCCACGAGCAAGCCTCTTTTGTGTTTTCCCCTTTCTTGCCCAAGAATGGCTATTTCACAAGATCTGAAATTCCCACTGATTCCGCGGTTACCTTGAGTTGATCTATTGGGAATAACTTTGAAATAGGGTCCAGATAACCTGTGCTAAATTTCATGAAGTTTGGACAAGGTTTGATCAAGTTTGTATTTGAAAAAGTCTTTTCTACGACCCTACCGGACCATCCAGCAGAGGCCACCAGACAGTCCAGTTCCACCGGATAGTCCGGCAGCACCCACCGGACAGTCCTGCGTGAGGCGTTGTCCGGGCAGTGCCACCGGACAGTCCGGTAACAGGAACCGGATAGTCCGGTCCCACCGGACAATCCGGTGTTGGCCACCGGACAGTCCGGTCCTGCCAGGGAGCTGCTGTGTTCTTCCCAGTTTGGTTTTTCCGCCGTGATTTTGCTACGGATTTTCGCATTCCTCCCTTAAGACCGTTCTCTTTGCTTACTGTGAGTCAGTGAGACGCACCTAGGTGCGGTGAGTGTCTTGTGGCGGTTTTTGCAAAATCCGTTGCTCCGCATGTCACTCTTGTTCGGATCTTGAGCTTTCTTGCATTGGTGCGTATCCTCACAGTGGACGGCACCCTTGCGCTGCTAGGCACGTATCTATTCAGTGGACGGTGCTTAGTTTCGGTTTCCACTTAGGGGTTTGTGATTTTGGGATTTCAAGTGCTCCTATTCACCCCCCCCTCTAGTCTTACGTCTCGGTCCTACAATTGGTATCAGAGCTGGTTAGGTTTCTTCATACCTTTACCGATGAGAAACCAGTAGCGACTATGACTCACTCTGGGAAGATTTCGGTCCTTGCTTCCGATTGCTACTCCTACTGGAAGGGTAGGATGAGAGCTTTCTTGCTTAGCCAGGGCCAGGACATATGGGATGCTACTCAGAGTGCGAACTTTGTTGTGCTTCCAGTTGCCCAGCGCACTACCCCAGCGATTGTGGCTCAGCATGAGGCGAACGCCAAAGCTGTTAACTTTCTCTTCTCAGGACTTGGTCCAGTTGATTATGAGAAAGTGAGCCACCTTGAGACTTACAGGCGCGAGTATGAAAATTTCGTTCAGAAGCCTGGTGAGTCCATCGATGACTTGTTTGGTCGTTTTCAATCGATCATCAACAAGTTGCGCGTTAACTCCAGCCCTGAGAGGATCCCATACACCGACCATCAGCAGGCTGTCAAGTTGCTGTATGCGTTGGACAGGAAGGTATGGGAGATCAAGGTTAACTCGATCATCAAGTCTGAGGCCTATGACACAACTGGAGTGGAGACTCTTTACAGCAAGCTCAAGGCCACAGAGGTGGATTACAAGTTGAGAGATTCTCTCGCTTGTACTGGCTCCAAGAGCCTGGCCTTGGCTTCTCCCTCCAATGAGGCCATTTCTAACCCCCAGCTTCACAACTTTTCGTTTTCTGCTCTTATGTCTGTTACAGAGGAGCAGTTGGCGTCACTTGGGGATGATGAGCTTTGTCTGGTGTCTAGCCGCTTTCAGCATGCCTATGACAACCGGATGAGCAAGAAGAGGGGCGAGAGGCCCAAGTGCTTCGAGTGCGGAGAGGTCGGCCACTTCATTGCCGAATGCCCAAACAAGCAGAACGACTACTACAAGAAGGGCAAGAACCACTCCCGCGACTCCAACAAGTACCACTCTGGCAAGCGTGACCACACCAAGCACCACTCCGGCAAGATCAAGAACTTCCAGAAGGCTTTCAAGAGCTACCAGAAGGACAACCGAAAGTGGGACAAGGTCTTCTTCGCCGAGCTTGGTGGTCTGTGTGGCGGATCGTCTTCCTCCTCCTCGTCTTCGTCGAGCTCAAGTGACGAGGAGATCGTCACCAAGTGGGACAAGAGGAGGGACCAAGGCGGTCCAGCTGGACTCTGCTTCGTCTCCACCAAGTCCAAGCGCAAGCACAAGATGCACCGGAGATCCTTTTGCTCCATGGCACTTGAGGACAAGGACGACAAGGGCAACGACAACGACTCCTCCGATGAAGAGGTAACTCCTGAGCAAGCTGAAATTCTTGAGATGTTGGAGTCAAATAGTCGTGAGTTGAAAGCCCAGGATAGGTTGTTGGAGAAGGCAGCCAAGAAGCTGCAGAAGCAAAAAGCCAAGTTGGCTGATGCTTTAGCTGAGATAGAGAGGCTGAAGAGTGTGTCAGCCCAGCCTAGTGAGACTGAGTGTCCTACCTGTGAGACCTTGATGAAAGATCTCTGTGAGCAGAAGAGCAAGTATGCTCTTCAGGTAGAGGAGATGGATAGGCTGAAGGTAGAGTTAGGCAAGCTCCAGTCTAAACTGGATGAGCCTATTTTGAGGAATGTGACTGAGTGTGAGATGTGCCCCTACCTAGCTGTTGACATAGCTGAGCTGAAAGTGAGGTGTGAGGGACAGCTCAAAGAGTTGGAAGAGCTTAGGGCTAGACCCACGCTTTTGGGTGCGTGCATGGTCTGTCCTACTTTGGAGAGTGAGCTTGTGCAGTTGAGAGCTGACCTTGAGATGCTTTTAGCATCTCGTGACACTTGTGAGAACTGTCTCACTCTGAGGATGATGTTGGTGGATAGGGATGCCACCATTAAGAAGTTAGAGAAGTCTGCTTTCCCTATTCCCTCTCTAGACTGCCCTACTTGTGCAGACCAGACTTTACTTCTGAAGGATCTGAGAGAGGAGAAACAGACTTTGGTTGATGAGAACAACCGGTTGAGAGAGGTGCTCAGTTGGATGTATGCTAGAGAGCCCCAACTTAGGATGATCTTGGAGAGCACCAAGAAGGTGAGGGTGATATGAGTGGACTTGGGTTAGGAGAGAGTAGTACTTCGGGTGAGAAGAGGAGTTCCCCAATTAAGCTTAAGACTGCCTCTCCTCAGCCTAGCCCTACTGTTGATGGGATTTACCATGAGCCTCTTAAGGCTGCCCCAAAGAAGCAGTTCTGGACACCCAAGCCCTCACAGGCTAAGCTGGACAGAGTAGTGACTGAGATTCTCAAGCCTTAAGTGAGCAAGGAGAGAGTCCAGCAGCTTGTTCCACCCAAGCTACTCCACCTAAGCCCAAGGCTCAGCCTAAACCCACTCCCAAGAGGCCTGTTTACCACTGTGACTTTTGCTAGCGGAATGGCCACTTGGAGGAGTTTTGTTTCAGGAGGAAACGAGTTGAGAGGCAGGAGAGAGCTTGGGGGAACCAGGATCAGTTCTACCAGGGTGGTAGGCAGGATCCTCCCTGTCACGGTGAGATGAGAGACTGCTTTGCTGGTGAGAGAGGAGGCGGCTTTCAGGCCCGTGTTCCTAGTGGAGAGAGGCGCTTTCCCGGTCGAGCTTCTAGTCGATTACAGCGCGGCCACGGATCTTCTGACCGAGGCTTTGGAGGTAGAGGGTATGAGAGCTCACGCTTTAGAGGTCGTGGGTACCCAGGTAGACGTGATGCTTACTTTGACTGTGTTTACCCCACTTTTGAGCACATGGCTCGGCACTGGTTCAGCAGTTACACTAACCTCAGTGCCGGACCATTTGCTCACTCTCGCTTTCCTTGATTTTGCAGGATCGAGGCCTGGAGGACATATGGATCATGGACTCCGGTTGCTCTAGGCACATGACAGGGCACCGCAGATGGTTCTCCAGCCTCAACCCCGTAAGCACCAAGGAGTACATCACATTCGGGGATAATGGTCAAGGTAAAGTGTTGGGTGTTGGTTCTGTTGCTCTTTCTGGCAAGCTTTCCCTGAGAGAAGTTGCTTTGGTGAGGAATTTGGGGTTCAATTTGGTTTCTGTCTCGCAACTTCTCAAGGAAGGGTTTGAGGTTCGTTTTAAGGAGGGTTCCTCTTGTGTGCTTGATGCTAAGGAAAACCTTGTTTGTCAGATTTTTCCCTATGGGCAGGTTTTTAAGGTTGACCTTGCATCTGTCTCTAGACCTCCTCGGTGTTTGGTTGCTAGTCCTTCTGCTGATATTTGGAAGTGGCATAGGAGGCTTGGCCATTTGAGTTTTGATCTGCTAGTCAGGTTGAGCTCAATGGATCTGATCCAAGGATTGCCCAATTTGAAAGCAGAAAAGGACTTAGTATGCCACCCCTGTCGTCATGGCAGGATGGTTGCCGCTTCTCATGCACCTGTCAATCAGGTGATGACCTCCTACTCGGGTGAGATGCTACATATGGACACGGTTGGTCCTGCTCGAGTACAGTCGGTCAGTGGGAAGTGGTATGTGCTTGTAGTTGTGGATGACTTTTCTCGCTATTCGTGGGTGTTCTTCATGGAATTCAAAGATGAAGCTTTTGGTCTTGTTCGGGATCTGGTCTTGAGGTTAAGGAATGAGAGTCATAAAGCCATGAGGGCTATCTGCAATGACAATGGCGGAGAATTTCGTAACTCTCGTTTCGAAATCTTTTGTCGTAACCTTAGTCTTGATCACCAATTCTCATCTCCTTATACCCCACCGCAAAACGGTGTTGAGGAACAAAAGAACCACACACTTGTAGAGATGGCGCGAACGATGCTCGATGAGCATAGGACTCCGCGACGCTTTTGGGCTGAGGCTATGAATACGGCCTGTTACATTGCCAACCGTATTTTCCTACGGGCTTTCTTGGGAAAGACTTCGTACGAGCTACGGTTTGGAAGGCAGCCTAGCGTCAAGCACCTGCGTGCATTTGGCTGCAGATGCTTTGTGCTCAAAAGGAGGGGGGCATTTGGACAAATTTGAATCTCGCTGCTTGGATGGTATTTTTCTTGGGTACGCCTCTAGCTCTAGAGCATATAGAGTGTGGATCCTTGATACTAGACAAGTGGTTGAGACATGTGAAGTTTCCTTTGATGAATCTATGCCTTGCACAACCCCTGCATTTGAGCTTTCAGGTGATGATGAAGAAGGCGCTCCCATCTTTGAAGATGAGGAAGGCGAAGTAGATGCTGGTGATGCAGGAGCCACTGCACCGGCTGCAGCTCCTGCCCCCTCTGCTACGAGCTCTGAAGATGAAGGAGGACCCTTGCCTACGGCTTCCTCCTCACTCCCCCGACCACAAGCTCGAGCAGAGGTTGGCCCCGCTGAGGACGCAGGGGAGGTGACCTCTGAGATTGTTCCATCTCGGCAGGTCCAGCGGGATCACCCTCCAGACAGGATGATTGGAGACCTACACCAGCGTGTCACACGTTCTTCAGTTAACTCTCTAGCCTTTTTCTGTCACTCCGCATTTGTTGCTTCTTTCGAACCCCGGGATGTGTCACATGCATTATCTGATCCTAGTTGGGTAAACGCCATGCATGAGGAGTTGGAGAACTTTGAGAGAAACCATGTCTTGGATTTAGTTGAACCTCCACCAAATTGCCACCCTATAGGAACCAAGTGGGTTTTCAAGAACAAATAGGGTGAGGATGGGATGGTTGTGAGGAACAAAGCGAGATTGGTAGCCCAGGGTTTCTGTCAGAAGCAGGGGATAGATTATGAGGAAACCTTTGCTCCTATAGCTCATTTAGAGGCTATTAGGATTATGCTTGCCTTTGCTGCCTCTAAAGGCTTCAAATTGCAGCAGATGGATGTCAAGTCAGCCTTTCTAAACGGTTACATAGAGGAGGCAGTTTATGTGAGACAACCTCCTGGCTTTGAGAGTGCCAAGTTTCCAAACCGGGTGTATAAGTTGAGAAAAGCCCTGTATGGTCTGAAGCAAGCTCCAAGAGCTTGGTATGCTAGGTTGAAAGCCTTTCTGCTCAAGTCTGGTTTTGTGATGGGTTCAGTAGACAAGACTTTGTTTCTGTTGAGTCGTGGTGGTGACACCCTTCTAGTTCAGATATATGTTGATGACATTATCTTTGGTGGTTCATCTCACGCTTTGGTGTCTAAGTTTGCTGAACAGATGAGCAGTGAATTCGAGATGAGTCTCATGGGTGAGCTTCAGTTCTTTCTCAGGCTTCAGATTAAGCAAGGCCCAGAAGAAACCTTCATCCATCAAGCTAAGTACACGAAGGACATTTTGAGGAAGTTTGACAAGGGAGATCTCAAGCCCATAGCGACTCCCATGTCAACACAGACGGCTCTTTATGCGGATGAAGAAGGGGAGGTGGTGGACCAAAGGGAGTATCGTGGGATGATTGGCTCACTTCTATACCAGACGGCGACCAGGCCGGACATTCAGTTCATGGTCTGCCTCTGTGCGTGTTTTCAGGCCTCACCAAGGCTATCACATCGTCAAGCGGTGAAGCGCATCTTCAGGTACCTGAAATACACTCCTGACCTTGGACTTTGGTTCTCTTCAGCTTCGTTGCTCTCTCTTAGAGGGTATTCGGATGCTGACTTTGCGGGTTGTCGGCTAGAGCACAAGTCTACTTCCGGCACCTGCCGGTTTCTCGGTTCTTCTCTTGTCTCTTGGTCCTCACGCAAGCAATCTAGCGTAGCCACTTCCACCACAGAAGCTGAATACATTGCTGCTGCTAGTTGCTGCTCCCAGCTGCTTTGGATGAAGTCCACCTTGAGCGACTTTGGTCTCAGTTTTAGGAAGATCCCTCTCCCAGTAGACGCTACTTCTGCTATTTCTGTAGCTAAGAACCCCATCCTGCACTCCAGAACCAAACACATAGACATGAGGTTTCACTTCTTAAGAGATCACTATGAGAAGGGAGATATAGACTTGATCCATGTAGAGATTGAGAACCAGTTGGCCGAAATCTTTACCAAGCCCTTAGACCTGAGCATATTTGCTCACTTGCGTGGGGAGCTTGGTGTTTGTTATCCCTTTTAGGTTGGGGTAACTTTGGTATAGTTTAGGTTTTGTTTTGCTTTTTCTTTCTTTTCTCTCTTTGCTTCTCTTGCATTTTGTCTCATACCATGCATTGCATTGTAACATATGCATTTCACTTTCACTAGCACTAGAGCTCTTCTGGTATGCCAAGTTAGTACTTGCTTGTGCTAGATTGTACAGTTGCTTGCATGATCATGGTTGGCTAAGCTCCTTGAATCTGTCTAATATCTGTTGTGAGCTCAGTCACTTTTGCTTCTTCCAAATCAAAAACCATGATCACCACTTGACTTGGCTCCCTAGCATGTGTAGGAATGTTGAATGCTATGCTATCTTTTCATGCTTGGATATGCTAGTCGTATGCCTGTGTTGCACTGATGCCTAAGCATTTATGGCACCTTGTTCATATCTAAAATCTGAATTAATGTGATTTACAAGTGTTGTCCTATGAGCTAAATTGAAAAGATCCAGGAGGGTTCACTTGTCACACTGATCTAGTTTGAGATAGCTTACCTTTGCACTTTGGCTTGAACTTGGACTAGGCTGTGTATGACCAAAACCTTGTCTTAAGCTTCTGATAGTTTTTTGAACCTAGGCTTGGCATTGGTTTGTAAGAAGTGGCAACGACAAGTGAATAACCCCTGGCACATGATCTGATTTGCTTGAAGTTCAAAATTGCTAAATCTGAAATCTGCAAGTCTCTAAATTGCTTATGGCCTGTTGTAGATGCCTTGGTTGAGAGTAGCACACCTTGTATGTTTTGCTAGCATCTTGCTGTTCATGCCTATCTTGCTAGATGCTATTCATGTTGGTGATGCTCTCTTTTCAACAACTCTGAAAAACATGCTCCTGATCTGTATAAGATAGATTCAATTGAGCTTGTTTTGCATGCGGTTGCCCTCACTTGCTCTGTATGCTAGAACTTGTATTTACTAGCTTTTCATCCCTGCTGAGCTCTTCATGGTACACTTCCTGCATTTCATGGCATATTTTGAGGGGGAGATGTCCATTTCAGGGGGATTTGAGTTCTATGACCCTTGATGTGTCCATTGTCAACAAGAGGGAGAGATGTTGACCCTTGAGGAGAGAGTGATATTGGACCAAGGGGGAGGACTCTGTAGAGATCTAGTTGAGGGGGAGGTTGAGCTTTTAGCATGCTCTTGCATCGGTGCGTTGAGCCTTTTGCCTCTTTATGGAGGAGCCGATGCTTTGCCTTAGCATGACTGTGTTGAGCCAGTTTGCCTCTTTCTTGAGGGGTCATGCTTTAGTTTGATCGACTGTGTTGAGCGGTTTTCCTTGTCTTAGGGGGTCGATCTTTGACTTTGTTTTTGGTGTTGTCCCAATTTGCCCTTTTCTGCCAGTATTTGGTCTTTGGGCATCTTGAGCAACTTCTTCTTTTTCTTCTTTCTTTTCGGTTTTACGCTTTTCTTTTTGTCTTTGTTCTTTTTAGGTTACAGGTTGAAGGTGTTGACAATGCACTCATCAAGGGGGAGATTGAGAGCCAATGGACCGGCTCCATTGCCTCTGAAGTGATGAGTGATTGTCAACAGTAGCAAGACCCAAAAGGACTTGGGCACAAGACCTCCGATGGACAGGAGGCCCTCCGATGGACTGGAGGCACACTCGGCGTCTGTCGGCCATGGGAGTTTGGTATACGGAGGAGCGGCACGACGACGGCAGGAGTAAGTCCTCCGAAGGACTGCGAGGCTGCCCCGATGGACAAGGGATGCCGGGCGCCACCACGTTGCTCCAACCCGAATGCGTGGCGCGAAGGCATGCGAGGGAGGCTTTGGCGGCTTCGGCTCAAAACCTTCACCCAAGCTACCCAAGCCTTGGTGAGTTCGGCCACGACTCGCCAAGATAGAGAAGATGGGCCAAATCCGGCCCAGGCGGAGACTTCCTAAAGTTTCCTGGTTTCTGACTTCAAAACCGGGGGCGGATCGCGGATTGGACTACTGGCCACGTGGATAGCATCCGAGGATTGTGTGGAACTTACGAAGATCAAGACTTCATCGTGGTCGTCCGTTGCGAAATATCATGTAATCTTTCGTTTGAGTCCTTAGGGTTTGTCTAGCTGTAGGGACCTAAGTGCAAAACTGTCTAAATAGCACTCGGGTATAAATAGGTCCAAGGCAGGTCATTAGAGGCTCTCGGGGCTGCTAGGATTAGTTTTCACTTGGTGATTTTCGTCCTTAAGCTTTGAGCTCCATTGTTAGAGAAGTTAGAGTAGGATTTAGCCTCCCAATCTTGAGGGAAGGTGAGGGTGGTTGCTTGGGATGAATTTCTGCTTGTATTCTGAATCTTTAGACCCATCTTGGGCACTTAATCGAAGCAAATTCGTGCAGCAACCTTGTGTTCTTCTCCTCCCCCTCTCTCTTTGGTTTTTGGGTTCAATCCTTTCCTTTTTGGGTGTCTTTGTTGGGCAAGCTTGAATCCCTTTCCTTGCTGATGTTCTGGACTTGCTAGGATGTGGAGATCATGACTTAGTTCATCTCAATCCTGTTGGATTGCCACGAGCAAGCCTCTTTTGTGTTTTCCCCTTTCTTGGCCAAGAATGGCTATTTCACAAGATCTGAAATTCCCACTGATTCCGCGGTTACCTTGAGTTGATCTGTCGGGAATAACTTTGAAATAGGGTCTAGATAACCTGTGCTAAATTTCGTGAAGTTTGGACAAGGTTTGATCAAGTTTGGATTTGAAAAAGTCTTTTCTCCGACCCTACCGGACCATCCGGCAGAGGCCACCAGACAGTCCGGTTCCACCGGATAGTCCGGCAGCGCCCACCGGACAGTCCTGCGTGAGGCGTTGTCCGGGCAGTGCCACCGGACAGTCCGGTAACAGGAACCGGATAGTCCAGTCCTACCGGACAATCCGGTGTTGGCCACCAGACTGTCCGGTCCTGCCAGGGAGCTGCTGTGTTCTTCCCAGTTTGGTTTTTCCGCCGTGATTTTGCTACGGATTTTCGCATTCTTCCCTTAAGACCATTCTCTTTGCTTACTGTGAGTCAGTGAGACGCACCTAGGTGCGGTGAGTGTCTTGTGGCGGTTATTGCAAAATCCGTTGCTCCGCGTGTCACTCTTGTTCGGATCTTGAGCTTTCTTGCATTGGTGCGTATCCTCACAGTGGACGGCACCCTTGTGCTGCTAGGCACATATCTGTTCAGTGGACGGTGCTTAGTTTCGTTTTCCACTTGGGGGTTTGTGATTTTGTGATTTCAAGTGCTCCTATTCACCCCCCCTCTAGTCGCACGTCTCGGTCCTACAACCGGATGGAGAACTCTACCACCAAATCTTCACTCACGCAGCATGCCACCTTCTGCTTGTCGATACCCCTGCGGCTGCCGACGCCCATCACGCCATCAACATGGGGTGCGATGCACGTCGCAATATTGAGAGATCTTGTGCAGACCGACATGAGGAAGAGATTCGGCGTCGCAACAAGTATGATCGGGACTATGGAGCCCCTCATCGTGATGACGGGGGCAGGGCTCACGGCGGCGGGGCCTCTGTCAATAGCCCGATGCCTCGTCGCTCAGTTCACAACCGGCTAGGAGAAGGCCGCCTCAGTTCGCACGATGTCACTAAGGAGGTGCCCAAGACGGAGGTCGAGGCAAACCATCCCATCGAGGTGTGGTCGGTATCCTGGCCTTCACCAAGCGGCTTCGTGAGGTTGTGTGGCCTTAGAATTTCAAAGTCTCTGATGTCGAAAAGTACAAGACAAAGCACAAACCGAGCGACTGGCTAACCATATATTCAACTGTGGCTAGTGCCACTGGTGCAAGCAAGGATGTGATGGCTATTTATGTCCCCATCGTGCTGGGACAAGACGCGCTTCAGTGGCTCCGCCACCTTAGGCGCGACTGCATCGACAGTTGGGATGACTTCTGCTACCTATTCATCGCCAATTTTCAATCCCTCTCTGACAAGCCGGAGCAGCCAAGGGACATAAAGTCCATCAAGCGAAGGGACAACGATAGTCTCCACTCGTACCTGAAGCATTTCCAGTTGATGAGGAATCGCATTCCGAACATCGCTGAAGCAGCGGTGATCGAGGACTTCTTCCACGGCTCCAATGACGAAGCCTTTGTGAAAATCCTCCTGCACAAGGCCCCAGTCACTTCGGAGCAACTCTTTCACGACGCCGACTAATACATTTCTACGGATGAACGAGCTCAGGACCTGGTCAATGCACGTCGAGAGGACCGAGGCAAAGACAAGCGTGAGGACCCCCCGCGACAAGACTGCCACCGAGACAAGAGGCCTCGAGAGGAGGTCCAAGCCATGGGCCCGCCACCCATGCGCCCGCGCATCCCTCCTTGTGCGGGAGGCGAACGCTCGCTCGACCAACTCCTTGATGCACAATGCCCCTACCACAAGGAGATTCTCCACTCCTTATGCGATTGCCAGAACTTCAGCGCCTCGATCGCCAACGGCCGGCCCTTCATACTGCTGCCTCCACCGCCACCTCTGCAACAAGATCAGGGGCCAGTACCTCAGTAGAATAGGGTTAATGGCGCTGGCTTCCCCAATGTCAACAGGCAGGTCAATGTCATCTTCAGGGGGCATGGCTCCCAAGAAAGCAAGAGGCAGCACAAGCTGACTGACCATCGAGACATGGCAGCCACCCAAGAGCCTCTTGCGCCATACAATTGGTCAAACATGCCCATCTCTTTCAGTTGGGCAGACAATTGGCTCAACTTCGACCACTCGGGCAAGTACCCTCTGCTTGTGAGCCCGGTGGTCTATGAGAGCCGAATCATGAGGACACTGATCGACGGGGAAAGTAGCATCAACATGATGTTCCCCAAGACCCTGCTATCTCTTGGGCTCTCCATCGATGATCTACAAGAGTCAGACAGGCCGTTCTTTGGGATGATGCTTGGTGGAGGGGAATATCCACTAGGGCACATCACTGAGACCTTCCACTTTAAGGTGGCGACCTTCGACTCCACCTACAACACCATCATCAGGTGGCCTAGGCTAGCCAAATTCGTGGCCATCCCTCAATACTCGTACTTGGTCCTGAAGATGCTAGCCCTACGCGGTGTTCTCTCTGTGTGGGCTGACTTCAAGGGCTCTACTATCTGCGCTCGGGAGGCATTCCAGATGGCCTCACAGCAACTACCATGGTGACTCAGTACCAGCTTGCCATTGATGCGGCTCAACTCTCGAAGGATGACTTGCTGATCTCGACTCATGAGTCAGTCCCTAGATCAGCTATACAGGCGACCGTGGTGACCAAGGAGGTGACCTCAACCTCCCTGACGCCTCCAAGATAGTGACCATCAGTGCCATCCTTCCTCCCAAATAGGAAGACGCATTCGCATGGAAGCCCGTGGATATGCCTGGAGTCCCAAGGGAACTGGACGAGCACAAGCTCAAGATTTTCCCCAACACAAAACCAATCAAGCAGAGGTTGCGCCGATTCACTCCAGAGAAGAGGGAAGCGATTCGTGTGGAGCTTTCTTGACTCCAAGCTGCCGGGTTTATTAGAGAAGTCATGCACCCCGAGTGGCTAGCAAACCCTGTGCTTGTACTCAAAAAGAATAAAATAGACTAGCGGATGTGTCTTGTCTATACCAATCTCAATAAGCACTGCCCGAAGGATAGATCAAATCATCGACTCTATGGCACCATGCTCTCTCCCCTGCTTCCTAGATTGTTACTCGAGCTACCATCATATTAGCCTAGCTAAGGAATATCAGGAGAAGACCACGTTCATCATGCCTTTTGGGGCGTTCTGTTACACCTCTATGTCATTCGGGCTAAAAAAAGCTAGGGCAACATATCATCGTGCAATCCAAACATTCTTGGCCAAACACTGGGGCAAGCGCATCGAAGCTTACTTCAATGACGTGGTGATCAAGAAAAAGCATCCAGAAAACTTCATTAACGACCTACAACAAGTCTTCAACAGCTTCAGAAGGTTCTGCTGGAAGCTCAACCCCACTAAGTGTGTATTTGGGGTCCCAGCCGGGCAGCTACATGGGTTTGTCCTTGGCAAGAGGGGAATCAAAGCCAATCCAAAGAAGATTGATGCAATTCTTTAGATGGAGCCTCCCTAGTCACGGAAGAAGGTCCAGAAGCTCACTGGGTGCATGGGAGCCCTAAGCTGATTCATCTCACGGCTGGGAGAGCGTGGCATGCCATTTTACAAGCTGCTGAAGAAGGCGGACAGATTCTAACGGACACCGGAAGCCCAAGAAGCGCTGGAAGCTCTCAAGAAATTCTTGACGACTCCCCTGGTACTCAAGTCGCCGAACTGGGCCACAGTGGACCACGCAGCTGAGGACGTGCTATTGTACATCCCTTGCACGACTCATGTGGTCAGCACTGCTTTGGTGGTCGAGAGGCTGGAGGAAGGGCACGTTCTGCCGATTCAACACCCGGTCTACTTCATGAGTGAAGTACTCAGCCCGTCTAAAATATGGTACCCTTAGGTTCAGAAATTACTGTATGCAGTCCTTATTACTGCTCGCAAGCTGCGTCATTATTTCAAAGAGCACAAAGTTGTGGTGGTCACTTCATTCCCCGTCGGCGAGATCCTGCGCAACAGAGAAGCTACTAGGAGAATTGCTAAATGGGCGTGTGAGCTGGGAGCACATGACATTGAATTCCGCCCATGCACCACCACCAAGACTCAGACACTGGTCGACTTTGTCTCTGAGTGGACAGAGAATCAGGTGCCAGAGAACCTAGAGCCTCTAGAATTCTGGAAGATGTACTTCAATGGATCCCTGAAGATAGAGGGAGCTGGGGCAGGGGTCGTCCTGACTTCCACAAAAGGCAAGAATCTCAAGTATGTGCTGTAGATCCTTTTTAGGTGTCCAACAACGCAGCAGAATATGAAGCTATGCTACACGGATTGCGCATCGCGATCTCACTCAGTATGAAGCATCTCATGGTCTCCGGGGATTCTTTGGTGGCAATTAGTCAAGTCAACAAAGATTGGGACTACTGCACAGAAGTAATGGACAAATACTGCGCGGAAGTTCGCAAATTGGAGGATAAGTTCGATGGGTTTGAGTTCCATCACGTAGACCGTAACAACAATGTAGATGCTGATCTACTATCGAAGCTCAGCTCCTCCTGAGCCAAGATACCTCCAGGGGTATTCGTCCAAGAACTGTTTTGCCCATCCATCGATCAAGAGCAGGAACCCCCAGAACAGCATGTCTTGAGCTTGGACGAAGCCCTGATTGACTGGCGGGTCCCAATCATCAGGTACATCAGATATGGGGACGAGCCTGATGATAAGGCAGAAGCTAAGCAACTTGTTCGGTGCATGGCCATCTACACCATGATCGGTGACGATCTGTTCAAGCGCGGCGCGGTCGGCGTTCTCTTAAAGTTCATCGACATACCTCGTGGTAAGAGTCTATTGATGGTGATTCATGCTAGGTAGTGCAGCAATGATGCCGCCTCTAGGACATTGGTCAAGAAGGCATTCAGGATCGGTTTTTACTAGCCAACAGCAAAGCAAGATGCAGCGAAACTGGTCAAGCACTATGAAGCCTGTCAGTTCTTTACAAATCAACATGATCTCCTAGCACAGCAACTGCAGAACATTCGTGTCTTATGGCCCTTCGCATGCTGGGGGCTTGACATGATTGGGCCGCTCAAGAGGTGTCAAGGTGGATATACTCACATCTCGGTGGCCATCGACAAGTTTACCAAGTGGATCGAGGTCAAGCCAATCGCGTCTCCAACTTTTGCAAAGGTGGCAGAATTTATCCAGGAGATTATATTCGAGTTCGGGATCCCGAACAGCATTATCATAGATCTGGGCTCCAACTTCACTGGCTTGGAGTTCTTCGATTTCTGTAGTGAAAGATCTATACTTGTCAAATATGTCTCGGTAGTGCATCCCCGTGCCAATGGTCAGGTCGAGCGCGCGAACGGGATGATTCTTGATGCTTTAAAGAAGAGGGTCTTGGACAAAGATGAAAAGCTGGCGGGCAAATGGATCAGGGAGGTTCCATACATAGTTTAGAGTCTTAGAACCCAGCCAAGTAAAGCACTCAATGGTAACACACCCTTCTTCATGGTGTATGGCTCAGAAGCGATGCTGCCCGCTGACATAGCACACGGGGCACCGCAGCTCGCATTCAAAGATATCGCTGAAGCAGAGACCACCCAGCTTGAAGAAGTCGATCTGCTTGAGGAGGAATGATTTAACTCAGTGATTCAGTCTGCACAATACCAGCAGACTTTGCGGCGTTATCATGAGAGCAACATGCATCCTCCTGCCTTTTCATATGGAGAGCTGGTCCTCTGTACAGTCCTCAAGGAGGCAGGGCGTCACAAGCTATCCCCTCCATGGGAGGGACCCTACATCGTCACAAAAGTCACTCGGCTAGGATCTTATCGCTTGTCTGAAATGGATGGCACTCTGTGCGGGAACTCCTGGAATATCGAGAATCTCCGCTAGTTCTGCACCTAGAGCCACTACAAACCTCAGAGCATTATGTCTTCATCCATACTCCGTATTAATACTGTGGTCGTCATGATCTCAAGGTGACTCATCCTCGCTCGTGTTCAGTCAGTTGTACTCAAATAATTAATAATGCAAGACCTCTATGCACATGTATCCGTTTTTCGGCGTAACTATGTGATGCATCTCACAGCAAAATCTCGTCCTCATTCTTCATAACCAAGCAATCAGTCATGGGTCCTGACCTGACTCATGACTAGTGTTACATGCCTAGTCTTACTCAAGATAGGGTGCGATCCGACCCTAATTATGGGGCAATCAGCCTAGGTCGTAGACCGACAGCTGGTGTTACATGCCTACGCGTACTCATAATAGGGTACAACCTAGCCCTCCTTACAGGGCAACAATCAGTCTAGGTCATAGACCGACAGCTGGTGTTACATGCCTTCGCGTACTCATGATAGGGTGCAATCTGACCCTCATTACAGCGCAATCAACCTAGGTCATACACCGATAGCTGGTGTTACATGCCTAGGTCGTACACCGATAGCTGGTGTTACATGCCTGTGCTTACACTCTTAAAAGGGTGCAGTCCGACCGTAAGCGTCGTACAGTGAAAGGTAATCAGCCCAAGCTAATGTAAAAGTTTGATTCGGGTATTCGTACACGCTTTCAATCTCGAGATAGCACACGTGAGCTCTGTACTTCATGCGAAAACCTTGAGTCGTGGGTCCTACCCAAGGACTAAACATCATGTATCATCATATCTGCAAAAACATTTTCAATCTTACAATATCTTAGAACACTAATCTCATTTCTTGCAGCTTGAACAGTCAATAATAGATCTCATTCATTTACAAGGACACGATGTCATCCACGGAAAAACAGCAGTACATGTATTCATTTATGGCTCAAAATCTATTACAAGCCTATCGATAACAGCTTGGACCTCTGCAGTATACCTATTTATTGTCGAATCACTAGGATCAACTGCAACCCTCGCCGATAGGTCAGATAAGTTTAGATCTGGCTTAGTTATCTTGAGCATCAGTAAAACATGCTGCATGATTGATTTCAGCCTTCCCCGGAGGTGGTTCTTGATGTCTTCAACCAGAGTTGATACTCAGTCTTCTACTGGTCATGGAGCTCCAACCTTCTGGGGCACATATATTTAGCATGGTTGTCATGGCAGATGTTGCAGACTTCATCAGCTCCTTGGCCTTGTCATAAGCAGCTCTCAGTTTCTCACTGTTCTTGGAGATCTCATAATTCTGTATTGCAAGGTCCAGATCCTCGTGGCGCTTCTCTGGCAACAGTTGCGACTCCATGAGCGCCTGCCTCGTGGACTTTAGTACCTTCTCCAAGTCTCTGTTTCTACTCTAGATTTTGACTTGAATTTTGTCAGCCTCAATTAACTCAGAAGTCTTTCTCCCAAGATCCTCTCGGGTCAACTTATGGCTCGTTTCAAGCACTGTCAAGGCACTAGAAGTATTCTGGAATGATTTTTTAGAACCGTCTCATGATTCTCAGAGTTCTCAAATTTCCTTCTTCAGCTGCAGTGCCTCATCCTGTGAATCGATGCAGCTTATAGGCTTCTGTAAGTAAAGAATATGCAAGTTGGGTTTCGTGGTGAGTTACCTCGTGCCCTTTCCTCTCCAGTTCAAGCTTCCGTTGCAAGTTCAGAGCAATGTCTCAGGCCTCATCACACTCAAGTATGGTGTTACGGTATATGGTTTTGCACTGAGCCAGTGCACTCTCCAAATCAGTAATCCTTTTAGCAGCAACTGCCAGCCAATGCTTGCATAGTGTAAGTACACAAGATGTTGGAGTAAGTGGAGGATCAGAATCAGTGGACAGTCATTTAGCAGCTTTAGCAGCACGGGCTGCCTCAGAGTCGGCCAATTGCTGTCATAGCTTGGTTTCATCAGCCCCAAGTACGGGAGCAAGCCTCTCACGCCACAGCAAAGCTTGATTCAGCCAATTCTGTGAAGAGTTATGCCACATGTAAGTACTGCCAATAGAGTTCATTACAGAAATGGTTGATCGATGTCTTACCTCAAAGGCTGCGAATGGCTATGACTTAGGAAGAACGGTGGCCACTTGCAAATCCTTGTCAGCCATATAAAGCGTAGTGGTGTTGATGATGGCACCCGTGTCATTTGACGGCACCACGCCTGATACGCAAGGGCTTGGAACCAGTACAGACATGTCCAGTGCGGTCTCAGTACTAGCTGGTTTACCTTCCGTTGTAGCCCCTTCCGCGTGTTGATGTTCATGTTCACCTGAGGGGTGGACCTAGTTATCCATGGTGTCTCCTCCTCCCGGATTACTAAGTGCATGTGATGCCCCCGGCATCTCAAAAGCCTTGATGCACAATGAGATTAATGTTGATGAAGGATTTGGACTTAATCATGCTTAGAGAAGAACAACAACTAGACCAGTAAACCACTAAGTCAAAAAAATTTCAAGTTGAATGTGCAAAACTTTGCGTTGCATGGTTGAGTAGTTAAACATTTATACATTTTCATGCAAGACATCAAATACAAAAGTTTTAGTTCAAGATGTTGCCTTCAAAGATGCTATTTTGACCCTTTTCAAGATTAGATATTAAAGGGCACAAAAGTTCAAACCAAACCAACACAGACTCCACTGGGGGAAGTTCTGCTAAGTTTAGGGTCGACACTCTTTCCGAAATTTCATTCTGAAATTACTTTTGATTTTACTTTACAACTTCAAAATCTTCCTTTGTATGAAATGATATTAAACTTATTACCTTTCAAATGCATCAGACCTTGAATTAATTGGATTTCATTTAGTAGTTCAAAAATTGGAAACAAGAAATACTCCACATAAATTGAAACTGCAGTTTTACCAAACCTTTAAATACAAATCTGCTTGTAGTTCAAACTATAACATGATCTAGCCAAAGGTTTCTATACCAAACTGGTAGACAATTTGATGATGGACAATTTTGGTATTTTGTATGTTGACATGTATAAAGGTTTGCATAGTGTTTTGGGTTGATTTTTGTTAAACTAATGAATCTGCCAATGTTAGACCTGCTAGGTAAATTCAAATTTTTGTGAACCAAAATCTTTATAATACAAAACTTTATATAGGAAAGTTGTAGATCATGAAATTATGAACAACATTGGTATATAAAACTTTATGTGAAAGTGGATCTAAACTGGACTTATGGAATTTTCAGATTAGAAGGTGTTGTTGGTCAAACTGGGGTCACAGCTTTTGAATTCAAATTTGTCCAAAAATTCGAGTATAACATGGTGTCACAAATTAAAACAAAGTTGTAGACTATGAAGTTTAGATCACTTTTTGTATTTTGGGTTTTCACTAATTTAGCCCTTAAAACCTTCAAATCTGCAATATTCAGACAAAGGTACTGACGGTCAAATCTTCTTTTCCTATTTTCGGAATTCTCCTTATTTTCTTGTCTCTATGACACGTGGACCCCACCAAGCAGGCCTCGGATACCATCTCGTAGCGGCAGGCACGGTGGGCCCCACTCAGTCTCTGTGCTCGTCGATTTATACACCCAGTTTATGAACCAACCTAATTTCCTTCGCTCTGGCCCCAAATGTCATTGGCACCGGATCCATGGACCATGTGTACCGCGCCCTCACCTCCTCCCTCTCCTTCTCCCACACGCCCACACGGCAGATGCCGCCTGCCATGGCCGCCCCCTGCTCGTGCCCCGGCTCGACCTGAAGGGGGAAGAGAAGCCCCTGCTTCCTTCGCTCTTTCGCCACTCTCCCTACCGCCCTGCGCCGCGTTCCACCCCCACTAGAACCTCCCCGCGCCCTCCCGCGCCACAGCCGCTCAGGCCGCCATAGCAACCCGAGCGCGAGCTCGCACGGCCGCCCTCCTCACGTTCCCGTCACCCAGCTAGCGCGCGCCGCACTCGCCACACCTCCCTCCACCGATTCCCCCGGCCTTGGCCCCCAGAACATCGAACGCGGCTACCATTGGAGCAAGCTCCACGAGCTCCGCTCCGCTCCCCGCACCTCCGAGATGCCACCAACGGCTGCGTCCCGTCTCCGCACATCCTGCGCGCTAGGCGGAGTCGCCGTTCCCCTTCCGCGAGGCCCCGTGCGCCATCCTTGCCTCGGGTTCACCACCTCCGCGCCACTCGCCCTCTCCACTGCGGGCGACGAGAACTGGGGGAGAAGACGCCCTGAAACCGGGAACACGTTCCCAGGGTCCCGGCACCGCCATCCCGCGCCTCGCGTCGCCGGAGCAGGCCGCGGCGCACTCCCCCTGCGCGCGGCCTCTTCCCAGGCGGAAAGTAGAAGAAAGGGCCGGAACTTTTGGGATTTAGTCCCTGCAGTTTATTAGTTTCGCATTTTCATCCTTCACGCTATAGACAGAGCCTTGCAGATCTCGCAAGTTAGCCGCTACATGTTATCCATAAATACAATCTAGTCCCTGAGCTGTGAAATCTTGGTTTTAAATACATTTTCTTAGTATATAAACTTTGAAAAGCAATAGTAAATCGCACAAAAATGTTAAAAATATGAAACCTGATTTGTTGAACTTGTTATGAGCAGATCTACACATTGGACAAGGTAGTGATGTGTGAAATGACTATTTTGCCCCTGATTGCTTGCATGTTAAGATTTCTTAAATAGTTAGCAAAACTAAAGTTAAACACCTTCAAAAATTATGAAACTTGGACAGTGACTTTTATATGATGATTATGATCTATGGTGATTTTTGGAAACCCTAGTATGCAATGCTTAAATATTGTTCTACCCCTATGTGTGTACTTAGTGTATTTTTAGAGTATGAAAATATATACCACACAAAACTTGTCTAGAAAAATCCGTAGAAATTATATTGTACTAATTTGATCTAATGTAGCCTAGAAATAATGTTTCATGTTTTTGCTTGCTGTTTGCTATGTGTTTTGAAAATGACAAGTGATAGGGAGATTTAATCAATAAAATAAATAAATGCTATTCAATGTGTTGCAAAAATTCCACCAAAACTCTTGAAGCTATGTTACTGTGTAAGTGTGATTGTATATTTCTTTCATGAATTTTGGTTGCTGTTACTTGAGGGAATCATTAATAGTTATTTCATTAGGTCTAAAAATAAAGAAAATAAAAAGGGGATGTTAGTGGGCATGCATCTTGCTAGTTTATGATTTCTCCTAGTCTAATATACTTGTTATGTATGAACTTATGTGTAGATGAACCTCACACTTTGTGCATGCTCCATTCTCATATGCCTAATTACTATTGAATATAGATAACAAGAACTCAACATACGACAAATTATGTATGACTTGCTGAATGGAAATAAGCACACCACACCTACCTTAGTAATCTAAACAACTATCGCTTGCTTTTATCGGATTACATCGTTAACATGTTGCCAATATCGTCAATAGCTTTTATAAGTGTGACTTTAAGATTGTATGCTTGCTCTACGTCCATAAGAGTACTCTCAGTTTAAGCAGTTTATCAATCACCTTTCTGTCCATCAATGAATGATCGTTCGTATGTATGGTTGCTATTCAAGCATCTCATTCATTGCATCATGCATGATACGTGATCAAGGAACAACCCTATGGAGCTTCTTCAAGCAACGGTGGTCCAGAAGGCCAACTAAGGCCCAAATACCACCTGGAGGCCCTTGAAGTGGTATTTGGAAAGAGGAGTTGTCGAAGTAATCAAGGGGTTGCCTGGGGCAAAGCCCCACAACCCAGCAAACTAACGTAGTTTAGTTTGTTGGTTTTGTGAAACATAAGCGAAGGTAGGCAGTACCATGAATTTCTCAGCTAATAATATCTTGATTGATGATTACGCATCCGCATATGGAGTTGGTTGAAAACCCTTGCATTAGACTCCCTGGCCGCCCTGGCCCGAGCTCCTATACCTAGACTTCGTAGGACGAGTTGCCTAGAATTGCTAGGTGCGAGTAGACACGAGTGAAAGGAGTCACTCATCGCGTAGGTGGTTTCAAAAATCACAGAACTTTTACAATTGAGGAATTAATATTATGCTCATGATTTAAATGGAGACCGGGCGGAGAATAATTTTATTTTGTGGTGTGCGTTGTTGTATCATTTGGCTCCGCCCGAGTCGTTTAAGGCCCGTCCGTTGTTCACCTGCTGATCGGCATAACATTGCTAGATTGCTTAACCGGGATATGGGACAGGTGAAGTCTTTCCTGGGCTCGTCCAAAGCACAAAGACACGTTTCTACCCGCTGGTTGCGAGGAAGGTGGCCCGAGGGAGCTTGGTACTCATGGCGGGGAGACCAAGATGTCGGTAGGCTAGCTATGGAGGCACAACCCTGAGGGCTAGGCGGGAGTGAATCGAACTTGGGACAAGATAGGTTAAGATTGGGGCTATATGTGAGAACGCGATGGCTAGAAAGCATATACCCCTGGCATGACGATTATTCCTGGGAATTAAAAATCGATTCGAATCGTTGATGCCCACTAGGTGGGGGAATGCCAATATCACTTTCGGGCAACGTAGTAACTACTTGAATATATTATATTTATTACTCATGTTTTCAAATACTACATGCTTGTACTACTGTGTTGCTTACATTTCTGCAAATTATTATTATTATGGAGTTAGATGCAAACGATGAAACTTGTCATTTTATGATATTATACCTCTGATTAAAATCAATGGCTAAGGATCCACATGTTAGTAAGCAAGCTTTGCTTCAGCCGTAAGCCACTCTATTATGTCCTACTGAGTAATTAGTACTCAGGGTTTGCCCCCACCTTTTGAGTACAGGTACCGATGACATCTGGACAATTTCTTAGAGAAGGGTAGTACCGGTGGGCTCGGTGCTGCTCGAATCATTCATCGTAGCTTGAAGACTACTAAAGTATTTGATTCCGTTGTGAGATGTTTTTGAAATCACTTCCGCTAACTAATTCGAACTTGCCTTTCGTATGGCATTATGTTGAAACTTGTATTTTATTTCGAACTGGTTTGTAAAGTAAATCTAATTATATTCTATTTCAACTGCCTGTGATGATGTAATTGTTGTGGCTCCATCGCGGGCTGGATGTGTTTGATGTCGGTTCCTCTGGGAAAGGGTAATATCGAGAGCCAAATGACTCTCGACGGATGACCGGGTTTAGTTCGGTCTAATTACACTGCGAGCCAGATGTGGCAGGTGTGTTTAGCCAAGATTAAATCGGCGGTTCCCCCATAGTGCGTTGCAGCAGTCTACCAGGGGCCCTGGTGTCGGGGTCACGTTGCTTACCTCCTACGGTCTCTGGCACGATTCTAGTCGAGCGGTCAGGAACCTCGGACTCGGGGGGCTTCAGTTGGGTTGGCCCCAAGTTCAGGGGGTACTATCCCTTGTTCCGGTGCAGTCTCCTTCGGTCTTTTGCTCGAGGCACGTGGAGAGCACTAGGGGTTCACAACAGTGCCACCTCTCAATTGGGCCTTATCCGCTTTTCCCGAGTCAGTAAGCTTAATGGGATTCACTAGTCGCATTGGCGTGGGAGATGGCCTGTACAAGTTTTCGTTCAGTCGGGAGGCAAATGGTAGAGGTGGAACAGAGGTATAACAGTAAAGGAAACTGTACGTACCATGGGAGTGTAACTCTGTCCTGAATGGCTCCACTGAACATGAGATGTGGAACCACCTTCAAAAATTTGTCCAATTCAAGGTCAACATTAGAGAGGTTCAGTTCCTCTTCCATTGTCATGGATTGCTGGGTTGGTGGAGAAGAGGCTGTCTCAATATTGTGCAGTTTGTTTGACCTTCTCTCGCGATGATGGAGGGGAATTTCTTCCTCCTCTTCTTCCTCGTTGGCCAACGTGTTCTAAGTCAATATGGCTTGGGGAAGCTACACCACTATCATCAGTTTTCTCCTGTAGTTTGGGCTTTGTACTCGGCCTCTTAGATGGTGATGGCAAGTTAGGCATGACTACAGTTGACCTCTGAGCTGTGACCTGTTCTTTGCTGGTCCTCCTCTTTCGAGGGATTTCAATCCTTACAGCGGACACCTTGGTCCGTCTACACTTGGACATCTCTGGAGCGGGTACGCCTTCTTTTACAATGGGTGCAATCTTGGGGGCTCAATCACCCACTTCAGTGTCTTCACACTCGGGGCTTGATCTTCTCGAGCTCCAGCCTCCGCCTCGCCTTTAGAACCTTCAGATGGATGAGGAATCACTATGTATGTGCTGGCCTCTTTATTACCTTCATCCTGTGTGGCAGCAACAACTGCTTCCATTTCTTCTGCCGTCAACTCATATCCACATTTTAGCACCTTGTCTGTGCCTTGTTGAGGAGGGTCACACAAAAATTTGGTAATGTTACTATGCAAGATTGAGTTAGAGAGCATACTTAGCGAGGCCTACATTATCAGATCTTACAATTGGCTCGGTTGGACGAACTAAAATACTTACAGAAGGAGTTGGATGCCATGCAGAGTATGGCTGTGGAGATCCCTCGTTGTAGACATCACCCCTTAGCATCAATCGAACACGAGTTCTGATTTCTTGTTCAGTAATGACTCGGCTAGTTTCTTGGGTAGGGTCACTCACCCCAACATACAGGTATGCTGGGTAAACTCGATCCTTCAAGGGTTGTTTGCTCCAGAATGTGAAGTCAATGACAACAGCTTGGGCAGTTAAGCCATTCTCCTTCAGGCTAGCAATGTCCTTAAGAAAAATTTCGACCTCAGCACTCTCCTCTACTATTGGTGCCTCTTCCCAACTATTCAGATTGGTGTTGGGCTATCGACCCAATCGGGGTGGTAGGGAACTTCCATGATTGCTGATATAGAACCACTCGAAGTGCCATTCCCTGTTGCTATCTTTGAGCGGGATATCCAAGTATACTGATTTTCGCCCCCTGTGGAGTTCCAAACTAGCACCACCAACTACTTGCAAGACATTGTCTTGGGTACCAGGTATGTAGTGGTACAGATGTTTCCACAGGTCAAAATGTAGAACAATCCCAAGGAAGGCTTCGCATAGATGGATGAAGATTGAGATTTGAAGAATGGAATTGGGGTCCAGATGCGATAGATCAATGGAATAGAAATTAAAGCAGACCACGCACGAATGAGCAGAGAGGTAGTCCTAACCCACACACAAAGAAAGGAGCAAAAACCAAAGATTCATGAGTGTCTTCTATAGGGACCTTTTCCCCTTCGCAACTCCTCCACCCACCCAATTCCTTTGGGGGGGAGAACCACCATTTCTATGAGATGAAGTAGGTTGGATTCAGACATAGTGGACGTATGGAATGCAAGAAATGGCAAAGGGATCTGTCGATTCTCGTCATGCAAGAGACCTTCGCTGGTGTTCCTGCGCTCGCTAATGGTCTTCTTCTTCAGGGCCATGGCTGATGAAGACTCTAGTTTGATTACAGGGGACGCTGGCAAGGGTTTTGAATTTGCTGGTGCTAGCTGGTGGAACAATTGAAGGAGTTGGGGAACGAAGATTTGAGTAGTAGGAACCGTTAGGGCATGGGTCCTCTTTAATATCTAACGGCGTTAAATGGGGAAGTTTTGCGTTGATTGAGGAAGATGACAGTCGTCAAGGGTTCTGCTTTGAGTCTAGCAAGTCAGTAGCTCCTGCAATGTTAAGTCGGCAGGACTTCAGTCAGCAAGAAAGTTATAAGGATGATTCGAGCGTCAGTTCGGGCGACAATTAAGTCAGATATTGTTTGCTAGGTTGAGTTAAGTCAGATAGTGTTCACTCAGTTGAAGGGCATTCAGTGGTGGTTGTTCCTTGAAAAAATCATTTGCCTCGAAGATAAAAATTCTAACTATGCATTCGTATGATGGCAGTTTTGTTCGATATGATCTATTCTTGATGATGACGTGGGCGTCGATTATACGAAGAAATCTACAGGGGTCATTTGAAGCTTAAGAAAAATGTCATCATCATATACACACGATAGGGAATCGAAAAAAGTTCACGGGATGTCATCAAAGGATAGTTCATTACATATTACTATGGTGGATACATGGGACTTAGCTACGAGATACCAGAGACCAAATTACAACTACTAAACTAATTGGCGACGCGGCGGCGCTTCAAGGGAGGCAGGGCGGCAGTCAGTGTCATTGTCGCTGCTACTGTAATCGTCGTCAGTCATCATCGTTGTTGCCATCATCGTCATTGCCATCATCGTCATCATCCTCCTCGCTGTCGTCGTCATCAGGACCGCTGAGGCCAAGGTGGTTGAGACACTGGAGCATCGCCTTCTCCTTCCAGTTGTACTGGTCGGAGTCGGAGGAGGAGTGGTCTTCTTCTTCCTCCTTCTCCTCCTCATCCTCGTTGTCGTCGTTGGCGTCGGGGTCGCTTGGCGGGTCCTCATCACCGAAGCCACCAGAGAAGATCTATCTACGTAGGGCAATGGAGGTTTGACTGCTGGAGGAACTCATGCCCTGCTTATATAATGGGTTGGGTGTCGGGATTTAGTGCCGGCAGTGCACCACGGGATATACCACAGGATGCTTTTTTCAGTGTCTAGATCAACATGCAGCTCCATGGTTCAGGTGAAATGCGACTAGAAAACTAGATTTATATAGGTTCGGGCCACGAGATGCGTAATACCCTACGTCCTGTTTGTGACTGATTGTATTGCTTTGAGTATGTACAAGGGTTGAAGAGATTGGAGGATCTGCTTGAGGTGGAGAGATCTGTTTGGGGGGTCCCTAGCCCACCTTATATAGTCCTGGCGTGGCTTGGGTTACAAGTTGGTTCCCTTCTATGTCTCCTAGTCAGTTTAAATTACAAGAGATCATATAGAATCCGTGTTCCATATCTTTGTTAGAGAGTCCTTGTCTTGTGCGCCAAGTTGTTCTGCACCTCGGGTCTGAGTTAGTCGGCCGGCTCCTAGATTGGGCCCTCCGATAGCCCATGTATAGAATACACTTCATGAGGACCTAAGGGATATCTATCCTCCCACAAGCCCCCGAGCTTCAATTTGACTTAAGAAACAATCAGCTGGAAGATCTAAATTTTGCTTTCTGAATGTCTTGCCTTGTAGTCTCCAAAATTTTTTTGATGGTGTCTCCATGCAGCCCCCGAGCCTTAAGCTAATTAGCATAATCAGGTTGAGGATCAAGCAGCTTATTCCACCGAGTGATCTTGGTGAAGCGAGGATGGTGACGTAGCCTCTCGAGTCAATGAGTACGGTAGCGTAGCCTCCCGAGTCAGCGAAGTATAGTGGCCTAGCTTCCTGAGTCGATGAAGTAGCGAGTCAGCAAGGCGGGTAGGAACCCAACCCTCCGAGTCGATAAAGTAGTGAGTCGGCGAGGCATAGCGGAGGCACAGCCCCCGAGTTGACAAAACAGTGAGTCAGTGAGGCGCGCGGTAGTGCAGCTCCCAAGTCGACGAAGTAGCGAGTCGGCTAGGCGGACGACAGCCTAGCCCCCCGAGTCGACGAAGCAGTGAGTCGGCGAAGGAGCCAGCAAGGTGGACAAAAGCCCAGCCCCCGACCTGACGAAGCAGTGAGTCAGTGAGGCCCGCGGTAGCGCAGTCCCCAAGTCGACGAAGTAGGGAGTCAACGAGGCGGACGACAGCCTAGCCCCTTGAGTCGACGAAAGCAGTGAATCGGCGAAGGAGCCGGTGAGGTGGACAGAAGCCTAGCCCCCAAGCTGACGAAGTAGTGAGTCAGTGAGGCCCGCAGCAGCGCGTCCCCCAAGTCAACGAAGTAGCGAGTTGACGAGGCGGACTGACAGCCCAGCCCCCTGAGTCGACGAAGCAGTGAGTCGGCGAAGGAGCCAGCGATGCGGACAGAAGCCCAACCCCCTCCCCCCCCGAGTCGACAAGTAGCGAGTCGGCGAGGCGGACGATAGCCCAGCCCCCGAGTCGACGAAGCAGTGAGTCAACCAAGGAGTCAGCGAGGTAGACAGAAGCCCAGCCCCCCGAGTCAATGAAGTAGCGAGTCGGTGAGGCGGACGACAGCCTAGCCCCACTGGTCGTCGAAGCATTGAGTCAGCGAAGGAGTCGGCGAGGCGGACAGAAGCCCAGCCCCCCGAGTCGAAGAGACACTCAGCAAGGCGGCGCAGCGACGGCGCAGCCCCCCGAGCTGATGGTGCAGCGTAAAGTGAACTGATTTGCATTGACTCCCTGTCTGAATTTCGAGTATAGAGAAGGCATAAAGTGTCGATCAACCAAACTAACTACCCCGTATGAAGGGTTTAGAGGTACCCTTTACTGAATGAGCGAAGGCATGTAACATCAGCTGTAGGTCAGATCACAACCTAAGCTGATTACCTTGTAAGGAGGGCCAGATTGTACCCTATTATGAGTAAGCGCAGGCATGTAACACCAGTTGTCGGTCTACGACCTAGGCTGATTGCCCTAGTAAGGTAGGCTAGATTGCACCCTGTTATGAATACGCGCAGGCATGTAACACTAGATGTCGGTCTCCGACCTAGGCTGATTGTTCCGTAATTAGGGTCGAACTGCACCCTATCTTGAGTATGAGTGGGCATGTAACACCAACTGTTGGTTTACGACCTAGGTTGATTGCCCCGTGCGGAGGGTTTAGAGTTCACCCCGTCGAGACTTTGCGTGGGTATGTAGTGCTGTCGGTCTAGGCCGACTGCCCCGTTTTAATGGTGGTCATATAGAGTTCATGACGCCCATTGTTGCATGCACAGATTTTACCAGAAAACACTTAGACTTGCCAAAGCATGAGATGCGACAGAAAATATTTGACTCAGTGAAACACGAGATGCGACCGAAAAGATTTGATTCGGTGAAACACGAGATGCGACCGGAAATATTTGACTTGGTGAAACATGAGACGCGACAGAAAAGAGTTGTCTCGGAGAAACACGAGATATAATAGAAAAGCTTGTCAAGGTACACACTGTGCCAAGAAATAATTCGAGAAAACACATGAGGCAGAAAATGTTTCGGCTTACCGAGGTACATAATGCATAGTTTGAATGACCCAAAATAATCTGAGTAATATGAACCCCGAGTGATCTAAAAATAATCTGAGTGAACTGAAGTAACATGACTGATCTAAAATAACGATGCTAAGATAAATATGAATGATCCAAAATAATGATCCTGAAATAAATATGAATGATTAGAAATAATATGAGTAATTCAGAGTTGATCTGAGTAATCCCAAGTGATCCAGGACAAGTGATCAGGATTGGTATGAATAAATCATAGATGATGCAGGTGATCCAGAAATAATCCAAGAAATCCAATAGACCGAGTGATCCAAAAATATCAAGAATAATCCATAGCCCGGTGATCTAGAAACAATTCGACTGTGATCCAGAGATAACATGAGTAATTCGGAGAAAATATGACTGATTCAAAAAATAATTTGAATGATCTAGAAAAAGCTTGACTGATTCGAAAATAATCCAACTGGAATTCGGCGGCCCCGAGCATAAGCCGCAAGCATACGAGTGACTGAGATAAATCTCCTTGAACGATAATCAAAGAATAACCTGAGTAGTATCTTTTTCAAAAAGAATACTCAATAACTGTAAATAATACTGGAGCGATTAGATCGAGCCAGTCGGATAGACAGAAAAATAATAGCATTATTAAATGCATAATATAAATACTGATAGCTGTTAGAGTAGGCCGACTGGCTTGGAGTAAGCTCGAGTAATAATGAACGGCCCTCGAGTGTACGTCGTGTACAATCGGCTGAGACTGAGAATAAATCGACTGAACCGGAACTGGAGTTGGTGAAAATAATAGAAATCACCCTTTGTTCAGGGCTTCTCGTATTGGATTTGGACCATAATCCTGCCATGGTACAGCTGAACTCTGACTCGTGTCAGCCGGTAAAGCTCACGCTTTTTGTAGCAGAATTGATTCAACCTGACTGTTAGCCAGGGCAACGTTGAGCCAATCTGACTTTCTCTGCCTCGTGTTGCACAATAGGAGCAGCTCATCTTGGTATGTGCGTCCGCTCCGGTCTGCGATCGATCTGGACTGCAATCTAGGCTCCATGCTCCCACGTGGTCTGGCCACGGGAGAAAATAGGAAGGCGCAGCCAACTGCTGATTGGAACACAAACCATCTTGACTCGGAGTTGAATTCCGTCTTGAGCCCATAACGTAAGCATAGCGCAGATCGGATCGCCGCCGCCATCGTTGACGATTCTGAACTAAACACAAACACCACCGATCTTGCCTCGATGACTCTATCATATGATAATACCGGATGATTACATGCCGGTTGCCAGGCTCGTCGACGAAAGAGGTGATAGCGCCGGACTAAACTTGGATCTGTTGTCGGAGATGACAGCCATAGAGCTACGACGTTGTTAAAGCAGACACCCTACTTACTTGGCATGCCAAATGTCAGCATTTAGTACCGACAGTGCACTACGGGATGTACCACATGATGTTTTTTTGGCGTCTGGATTAACACGTAGCTCCATAGTTCGCGTGAAACGTGACAGAAAACAAGTTTTATACAAGTTTGGACCGCGAGGAGCGTAATACCCTATATCATGTTTATGACTGATTGTATTGCTTTGAGTATGTACAAGGGTTGGAGAGACTGGAGGATCTGACTGAGGTTGAGAGATCTGTTTGGGGGATCCCTAGCTCGTCTTATATAGTCCGGCGTGACTTGGTTTACAAGTTGGTTCCTTCTATGCCTCCTAGTCGGTTTAGATTACAAGAGATTATATAAATCCGCGATCCATATCTTTGTTAAAGAGTCCTTGTTTTGTATGCCAAGTTGTTCTACACCTCGGGTCTGAGTTAGTCGGCTGGCTCCTGGATTGGACCCTTCGACAGCCCATATATAGAATACACTTCATGAAGACCTAGGAGATATCTATCCCCCACATTAGGCATCGCTTCGATTTCTGCAAGTATGAGCACAGTGTTGGCATTTCGTATTCTGGATGGGCATGTGTCAAAGATCTACATATGTGACGGTTCAAGAAGGCTGAATCTGTTTGCGGTTATATTTCCAAGGCTATGCGCACACCGTAAGGGATGGCACTTCGTATAACTTGGCAGTTTCCTGTTTTACACCCAATAGGTGGGGAATTTTTTCTTATAAAATTCTGTCAAGATAAAGCATGGAGATTTCAGTCGGATGATAATGAGCTGGGGGAATTCTCTAGATCTTCAAGGGGATTGTTGCTCAAGTCAACTTAAACCTTGGGGGCTACACCCAATAGGTGCACTAGTCAGTGCAACCATTGAAAGGCTTTGTTGATTAACTCGGGGGAGCTAGCATTCTGGAACCTTCAAGTTTTTTGGACCTTCAAGTAGATTGTTACTCAAATCAGCTTGAAGCTCAGGGACTATACCCATTGGGTGCACCGAGTCGGTGTAACTAATGGAAAGAGGAGCTAGCTGATTCGGGGGCATGGCTGCATAAATCGTTATTTTTTTAATCTTTAAGACGATCGTTGCTTAAGTCAACTCAAAGCTCGGGGGCTACACCCAATGGGTGCACCTAGTCGGTGCAACCATTGAGGGGGTGAGTAAATTGACTCGGTGACATTTCACATTCGAAGTTGAGTATTGCTTTGGAGTCTCGAGTTAATTGTCTTCTGAATTGACTCGAGCCTTGGGGGCTTATAGGCGATAGATATCCCCTAACTCCTCATGGCGTGGACTCAGGGCATGGGCCGTTGGAGGGCCTGAAAAGGGCATATGGCTGTTTTCATGGGCCTGCTGCCTAGGTCAGGCCCAAAGGTGGTCGAGGAAGCCTGGAGATCAAGGCAAGGAGCGTCGTGATCTAGCTAAGCGTGGAAAGAAGCTTAACTCGGACTTGAGGTCCGAGATTCGCGGGATCCAAGGGAGGAACGATAGAGACGAAGATTATGTCTGATCTCTTGTAGTCTAAACCTGACTAGGAGATATAGAAGGAACCTAACTTGTAACCCAAGAACTCATCGGACTACATAAGGCGGGTGAGGGACCCCTATGTAGCATCTCAACTCATCTCATACCACCAAAACCATGCTCCAGCGCACCTAAGCCCTAGCTCTCATTGTAACTTTGGCCTCAGATCAATATAACTCGGCGCCACAGGACGTAGGGTATTAAGCATCTTGCGGCCCAAACTTGTATAAACCTTTGTGTTCTGTCGCTTCTCAAGTGAACCATCAAGCTACGCCGATTTCGCCAGCCCCCAAAAGCACCTCGTGACGTATCCCGTGGTTCACTGCCGGTACTAAACCCCGATACCTTGCTATGTGATTAATGGTTAATCACATTTTGACTAATGGTTAGTCTAGTAATCCAAATTGACGAGTGAAATAAGTCGGACTATTAAACAAGGGTGGCACAAATCTCGCCTTGAGTCTGACTGACATCACATGGCAAAAGGATATAGGACAACTTGTATATCAAGGTTCTGTTGATATGATCATTGTGCTTTCAGGGGTCAACGTGTGCTGCTAGGTGCCACTGTTGATCGATTGGCTTGAGAAAGGATTTTTCACCATGGCCGACTGCATGTGAACCTACGGGGTCACACACTTAAGGGACTGGGACACCATGATATTGCCCCTATGGGAAATGGAAGATTGATGGAGATGTGCCTATGTGTCAATTTCCAAGTCCAACTCTGAGTCATATCAGCTCTATTATGAGCCGATGCTGAGTCCAATCGGGACTCGACCCGTCGGGTCTGACTCAGACGCTCGCATATGGTATGCACAGTTAGGCCTCTATCGAGACTCGGATACTTGATCCGCAAGCAATTAGGATCCTGATGGGCCTTTATGTGGCTAAAGCCAATTAGTGGAGACTATATATATGCATGAAATGGCATGGCTTAGGGAACCGGGTCTGCACGTGAGCCATCGCAGAAAAGGTTTCTGAGAAACCATAGCTGTGCCCTAGTCCAATCTCTCAAAATCCTCCACAAAGTTCGTGGTGCTAGCATGCCAGAACATGGCATCGCCTTTCCCATATGTGTGGATACCGTAGAGGCGTTGCTACGATTGCTACACTGGTCAGCTGACTGATCTCGAGGGCAGCTGACTGATCTTGATCGAGATTAGCTAGACAAGTCGGCATTGGCTCCTTCCTATACATTGATTCGGCGTGCTTGACTCGGCACCCGACTGCCTTGACTCGGCACTCGGCTACTCCGACTCGTCTTCCGCTGCACTACGAGTCTAGTGGTAACGATATATGATCTCTTGCTTGTACGTGTTCCTGTGTTTTACGTGGTAGTAGAAAATCATTTTCATGGTATGGTAGCCTACCCTACATTTTTTGAACTAACGGAAGCATGTAACACCAACTGTAGGTCAAGCTACGACCTAAGCTGATTGCTTCCTAGGGGGAGGGTTTAGAAATTATCCTTTTTGAACTAATGGAAGCATGTAGCACCAACTGTAGGTCGGGATATGACGTAAGCTGATTGCTTCTAGGAGGGAGGGTCTAGAGATTACCCTTTTTAAACTGACAGAAGCATGTAGCACCAATGGTAGGTCAGGATACGACCTAAGCTGATTGCTTCTAGGGGGAGGGTTTAGAGATTACCCTTTTTAAACTGACGGAAGCATGTAGCATCAGCTATAGGTCGAAATATGGCCTAAGTTGATTGCTTCCTGTATGAAGAGTGTGAAAGAAATACCAGCGGAATGTAGTACAAAGGACATGACACAGAGTTTGCACAGATATCATGCAACCTTTATTCATTGAGTAGGATTATCTAGAGTACAGACGAGGCCACGTTGCTTTGAAATCGTGACTAGTACAGATTCACGCATACAACGTGTGGAGATCCATTATGTTCCAGGAGTTTCCGACTGGTGTGCCATCCATCTTAGACAGTCGGTATGATCCTGGACGGGTGACCTCCGAAATGATGTAGGGGCCTCCCAAGGGGGATAATTTGTGGCGGCCTTCCCCCTTAAGGACCCTGTGGAGGATCGGCTCGCTGACTAGAAAGGCTCTGGGACACATGGTCTTCTCGTGGTAATGGCGCAAAGTTTGCTGATAGTGGGCCGACTGAATTACTGTGTTGAGTCACTCTTCCTCAAGTGTGTCGACCTCCTTCAGCCTAGTGGCTTTTGCCTCTGCTATGTCTTTAAACATGAGCCAGGGTGTGCCAAATGCTAAATCCACTAGAAGCACAGCTTCAGAGCCATAGACCATAAGAAATGGTGTGTTCCCGTTGAGCGCCCTGCTTAGTTGGGTTCTAAGACTCGAGACCACATAGGGGACCTCTTTGATCCATCTACCAATGAACTTCTCGTTCTTGTCGAACATCTTCTTTTTTAGTGCGTCTAGGATCATACCATTGGCTCACTCAACTTGACCATGGGCCCTTGGTTGCGCTACCGAGACGTACTTGACAAAGATACATTTGCCTCCACAAAAGTCAAAGAATTCTGCCCCGGTGAAATTAGAGCCCAAATCTATAATTCTGAAATGGAAAATGGTCTCTTGGATGAACTCTGCAGCCTTGGCTGCCGTTAGAGAAGCAATTGCTTGTACTCAATCCATTTAGTAAACTTGTCGATGGCTACCAGCACATGAGTGAATCCTCCCTGAGCCTTCTTGAAAGGCCTGATCATATCTAGCCCTTAGCATGCAAAGGGCCATGATATGGGGATGGTCTGCAGCTGCTGTGCCGGGAGGTGATGCTGCTTGGTGAGGAACTGGCATGCTTCGTAGTACCTGACCAGGTCGATTACGTCCTACTTTGCTGTGGGCCAGTAAAACTCGGCTCTGAACGCCTTCCTGACTAATGTCCTCGATGCTGGATGGGTACCGCATAGCTCGGCATGTATCTCGAGTAGGACACTTTTGCCACGAGGTATGTCGATGCACTTCATCAGGACTCCTGCTACCCCACGTCTATAAAGATCATCTCCAATCAAGGTATAATTGGTAGCACGCCTGGCGAGGCACTTGGCTGCTGCTTTGTCCTCTGGCTCGTCTTCATTTTTAATATACTTGATGATCGGGACCCTCCAATCGTTTGGGCTTTCATCCAGCCACAAGATTTGGGAAGCCACCTCCTCATCCTATTGAATGGATGGGCGGGACAATTCCTAGACAAATATACCTAGGGGTACTTTGGCTTGGGTGGATCCAAGCTTTGATAGAACGTCAGCAACAACGTTGCGATCTTAATCAATGTGGTGGGACTCCAGCCCTTGGAATTTGTCTTCTAACTTCCACACCTCTGCATAGTATTTGTCCATTAACTCTGTCGAGCAGTCCCAGTCCTTGTTGACCTAATTGATTGCGACCAAGGAATCCTCATAAACCATCAGGAGCTTGATCCCGAGTGAAATGGCAATACGCAGCCCGTGTAACATAGCCTCATACTCACCGCATTGTTGGACAATTGGAAGAGAATTTGCAATACATATTTGAGCTGTTCACCGCCTGGGGGATTAGGAGAATGCCTACTCTAGCTCCATCTATCTTCGAGGATCCATCAAAGTACATCTTCCAGAACACTACGGGCTCTAGATTCTCTGGAACTTGATTCTCTGTCCACTTGGAAACAAAGTCGACCAGAGCCTAATTCTTGATCGCCGTGCGTGGACGAAAGTCAATGTCATGAGCCCCCAGCTCACACGCCCACTTTGCTATTCTCCCATTAGCCTCTCGATTGCGCAGTATGTTGCCGATCGGGAACTCGGTGACCACCACGACCTTGTGCTCCTCAAAGTAATGGCGTAGTTTGCGAGCAGTGATGAGCACTGCAGAAAGTAGCTTCTGAACTTGGGGGTACCCTATTTGGACGGGCTCAGGACCTCGCTGATGAAGTAGACCGGGTGCTGAGCTGCTTGGACATGTGCCTCTTCTAGTCGCTCGACCACCAACGCCGTGCTGACCACGTGGGTTGTACAGGAGATGTAGAGCAGTAGATCTTCAGCCGGCTGGTCGGCGCTGGCTCAGTTTGGGGATTTGAGTACCGGGGGAATCGTTAGGAATTTCTTAAGGGCTTCAAATGCTTCTTGGGCTTTCGGTGTCCATTGAACCTGTCCACCCTCTTGAGCAGCTTGAAGAAAGGCATCCCTCTTTTGCCCAAGTGTGAGATGAACCGACTCAGTGCTGCCATGCACCCTGTTAGCTTCTGAACCTTCTTCTGTGACCTGGGGGTTCCATCTGAAGAATGGCCTCAGCCTTCTTGGGGTTTGCTCTGATCCCCCTATTGCTGATGATGAAGCCAAGTAGTTTCCCTGCTAGTAACCCAAAGATGCATTTCTCTGGGTTAAGTTTCTAACAAAATCTTCGGAGGCTGTTAAACACCTACTGAAGATCATTGGTAAAGTCATCAGGGTTCTTGATCTTGATCACGACGTCGTCAACATAGGCCTCCATGCGCTTTCCCCAGTGCTCTGATAGACAAGTCTGGATGGCACACTAGTATGTCACCCCAGCATTTTTTAGCCCAAAGGACATAGAGGTGTAGCAGAACGCTCCAAAAGGTGTGATGAAGGTTGTCTTCTCCTGATCCTCCTCATCTAGATTGATCTAATGATAACCCGAGTAACAATCTAGAAAAGAGAGCAGGGAGCATCCTGCCATGGAGTCCATGACTTGATCTTCCTGGGTAGCCCAAAGGGGTCCATTGGGCAGTGTTTGTTGAGATCGGTATAATCAACGCACATACGCCAGTCGATTTTATTCTTTTTGAGTATGAGTACAGGGTTTGCAAGCCACTCAGGGTGCATGACCTCTCTAATAAACCTGGAAGCTAGGAGCCAGGATAGCTCTACACAAATCGCCTCTCTTTTATCGGGGGTGAATCAGCGCAACTTTTGCTTGATTGGCTTGGCGTTGGGGTAGACTTTGAGCTTGTGCTCAACCAGCTCCCTTGGGACCCTAGACATGTCAGCAGGCTTCCATGCGAACATGTCCCAGTTTTCTTGCAGGAACCAGACGAGTGCGTCTTCCTATTTGGGAGGAAGAGTGGAGCTGATGATGACGAACTTGGATGCTTTGGGCATGTCGAGGCTAACCTTCTTAGTCTGCTCAGCCAGGCACATTGTTGGTGTGGGAGTGGCCAAGCTATGCTCTAGGACTGAGGCCAGATCTACCGCGAGCTGCTTCCGTATGCCTAAGGTGCCCACCATAAGGGCCATATGTGCCACCTCCCGCGTGCATTCCACGGTGCCTTTGAGGTCTGCTCTCACGAAGAGAACACCGTTCGGCCCTGGCATCTTGAGAACCAGGTATGAGTAATGCGGGACTGCCATGAACTTGGCCAGCCTAGGGTGCCCTATGATGTCATTGTAGGAAGAGTCGAAACTCATCACCTCGAAGCGGAGGACTTCGGTGCCGAAGTTCTCCAATGTGCCAAAGGTAACTGGTAGGTAGATGTGCCCCACTGGGTATTCTTCAGAATTAGGCATGATTCCAAAGAAAGGACTGTCCGACTTCCTGAGATCGCTGAGGGGGATCCTGAGAGCCAGGAGAGCCTTTGGGAATAGGACGTTGATGCTGCTCTCGCCGTCGATCAGCACCTTCTTGACTCGGCTGTTGTTGACCACCGGGCTTACGAGCATATGATACTTGCCCAGGTAGTCGAAGTTGAGCCACTGATCCACCCGACTGAAGGCAATGGGCATCTCAGACCACTGGTATGGCTCAGGTGGCTTGACTATAGCTGCCACGACTTGGCGGTTAGATAGCTTCTGCTGCCTCTTGCTTTCCTAGGAGCCATGACCCCCGAGGATGACGTTGACCACCATGTCGACATGGGGAAAGTTGCGATTGTTCCCCCTGTTTGGTGCCGGGAGGAATGCTGATTTCATTAGGGAGGTGGTTGCAGTGCCCCTATTGAAGGGGCCACACCTAGCCAACCATGTTCTTGAAGTCTCGGCAGAGGCGTAGGGTATGATGCATGTCCCAATGATAAGGACAAGGCCCGTCGAGCATTTCATCCAGCGAGCACATGTCACCGCCACGAGGATTACCGTGAGGACGTGTGGGCGGCGGCCCCATGGTGTTGACGTGTTCCTCCCACGGTCGTTTGTCCTAGCGGCACTCCTACTATGAGGTGTCCTCGTGTTTCACTTGCTTATCCCTACCGCGGTCATCACGGCACTGCTCGACGAGGTCCTGAGCCCGCTCATCCATGGTGATGTACTGATCGGCCTCGCACAAGAGCTTCTTGGAAGTGGTCAGGGCATGTTGTAGTATGGCCCTCAGAAACGCCTCATCGTGAGACCCCCGATAGAAGTCCTCGATTACCGCTGCCTCGATGATGTCGGGGATGCAGTTTCGCATCGACTGGAACCACTTCAGATAAGCGCGGAGGGACTTGCCATTCTTCCTCTTGACCAACTTAAGGTCCCATGGCTGCGCGGGTTTGTCAGAGAGTGACTGAAAGTTGGTGATGAAACGGTCGCAGAAGTCCTTCTAGCTGTCGATGCAGTCATCGCACAAATGGCGGAGCCATTGAAGTGCGTCCTGCCTAGCACGATTGGGAGGTAGGCCGTCATCACATCTTCAGTCGCGCCGGCAGCGACGGCCACAGTGGAATACATGGCCAACCAGGCGTGCGGATCCTGCTTGGCCTCCTACCTGTCGATGTTGGAGACCTTGAAGTTTAGCGGCCACTTGACCGAACGGAGCCAACTGGTGAAGGCAGAAATGCCAAATGTGATGCGCGGGGCGGGGCGCTCAGACGATCGCTAGGGCATTCCTGGTCGCAATGAGGCGGCGTCAGGGGGCGACGATTGCCTAGCCGTGTGATGCCCCCAGCATCTCAAAAGCCTTGACACACAATTAGATGAATGCTAACGATGGATTTGGACTTAATCATGCTAAGAGAGGAGTGTGAACTAGGTGGAGAAATCACCGAGTCAAAATTTCCTATTTGAATATGCAAAACCTTGTGTTGTTTGGATGAAGTAGTTAAAAATCTATAAGCTTTGATGCGAAACATCAAATACAAAAGTCTTGGTTTAATATATTGCCTTCAACTTTTATATTTAGATCTTCCTAAAAATCAGATGTTAAGGGGATCAAAAGTTCAAACCAAACCAAGTCAGCCTACACTTAGGAATTTTGCTAAGTCTAGGGTTGACACTTTTTTCCCAAATTTCATTCTGAACTTACTTTCAATTTCACTATACAACTTCAAAATATCCCTTTCTATGAAATGAAATTGGGTTCATTGCCTTTCAAATGCATCAGAACTCAAAGTAATTGGACATCGTTTGGTAGTTCAAAAGTTGGAAACAAGAAATACTCCACATAGATTGAAACTGCAGTTTTACCAAACCTTTGAATACAATTGTGCTTGTAGTTCAAAATATAATGTGATCTAGCCCAAACTTTCTATATCAAACTTGTAGACAATTTGAGGAGGAATAGCTTTATTATTTTGTAGGTTGACATGCATAAATGTTTACATGGTGTTTTAGATCATTTTCCGTCTTCTAGTGAAATCTGTCAAACTACACCTAGGATGAAAAATTCAAATTTTGAGCAAACAAAATCATAATCATGCAAAACTTTATATAAGAAAGTTGTAGAGCGTGAAATTGTAAACAACTTTGGCATAAAACTCCTTGTTTGAAAGTGACCCTAAAATAGACTTTTAGAATTTCTAAGCTGAGATTTTCAGTTGGTCAAACCTAGGTCACCTAAGTAATTTCGAATTTAAACAAAATTTCAAAACATAACATGGTATCAAAGTTTATGACAAAGTTTTAGAGTACAAAATTTTATATCTTCCTTGTATTTTGAGATTTTTCCAAATCAGCCGATTAGATGATCAAATAGGCAAAATTCATAAACTCATTTTCCTGGTCAAACTCAATTTTTCCATTTTTGGTACTTTCTTTTCCTCCCTGTGTTACTTACACGCGGGACCCACCCGAGGCGGACGCTGACCGCGCCTAGGGCTTGGCCACCACGCGGCGCGGGCTTCCTGGCCGCCATGTCCACTCGCTCGTGATTCCCTGTCCTCCTCTGCCGCGTGCCCCTGCGTCCCCGACTGAGAAGCCGAGAAACCGTCATCCTCTCCTGCTCTCTCCCTCATTCACCCTCGTCCTCGGCTCCTCTCTCCTTCCCAGAACGCCGAATGTGGCTGCCATTGGAGCAAGGTCCACAAGCTCCACGTCGCCGGCTCTCCCAGCATCCTCCGCCCCTGTCCACCGCTCCCCGCGCCAGCAGACGACACCGCTGCGGTCGCCCGGCCCTGCTCCACCTCCCTCGCCACTCCCAGGCCTCCGCCATCGCCCCTCTGCCTTTCCCCCTCTACACTCTCTCTGTTTACACCGACCGCCATGACTGAGCCGTAGCGAGCTCGCGCCATGCCGTCCTCCGGCCTCCAGTCATCCCGTTAGCACGCGCCCCCGGTTCGCCTTATTCCCGAGCATCCGATGCGCAAGATGGCACCGCCATTCCGCCTTCCTTCCGACGAATCCACTCCGCGCCGCCGCTCCACGCTAAGCCGGAACGCCGCCTCCGTGCACCGCGTTCCCCGCGCTCCTACTCCTCCTCGAGTGACGCACCCTAGGGGAAGACAACTGTCGTGCCCGGGAACATCTCCCTGGGGCGGCTCAGCTCCAAGTCTGGCCACCCACGCCCTGGCGCAAGTGCAAGAAGCCGGCCCGCCGCGCGCCTCATGCCCCTGTCGAGAGGTAGAAGATGACCGCGTCATCTTTAGATCTAGCCCCTGCTTTTTCGGTTTTTACATTTAAGTCCAGCAAACAGTGATATGAGTCTTGTTTACTTCGCAAGTTAGCCCTTGCAGTTTATGGTTAATAACGAAAAGGTCCCTAGATATGTGGTTTTTCATTTAAATGATTATTAATTTGACTGAAACTTTGGAAAATCATTATAAATCACACAAAAATCCAAAAATTACAAACTCAGTGGCTATGGACCCCTTTTGAGTAGATCTATAGAATGGTTATGATGGTGAGGGGTGCATTGACCATCTTGCCCCTGGTTTAGTGCATGCATGTTAAAACTAAATAAATCAAATGAGCTCTAAAAATCTTGAAACTTGGACAGTAGCTTTTTAGGGTACCTAGACACTATGTGATTTTTGGTAGCCCTAGCATTGGCTGGATGTTTAATGTTTTCACCTCCAAGCATGTGTTTTATGTATTTTAATAACATGAAAATAGTGGCTACATGAAATGTGCTCTAAATGCCTCCATGGAATTTATATGTGCTCTCCTTAGTATAGTTAGCTCATTGATAAAATGTGGGACTGTGCATGTCAAGTTTGGATAGTGATTTGAAAATGACAAAGTAGTGCTTATTAAAATTAAATAATAGGAAAAGTGACCTTATGATGTAAAATAAATTCTGAGAAAAATCGTGAGAGCATTTTGGTTATAAGTAGGTTCTAGAAAGCATTTTTGGATAATTTATACTTGCTGTTTACTATGGGATTTGAGAATGGTAAAGAATTTATACTTGCTGTTTACTATGGGATTTGAAAATGGTAAATTCTATGCTAGTATAAACAATAAATTAGAAAAGTGGTATTTAGCGTGTTCCAAAAGCATCACCCGGCATGATATGTTTGACTTGCTGAATGGAAATAAAACATCACCCCACGTCGTGCATGTGTCTTAGAATTTAAGTAACTAAATCGCTATTGCATATTTTTTACCAGGTCACAACATTAACATGTTTCATTTATGATCAATAATTTGCCAGTATATGTATATGATTGCATGCTTCTCTAGATCCATAAAAAGCACTATTGTTGCTAGTGCCAGATATGATGTTTCGAATGTGCTAGTAGTTCATTACATGTATAAATATATACTTGTCTAATGCTTTGCTTGCATGTGGTATGATGAAGGACAATTTAAATTGATATTTAAACATATGCAGGGTACATGTGTTGCTTCGGGAACACCTGATTGTATGAGTGTATGCTTGCTCCCTGTCCACAAAAGTACTCTCGTTTAAGTAGTTTATCAATCACATTTCTGCCTATCCATAAACTGATTGTTCTCATGTGTGTTTCATCTTCATGCATCTCATTCCCTGCATCATGCATAGCATTCATATAGTGGTGCATATTGCAGATACGTAATCAAGAAGCAAATGCATAGAACTACTTCAAGCAACGGTGTCCAAAAGACCAATTAAGACCCAAATACCACCTGGAGGCCCCTGAAGTGGTATTTGGAAGGAGGAGTTGTCCAAGTGATCAAGGGGTTGCCTGGGGCAAAGCCTCACAACCCGGCAAACTAACATTAGCTTAGTTTGTTGGTTTGGGTGAAAATAAGCAAAGGTAGGCAGGACCATGATTCTCCTAGCTAATATGATGTTGATTGCTTGATAATTACGCATCCGTATTAGGAGTTGATTGAAAACAATTGCATTAGGCTCCTTGGTCGCCCTGGCCTAGCACCTATACCTAGAGTTCGTAGGACGAGTTGCCTAGAGTTCGTAGGACGAGTTGCCTAGAATTGCTAGGTGTGAGTAGACACAAGTGAAAGGAGTCACTCGTCGCGTAGGTGGTTTCAAAAATCACAGAATTTTGATTATGAGGAAGTAATATTATGCTCATGATTAAATGGAGACTGGGTGGAGAATAATTTTATTTTGTGGTGTGTGTTGTTGTACTGTTTGGCTCCGCCCGAGTCGTTTAAGGCCCATCCGCTGTTTGCCTGCTGATCGGCATAACATTGCTAGAACACTTAACCGGGATATGGGACCGATGAAAGTCTTACCTGGGCTTGTCCGGAGTTTTCAAGGTGCCGCCCATCCACTAGATGGAGGCAGAAGGCCCGGGGGAGCTTTGTACTCACTGCGGGCAGACCGAGATGTCAGCAGGCTTGCTATGGGGGCACAACCAGGGGTTAGGTGGGGGCGCTTTGAATCTTGGGACGAGACAGGTGGAGATGGGGGCTATATGTGGGAATGCGATGGCTAGTAAGCATATACCCCTGGCATGATAGTTATTCCCGGGAATTAAAATCGATCCGAATCACTGATGCCCACCAGGTGTGGGAATGCTGATAATGCACATGGCCAACGTAGTAACTACTTAAATATAATATATCTATTACTCATGTTTTCAAATACTACATGCGTGTACTACTGTGTTGCTTACATTTCTGCAAGTTATTATTATGGAGTTATATGCAAATGATGAAACTTGTTAATTTATGATATTATACCTCTGATTAAAATCAATGGCTAAGGATCCACATGTTAGTAAGGAAGCTTTGCATCAGCCATAAGCCACTTCATTAAGTCCTACTGAGTAATTAGTACTCAGGGTTTGCCTCCACCTTTTGAGTGCAGGTACCGATGACATCTGGACAATTTCTTAGAGAAGGGTAGTACCGGTGGGCTCAGTGCTGCTTATCTCATTCATCATTGCATGAAGACTAATAATGTATTTTGATTCCGCTGCGAGATGTTTTTGAAATCGCTTCCGCTATCTGTTTTGAACTTGCCTTTCGTATGGCACTATGTTGGTACTTATATTTTTATTTCGAATTGGTTTGTAAAATAAGTTTACTTATGCTATATTTAACTGCCTGTGATGATGTAACTGTTGTGGCTCCATCGAGGGCTGGATGTGTATGGTGTCGGTTCCTCTGAGAAAGGGTAATATCGAGAGCCGAATGACTCTTGACAGACGACCGAGTTTAGTTCGGTCTAATTACACCGCGAGCCAGAGGTGGCAGGTGTGCTTAGCCCAGATTAAATCGGCGGTTCCGCCACAGGCCGTTCATGGGCCGAGCGATGCGGAGCGAGGCTGTTCACCGATCCTGCAACTGAAGGGGCTCGCACACGGCGTTGTGCTGCGGGACGCCATGGTGTCAGTTGTACTCATCCCGCCGCTTAAGCTCCTCTTCGTGTCGGTGTGCCACGCATCGCGCCGGCCGTTGAGGTTGTGTCGCAGGTCACCAGGGGCTTGGCCATGCCTTCATTCTACCCATGCCTAGCCTAGGCTCCCAGACGTTGGTGCTCCTGGATGCTCTGACGATTCCTCTGTCGGGTGTTTCACTGTTGGCAAAACTCGCGTTCGTCAAGGGTTTTGCCCAGCTCAGATCCTTCGGGTCCCGTTCGCCGGCATGGTGGTGACGACAGATGTTACAAAGCCAGTTTCTCCCATGGCGCTCCTCGTGCCTCTACTAATCCTCTCTCGCCTCCGTTGGTTCATCCTCGGAGACCTCATCATCGATCACCCTGCCGTCGATGACAAGAATCTCAGGGAAACAAACAGGTGAATACAAAGGCGAGTTAGCATCTTCATTGGGGACCGTGGAGGGGCCCTCTGAGTAAAGCCCAGGATACGGTTCTGTGGGCTCTATGGTCGCAGCGGCCGTTGGCTCAGCCATAAGAGAATCAGGGGATGTGAGGTTGCAGACCATGCGCTTGCATGGGATCTCGCGCCCTGTGGTGTCCCCAATGCCGATGACACTCTACCAGCTGGCCGAGCATCCATCTAGGGTAGAGGTGATGGTGAGCCCCAGATGAAGCCCAGTCACAGGGACCTCCTCTTCGTCCTCCTGAGGCTGTTGTTGAAGGGTATCCAATGCAGGTGTCCCTTGCGCACCCCCGTTGTCGTTGGGGGGTGCTGAGGCATGGGAGAGGGACCTCTAGTACACTATAGCGCCATTGAGAAGTCCTTGGGGAAACCGAGGTGGGACCCAGTCCTCCGCATGGCTCGAGCCCGGATATGGTGACCTTGAAGTCAACGCGGATGCTGAGGTGGGAGGAAGTTCGTGGTCAGCCCGGCGGGGCCCATGCGGCGGCCGAGCCCTTTGCTGACTTCCCCCCTCCTGAGTGTCCTTGGTCTAGATCTGAGTCGGGGAGGTGGAAGGCAAAGTCCGCCGCACCGGTGACGGTGCGGCGTACAAGTGAGATGAGAGTGCTGATGCAAGACCACGCCCCGTCGGTGCTGCGATAAGGCGCTGCGCGCCGCAGGCTGCCCGGGGAACCTTAGTTAGAGAAGGGCGAAGCAACGCTCTCCGCGTCGAGGCTTGCCTGTGTCGGGCGAGAGCGGAGTGTGGTGCCGAGACTCGAGGACGAGCCAACTGCAGCTAGTGCAGAATGCTGCAGAATAGAAATGTTTCGGGGTACCGAGGCCTGGGGATAATTCCAGCCAAATCTCGGCAGTGGGATGGCAGCCATGGATCTTGACGCAGGCCCTCCTCTTCCCCCAACTAATCTTAGTCCAGATCTGTGTCGGGGAGGTCAGAAGCGGAGTACGTCGGGTCAGAGAAGACGTGGCCGTCGCCCGGGATGGAGAGGCTGGAGTACGTACGATCCCACCCGGGACCATGACGATCCACCGCAGGCCTAGAGTAGTTCGGGGCACCGAAATTCGAGGCTGAGACGGAGCAACGGGCGTGACCCTGGTGATGCAATGCCCGCCTGAAGATGAGCCGTGGTCAAGGCCGAGGTCACAGTGGTCGCCGATGGGGAGCTTTTCTGAGTCGGCGCGACGCCTTTTTGGTCCCGCGCCTCCTCTAGTGCACTGCTGACGCAGTGCAGATCGCCGCGCATGTCAGCGATGAATGGAATAGATCTGAAATGGATCATCATCTCAGGGGAAAACTTGGCGTCGCTAACGGAGGTGATAGCCATGGAACTAGCCGCTGACAATGTTGCCGCCCCTGCCTGGCGCACCAACTGTCGGGGTTTTACACCTGCAGTGCACCACGGGGAGTACCACGGGGTGCTCTTGTAGGCAGGAAAGATCGTCGGTAGCTCGATGGTTCGTGCGATGCATGATGGAACATTGGGTTTATACAGGTTCAGGCCGCCGCGGAGGCGTAAAACCCTACATCCTGTTGGTTGCTGAGATTAGATTGTTCGGAGCTTGAGAGTACAAGAGCCCGTGTCTAGCCTAGGGAATGGTGTGCTGCTCCCTTTTTTCGTAGGGGTCCCTAACCCGCCTTATATAGGCTGACGGGTTCTAGGGTTACAAGTCGGTTCCTTTCCTACCCATCAATCCCACCATCTTCGGCGAACTGCTCTCTCTGAATCGCGTGCAAATCTCCACATGATCCTTATCTGAGCGCTTCGCCACCTTTCACCTTGATCTCCAAGCCATCCTGCCTTTCATTGGGCCTAAACCCTCTAGCTGACCCATGAAACAGGCCGTCTGATGGACTTGGCCGTCGGCTTTGTCTTGATCCTCAAGTTGCAACGCTGTTGCTTGGGCCTAATCCCTCCTGCCGACCTTTGTAATGGACCGTCTGGCGAGCTTGGCCCCTTCAATGGCCCATGTAAGGAATCCTTGCCATGAAGCCTCAGGGGATATCTATCCCCCACAACTAGAGAAAAATGACAATTTTTGTTGACCGTTACCTATTTTTAGTCCGATGCCCTAAATCTTTCCTTTTCTTACGATGCTTTCTTAGCTCCAACCTTATTGGATGTTATTATGCTCACTAGTTTAAACATCACTGAAACCAAACAGGCCTCAGATCGTCGCGCCTCCTAAATAAAAGACACGAGGGATGCACAAAACGATGGTAAGGCTAAGTCCAATGGCTTCCTTGTCTCCCCAAATTCTATCACTATTTCAACTACCTCCACTCAGATCTACAATACATCACAGTGCGTGAACCCCCATTTTGGGAGCACCGCTAGACTTAGGCTAACCATCTCTGCGTTGACCGGTAGCTGTTTCCTGACTCCGCGAGACCGAGAGAGTTCCACGAGCCTCCAGACTCTGGCCCCCTCTTGTCTCCTCTGGCGCTATCGCCGACAGCAGCAGGAGGTGGGCCGGTTCCCTCGTAGCTTGTAGGTAAATAGTCTAGTCTCAGTTCTTCAGTTCTCAAGTTGCCCGTATGGGTCTAGCTGGTCACTCCCGCTTCATCGTCGTCGTTTCCTTTTGGTTCTTCATCTTCGACCTTGACGCCTGGTGATGATTTGGTGAGCACAAATAAAGTAAGTCCCTCTACTTCCACCACACATTCCACCGCAGGCCCCATCTCCACCTCCGCCTCTTCCATCCTACTCCATTGGGTCACGCTCCCCTCTTCCACCATTCAGGAGCCAAACTCCGTGTTCTTCATTGGTGGAGTAGATCTGCTCTTTCCTAGGCTGGATCTAGCTGCTAGTGACGCGGATCGAGATTCCTTGTCTCCGATTGCAAGCCACCATCTTCCACCTCCGTCCATGCACTTGGTATCCAGTAGCAGCCGAACATCAAGCTTCTTCAAGTTGCCGTCGACCACACCGCGGCCTGTTCTGCAGTGAGCCTCCCACCAGCTCTAGGGTCTCTAGTCAAGTATACTCCGTCGACCGATTAAATCTTAGGCTGCGCTACGGTACACATCTTACCTCTTAAGAGGTAAGACCTGATCTGATCTGAGCCATCGAATTTAGGTTTAATAAACTAATTAATAGAATGAAAAAAATAAAAGGGAATAATTAAAAATGACAATCAACTGCTCATCCCGCGCCTGCTGCCGCTCCTTCCGCGCCGGCCGTTCTGCGCATCAGTCGTTTCGCCCACCAATCTCTTATGTCGATCACTACCCTGCAGGTACCTGCAGGACATATCATCAACCCAACATTGGGAAATCAGAGCAGCAATTTCAGTCTAGCAATTCCACACCAGAAACTGAGACTAGCAATTCCACACCAGAAACTGAGACAAAGGCGACAATATCTTGTCGCCTCTTCCTCATGCATGTGGTATATTTAAAAATCATCCATTATGTCCTGCAGCAAATGATTTTCGGTTAGTTTTGAAACAAATAATTTATTATATTCTTGAGAGCATACAACAATAACCTTCTTAATTTTGGACAAGTCGTGTCGTGATTGGTTGAGCTGCATCCTGAACATCTTTTCCATCACGTATCCATGCATGCCGGCAGCGTCAGGTGTCCATGGGTGGTTAGTTATGGATGATTATCCTATCTTTATACTAAGAAAAATTAATTATCTCTTTAATTATTTTGAGTTATTACCTTTTAGGGATAATACTTATTTTTTCCACTTACTTAGGGGACATTTGGCTACCGGCGGGATGAGGATATGGAAATCCTATCCCATCCCCTTGTCTATTCTCTATCCTCACGTAGATTTCCTAATCCCACCATCCAAACACGGTATAAAACTTATCACATATTCCATTTCTCTATCCTACTGCATATTTTCTTATCCTATCATAATTCAAACACTACTTTAGATCAACAGCTCACGGTTGTATTAGTATACCGTAACAATTGACTAAATCTTAATGCTTGGTTTGTCAGAGGCATGCATCATGGACAGGGGCCTCGTCCACCTCAAACCATCGCGCAGCGAGGTTCTTCCGCACCGGTTCCATACGTCTGTGATGCCTCTGGTAACCCCCACCGGAGACCTGCAAGACAGAGTCCATGGCGCGGCCGTCGCCAGTGCAGATTCAAGTTGCGTGTTCTTCGCCGCCTTCTCTTTTGAGACGCATGGAGGCACACGTGCCTTGTTGCCCTTTAGGGGCCTTGATGTAATCCAACCCTTTTTGGAGGGTCTCCATGTACTTTGGCTGCTTACTTATAATACTATAATATATGTACGTCTTAATAAAAAAAACATCTCTTCGTTCGTTTGCACGTTCCAGCCGCTGCAAACTATCGATATGCTACAGCTTTTATCACGGGGGTATATGCGCCGAGGGTAAGCCACCTGCGCTCGCGTCATGCTGCATCTATTGTAAACTGCTCTGTGGTGACAGCAGTTTACCACCTTATCGCCGTCACCAGGTTGAGAAGCCAAGCGGCAAAGCAAAACACTACGCATCAACTCGTGGGTCCTGGGCAGTACCAAACAGATGACAACTTCAGGAATCGGGAGAACAGAATAAATAAAATCCCTTTTAGAGGTTGAAAGAAACAGGGGAAATGTAATGACAACATAATAAATTGTGCGGAGTGCGCTACTGCTACCAGTAGCTATTGTTTCACCATCCCTCAGGCCTCAGGGTGCTCCAAGAGTTGTGCTCTACCAGCGAACGGCCTGTAACAAATGCACATCAAGAAAGGTACATCGAAAGAAAAATAGGGTATAAATTAATATTTATTCTTGGCTCCTAGTCCCTGCGACTTGGGTCGCCTCACTACTGTCAAAGGGGTGGCGATGCCCTGGCCATCTCTCCCGAGTCCAGACCCTGGGACAAACCCCATTTTTGCCATCATTTTGGATCCAAAACCCTTTGTGTGCCTCTCAAATGAGCCAACGCCACGCGTCTCTAGTGCCCAGATATTGCGCCTTGGCCCTGGGCTCACTTGACTTGGCTCTGACCTTGCTTTGATTGGCTCTGTCCTCACCTTTATTGCCTCAGTGTCACTGTCGAATTCTACACCGAGTCCAAGAGATTTGGGACGATGGATAGCTTGTATTGGCTGCACTATACCTTGGCCATCTTTGCCAAGGCCGGTGCCCTCAATGAAACCCATTTTCGCCATCATCTTCGAACCAAAGCCCTTGGTATGGACCTCAAAGGAACCTAGCTGGGCAGAGTTGCTTAGAGCAGCTTTCCCACGTGAGCCAACAGCAATCGTCTCCATGACAGATTCTGCCATGGTGCCACAGGAGACAAAAGATACAGGACGCTCTGCAAACGAGACATGTTTCTTGGAAGATGATCTCTTTCCAGTGGATTCATGATGTCTTGCTAACTTTCCTGTGTCTGAAAGGCCCTTTTGTCTTGCTGGGCATTTAGAGTCCTCAGGTTCAGCCCCCAAAAGCTGAAATCAATGATGAAGCCAAGTGGTTACATGACAGATTGAAACCATTAGAAGTAGCAAGGAGATTTAACTTGAGGGAAAAAAAGAAGTGTCACGTTCTGATACACAAAAAATATGACATAGTTTGATCATAAATTAAAGGTTTAGAGTTAATACAAGTAAAAATTATCATCGTCGGAAATGACTATACTTCATAAAGAAGTGTGGAGAATAACAAACAAAAGAATAAGAACCGGAGATAAAGTATCTATGAGAAAAAAAAAAACAGAAGATAGTCCAACCTTTTCAAGACGAACTTGGCCATCTGCTGATGGCAAGGAAGATTGTCCAGTTAATGTTACAGTGACAAATCTGCAAGGGAGAACTATTGACTTTACACAAACGGCTGCATAAAAGTAAACCAAGGGAAAGTGTTGGCTCCAGACCATGGACATGATCCTTAATAACGACAAAGGTTTGTGCATTTCAAATTCATTAGGTAGGAAAATGAACAGAATAAATTTACAAAAAGGAATTTTTAATACTCCATCCGTTTCAAATGGTAAGGAGTTCTAGATTTTAGATAGATTTATGCAATCTTCCATGTATGTGGTTTGTATATTTGTCTAGGTTCATCAACATCCATATGAACATGGACAGAGAAAATGAGCACTAAAACCCCCTTACAACCTGGAATGGAGGGAGGAAAAAATAGTGGAATAAAAAACATCCTTTGTTAGTCACAGTTCCAGAAATACACAAGCACTTGGTTAGCAGTGAGCACATCCAAATGAACACAGATTACTAAGTCATTAAATATGGAAAATAAAGAAAAATGCTTCGAGGAATTCAAATAAAAGGTGCAGTAAGGTCATGGGAGGTGCAAAGTCCTGCAGCTGACTAACCCATAACCAAGCTGGAAATATAACCAGGTTATGGTAGTAGCTACATGCAAGGACACATCGCTTACGTCTTTGTCCTTATCAGACACAATGCGCAATGAACACGACAAGAATGTCAGTTGCACGTATCAGTGCCCATGCAATCAAGGGAGTGGTTTGAGCAAGCCACTAAACCCTTTACCAATGCCCACAGAGGACATATGGCTCATTGCAGAACGGGTCATGCACCTTCCTACCTCAAGTGTAGACTATAATGATGTAGCAAAAAAAGTGCCTGAATTAGTAAGGTGTAAGTAAGGATGGTCTGCAACAGTCCCAACTGCTCAGGAACCCTTGAACCATTAGTGCAAAGATGTTCTTGTCAACCACTATCCTTGCAGGCTTGCATTAAAGCCCCAGGGCTCTGACCAGGGATAAACTGACTCACAGTGATATGTGCAACTAAGTGGCGGAGAGAGGGGGGGGTGTCTAAGGGGGGCCAAGCACCCCCCCCCCCCCCAAGACTCCCAAAACTACATAGTATATACTCCATTTTTTGCTATAAATGATGAATTTTGAGCCTAATTTTTCTACTAATCATAATTTTTAGGTGAATTTTCTACTGGTGTGCGTAGTAACCAATCATTATCTATCTATATTTGTATAATTGAATGATGTAATGTTTATTATCTTTGTAAAAATAGTCATTCTCTCCATATTTTATTGTTACTTGTCGACATTGGTCCTCCCAAAGTTAGATTCCTGGCTCCGCCCCATATTAACATAAATCCCAATTCTTAGCCATAGGTAAGTATTACTAGGGTTTATGAGTTATTTTATGACAGGATCATATATTAGTGTTTGACCCTCAAATCAGTTACCTCTTCTTGCCTGAACCTTGACACCGGCTCTTCAATTGATAAATAGATGCAAGGCGTTGTACCTACAGAAGTAAACCAGGACTGAAAACATATGTCATGCAAACAGGAATGATAATCTATAGTAAAGAACTAATATGTATAGAATTAACATCAATATATTATTCTCATAACTTTTCAGGTGCAAGATTGACCTGAACTAATATGTATAGAATTAATATCAATACAGTATTTTAATTGTTACCTCTGCTGTGGATTTTAATGTTTATTACGATTATTACAAATAGCATGCATGTGCATTGACTTAAATATTTGACTGAAAAGAAGAACTAGTTATATAAACTGCCACAACAAGCTCCAAAAGAGTTATTGGATGATGAACTGCCATTTATACCTGAGAACAATCTCGAGTGTGCATTGGTTGAAAGCATAACATGTCGACCTGATCCACAACCATTTCCATCAATTTCTGCGGACAGGAAAAGCAACAGACCACTCATCAAAAGTGTTTCTATGAATAAAAAAAATAAGAAGACCTATCACGAAAACAAAGAGGTAATCACTAATCACATTTCATGAAACAAAATATTCAAAGAAAAAATGGTTGAAAAGCAGCTATTCATGTGACTGTGCCACGAACAAGATTTTATCTCTTTTCTTGTTCTTTATTGTTGGGTTTCAACCTTAGTCACCATGTTCTCGGGTCAATTGGATCGAAGAATGAGTACCGAGGAACACAGTACACTACTAAACAAAGGTTTTAAAATGGCAGGGACAAAATTGTTTCCACATTCCCGGTACAGGAACAACATTTCTGGGACGAGGAACATCCTGGTACCACGTTCCTATTGAGTAAGGTTTCAACTCTACCTAACCCCAACTTGCTTAGCACTAACAGGCTTCTTGTTGGAATGAAACCAAATGATAATATGGGAACGTAATCAAACAATGTGATAACATAACAAATACTTCTTAAAAAATTTCCCAGAAATGTATATGTTTCATAAGAAACTACCAGAAAAAATTGCAAATGCAAAGTAAAAACGTGAGAATACAAAAGGAGAACTCATCGTAACATAAGAAATAAAAGGGTTAGATTAAAATCTTATGATGAAACATTGCATTTCTTACTTCTTTCCTCCAATTAATAAAGAACATGCACTCATCTTCTCTACCAAGTTCAGTTCAAGTAAAGCAGTGACTCACAGTATTTATTTGCCCCAAGTCAACTCCTCTACTTAGCATTCGTTGTTGGCGCTTCTTTGCAATAACGTCCTTCCTATGCTTCTTTTTTTCACCTGACTCACAAAATAAAGCTAAGCTTACAACCTCAACAAAAAGAAAATGCAGCGAAATGAGAAGAAAGTGAGAGTAAATAGGGGACATGCTCGTATAATTATAATGAGAGAAACGACGAACAAATAAAGGCTGCTTTTTGCAACTATAAATCATCTTACATGAATGAGAAAAAATTCTTTTAAATTCACCAGTCTTTACTTTTATACAAACTTTTCAATTCATAACATACAAATCAACAAATCACAAAGTGCTATGCTCAGCAAATCGTACTGTATCCCCGACAAACATACACCAGTACATATTGCCTTCTAGAACTCCTAAAATGGACCAATCAGAAATTTTGTTTCAGTGATACAACAAGTCTCTTCATCTATTGCTATATCGAATAACCAGTATTCAGGTTTCAGAGCAGGTATCTCATAAAAAATGGTAGGGCTTTACTTAGCCACTTTCAAAGATACAATACAAATAAAACTAAGGAGTGATATTCATATTCTCTCATACACTTATGCTTAAAAGAATTTATAAGCAATGCCTCTAAGAAGGCTTATACCAGGATAGCGCATTATCCAAGTAATCCATATTCTTATTTTCCAAAATTTAAACAAACAACTTACTGCAGAAAACAAAGGAAAACAATAGAGAAAATTGGAGAAAATAATACCTGGCACACTCAGATACTTTTTGCTCTTCCTACCCTCATTAGGCCAGGACCATGAGAGCTGCGAGGATGATGATCCAGTCAACCTTTTCCTTGACCTGTTTGCCATGCGAACATCCTTCAGCATGAACATATCCTCCAGCCCCATCGCTCGCATGCTTGGCAAATCCCTATCACAAACCATTCCTTTTTCCTTCCACCGCTCAGCCGAGTTTGACCTCTTCATCCCATACTGCTCAGATGCAATCATTAGTGCATAACCCTCAACCTTCTCCTTCCCCTTCTTCACAAACCCATCTTCGTCCTCGTCGTCATCTGTACCCATCAGCCCTACAGCAACTGCATCACCTAAATTCATACCAGCAATCCACTTACTGGTCAACAGCTCCTCACTCCCACCGACCCCATCCATGTAATCGGCGACAACATCATCATCAACCGAAGAAGAATCCCCAATGTTCAAATCCTCATCTGATTCTGAACCCGATGATTCTCGGTCAGACACTGAATCCCCCTCCTTATTCTCATTACCTTCGTCCTCACTATCGCAATCATCATTCTCAAATCTCTCCGCGCCACCTGATTCAACAGATTCTGAATCCTCATCTGAGCCGCTCATCTCCTCCGACCCCGGAGGTGTGATGTCCTCCGTGTAGATCTTGACTCCTCCAATCGACAAAAATCCCGGATTGCGCTTCCCCTTTAGCGGCTGCTTCTGCTTGGGCGTCTTGAAGAAGGCCTCCTGCTCCTCCAGTTCCTCGAATTGCAGCCCCGTCTCCCGGTTGCCTCCATCCGGGAATCCTAGGCCGAGATGAAGACCCCTATTACTGGCCACCTCCTCGTCCTCGCCCTCCTCGTGGAGCGCAAGCCCGAGGCCGCCGACCACGTTGGGGCCGTACGAGTACACCGGGACGAAGGCGGCCGGGTCCGCGCAGGGGGCGGTGTCGATGGTCACCTCAAGTGCATGCGCCCCACCACGATCCGAGTGAGCGGAGCAGGGGCGGAGGGAGGGGTAGCTGAACGGTATGGCGTGGGAGCAATCGCCATCGGACGTGCTACCGCCGCCGCGCCGGCCGCCGCCACGACCGCGCCAGCGCCCGCGCCCACCAGAGGCGGGGGAGGAAAAGGCAGCGGCGACGGAGTCGGGAGAGACGAAAGACGGGAGCTCGGGGACGGGGCGGCGGCGGCCGGCGCCGGCACTGCGGCGGGGGCCGCCCGCGGTTGGGTTGCGCGCGTGGCGACGCTTGCCGCCCATTGGTTGGTTGGCTAGGGTTGCGTCCCGATCCAAGATTCGTGCGGCGGTGCTGGCGAGACGGACGCGTGTGGGCTCGTATATGTAGCCGCGGCGCGGGGCACGGATCTGCTTCTGCTGGGGTCTCTCCGGGTATGCAGGTGGACGCGCCGAGGACGCATATGCTGCTGTAGCTGCTCCGTGCGGCCAAACCCAAGGGCATATGCGGTGGGTTTCGTAGCGGCCAAACCGGTTTTTTATGCCGCCCGGGAATGCGTGGTTCAGGCCTCAGGGCATATGCTGCGGTTGGGTTGGAGGCAAGGGGGCGGAATGAACGGTCAGATGGTGGCGGACGGCTGCGCCCAGGATCCGATGGCTGCAGCCTGCAGCTGCCGAGATTGTGTCAAGGCCCCTGCGCTGCGATCCAATGCACGCGTGATTGCTTCCCCGAACTAGGTTGGGCCTGGCTACGGATGAGAGACAGGCTCAGTTGGGCCAGTCTCTACAAATGCAGTCATCATTGTTTGGTTGTATGATCTGTCATGGTGTAGACTGTGCAGAGTTTTTGTTTGTTTGATTGCATAGACACAAAATCAAAAAATATAAAATAATAATTATTTACAATTTATATATTAAATGTGGTCTAATTTTGTTCATGAAATTGTTAGGAATACAAATATGAAATCATTTTAGAAATTACACATTCCAATAAAGAGATAAACCTGAAATGGAGAATTAAAAATCTGTCTTGGCTCCCATGCATGAACAGTATTGCATCAGCAGAGCAGGGCTCGCTGGGTACGCTCGATTCCTACGTGCCCACGCAGCCTGGCTACCGCGGTACGGTTGCACAAAAGCGGCATGTACCAACTGTGCACGCAGGAAAACCAAAGAGGTACATGTTGCATGTGGAGAGCCTGGCCGAGGTTCGACTGTTAGGCGGTTGGCGCGCTTTGCCGCACCCCTTGCTGGTTCGAAGGTAGAAACTGAAAATATTATACTGTGCAACATTCACAATAATTCACATAAATATGATATTTCCATATGTATTGAGTAATCCGTAAAAAGTTGAGTTATACCTGATCTATGTAATTACAAAGGTACAGATATACTTGCACAGGTATTGAAGCAGTGTTCCTTGATGGGAAGAAGCAATGCATACACCGATACTCGTTTCAGATCATTGACTTAGTCATACTAGAGGCAATAGTTCAACTATTCCCAAACAAAAGAAACAGAACGCATGCTTACGCGGAACCACAACCATATTCTTTCACCATGGTGTAACATATCTGAATAGAGGTAGGTCAATATGGCATATGGTGATATTTTATCATACTCAGTCGTAGAAGCTGAGCAGATTCTCGTAGATAGCTGATGTTATATCTGTAGAGATACAGAATTTCAATTTTTTACTCTATATGTACACTATTGTGCCGGTAAACGTTCATCGTTGGTTCCTGTGCCGAAAAGGTCTTATATTAACATGATCACCTATTTAAGATAACACAGAACAGGATTAAGGGATTGGTGATACGAAAGCTTGCGTAGAGTGGAGGCAAACTATATCTGAATACAATGTCATACCTGAGAGAATACTTGGGTGTTTATTTGTTTTGCTACGGAAGATGGTCCGGGGATCTAAAACGTTGATGGAATAGGAAAAAAATAAGAAGTTATTTTTCGTATATGGTTGTACTTTACAAAGTCTAAGGCAGTAAATTACCTTTGCAGGTGTTATCAACTGAGGCCCAGTTATAGGTGGCGGTGCAAGACTCTTGTGTAGAGGTTTTTGTTCTTGTTGCAAGGACAGTGAAGAAGCAATCACGGACCAACACATCCTGTGATGAAGCCAAAAATTGTTTTGAATGAAATTGTAACCAAACATGGCCTATGGTTGTACTTACTGTCATGGCCTATCACAGGCAGTATCACAAGAAGATTAGGTACTCCTAACACACGATCAACCTATTGGATGACGTTTGGTTGTTAAAGTGGCATTGGTGATATACTGATTCGCAATTCAAAGAGCTTGCCATAAAAATTTGTAATGAAGTGGGATAAATGTGCCACAATGACACCACCGTTACTGATAAGAGCGTAAACTTGGCAACTTATGATTTCTTCTGCTTTTGTACCAAAAATACCATTTTAATAACTAGAGAGTCAACCTGAGCAGCCGCTTTTACTAGTTCAATGCGAGTGCAGGTAGTTGATACCTGTATATAAAGATAAAGACTAGGCAGGGATACGCGCTTCGCCAGCGCAAGTTGAGGCCGACATGCGAACATGCCGATGCCCGTTTGGTGTTTGCAGCAGGATACATCTGTGTTATATGTAAATGGCTTGTGTGAAATGTTTTGGGGTCTCTATTTGATGCGCATTTTGAGGCAATCAGTGTTTTATAACGGCTCATTCGTTAATCCATTTAACATTGAGTTGCATGTACCGTTTGACCTGCAATCGAACAAACATTAGTACATTAGGACTCCAGCCTACAGTAAGCTTCGTAAGCTTCATGCTAATGTAATACATGATCAATTTTCATAATCGCTATACGATTCAGCTAATTAATGCCCATCCTTTTATAGTATGCAGTACATGACATATCTTTGCGGGGCTCTTACCCAGCCAATAGGCGTCGCGACACCAGGTTCGATTTTTCGTTCGGAAAAACCAAAATTCTGGGATTTTTTCCATTTTTGATGCATATGAAAATCACTTTTCGGTCCGAAATTTAATGGATTTCGGTTCCAAATTCAAAATACAAAAATCAGACTTTAGTCTAAAAAACAAAAATTGAATGATTGTCAACGGAAGCTAAGACCCAGAAGAATTTGGGAACAAAACCTCCGATGGATAGGAGGCCCTCTGATGGATGGGAGATAGATGGAAGTCCTCCGAAGGATAGGAGACAAGCTCGGCGTTGATCGGCCATGGAAGTTTGGTACACGGAGGAGCGGCACGGCGACGGCAAGTATAAGACCTCTGAAGGACTGCGAGGCGACCCCGATGGACAGGGGATGCCGGGTACCACCACAGTGCTTCAACCCGAGTACATGGCGTGAAGACGGGCGAGGGCATTAGCGGATTCACTCAAATCCGCCACCCTACCACCAAGTTACCAAGACTTGGAGAATGGGCTCATTTCTCGCCGAGATAGAGTTGAGTGGGCAGTCCTAGGCCCAAGTGAAGACTTCCTAATGTTTTCCGGTTTCTGGATTCAAAACTGGGGGCGGAGCGCGGATTGGACTACTGACCATGTGGAGAACATCTGAAGGATTGTGTGGAACTTACAAAGATCAAGACTTCATCATGGTCATCCGTCCCAAAATATCTTGTACTCTTTCGTTTGAGCCCCTCAGGGCATTTCTTGTCGTAGGGGCCTAAGTGCAAAACTGTCTAAACAGCACTAGGGTATAAATATGCTAAGGGCTAGTCATTAGAACCTCTCTTGGCTGCTAGGGTTAGTCTTTTGCCTTGTGATTTTTGTCCTCAAGCCTAGAGCTTCATTTCTAAAGAGGCTAGAGTAGGATTTAGCCTCCAAATCTTAAGGGAATGTGAGGGTGGTTGCTTGGGACAAATTCCTTTAGTTGTAATATGATCTAGACCCTTGTTTGGGCGTTTAATCAAAGGTGGTTTCAGCTGCAAGCTGGTGTTCCTTGTCCCTCCTCTTCTCCCTTATGATTTGGTCTTGATTCTTGATCTTTTGTGTGTTTGTCTTTGATCAAGGTCAAGGGCTATCTTTTGCTGGTGTTTTTGCCTTGCCAGGATGTAGTTAATCTCTCTAGACATGAGCTAGATCCTTGGAACCACGAGCAAAGGGCTGTTCTTCTCGTTCTTGGTTTTTTGGTCTCTCCTTCCCATCTTCGCGAGATCTGCGATTCTCGTGCAACCCTTCATATTTGGAGTAGATCTTTTGGGGTTAGCTTTGGGATGGCTCTAGGGTAGCCTATGCAAAATTTCGTGAAGTTTGGTTAAGGCTTGAACCGGTTTCGATCGAGTTTTTGGTGGGTTCGCGGGCTGTTTTCTCTGTTCCAAACTTAGGCTGATTGGTCTGTATAGACCGAACAATCTGAGGGTTTGTCCGATCGGTGAAATCGAACTGTTCGGTCTGTGGTTGTGCGGCCTCAGTGGCGCACTCCATCTCTGTTTGTCCGTTCAGTTCTCGAGAGGTGGGTTCGGACTGTCCGGTCAGGCTTTCTTCGCCGTGATCTTCCTGCAGATCCTTCTATCCGTAGCTTTGTCCGGTCTCTCTGGTTCGGATTGTCCAGCCAGTGTCTGCTAGCTGTGTTGGGCTCATTTTGCGTCATTTTTTATTGACATTTGATTGAGTGCATTGGTGTGCTTCCGCTCGCTTGGTGTGTACCCTTTCGGTGGGCGACATCAAGTGCTTGCTAGGTATGTATATGTTCAGTGGACGGTATCTAGCATTTCTCCTTGCACCAAGTTTGGAGGTTGTGATTTTGAGTTTTTAAGTGCTCCTATTCACCCCCCCTTTAGTCGCACGTATCGGTCCTACAAGTTGTATCAGAGCCAGTTAGGTTTCTTCATACCTTTACCGGTGAGAAACCAGTAGCGACTATGGCACACTCAGGGAAGGTTCTAGTTCTCGGCTCGGATGGCTATCCCTACTAGAAGGGTAGGATGAGAGCTTTCTTGCTTAGCCAGAGTGAGGACATATGGAATGCTACTCAGAGTACGACTTTGTGGTGCTTCCCGTTGCCAAACGTACCACACCGGCACTCGTTGCTCAGCATGAGGTGAACTACAAGGCGGTGAACTTTCTCTTCTCTAGACTTGGTCCGGTGGACTATGAGAGGGTGAACCACCTTGATACTATCCATAAGATCTGGTCCCTGCTCAGTGCACACCATGAGGGAACGGTGATAGTTAAGGGTCGGCTTGTGAAGACTTATCGGCGCGAATATGAGAATTTCGCCTAGAAGCTGAGAGAGTCTGTGAATGCCTTGTTTGGTCGTTTTCAGTCGATCATCAACAAGCCCCGTGTTAACTCTACCCCCGCTACTCTCCCATACTCTGACCATCGTGTTGTCAAGCTGTTGTATCCATGGACATGAAAGTGTGAGATATCAAGAAGAACTCCATTCTTGAGTCAGCAGGGTATGACACCATGGGAGTAGAGTAGCTTTATAGCAAGCTCAAGGCCACAGAGGTTGATTACCAGATGACAGATATTCTCGATGGTACTGGCTCTAAGAGCCTAGCCTTGACTTCTAGCTCCAAGGAAGTTGCTACTAACCCCCACTTCATGGTGTAAGGGAAATGGGCCCTAAGCCTTGCGCTTAGTTCCCTAAATGTGATTTTGGTGGTTGAGTTGACAACACATACCATTTGGGACTAATGTATGTGCAAGTATTTTTGTTTAAGTCCCAGGGGGTGCAAAAGATGGACTTGGGGTACAAATACCTCAAAGGAGGACCTAAAAGACACAAGAGAAGACCCAAGCCATCAATAATTGGAACCATGAAGCCTAGACACGGCGGTCCCGCCGACCGGTCAGCGGGCCAATTTTTTGGAGCACCAAGAGGTCGGGAGAAGCCCCGTCGAGAGGTCCGGCAAGAAGAAGCCTAATATTGAAGACTTCAAGAATCGGTACATTTACATGCACCGGATGGTCCGGTGGCCCACCAACGACATTCTGGGTAGAGAAGAAAAGAGCGACCAAGTCCCGGTGCTGTATGCACCGGACCGTCCGGTGGCTCACCGCCGGACCGTCCGATGGTGCCACCGGACATTATAGACAAAGGACTCCACATTATGAAGACCCAGCGCCAATACCCACCGGATTGTCCGGTGGTGTAGCACCGAACCGTCCGGTGGCTCCAATGGTCGAATTCTCAAGTCCAACGGTTGACTCAACGGCTAGCCAGCTACACGCACAGGACTGTCCGGTGGTGACGCAGAAAAGAGGGAGAAAGCTCCCAATGGATAATTTGGAGGTGGTGGCTATATATACCACCATGGTTGGCCTCCACATTGTGGTTGGAGACTCCTGAGCTAACATAAGTGTAGAGACACCACCTTGATCCATCCAAAGAGCCATACACACACATTTGAGAGCCCAACCACCACAAGGCATAATTAGACAAATCCAAACATTGCTAGTGCTTAGTGCATCTTTGCTTAGGCCTTGTTGTCTATCCCCATGCCAGCGTGCACGTTTACCATTGTATCAAGTGCGGCTGTAAGTCTTGTGAGACTTTCTGGAGTGTGGAGTGGCTGTCGGGGCTTTGTACCGGCAGTGCACCACGGGACGGGTCACGTGGAGCTTTTGTGGCTCAGTGGGATCGACGTAGCTCGATGGTTCGCCGGAAAAGCGATGGAGACACAAAGATTTAGACAGGTTCGGGCCGCGAGATGCGTAAAACCCTACGTCCTGTTTGTGGTTGGTTGTATTGCTCCGAGTTCTCGAGGTTACAATGAGGGTTAGGGCTGGATTGCGATGGGAGTAACTATCCTTTGTAGGGGTTCCTCATCCGCCTTATATAAGCCGACGGAATCTTGGGTTACAAGTCGATTTCCTTCTATATCTCCTAATCGGTTCAGATTACATAAAATCAAACAGAATCTAAGTTTCCATCGTATCTTCGTCAATCTCTTCAAATCTCAGAACCAGAGTCCGAGCCAAACTTCCCTGTTTGTTCTCCAGCTTGCGCCATCATTGCCTTGAACTCCAAGCCATTGCGACCACGATCGGGCGTAGGCTAGGAGTTCGGCCCACGGAAACAGCCACTCGCCCGACTCAGGCCCACTATTGGCCCATGTCCTGGATCCACGCCATGAGGAGCCAGGCGATATCTATCCCCGACAAGCCCCCGAGGCTTGAGTCAATTCAGAGGTCAATTGACTCAAGACTCCCACAACCAACTAGAGCTCTAAATGAAGCGTCTCGCTGAGTCAACTTTCATATCTCTCCAATGGTTGCACCGACTAGGTGCACCGATTGGGTGTAGCCCCCGAGCTTTAAGCTGACTTGAGCATCAATCAGCTTAAAGATCCAGAAAGAACCAACTGCCCTTGACAACTCCATCTCTAGATCATTTGTCTTCTTGAATCATTGGTTGCACCGACTAGGTGCACCCAATGGGTATAGCCCCCGAGCTTCAACTTGACTTGAGTAACAATCAACTTGAAGGTTCCAACAATCTGAAATTTTGAAAGTACACATTTCTTCCCGAATTAATCACTGCGTCATTTCAATGGTTGCACCGACTAGGTGCACCCATTGGGTGTAGCCCCTGAGCTTCAAGTTGACTTGAGTAACAATTAGCTTGAAGGTCCAAAGAGCTCTCCCGACTCAACACTGCCCGACTGAAGTCTTCAGGCCTTTGTCTCAATCAGAAAAAAATTTACAGAAAAAATTCCCCACCCATTGGGTGTATACCGAGAAACTGCCAGTAAGATGAAGAGACATTCCTTTCTTTGCCGCATACGCTTTTTCCTTGAAAACCCAACCGTTCATGGATCCAACCCTCTTGATTCGTCTCGTCTATGGATCACCGACATGTGTCCATCTGAATACCAAATGCCATCATTATATGCAGACTTGCAGAAACCGAAGCGGCACCTCGCCTGCTATATAACTGAAGCCAGAACCCATCCATCAATCACACTTCCATTGCCTTACACATGCATAAGATTCCACTGCTCCAAACCCTTTTTTCCCACAAACACCATGGCCGGCCCTCACAAGAACTGCCCTGAGTTCTCCGACTCGGAGGTTGAAATCTTCACCGGCGGTCTCAGCAAAGAAGACCCTCCCAGCGACGTCGAGCCGTTCAGCGACAGCGACGACGGTGGAGACGTCAAAGGGAAGGCGCCGCCAGAGGAAGCAGGCGAAGACTCCGACACCGACTCCGACCAGTACAACTAGAAGGAGAAGGCAATGCTCCGGGGCCTGAACCACCTCGGTCTCGGCGGCCCTGACGACGAGGACAGCGACGAGGAGGAAGAGGGTGACGACGACGATGACGACGACGACTACAACGGCGACAACGGCGATGATGACGGCAACGATGATGGCGATGACGACGACTACGACGGCAGCAGCAGCGACGAGGATGCTGCTCTGCCACCTAAGAAGCGCCGCCGTGTCGGCTATTAGACTAGGATTTTAGTCTAATTAGCAATGTAGTACCGTAGGAGAATCTCATGTATCTGTAGGTCCATCTTTGTAATGAATCTCGCCTCTCTTAATGAACGCTTTTAAGTTTTAGCTTGCTCATGAATTTGGCCTTGCAAAGTGAAATCTACCCCTTCTATGAACAATCCCTATCATATTGCTTAGAAGCAGTCTACGCATTGAAATCTGTACCATTGAATGAAAACTGCGAGCCCCCGAGCCAAACGAATCATCTAGAATATAACTGCCACTAAGTATTGACAAATCGCTAATAACCGAGTCAATTTATCCGACTGAATGACGTCTGACTGAATTCCATGTGGTCCATGAAAAATCCACTCTGACTGAATTCGCACCGATTGATAGGATGTTGACGTCGTGAACTTCCTTAGAGAAAACAGAACTCCTCAATTTAACGCCGTCGAGTATTAAAGAAGACCAATACCCTAACGGTTCATCCCACTCGAATCTGCATTCTCAACAACTGCATTTACTCTGCTGCCATCGTCACCAGATTCGAAATCCTTGTCCCAAAACTTCCAACCCAGCGCCAGAATCCTTCGCGCCCATGGCTCCGAAGAAGAAGACGATCAGTGAACATGGAAACACAAGCGAAGGGCTTCCACACGATGAAAACTGGCCAATCCCGTCGCCATTTTTGGCATTCCGTATGTCATCCATTTCTGAATCTCATCTGAATCACCTTGTAAGGATGGGAGTTCTTCCTCCCAAGGAGTTGGGTGGGTGAAGAGATTGCGAAGGTGAAAAAGTCCCCACAGAAGATACCCATGAGTCCTTAGTTTTTGCCCCTTTCTTTGTCCACGGCTTAGGATTGCCCCTCTGTTCTTTTGCCTGCGGTTTACTGAACTTCTATTGCATTGATCTATCTCACTTGAATCCTAATTCAATTCTCCAAATTTCAATCTTTATTCACTTGTGCGAAGCTTTCCTCAGGATTGCTCCCCATTTTAGTCTTTGGAAGTATCTGTACCACTGCAAACCCGGCACTCGAGACAAAGTGCTGCAAGTAGTTGGAGGATCTAGCCTAGAACTGCGTAGAGAACGCAAATAAGTGTACATAGATATCCCTCTCAATGATAGCAACAGGGGATGGTACTCCGAGTGGTTCTACATGACCAACCACGCCAAATCCCTGCCAGCCCGATCAGGACGTCAGCCGAACTCCAAGCTTAATAGTTGAGAAGAGGCACCAACCACAGAGGAAATGGCAGAGGTAGAAATTCTGCTTAATGACATCTCAGATTTGAAAGATAGCGGTTTGACTGCTCACGCCATAGTTATAGATTTTATCTTCCGAAGCATTCAACCGATGAAGGATCGAGTGTATCCAGCCTATCTATATGTTGGGGCCAGTGATCCCACTCGAGAGATCAGCCGACCTATATCTGTAGAAGAAATCAAGGCCTGAGTTGGCCTGATGCTAAGAGGTGACGTGTACAACAAAGGGTCACCACAGCCTTATTCTGCATGGCATCCAACGCCCACTGTAAGTATGGTAACTCGCCAACCAATTCACTGGTGTGTTCTGATAATGTATTCAATACTGAATAGATTTCTGACTTTATCTTTGCAGAGCAATATTACGAAGTTTCTGTCTGACCCTCCTCAACATAATGCAGACAAGATGTTGAAGTGGCAATCCTAGTTAACTGCTGAAGAGATGGAGGCCATGGTTGCAGCGACACAAGGAAGAGATAATAATGAAACTATGACATTCATCATCATCCCACGTCCTAATGATAATGCAGATACTGAAGAAGAAGATGCAGCCCAAGAAGAAAAAGCCCCTGAGCTTGCAACAGGCTCCAAGGAAGGTGATGTCACCTCCAGGGTGTCAAGGCATACCTGAGCCGGGACGTCAACAGAACAATCCGATGTTCCCTAGAGAAAGAGAACCATTAGGGAACAAATCAACAACCAGAAGACTTCTCCTGCTAGACCTGATCCAATGTCCCTGTCCAAGATACCGAGCAAGAAATTTAGAACGCAAGAGATGACTGACCATAGTACGGGTTCATCCCTCAGCGGTATTGATTGGAGTTCTTTAATTGACGAGGAGGAGGAGGAGGAGGAAGAAGTCCCACTGCAGCCTCGTGAAAGGAGAACCAAAAGAGCACAAGAAACTGAGGTCACAACCTCCCCTCTGACTCACCCAGATATGCCAGTAGAAGAGGAACTGGAATTATCAGACATTGACCTAGAATTAGCACAATTCGTGAAGTCCTTCCTTCTCCCAAGTGACAGTATCTTCATGCCATCACGGTATGACTGAACATTTTGACCATCGTCTCTTCATATCTAATTTGCAACATGCTGATTACATCAAACTGCTATGCAGACCTTCAACGGAATAAAGTACAATACCTCTTGGGTCCGATGCTGACCCAAAGAAAGCCCCCGAGCTTTAGACGAATGAAGCCAGAGCCCCCGAGCTCGGGACTGAAGCGACTAAAGCTCCTAAGATTGGGTCTAGTGCAACTGAAGCCCCCAAGCTTGAGGTTTCAGAACATATGACAAGAGCTTGAGGTTTCAGAACATATGACTGAAGTGCCTGAGCGTGAGGCCCCGGAGTGTCCGACTGAAGGACAGCTGAAGAGTGCGGAAGATCACCTAGATGACACTGGCATGGAAACCCTGTTCAACTGGCACGATGCGCTCAGCAATCCTGAAGGAAGAAGCACTTTAAGGAGCCAAGAGCCTGCCGTGGGTGAACAATGCCCACACCATGAGAATGACGCAATTACTGGTGACGAGACGACCAACACCAGAGATATTCCAGAAATCACTCTGCCAGCACCAAGCTCCCAGGATGAAGCTCCTAAGTCAGCAGATGACACTGTCATGATTGAGGAAGCCCCTTCACTCGACCTGGTGACCCCAAATCTACAACTTGCTGAAGGCCCATCTGAAACCAGACCATTCGCAGCTTTTGAGGTAACTCGCTATTCTGATTGCAATGATTTTTGAAGTCAATATTAATGTCACTAATGTGCTGAATCTGATACTGCAGGACTGGCTTGACCAAGCTGCACGATGGCGTGAATGGCTCACTCCAGTGATTAGGGGCGATGTGATCATGCTACGCCAACAACTGGCCAAGTCAGAAGCCAACCGTGCTGCTGAGAGCGCTGGTAAGTGCCTACTGTTTTGTTCACCCACGTAACCTAGCATCCGACATATCCTAACGTACTCCTACCCTGACATGCAGCTGCGACTAAGAGGATTGCTGATCTAGAAAATGCCTTAGCCCAGCGCGATGCTTCATGCTGTAATGTTATGCTTGATCGTGACGAAGCTCGAGACAACGCTAGGAATCTGCAGCGCAAACTTGAACTGGAGCGAAAGTAGCATGAGGTAACTTGTCAGGAAACCCAGTTAGCATATTCTTTACTTATAGAGGCCTATAAGTTGAATCGGTCCACAGGATGAGGCACTGTGGCTTAAAAGAGAGATCCAAGAGCTTCGAGAATCACGAGATGGATTTGAAAGGTCATTCCAGAACACATCCAGTGCCTTGACAGTACTTCAGACAAGCCACCAGTTGACTCGGGCAGAGCTTGAACAGAAGACAACCAAACTAATGGAAGCTAACAAGATCCGGGTTGAAATCCAAAGCAAAAACAGAGATCTGGACAAGGTGCTGAAATCAATGAGGCAGGCTCTCAAGGACTCCCAGCTTCTGTCGGAGAGACAACAGCATGACTTGGAGCTTTCCGTACGAAACTATGAAATCATCAAGAAGAACTGCGACAAACTGAAGGCGGTCTACGAAAAGAACAAGGAGCTGCTGAAATCTGCAACAACTGCACTGACCACCATGCTGAACATATGCGCCCCAGAGGTTGGCTCATCAAGACCACTATCAGATCGGGTGGCAACCCTAGCTGATGATACCAAGAGACATCTTCGAGGGCGACTGAAATCAATCCTCCAACACATGCTGTTGATGCTGAAGATAACTCGGCCAGAGCTGAACTTAGCCGAGCTGATAGCGAAAGTTGGAGCTGATCCGAGTGATGCCACCATTGGCCAATACACCTCAGAGATTCAATCCATAGCAGAGAAACTGATCTCGGAATTCGAACTGTAAATTTGAACTCTTCCTTGCTAGGATTTAATTGTACCTGTCATGAGTGTTAGTCTGTAGGACAACAATGTCAGAATTCTTAGATGACATGAAATCGTTAATGACTACTCGTCCTTATATACGATTCTGTGACGGAAAAACCGGGCCCTTGAATTAGCATTAGCATGCAGACTTGCTCGAAATCGAAAACGCGCAAACGAGTACATAATTTAATCAATCGAACTGAAAACTTATCAAAAAATGCAAAACACAAGGCCAGATCATGCCTATCTATTACGAGTACTTGAGGGCATGTAGTACTAACTGTAGGTCCACGACCTAAGCCATGCCCAGTGGCTAGGGTCGGATGGCACCCTATTTATGAAAATGCGAAGGCATGTAACACCAGCTGTTGGTCATCGACTTAGGCTGATTGCCCCATAAGGAGGGTCGGATTGCACCCTATTTGTGAAAACGCGAAGGCATGTAACACCAGCTATCAGTCATCGACCTAGGCTGATTGCCCTGTAAGGAGTGTTGGATTGCACCCTTTTTGTGAAAACGCGAAGGCATGTAACACCAGCCGTCGGTCGTACGACCTAGGCTGATTGCCCCGTGATTAGGGTCGGACTGCACCCTAGCTTGAGTAGGAGTAGGCATGTAACACCAACCATGAGTCGGGTCAGGACTCATGACCGATTGCCTGATTATCTCAGTATGAAGACACGATTCACCAGAGGTCCTATGCATTCATGTTATGAGGAGAAGAAATATGCACAGGGATCATGCATTCATTTATTATCTGAGTACATTCGACTGAACATGACTGAGGACGAGTCCACTTCAAATCAGGACTAAGCATGAGTACAGACTAAAGTACATGACTTCTGAGGTCGCATGTGTTGGCGGTCGATAAAACCCATTTCGACCACCAACATTTCATGTTTGAGAGCATAATTTATCAAAGTTTCATGTATTATTAGCTGGTTCCACGAGTTGTGTACAAAAGTTGGATGCAGGAGCATGTCACGTCCAAAATATCAAAGAAATGCACAAAATAGAAGCAAGGTGGCAAGGGAAAAGCAGACGGCCAATAGTGCATGGCCGGTGTGGCGGAACCGCCGATTTAATCCGGGCTAAGCACACCTGCCACCTCTGGCTTGCAGTGCGATTAGACCGAACTAAACCCGGTCGTCCGTCGAGAGTCATTCGACTCCCGATATTACCTTTTCCCAGAGGAACCGACATCATACACATCCGACTCACGATGGAGCCACAACAGAAACATCATCACAGGCAGTTAAATAGCATAAAAGTAGATTTATTTACAAACCAGTTTTTACATAAAATACCAGTCCAACATAATATTATACGGTAGCAAGTTTGAAAGTTTCTCGCAGCGGAAAATATAAGTTTAGGTCACCATGTTATCACCAAAAGTTTTGCATTGGAGGTACAACATCGAGCCCACCGATGTTGTCCTCGTGCCACTTAGTCACTTCATCCTACATGAGGGCATGCCCCGCCTCCAACACAGGTGCACACCATGAATTCCATACCTGCGCTCAAAATGTGGGGGCAAACCCTGAGTACTAATTACTCAGTAGGTCTTAACGGATTTGGCTTACGGCTGACGCGAAGCAGCTTACTAGCAAGTAGATCCTTAGCCTTTAGTTTTTAACAGCAATTTAACCAACAACAAGTTTCATTGTCTGTATGATTGCCAACATAACAGTAAGTCTTTGCAAGATAATAACTCAGCTCAAACATGTAGTATTCCAAAAACCATAAGTATTAAGGTACTGAGAGGTTAAGTAATTACTACGTTGCCCGACAGTGATATTGGCATTCCCACACCTGGTGGGCATCAGCGATTCGAATCGATTTTAATTCCCGGGAATAACTATCATGCCAGGGGTATATGCTTACTAGCCATCGCGTTCCCACATATAGCCCCCATCTCCACCTGCCTTGTCCCAAGATTCAAAGCGCCCTCACCTAACCCCCGGGTTGTGCCCCCTCAGGAGCGATACCACGGCCGCACCAGGTCAGCCCTCCCTTAGGAGCGATACCATGGTCGCACCGGGTCAGCCCTCCCTCGAGTACAAGCGCCCCCGGGCCCATCGGCCTCCAGCAAGTGGATGAGCGGAGCCTTGAAAACTTCGGACAACCCAGGTAAGACTTCACCGGTCCCATTTCCCGGTTAAGCACTCTAGCAATGTTATGCCGATCAGCAGACGAACAGCGGACGGGCCTTAAACGACTCGGGCGGAGTCCGGGTGCGACATCATGAAAACGTAAATACTGAAATAAATCTCCGCCCGGTCTCCATTTTCTTCATGAGCAACAAATACAAGTGATATAACTGTAAGCTTTTGGTTTTGAAAATACCTACGCGACGAGTACACACACTCGTGTCTACTCGTACCTAGCAATTTCTAGGCATACTCGTCCTACGAACTCTATGTATAGGTGCTAGGGCCAAGGCGGCCAGGAAGTCTAATGCACTTGGTTCCAAACAACTCCTAATGCATATGCGTAATCATCAAGTATAATTTATTTGCTGGGAGAGTATGGTCCTGCCTACCTTCTTCACTAGGGTCAGTAGCTTCCTCCGGAGCGTAGTCGGGTTCCTGCTGCTGGTCCTCTGGCTCTGGGTGCAGTTCCTCTTCTGGCTCCGTCACGATCGGTTGGTCCAGTGGTGGTTCTTCGTTCGCGGAATCTATATGTATGACATGATGCAGTTGAATTATGTATTAGTGCAATGCTTGCTTCATTATGCGGGTGTAATGCAGTAGATCAGTGAACTTATGATTCATGGTACAGAGTTATGCATAATGAGGCGAAGGTCGTTTCATACTAAGAAATCGTACAAGCCATCATCTATGACAGCTTAGCTTGTCACATAAAATAACGTGGGGTGTGCGTAGCGAAAATAGCACCGCTTCATGTGAAGTGACCGAAACTTTCATACAAGTGCATTATTTCTACCAGCTTTCACTTAGAGCCAAAACCTTACATGCATCATCTCCAATTCTACATGTTATTCCATAACTATAGCTCATATCCACCTTAAAGTCATATTTGAAACATTATTCACCGAATTAATCTTTTTCTTAAGACTAAATTGTGCTTAGAGCAAGACAAGGGCAAAATAGTAATTTATCAGTAAGTGATAAGGTCAACAAAATTTTATACAGAACCTATAAAGAATAATAAGGCTTCTACCCAAATTTCACAATTTTTGAAGTTCATTTTACCCATATTTCCTATTTATCAAGGTTTTTCATGCTTGCTCAAAAACAGGGGCAAAACTGTCTTTTCCTACTCAACCATCATATCCATTCTGTAGATCTATTTATAAGGAGCACAATGCAACTGATTTGGTATTTTTCTGATTTTTATTGAATTTTCTAGGATTTTTCAAAGATTTCTGTCGAAATAAACAATTTAAAATGAAATTCAACAGAACCAGGGGCTAGATTGTGATTATTTCAAAACCCCAGGGACTAGTACGCAAGATCTACAAGGCTCAGCGTACAGCGCGGTGGACTGATTCGCAAATAATGGAAAACGCAGGGGCCGGATCTGAAATTTGCCCGGCCTCCCTTCTTCTTCCTCGCGTCGGCCGCGGCCGCGCGGGAGGGCGCGCGCGCGCCGGCGAGCCGGGGCTCGCCGCGGCCGCGACACGAGTTGGAGAAGGTGTTCCCCGTACGGGGCTTCTACCTTGGGGAGGCGGTGACGGCGGAGACGGCGTGGACGAGGCGGGCGACGGAGATGAACCGAGGGTGAACCGGCGCGGCGCGACGTCGAGGCGAGGTCGAACCTCGGCGTCCGGGCGGGGAACAGCGACGAGGACTAGGGCACGAGGTGCGCGGGAGTGAGGCGACGGTCGCGGGGTAGGTGGGGAGGCACGGGGAGCGACGGAGGGGGCGGAGCGAGCTCGAGCTCGAAGCTCGTCGTCAATGGCGGACGGCGGGGACGAGGCGGGCAGGGGCTGAGCGGAAGGGCGGGCGCGCGAATGGAGTTGGGGGAAAAGGTCGGGGCCTCGCCCTCGTCTTGGTGGCACGCCGCGCGCGCGCTGTCCGCGCGCGGCAGGGGCGCGTGGCCACGGCCGCTCGGCGCGCAACGCCGCGTGGGCGCGCGCGGGCGGCGAGAGAGGGGGAAGGCGCGTGGGTGAACCTGGTCTATGGACCCCCCGTGGCTGACAGGTGGGGCCATTCCTGGGAACAAAGAGTACGGTGTATGGACTCGGTGTATCGAGCGAGGGAGCGGGTCCGTGCGCTGGCGCGGGCGGCTGACAGGTGGGTCCCGCTGGTCATAGAGACGAGAAAAATAAAAGAAAATCGAAAAAGATAAAACCCCCTTTGACCAGCTGACATGGTTTCTGAATTTCGCAAATTTGACCAATTTAGGAGCCGAATTTGAAAAAGACCCAATTGAATGAAATGTTGTACATTTTGAAATATACAACTTTGTCAAAAGGACCTATACCAGATTCCAAATACAAAATGATTTAAATTTGAAAATAACTTGCTGACTCCTGTTTGACCAATTAAAACCCCCAACTTGGAAATTATAAAAGTCCATTTTAGGTGCATTTTCATGAAAGGTAAAATATACCAAAGTTGCATGGAATCTCATGATCTACAACTTTGGTATTCATGACATGGCAATATTTTGAATTTTGTTTCACAAAATTTTGAATTTACCAAACAGGGCTGAATTTGGCAAAAGTCACATTTTCACATAAAATGACCCAAAACTAGATTTCAACATTCATGCATGCCAAAACACAAAATACCAAAGTCATTCCTTATAGGATTACCTACAAGTTTGGTATGTAAGGTTTTATAAAAATCACAATTGTATTAAAGTTATATCCACAATACAAACACAGCTTTTTCTGAAAACTAGGTTTAGTTGCTCAATTGACCTAGTTTATGCATGCTTTTCAAGATAAAAGGCCTTGGAAAAGATGTCATTATGCTAATGATTTTAGTGTAATGCATTTGAGATGCCTAGGACATCACAACCCACCCCCCTTAAAGAAATCTCGTCCCGAGATTTTTGAAGTGTCGTGGGTGGTTAAACTGGTTGTAGTTAGTGTTGGGTGTACGTATTGAGTTTAGACCCAGAAGCTAAAGCTGCTGTAACGTACCGAGTTGAGGTGGATGGCAGAAAACCAGGGTACTTAGTGTGTAGGTATTCTTCTTGCTCCCATGTGGCTTCTTCTTCGGAATGATTACTCCATTGTACTTTGTAAAAGTTGATTGTTTTCCGACGGGTCGATCTTTGCTTTTGATCGAGGATTTTTATGGGACGTTCTTCGTATGTGAGATCTGGTTCAATCTGATTTTGAGAGGTATCTACCACTTTCTCCGGTACTCTTAAACACTTCTTTAGTTGTGAGACATGAAACACATCATGAACTGCAGCCAGATGTGGTGGTAGTTCTAACCGCTAAGCGACGGCTCCGCACTTTTCAATGATCTTGAATGGACCGACGTACCTTGGTGCTAACTTTCCTTTCACCCCAAACCGTTGTATCCCTTTCATCGGAGATACTTTGAGATACACATGATCTCCCTCAACAAAGACTAGTGGCCTCCTCCTTTTGTCCGAGTAACTTTTCTGTCTGGACTGTGCTCTTTTGAGATGGTGGTGTATGAGTTTCACTTGTTCTTCGGCTTCTACCACTAAATCAGGGCCAAAGGTAACACGCTCTCCTGGTTCAGACCAGTTTAGTGGTGTTCTGCATCTCCTACCATAAAGAGCCTCGAAAGGAGCCATTTCCAAGCTCTTTTGATAGCTATTGTTATAAGCGAACTCCGCCAGGGGAAGGCATTCAGCCCACTTGGTGGAATATGTTAGTGCACAAGCCCTTAACATATCCTCTAGAATTTGATTCACTCTTTCTACTTGACCACTGGTTTGAGGGTGATATGCTGAACTTCGAATCACAGTGGTTCCGAGAGCAGATTGCAAATGTTCCCAAAAGCGGGACACAAATATCGAACCTCGATCGGAAGTGATGGTCTTGGGTACCCCATGTAGGGAAATAACCCGTGCAATATATAGCTCTGCATAGGTAGCGGCAGTATAATGAGTCTTGACGGGTAAGAAGTGTGCTGACTTGGTGAGCCGATCGACAATCACCCATATAGAATCATATCCTTTTTGGGTACGAGGCAAACCCACAACAAAATCCATGTGTATATCCTCCCATTTCCATGCCGGAATATCCAGCGGCTGAAGCATTCCAGCGGATTTTAAGTGATCAGCTTTTACTTTCTTGCACACGTCGCACTCAGACACATACTTGGCGATTTCTCGTTTCATACGGGTCCACCAAAACTTTTGCTTCAAGTCTTGGTACATCTTATTGCTGCCTGGATGTATCGTGAGTATTGAAGTGTGCGCTTCGTCCAGTATCTTCTTTCTCAACTCCATGTCCTTGGGTACCACTAGACGATTCTTGAACCACAGGATGCCTTGGTCATCAAGCGTGAAACACGCCTTCTTCTCTTCACTAATACCTTCACGGATATGTGCCATACCCTTATCTTGCTTCTGAGCTTCTATGACTTGTGCCTTGATTGTGGGCTCAATAATGATACTATAGAGTTCTGCAGGCTGTCCTGGAGGTGTTTCAATGTCACTCATTTCACAGCAGATTACTCTTGCTGTAGGTCGGACCTCTATCACATTGCAATGAGCTTTTCGGCTTAGTGCATCTGCTACCACATTGGCCTTGCCTGGGTGGTAGTGTATCTCCAGATCATAATCTTTTATCAACTCTAACCATCGCCTCTGCCTCATATTGATTTCGGGTTGGGTGAAAATATATTTGAGACTCTTATGGTCAGTGTAGATGTGACATGTGTTGCCTAACAGATAGTGTCTCCAAATTTTTAGTGCATGAACGACTGCAGCCAACTCAAGGTCATGTGTTGGATAGTTGGCTTCATGTTTCCTCAGTTGGCGGGAGGCATAAGCAATTACTCTTCCTTCTTGCATCAAGACACAACCAAGTCCATTACCGGAGGCATCACAGTACACCTCAAAAGGCTTGGTAATATCTGGTTGAGCTAGCACTGGTGCTGAAGTTAACAATTTCTTCAAGGTTTGGAAAGCTTCTTCACATTTCGGATTCCAAATGAACTTGGCATTTTTCTTGGTCAAAGAGGTCATAGGTTTTGCAATTTTGGAGAAATCTTTGATAAAGCGGCGGTAGTAGCCCGCTAAACCAAGAAAACTCCGGATTTCAGTCACGGTCTCTGGTTGTTTCCAATTTAGCACATCTTCTACTTTGTTAGGGTCAACTGCGACTCCCTTTTCAGATAGTACGTGACCCAAGAAACTTACTTCTTTTAGCCAGAAAGCACACTTGCTAAACTTGGCATAAAGCTTATGCTCTCTGAGCCGAGTAAGCACGATCCTCAAGTGTTCTTCATGTTCTTTTTCATTTTTGGAGTAAATTAGTATGTCATCTATGAATACCACCACGAACTTATCGAGTTCATTCATAAACACCGAGTTCATCATATACATGAAGAAAGCCGGTGCGTTGGTTAACCCAAATGACATGACCAAGTACTCATATAAACCATATCTGGTAGAGAATGCTGTCTTGGGTACGTCCTCTTCTCTAATCTTCATCTGATAGTAGCCAGACCTTAGGTCAATTTTAGAAAAGACCTTAGCCCCAGCTAACTGATCAAATAGAATGTCGATGTGTGGCAGTGGGTATTTGTTTTTGACGGTCACTGCATTCAGTGGCCGATAGTCAACGCACAATCTTTTCCCACCATGATCCTTTTTCTCAACAAAGAGAGCTGGACAACCCCACGGTGATGAACTAGGCCTAATGAACCCTTTGTCTAATTGTTCTTGTAGCTGTACTTTCAATTCCTTCAAATCATCAGGTGGCATCCTGTATGGTCTTTTTGACACAGGTGCCGTACCTGGAACGAGCTCAATGACAAATTCTACATCCCGTTTTGGTGGTAGTCCCGGAAGTTCTTCTGGAAACACGTCCGGGAATTCACACACTACTGGTATCTTTTTAACCTCTTGTAGTTCAGTCGCATTGACCGTGGGGGTCATGTGTTTTTGGTTTGGCAAGTGTATCCGTAGAATCTTGCCGCTGACACTAGACCTTAACTGCACTGTCCTGCTGCCAATATCCAGGACTGCATTGTTTTCTGTCATCCAATTCATCCCTAAGATGATATCAATCCCCCGGTGTGGCAGCACCACAGGATTGATTATGAAATCTTCCTTTCCTATACTCAGCCTTAACCCTTTTACTATCAGATTTGTATTTATCGGGTTCCCAGGCGCGGTGATTTGATATTTCTCTTTTATACGTGAAGTCTCTACCCCGTGCTTAGATGTATATGATTGACTAATGAAAGTATGAGTAGCTCCTGAATCAAATAACACGACGGTCGGCTGACCGTTGACCATGAACTTACCGGCGAGAACAGGCTCTCCTGCAGGGATCTGCTCCATGTGCACGTAGTGCACTCGACCTATCTTGGGTACGAATCCCTTCGGCTTGTTCTGTTGGTTTCCACCCGCAGGAACAGGACCTTGGATCCTGCGAGGCGCTCTGCAGTCCTTAATGAAATGGCCGATCTTGCCGCAGTTGTAACAAGGAGCGCCCGGTCCCGGAACAATGGGAGCACGGGGAATTGGCAACTGTGCGGGTGCTCGATAAATGGGGTACTGTTGCTGCGGTGCCGCCCGATGAATCCACCTTGGTTGGTTGGGTCAGACCACATAGCGAGACTGCTGATAATTTTGCTGTTGAGGTCTGTACGCGGTCTTCTGCTTCTGTGAAGGGCCCGTCGCTGATGTGTTGGCTATCCTTTTGCGCTTCTGATCCTCGTTAGCAGCACGGAGACGATTCTCCATGTCGAGAGCAGTGTCTACCAGCTCAGTGAAGCTCTGGTAACGCCGTGCCAAGTGAGTCCGGAGGGTAGGGTCAAGGCCCTCTAGGAGTCTCTCGGCCCGCTCCGGCTCAGTAGCAACATCTCTCGGAGCATACTGTGAGAGGTGGATAAAGGTCTGCACATATTGCATCACGGTCCGGTTGCCCTGCTTGAGGTCTCGGAATTCGCGACGCTTTTGCTCCATCAAACTTGCCGGGATGTAGTGAGCCCGGAAAGCTTGTCGGAACTCCTCCCATGTGGGCTCATGGCCCTCTTCCTGCATGGCGAGGAAAGTGGCGTACCACGCTCCCGCAGGCCCATGAAGAAGCTGAGCAGCAAATCGAGCCTTCTCTCGCTCATTGATCCCTGGCAGAAGGGTAAACTTGGACTGGACAGTGCGAAGCCAGTCGTCTGCCGCCAGTGGCTCTGGGCAGTTGGTGAAGACCGGGGGTCGCAGCCCCTCGAAGTCCTGGTAAGTAATGCCACGTGGCCTGTACTCCCGCGGCTGTTGTTGCCCACGGGCTTGACGGTCTTCTGCTAATAACCGAATCAGCTCAGCTTGTTGGACCACCAAAGTGGCCAGCTCCGGCGGGGGTGGAGCGCCTTGCGCTGACTGCCCTGATGACTGCCCCGTGCGAGTGTTCACCATCTGCAAAATGGAATCATATGGGTTCAGCCCAATAGCCCATGTGCAGAAATACGGTGACAGCAAGATCATAGGACTATAGGCAATTTGTGAGCACAGGTAAACTTGCCACAAAGCAGTTAGACTTTATCTCTCAAGGCCAAGCTTAACGACATCGCATCATTCACATTATCCATGCGCACTCAACAGTTACTTCAACCATACTTATAAAGTCTTAAAAACTAAGGGTTTACTAGTACACACATGGGCCATCTCATCCATCACATCGGAATACTAACTTAAGGTTCTACATCGGGTTACATGACGTACATAAGTGAGTTCTCTCGACCTCACCATTGTTTAGTACAGTCATGGCAAACTGCACGGAGCGATATAGTACAAAACATCGCTCACAACGTGCACCATCTACAAAAAGTTTCATCAAACCATGCCATTGTCAAACTCTCTAACGCCCGTTACGCGCGTCAGATACCATGCTGCCCTCATCCTCCACCACAGGGGCAACTGAAGGGTCCGGCTCGTACTGCGCCAGGCGCTGCTGTGCCTCGGCCAACTCTGCCTCCAGCTCCTCAATACGGTCCTGAGCATACATGTGCTGGTCACGGTAGTGGAGGACACGGTCCTCGGCACGGAGGTACATCCCGTGTATGCTGTGAGCAAACTGCATGGTCGCAGCATAGGGCCTGGTGTCAATCCGCTCCTCCAGCATGTTGTGACGACGGAGCCACTCGTCGTCGTAGCCGTCGGTGGGGAGGTAGCGCAGCACTGACATCCCTGCTGCACCCGAGGAGCTGAGTGAAGTGATGGCTGCTAGGGTGACCTTGTCGTAAGCGTCCTCCTCATTGGCCCCGTAGACGGTGAGCGTCTGCCGGACCGCGGTGTGGCTCGAAGGAAGGACAACACTGGCCATGCAGTGTCCCTCCGCGTGCACCGTCTGCACTGAGAAGAAAGGGCACGGCCTGCGCCTCATCTCACGCAGGGCCCGACAAAGGATCTGCGCAAGGCCGTTCTCCTCACGGCAACGGGTGTGAACCATCCCATTCTCAAGCTGAGGAGGGGTGTGGGTCACTGGTGGGAGGGGAGCAGCCCTTCCCTCCTGTACGCGGAGTCCCCTCGCACTGGTGGCTTTGCGGGCGGTTTGTTTGGTCCTGGCCATCTGTTTTTAAATAAGAGACCTTAATCAGTGATAAGCATAGGTTGCATATAAGTTTAATGGTTAAGTGGGTGATGGGTGCGGAAAACATCATTGGACTTTCCTTTTACTTATTTGTCTTTTAGCGATAAACCCCTAAGTATGAACAAGTAAAAGTAAACATGATGCATGACTCGTCCTATCCGTTCTCACATCACACACCTTATGTATAATGTATATATCTAACGAGTATCCGGTGACATATATGCACGGCACTCTCTAATGCAACTAGTCGTTCTCTATTCGTTCTTAATTTCGCACGTGGTTAGTGTACCTGCAGAAAAATGCATGCTCATACCATCATCATTACCATGAGCAATCATTACCACTCTAACCCTAGAAGTGGCACCCACGAATTTCTTTAGGCTACGTCTGGTGGACGACGTAGTGGCGCCATTTCTCCCAACACACCCAGTCTTCCTCCAGTACTGGGGAATTGCTGGGGAGAGAAACGGTGGCCAACAAGATCTAGCTATAATTTTTAGTTGAAGGAGAAGTGGTCACGAAACACTCCAATAGCGTGACCACCCCCCTTAAAGAGTTCTGCCCTATCAGCATGAATGCAGGGTTCGCAACAGTCCGCAAATCCCAATAGCGCTCCACCAGTACTGGGGATGGCTATGGCCGAAACGTTGCTTCCCAAAGCGCCGAATATGCACATGAGTTCTATCTAGGTCAGACTGTTAGCGATGTCACCTGGTATTTCACTAACATCCTTAATAGGGGCATATCGATACTCTCACTTTTCAAATACTTCGAAAAGGGTTTTCGAAAATAGGTTTGCAAATCAAAACTGGATGATATGTCTGTTGTCTGTGTATGATCGGCTCTGATACCAGCTGTGGCGGAACCGCCGATTTAATCCGGGCTAAGCACACCTGCCACCTCTGGCTTGCAGTGCGATTAGACCGAACTAAACCCGGTCGTCCGTCGAGAGTCATTCGACTCCCGATATTACCTTTTCCCAGAGGAACCGACATCATACACATCCGACTCACGATGGAGCCACAACAGAAACATCATCACAGGCAGTTAAATAGCATAAAAGTAGATTTATTTACAAACCAGTTTTTACATAAAATACCAGTCCAACATAATATTATACGGTAGCAAGTTTGAAAGTTTCTCGCAGCGGAAAATATAAGTTTAGGTCACCATGTTATCACCAAAAGTTTTGCATTGGAGGTACAACATCGAGCCCACCGATGTTGTCCTCGTGCCACTTAGTCACTTCATCCTACATGAGGGCATGCCCCGCCTCCAACACAGGTGCACACCATGAATTCCATACCTGCGCTCAAAATGTGGGGGCAAACCCTGAGTACTAATTACTCAGTAGGTCTTAACGGATTTGGCTTACGGCTGACGCGAAGCAGCTTACTAGCAAGTAGATCCTTAGCCTTTAGTTTTTAACAGCAATTTAACCAACAACAAGTTTCATTGTCTGTATGATTGCCAACATAACAGTAAGTCTTTGCAAGATAATAACTCAGCTCAAACATGTAGTATTCCAAAAACCATAAGTATTAAGGTACTGAGAGGTTAAGTAATTACTACGTTGCCCGACAGTGATATTGGCATTCCCACACCTGGTGGGCATCAGCGATTCGAATCGATTTTAATTCCCGGGAATAACTATCATGCCAGGGGTATATGCTTACTAGCCATCGCGTTCCCACATATAGCCCCCATCTCCACCTGCCTTGTCCCAAGATTCAAAGCGCCCTCACCTAACCCCCGGGTTGTGCCCCCTCAGGAGCGATACCACGGCCGCACCAGGTCAGCCCTCCCTTAGGAGCGATACCATGGTCGCACCGGGTCAGCCCTCCCTCGAGTACAAGCGCCCCCGGGCCCATCGGCCTCCAGCAAGTGGATGAGCGGAGCCTTGAAAACTTCGGACAACCCAGGTAAGACTTCACCGGTCCCATTTCCCGGTTAAGCACTCTAGCAATGTTATGCCGATCAGCAGACGAACAGCGGACGGGCCTTAAACGACTCGGGCGGAGTCCGGGTGCGACATCATGAAAACGTAAATACTGAAATAAATCTCCGCCCGGTCTCCATTTTCTTCATGAGCAACAAATACAAGTGATATAACTGTAAGCTTTTGGTTTTGAAAATACCTACGCGACGAGTACACACACTCGTGTCTACTCGTACCTAGCAATTTCTAGGCATACTCGTCCTACGAACTCTATGTATTGGTGCTAGGGCCAAGGCGGCCAGGAAGTCTAATGCACTTGGTTCCAAACAACTCCTAATGCATATGCGTAATCATCAAGTATAATTTATTTGCTGGGAGAGTATGGTCCTGCCTACCTTCTTCACTAGGGTCAGTAGCTTCCTCCGGAGCGTAGTCGGGTTCCTGCTGCTGGTCCTCTGGCTCTGGGTGCAGTTCCTCTTCTGGCTCCGTCACGATCGGTTGGTCCAGTGGTGGTTCTTCGTTCGCGGAATCTATATGTATGACATGATGCAGTTGAATTATGTATTAGTGCAATGCTTGCTTCATTATGCGGGTGTAATGCAGTAGATCAGTGAACTTATGATTCATGGTACAGAGTTATGCATAATGAGGCGAAGGTCGTTTCATACTAAGAAATCGTACAAGCCATCATCTATGACAGCTTAGCTTGTCACATAAAATAACGTGGGGTGTGCGTAGCGAAAATAGCACCGCTTCATGTGAAGTGACCGAAACTTTCATACAAGTGCATTATTTCTACCAGCTTTCACTTAGAGCCAAAACCTTACATGCATCATCTCCAATTCTACATGTTATTCCATAACTATAGCTCATATCCACCTTAAAGTCATATTTGAAACATTATTCACCGAATTAATCTTTTTCTTAAGACTAAATTGTGCTTAGAGCAAGACAAGGGCAAAATAGTAATTTATCAGTAAGTGATAAGGTCAACAAAATTTTATACAGAACCTATAAAGAATAATAAGGCTTCTACCCAAATTTCACAATTTTTGAAGTTCATTTTACCCATATTTCCTATTTATCAAGGTTTTTCATGCTTGCTCAAAAACAGGGGCAAAACTGTCTTTTCCTACTCAACCATCATATCCATTCTGTAGATCTATTTATAAGGAGCACAATGCAACTGATTTGGTATTTTTCTGATTTTTATTGAATTTTCTAGGATTTTTCAAAGATTTCTGTCGAAATAAACAATTTAAAATGAAATTCAACAGAACCAGGGGCTAGATTGTGATTATTTCAAAACCCCAGGGACTAGTACGCAAGATCTACAAGGCTCAGCGTACAGCGCGGTGGACTGATTCGCAAATAATGGAAAACGCAGGGGCCGGATCTGAAATTTGCCCGGCCTCCCTTCTTCTTCCTCGCGTCGGCCGCGGCCGCGCGGGAGGGCGCGCGCGCGCCGGCGAGCCGGGGCTCGCCGCGGCCGCGACACGAGTTGGAGAAGGTGTTCCCCGTACGGGGCTTCTACCTTGGGGAGGCGGTGACGGCGGAGACGGCGTGGACGAGGCGGGCGACGGAGATGAACCGAGGGTGAACCGGCGCGGCGCGACGTCGAGGCGAGGTCGAACCTCGGCGTCCGGGCGGGGAACGGCGACGAGGACTAGGGCGCGAGGTGCGCGGGAGTGAGGCGACGGTCGCGGGGTAGGTGGGGAGGCACGGGGAGCGACGGAGGGGGCGGAGCGAGCTCGAGCTCGAAGCTCGTCGTCAATGGCGGACGGCGGGGACGAGGCGGGCAGGGGCTGAGCGGAAGGGCGGGCGCGCGAATGGAGTTGGGGGAAAAGGTCGGGGCCTCGCCCTCGTCTTGGGGGCACGCCGCGCGCGCGCTGTCCGCGCGCGGCAGGGGCGCGTGGCCGCGGCGGCCGGGAAGGCCGACGCGTGGCCACGGCCGCTCGGCGCGCAACGCCGCGTGGGCGCGCGCGGGCGGCGAGAGAGGGGGAAGGCGCGTGGGTGAACCCGGTCTATGGACCCCCCGTGGCTGACAGGTGGGGCCATTCCTGGGAACAGAGAGTACGGTGTATGGACTCGGTGTATCGAGCGAGGGAGCGGGTCCGTGCGCTGGCGCGGGCGGCTGACAGGTGGGTCCCGCTGGTCATAGAGACGAGAAAAATAAAAGAAAATCGAAAAAGATAAAACCCCCTTTGACCAGCTGACATGGTTTCTGAATTTCGCAAATTTGACCAATTTAGGAGCCGAATTTGAAAAAGACCCAATTGAATGAAATGTTGTACATTTTGAAATATACAACTTTGTCAAAAGGACCTATACCAGATTCCAAATACAAAATGATTTAAATTTGAAAATAACTTGCTGACTCCTGTTTGACCAATTAAAACCCCCAACTTGGAAATTATAAAAGTCCATTTTAGGTGCATTTTAATGAAAGGTAAAATATACCAAAGTTGCATGGAATCTCATGATCTACAACTTTGGTATTCATGACATGGCAAGATTTTGAATTTTGTTTCACAAAATTTTGAATTTACCAAACAGGGCTGAATTTGGCAAAAGTCACATTTTCACATAAAATGACCCAAAACTAGATTTCAACATTCATGCATGCCAAAACACAAAATACCAAAGTCATTCCTTATAGGATTACCTACAAGTTTGGTATGTAAGGTTTTATAAAAATCACAATTGTATTAAAGTTATATCCACAATACAAACACAGCTTTTTCTGAAAACTAGGTTTAGTTGCTCAATTGACCTAGTTTATGCATGCTTTTCAAGATAAAAGGCCTTGGAAAAGATGTCATTATGCTAATGATTTTAGTGTAATGCATTTGAGATGCCTAGGACATCACAGCCGGCCGGCCATTTTCCATGGCTGCCCGGCCACCCCCCTGGCCGCTCGGCCATCAGGAGGCCGAGTCAGGGTTTCAGCTCGACCATTGTGGCGAACCGCCAATTTAATCCGAGCTAAGCACACCTGCCACCTTTGGCTTGCGGTGCGATTAGACCGAACTAAACCCGGTCGTCCGTCGAGAGTCATTCGACCCCCGATATTACCTTTTCCCAGAGGAACCGACATCATACACATCTGACCCACGATGGAGCCACAACAGATACATCACCACAGGCAGTTGAATAGCATAAAGTTAGACTTAATTACAAACCAGTTTTTACATAAAATACATGTCCAACATAAAGTTTTAAGGTAGCAAGTTTGAATATTTCTCACAGCGGAAATATAAGTTTATAGGTCACCATGTGATCACCAAAAGTTTTGCATTAGAGGTACAACATCGAGCCCACCGATGTTGTCCTCTTGCCACTCAGTCACCTCATCCTAAATGAGGGCATGCCCCGCCTCCAACACAAGTGCACACCATGAACTCCATACCTGCGCTCAAAATATGGGGGCAAACCCTGAGTACTAATTACTCAGTAGGTCTTAATGGATTTGGCTTACAGCTGACGCGAAGCAGCTTACTAGCAAGTGGATCCTTAGCTTTTAGTTTTTAACAGCAACTTAATTAACATAAACAACAAGTTTCATTGTCTGTATGATTGACAACATAATAGTAAATTTCCGTAAGGTAACAACTCAGTTCAAACATGTAGTATTCCAAAAACCATGAGTATTAAAATACCGAGAGTTTAAGTAATTACTACGTTGCCCGACAGTGATATTGGCATTCCCACACCTGGTGGGCATCAGCGATTCGAATCGATTTTTAATTCCCGGGAATAACTATCATGCCAGGGGTATATGCTTACTAGCCATCGCGTTCCCACATATAGCCCCCATCTCCACCTGTCTTGTCCCAAGATTCAAAGCGCCCCCACCTAACCCCCGGGTTGTGCCCCCTCAGGAGCGATACCACGGCCGCACCGGGTCAGCCCTCCCTTAGGAGCGATACCACGGCAGCACCGGGTCAGCCCTCCCTCGAGTACAAGCGCCCTCGGGCCCATCGGCCTCCAGCAAGTGGATGGGCGGAGCCTCGAAAACTCTGGACAAACCCAGGTAAGACTTCACCGGTCCCATTTCCCGGTTAAGCACTCTAGCAATGTTATGCCGATCAGCAGACGAACAGCGGACGGGCCTTAAACGACTCGGGCGGAGTCCAGGTGCGACATCATGAATAGTAAATACTGAAATAAAATCTCCGCCCGGTCTCCATTTACTTCATGAGCAACAATTACAAGTGATATAACTGTAAGCTTTTGTGATTTTGAAAACACCTACGCGACGAGTACACACACTCGTGTCTACTCGTACCTAGCAATTTCTAGGCATACTCGTCCTACGAACTCTATGTATAGGTGCTAGGGCCAGGGCGGCCAGGAAGTCTAATGCAATTGGTTCCAAGCAACTCCTAATGCATATGCGTAATCATCAAGTATAATTTGTTTGCTGGGTTGAGTATGGTCCTGCCTACCTTCTTCACTAGGGTCAGTAGCTTCCTCCGGAGCGTAGTCGGGTTCCTGCTGCTGGTCCTCTGGTTCCTGGTGCAACTCCTCTTCTGGTTCCTCCGCGACGGGTTGGTTCGGCGATGGTTCTTCGTTCGTGGAATCTATATGTATGACATGATGCAGTTGGAGCATGTATTAGTGCAATGCTTGCTTTATGATGCGAGTGTAATGTAGTAAATCAGTGAATTTATGATTTATGATATAGAGTTATGCATATTGAGGCGAAAGTTGTTTCGTACTAAGAAATCGTACAAGCCATCATCTACGATAGCTTAGCTTGTCACATAAAACAACGTGGAGTGTGCGTGGCGAGGTAGCATCGCTTCATGTGAAGCGACTGAAGCTTACATAAATATGCATTATTTCTACCAGTTTCTAATTAGAGTCAAAACCTTACATGCAACATCTCCAACTCTAGCAAGTTACTCCATAACTATAGCTCATATCAAACTTAAAGTCATTTTGAAACATTATTCACCATATTAATCTTTTTCTTAAGATTAATATGTGCTTAGTGCAAGACAAGGGCAAAATAGTAACTCAATAGTAAGTGTTAGGGCCAACAAAATTTATACAGAACCTACACATGATAACAAGGTCCCTGCTCAAATTTGGCTATTTTTGGAGATCATTTAGTCCTTATTTCCTATTTATTTGGGTTTTATATGTTTGAACAAAAACAGGGGCAAAACTGTCCTTTCCTACTCAACCATCATACCCATCCTGTAGATCTATTTATTAGGAACACAGTGCAACAAAGTTTGCTATTTTTGGATTTTTATCCACTTTACTATGATTTTTCAAAGTTTCAGCATTTTTAAAAGCATTTTAAAACGAAACTGAACAGATCCAGGACCTATATATAATTATCCATAGCTTCTGAGGGTTCCCGTGCAAGATTTACAAGACTCAGTACACAGTACTCGGTATGGAAACATAAAACTGTTAAACTCGGAGGGCAATAGCGTAAAAAGTTCATCTTCCTCCTCCCGTCGTCTTCCTCCTCGCGACGGGAGGGGAAGCTCCGGTGGCGCGCGGCCAATCCCGGCCCTGCGGGGCTCGGGAGCTCGCCGCGGAGTGCCGGGGAGAGAGAGAGGAGTATGGGGAGTCTTACCCCCTACTTCAATCGACGGGAGAGGGCGCGAGGAGGTGGGACGACGATGAGCAGAGGGCGACGAGCTCCGGCGGCGCGGTGGGCGGCGTCGGGACGAAATCAGTGGCCTAGGCTAGTGCGGTAGGATGGAGTCGAGGGCGACGAAGCCCGGCGTGGTGACGGTTGAGCTCGGGAGCGGGCGGGAGTGGCCGGGCTGAGCTCGGTCGAGCTCCGTCAATGGCGGACGCGCGAGGTCGAAAGGGGAAAAGAACAGAGAGCTCGAGCGCGTGGAGGAGGGCTCGGGAAATAGGGTCGGCCTCGCCCTCGTCCCGGTGGCGCGCCGTGCGCGCTGTCCGCGCGCTGCAGCGGCGCGTGGCCGCGGCGGCCGGGAAGGCCGGCGCGTGGCCACAGCTGCTCGGCGCGCAGCGCCGCGTGGGCGCGCGCGGGCGGGGAGAGAAGAGGGAGGTGCGCGGGTGAACCGGGTCTATGGACCACTGTGGCTGACAAGTGGGGTCAATCCCATGAATAGAGAGTACGGTGTATGGACTCGGTGCATCGGGCGAGGGAGCGGGGAATCCACCCGTGCGCTGGCGCGGGCGGGCCTGACAGGTGGGCCCCGCTTGTCATAGAGATGAGAAAATAAAAGAAAAAATCGAAAAAAGAGAAACCCCCTTTGACCAATTTAGGAGCCGAATTTGAAAAAGACCCAATTGAATGAAATGTTGTACCTTTTAAAATCTACAACTTTGTCGAAAGGACCTATACCAGATTCCTAGTATAAAATGATTTAAATTTGAAATTAACTTGCTGACTCCTGTTTGACTATTTGAAACCCCCAACTTGGAAATTATAAAAGTCCATTTTGGGTGCATTTTCATGAAAGGTGAAATATACCAATGTTCCATAGAATCTCATGAACTACAACTTTGGTATTCATGACATGGCAAGATTTTGAATTTTGTTTCACAAAATTTTGAATTTACCAAACAGGGCTGAATTTGGCAGAAGTCACATTTTCACATAAAATGACCCAAAACTAGATTTCAACGTTCATGCATGCCAAGACACAAAATACCAAAGTCATTCGTTATGGGATTTCCTACAAGTTTGGTATGTAAGGTTTTATAAAAATCACAACTGTATTTAAGTTATATCCGCAATACAAACACAGCTTTTCTGAAAACTAAGTTTAGTTGCTCAATTGACCTAATTTATGCATGCTCTCAAGATAAAATGCCTTTGAAAAGATGTCATTATGCTAATGATTTTAGTGTAATGCACTTGAGATGCCTAGGGCATCACAACCCACCCCCCTTAAAGAAATCTCGTCCCGAGATTTTTGATGTGACGTGGGTGGTGAAGTTGGTTGTAGTCAATGTTGTGTGCATGTATTGAGTTTAGATCCTGAAGTTAAGCTGTTGTAACATACCGATTTGAAGTGGATGCTAGAAAACCAGGATACTTAGTGTGTAGGTATTCTTCTTGCTCCCAAGTGGCTTCTTCTTTGGAGTGATTACTCCATTGAACTTTGTAAAAGTTGATTGTTTTCCGACGGGTTGATCTTTGTTTTTGATCGAGGATTTTTATAGGATGTTCTTTGTATGTGAGATCTGGTTCAATTTGAATTTGAGAGGTATCTACCACTTTCTCAGGCACTCTTAAGCACTTCTTTAGTTGCGAAACGTGAAACACATCGTGAACCGCAGCCAGATGTGGTGGTAACTCTAACCGGTAAGCGACGGCTCCGCACTTTTCAATGATCTTGAATGGACCGACGTACCTTGGTGCTAACTTTCCTTTCACCCCAAACCGTTGTACCCCTTTCATCGGAGATACTTTGAGATACACATGATCCCCCTCATCAAAGACTAGTGGCCTCCTCCTTTTATCCGAGTAACTTTTCTGTCTGGACTGTGCTCTTTTGAGATGGTGGTGTATGAGTTTCACTTGTTCTTCGGCTTCTATCACTAAATCAGGGCCAAAGGTAACACGCTCTCCTGGTTCGGACCAATTTAGTGGTGTTCTGCATCTCTTACCATAAAGAGCCTCGAAAGGAGCCATTTCCAAACTCTTTTGGTAACTATTGTTATAAGCAAACTCTGCCAGGGGGAGGCATTCATCCCACTTGGTGGAATATGTCAGTGCACAAGCCCTTAACATATCTTCTAGAATTTGATTCACTCTTTCTACTTGATCACTGGTTTGAGGGTGATATGCTGAACTTCGAATCACAGTGGTTCCGAGAGCGGATTGCAAATGTTCCCAAAAGCGGGACACAAATATCGAACCTCGATCGGAAGTGATGGTCTTGGGCACCCCATGTAGGGAAATAACCCGTGCAATATATAGCTCTGCATAGGTAGCGGCAGTATAATGAGTCTTGATGGGTAAGAAGTGTGCCGACTTGGTGAGCCGATCGACAATTACCCATATAGAATCATATCCCTTTTGGGTACGCGGCAAACCCACAACAAAATCCATGTGTATATCCTCCCATTTCCACGCTGGAACATCCAGTGGTTGAAGCATTCCAGCGGCATTCCAGCGGCCTTTAAGTGATCAGCTTTTACTTTCTTACACACGTCGCACTCAGATACGTACCTGGCGATCTCCCGCTTCATGCGGGTCCACCAAAATTTCTGTTTTAAGTCTTGATACATCTTATTGCTGCCGGGATGTATCGTGAGTATTGAAGTGTGCGCTTCATCCAGTATTCTCTTCCTCAACTCCATGTCCTTGGGTACCACTAGACGATTCTTGAACCACAGGACGCCTTGGTCATCAAGTGTGAAACACGCCTTCTTCTCTTCACTAATACCTTCACGGATATGTGCCATACCCTTATCTTGCTTCTGAGCTTCTATGACTTGTGCCTTGATGGTGGGCTCAATAATGATATTATAGAGTTCTGCATGCTGTCCCGGAGGTGTTTCAATGTCATTCATCTCACAGCAGATCACTCTTGCTGTAGGTCGGGCTTCTATCATATTGCAATGGACTTTGCGGCTTAAGGCGTCGGCCACTACATTGGCCTTGCCCGGATGGTAGTGTATCTCCAGATCATAATCTTTTATCAATTCCAACCATCGTCGCTGCCTCATATTGATTTCAGGTTGAGTGAAAATATATTTGAGACTCTTGTGATCAGTGTAGATGTGACACGTGTTGCCTAATAAATAGTGTCTCCATATTTTTAATGCATGAACGACTACGGCTAACTCAAGGTCATGTGTTGGATAGTTGGCTTCATGTTTCCTCAATTGACGGGAGGCATAAGCAATTACTCGTCCTTCTTGCATCAAGACACAGCCAAGCCCATTACCGGAGGCATCACAGTACACCTCAAAAGGCTTGGTAATATCTGGTTGAGCTAGCACTGGTGCTGAGGTTAACAATTTCTTCAAGGTTTGGAAAGCTTCTTCACAATTCGGATTCCAAATGAACTTGGCATTTTTCTTGGTCAATGAGGTCATGGGTTTTGCAATTTTGGAGAAATCTTTGATAAAGCGGCGGTAGTAGCCCGCTAAACCAAGAAAACTCCGGATTTCAGTCACAGTCTCTGGTTGCTTCCAATTTAGCACATCTTCTACTTTGTTAGGATCAACTGCGACTCCCTTTTCAGATAGTACGTGACCCAAGAAACTCACTTCTTTCAGCCAGAATGCACACTTGCTAAACTTCGCATAACGCTTATGCTCTCTGAGCCGAGTGAGCACGATTCTTAAATGTTCTTCATGTTCTTTTTCATTTTTGGAGTAGATTAGTATGTCATCTATGAATACCACCACGAACTTATCGAGTTCATTCATGAAGACCGAGTTCATCATATACATGAAGAAAGCCGGTGCGTTGGTTAACCCAAATGACATGACCAAGTACTCATACAAGCCATATCTGGTAGAAAATGCTATCTTGGGTACATCCTCTTCTCTAATCTTTATCTGATAGTAGCCAGACCTTAGGTCAATTTTAGAAAAGACCTTAGCCCCAGCTAACTGATCAAATAGAATATCGATGTGTGGCAGTGGGTATTTGTTTTTGACGGTCACTGCATTCAGTGGCCGATAGTCAACACATAGCCTCTTTCCACCATGATCCTTTTTCTCAACAAAGAGAGCTGGACAACCCCACGGTGATGAACTAGGCCTAATGAACCCTTTGTCTAATTGTTCTTGTAGCTGTGTTTTCAGTTCCTTCAAATCATCAGGTGGCATCCTGTATGGTCTTTTTGACACAGGTGCCGTGCCTGGAACGAGTTCTATGGGAAATTCTACATCCCGTTTTGGTGGCAATCCAGGAAGTTCTTCTGGAAACACGTCCGGAAATTCACACACTACCAGTATCTTCTTAACTTCTTGTAGTTCAGTCGCATTAACTGTGGGGGTCATGTGTGTTTGGTTTGGCATGTGTATTCGTAGAATCTTGCCGCTGACACTAGACCTTAACTGCACTGTCCTGCTACCAATATCCCGGACCGCATTGTTTTCTGTCATCCAATTCATCCCTAAGATGATATCAATCCCCCGGTGTGGCAGCACCACAGGGTTGATTGTGAAATCTTCCTCTCCTATACTCAGCCTTAACCCTTTCACTATCAGATTTGTATTTATCGGGTTCCCCGGCGCGGTAATTTGATATTTCTCTTTTATACGTGAAGTCTTTACCCCACGCTTAGATGTATATGACTGACTAATGAAAGTATGAGTAGCCCCTGAATCAAATAACACGACGGTCGGCTGACCGTTGACCATGAACGTACCGGCGAGAACAGGCTCTCCTGCAGGGATCTGCTCCATGTGCACATAGAGCACTCGACCTGTCTTGGGTACGAATCCTTTCGGCTTGCTCTGATGGTTTCCACCCGCAGGAATAGGACCTTGGATCCTGCGAGGCGCTCTGCAGTCCTTACTGAAATGGCCGATCTTGCCGCAGTTGTAACAAGGAGCGCCTGGTCCCGGAACAATGGGAGCACGGGGAGCTGGCAATTGTGTGGGTGCTCGATAGATGGGGTACTGTTGCTGCGGCGCCGCCCGATGGATCCACCTTGGTTGGTTGGGTCGGACCACATAGCGAGACTGCTGATAATTTTGCTGTTGAGGCTTGTATGCGGTCTTCTGCTTCTGTGAAGGGCCCGTCGCTGATGTGTTGGCTATCCTTTTGCGCTTCTGATCCTCGTTAGCGGCACGTAAACGATTCTCCATGTCGAGAGCAGTGTCTACCAGCTCAGTGAAGCTCTGGTAGCATCGTGCCAAGTGAGTCCGGAGGGTAGGGTCAAGGCCCTCTAGGAGTCTCTCGGCCCGCTCCGGCTCAGTAGCAACATCTCTCGGAGCATACTGAGAGAGGTGGATAAAGGTCTGCACATATTGCATCACGGTCTTGTTGCCCTGCTTGAGGTCTCGGAACTCGCGACACTTTTGTTCCATCAAACTTGCCGGGATGTAGTGGGCCCGGAAAGCCTGACGGAACTCCTCCCATGTGGGCTCGTGGCCCTCTTCCTGCATGGCGAGGAAAGTGGCGTACCATGCTCCCGCAGGCCCATGAAGAAGCTGAGCAGCAAATCGAGCCTTCTCTTGCTCATTGATCCCTGGCAGAAGGGTGAACTTGGACTGGACGGTACGAAGCCAGTCATCTGCCGCCAGTGGCTCGGGGCAGTTGGTGAAAACTGGGGGTCGCAGCCCCTCGAAGTCCTGGTAAGTAATGCCACGTGGCCGGTACTCCCGCGGCTGTTGTTGCCCACGGGCCTGGCGGTCTTCTGCTAATAACCGAATTAGCTCAGCTTGTTGGACCACCAAAGTGGCCAGCTCCGGCGGGGGTGGAGCGCCTTGCGCTGACTGCCCCGATGACTGACCAGTGCGAGTGTTCACCATCTGCAAAATGGAGTCATACGGGTTCAGTCCAATAGCCCTTGCGCAAAGACATGGTGATAGAAAGATCATAGGGCTATAAGCAATTTGTGAGTACAGGTAAATTTATAATAAAACAGTTAGACTCTGTCTCGCAAGGCCAAGCAATGGCACGTTATCATCGGGTTGCGCAGTTTCGTGTGTGTAATCAGTAGCTTCTGACTTTTAATCGTTCGATTTCCAAACCGACCGACTAGATCTGATCATCAATAGAAAAGTTGTCCTAAATTCTTAGCCTTTGCACAATAAAAGCAGCTGGACTCCGAGTTTCAAACTCAATTGTGCCATTTTCCAAGCTTAAAGGCATCGCATCATTCCACATTGTCCATGCGCATCCAGTAGTTACTACAACCATACTTATAGAGTCTTAATAAACTAAGGGTTTACTTAGTACACACGTGGGCCATCTCGTCCATCACATCGGAACACTAGCTTAAGGTTCTACATCGGGTTACATGACGTACATAAGTGAGTTCTCTCGACCTCACCATTGTTTAGTACAGTCATGGCAAATTGCACGGAGCGGTATAATACAAAACATCGCTCATAACGTGCACCATTTACAAAAAGCTTCACCACACATTGCTATCATCAAACTCTCTAACGCCCGTTACGCGCGTCAGACACCATGCTGTCCTCATCCTCCACCACAGGGGCAACTGAAGGGTCCTGCTCGTACTGTGCCAAGCGCTGCTGTGCCTCGGCCAACTCTGCCTCCAGCTCCTCAATACGGTCCTGTGCATACATGTGCTGGTCGCGGTAGTGGGAGACACGGTCCTCGGTACGGAGGTACATCCCGTGTACGCTGTGAGCAAACTGCATGGTCGCAGCATAGGGCCTGGTGTCAATCCGCTCTTCCAGCATGTTGTGACGACGGAGCCACTCGTCGTCGTAGCCGTCGGTGGGGAGGTAGCGCAGCACTGACATCCCTGCTGCACCCGAGGAACTGAGTGAGGTGATGGCTGCTAGGGTGACCTTGTCGTAAGCGTCCTCCTCATTGGCCCCGTAGACGGTGATCGTCTGCCGGACCGCGGTGTGGCTCGAAGGAAGGACAACACTGGCCATGCAGTGTCCCTCCGCGTGCACTGTCTGCACGGAGAAGAAGGGGCACGGTCTGCGCCTCATCTCACGCAGAGCCCGACAAAGGATCTGCGCAAGGCCGTTCTCCTCACGGCAACGGGTGTGGACCATGCCATTCTCAAGCTGAGGAGGGGTGTGGGTCACTGGTGGGAGGGGAGCAGCCCTTCCCTCCTGTACGCGGAGTCCCCTCGCACTGGTGGCTTTGCGGGCGGTTTGCTTGGTCCTGGCCATCTGTTTTTAAATGAGAGACTTTAATCAGTGATAGGCATAGGTTGCATATAATTTCAACGGTTACGTGGGTGATGTGTGCAAAAGATATCTTTGGACTTTCATTTTACTCATTTGACTTTTAGCAATAATCCCCCAATTATGAACAAGTAAAAGTAAACATGATGCATGACTCGTCCTATTCGTTCTCACATCACACACCTTATGTACAATTTATATATCTAGCGAGTATCTGGTGACATATATGCACGGCCCTCCCTAATGCAACTAGTCGTTCTCTACTCGTTCTTAATTTCGCACGTGGTTAGTGTACCTGCAGAAAAATGCATGCTCATACCAACATCATTAGCATGACCAATCATTACCACTCTAACCCTAGAAGTGGTATCCACGAATTTCTTTAAGCTACGTCTGGTGGACGACGTAGTGGCGCCATTTCTCCCAACACACCCAGTCTTCCTCCAGTACTGGGGAATTACTGGGGAGAGAAACGGTGGCCAACAAGATCTAGCTATAATTTTGGTTGAAGGAAAAGTGATCACGAAACACTCCAATGGCGTGACCACCCCCCTTAAAGAGTTCTGCCCAATCAGCATGAATGCAGGGTTTGCAACAGTCCGCAAATCCCAATAGCGCTCCGCCAGTACTGGGGATAGCTATGGCCGAAATGTTGCTTCCCAAAGCGCCGAATATGCATATGAGTTCTATCTAGGTCAGAATGTTAGCGATGTCACCTGGTATTTCACTAACATCCTTAATATGGGCATATCGATACTCTCATTTTTCAAATACTTCGAAAAAGTTTTCAAAAATAGGTTTGCAAATCAAAACTGGATGATATGTCTGTTGTCTGTGTATGATCGGCTCTGATACCAGCTGTGGCGGAACCGCCAATTTAATCCGAGCTAAGCACACCTGCCACCTTTGGCTTGCGGTGCGATTAGACCGAACTAAACCCGGTCGTCCGTCGAGAGTCATTCGACCCCCGATATTACCTTTTCCCAGAGGAACCGACATCATACACATCTGACCCACGATGGAGCCACAACAGATACATCACCACAGGCAGTTGAATAGCATAAAGTTAGACTTAATTACAAACCAGTTTTTACATAAAATACATGTCCAACATAAAGTTTTAAGGTAGCAAGTTCGAATGTTTCTCGCAGCGGAAATATAAGTTTATAGGTCACCATGTGATCACCAAAAGTTTTGCATTAGAGGTACAACATCGAGCCCACCGATGTTGTCCTCTTGCCACTCAGTCACCTCATCCTAAATGAGGGCATGCCCCTCCTCCAACACAAGTGCACACCATGAACTCCATACCTGCGCTCAAAATATGGGGGCAAACCCTGAGTACTAATTACTCAGTAGGTCTTAATGGATTTGGCTTACGGCTGACGCGAAGCAGCTTACTAGCAAGTGGATCCTTAGCTTTTAGTTTTTAACAGCAACTTAATTAACATAAACAACAAGTTTCATTGTCTGTATGATTGACAACATAATAGTAAATTTCCGTAAGGTAACAACTCAGTTCAAACAAGTAGTATTCCAAAAACCATGAGTATTAAAATACCGAGAGTTTAAGTAATTACTACGTTGCCCAACAGTGATATTGGCATTCCCACACCTGGTGGGCATCAACGATTCGAATCGATTTTTAATTCCCGGGAATAACTATCATGCCAGGGGTATATGCTTACTAGCCATCGCGTTCCCACATATAGCCCCCATCTCCACCTGTCTTGTCCCAAGATTCAAAGCGCCCCCACCTAACCCCCGGGTTGTGCCCCCTCAGGAGCGATACCACGGCCGCACCGGATCAGCCCTCCCTTAGGAGCGATACCACGGCAGCACCGGGTCAGCCCTCCCTCGAGTACAAGCGCCCCCGGGCCCATCGGCCTCCAGCAAGTGGATGGGCGGAGCCTCGAAAACTCTGGACAAACCCAGGTAAGACTTCACCGGTCCCATTTCCCGGTTAAGCACTCTAGCAATGTTATGCCGATCAGCAGACGAACAGCGGACGGGCCTTAAACGACTCGGGCGGAGTCCAGGTGCGACATCATGAATAGTAAATACTGAAATAAAATCTCCGCCCGGTCTCCATTTACTTCATGAGCAACAATTACAAGTGATATAACTGTAAGCTTTTGTGATTTTGAAAACACCTACGCGACGAGTACACACACTCGTGTCTACTCGTACGTAGCAATTTCTAGGCATACTCGTCCTACGAACTCTATGTATAGGTGCTAGGGCCAGGGCGGCCAGGAAGTCTAATGCAATTGGTTCCAAGCAACTCCTAATGCATATGCGTAATCATCAAGTATAATTTGTTTGCTGGGTTGAGTATGGTCCTGCCTACCTTCTTCACTAGGGTCAGTAGCTTCCTCCGGAGCGTAGTCGGGTTCCTGCTGCTGGTCCTCTGGTTCCTGGTGCAACTCCTCTTCTGGTTCCTCCGCGACGGGTTGGTTCGGCGGTGGTTCTTCGTTCGTGGAATCTATATGTATGACATGATGCAGTTGGAGCATGTATTAGTGCAATGCTTGCTTTATGATGCGAGTGTAATGTAGTAAATCAGTGAATTTATGATTTATGATATAGAGTTATGCATATTGAGGCGAAAGTTGTTTCGTACTAAGAAATCGTACAAGCCATCATCTACGATAGCTTAGCTTGTCACATAAAACAACGTGGAGTGTGCGTGGCGAGGTAGCATCGCTTCATGTGAAGCGACTGAAGCTTACATAAATATGCATTATTTCTACCAGTTTCTAATTAGAGTCAAAACCTTACATGCATCATCTCCAACTCTAGCAAGTTACTCCATAACTATAGCTCATATCAAACTTAAAGTCATTTTGAAACATTATTCACCATATTAATCTTTTTCTTAAGATTAATATGTGCTTAGTGCAAGACAAGGGCAAAATAGTAACTCAATAGTAAGTGTTAGGGCCAACAAAATTTATACAGAACCTACACATGATAACAAGGTCCCTGCTCAAATTTGGCTATTTTTGGAGATCATTTAGTCCTTATTTCCTATTTATTAGGGTTTTACATGTTTGAACAAAAACAGGGGCAAAACTGTCCTTTCCTACTCAACCATCATACCCATCCTGTAGATCTATTTATTAGGAACACAGTGCAACAAAGTTTGCTATTTTTGGATTTTTATCCACTTTACTATGATTTTTCAAAGTTTCAGCATTTTTAAAAGCATTTTAAAACGAAACTGAACAGATCCAGGACCTATATATAATTATCCATAGCTTCTGAGGGTTCCCGTGCAAGATTTACAAGACTCAGTACACAGTACTCGGTATGGAAACATAAAACTGTTAAACTCGGAGGGCGATAGCGTAAAAAGTTCATCTTCCTCCTCCCGTCGTCTTCCTCCTCGCGACGGGAGGGGAAGCTCCGGTGGCGCGCGGCCAATCCCGGCCCTGCGGGGCTCGGGAGCTCGCCGCGGAGTGCCGGGGAGAGAGAGAGGAGTATGGGGAGTCTTACCCCCTACTTCAATCGATGGGAGAGGGTGCGAGGAGGTGGGACGACGATGAGCAGAGGGCGACGAGCTCCGGCGGCGTCGGGACGAAATCAGTGGCCTAGGCTAGTGCGGTAGGATGGAGTCGAGGGCGACGAAGCCCGGCGTGGTGATGGTTGAGCTCGGGAGCGGGCGGGAGTGGCCAGGGCGAGCTCGGTCGAGCTCCGTCAATGGCGGACGCGCGAGGTCGAAAGAGGAAAAGAACAGAGAGCTCGAGCGTGTGGAGGAGGGCTCGGGAAATAGGGTCCGCGCGCTGCAGCGGCGCGTGGCCGCGGCGGCCGGGAAGGCCGGCGCGTGGCCACGGCTGCTCGGCGCGCAGCGCCGCGTGGGCGCGCGCGGGCGGGGAGAGAAGAGGGAGGTGCGCGGGTGAACCGGGTCTATGGACCACTGTGGCTGACAGGTGGGGTCAATCCCAGGAATAGAGAGTACGGTGTATGGACTCGGTGCATCGGGCGAGGGAGCGGGGAATCCACCCGTGCGCTGGCGCGGGCGGGCCTGACAGGTGGGTCCCGCTTGTCATAGAGATGAGAAAATAAAAGAAAAAATCGAAAAAAGACAAACCCCCTTTGACCAACTGATCAGGTTTCTGAATTTCGCAAATTTGACCAATTTAGGAGCCGAATTTGAAAAAGACCCAATTGAATGAAATGTTGTACCTTTTAAAATATACAACTTTGTCAAAAGGACCTATACCAGATTCCAAGTATAAAATGATTTAAATTTGAAATTAACTTGCTGACTCCTGTTTGACCATTTGAAACCCCCAACTCTGAAATTATAAAAGTCCATTTTAGGTGCATTTTCATGAAAGGTGAAATATACCAATGTTGCATAGAATCTCATGAACTACAACTTTTGTATTCATGACATGGCAAGATTTTGAATTTTGTTTCACAAAATTTTGAATTTACCAAACAGGGCTGAATTTGGCAGAAGTCACATTTTCACATAAAATGACCCAAAACTAGATTTCAACATTCATGCATGCCAAGACACAAAATACCAAAGTCATTCCTTATGGGATTGCCTACAAGTTTGGTATGTAAGGTTTTATAAAAATCACAACTGTATTTAAGTTATATCCGCAATATAAACACAGCTTTTCTGAAAACTAAGTTTAGTTGCTCAATTGATCTAATTTATGCATGCTCTCAAGATAAAATGCCTTTGAAAAGATGTCATTATGCTAATGATTTTAGTGTAATGCACTTGAGATGCCTAGGGCATCACAACCATTACACGTGGCCGCCCGGCCATGTCACGAAGCACAATTTTGACCTGCATGCAAGGAAACACAAAAGGACTCAAATGCCACCGTTGGATCAGGTATCCAATGCATACAAGCGTCGGAAGGCCACCATACAACAGATTGATGACGTCAGCGATCCAGGGAGTGGCCGCCCAGCCAATGAGAGTGGCCGCCCGGCCATGCACTGACCCCATTTTGCACCTGCATCAACTACTTTAACTGCCAACCGACTCCAGGAGTGTAGATCAACCGTCGGATCAACCAAGTCAGTTCATCGAGTGGCCGCCCGGCCACACCTCATGGCCACCCGGCCATACACAGTGGCCGCACGACCACCGACCTACCCCACTACTGACCTTACACACCTACAAGTACCCCTCTCGGCCTCCAGTGCTATAAATACCCCCCAGGAGGTCACTTGCAAGGTTTGGTGGATCAAAAGAAGAATAGTGTGGTTGTGTAGTTGAGTGTAGAGTATAGTAGTAAGGCCGCCCTTGGCATTGTAGAGAGAGCCAAGTGTATCAAGAGTGAGTGGTGAGTTGTAGAGTGAAGGAGTCGGATTTCTCTCTGGTATTCTATTCCCGAGCTCTTATTCTCAGAGGAAATATTACTCTATTTCCAGGATACAGTAAAGTTCCTTTCTCCTCTGCTTTATTTATTTTGTATTTACTTTACTTACATACTTAGTCCCCGCTTAATAGTTTACGGGTGCCAAGTGTGCTCTGTGTAGTTTAACTATACAGTTGTGCTTGCTCTCTGGCTTTGAACCAGTGTAGTAGCAAACTCGGTTGTGTAGACGTGGTGTCTAGACTAGAGTTTGCCTTGTAAGGTGTCTTGTCCCACGCAGTTTTGGTTGGTAGTCCCACCTGGTGACAATGGGTGTGTGTCCTGTGTAGTCCAACCCCGTCGTTGGGATAAGTTGTCATCGAGGCATAGCTGAGTCCTGGAGCGCCCGCCTTTCTCGTCTGGGTTATCAGCACTCTGGTGCCTGGAAGTGGTTATATAGCCTCAGTGTCCAAGTAAACCTGTTAAGTAGAGTACTAGTTTGTTTAGTAAGGTTAAGTTGTTATATCTAAAGTAGTGATCCTGCTCTGCTCTGTTAATTATCTCTACATTGCTGGTTTTACTGTTCGGTCCTATTCGTTTTATGTTGAGTTACTCCTCGTTCCTCGTGGATTTCGATACCCTGGAATACTCTTGGGTGAAAGGCTACAACGTGTTTCCGTGCTCTTGCGGATTTATTTCAGTAGGCTAAGAAACGCCGACAAGCTTTTCTAGCACCGTTGCCGGGGAATGGTAGCTAACTTGACTAGAACTTAGGATCGTCCATACTCACAGCATACACAGCCACCACATATATCCCCACCAAATACCACATATCATCCACCACATGGATTCCAAGCCTATCTATCAACTCGCCGCTCCAAAGGGTGATTATTTGGAGCCTCCACCATCATCCGTACCCATCACAACAGATGGCTATCAGCTACGTCCCGGCTTGATAGCCATGGTTCGGGATCAATCATTCAGAGGACTCGAATCTGAATGCCCCTGCTCACACCTCTGAGAGTTCGAGCAGTTATGCAGCTGCTTAGTCATCTCGGGAACGTCAAGTGAAACACTACGATGGCTGCTTTTTCCATTTTCACTAACAGGAGAGGCAAAGATCTGGTGCAATCAGACAATTGGTAAAGTAGGAGGGAGATGGGAGGAGCTGAAATTAAGCTTTTGTCTGCGCTTCTTTCCACCAAACAAGGTTGTCGATCTCCATTGCGAAATCCTTTCGTTCCGACAAAGAGAGAGAGAATCCTTGGGGGCAGCTTGGACACGCTTCAACTGTTTGGTCTCTTTAGGAGTTGATTTGGCTATTCCAGAGACAATGTTGATGTGGCAGTTTGTCTGAGGTCTCTCACTTGGTGCTAATCTCTGTCTCGACTTAGCCCTAGGAGGATCGTTCTCACACTTAAAAGCCTGCGAAGGTAGAAAAATTCTTGATAAAATTATCGAGAAAGCTTCTAACCTCGGCACATTAGAGGAACAACCTCGACAAAAGCCTCCTGAGCAAACTGTTAATGAAGAGCGACAAAGTACACCTCATCCCTCTCCACCATTAACTCCCCGAATCGAAGAGATCCTAGAACCATCATCTCGGCAAACTGAGAGGGTCAGTTCGGCCTTGACGATTCCTCCATCGGCACCTCCATTCTCTTTCGAGGACGAAATCTTCATGGAGTTTGGCAACGTCTCTCGGTTGGCTAAACAAGACCGACGCTTCACCAGGACCTCCAAACCAGCATACACACCACCCTACCACAAAGAATATATGAAGGAGGACCTGCTCTGGCTTTCAGCAGCTATCAATCGGGAATGGCTAGAGGAGAGACGTCTGGATACAAGAACAATAAAATTTTGTCCAGACCCCAATGTCATCCCTGGCCAAGTATCAAGGCTTCAACCGCAAGACATCATATACGACCCAAGAATAGGAGTAAACATAATTCCTAATTGTGTGATGGACAGACATTACCCCACACAACCGCTATCAAGATCAGCCATACATCTACAATGGGCAGACAACACATATTTGATGTGCAACGGTGTGCTTCGGGTAATTCAAACAACCTTGCGGGATACTCAGGTGTTCTTAGACTTCCACGTTTTTGACATCCCCGAAGGATCCACGCCATTGATCGTGGTCGGGATCCCAATTGCCGCCCTCACCAACTCAGATATATACAGAGGGAGGCTGCAGTTTTAGCTTAGCAATGAGCAAATTGACGTCAACATTGACAGGTCACTTAACGCCAAGACAGAAGCAAATCCAGAGATTGACCCTTTAGAAGAAGTGATGAGCCTTTCACTTGAGGAAATGGGTCAACCGAGCCTAGAGGAAGAGGCTCTTAGCGACTTCAGTGCGGTAGATGAGCCCCCTAAGTTCGAAGAACCTGGTGAATCATTGAGGCCTGAAGCTCCAAAAATAGAGTTGAAGCAACTACCGCCTGGCCTAAAGTACGCCTTCCTCCATGGGAAAGAGGACACACCGGTAATCATCAGCGACAAGCTGAAAGAGAGTGAGAGCCGGCGATTGATTTTAGTTCTGGAGAAGTATAGAACTGTGCTTGGGTACTCACTCCAAGACTTGAAAGGAATCAGTACCAACCTGTGCACCCATCGCATCCCTATGGAGGTTGACCACAAACCCACTAGGGAGCCTCAAAGGTGACTCAACAATGCGATGAGGGAGGTAGTTAAAAAGGAAGTGTTCAAATTGCTACACGCGGGTATCATCAACCCCGTACAAGATAGTGAATGGGTCAGCCCCGTACAAGTTGTACCTAAGAAGGGAGGGATGACAGTTGTCAAGAATCAGAATAATGAATTAATCCCACAGAGAACTGTCACCGGTTGGAGGATGTGCATTGATTACAGAAAACTCAACTCCGCCACCAAGAAGGACCATTTTCCTCTTCCCTTCATTGACGAAATGCTAGAGAGGCTGGCAAATCACTCTTTCTTCTGCTACCTCGATGGCTACTCTGGCTACCACCAGATTCCGATTCACCTGCAGGACCAGAGTAAGACCACCTTCATATGCCCTTACGAAACTTTTGCCTATCGGCGAATGTCCTTTGGGCTGTACAATTCTCCAGCATCATTCTAGCGGTGCATGATGGCAATCTTCTCCAATTTCATTGAAAATATCATGGAGGTCTTCATGGACGATTTCTCAGTCTATGGCAAGAGCTTTGATGAATGTCTAGAGAACCTTGAAAAAGTCCTCCAGAGATGCAAAGAAGTTGATCTTGTCCTAAACTGGGAGAAATGTCATTTCAAGGCCAGAGAAGGCATTGTGCTAGGCCACAAAATCTCAGAAAGAGGCATAGAGGTAGACCGTGGAAAGGTAGAGGTCATTGAACAACTACCTCCACCTACAAACATTAAGGCTATCCGAAGCTTCTTAGGCCATGCTGTGTTCTATAGGAGATTTATCAAAAACTTCTCCCACATAGCCCGGCCTCTGACCAACCTGTTAGCCAAGGATACCCCCTTTGTCTTTGACGAGGATTGTCTCGAAGCCTTTCTCAAGCTCAAGAGAGCACTGGTCATAGTACTCATCATTCAACCGCCCGATTGGACCAAACCATTCGAGATTATGTGTGATGCAAGCGACTTTGCTGTTGGAGCAGTACCTGGGCCAAACCAATGACAAAAAGCTTCATGCCATATCTTATGCAAGCAAAACGTTAACTGGCCCACAACTGAACTACTCCACCACCGAGAAAGAATTGCTAGCAGTGGTCTTTGCAATTGACAAGTTCAGATCATACTTGGTAGGATCAAAAGTCATCATCTACACAGATCATGCAGCTCTCAATACCTCCTTACCAAGAAAGATGCAAAGCCGCGCTTTAATCCGGTGGGTACTATTACTCCAAGAGTTTGACATAGAAATCAAAGATAAAAAGGGAGTAGAAAATTTAGTTGCAGATCACCTCTCACGAATGAAATTTGAGGAAACATCGCCATTGCCGATCAAAGACTACATAAGAGATGATTAGCTCTTAAAGGTGACAACAGCCCAACCATGGTATGCAAATCTGGTGAATTACATAGTTGCTGGCTATGTCCCTGAAGGAGCAGATAAGAGGAAATTGGCCCACGATAGCCAATTCTATCTCTGGGATGACCCCTACCTATACAAACTTTGTGCAGATGGACTCCTACGGCGCTGAATTCCAGCTTGTGAAGCACCGCAAGTCCTTGATAGATGTCATGCATCCTCTTATGGAGGTCACTATGGGGCTTATCGGACTCACAAAAATCTGGCAGAGTGGGTTTTACTGGCCCACTATGTATGAGGACGCAAAAGAGTTCGTACAACGGTGTCCAAGGTGCCAGCGCCAAGGAAATATAAATCCAAGAGATGCTATGCCACTCACGAGCAATCTTCAACTCGACATATTTGATGTGTGGGGCATAGATTTCATGGGACCTTTTCCCAAGAATGGAGACAAGGAGTACATTCTCGTCGCAGTGGATTATGTGTCAAAATGGGTAGAAGCAATACCATGTCCCACAGCGGACTCAAGACACTCCATCAAGATGTTCTGGGAGACCATCTTTCCTCGCTTTGGAGTACCACGGGTCATCATCAGTGATGGAGGTGCACACTTCATTGACAAGCTGCTTCAAGAAGTGTCTCGCTGACCTCGGTGTGGACCACCGTGTCGCCACCCCTTATCATCTGCAGACAAGTGGCCAAGCTGAGACGTCAAATAAGCAAATCAAGAACATATTGCAAAAGATGGTCAAAGCTATGGGAAAAGAATGGGTATCCAAGCTACCCGATGCTCTCTGGGCATATCGCACAGCATATAAGACTCCCATTGGCATGACACCATATCAGATGGTGTACGGCAAGACTTATCATCTTCCAGTGGAACTAGAATTCAAATCTCACTGGGCGGTGAAGAGGTGGAACATGGATCTCCAATCGGCAGGCGTAAGACGACAGATACAACTGGTCGAGCTGGAGGAATGGAGGGAGAAGGCATACCACAGTGCCAAGCTATACAAGGAGCGCACTAAAAGATGTCACGATAAGCGGATCAAGATCAAAACATTCAAACCGGGAGATAAGGTACTACTCTTTAACTCTCGTATTCGACTTTTTGGTCATGGGAAGCTTAGAAGTAAGTGGGAAGGACCTTTTACGGTTCTTGATGCCGCCGATCATAGTGCCATCACCCTCCAGGACAATGACGGAAGGGTTTTCAAGGCGAATGGGCATTGCCTTAAAATCTTTCTTGAGCCCGAAATGCCTACGCTCAAAGAAGTGGACATCTTCGAGCTACATGAGGTAGTTTGATCACACGTTCATGGTCGAACTCAGACCTTAAAAGAAGCCATGTACACTATCTCTTTTCTCCCTTAAAGCTCTATCTAATCTCACCTTTTGCTAAAAATCTCAACTCGACCATTGTTCTTCACGTTTATTTGGGTCTACAGCTCACCTATGAGGGCAATCCCAGCTTGTGGCACGTCCAGCCCAAGTAGCCTTGGCTGCCCGGCAATGGGTCTGGCCGCCCGGCCATGGGGTATCATCGCCTGGCGACCCCTTGAGAGCCAATGGAACAGCTCCATTGCCTCTGGAGTGATGAGTGATTGTCAACAGTAGCAAGACCCAGAAGGACTTGGGCACAAGACCACCGATGGACAGGAGGCCCTCCGATGGACTGGAGGTAGAGGAAAGTCCTCCGAAGGACTGGAGGCACACTCGGCGTCTGTCGGCTATGGGAGTTCGGTATACGAAGGGGCGGCATGGCGACGGTAGGAGTAAGTCCTCCGAAGGACTGCGAGGCTGCCCCAATGGACAGGGGATGCCGGGCACCACCGTGGTGCTCCAACCCGAATGCGTGGCACGAAGGCGTGCGAGGGAGGCTTTGGCGGCTTCGGTTCAAAACCATCATCCAAGCTACCCAAGCCTTGGTGAGTTGGGCTACGACTCGCCAAGATAGAGAAGATGGGCCAAATCCGGCCCAGGCGGAGACTTCCTAAAGTTTCCCGGTTTCTGACTTCAAAACCGGGGGCGGATCGTGGATTGGACTACTGGCCACGTGGAGAGCATCCGAGGATTGCGTGGAACTTACGAAGATCAAGACTTCATCGTGGTCGTCCGTCCCGAAATATCCTGTAATCTTTCATTTGAGTCCTTAGGGTTTGTCTAGCTGTGGGGACCTAAGTGCAAAACTGTCTAAATAGCACTCGGGTATAAATAGGTCTAAGGCAGGTCATTAGAAGTACTCTTGGCTGCTAGGATTAGTCTTCACTTGGTGATTTTCGTCCTTAAGCTTTGAGCTCCATTGTTAGGGAGGTTAGAGTAGGATTTAGCCTCCTAATCTTGAGGGAAGGTGAGGGTGGTTGCTTGGGACGAATTTCTGCTTGTATGCTGAATCTTTAGACCCATCTTGGGCACTTAATCGAAGCAAATTCGTGCAGCAATCTTGTGTTCTTCTCCTCCCCCTCTCTCTTTGGTTTTTGGGTTCAATCCTTGACTTTTGGGTGTTTTTGTTGGACAAGCTTGAATCTCTTTCCTTGCTGATGTTCTGGACTTGCTAGGACGTGGAGATCATGACTTAGTTCATCTTAATCCTGCTGGATTGCCACGAGCAAGCCTCTTTTGTGTTTCCCCCTTTCTTGCCCAAGGATGGCCATTTCACAAGATCTGAAATTCCCTGCTGATTCCGCGGTTACCTTGAGTTGATCTTTTGGGGATAACTTTGAAATAGGGTCCAGATATCCTGTGCTAAATTTTGTGAAGTTTGGACAAGGTTTGATCAAGTTTGGATTTGAAAAAGTGCTTTTCTGCGACCCTACTGGACCATCCAGCAGAGGCCACCGGACAGTCCGGTTCCACCGGATAGTCCGGCAGCGCCCACCGGACAGTCCGGCGTGAGGCGTTGTCCAGGCAGTGCTACCGGACAGTCCGGCAACAGGAACCGGATAGTCCGGTCCTGCCAGGGAGCTGCTGTGTTCTTCCCAGTTTGGTTTTTCCGCTGTGATTTTGCTACGGATCTTCACATTCCTACCTTAAGACCATTCTCTTTGCTTACTGTGAGTCAGTAAGACGCATCTAGGTGCGGTGAGTGTCTTGTGGCGGTTATTGCAAAATCTGTTGCTCCGCTGTCATTCTTGTTCGGATCTTGAGCTTTCTTGCATTGGTGCGTATCCTCACAGTGGGCTGCACCCTTGCACTGCTAGGCACATATCTGATCAGTGGACGGTGCTTAGTTTCGGTTTCCACTTGGGGGTTTGTGATTTTGTGATTTCAAGTGCTCCTATTCACCCCCCCTCTAGTCGCACGTCTTAGTCCTACAGTTGGTATCAGAGCCGGTTATGTTTCTTCATACCTTTTCCGGTGAGAAACCAGTAGTGACTATGACTCACTCTGGGAAGATTCCGGTCCTTGGTTCTGATGGCTACTCCTACTGGAAGGGTAGGATGAGAGCTTTCTTGCTTAGCCAGGGCCAGGACATATGGGATGCTACTCAGAGTGCGAACTTTGTTGTGCTTCTAGTTGCCCAGCGCACTACCCCAGCGATTGTGGCTCAGCATGAGGCGAACGCCAAAGCTATTAACTTTCTCTTCTCAGGACTTGGTCCAGTTGACTATGAGAAAGTGAGCCATCTTGAGACTGCCCGTCAGATCTGGTCCCTGCTGAGTGCACACCATGAGGGCACTGCTACCATCAAGGGCCGTCTCGTTGAGACTTATAGGCGTGAGTATGAAAATTTCGTTCAGAAGCCTGGTGAGTCCATCGATGACTTGTTTGGTCGTTTTCAATCGATCATCAACAAGTTGCACGTTAACTCCAGCCCTGAGATGATCCGATACACCGACCATCAGCAGGCTGTCAAGTTGCTGTATGCATTGGACAGGAAGGTATGGGAGATCAAGGTTAACTCGATCATCGAGTCTGAGGCCTATGACACAATTGGAGTGGAGACTCTTTACGGCAAGCTCAAGGCCATAGAGGTGGATTACAAGTTGAGAGATTCTCTCGCTTGTACTGGCTCGAAGAGCCTGGCCTTGGCTTCTCCCTCCAGTGAGGCCGTTTCTAACCCCCAGCTTCACAACTTTTCATTTTCTGCTCTTATGTCTATTACAAAGGAGCAGTTGGCGTCTCTTGGGGATTGATGAGCTTTGTCTGGTGTCTAGCCGCTTTCAGTGCACCTATCACAATCGGATGAGCAAGAAGAAGGGCGAGAGGCCCAAGTGCTTCGAGTGCGGAGAGGTCGGCCACTTCATTGCCGAATGCCCAAACAAGCAGAACGACTACTACAAGAAGGGCAAGAGTCCACTCCCGCGACTCCAACAAGTACCACTCCGACAAGCGCGAACCACACCAAGCACCGCTCTGGCAAGATCAAGAACTTCCGGAAGGCTTTCAAGAGCTACCAGAAGGACAACCGGAAGCGGGACAAGGCCTTCTTCGCCGAGCTTGGTGGTCTGTGTGGCGGATCGTCTTCCTCCTCCTCGTCTTCATCGAGCTCAAGCGATGAGGAGATCGTCACCAAGCGGGAGAAGAGGAGGGATCAAGGCGGTCCAGCTGGACTCTGCTTCATCTCCACCAAGTCCAAGCGCAAGCACAAGATGCACCGGAGATCCTTTTGCTCCTTGGCGCTTGAGGACAAGGACGACAAGGGCAACGACAACGACTCCTCCGATGAAGAGGTAACTCCTGAGCAAGCTGAAATTCTTGACATTGTTGGAGTCAAATAGTCGTGAGTTGAAAGCCCAGGATAGGTTGTTGGAGAAGGCAGCCAAGAAGCTGCAGAAGCAGAAAGCCAAGTTGGCTGATGCTTTAGCTGAGATAGAGAGGCTGAGGAGTGTGTCAGCCCAGCCTAGTGAGTCTGAGTGTCCTACCTATGAGACTTTGATGAGAGATCTCTGTGAGCAGAAGAGCAAGTATGCTCATCAGGTAGAGGAGATGGATAGGCTGAAGGTAGAGTTAGGCAAGCTCCTAGTCTAAACTGGATGAGCCTATTTTGAGTGATGTGACTGAGTGTGGGATGTGTCCCCACCTCGCTGTTGACATAGCTGAGCTGAAGGTGAAGTGTGAGGGACAGCTCAAGGAGTTGGAGGAGCTTAGGGCTAGACCCATCCTACTTTGGAGAGTGAGCTTGTGCAGTTGAGAGCTGACCTTGAGATGCTTTTAGCATCCCCTGACACTTGTGAGAACTGTCTCACTCTGAGGTTGATGTTGGTGGATAGGGATGCCACCATTAAGAAGTTAGAGAAGTCTGCTTTCCCTATTCCCTCTCTAGACTGCCCTACTTGTGCTGACCAGACTTTAGTTCTGAAGGATCTGAGAGAGGAGAAACATACTTTGGTTGATGAGAACAACCGTTTGAGAGAGGTGCTCAGTTGGATGTATGCTAGAGAGCCCCAACTTAGGATGATCTTGGAGAGCACCAAGAGAGCTGAGGGTGATATGAGTGGACTTGGGTTAGGAGAGAGTAGTACTTCGGGTGAGAAGAGGAGTTCCCCAATTAAGCTTAAGACTGCCTCTCCTCAGCCTAGCCCTACTGTTGATGGGGTTTACCATGAGCCTCTTAAGGCTGCCCCAAAGAAGCAGTTCTGGACACCCAAGCCCTCACAGGCTAAGCTGGACAGAGTAGTGACTGAGATTCTCAAGCCTCCAGTGAGGAAGAAGAGAGTCCAGCAGCCTGTTCCACCCAAGGCTACCCCACCTAAGCCCAAGGCTCAGCCTAAACCCACTCCCAAGAGGCCTGTCTACCACTGTGACTTTTGCTAGCGGAATGGCCACTTGGAGGAGTTTTGCTTCAGGAGGAAGCGAGTTGAGAGGCAGGAGAGAGCCTGGGGGAACCAGGATCAGTTCTACCAGGGTGGTAGGCAGGATCCTCCCCATCGTGGTGAGATGAGAGACCGCTTTACTGGTGAGAGAGGAGGCAGCTTTCAGGCCCGTGTTCCTAGTGGAGAGAGGCGCTTTCCCGGTCGAGCTCCTAGTCGTCTTCAGCGCGGCCATGGATCTTCTGATCGAGGCTTTGAGAGCTCACGCTTTACAGGTCGTGGGTACCCTAGGTAGACGTAATGCTTACTTTGACTGTGTTTACCCCACTTTTGAGCAGATGGCTCGGCACTGGTTCAGCAGTTACACTAACCCAGTGCCGGACCATTTGCTCACTCTCGCTTTACTTGATTTTGCAGGATCGAGGCCTGGAGGACATATGGATCATGGACTCCGGTTGCTCTAGGCATATGACAGGGCACCGCAGATGGTTCTCCAGCCTCAACCCCGTGAGCACCGAGTACCTCACATTCGGGGATAATGGTCAAGGTAAAGTGTTGGGTGTTGGTTTTGTTGCTCTTTCTGGCAAGCTTTCCCTGAGAGAAGTTGCTTTCGTGAGAAATTTGGGGTTCAATTTGGTTTCTGTCTCGCAACTTCTCAAGGAAGGGTTTGAGGTTCGTTTTATGGAGGGTTCTTCTTGTGTGCTTGATGCTAAGGAAAACCTTGTTTGTCGGATTTTGCCCTATGGGCAGGTTTTTAAGGTTGACCTTGCATCTATTTCTGGCCCTCCTCGGTATTTGGTTGCTAGTCCTTCTGCTAATATTTGGAAGTGGCATAGGAGGCTTGGCCATTTGAGTTTTGATCTGCTAGTCAGGTTGAGCTCGATGGATCTGATCCGAGGATTGCCCAATTTGAAAGCAGAAAAGGACTTAGTATGCCACCCCTGTCGTCATGGCAAGATGGTTGCCGCTTCTCATGCACCTTTCAATCAGGTGATGACCTCTTACTCGGGTGAGCTGCTACATATGGACACGGTTGGTCCTGCTCGGGTACAGTCGGTCAGTGGGAAGTGGTATGAGCTTGTAGTTGTGGATGACTTTTCTCGCTATTCAGTGGGTGTTCTTCATGGAATTCAAAGATGAAGCTTTTGGTTTTGTTCGGGATCTGGTCTTGAGGTTAAGGAATGAGAGTCATAAAGCCATGAGGGCTATCCGCAGCGACAATGGCGGAGAATTTCATAACTCTCGTTTCAAAACCTTTTGTCGTGACCTTAGTCTTGATCACTAATTCTCATCTCCTTATACCCCACCGCAGAACGGTGTAGTGGAACGAAAGAACCGCACACTTGTAGAGATGGCGCGAACGATGCTCGATGAGCATAGGACTCCGCGACGCTTTTGGGCTGAGGCTACGAATACGGCCTGTTACATTGCCAACCGTATTTTCCTACGAGCTTTCTTGGGATAGACTTCGTACGAGCTACGGTTTGGAAGGTAGCCTAGCGTCAAGCACCTGCGTGCATTTGGCTGCAGATGCTTTGTGCTCAAAAAGGGGGGGGCATTTGGACAAATTTGAATCTCGCTGCTTGGATGGTATTTTTCTTGGGTACTGCCTCTAGCTCTAGAGCGTATAGAGTGTGGATCCTTGATACTAGACAAGTGGTTGAGACCTATGAAGTTTCCTTTGATGAATCTATGCCTTGCACAACCCCTGCATTTGAGCTTTCAGGTGATGATGAAGAAGGCGCTCCCATCTTTGAAGATGAGGAAGGCGAAGTAGATTCTGGTGATGCAGGAGCCACTGCACCGGCTGTAGCTCCTGCCCCCTCTGCTACGAGCTCTGAAGATGAAGGAGGACCCTTGCCTACGGCTTCCTCCTCACTCCCCCGACCACAAGCTCGAGCAGAGGTTGGCCCCGCTGAGGACGGCAGGGGAGGTCACCTCTGAGATTGTTCCATCTCGGCAAGTCCAGCGGGATCACCCTCCAGACAGGATGATTGGAGACCTACACCAGCGTGTCACACGTTCTTCGGTTAACTCTCTGGCCTTTTTCTGTCACTCCGCATTTGTTGCTTCTTTCGAACCCCGGGATGTGTCACATGCATTATCTGATCCTAGTTGGGTGAACGCCATGCATGAGGAGTTGGAGAACTTTGAGAGAAACCATGTCTTGGATTTAGTTGAACCTCCACCAAAGTGCCACCCTATAGGAACCAAGTGGGTTTTCAAGAACAAACTAGGGTGAGGATGGGATGGTTGTGAGGAACAAAGCGAGATTGGTAGCCCAGGGTTTCTATCAGAAGTAGGGGATAGATTATGAGGAAACCTTTGCTCCTGTAGCTCGTTTAGAGGCTATTAGGATTCTGCTTGCCTTTGCTGCCTCTAAAGGCTTCAAATTGCAGCAGATGGATGTCAAGTCAGCCTTTCTAAACGGTTACATAGAGGAAGGAGGTTTATGTGAGACAACCTCCTGGCCTTGAGAGTGCCAAGTTTCCAGACCGGGTGTATAAGTTGAGAAAAGCCCTGAATGGTCTGAAGCAAGCTGCAAGAGCTTGGTATGCTAGGTTGAAAGACTTGCTGCTCAAGTCTGGTTTTGTGATGGGTTCAGTAGACAAGACTTTGTTTCTGTTGAGTCGTGGTGGTGACACCCTTCTAGTTCAGATATATGTTGATGACATTATCTTTGGTGGTTCAGTCTCACACTTTGGTGTCTAAGTTTGCTGAACAGATGAGCAGTGAATTCGAGATGAGTCTCATGGGTGAGCTTCAGTTCTTTCTCGGGCTTCAGATCAAGCAAGGCCCAGAAGGAACCTTCGTCCATCAAGACAAGTACACGAAGGACATTCTGAGGAAGTTTGACAAGGGAGATCTCAAGCCCATGGCGACTCCCATGTCAACACAGACGGCTCTTGATGCAGATGAAGAAGGGGAGGTGGTGGACCAAAGAGAGTACCGAGGGATGATCAACTCACTTCTGTACCTGACGGCGACCAGGCCGGACATTCAGTTCGCGGTTTGCCTTTGTGCGCATTCTCAGGCCTCACCAAGGCTAGCACATCGTCAAACAGTGAAGCGCATCTTTAGGTATCTGAAATACACTCCTGAGCTTGGACTTTGGTTTTCTTCAGCTTCGTTGCTCTCTCTTAGAGGGTATTCGGATGCTGACTTTGCGGGTTGTCGGCTGGAGCGCAAGTCTACTTTCGGCACCTGTCAGTTTCTCGGTTCTTCTCTTGTCTCTTGGTCCTCACGCAAGCAATCTAGCGTAGCCACTTCCACCACAGAAGCTGAATACATTGCTGCTGCTAGTTGCTGCTCCCAGCTGCTTTGGATGAAGTCCACCTTGAGCGACTTTGGTCTCAGTTTTAGGAAGATCCCTCTCCTAGTAGACTCTACTTCTGCTATTTCTGTCGCATAGACGTGAGGTTTCACTTCTTGAGACCCCGTCTTGCACTCTAGAACTAAGCACATAGACGTGAGGTTTCACTTCTTGAGAGATCACTACGAGAAGGGAGATATAGACTTGATCCATGTAGAGACTGAGAACCAGTTGGCCGATATCTTTACCAAGCCCTTAGACCTGAGCATATTTGCTCACTTGCGTGGGGAGCTTGGTGTTTGTTACCCCTTTTAGGTTGGGGAAACTTTGGTATAGTTTAGGTTTTGCTTTGCTTTTTCTTTCTTTTCTTTCTTTGATGCTCTTTGCTTCTCTTGCATTTTGTCTCATACCATGCATTGCATTGTAACATATGCATTTTCACTTTCACTAGCACTAGAGCTCTTCTGGTATGACAAGTTAGTACTTGCTTGTGCTAGATTGTACAGTTGCTTGCATGATCATGGTTGGCTAAGCTCCTTGAATATGTCTAATATCTTTTGTGAGCTCAGTCACTTTTGTTTCTTCAAAATCAAAAACCATGATCACCACTTGACTTGGCTACCTAGCATGTGTAGGAATGTTGAATGCTATGCTATCTTTTCATGCTTGGATATGCTAGTCGTATGCCTGTGTTACACTGATGCCTAAGCATTTATGGCACCTTGTTCTAATCTAAAATCTGAATGAATGTGGCTTACAAGTGGTGTCCTATGAGCTAAATTGAAAAGATCCAGGAGGGTTTACTTGTCACACTGATCTAGTTTGAGATAGCTTGCCTTTGCACTTTGGCTTGAACTTGGACTAGGCTGTGTATGACCAAAACCTTGTCTTAAGCTTCTAATGGTTTTCTGAACCTAGGCTTGGTATTGGTTGGTAAGAAGTGGCAACGACAAGTGAATAACCCCTGGCACATGATCTGTTTTGCTTGAAGTTCAAAATTGCTAAATTTGAAATCTGCAAGTCTCTAATCTGCTTATGGCCTGTTGTAGATGCCTTGGTTGAGAGTAGCACACCTTGTATGCTTTGCTAGCATCTTGCTGTTCATGCCTATCTTGCTAGATGCTATTCATGTTGGTGATGCTTTCTTTTCAACAACCCTGTAAAACATGCTTCTGATCTATATAAGATAGATTCAATTGAGCTTGTTTGCATGCTTCCTTGCCCTCACTTGCTCTGTATGCTAGAACTTGTATTTACTGGCTTTTCAACCCTGCTGAGCTCTTCATGGTACGCTTCCTGCATTTCATAGCATATTTTGAGGGGGAGTTGTCCATTTCAGGGGGAGTCGAGTTCTATGAACCCTTGATGTGTCCATTGTCAACAAGGGGGAGAGATGTTGACCCTTGAGGAGAGAGAGATGTTGGACCAAGGGGAGGACTCTGTAGAGATCTAGTTGAGGGGGAGTTTGAGCTTTTAGCATGCTCTTGCATCGGTGTGTTGAGCCTTTTGCCTCTTTCTAGAAGAGCCGATGTTTTGCCTTAGCATGACTGTGTTGAGCCAGCAGTTTGCCTCTTTCTTGAGGGGTCATGCTTTAGTTTGATCGACTACATTGAGCGGTTTCCCTTGTCTTAGGGGGTCGATCTTTGACTTTGTTTTTGTTGTCTCAATTTGCCCCTTTCTGCCAGTATTTGGTCTTTGGGCATCTTGAGCAACTTCTTCTTTTTCTTCTTTCTTTTCGGTTTTATGCTTTTTCTTTTGTCTTTGTTCTATTTCAGGTTACAGGTTGAAGGTGTTGACAATGCACTCATCAAGGGGGAGATTGAGAGCCAATGGACCGGCTCCATTGCCTCTGGGGTGATGAGTGATTGTCAACAGTAGCAAGACCCAGAACGACTTGGGCACAAGACCTCCGATGGACAGGAGGCCCTCTGATGGACTGGAGATAGAGGAAAGTCCTCCGAAGGACTGGAGGCACACTCGACGTCTGTCGGCTATGGGAGTTCGGTATACGGAGGGGTGGCATGGCGACGGCAGGAGTAAGTCCTCCGAAGGACTGCGAGGCTGCCCCAATGGACAGGGGATGCCGGGCGCCACCGCGATGCTCCAACCCGAATGCGTGGCACAAAGGTGTGCGAGGGAGGCTTTGGCGGCTTCGGCTCAAAACCGTCATCCAAGCTACCCAAGCCTTGGTGAGTTGGGCCACGACTCGCCAAGATAGAGAAGATGGGCCAAATCCGGCCCAGGCGGAGACTTCCTAAAGTTTTCCGGTTTCTGACTTCAAAACCGAGGGCGGATCGTGGATTGGACTACTGGCCACGTGGAGAGCATCCGAGGATTGCGTGGAACTTACGAAGATCAAGACTTCATCGTGGTCGTCCGTCCCGAAATATCCTGTAATCTTTCGTTTGAGTCCTTAGGGTTTGTCTAGCTGTAGGGACCTAAGTGCAAAACTGTCTAAATAGCACTCGGGTATAAATAGGTCTAAGGCAGGTCATTAGAAGTACTCTTGGCTGCTAGGATTAGTCTTCACTTGGTGATTTTCGTGCTTAAGCTTTGAGCTCCATTGTTAGGGAGGATAGAGTAGGATTTAGCCTCCTAATCTTGAGGGAAGGTGAGGGTGGTTGCTTGGGACGAATTTCTGCTTGTATGCTGAATCTTTAGACCCATCTTGGGCACTTAATCGAAGCAAATTCGTGCAGCAACCTTGTGTTCTTCTCCTCCCCCTCTCTCTTTGGTTTTTGGGTTCAATCCTTGCCTTTTGGGTGTTTTTGTTGGACAAGCTTGAATCCCTTTCCTTGCTGATGTTCTGGACTTGGTAGGACGTGGAAATCATGACTTAGTTCATCTCAATCCTGCTGGATTGCCACGAGCAAGCCTCTTTTGTGTTTTCCCCTTTCTTGCCCAAGGATGGCCATTTCACAAGATCTGAAATTCTCACTGATTCCGCGGTTACCTTGAGTTGATCTTTTGGGGATAACTTTGAAATAGGGTCCAGATAACCTGTGCTAAATTTCGTGAAGTTTGGACAAGGTTTGATCAAGTTTGGATCTGAAAAAGTCTTTTCTGCGACCCTACCGGACCATCCAGCAGAGGCCACCGGACAGTCCGATTCCACCGTATTGTCCGGCAGCGCCCACCGGACACTCCGGCGTGAGGCATTGTCCGGGCAGTGCCACCGGACAGTCCGGCAACAGGAACCGGATAGTCCGGTCCCACCGAACAATCCGGTGTTGGCCACCGGATAGTCCGGTCTTGCCAGGGAGCTGCTGTGTTCTTCCCAGTTTGGTTTTTCCGCTGTGATTTTGCTACGGATCTTTGCATTCCTCCCTTAAGACCATTCTGTTTACTTACTGTGAGTCAGTAAGACGCACCTAGGTGCGGTGAGTGTCTTGTGGCGGTTATTGCAAAATCCGTTGCTCCGCTGTCATTCTTGTTCGGATCTTGAGCTTTCTTGCATTGGTGTGTATCCTCACAGTGGACGACACCCTTGCGCTGCTAGGCACGTATCTGATCAGTGGACGGTGTTTAAGTTTCAGTTTCCACTTGGGGGTTTGTGATTTTGTGATTTCAAGTGCTCCTATTCACCCCCCCCACTAGTCGCACGTCTCGGTCCTGCACCCCTCGTGGCCGCTCGGCCACCGAAACTCAAATTTCGAGTTTTGGAGCGCTTTTCTCTTCTTTTGTGGATCTGTTGAGTGGATGAGATCGAGTGGTTTGACAATTAAGGAAAAGGTCTTCTTCTTCCTTTCTCATCTACACTCATCTCACTCCCACATCATCCATGGCACCCCCTTCTCACACTAGCAAGGGCAAGGCCACCATTTCCATCACCTCATGCACCACTGCAACCTACTCACCAACCTCTAAAGGATCACCACTGACCACTAAGCCCTGAGAAGATCACCGATGACACACCCTGGCCAACAGGGACCTAGACCCCATGGCCACCCGGCCATGGAGGGTGGCCGCCTAGGCTAGGGCAGACAGCCCCCGTGGCCGTCCGGCCACTCGTGAGGGTCGCCCAGCATCCTCTCGACGATCCCTCAGTGTAGATAGGCCCCCACATGGTCTGTCTCCATCAAGAATGATCACCAAGAAGGTGGCGCGCCCATCTCCTCGTCCCACCTTAGGGGTGATCGTGCTGGTGAAGTGTGTGAAGAGCCTTTTTCAGGAGGAGGCTTCAGGCCCGACGAAGGATCTAGTGATCCCTAGTGCATCCACCCATACCATCCGTGGGGTTAAAACTGCCACCGGTTATGGTAAGGTGCTTGTACCTAGGATCCCTAAGCTAGATGCCTCCATAGATGAGTCCATTGAATCAACTCCACCACGGAGGACGGTGAAGAGGGTGGTTGTCCCTCCTCCAATTAGGGGACCACCAGGGACAATATGAAGATTCATCCGATGAAGAAGACATGGTGGCCTCCCTTAGGAAGGAGAATGCAGCGCTCAAGGCAAAATTGCATAATTTAGAGGAGCGCTGCGCTGAAGGCAAACTATGGCGAATGGATAGAGATGATAAGATAGATGTTCTTATGAAGGGAATGTCCGCCAAAGTCCAGCCGTCTTGCAGAAGCAATGGGGCATCCTGATCTTTATGATCCACCCGCACCATAGACGCTCATGTTTCTACTTATCTTAGGCGCTTTAGTTCTTTTTTAATTCTAGGGTTGAAGTTTGTTTTGCTTTGTTTAATTTCCCTTTGTAATAAGCGCCTCCAATTTTATCTATTCAATAAAGGTAGGATAGTTTCCCCTTTCAATAATGAGTTTGGGAAGAATTGGCAGAACCATTCGACCTCCTGTCACTAACCCTGCAGGAACCACGATCAAAACACGATTTACAGGGTACAAACATGCTACTCAGAAAGTTTCTGGGGAATTGAGCGAAAACTAGTGGCCGCCCGGCCATACATAGTGGCCGCGTGGCCATCATTTTTCACAAAAACACATCGTGCGGACTTGTCACGTCTCCCCAAGGCTCCCTCAACAGAATACACCAGCGCACGATGTTGAAAACAAAGAAATGTGTGGCCGCCCGGCCACCCCGTGTGGCAGCCCGGCCCCCTCACCTGGCCGCCCGACCATGGTGTTGGGCTGGATGGCCCATCTTCAGCTCGAACCCATACGTGGAGATCAGGTATGCACGTTTACATTCATACATCTCCCGTTCTTTGCGCTTTACACATGGACTTGATCAAATCATGCTCTACATGTTCATAATGTCACATTCGACTTGTGCTTGCACCATTTTATCCCCTATGCTAGATTAATCTTGCCTTTGGATACTATCATGGTTAGGGAACCACTTGAAGTTTAGTTTGTTGATTCATGAGAGATGAGATAATTGGAGAAAACTAAAGGAACCTCCCACGTGAGAAAGAGTTTTTATTTGCAAAATAAAATGAGGGCTCCATATTGGATGATCTCAAGATCATATCTTTTGTCCTACCAGTGCCACATATGAAAAGAAAGCTTATACATTCCTGCTTCCTTGATTGTTTTGAGTCTTATCAAGTCTTGAGCCATCTAAAGAGTTCATATCAATTGCGACTTTGGCATTCACATGCACGTTCCATGAAATAAGTCTCTCAAAAAGGTGTGCTATGAAATGTCATTGATCCCATCCAATTTCTATGTGAAAGAAAGAGAGACATGGAAGTTCAAAAAAGAAAGAGAAAGAAAAGCATGAGAAAAAAAATAATAAGAAAGAGAAAAAGGAGAAGGACTCCATGCCCTCTACTCAAACATGGGAATCAAACAAAACACCTATAAGAGACAAATCCCTACACTACACTTGCACTTGGCCAAAACTCGCTTGATTATGAATTCTTTGCTGACACTTGATTTGATTCGATGATACAAACATGACGGGAAAGCATCATTCTCCAAATCACCTTAGCTCCACAAAAAGCCTTGGTAGTTGAGGATGTGAGGAATACCATATTCTTTGGCAAGGACACTCTGTCCTTTGAGCGACCGAGAGTTGGTTTTTGAGTTCAGAAGAGTTGGAACGTCCTGCTTTTGAAAATTCTGAAAACCTCCTTACTCAAGTGTGGGGGAACCTGAAGTTGACTCTGATATATTCTTGTTCCATGTTTCAACACCCCAAAACTAAAAGTGTAGACACCACTGAAATCCTGGACAGGATCAAATAGTTGGGAATAATATGGTGCCTACTATGGTGAATGTTGATGTTATGCCCTATCCACTTGCGCTTAACTCTTTTCTTTGCTCGAGGATGAGCAAATGTTTAAGTGTGGGAGGTTGTTGGCGGTCGATAAAACCCATTTCGACCACCAACATTTGATGTTTGAGAGCATAATTTATCAAAGTTTCATGTATTATTAACTGGTTCCACGAGTTCTGTACAAAAGTTGGATGCAGGAGCATGTCACGTCCAAAATATCAAAGAAATGCACAAAATAGAAGCAAGGTGGCAAGGGAAAAGCAGACGGCCAACAGTGCATGGCTAGCCGGCCATCTTCCATGGCCGCCTGGCCATACACCCTGGCCGGCCGGCCATCAGGAGGCCCAGTCAGGGTTTCAGCCCAAATGAGAGGTGGTCGCCCGACCATTACACTGTGGCCGCCCGGCCATGTCACGAAGCACAATTTTGACCTGCATGCAAGGAAACACAAAAGGACTCAAATGCCACCATTGGATCAGGTATCCAATGCATCCAAGCATCGAAAGGTCACCATACAACAGATTGATGACGTCAGCGATCCAGGGAATGGCCGCCCGGACAATGAGAGTGGCCACCCGGCCATGCACCGACCCCGTTTTGCACGTGCATCAACTACTTTAACCACCAACCGACACCAGGAGTGTAGATCAACTGTCGGATCAACCAAGTCGGTTCATCGAGTGGCCGCCCAGGCCACCGACCTACCCCACTACCGACCTTACACACCTACAAGTACCCTCCTCGGCCTCCAGTGCTATAAATACCCCCCAGGAGGTCACTTGCAAGGTGTGGTGGATCAAAAGATGAATAGTGTGGTTGTGTAGTTGAGTGTAGAGTATAGTAGTAAGGTCGCCCTTGGCATTGTAGAGAGAGCCAAGTGTATCAAGAGTGAGTGGTGAGTTGTAGAGTGAAGGAGTCGGATTTCTCTCTGGTATTCTATTCCCGAGCTCTTATTCTCAGAGGAAATATTACTCTATTTCCAGGATACAGTAACGTTCCTTGCTCCTCTGCTTTATTTATTTCGTATTTGCTTTACTTACATACTTAGTCCCCGCTTAATAGTTTACGGGTGCCAAGTGTGCTCTATGTAGTTTAACTATACAGTTGTGCTTGCTCTCTTGCTTCGAACCAGTGTAGTAGCAAACTCGGTTGTGTAGACGTGGTGTCTAGACTAGAGTTTGCCTTGGAAGGTGTCTTGTACCACACTATTTTGGTTGGTAGTCCCACCTGGTGATAGCGGGTGTGTGTCCTGTGTAGTCCAACCCCGTCGTTCGGATAAGTTGTCATCGACGCATAGCTGAGTCCTGTAGCGCCCGCCTTTCTCGTCTGGGTTATCAGCACTCTGGTGCCTAGAAGTGGTTCTATAGCCTCAGTGTCCAAGTAAACCTATTAAGTAAAGTACTAGTTTGTTTAGTAAGGTTAAGTTGTTATATCTAAAGTAGTGATCCTGCTCTGCTTTGTTAATTATCTCTACAATTGCTGGTTTTACTGTTCGGTCCTATCCGTTTTACATTGAGTTACTCCTCGTTCCTTGTGGATTTCGAGACCCTGGAATACTCTTGGGTGAAAGGCTACAATGTGTTTCCAGTGCGTTTGCGGATTTATTTCAGTAGGCTAAGCAATGCCAACACATGATGTCTAAGAGTAGAACTTGCGTAGATGCTCGATATTCCATGAATTCCTGACCGGAGTGCCATCCATCTCAGATAAGCGATAGGATCCTGGCCGAGTGACTTCTGTAATGATGTAAGGCCCCTCCCAAGGGGAGGACAGCTTGTGGTGCCCTGACCCCCTTGAGGACCCTCCGGAAGGACCAAATCTCCGACGAGAAAAGCGCGAGGACACATGTTACGCTCATGATGACGGCTGTAGAGTCTGTTGATAGCGTGCCGATTGAATCACTGAGTTATGCCGCTCTTCTTCCAGTAGATCGACCTCCTCCAGTTGCAGTACTTTCTACTTCTGCGATAACTTTGAATGCCAACCATGGTGCCCCATGTGCCAGGTCAGCATGTAACACTGCCTCCGAGCCATATACCATGAAAAAGGGTGTGTTCCCAGTTGAGGGCTTTACTTGGCTGCGTTCTAAGGCTCCAGACGATGTATGGGAGTTCTCTGATCCACTTGCCTGCTAATTTCTCATCCTTATCGAAGACTCTCTTCTTCAAAGCGTCCAGAATCATCCCGTTAGCTCGCTCAACCTGGCCATTAGCATGAGGGTGCGACACCGAGACGTACTTGATGAGTATAGACTTCTCGCTGCAGAAGTCGAAGAATTCCGAGCCTGTGAAGTTGGAACCCAGATCTGTAATGATGCTATTTGGAATTCCAAAGCGGAACATAATCTCCTGGATGAAGTCCATTGCTTTTGCTGAAGTCAGAGACGCAATAGGCTTGACCTCGATCCACTTGGTGAACTTGTCGATAGCTACCAAGACGTGAGTGTAACCACCTTGAGCCTTCTTGAGTGGGCCGATCATGTCGAGCCCCCAGCATGCAAAGGGCCATGAGACAGGACTATTCTGCAGTTGTTGAGCCGGCAGGTGATGTTGATTCGCGAAGAACTGACATGCCTCGCACCACTTGACGATCTTTGCAGCGTCTTGCTTAGCTGTCGGCCAGTAAAACCTGGCCTTGAATGCCTTCCTGACCAATGTCCTGGACGCGGCGTGATTACTGCACTGCCCAGCATCGATCTCTATTAGTAGACTTCTACCCCGAGACTCGTCGATGCACTTTAACAGAACTCTGGCTGCGCTGCGCTTAAACAAGTTGTTGCCGATCACTATGTAGCTGGCCGCACGCCAAATGAGTTGCTCGGCTTCTTCTTTGTTGTTAGGCTCATCCCCATTGCTGATGTACCTGATGTTTGGGACCCACCAGTCAGCCGGAGCATCCTCCAGGCTCAAAACGTGCTGCTCTGGGGGTTCTAGGTCGCGATCAATGGATGGACGAGACAACTCCTGGACGAATACTCCTTGGAGGATTTTAGCCCGGGACGATTCGAGCTTGGACAGTAGGTCCACGTCGGTATTGCCGTTGCGCTCCACATGATAAATTTAAGGCCGTCAAATTTGTCTTCCAGTTTCCGAACTTCAGTGCAGTATTTGTCCATGACTTCCGTGGTGCAATCCTAGTCCTTGTTGACTTGACTGATCACCACTAGGGAATCCCTGTAGACCATGAGGCGCCTGATGCCGAGTGAAATCACGATGCGCAGGCCGTGTAACATAGCCTCATATTCTGCCACATTGTTGAAACTGAGAAGAGAATCTAAAGTACATACTTAAGCTTCTCACCTTTCGGGGAGGTCAAGACAATGCCTGCCCCGGCACCATCTATCTTTAGTGACCCATCAAAATACATCTTCTAGAATTCTAGAGGCTCTGGGTTATCGGGTACCTGATTCTCCATCCACTCAGCGATGAAATCAGTCAGAGCTTGGGTCTTGATAGCGGTGCATGGGCAGAATTCGATGTCATGTGCTCCCAGCTCACACGCCCACTTAGCGATTCTCCCCGTAGCTTCTCTGTTTTGTAGGATCTCGCTGAAGGGGAATGAAGTGACCACCACCACCTTGTGCTCCTCGAAATAATGATGGAGCTTTCGAGCTGTGATGAGGACCGCATACAGTAACTTCTGAACCTGAGGATACCTGATCTTGGATGGGCTAAGCACCTCACTGATGAAGTAGACTGGGTGTTGAGTTGACTGAATATGCCCTTCTTCCACCCTCTCGACCACCAATGCTGAGCTGACCACATGAGTCATACAAAAGAGATACAACAGCAGATCCTCGGCAGGGGAATCCACTGTGGTTCGGTTTGGTGACTTCAACACTGGAGGATTCGTCAAGAACCGCTTGAGGGCCTCAAGCGCTTCCTAAGCTTTTGGCATCCATTGAAACCTGTCCACCTTCTTCAGGAGCTTGTAGAAAGGCATGCCGCACTCGCCCAGTCATGAGATGAATCGGCTCAGCGCGGCTATACACCCGGTGAGCTTCTACACCTTTTTTCTGCGACTTGGGAGGCTGCATCCTTAGAATCGCATCGATCTTCTCGGGATTAGCCTCGATCCCCCGCTTGCTGATGACGAACCCGAGTAATTGTCCGGCTAGAACCCCGAATACGCATTTAGTCGGGTTAAGCTTCCAGCGGAACCTTCTCAGGCTGTTGAAGACCTGCTGGATGTCGTCGATGAAGTTTTCTGCGTTCTTCATCTTGATCACTATGTCGTCGATGTAGGCTTCGACGCACTTGCCCCAATGCTCAGCAAAGCATGTCTGGATCGTGCGCTGGTACGTGGCCCCACCGTTCTTCAACCCGAAAGGCATAGAAGTGTAGCAAAATGCCCCGAATGGTGTGATGAAGGCTGTCTTCTCTTGATCCTCTAAAGCCAGGCTGATTTGATGATAGCCAGAAAGCAGTCGAGGAAGCATAGGAGAGAGCATCTGGCCATCGAGTCGACTACTTGATCTATCCTAGGTAGCCCGAAAGGATCTTTCGGGCAATGTTTGTTGAGATCAGTATAATCAACACACATCCGCCAGTCTACTTTATTCTTTTTCAAAACGAGTACAGGGTTTGCAAGCCACTCGGGATGCATGACTTCTCTAATAAACCCGGTAGCTTGGAGCCAGGTTAACTCCGCACGAATCACCTCCCTCTTGTCTGGAGTAAAGCGATGTAGCCTCTGCTTGATCAGCTTGGCGTTGGGGAACACTTTGAGTCTGTGCTCGGCCAATTCTCTTGGGACTCCGGGCATATCAGCAGGCTTCCAGGCGAACATGTCCCAGTTGTCCCTCACGAATCGGACGAGCGCACTTTCCAATTTGGGAGGTAGGATTGGGCTGATGGTCACCGTCTTCGAGGCATCGGGGAGGTCGAGGCTCACTTCCTTGGTCGCCACGGTCGCTTGGATCGCCGTGGTGGGGATCTGCTCATGAGTCGGGATCGCCTGGTTTTCCATCCAGAGCTTGTTCATGTCGTCGATGAGTCAGCGCTGAGCCACCGCAGTTGTTGTGGCTGTAGGCCATCTGGAAAGCCTCTCGTGCGCAGAGAGCAGAGGCCATGAAGTCCGCCCGCACGGAGAGAACTCCACTGTGGGATCCGGCATCTTTAGGACTAGATATGAGTAGTGGGGGACAGCCATGAACTTGGCTAACCCGAGCTGCCTAATGATGGCATTGTAGGCAGGAGTCGAAGGTGGCCACCTCGAAGCGTAGGGTCTCAGTGCGGAAGTTCTCCTTCATTCTGAAGGTGACGGAGAGACTGATATGCCCCAGTGGGTACTCCCCCTCACCAGGCATGATTCTAAAGAACAGACTATCCGACTCCTCTAGATCGTCAATGGTGAGGCCGAGAGACAGCAAGGTCTTGGGGAACATGACGTTGATGCTGCTGCCGCCGTCGATCAGGGTCCTCATGAGTCAGCTCTCGTGGACCACCGGGCTAACCAGTAGGGGGTATTTGCCGGGGTGAACAGTACTTGAGCCACTGGTCAGCCCGATTGAAGGATGTCATCAGGTCCGACCAGCTGTATGGCTTCGGAGGTTCCTTGGTGGCCGCCAAGACTTGGCGGTCGTCGAGCTTCTGCTGCCGCTTGCTCTCTAGGGAGCCATGCCCCTCGAAGATGTTGTTGATGTGCTGGTTGATGTTGGGGAAGCCGGCACTTGTTGCCCCTATTCTGCTGTGGCGGGGGCTCCTGATCACGCGGGAGTGGCGGTGGAGGAGGTAGAGCCACGAAAGGCCTACCGTTAGCGATCGAAGCCTTGAAGTCCCTGTAGTCGCACTAGGGTGTGATGCATCTCCTTGTGGTAGGGACATGTTGCATCGAGGAGCTGGTCGAGTGACCTCTGCCCCCCTTGCCATGGTGTAACACGCAGGCCGCGTGGGCGATGGCCCGACAGTCTGGACTTCCTCCCGCAGTGTCTTCTCCCAACGGCGATCTTGCCGCGAGGACTCTTCACGCTTCCCATGTTCTTCTCATTGTGTGTCGACCAAATCCCGAGCTCGCTCGTCCACGGTGATGTATCGGTCGGCGTCGCGGAAGAGGTGCTCGGACTTGACTGGGGACTTTTGTAGGAGGGCCTTTACAAAAGCCTCGTCCTTGGAGCCTCGGAAGAAGTCATCGATTACTGCCACATCAGGATGTTGGGAATTCTGTTCCGCATCGACTGAAACCGCTTGAGGTATGATCAAAGACCTTCGCCATCCTTGCGGTTGATTGACTTGAGGTCCCAAGGCTGTGCCGGCTTGTCTGACAGCGACTGGAAATTGGCGATGAAGCGCCGAAAGAAGTCGTCTCAGTTGTCGATGTAGTCATGCCTGAGGTGTCATAACCACTGTAGCGCGTCCATGTCCCAGGACTGATCGGGATGTAGGCCGTCATCACGTCTTCACTCCCGCTAGCCACCGCTAGCTGCCGTCAATTACATAGCCAGCCAGCTAGTGGGGTCGAGCTTTGCCTCGTACTTGTCGACGTTGGATACCTTGTAGTTCTGTGGCCACGCTACTCTGCGGAGCCAAGTGGTGAAAGCCGGGATTCTGACCACGCCATGATGGGCTGGTTCGTACCGACCTCTGTCTTGAGCCACTGGATCACGGCATTGAGGGGACCGAGGGCGATCCCCCCCTAACCAGTCGCGGACTGAACGCCGTGCCATCGGGCTATTGACAGATGCCCCGGCCGAGTTAGCTTTGACCCGACCTTCTTGGTGTGGCGCCCTGAAGTCACTGGTCGTAGTTGTTATGACATCGGAGCTCCTCTACAGTGTCGTTCCGTGCATGATCTTTCGATGTTGTTACGTGCGTCACACCTCTCGTTGATGGCTTGATGGGCGTCGGGGGTCGCTGGAGGAACGGTCGGAAAGAGGTGATGAGCTGCCTGTGTGAAGATCCACCGATACGCTTCCCCCTCTGGAGTCTAAGGGAGTGTGTCTGCTAGCCGCTGCCAGGACTTCCCCACTTGACTCGAGGTGCCCATGGCCATGGCAAAGTCAGGTAGCAGGTTACGCCCTGTCGGTAGAGGTGGTCGGGGTTCAACGTGGTTATCTGCGTCATGCGTCGCTCCCCCGTGATCCCGTTGGTACTGTTGGTCCTGCATGTGCCGACGATTACGACGCTGACTGTTTCGTTGCCGATGGAATTCAGCTTGCTCCGGCGTCTCGTCAGGATCGGTCGCCTCATCCTGTGAGACGGGCAGGGTCAGGTCTTGATTTCCCGCATTGTGGTGACGGCGGATGTTGCGCTGCCAGTTGCGACATCGCCACCGATCGCGCTGTTGAGGCATTTCTCCATTGACAGGAAGGCTCAGTCACCAGAGACAGGGTCATCCTCCACTGGCATGCCAATGACGAGTACCTCAGAGAAGTGCATCGGTACCTCCGAGCTGGCCTGATCGTCGAGGAGTGTCAACGACCCCTCCGAGTGGAAGCTCAGAGTCAGGAAGCGTGGATCCCGATGCCGTAGTCGTCCGAGGTTGCTCGCTTCTAGGGCTCGGAGGGAGACTCTAGGTTGCAGACCATCTTAATGCAGGTAGGCTCGCCACCCTCTCGGGGGAGAGGTGGCCGAGTCAACTGCTGTGGAAGTGCGATCTCCGACTTCGCCATCGTGCGCGTGCTGCGCCACGTAGCGGTTCTGTCGCTCAGGGTAGAGTTGATGACTGAGGCCCAAATGAAAACCAGTCACCAGTTCCTCGACCTCGTGATAGATGTCGTTGTCCACTGAGCGGTGTGGACGTTGAACCTGAGGGAGGTCTTGTCAGTCTTCTCGCCGCCCCCCTCCTTGAGTCGAGGTGGCTGAGGCTGCAAATGGCGGCGAGGGCTTGCGGTCTCCCATTGCGCATCCTCATCGTGTTTGAGGAGAACCATGGCGCGAGGAATGAACCGTAGATGCGACGAGGTCGCCTGACGAGCCGCCACGGCGTTGCAGGGACCGCGGGGAAACTTGGTGGAGGCCCGATGTTGCGCGCGATCTGTGGCTTTGCTGCTTCGGCCATCTATCGGGAGCGAGATCGGGGTCTTCCGGCGAGGTGGGGTTACTGGCGTAGAAGTCAAGGACATGCGGTGAGTCACCGGTTGCCGCGATTTCTTCTCCTGACTGATCTAAGTCTAGACCCGAGTTGGGGAAGTAGAGAGCGCGGTGCGTCGAGTCGGCGAGGACGGAGTCGCCGACTGTGGTGGAGGAGTAGGGGCAGACCTGTGCCCGACTGTCACCTGGACCGCCTGTCGAGGTCTCGACCCAGATTGGATCAGGGTGCGACTTGGTGCCTTGCACCTGGGGTAGGACGAATCGAGGCTGAGTGGACTAGGTGGGCTGGTGTGTTGACGCCCGAGGACGAGCTGGCTCAGCATCGGAGGTGGCTGGTCGCTGGCCTGCCACGTGCTGAGCGGGCCCAGATGTTGGTGAGTTGAAGGGAGCTTCGGAGTTGGTGACGGTGCTTTGCAGCCACGCGTCTCCCCCGTGGCATCGATGAGGCGGTGCAGATCGCCGGATTGATCGGCGATGAACGAGATGGATCCGAAACAGATCATCTCGCCCGGAGCGAACTTGCTGACGTTGTTGATGAGGTTGGCCATGGAGCTAGCTTGATGCCGATGCTGCCGAACCCCTACCTGGCGCGCCAACTATCAGGGTTTTGTACCGGCAGTGCACCACGGGACGGGTCACGTGGAGCTATTGTGGCTCGGCGGGATTGACGTAGCTCGATGGTTCACCGGAAATAGCGATGAAGACACCGAGATTTAGACAGGTTCGGGCCGCGAGATGCGTAAAACCCTACAGTCCTGTTTGTGGTTGGTTGTATTGCTGTGAGTTCTCAAGGTTACAATGAGGGTTAGGGCTGGATTGCGATGGGACTAACTATCCTTTGTAGGGGTCCCTCATCCGCCTTATATAAGTGTTGACGCGGCTTATGTACGAAAATTATGCATCATTTTATATGGTTTTTCATTGATTTTATGCGTCAACTATATCTTTCTCTAACATTTATCACCGATAATTGTGGATTTTGCAATATTGTCTTGGAAATATGCTACATGTGATTTTTACAGGTTTTAAGCCAATTTTTCGCGAAATTTACCATGATCCACTTCGAGTAAGAAAAGAACGCTAGATGACATGGATTGAAGATGAAGAACAAGGAAGACTTGGTGTACTCATAGCCCCTCTGTGTAGATCAAGGCTCCCTAACCAGAAGATTCAATAAAGTGTCAAGAGCTACAAGAAAATGAAGATATTTATTCATTAAAGATGTCAAATATGTCAAAGGCTAGAAGAATCCGTCAAAGTTTGGCCCATTACGAAGATTCCAGAAGCTCAAGAGTCCGAAAGACCCCACACAAATATTTCTTAGGCAGCAAGCAACGTCCCCGCGAAAGATGGAAGGAAACGGACGAAGGAAGGGCTGAGGTTGCCGACGTTAGGCCTTCTGGTCGGCCGACCCCACCTATTCCTAGGTCAGTTTCTGATTCCTTTTCTCCCACGTCTTCTCCAGGGTATAAATAATTAGCATAGGCCCCGCGGTCGGGCATCCAATTCATTATCAAGGCGACAAGATGTAGAGAAGAGGGACAACAACTAGAGGAGAGCTGAGGGTCGAGATTCTAGGCTAGGATTAGAGTTCTTCTAGTTCATAGAGGTGATTAGAGGCCTTGTGGGGTGCTCTAATTATCTAGCTCCAGAGGTCTAATTGTATCATCAAGAGCTATGGCCATGGTTGTAAGTATGATACAATTTATTAATGAAGCATTGTTCTTGTCTAATTATCATGTTCTTGTTCTAATTATGCTTGTTCTAGCTCTAATTAGCTTTAGATCTAGATGCTTGTTGATTAGATCATGTCTTTAAAGGTTATATTCTTCTAGCGTTCTTGATCGTTGATCTAGCTTACTAATGATATAGTTGTATATCTAGTTCTTTTGATCATGGTGATTAGAGGTTCTAGTTGTGCTAATTATGTTATTAGACCATATAAAGTAATTGGGGATGCATCTCTAATTATGTGCCTGTTGAAATCTTTTCGTCGATTACCTGGTTACTAGTGACAGTAGAGCCCGGGGAAAGGTTAAGCCGATCTAGGGGGTTAGGTTGATTGATCTTGATTTAATCATGCTATGAAGTTTATGCTTGATCATGCTTATTTCTACCTTAAGCTACTAGTTATCTCGTTGTTCTTATCTATTTGTGATGCCCATATCATGCATGTCTTGGATCAAATTAGAGTTTGATTAGACTCTAGTTAATACCCCTTAATTGGTGTTCTAGTTCTGTTCTAATTGCTTATCTTATAGTATTAGTATAGTTTAGACGTAGATTAGATGTAGCTTTGGGATAGTTTAGAGGTAGATTATAGTCGTGTTTTATACCCTTAGTTTACCATAAACTCTTGTTAATTAGTTCTCAATTAGTTCGTTTCCTGGATTGACAAAATCCATGATACTCATCGTGGAGAAAAGCTACACACGATACTGTCGCTTGCAGTATAAGGTTTGCCGTGCTTAAGTGCCGTCAACAATAAGACGACGGAATCTTGGGTTACAAGTCGATTTCCTTCTATATCTCCTAATCAGTTCAGATTACATAAAATCAAACAGAATCTAAGTTTCCATTGTATCTTCGTCAATCTCCTCAAATCTCAGAACCAGAGTCCGAGCCAAACTTCCCTGTTTGTTCTCCAACTTGCGCCATCGTTGCCATTGAACTCCAAGCCATTGCGACCACGATCGGGACTGGGCCAGGCGTTCGGCCCATGGAAACGGCCACTCGCCTGACTCAGGCCCACTGTTGGCCCATGTCCTGGATCCATGCCATGAGGAGCCAGGGGATATCTATCCCCCACAGTGGCCACCACCATCTTGTGATAGGGAGGAAGGCCCTCGGTGGTTTGGCCGAAAGCTTCCCTTAGTGGAGACGGCGGGGTAGCTCCACGAGAAGGACTTGGAAGACTCCAACGGCCTTATCCATCCTCTACCCTTGTGAGGGCAAGGTCATAGTCTGTTGAGGACTACGCGAGAGATAGGCTCAGGTGGGTGTGTACCGGGGATATCCGGAGATCCGATTGGGTGGCTTGACCTCTGCGGAGTGTCACTTAGCCATCCTCTACCCTTGCGAGGGTGGCCATATTCCTTTGAGGACTACATGAGGGCAAAGCCCTTTGTGGAGCACCAATGAGGAGTAGGAGGTAGAGACCGCGAGTCTCCCCGAACCTCAGGAAAAAATACTCCATGTCTCCATCGTGTGCCATCGCCGACATCGTCATCGGGAGTTTGCATTCTCTATACCATCTCCTTAGCTTCCGCATTTACTTTCTTGCAATTGTGTGCTTACTTTCCTAGACTAGCTTGATAGGTTAGTTTCTAGGTGGAACTAGGTTGCAAGACTTGGCCACGGTATAATTAGCAACACTTATCAAAACCTTAGTGCACATTAGCTAGATTTACTTTGCATAGGTTTTGCTTAGTAGTTGTAGTTTTTAGAGAGCCTAGTTTTTAGAAATCCTAATTCACCCTCCTCTTAGGGGTCGGTCCAACCTTCACACAGTTTTTCGTTCTCTGCTTTGATGTCTGTGACAAAGGAGCAGTTGACATCACTTGGGGATGATGAGCTTTGTCTAGTGTCTAGTCGCTTTCAGCGTGCCTATGACAACCGGATGGGCAAGAAGAAGGATGAGAGGCCCAAATACTTCGAGTGTGGAGAGGTTGGCCACTTCATCGCCGAGTGCCCGAACAAGTAGAACGACTACTACAAGAAGGATAAGAGACACTCCCGCACCTCCAACAAGTACCTGCTTTGGCAAGCCTGACTACGGTAAGCAGACCACGCCAAGCACCGCTCTGGCAAGATCAAGAACTTCAAGAAGGCTTTGAAGTGCTACCAGAAGGACAGCCAGAAGCGGGACAAGGCTTTCTTCACCGAGATTGGTGGTCTTTGCAGCGGATCGTCCTCTTCCTCCTCCCCATCTTCGTCAAGCTCAAATGATGAGGAGATCGTCACCAAGCGAGACAAGAGGAGAGCTCGAGGCGGTTCGGTTGGCCTCCACTTCGTCTTCACCAAGTCCAAGTGCAAGCACAAGATGAATCAGAGATCCTTATGCTCCATGGCACTTGAGGACAAGGACGACAAGGGCAATGACAATGACTCCTCTGATGAAGAGGTAACTCCTGAGCAAGTTGAGATCCTTGATATATTGGAGAGGAATAGTCGTGAGCTGAAAGCCTAGGATAAGTTGTTGGAGAAGGCAGCCAAGAAGCTACAGAAGTAGAAAGCTAGCTTGCTGATGCTTTGACTGAGATTGAGAGGCTGAAGTGTGTGCAAGCCCAGCCTAGTGAGGTTGAGTGCCCTACATGTGAGTCCTTGATGAGTGACCTTTGTGAGCAGAACAGCAAGTATGCCCATCAAGTAGAGGAAATGGATAGGCTAAAGATTGAGATAGGCAAGCTCTAGTCTAAACTGGATGAGCCTACTTTGAGTGTGGTGCCTAAGTGTGAGTCTTGCCCCCACCTAACTATGGACATAGTTAGCTAAAGGTAAAGTGCGAGGGGCAGCTCAAGGAGTTGGAGGAGCTTAGGGCTAGACCCACGCTTTTGGGTGCATGTATGGTATGTCCTACCTTTAGTGAGCTTGAGCAGGTGAGAGCGGACCTTAAGGTGCTTTCAACGCCTCCTGACACGTGAGAGAGCTGTCTCACTTTGAGGTTACTGTTGGTGGAAAAGGATGCCACCATTAAGAAGTTAGAGAACCTTGCTCCCTCCATTCCCTCTCTAGACTATGACACTTGTGCTGCCCAGACTTTAGTTCTAGAAGAACTGAGAGAGGAGAAGTTGATCCTTGAAGAGGACAACTGTAGGTTGAGAGAGGTGCTGAGCTGGATGTATGCTAGAGAACCTCAGCTTAGGATGATCATAGAGGCAAACAAGCGTGGTGAGGGTGATACTAGTGGACTTGGGTTGGGTGAGTGTAGTAGCTCGGGTGAGAAGAAGAGTGCCCCAATCAAGCTTGACACTGCCTCTCCCCAGCCTGGTCCCACTATTGATGGGGCTTTACCATGAGCCTCCCATGGCTAGCCCAAGGAAGTCATACTGGACACCCAAGCCACCACAGGCCAAGCTGGATAAGATTGTGGAGGAAGTGCTCAAGCCTTTGGGCAAGAAGCAAGTCCAGCAGCTTGCACCACCCAAGGCTTCACCACCACACTAGAAGCCTAAGGTTCGGCCCCAACCTATGCCCAAGAGTCTACCACTGTGAGTTTTGCCAGCAGAATGGTCACTTGGAGGAGTTTTGCTTCAAGAGGAAGTGGGCTGAAAGGCAGGAGAAAGCTTGGGGGAACCAGGATCAGTTCTACTAGGGTGGTAGGCAGGATCCTCCCCATTGCGGTGAGATGAGAGACCGCTTTACTGGTGGTGAGAGAGGAGGCGGCATTCAAGCCTGTGCTCTTGGTGGTGAGAGACGCTTTGCCGGCCGAGCTCCTAGCCATTTTCAGCGCGGCTATAAACCTCGTGACCGAGGCTTTGGACGTAGAGGGTTTTTGAGTCCACGCTTTGGAGGTCGTGGTTACTCAGATCGTCGCGATGCTTACTTTGACTGTGTTTACCCCACTTTTGAGCAAATGGCTTGGCACTGGTTTAGCAGTTTCACTAACCCTGGTGCCGGACCATTTGCTCACTATCGCTTTCCTTGATTTTGTAGGATCGAGGCCTGGAGGACATATGGATCATGGACTCCGACTGCTCTAGGCACATGACAGGGCATCTCAGATGGTTCTCTAGCCTCAACCCCATGAGCACCAAGGAGTACATCACATTCGGGGATAATGATTAAAGTAAAGTGTTGGGTGTTGGCCCTGTTGCACTTTCTGGCAAGCTTTTCCTAAGAGAATTTGCTTTGGTGAGGAATTTGGGGTTCAATTTGGTTTCTGCCTCACAACTTCTAAAGGAAGGGTTTGAGGTTCGCTTTAAAGAGGGTTCTTCTTGTGTGCTTGATGCTAAGGAAAACCTTGTTTGTCGGATTTTGCCCTATGGGTAGGTTTTTAAGGTTGACCTTGCATCTGTCTCCGGTCCTGCTTAGTGTTTGGTAGCTGGTCCTTTTCTGATATCAGGAAGTGGCATAGGAGGCTAGGCCATTTGAGTTTTGATCTGCAAGCCAGGTCGTGCTCGTTGGGTTTGATCCGAGGATTGCCCAATTTGAAAGCAGAAAAGGACTTAGTGTGCCACCCCTGTCATCATGGCAAGATGGTTGCTGATTCTCATGCTCCTATTAATTAGGTTATGACTTCTTACCCGGGTGAGTTGTTGCATATGGACACGGTTGGTCCTGCTCAAATACAGTTAGTCAGTGGGAAGTGGTATGTGCTTGTCGTTGTGGATGACTTTTCTCACTTTTCGTGGGTGTTCTTCATGGAATTCAAAGATGAGGCTTTCGGTTTTGTTCGAGATCTGGTCTTTAGGTTAAGAAATAAGAGTTATAAGGCCATGAGGGCTATCCGCAGCGACAATGGTGGAGAATTTTGTAACTCTTGTTTCGAAACCTTCCGTCGTGACCTAGGTCTCGAACACCAATTCTCCTCTCCTTATACCCCACCTCAAAACGGTGTCATGGAACGAAAGATCCACACACTTGTTGAGATGGCGCAGACGATGCTCGATGAGCATAGGACTGAGCGACGCTTTGGGGCTGAAGCTATGAATATGGCTTGTTACATTGCCAACCACATCTTCCTACGAGCTTTCTTTGGGAAGACTTCGTACGAGTTAGGGTTTGGTAGGCAACCAAACGTCAAGCACCTGCGTGCATTTGGCTGCAGATGCTTTATGCTCAAAAGGGGGGCATTTGGACAAATTTGAATCTCGCTGCTTGGATGGTATTTTCTTTGGATACGCCTCTAACTCTCAAGCATATAGAGTATGGATCCTTGATACCAAACAAGTGGTAGAGACCTGTGGGATTTCCTTCGATGAATCTATGCCTTGCACAACCCCTGTATTTGAGCTTTCAGGTGATGATGAAGAAAGAACTCCCATCTTTGAAGATGAGGAAGTTTAAATACATGTTGGTGATGTAGGAGCCACTGCACCGGCTCCAGCTCTTTCCCTTGTGTGATAAGGACACGCCTACGGTGCCCAAGATATTTTTCAATCTTTCACGGTACAAATTTGCCGTCAAATAAATATGTCCAATAATAACAAATATTTAGTATTATAGCAGCTAGCAGTTCGATGATGAGTCAAAGTACTAGGCACTCGGATCAGCACTTGACGATAAAGAAAAGATTGTTGCCTCCAATCTAAAAATTTAGGGTTAATTGTTTTTCCCTAAATATGGCTCTCGTAGGTAGAACTCAAAGCAACCACCTCACGTGATCAGTACGGGCGGAAACAGAGACGTAATAAACACTGAACAGTAATGATTTTATAGATATAACTCCTCAACCAGACAATTCCAAAACGAAGCAGAATAATCTCACGGCAAAAGAATTACTAATAAATCTCTTCCTCGGTGAACCAAGTGAACACGTTTGATTAATTGAACTCAAGGAGATAACTGGATCGAACACAAGTAGCAGTAGCAGATAGATATCGATAGGATCTACCTTACAAGATGTAGACCAAAACCTTAGATAAATTCTTCCACCCGCGGCGACGAATCATGATCAGAAGAGGACTTTCAGCCGAAATCCAATGCGTGCCCAAGCAGCAGCTTGATCACACAATGACCACGATCCAAAAGGATCGGCAAGATAGATGAGAGGAGGCGTCCTCTCGTGTTCTTCAGAGAAATCCTCGACGAGAACGGCGGCCACAAAATAATATCCAGTCTGTCCTTCAAGAGATGTTGGCGCTAGGGTATATAGGTTGCGGGCCACCCAAAACTACGACTCTGACCCAACCAAAACCGAACAGGTACATGACCAGACCTAAACTAAAACAGTTTGTACGTGACAGACTCAATCTCTAGATGACAGACACAAGAGGAAATAAACTATCCAGACTCCTACAGTACAAGTACTAATAATATAATAATAATCTAGATGTTTAGTAATTCTCCTGGCGTGATTAGAAATAAGCGCCCAAGACATGCATGACCAGTCACGTGATATCCAACTCCACCTGCACAGAATATTGGACAACGTCTTTTCATATTTCTGGTCTCCCTTCTTCTGGCAATAATTAGCTCCAATAAATATCCTCTTGGATTGTATAAAAGCGTTCGAAAATAATTCCTTGCTTTTAGTGTATTTTTCATCCGAAGAGAAGACACCACATTGTAGGCCCGCACAAAAACTTTCAGGAGAATTAATTTGAGGAGCCATAAACTCATCATCCTTTCCTCCTTGAAACAAAGCTGTCCTCGGCTTTGATACAAATTTAACTGCCTCTCTAGTCAAATGATCAACATGATTTATTTGAAACTTGCAAGGCATAGAGCCAACCTTAATTTGCCCTTCATCTTCTACGCCAAGAGTACTTGAATGAAACATTGATAATGCATTGGAGGATTCATTAACATTCACGTCAATCGTACAAGACTGCAGCTTTGATATTCCCTTAGAGGACTCATTACTTATTCCAGCAATTGATTTCTCAATTTCGCTAGCAGACAGTGTAACTTCGGTTGAATGGACAGAGGCCGCTAACAGAGAATTACCCACATCATTCTCTCCCTCTTTAAGGAAAGCCATCCCAGGCTTTGGTGTAGTCGCAGCAGCCGGTGTACATTTTTTTTTTTACAAAACAAACACCTCAGCCTTTATAGCACTATCAGGCATTGGTTTCAGTACATGAGGAACTCCCTTGTGCATAAAAGAATAGCAATTGGAACGGCCACCATGTGTGCCATCTAAATCAAACTGCCACGGTCTACCCAACAATAAATGGCAAGCGCTCATGGGCGCAACATCACAATCAACGGAGTCACTATAATTTCCAACAGAAAATTTGACTTGTGCTTTATGTGTAATTTTCAGCATACCATTTTGATTCATCCATTGCATATGACGTGGCGTTGAAAGTCTCCGTGTAGACAAGGATAGAGGATGCACTAGATCTGAACTAGTAGCATTAGTAAAGCTACCACCATCAATAATTAACTTGCATACCTTGTCATGAATTTTGCATTCAGACTGAAAAATATTAGCACGCTGCCCCCTCACATTAACAACTGAGCCATCTGACTGTACCTCTCGTGCCATCATAGATAAATCATTTGATGCATCATCAACAATATCAATTAGGGCTTCAGTAAGGTCATCACTATGGAGCACTGGGGCTTCCTTCTTCTCTTCCATAGGTAGAGAAGCTTCCTGCAAGGGCTTGGAAGAAAATTTACTAGCAGTGACCGCCTTCTTTGTTACATGAAGCTGATCAACAATGTCATTTAGGGACTGCTTTATGTCCGAAAAAATACCATTCACTTCCTTGCAAACATTTGCACCAGGTGGAGCTATAACTTGCCGTTTAGGATGAGAAAAACTTTCTGCCAAAACCAACTTCTGTTCAGGAGGTTTGGTTCAAGCACCTTGTGTTCTAGGAGCATTCAAACACTCATCTCCAACAATAGAGTCACTCCAAGATGAACGCACATGTTGCTTAGTGTCAAAAGAATTTTCCTCAATAGAAGTAGCATAATTGTTAACTTCTTTGCATGAAGAAAAAACTGCTGCATGAGCATCCGTAGATTTCTTAATTGGTGGATCAAAACGGCGTTGTAAAATACCTTTCATATCTGCTCATGTACTACAAAGAACACCACCTTTCTCAACAAAGCAATTCTGAAATTTCAGCCACCACTTCAAAAGAGATTCAGAAAATGTGTGCCTTGCAAAGAATACCTTCATGCGAGAATCAAGTCCGCGACCCCAAAAGAAATCCTCCATATCATCATCCTAATTATAGTAGTCAAGAGAAGATGATGTCAAATAAAGCTTCGGCACAAATTCAATTTCAGAGGTGAAACTGTAATCAGCTATAGCAATATCGATGTACCGTGAGCAACATCGCTCTGAATACCACCTGACTAAGGATACGCTTACGGTGCCCAAGATATTTCCCAATCTTTCATGGTATAAATTTGCTGTCAAATAAATATGTCCAATAATAACAAATATCTAGTATTGTAGTAGCTAGCAGGTACGTGTTGGACGCAATTCGATGATGAGTCAAAGTACTAGGCACTTGGATCAGCACTTGACGACAAAGAAAAGATTGTTGCCTCCAATCTAACATTTTAGGGTTAATTGTTTTTCCCTAAATATGGCTCTCTTAGGTCGAACTCAAAGCAACCACCTCACGTGATCAGTACGGGCGGAAACAGAGATGTAATAAACACTGAACAGTAATGATTTTATAGATATAACCAGACAATTCCAAAACGAAGCAGAACAATCTCATGGCAAAAGAATTACTAATCAATCTCTTCCTCCGTGAACTAAGTGAACACGTTTGAATAATTGAACTCAAGTAGATAACTAGATCGAACACAAGTAGCACTAGCAGATAGATAACAATAGGATCTGGCTTACAAGATGTAGATCAAAACCCTAGATAGATTCTTCCACCTGCGGCGACGAACCACGATCAGAAGAGGAATACTTCCAGCAGAAATCCGATGCGTGCCCAAGCAGCAGTTTGATCACACAATCACCACAATCCAAAAAGATCGCAAGATAGATGAGAGAACGGTGGCCACCAAATAATATCCGGTCTGTCCTTCAAGAGACGTCGGCGCTAGGGTATATAGGTCGCGGGCCACCCAAAACTACGACTCTGACCCAACCAAAACCGAACAGGTACATGACCAAACCTAAACTAATACAGTTTGTACGTGACAGACTCAATCTCTAGATGACAGACGCAAGAGGAAATAAACTATCCAGACTCCTACAGTACAAGTACTAAGTAATATAATAATAATCTAGATGTTTAGTAATTCTCCTGGCGTGATTAGACATAAGCGCCCAAGACATGCATGACCAGTCACGTGATATCCAACTCCACGTGCATAGAACCGATCAGAATATTGGACAGCTTCTTTTCATATTTCTGGTCTCCCTTCTTCTGGCGATAATTAGCTCCAATAAATATCCTCTTGGATTGTATAAAAGCAGTCGAAAATAATTCCTTGCTTTTAGTATATTTTTCATCCAAAGAGAAATCACCAAATTGTAGGCCCACACAAAAACTTTTAGGAGACTTGATTTGAGGAGCCATGAGCTCATCACTCTGCTACGAGTTCTGAAGACAAAGGAGGACCCTTGCCGACAGCTTCCTCCTCGCTCCCCCGACCGCAAGCTTGAGCAGAGGCTGGTCCCGCTGAGGACACAGGCGAGGTGATCTCCGAGGTTGTTCCATCTCGGCAGGTCCAGCGAGATCACCGTCCACATGTGATCATTGGTGATTTGCATGCGAGGACCTTGAGGTCCCAGTCAAGGTTCTATCGCTTTCTTTGCTTATGCTGCATTTGTTGGCTCCTTTGACTCCAATGATGTTGGGCATGCTCTTTCTGACGGTAATTTGGTTAATGCCATGTATGAGGTAGTTAGGAAACTTTGAGAGGAATGAGGTTTGGGTTTTGGTAGAGCCACCGCCACAATGCAATCCTATTGGTACAAAATGGGTTTTCAAAAATAAGCAAGGGGAGGATGGCATTATTGTGCGGAACAAGGCTAGACTTGTCGCTAAGGGTTTTTATCAAAAAGAGGTGATAGACTATGAGGAAATGTTTACTCCAGTTGCACGCCTAGAAGCCGTATGTATTCTCTTAGTCTTTGCAGCTTCCATGGGTTTCAAGTTTTTTCAAATGGATGTGAAGTCTGCTTTTCTAAATGGTTTCATTCAAGAAGAAGTTTATGTCAAGCAACCCCTTGGATTTGAAAATGCTAAACACCCCAACCATGTTTATAAATTGCAAAAAGCATTGTATGGTTTGAAACAAGCCCCTAGAGCCTGGTATGATAGATTGAAAACCTTTTTGCTAAACCAAGGTTTCAAAATGGGGAGTGTTGATAAGACTTTGTTTCTCCTCATGCATGGTAGTGATCTTCTTATTGTCCAGATATACGTGGATGATATCATCTTTGGTGGCTCATCTCACTCTCTTGTTACCAAGTTTTCTGAGCAGATGTCAAAGGAGTTTGAGATGAGCGTGATGGGATAGTTGCAGTTTTTCCTTGGATTGCAAATTAAGCAAAGCCGTGAAGGAACCTTCATACATCAAGCCAAGTACACGAAGGACATTCTGAGGAAGTTTGATATGGAAGACTCCAAGCCCATGGCGACTCCCATGTCAACACAAACGGCACTTGATGCAGATGAAGAAGGAGAGGTGGTGGACCAAAGAGAGTACCGAGGGATGATAGGCTCACTTCTGTACCTGATGGCGACTAGGCCGGACATCCAGTTCGTGGTTTGCCTTTGTGCACATTTTCAGGCCTCACCGAGGACATCACACCGTCAAGTGGTGAAGCGCATCTTCAGGTATATGAAATACACTCCTGAGCTTGGTCTTTGGTTCTCTTCAGTTTCGACACTCTTTCTCAGAGGGTATTCGAATGCTGACTTTGCGGGTTGTCGGCTGGAGTGCAAGTCTACTTCCGACACTTGCTAGTTTCTCAGGTTCTTCTCTTGTCTCTTAGTCCTCACGCAAGCAGTCTAGCGTAGCCACTTCCACCACAGAAGCCGAATAGGTGGGTGCTGCTTGTTGCTGCTCTCAGCTGCTTTGGATGAGAGCTACCTTGAGTGACTTTGGCCTAAGCTTTAGGAAGATCCCTCTCCTAGTAGATTCTACTTCTATTATTTTTGTAGCTAGGAACCTTGTCTTGCACTCCAGAACCAAACATATAGATGTGAGGTTTCACTTTCTGAGAGATCACTATGAGAAGGGAGATATAGACTTGATCCATGTGGAGACTGAGAATCAGTTGGCCGATATCTTCACTAAGCCCTTAGAGCTTAGTGCATTTGCTCGCTTGCGTAGGGAGCTTGGTGTTGGTTACCCCTTTTAGGTTGGGGTAACTTTGTTGTAGTTTAGGTTTTTGATTTGCTTTTTCTTTGCTTTTCCTTATTTTCCTTGCATTTTGTATCATATCATGCATTGCATTGTATTATATGCATTTTCACTTTCACTAGCAGTATAGCTCTTCTAGAATGACTAGTCAGTACTTGCTTGTGCTAGATTGTACAATTGCTTGCATGATCATGGTTGGCTAAGCTCCTTGAATCTATCTACTATCATTTGTGAGCTAAGTCACTTTTATTTCTTGAAAATCAAAAACCATGATCACCACTTGACTTGGCTACCTAGCATGTGTAGGAATGTTGAATGCTATGCTATCTTTTCATGCTTGCATATGCTAGTCGTATGCCTTTGTTAAGATTCTGCCTAAGCATTTATGACACCTTGCCTAAACCTGAAATCTGAATTAAATCTATGCACATTGTGTGTCTTATGAGCTGAATTGAAAAGGTCCAGGGTGGGTTCACTTGTCACACTCTTCTAATTTGGGATAGCTTGCCTTTGCACTTTGGCATGAACTCGGACTAGGCTGTGTATGACCAAAACCTTGTCTTAAGCTTCTGATGGTTTTCTAAACCAAGGCTTGGCACTGGTTGGTAAGAAGTGGCTAAGACAAGTGAATAACCCCTGGCACATGATCTAACTTGCATAAAGTTACAAATTGCTAAATCTGAAATCAGCTAGTCTCTAAATTGCTTATGGCCTGTTGTATATGCTTTGGTTGAGAGTAGCACACCTTTTATGTTCTGCTAGCATCATGCTGTTCATGCCTATCTTGCTAGATGCTTTTCATATTGGTGATGCTTTCTTTTCAACAACCCTAAAAAACGTGCTCCTTATCTGTATCAGATAGATTTTATTGAGCTTGTTTGCATGCTTCCTTGCCCTCACTTGCTCTATATGCTAGAACTCGCACTTAGTCGCTTTTCATCCCTACTGAGCTCTTCATGGTCCACTTTTTGTATTTCAAGGCATATATTGAGATGGAGTTGTCTAGTTCAAGGGGAGTCGGATTCTATGAACCCTTCATGTGTCCATTGTCAACAAGGGGGAGAGATGTTGATTTATGCGTGAATTTTTTCCCCAAGGGGGAGTTCATGGACCAAGGGGGAGAATTCTGGAGAGATCAAGTTGAGGGGGAAGTTGTGCATTCATCTGCATTTCTAGGGGTGTTTCAACTTTTAGCATGCTCTTGCATCGGTGCATTGAGCCTTTTATCTCTTTCTGGAGGAGCCAATGCTTTCCCTAAGCATGACTGTGTTGAGCCAGTTTGCCTCTTTCTTGAGGGGTCATGCTTTAGTTTGATCGACTGCATTGATTGGTTTCCCTTATCTTAGTGGGTCGATCTTTGGCTTTGTTTTTGTTGTCTCAATTTGCCCTTCTCTGCTTGTGGTTGGCTTTTGGGCATCCTGAGCAACTTTCTTCTTTTCATCTTTCTTTTTGGTTTTATGCTTGTTTTTTTTGTCTTTGCTCTATTTCAGGTTACAGGTTGGAGGTGTTGACAATGCACTCATGAAGGGGGAGATTGAGAGCCAATGGACCAGCTCGATTGCCTCTGGAGTGATGAGTGATTGTCTATGGAAGCTAAGACCCAGAAGGACTTGGGCACAAGACCTCCGATGGACAGGAGGCCCTCCGATGGACGGGAGGTAGATGGAAGTCCTCTGAAGGATAGGAGGCATGCTCGACGTCGGTCGGCCATGGGATTTCGGTACACGGAGGAGTGGCACGGCGATGGCAAGTATAAGACCTCTGAAGGAATGCGAGGCGACCTCGATGGACAGGGGATGCCGGGTGCCACCGCGGTGCTCCAACCTGAGTACATGGCGCGAATACGGGCGAGGGCGTTGGCGGATTCTCTCATATCCGCCACCCTACCACCAAGTTACCAAGACTTAGCGAATGGGTTCATTTCTCGCCAAGATATAGTGGAGTGGACCGTCCCAGGCCCAGGTGGAGACTACTTAAAGTTTCCTAAATTCTCGCTTCAAAACCGGGGGCGGATCGCGGATTGGACTACTTGTCACATGGAGACTATCCGAGGATTGTGTGGAACTTACGAAGATCAAGACTTCATCGTGGTTGTCCGTCCCGAAATATCTTGTACTCTTTCATTTCAGCCCCTCAGGGCATTTCTTGTCATAGGGACCTAAGTGCAAAACTGTCTAAATAGCACTAGGGTATAAATAGGCTAAGGGCTGGTCATTAGAACCTCTCTTAGGCTACTAGGGTTAGTCTTTTGCCTTGTGATTTTCATCCTCAAGCCTAGAGCTTCATTTCTAGAGAGGTTAGGGTAGGGTTTAGTCTCCAAATCTTGATGGAAGGTGAGGGTGGTTGCTTGGGACGAATTCCTTCCGTTGTAATCTGATCTAGACCCTTGTTTGGGCATTTAATCGAAGGTGGTTTCAGCTGCAAGCTGGTGTTCCTTGTCCCTCCTCTTCTCCCTTATGTTTTGGTCTTAATTCTTGATCTTTTGTGTGTTTGGCTTTGATCAAGGTCAAGGGCTATCTTTTGCTGGTGTTTTTGCCTTGCAGGGACATGGTCAATCTCTCTAGACATGAGCTAGATCCTTGGAACCACGAGCAAAGCGCTATTCTTCTCATTCTTGGTTTTTTCGGTCTCTCCTTACCATCTTAGTGAGATCTGCGATCCCCATGCAACCCTTGATCTTTGGAGTAGATCTTTTGGGGTTAGCTTTGGGATGGCTCTAGGGTAGCCTATGCAAAATTTTGTGAAGTTTGGTTAAGGCTTGAACCGGTTTCGATCGAGTTTTTGGTGGGTTCGTGGGCTGTTTTCTCTGTTCCAGACTTGGGCTGATTGGTCTGTATAGACTGAACAATCCGAGGGTTTGTCCAGTCCGTGAAATCAGACTATCCGGTCCGTGGTTGTGTAGCCTCAGTGGCGCACTCCATGTCTGTTTGTCCATTCAGTTCTCGAGAGGTGGGTTCGGACTGTCCGATCAGGCTTTCTTCGCCGTGATCTTCCTGCAGATCCTTCTATCCGTAGCTTTGTCCGATCTCTCTGGTTCGGATTGTTTGGTCATTGTCTTCTAGCTGTGTTTGGCTCATTTTGCGTCATTTTTTATCGACGTTTGATTGAGTACTTTCATGTGCTTCCGCTCGCTTGGTGTGTACCCTTTTGGTGGGCGACATCAAGTGCTTGCTAGGTATGTATATGTTCAGTGGACGGTATCTAGCGTTTCTCCTTGCACCAAGTTTGGGGGTTGTGATTTTGAGTTTTTAAGTGCTCCTATTGACCCTCCTCTAGTCGCATGTCTCGGTTCTACACAATCTCTTTCGCTTAAAACCTTATGCCCCCAACTCGCACGAGAGCGATTCGCGCTCTCGCGGAGTGCATAGCTCGCCCGGTTGCATACGGCATGCATCACAACATGTGCATACGGCAACTCGAGAGATCAATGTATGTTTGGCACCTTGCTTTACATGTCCTATTTTGTATCTGCGTCCATGGGGTGAACACCCTTGGCCTTGGGGGATTTGATCTATGTTCACACATGTGGTTAATGTTTGGGTTAAGTCCTTTCTTAACTAGATCCATCTAATCATGTGTGTAGTGTAATCAACCCAGGGACGTTGTATCGATGTGATGCCCCAGGCATCTCAAAGGGCCAAACACACGATTTGACCTATGATATTGAAGGTTTATAACTTAATCATGCTCGGAGAAGAATAAGAATTTTGTGGACAAATCACTAGGTCCAAAATTTTCTATTCAAAATACAAAACCACGCATTGTTTTGTTGGGTAAGTCAACAATCATAAGCTTTTGTGCCAAACACCAAATACAAAAGTTCTAGTTAAGGAAATAATCTTCTACTTTGCTGTTGTGACCATGTTCAAAATCTTAGGACAAGAGGTTTAAAGTTTGAATTGAATCCAGCCAACATTCTTTTTGAAAGGTGATAAAGGGGTTCTCGACCAAATTTGGGCCCTAATACGAGTTTCAAATTCATAAAGCACCTGAGTTTAGCTCCATTATCAAAGTTGTTGTGCATACCATGAACTACACTTTTGTTACACTGAGTATGGTTTAAAACTGTCATTTGCTTATTTAAAATTGCACCCAAATATCTCTTGAAATCAGTCTATGTCAGCCTATACTTAGAATAATTCCCAAGTCTGGATTTTCATCTTATCCCCAAAAATTGATTCTCAAATTACTTTCAATTTTACTATACAACTCAAAATATGTCTAACTATGAAATGAAATTGAATTTATCACCTTTCAAATGTACCTAACCTTGAAGTCATTAGACCTCATTTGGTCACTCAAAAGTTTGAAATAAGAAAGGCTTTAAATAAAGTAAAAACTATTGTTTGATCAAACCTTTGAATATATATGTGCTTGTATTTCAAAATATCATGAGATCTAGATCAAGCTTCCCATACCAAACTTCTAGAGGATTTTATAATGAAAAACTTTGATAAAGGTTTGGATACTAGTTTTGAACCAAATATGCTTCAGCTGCAGAAATGGATTGAAGCATACCTCTGTAGTAAATTCAAATTTCTCTGAAGAAAAAGTTTTTATCATGCAAGAATTTATATACGAAAATTGTAGGTAATGCAAAACTGAACAATGTTGGTATAACCCACATTGTATGAAAGTGGCCATAAAATGAACTTCTAGAATTTTTATGGTTAGATTAAAAATTGGTCGAACCTGGGTTAGTTAATCAAATTCAAATTTAAGCCAAATTTATCTACAGAACATAGTACTAAAATTTATAACAAAGTTGTTGGGTGACAAATTTAGAACTTTTCTTGTATTTTGACTTTCTTCTTATTGGGCCAAATGGATTCTCAACTATGCAAAATTCAAAAACTCATTTCCCTAGTCAATCCGCCATTTTCTATTTTCGAATTTCATTTTCACCGTGGGCCCCACCACCACCCCTTACCCCCAACCAGTGGCCATTGCGCCCTAGGCAATGGGCACCACGTGGACTGCTGATGGCCAGTCGAGGCTATGCCTCTCTCTCCCTCCCCGGTACCTTTAAGTGGAAGCCAGCCCTCTCACTCGCCATCTCCAGAAGCCCCTCTCGCTCTTGCTCTCCCCCTCGCCATCCTCATGCACTAGCAGTAGCAGGGCGCCATGGCCGCAATGAATGCTACCACATTCGAGCTCGTGCCTCGGCCACCTTGGGCCCTCTCCCTCCAAGCCGTCGCGCTCAACATCGTCGCTCGGCCCCGCTCTACCTTTTCCACAAGGCCTGGGCCACCGCCATCGCCGCTGCTCGTGCTGCCCTGCTCGCGCCACCATGCGCCCACAATGGCCGCCCTGAGCTCAAGCTCGTGGCCTCACCATAGTGCCTTCCCTGGCATCCAAATCCCCTCCACGGGTGCGCCATTCTCCCCACTCCTTTCATGCGCCCATTCCCTTCCTCCCTCACCGTCCATGCCGCCGGATCGACACCAATGTCGTCGTTCTCTGGTTCACGGCTCATTGCTCGCCAACCCCGACCTCCTCATGTGACAAGACTTGGGTGGGAAGTGGTCCCCATCATCGGGAATGCCTTTCTCAAGCTTCACCGATGCTCCGTCGCCCTCATGCCGCCGGCGGAAGGCCGCCTTCCTCCGTTCCCCATGCGTCTCTATCCTTGTCCCTGGCAAAAGGAAGAAGGTGGATTTTTTGCACAAAACCCCCTACTTTTATTTCTATTCCTATTCTTAGTTGACTGAGTCACGCGAAGATTGTATGCAGGCCCCAAGGAGAAAGGTTTAATTTTGAAGAGGTCCTTGCACAGTGGGAAATTATAATTAGAGATGTCTATTTCATGTGAACTTTAAAAAATCATTTGCAAATCATATGCATCCAGCCCTCGAAGGAGCCACAATAGTTACACTATCACACGAAGTTGAAATAGAGCATAAGTAGACTTCAGTTACAAACTAGTTCGAAATAAAATACAAGTTCCAACATAGTGCCATCCAAAAGGCAAGTTCAAAAGTATCTCATAGCAGAATTTAAAGTTCTAAGTTCATGACAACATCAAAAGACTTGCATCAAGTGATACAACATTGAGCCCGCTGAAGTTGCTCCTATGCCACACAAGATGTCCTTGAGCCGTGGTGAGAACATGCACCCCCACCAACACAGGCACACATGAAGAACTCCATACCTGCTCTCAAAATGTGGGGGCAAACCCTGAGTACTAATTACTCAGATAGGACATAATGCGATGGCTTACGGCTGACGCAAAGCATGCTTACTAATTTATAGATCCTTAGGCATTGTTTTCAAACAGTGGTATACCAATATAAAGTAACAAATTTCATCATTTGCATATAACATCATTATAATAAAAACTTGCAGAAATATAAGCAATATAAAACAAGTATGTAAAATTTGAAAACATAAATAATTAAATACAACGTATTCATGTAGTTACTATGACGAATGTTAAAGGCATTAGTATTCTCACACCTGGTGAGCATTAGCGATCCAAATTGATTTGTAATTCCCAGGAATAACTATAATGCCAGGGGTATATGCTTACTAGTCATTGCGTTCCACGTATACTCCCGATCTTAACCTGTCTCATCCCAAGATTCAAAGTGCCCCCACCTAATCCCCGGGTTGTGCCGCCTCAGGAGCGATACTACGACATATTGGGTCAGCCCTCCCTTGAGTACAAGCGCCACCGAGCCCATCAGCCTCCTACATGTGGATGGACGGCACCTTGAAAACTTCAGATGAGCCCAGAAAAGACTTTACCAATCCCACGTCCCGAACAAGCATTCTAGCAATATTATGCCGACCAATAGGCGAGCAATGAACATGCCTTATGTGACTCAGGTGGAGTCCAATGCGCAACATCATGAAAAGTAAATACTGAGATAAAATATCTGTCCAGGTCTCCGTTTAGATCGGGTGGAGTCTAATGTGCGACATCATGAAAAATAAATACTGAGATAAAATCTCTGCATGGTCTCCATTTAGATCATGAGCATAGTAATGCACGATGAGTGACTCCATTCATTCGTATCTACTCATACCTAGCAAATTCTAGGCAAACTCATCCAACAGACTCTATGTATAGGTGCTAGGGCCGGGGCGGCTAGGAAATCTAATGCATCTGTTCTCAACCAACTTCTAATGCGGATACGTAATCATCAATCATATCATTTTGGCTGGGAAAATCATGGTCTTGCCTACCTTCCGCTTGGGTCAATAGGTGCCTCCAGTGCAAAGCCAGGTAGTTCCTCCAACTGCTGGCCCACCGGGTCCTGGTGCGGGGGCTCGTCGTCTGGCTCCTCGATCAATGGCTGCTCCTGCGTTGGCCCTTCATTCGCGGGGTCTATATGAATGACATAATGCAATATGTGTGCAAACGAGTGTTTGTGCTGTATGAAGAATAATTTCCAGCAAGTAAACAAGTTGAAATATGCAATTATGTATTCACAGGAAACATACCATATTCATACTATGCAATATGTTTATTTATTGCATTAAACCACTGACGTTGAGTACAGGATGTTAGACAGTCCCAAATGAGACAAAATAATTATGACATGCAGATAAATAATTTACAATGTTGTCAGCCAATTTTCAGCTACAGAATATTTATAATTTAATTACAAAAATTCTAGAAATTTATTAATCAGTTAAATTCTCGGGATTTATCATAATTCATAGGAATGATTTCTGGACATGAAACTTTTTCAGCAAGCATAATATAGTATGAGAATCGGGTATAAAATCCAGCAAGCTAAATGACCAAGGTTTGATAGCACATCTGTTTTCCTCTTATTTATTTTAGCCTATTTTAGATGAATCCCAAAACGGTAACTATAAATTCATTAAAAATTCTTTCTGGGACCACATAATATCTAGTAAGCACATTGTTTTTTGTTAGAGTTTAGTTTGCATCATAATTTCACATTTTTCCTATTATTCATTTTAACATGCAAAACATTGTCAATTTCAAATCAACATCAAGACAGCTAGTACAAAGCATGATATATTTACACACAACTTGTCTAAATAGGATATACATCATATAATTCTTATTAATTTTTTGTACACATTTTATGTATCAATTATTTTCGTACTCACAAAATGTGCAAAATACACACATGAGGGTAAAAAAGTAAATAAGTAGCATATACTAGCGCTACCAAAAATCACACAAAAACTAGACACCGTACACATGCTACTATCAAGATCTCATAATTTTTGCAGTCCATTTAAGACCATTTTAGCATTTCTTTTTTTTTTCAACATGCATGTGATAAACCTAGGGCAAAACAGTCTTTTCACGCAACCACCTCATACTCATTCTGTAGATCTACTCAAGAGGAGCACAACGCAATGAAGTTGGCATTTTTAGAATTTTTATTTTGATTTACTACAGATTTTCAAAATTTTAGCTCAAGAAAATGCATCTAAAACCTTAGATCTACACTGCAAAGGAACCATACGTGATTAAACCTAATCTCTAGGGGCTAGCTCAAAAGATTTCATAGGCACATCGTACAACGCATGGACAGAAACATAAAAACTTAGAAACACAGGGGCCAAAACGTCAAACGGTCGTCTTCCTCCCTGGCCTTCTTGAACCTCGCACTAGGGAGGGGAAATGGTGGCGGCGGGAGTCGTTCTGGCCCGACAGAGCCCCGCGGCCCGCTGGCGGCGGTCGGGGAGAGGGTGGGGAGGCCGAGGGACTGACCCCCACTACTTGCAGCAACGGGGAGGGCGCTGAGACGTCCGGCGACGAAGCTCGTGGAGGGGAACCTTCGGCATCCAAATGCGTGGTGGTGGGGCAGAGGCGGCGGCCTAGATCGGGCGAGATGGTGGAGCGGAGGATGGTGAGGAGGGGCGCTGTGGTCGGGTGGTGCGGGGACGGGCAGCGGCGCGCCGGAGCTCGAGCTCTGAGCAAAACAAAGATGGAGCGAGGCGTTCAGTGGAGATGGCAAGTTGGGAGAGCAGGAGAGAGAGGACGGCCAGTCGGGTGGGGCAGCATGGCCTGCAGCGCTGGACACCGGCAGCCAGGGCAGGAGAAGCCTGGCATGGTCGGCCATGTGCCTGGGTGGGACCCGCCTATCAGTGAAACAAAAGGAAAAAGAAAATCCGAAATTGAAAAATCCTGGTTTGGCTGCAGAAGCTCCCATCAGAATTTCTCGTTTTTTAAATACCTAGAGGCCGAATTGGATGAAACTCAAAATACAAGAAATGTTGTAAATTTTATGATCTACAAATTTGTTATAAACTTTGATACCATGGTCTTTTGAAATTTGAGGAGAAATTTGAATTTAAAATCCAGACCAAGATTTGACCAATGCAACCCACCAGTTTAGAAATTCTGAAAGTCTATTTTATGGTCACTTTCATACAAGGAGTTTATACCAAAGTTGTTTAGTTTTTAGGGTCTACAATTTTCATATATAAAGTTTTGTATGATAAGCACTTTTGTTTTACAAAAATTTGAATTTACTAGACAAGTCAAGTTTTGGCAGATTTGACATGTTTACAGAAATTGACCCCTAACACTGTGCAAACCTTTATGCATGTCAAGACACAAAATAACTAAGTTGTTCAACATGAAATTGCCTACAAGTTTGCAATTGAAAGTTTCATCTAATTCAAAACAGATTTAATATTATTCACAATTTTAGAAGCATATTGCAGAAATTGAGTTCAAAATCCATCATTTCAATTAAGTTGGTTCATGAGGTTCAAATGCATGACATTATATGATGAAATGCTGCATATATGATGATGATAATGCACTTGAGATTCCAGGGAGATCACAATAAAAGTGTGCTTATGAGAATTTTTTCTATGCATTTTGGTTACTATTATTTAAATGATCGATGAATAGTTACATACATAGGGTTAAGAGTGAAGCAAATAAAAATGGAATATTACAGTACTCAATTGAACTCATGGATTCTATTATGTACTCTGCTTGATACTGTTTAATTCTGTATCAAAAATGAAACATGCACTTGCTGGTTCAATTTTGAAGTGGGGTAGCTAAACAACTAAGTGCTAGCTAGCTAAAATAATGGAAAGCCCCTTCTTTCATAGTTGAGGTCTTTACAATCACTTCTACATCATGCCATATTTAATTGTTACAAATGTTTAGATCCTAGCGCCATGGTTGTATGTCATGTTTGTATCAATCATATTAAAGATGACCCTAACATGCTTCATTAGTACCAACAACTTGATAAGTGCATATGGGATGGTATTAGTGGTTGCTTGCTCTATGTGTAGAAAAGTGCTTTTGCTTAAGTAGTTATCAATCACCTTTCTGGCTACCCTTGAAATGATTAACTATATGTGCCTGATCTTATGCATCTCATGCATCGCATCAATGCATATCAATCATATAGTAACTGTTGACGGTCATTATTGCACTACCTACGACCATCAACTATCCAAGAACATGAAGGAAAATAAATCAAAGTATAGACTAACCCTTGCTACTAACATAGTTCCACGAGTTGTGTTGAATATTTGATTGTAGGTGCAAGATCAGCCGAAAACATGTCAAATATGGCTAAGTCAGCAAGGTCACCTGACCAAGGGGCTAGGCCGCCCGGCCTTCCCCCAGGTCCGCCCGGCCTGTGATTGTGCCCATATGAGCCCATCTTCAATCTGCATGCACACTAAAGACGTGTCAACACAATTCCAAGGCTCGAGCCAGGAACCCAACATGTTAAGTACCGGAAGGCTTGCTACCTCATCGATCCAACACGGATTGGTGAAGTCAGCAATCCGTTGGACTTCAATCCTGTGACTAAGGAAGAAGCACAAGTGAGATCCAACCATCAAGGGAAAAGCACACGTTTTAACCACTAACCACAATGCAACCGACTTGGGGAGTGAAGATGGACTGCAAGATGGAGTGAGGCGGTGGATCCAAGGGCAAGCCAAGCCGCTCGGCCTCAGGTGGGGCCGCCCGGCCTCCTACCTGGCCGCTCGGCCTGCCACCTGCCCCCTTAACTGCCTTACCGACCATATGAATACCCCTTCTCACTTGGTGACTATAAACACCCCCTGGTAGCTCATTTGTAAAGTGTGGAAGTTGAGTGGAACACACCATTGTCTAGTTAGTAGCACTAGGATAGTAATGGGAGTTAGAGTTGAGTCTGAGTCTTTGCGTCAGGGATTCCGGAGTTAGCTTCGAGTCTGGTAAAGCTCTTGTATCTTTCTATCTTTGTACTCTTGCTACTTCAGTATAATATACTTTATTGATCTATCTTTCAGCTATACTTTACTTTATTTCTTAAACTTGCCTAGTGTGGTGTACCTTATTGCATACTAGACCAAGGTTTAGGTTTGTGTTATTCTTGAGTTATCTGAATCTTGCTAGACTTGTCGGTGCTATAGGCTTTCCTTAGGCTCTCATCTAAGGTTAAGTCTGTCCTAACCCTCTGATCAAGGATGGACTTTAGTGATCAAGTTCTCACTTGATCACTAGTTTAGCGTGCCATCTTACCCACACAGATCTGGTTGGTAGCCCCTCTTGGTGACATCATTAGGGAGCCTTTGTACTCCGACCCTGTCGTTCGGTAAGCCCATAGGCATTAGCCTAGTTTTTGTTCAGTTGGCCAACTATCTACCTCCGTGCCTCCTCTCGGTGTAGTCTGGAATTTTCGCTCAACGCAAGATCCTAGTTCATGTTTGTTTAACTAAGTTCAAACGTGAATACTCCTCTGTATTAGTTAAGAAATAGAGTTTGGATATCTTAATCTCACTCGTTGTCCTCTGAGGCAACTACCTAGTTGTTTACTGCTTTGGTCCCTGTTTACTCTTCCCACCATACACTATGTTGTTATATCTTACCCTCATTATAAGAATAGCTGGTCTTTATCTAAGTTATAGTACCTGTTTGAAGTTCGAACATATCATTCCACCTATTAGCCCTTGCTTCCCTGTGGATTTTTACTGATACTCGGAATACTCTGAGTGAAAAAGCTACAGCGAATCTCCTGTGTGCTTGTGGAGTAAAATCTGTTATGCTAAGAGGCGTCAACAAGCTTTTTCTAGGCACCGTTGCCGGGGAAGCAATTGGCAATAGAAGTTTGATTTGTTTGAACCTCAGTACTTATAACTTGATAACATACCGCTATTTCTTAGTGGGCTCATTTGCCTCTATCTACTTGATTGTTGCAGTTGATAGAGAGGTGTATGATCGGTTTTGACCTACAGGCAAACTTTCACAATAATCTGGAGTCGCTGCTTCAGAAGGAGAGTCCAGTCAAAAGACAATCCACAGGCAGAGGACCTGTGCCATTATCATTGGAGTTTGGATCCACAAGCACAAAGCAACCGACACCAACAATGGCTATGCTGGAGAAGACCATTCAGTGACTTTTCTATCCCATCCAGCAATGACATCCCCACTGGGCCTGATGTGCAAGTTGGAGAAGGATTCGAGCTCAAACCAGGTGTCATTCATGTGGTCCAAGCTAGTCCATTATACGGATTGGCGTCAGAGGATGCAAATAGCCATCTCCTAGCAGTTCCTAGAGATATGCAGTACATTCACCATCATGGGTGCAACCGCCGATGCTGTTCAACTTCGCCTTTTTTCGTTTTCACTGATCGGGAAGGCAAAACAGTGGTTCTATCTGAACCTGTGCGAACTTGGCAACTTGGGAGGCATGCTCAAATGCTTTCCTTGCAAAGTACTTCCCCTTGGGGAAGACAAGCTCACTGAGGAACCAAATCTCGAGCTTCCAGCAGCTCAGTGATGAGACGGTGGCGGAGGCATGGGAAAGACTTCAAGAGTACATCAGCTGCCTGCCCCCACCACGGTATGTAAGAGTAGCTGATCATCCAAAACTTCTTCCACGGTCTGCACCAGACCGCGCAAGAACACCTCGATGCAGCCGCTGGAGGATCCTTTCTATCCTTGAGTGTTGCTGCCACACACACTCTCGTAGAGAAGATGGCAAGCAACCAAGGATGGAGATAGGAGAGGGCAAACAATAAGCCCCACGGAGTCCACCATATTGACCACATCGACATGTCGGCTGCCAAAATGGACCTCTTGCTAAAGAAGTTGGAGGATGCTCTTGAAGCTGTGCCGGTCCAGGCACTAAATTCTCGAATGACTTGCGAGCATTGTGGGAATACCGGCCATACGGGGAACAGCTGCCCCAGAAATGGATCGGAGGACGTGAACTTCATCAACAACAATAGCTTCAACAATGGGCCTCGTCCTCAACCAGGTTGGAACTCACGACCACACTTAACATTCTTTGGTCAAGGTACGTCTTCTGGCAGTTCCCAACAGTTTAATAAAAATCCTTTCGATCAAAAATCTGTGAACGATAGCATAAGTAAGAAATTCCTTGCGAACGATAGAATTCTAGAAAACCTATCGCTTCAAATGGAAACTCTTGATACCACCATGAAGAACCAGCTGAGTTTTAATAAAATGTTAGAAACTCAGATAGCTCAGCTTGCTGCCACTTTGCCAAGTCCAACTTCGGGTAAGCTCCCAGGTTCAGCCCGAGCCACCCCGAAGGAGCATACCAATGCTGTAACAACTAGGGGTGGAAAGTCTACACAAGACCCCCCACGTCCTAGGAATGCAGGGAAGGAACGGGAGAAGCCAGCCGAACCAGAGAAGGAAGATCTAGTGGCTGAACCACAACCGGTTAAGGAAGCACCGAAGTCAGGCTCCACATGAGTTCTATGACACCACCAGTGCTCCCTTTTCCTCAAAGGCAGAAAAAGACCTCTGTTGATGATCAGTTTGGCAAGTTTGTGGTGGTAATAAAGAAATTATATGTCAATATCCCATTGCTAGATGCGATGCAGGTGCCTACGTACGTGAAGTACCTGAAGGACATCCTCAACAATAAAAAGCCACTGCCGTCCACTGAAGTCGCTGCACCTCACGGAAGAGTGTAGCACTGCTGTACTCAACCAGCCGCCCCAGAAGAAGAAGGATCCAGGGAACCCTACCATCTCATGCTCAATTGGGAATCAGCACTTTGATCAAGCTCTCTGCGATTTAGGAGCAAGTGTGAGCGTCATGCCAAAGGTAGTCTTTGATAAACTCACGCATGCTACACTTGTCCCTATTGCTATGTGCCTGTAGCTAGCAGATCAGTCGATTCGCTACCCCAATGGGATCACTGAGGACATTCTGGTCAAAATCTGGAACTTTATTGTCCCTAGTGGATTTCGTGGTGCTCAACGTGGAGATTGATAGCAAAATGTCGCTCATCCTTGGGCGACTGTTCTTAAGCAGGCCACTATTGACATTGGAGCTGGACAAGTCCACCTCAACATCAATGGCAGATGGGAGACGTTCGCCTTCAAGCCAAAGGTAGAACAGTGCCAACAGGTAAAAACGTTTAAATGTTAGGCACCCCGTGAGACGCCTAGAGAGAAGATCGAGCTCTCGCCAAGTCAGTCGAAAATGGACTCTCTCATCCTAGCAATGGAGAAAATTCTGCTAGATGAAGAGGCTCAAAAGCTCAAGCCGATCACAGAACGGAGTCACAAAGACGTGCCTCAATGGCCAAGCCACCGACAAAGGAAGCAGGAGGCAAGACTCCTTGTCACGAAGGTCACCGCCACAACAATGAACACAGCCGAAGAGTGGCAGAAAAAAGAAGAAGAAGCGCCAAAAGCCAAGCCAGAAAGAACCCAGAATAAAACTCAGAAACAAAAGGCTGTGGCAACTAAGAAAGTATGGCGAGCAAAAGTTGCAGCGCAGATGGTCGCTAAGTCCCCGTCAAGCACTGACTCTACGTAAAAGGTATGACTTGCCCTTCGCCAGGAGGTAAACTGGCATTATCTCCACTGCATATTTATTCCCGCGCGTTTAAATTTACTTATGCATTTAAAGTTTCTAAGTTTCTTTTATACCACTGCATGTTTGATTTATGCATAAGATATTTATTTTCATCTCCTATATTTCAAAAAATATATATATTTCAGGCCGCCCGGCCCCAGGTGGGGCCGGTCGACCTCCTGCGCACTGCACTATGCCGCCCGGCCTCTGCCAGCTCGCCTGGCCCCCTTGGCTCCCCACTAATGCATGCATGCACAAGATGCCAAATGCACTAATTGCAAAATGCCAAAGCACTGGCCACCCAGCCTCCCACCTGACGTCGTCGGGCCTTGTATTTTCACCGTTCATTTCCCATCTCCACCTGCATGCACCCACTAGCCTAGGAAGCATAGACTTAGGCCGCTCGACCCCTAGTTCAGGCCGCTCCGGCCTCTAGCGAGGCCGCCCGACCCCTTGCTGCCCATGCTTGCATGATTCCGCACCTATAAATACTCATGCAAGGTCCCTTCAGTTCCTCACATCGCTCAGCAGCGTGAGCTCTTTCTCCTCCCCCTAATCACTCTTAGTCTAAGCACTTAGTTTAATTTTCAGCACTTAGAAAAATTCTGCCCAATAAAATAAGTGCTACACTCTCGTTCGTTGAACGTTTTGTGGAGGCTTTGCCCCACAAGGATGACTAACCTCTGGATGACTAACTTTTGGACTACTAACACCTAACGCTGACATCTATAACTGTTCTATCCTTCGGGTATTCTGTTGTCTTGCATATTTGTTTTGCAAATGTCGTCATTTTTCAGGAAGGCAAAGAGAGCCCTGAGCAACAAAGGGAAGGGCCTGCACCTCATGTTTCCATCCTCGTCGAATGAGCATTCACGGTCTCATTCGCGGGGAGTGGAAGTTCAAGGACACCTACTGTGTCTGACTAGGATGTCCATCAGTGAAGCCCGAGGCCAGGAACAAGATGATGTAACATCATCACAAGCTCTACCGCAGCGCCGACTGCTGACCCTCCAAGACATCACCATACAGAATGACACTGAGGCACAGAAGTTGCAATGTCTCACCACTAAGACCTTAGGATGGACAAGGTACTTCGATGCTTTCTTTCTCGTTGCTATAGGTATGCTGGACCCGTTTATGTAGGCATTCGACTATGTGGGATGGTTGGACTTCGTAAACATCACAGAAGAAGGATCCATCCTTCTCACTTTGGAGTTCCTGATGACTCTTCACATGGAGAAGCGCTTAGGTACAACCACCATCCATTTCCGTCTACTCAACACTAATTATTCTATTACCCCGAGGAGGTTTAGTACTCTCCTAGGCTTCCATCCAAACTGCTCTTTGGCAGAGGAGTCTGCGGGGTATAACATGAAAACTTTTTGGACAAAAATCTACAAAGAGTACGTGAGGGGGAAGCATAGTGCCCCAAAAATCCACAACCCTACTCTGAGACTTCTAGCTCACTGGGTCTCGCTCATCATTTTCCCACATAGTGAAGTACGTTGTGCACCAAACAAGGATCTTAAGTGCCTCTATGCCATGCGTAGAAAGAAGCGCTACGCCCCAGTCATCGACATAGTCCGTCATTGGACGGAAATGTTGAGGACCAACACCCCCATTAACATCACATCACTAGTCACCAGGATTGCATCCAACCTGGGCCTCCTAGAGAATGCCCAGATTGAGTACATTCCTAATGACACGTCACACATAATTGGGGAGTAGCAGTTCATCTAGGCACACTTCATGAAACGGGATGAGAGCGGGAATCTAGTCATGACTTGGGTTTGGGCATAATTTCGAACTGCCGCTTCTAGCGCCGCAATACGACCTATACAAAGTTAGGAGCCTAACCATGCAGCTAAACACAGAAGCACCACGCCAAAGCATTGGAGGCGTCATGACTAGAGGCCAACGACGCCGAGCGGAAGAACGCATAGGAGAAGAACAAGAGGAAGTAGGAATAGGCTCATCCCGCGCACACCATAATGCCACACCATCTGCATGTGCTGACTCAGAGGTATCACAGCTCCGTCGGTATGCCCAGCTCGAGCCATGGTACCCTACTAGCAGTGGTGGCAATAGTTCATACCAGCCATCACTTGTTACCCAATAGCATAGGGATGAGAGTGCGTCGCACCACCTCAGCAGAAACCCAGGTCCCTCTGCATCAGCCCAATTCCACACTGACAGCATGGCCAGCATGAACTCCACAATGGAGGGGATGAACCTGGGCCATTATAACCAGAGGTTGTACCAGCAAGTGGACGACATCCACCGACGCACCGAAGAAATGTACCAACGGCTCTAAGAGAACATCACCATGCTCCAGAACCTGAATGAAATGGTGGAAGCTGGCTTCATCAATGCTCAGGACTTCCACAACTATTACTACAAGAACTCCTAGCTTCATTGAAGCTTGGGGGGAATGGTAGACTGACATGAGCATGCTTCCTCACGACCTATCACAGAGTAAGGCCCCCCGATTCCCATCCTTGTTTTGCAGCATCAGCCCCCAACAGCAGCAGCAATACCAATCCTACCAGTCTGACAGTACCAGTCTTTCTAGCAGTAGTCCGTCAGCAACACCCGAGAGTAAGTTAGCAATAATAATGTTTAATTATTTGTTCCTTCATGCTTTGCTTATCCTTAAAAAAAAGAGTGTCAATAAAAATCAACTCCCAACTTTGATATTTCACCTTCATATAGAAATGATGAATAGTTGCTCTATCATGTCTTGATTAGTTGTCTATGCAAACTATGCTTAGCTTAATTTCGAGCTTGTGTGTATAACATGAGAACCTGATCTTTTACCTTGTGGATGCCATTTTGCACAAACCTGTCTAAGTTGTTGTGAGAAATGATATGACTAAATAATAAGGCCAACTCTACATTTTCTTAGTAAGATGAAGATCTGTCACACCCGGTTTTCAATGATCCAAAACCGTGCATACTATACATGCGCCAGGAACGAGTCTCACATGTATAGGACAAATTGTCATCACAGGACATGTCATAATATAACGTTTAACGATTACATCATAAGTATTATTACCATAACAGACACTTGTCTTTAACATAAAGTACGTAAAAGCGGAAGCGTAAACGGAAAGCAACTAGAGCCGCCACAGGGACGTCCACTGGAAGAGCGAAGAGCCTAGACTTCTTGATAATCCTCCGTATCTCCATTGACTGAGCAGCGGTTGGATTTGTCCCCCCAACAAGGAGTAAACGGAAAAGAACAAGCGTGAGCACACAACTCGTACTCAACAAGTATAACAGAACCATGAGGCTCTAAGGTTAGCTGACTCCACTGCATTACTTTTAATTGGTCAAATTTTATTAAAGCTATTTACTAAAGTGAGTAGAGAAACTTTTATCTCAAAGGTATTGCATAGAAGAAATTAAGCATCATGATTAACCAGGATTTTACCAAAAACCATCCATAACCCAACTAATCACATAAAGGATCTGGGCCGCTCATAACCGTGAGCACGGCTGATGCATCAGTTTTACACTCTCGAGAGGTTGCACATCTTTACCCACAAGTCGTGAGCTACGCTAGTGGTTCATCACATACCTTAGATGAGATGACTAGCAAGCCACACTACGAAGCCTTTACAAAGATTATGTTAGTAAGGTGTAACCGCTAAGGTTTCAGGTTATGCAACGGTGGAGCAAGCCTCAAGGGGAGAAGAACACATCACACTCAACCCAAGCAGCGCGAGGGCCACAGAAGCACACCTCCCCTCTTGCCCCGCAGGTAAGTTACTCCCAAACTAAAACAATCCAATTAATCAGCTAAGACCGTCCCATACCAGTCTTATGGTAGTGCTGTTGTCCCAGGTTGTCGCTTTGCGAACCGGTCCTTATGGAAAGTGGCTATGAGCAAAACCACTAAGCACAATGCTCATGCCCCCTAAACCAAGTTGCTAAAAAACAAATTTTAAATGAGACATGCACCACTCAAGCACACGGCACAGAGGGTCACGCTCCAACAATTAATTGCATAGATCCATTAATCAACATTAATTAAAAACATAGCATAGGTGTATGTTGGCGCAGCACCTAGCAAAAACTTAACCACATGCAACCCAAAAGGTTCACATTGAGATCAAAGTGGCTAATGTATCGTCCTTATAGGCATACAAGATCAACACATGCATATGCAATGAATTAAAGGTGATAGGTGTTGCTCATGTTATACTTGCCTTCCTCAAGGTGCTCTTGCTGCTGCTCACAAATGTCAAAAGGTGGCTCCTCGTTCACCTCAGACAGATCAACGTCTACTTACGTCCAAACGTCACACAAGCATCCATATACGAGCATACATGCAAACAATGGACAAAAGATAAGAAACAGTACACCAATACATCAAAACAGAACACAAAACTAGTTTAGAACTGTTCTACATATTACCACGGTCACATGAGCGCAAGAATCGCCCAAAACGGAGTTAAAACGGAAAAGTTATGGCCAAAACAAGGTTCTAGGGACCTATTTATGAAGAAAACTCAAAATCTGGGCTGTTTTGGAAAAACTAGGGACCAATTCTGTAATTTCAGGAAAGATCCGAGGTCTAAAGCACAAAAACACAGCCTCTGGACTGCGGTTTCTATTTTTCAATAGCGCAGGGGCTAAAACATTAAAAACTGGGCCGATCTGTAATTAGTTTTGAACTGGCGTGGACCGCGGGTTGATTTAGGAAAAACCGAGGGTCTCTTTAACAAAAAGGCGGCGACGACCGCGGTTGACCGGTCACCATCTGGTCCGGACGGTCGGATCTAGATCTAACGGCTGAGATGAGATCGGATCACGTTATAATCTCGTGCATCCGTTCTGGATCGGACGGCTGAGGTTGAAAGGCGAGGTTTCGCCGGCGGCGACCATCGGGGACGGCGGCGCATCGCCGGAGCTCGCGATGCCCGGTGTTCCGGGGCGCGATTCGGGACCGGACCTAGCTAGAAAGCAAGACGGGACCACGGCGAAGCTCACCGTGGGGTTGTCGACGACCGGGAGCTGCCGGAGGATGGTCGGCGACGAGCGGAGGCGGCGGAGCGGCTCGGGGCTTCGCGGAGAGCTCGGTCGGAGCGTCCACGGGCGTCGAGAGCTAGCGCAACGGGGTCGCGAGGTCCTGCAGAGCACGGCGGAGGGGTTAGGGCGGCGGAAGCGCGACCCCAGAGGGCGAATTGCACCTCGCCGGCGTTACTCACCTCGGACGGTGGCGGCGGAATTGAGCGGCTCGCGACGGCTAGGGCTCGATTGCGGCTGCTGGCGAGGTTGAGGGGGAAAGGGCGAAGCCCGGCGTGCTATTTATAGGACCGGAGCGGCTCGGAAGGGGGCGGCGCAGTAAGGAAGGCGGCGGCCGGAGCTTCCTTCGGCGCGCGCTCTCGGGAAGGAAGGGAATCCTTCGATTCCTTTGGGGATTCGGTGCGCAGGAGAGCGAGGAACACGGGGAAGGCGGCGGAGGGAGCTCTCCTCCTCGGAGTCGGCCGGCGTAGAGAAGGAAAGAAATCGGCCGAAAAAGGAAAGTCGCCGTCGCCGAAAAAGGAAAGGCGAGAGGTCGGGGATGACAGGTGGGTCCCGCCTGTCAGCGGCTCGACGGGCGCGGGTCCGCCTGTCAGTGGCGCGAGGGAGAGAGACGGCGCGCGCGGGAGGCCGGCTGGGCCGCCTCGCCTGGGCCGGCTCGGGTGAGGGCGCGGGTGGGCCGAGCGGGTGAGGTGGGCCGGTTTCTCCTTTTTCTTTTTCCTGCATTTTCCCTCTCTTTTCTATTTCTCTCCTTTTCTTTTAAACTCAAAAACAAACTACAAATTCAAATAAATTTGAATTCAAACCTTATGCCATTCATCAAATAAAAATATGCTCCAGCATGAATGCACAAACATGTTGACCTTAGGATATATTGCAATATTTAGTTCAAAAGATAATGAAAAATGCATACTAGGCACAATAAATCCTAGAAAATAAATAAAGCATATTGAATTTATTATAAAATGCTGGAAATTAAATTTAGGGTGTTACAGACCTACCCCCCTTGCAAGGAATCTCGCCCCGAGATTCACATAGGCTGGTTAGCAAAGAGATCAGGGTATGCTGCCCTCAACTCATCCTCCCTTTCCCAAGTAGCTTCCTCCTCTGTGTGGTATTTCCATTGCACTCGGCACATCTTGGTCCACTTATTCCGGGTCACCCTCTCAGATGTTTCCAGAATCTTTATAGGGTGCTCAGTGTAGGTCAAGTCCTCCTGCACTTCCAACCCTTCTAAAGGTGCCTGCTCCTCTGGTATTCTCAAGCACTTCTTCAGCTGCGAGACATGGAATACATCGTGCACACCTGGGAGACTAGAAGGTAACTCTAAGCGATAAGCCACTTCTCCTCTCTTTTCTAGTACCTTGAATGGTCCAACGTATCTGGGTGCTAGTTTTCCCTTCATGTTGAATCTGCGTACTCCCCGCATAGGTGACACCTTCAGATACACAAAGTCACCTTCCTTGAACGTGAGATCTCTCCGTCTGACATCTGCATAGCTTTTCTGCCTAGACTGAGCAATCCTCAAGTTCTCTCGAACTATCCGTACTTGTTCCTCCGCATCCTTGATAATGTCTGGGCCAAACACTTGCTTCTCTCCTTTCTGATCCCAGAGCAAAGGAGTCCTACACCTTCTACCATACAAAGCTTCAAATGGTGATTTCTTGATACTGACCTGATAACTGTTGTTGTAGGAGAACTCGGCATAAGGTAAGCACTTGTCCCAACTTGTGCCATATTGGATGACACACGCTCGCAACATATCTTCCAGTATTTGATTGGTCCTTTCTGTCTGACCGTCTGTCTGCGGATGGTAAGCTGTGCTAAAACGAAGCTTGGTATCCAGTGAATCATGCAATTGCTCCCAAAAGCGAGAAGTGAATTGTGATCCCCTATCGGATATAATCCTCTTAGGAACCCCATGCAAACACACAATCCTAGAGATGTATAGTTCTGCCAACCTTGCCCCGGAGTAGGTAGTATTCACAGGTATGAAGTGGGCGACCTTGGTCAGACGATCCACTACTACCCATATGGAGTTGTAACCTTTCTGGGTGCGAGGTAACCCAACAATAAAGTCCATGCTGATTTCCTCCCACTTCCATTCTGGAATTTTCAACGGTTGCAATAGTCCTGCTGGCCTCTGATGTTCTGCCTTGACCCTCTGACAAGTGTCACAAATTGCCACATACTCTGCTACGGCACGTTTCATTCCAAACCACCAGAATCTCTCCTTGAGGTCATAATACATCTTAGTACTCCCGGGATGGATAGAGTAAGCTGTATCATGGGCCTCACTCAGGATCAACTTCTTGATTCTGTCCACATCTGGCACACAAATCCGGTTCTTGTACCATACTGTACCTTGCTCATCTTCCCTGAAGTTGGGCGCTTTGCCTATCTGGATCTGCTCGCGTATCTCCTGGATCTTCTCGTCCTGGGCTTGATGTCTTCGAATTTCTTGTTCCAGAGTTGGTTCGGCTTCAAAGGTAGCTGCAGTATGATGCACAAAACCCAAACTCAAACTTTCGAACTCCTCACATAACTCACGTGGCATCTGGAATGCTATGGCCATGTTGACGTAGCTTCTTCTGCTCAAAGCATCAGCCACCACGTTGGCTTTCCCTGGATGATAATGTATCTCCAAGTCGTAGTCCTTGATCAGTTCTAACCATCTACGCTGCCTCATGTTCAGCTCATTCTGAGTGAAGATATACTTAAGACTCTTGTGATCCGTGTATATCTCACATCTTTGCCCAAAAAGATAGTGACGCCATATCTTAAGTGCATGGACAACTGCTGCTAACTCCAAGTCATGTGTAGGATAATTTACCTCATGCTTGCGTAGCTGTCGGGAGGCATAGGCAATCACCTTTCCTTCTTGCATCAGCACACAACCCAGACCGTCGCCTAAAGCATCACAATATACTGTGAACCTTTTCTGCAGATCTGGCAATGTCAGCACGGGTGCGGTGGTCAGCTTCTTCTTCAACTCTTCAAAAGCTGCTTGCCTCTCCTTGTTCCAGATGAACTCAGCATCCTTCTCAAGCAACGTGGTCATCGGCTTCGCAATCTTCGAGAAATTCTCTATGAATCTCCGGTAATATCCTGCTAAGCCCAAAAATCCACGTACTTCCTTGACAGTCTGTGGCACCTTCCAATCCAACACTGATATGACCTTGCCAGGGTCCACTGAGATCCCCCCCTTAGAGATGATATGACCAAGGAATGGTACCTTGTCAATCCAGAACTCACACTTGCTCAACTTTGCATATAGCTTGTGATCCCTCAATCTCTGCAGAACTAGCCTCAAGTGCTCCTCATGTTCCTCCTCGGTTTTGGAGTAGATCAGGATATCATCAATGAATACCACCACGAACTTGTCCAAATAATCCATGAACACCTTATTCATTAAACTCATGAAGAAAGCAGGGGCATTAGTCAGACCAAAAGACACCACAGTATACTCATAGAGACCATACTTTGTGATGAAAGCAGTCTTAGGAATATCTGAGGGACGGATCTTCAACTGGTGGTAGCCAGATCTCAGGTCTACTTTGGAGAATACACAGGCACCTTGCAACTGATCAAACAAATCATCAATGCGTGGCAGAGGATACTTGTTCTTAATAGTCACCTCGTTCAATGCACGATAATCCACACACATCCGTCGAGCAGGCCCTTCCTTCTTATCAACAAACAGAACAGGAAAAGCCCACGGAGAGGTACTATGGCGAATAAATCCCTTTGCTAGCAGCTCATCTATGTTTTGTTTAACTTCCTCATGTTCTGGGGGTGCCATTCTATATGGTCTTTTAGATATAGGAGCAGTACCAGGTAAAAGGTCTATAGAAAACTCAATGTCTCGGTCAGGCGGCATACCTGGTAACTCTTCCGGGAAGACATCAGGATATTCACACACTACTCGAATGCCATCTGTAGGTTGGACCTCCATCCGATGCAGATAACCGGAGGGTTTGGATGCGCCGACTCTTACTTCCTGGCCATCTGGCGTTGTCATATGAACAGTCCTCTTGGCACAGTCAATTCTGACTCCCCATTTGGTCAATGTTTCCATTCCTAGGATGACGTCGATGCCCATCGGTTCTATGACTAACAGACTAGTATGAAACTCTAACCCCCTTATGTTAATCCCGACTCTGGTACAGATCACATGGGTTCTTATTTCCCCTCCAGGCGAAGTAATTATCATATCCTTTTTCAACATGCTAATGGGTATTTTATGTTGTTCAGCAAAGGATTTGGTAATAAAGGAGTGGGTGGCACCAGTATCAAATAGTACGGTAGCAGGATGAGAGTTGACCAAGAACGTACCGATCATGACGTTTGGGGCCTCAGCTGCAGTTTCTGCCGTCACATGGTTCACCTTTCCTTGCCACGGCGCCTTGGCGTTCCCATTGTTGCGCCCCTGAGCTTGCGGCTGCTGGACCGGTCCTGGTCTCTGCGGGTTGGGGACTGTCTTCTGAGGGCAGACATTGGCATAGTGCCCCGGGTCACCGCACTTATAGCAACTTCTGCCAATGACAGGAGCCTGGGCTGGTGCAGGGGGGTTAGGCTGCCCCTGACGCTGAGCTTGATATGCAGGGCGAGGAGGCTGATTCTGGTAGCGTTGCCCCTGGGCCATCTGCTGCCCTTGGTGGTTCTGCGGGTATCCTGGCCGCGGTGGCTGCTGCTGTTGTTGGTAGCGGGGGCGGGTGTTGCTCCCGGACGGTGCAGGTATGAGCTTCCTCTTCCTTTCCTCCATCTCCCGATGTTTGCGTTCTGTAAGGAGCGCACGATCTACCAGGTGATTGAAGCTGGGGAAGGTGAAGTTCATGAGGTGGAACTGCAGGGTGTCATTGAGCCCTTCCATGAAATGCTCCTGTTTATCGCCATCCTCAGCGACCTCTGCTGTGGCGTACCTTGCAAGCTGCAGGAACTTGTCACGATACTCAGTGACGGACATGCTCCCTTGCTTGAGCGAGAGGAACTCCTTCTTCTTCATCTTCATGGTCCCAGCCAGTACGTGGTGACTCCTGAAGTTCTCTCTAAACTGAGCCCAGGTGAAGGCATCGCGATCCTGCTGGCGGTATGACTCCCACCAATCCAAAGCAGCACCACGAAGTTGTCCTGCAGCATACAGGACTCTCTCCCGGTCATCGCACTGGGCGATCTCCAGCTGTCTCTCCACAGCACGAAGCCAGTCATCAGCCTGTAGTGGATCTGCAGCGTGGGAGAAGGTTGGGGGATGCCCCTTCATGAAATCCCCACGCCTGTCCCTAGGCGGAGGAGGTGGTGGTGGCGCCTGCACCTGAGCTTGTTGTAGGGCCAAGATGGCATTGTTCACTATGGCCATCATCTGCGTTTGCATGGCAAAGAACTGCTCGGCCGTCAGTGGTGGTGGATTGGGCAACGGGTGGTCGGGATGGTCGTGGCCCTGGTTACTTCCTTGGGCGCCCCTAGCACCACGTCCTCTAGTTCCAACCATCTGTGGCAACAAAAGAAAGTCCATAAGGATTTATATCCCTCTCACAAGGTGAAGTAGATTTTGAGATTGCAGGTTGGTCATTAGCCCATGATGAACGAGCGTCAGCTAGATGAGGTAGAGAGGAGTAATAGAGTAGTTGTTCATCCCAACTGACTATTTTTATTAAACTCAACTCAAACTGGTTTGACTATGGACAATCCCCATAGTTGGACATGATCAAGCAACCAAAATGCCAACTCAAACATAGTTCACAAGCACAAACAACCAAACACTGAACTAGACTCAAAGCGTTTATAGACCAACTCGACTCAACGTACTAGCGATGTGAAGCAAGGATAAGGGTAATCCTAATCCTCATGGAAAAGAATCCTAGTGGCACCATTTAGTTCCCCCTTGCGGGTCCTCTTGCGGGATTTGCACTGGGACGGAGTCACGTCTGGCACTCGAGGCTTTGGTCCTTGGAGGCCGGCAAGTGTAGCTTCAAGTTCTGCCACCCTCTTGGTCTTGCGGTGAAGCTCGTCCAACACTATGTCGTGGGCGGAGTTGAGGGCCGCGATGTACCGTGCCATCTTCCTTACCCTCTGGTCATCCTCCAACACCATTGAAGCGATCTCGTGCCCAGCTTGGCCTTCTATGCGGCGAGGGAAGTAGCGAAAACAGGTCTGGCTCAACGAGGTACGGTGGTCGTAGCAGATGGCTCCCAGAGCTTGGCGTGCAGCATCTTCAATGGCAGCTTCCATCGTCTCATGGATCGTCACGCTGCAGTAATCACCCACAATGGTCTTCCCTCCGTGGATGAGGTTGTAGCGTTCGATCAACGCATTGGCCACCCATCTGTCAGATAGAATCGGGTGCGTACTCTGAGTGGCGAAGTAGGAGGTGGTGAAGTTGTTGAGGCCGATTTCCTGGAGGCACTCCCGAAGCAGTCCGGGAAAGTTGAGACCGTTGCCTGGGTGGGTATGGTCGATGTTGACCCAGGTGGCGATCACCCTCTCTCTTTTGACAGCAGGTCCTTGATTATCGTCTATCTGAACGGCAATGTGATGTGACCACTCAGGTGCTTCTACCTCTGGTTCAGGGGCTGGATTCTCCTCTGGATCCTCTTCTGTGTTCTCAGTGAAAGAGCTGGCTTCACTGGGGTCTTCAGAGTCATCTCCCACTATGATGGGTTCCTGCAGAGGCGGGGGTGGCACTAGATCTTCTGGTTCTGGGTTCCGTGGTGCCAAGGGAACATGGTAGCCTTGCGGGGGTGCACCGGTTTGCTTGCGGGCGGTCAGTCTGGTACGGGCCATCTACAAAGAAAACGACCAAGATTGGGTTAAGATCAGTTCTAAAAAAAGGAGTTAAGAGAATTGAAAATAATGTAGGAACATAGGGTTGTAGTGTAATCTTAAAGAAAAGAAAACTTTTAAAAACAGGAGGAAGAGAAGGAGGAAATCCTTAAATTTCGACCCGCACTAACTAGGCTTCCGTCCTACAGTCGACACGGCTCTGATACCAATCTGTCACACCCGGTTTTCAATGATCCAAAACCGTGCATACTATACATGCGCCAGGAACGAGTCTCACATGTATAGGACAAATTGTCATCACAGAACATGTCATAATATAACGTTTAACGATTACATCATAAGTATTATTACCATAACAGACACTTGTCTTTAACATAAAGTACGTAAAAGCGGAAGCGTAAACGGAAAGCAACTAGAGCCGCCACAGGGACGTCCACTGGAAGAGCGAAGAGCCTAGACTTCTTGATAATCCTCCGTATCTCCATTGACTGAGCAGCGGTTGGATTTGTCCCCCCAACAAGGAGTAAACGGAAAAGAACAAGCGTGAGCACACAACTCGTACTCAACAAGTATAACAGAACCATGAGGCTCTAAGGTTAGCTGACTCCACTGCATTACTTTTAATTGGTCAAATTTTATTAAAGCTATTTACTAAAGTGAGTAGAGAAACTTTTATCTCAAAGGTATTGCATAGAAGAAATTAAGCATCATGATTAACCAGGATTTTACCAAAAACCATCCATAACCCAACTAATCACATAAAGGATCTGGGCCGCTCATAACCGTGAGCACGGCTGATGCATCAGTTTTACACTCTCGAGAGGTTGCACATCTTTACCCACAAGTCGTGAGCTACGCTAGTGGTTCATCACATACCTTAGATGAGATGACTAGCAAGCCACACTACGAAGCCTTTACAAAGATTATGTTAGTAAGGTGTAACCGCTAAGGTTTCAGGTTATGCAACGGTGGAGCAAGCCTCAAGGGGAGAAGAACACATCACACTCAACCCAAGCAGCGCGAGGGCCACAGAAGCACACCTCCCCTCTTGCCCCGCAGGTAAGTTACTCCCAAACTAAAACAATCCAATTAATCAGCTAAGACCGTCCCATACCAGTCTTATGGTAGTGCTGTTGTCCCAGGTTGTCGCTTTGCGAACCGGTCCTTATGGAAAGTGGCTATGAGCAAAACCACTAAGCACAATGCTCATGCCCCCTAAACCAAGTTGCTAAAAAACAAATTTTAAATGAGACATGCACCACTCAAGCACACGGCACAGAGGGTCACGCTCCAACAATTAATTGCATAGATCCATTAATCAACATTAATTAAAAACATAGCATAGGTGTATGTTGGCGCAGCACCTAGCAAAAACTTAACCACATGCAACCCAAAAGGTTCACATTGAGATCAAAGTGGCTAATGTATCGTCCTTATAGGCATACAAGATCAACACATGCATATGCAATGAATTAAAGGTGATAGGTGTTGCTCATGTTATACTTGCCTTCCTCAAGGTGCTCTTGCTGCTGCTCACAAATGTCAAAAGGTGGCTCCTCGTTCACCTCAGACAGATCAACGTCTACTTACGTCCAAACGTCACACAAGCATCCATATACGAGCATACATGCAAACAATGGACAAAAGATAAGAAACAGTACACCAATACATCAAAACAGAACACAAAACTAGTTTAGAACTGTTCTACATATTACCACGGTCACATGAGCGCAAGAATCGCCCAAAACGGAGTTAAAACGGAAAAGTTATGGCCAAAACAAGGTTCTAGGGACCTATTTATGAAGAAAACTCAAAATCTGGGCTGTTTTGGAAAAACTAGGGACCAATTCTGTAATTTCAGGAAAGATCCGAGGTCTAAAGCACAAAAACACAGCCTCTGGACTGCGGTTTCTATTTTTCAATAGCGCAGGGGCTAAAACATTAAAAACTGGGCCGATCTGTAATTAGTTTTGAACTGGCGTGGACCGCGGGTTGATTTAGGAAAAACCGAGGGTCTCTTTAACAAAAAGGCGGCGACGACCGCGGTTGACCGGTCACCATCTGGTCCGGACGGTCGGATCTAGATCTAACGGCTGAGATGAGATCGGATCACGTTATAATCTCGTGCATCCGTTCTGGATCGGACGGCTGAGGTTGAAAGGCGAGGTTTCGCCGGCGGCGACCATCGGGGACGGCGGCGCATCGCCGGAGCTCGCGATGCCCGGTGTTCCGGGGCGCGATTCGGGACCGGACCTAGCTAGAAAGCAAGACGGGACCACGGCGAAGCTCACCGTGGGGTTGTCGACGACCGGGAGCTGCCGGAGGATGGTCGGCGACGAGCGGAGGCGGCGGAGCGGCTCGGGGCTTCGCGGAGAGCTCGGTCGGAGCGTCCACGGGCGTCGAGAGCTAGCGCAACGGGGTCGCGAGGTCCTGCAGAGCACGGCGGAGGGGTTAGGGCGGCGGAAGCGCGACCCCAGAGGGCGAATTGCACCTCGCCGGCGTTACTCACCTCGGACGGTGGCGGCGGAATTGAGCGGCTCGCGACGGCTAGGGCTCGATTGCGGCTGCTGGCGAGGTTGAGGGGGAAAGGGCGAAGCCCGGCGTGCTATTTATAGGACCGGAGCGGCTCGGAAGGGGGCGGCGCAGTAAGGAAGGCAGCGGCCGGAGCTTCCTTCGGCGCGCGCTCTCGGGAAGGAAGGGAATCCTTCGATTCCTTTGGGGATTCGGTGCGCAGGAGAGCGAGGAACACGGGGAAGGCGGCGGAGGGAGCTCTCCTCCTCGGAGTCGGCCGGCGTAGAGAAGGAAAGAAATCGGCCGAAAAAGGAAAGTCGCCGTCGCCGAAAAAGGAAAGGCGAGAGGTCGGGGATGACAGGTGGGTCCCGCCTGTCAGCGGCTCGACGGGCGCGGGTCCGCCTGTCAGTGGCGCGAGGGAGAGAGACGGCGCGCGCGGGAGGCCGGCTGGGCCGCCTCGCCTGGGCCGGCTCGGGTGAGGGCGCGGGTGGGCCGAGCGGGTGAGGTGGGCCGGTTTCTCCTTTTTCTTTTTCCTGCATTTTCCCTCTCTTTTCTATTTCTCTCCTTTTCTTTTAAACTCAAAAACAAACTACAAATTCAAATAAATTTGAATTCAAACCTTATGCCATTCATCAAATAAAAATATGCTCCAGCATGAATGCACAAACATGTTGACCTTAGGATATATTGCAATATTTAGTTCAAAAGATAATGAAAAATGCATACTAGGCACAATAAATCCTAGAAAATAAATAAAGCATATTGAATTTATTATAAAATGCTGGAAATTAAATTTAGGGTGTTACAAGATCTCAGGCTATTCTTTTTGAAAACTGAAAATAAAAGTCCCCCATTGGTTTTAAACACCTACCAAGGCCAAATACACTGAATATATCTGAGCCGCTTGTTTGAGCTACTTAATATTGTTTTGAGCTTTGTCAAATTTTGAGTCTCATTGAATGGAATCATCTCTATCATGTGAGTCATTGGAGCAAAATCCACCATCACATATGCATTCATCCACTCTGGGTGTGCATCCATTTTATCTCCAAGCAAATATCCTCACCCTTACTCCTTCCAAATCAAAATGAGGTAGGATGTGGAGCCATCAAAAAGAGAAAAATAAAAGCATGCTAATCAAAGCATGGCAAAAATGTGAAAAAGAAAAGCATGCTAGTCAAGCATGGCAAAAAGAGAGAAAATACAAAAAGGCTCCACATTCATACCTAACATACAAAAGGAGGAGAAGGAAAGGAAATAAGGAGATCCATCCATCCAGCTACCAAATAAGCTCCAATGATGAACAAGATTAGTTGATGTAGTACATTTCTGTGGTCCAATCTTTGGCTTTGCAAAATAAACAACCTAAGTAAGCTAAGTTCTTCCATACCCTGAGCTCCACATAAGCCTTAGTACAGGAAGTTCTTGGCCGTGCTCTTGGCCTTAATGGTGAGGATACACTTGTGAGCAATCGAGAGTACCTCTGGGGAAACTTATTTTATTTTGAAAATCTTCAAAAACACTTGAGATAGAAATCCAAAAAGAGATGTTTTGAGCTGAAGCCAACAACAAAGTCATTCTTTCTCTCAACCGCTCAAGACATGGTAAGTCAAAAAGATGCACCACATGTATGGGAAAAAGTGATCATTGCATACACTATGGCTTGAGACCAAAGCATGAGTATTATTTATGTTTAGCTTCTATTCTTAGACATTGATATTTGCAGCAACACCTGATCCATAACCCATCTTGGCTTTACTTGAGGATGAGCAAAGGTCTAAGCTTGGGGGGAGGGGTGTTGATGGTCGTTATTGCACTACATACAACCATCAACTATCCATGAACATGAAGGAAAATACATCAAAGTATAGACTAGCCCTTGCTACTAACATAGTTCCACGAGTTGTGCTGAATATTTGATTGCAGGTGCAAGATCAGCTGAAAACATGTCAAATATGGCTAAGTCAGGAAGGTCACTGACCAAGGGCTCAGGCCGCATGGCCTCCCCCCAGCCCGCCCAGCCTATGAATGTGCCCAAACGAGCCCATCTTCGATCTACATGCACACTAAAGAAGTGTCGACACAATTCCAAGGCCCAAGTCGAGAACCCAACATGTTAAGTATTGGAAGGCTTGCCACCTCATTCATCTAGCACTTGGATTGGTGAAGTCAGCAATCCGTGGGACATCAATCCTGTGGCTAAGGAAGAAGCACAAGTGAGATCCAACCATCAAGGGAAAAGCACACCTTTTAACCGCCAACCACCATGCAACCGACTTGGGGAGTGAAGGTGGACCGCAAGATGGAGTGAGGTGGTGGATCCAAGGGCAAGCCAGGCCACCCGGCCTCCTACCTAGCCGCCTGGCCTGCCACCTGCCCTCTTAACCACCTTACCGACCATATAAATACCCCTTCTCACTTGGTGACTATAAATACCCCCTGGTAGCTCATTTGTAAAGTGTGGAAGTTGAGTGGAACACACCATTGTCTAGTTAGTAGCACTAGGATAGCCCTGGAAGTTAGAGTTGAGTTTGAGTCTTTGCCTCTGGGATTCCGAAGTTAGCTTCGAGTCTGGTAAAGCTCTTGTATCTTTCTATCTTTGTACTCTTGCTACTTCAGTATAATATACTTTATTGATCTATCTTTCAGCTATACTTTACTTTATTTCTTACACTTGCCTAGTGTGGTGTACCTTATTGGATACTAGACCAAGGCTTAGGTTTGTGTTGTTCTTGAGTTATCTGAATATTGCTAAACTAGCCGGTACTATACGTTTTCCTTAGGTTCTCTTGGTCACAGCATTTGGGAGCCTCTGTAATCTGCCCTGTCGTTCGGTAAGCCCATAGGCGTTAGCCAGTTGTCGTTTGGTTGGCCAACTATCTAGCCCCGTGCCTCCTCTTGGTGTAGTCAAGAATTTCGCTCGACGCAAGAACCTAGTTCGTGTTTGTTTAACTCAGTTCAACCGCGAATACTCCTCTGCAGTAGTTAAGAAATAGAGTTTGGATATCTGAATCTCACTTGTTGTCCTCCCAGGCAACTACCTATTTGTTTACTGCTTTGGTCCCTATTTACTCTTCCCACCATACACTATCTTGTTATATCTTACCCCCGTTATAAGAATAGCTGGTGTTTATATAAGTTATACTACTTTTTAAAGTTCGAACATATGATTCCACCTATTAGCCCTTGCTTCCCTGTGGATTTTTACGATACTCGGAATACTCTGAGTGAAAAAGCTATAGCGAATCTCCGTGCGGCTGCGGAGTAAAATCTGTTATGCTAAGAGACGTCAACTGTAACTTTTGTTGTAGGTGCATGATCGAAGAAGGCAATGCTTGGAGCTACATCAAACAACGGTGGTCCAGAAGACCAACTAAGCCCGAAGCATGACTTGGAGGGCCCATTAGTCGCGTTTGGAAGGAGGAGTTGTCCAAGTGATCAAGGGGTTGCCTAGGGCAAAGCCTCACAACCTAGCAAACTAACTTTATATTAGTTTGTTCATGTTTTCAACAACAAAGGTAGGCCTCTTATGCATCTACATACTTGATATCCTAAGTAGAATGAATAGGTCGAAGTTTATGCTTAACGCTTAGGCGGTAGAAGACGAGTGAGGATATTCACTCATGAGATGATAGGACTCAAAAATGGTTTTCAAAAATTTAAATTTGTAATCAATATGATATGACGTGATGAAAAGCTGAGACCGGGCCAGTGAAAGTCTTACTTGTTCCCTTCGAAGGACATAGACAGGTTCCTACCATTCTTGTCGGAGGGAGTTAGGCCTAGGGGGATCTTGTACTCAAGGGAGGGCAGACCAGGTACGCTATGGTATCACTCTTGAGGGGGCAAAACAAAGGGGAATGGCGGGATTGAATCGAACTTGGCATGTGACAAGTGGAGATGGGGGATATATGTGGGAACACGATGGATAGTAAGCATATACCCCAAGCATGATAATTATTCCTAGAAATTAAAATCGATTCGAATCACTGATGCTCACGATGTGTTAGAATGTCTATATCACTACCATGCAACATAGTAATAACTTAGATATGTTATTTATTTAATCATGTTTTTCTGTATTACATGATTTTTCTTGTATATTTACATTTCTGCAAGTTACTTTATATTGACATATGTGCTGAAATGATGAGATATATGAATTATGGATCATGATAATAACTATTTTGAATCAAATGAAGCTTATGCTTTAATAGAAAAATGAATGAAACTTGAAAGTAAGGACTCACTTCTAGTAAGCTCATGCAGGTTAGAAGCCAAATCAACAAAAAGCCGTGCATACTTTCCAATGTATTGGGCTGATATCACCCATGGGTAAGTCCTACGAGTACCCCATGTACTCATCCTTTGTTTAGGCATATGTCAGTTTGTGATCGAGGATGACAATGGTGGGCTCGATGTCATGTCTTGATGTTTTACTTCCGCTGCACTTTTGCATCTATATAATGATATGTTTTCCACTGCGAGTTATTTTGATGCTCTATTTCAATATGTATGTAGATCATTTTGAGCAAACATTTTGTAATAAATCAAGCTATGTTTGTTTGAAATGATGGGTTATTGTAATTGTTGTGGCACCTTCGAGAGCTTAATGTGTGTGATGTCGGCATCCCTGTGTGATGGTTACATTGAGTGCGCATTTCGGTAGCTCAATGGACGATCGATTTTAGTTCGACCCAAGTGCACTATGAGCCATGTGGTGGCAGGTGTGTGTGGCGGAACTGTCGATTTAATCCAAGCTAAGCGCACCTGCCACCACATGACTCGCAGTGCACTTAGACTGAATCAAATTCGGTTGTCCGTCGAGCTACCCAACAGGGCACTCAATGAAACCATCACCCAAGGAGACCGACATCACACACATTCAGCCCTCGATGGAGCCACAACAGTTACATAATCACAGGCGGTTAATAGTAATAATAAGATAAAGTTCTTACAAATCATGTTGGAATCAAATACAAGTTCAAATCAGATAGCGGAAGCGTTTTCAAAAACATCTCGCAGTGGAATCAAAATACTTAAGTAGTCTTCATATAATGATGAGCAAGGCGAGTAGCACCGAGCCAACTGGTACTACTCTCCTCCAAGCAACTGTCTAGAAGTCATCGGTACCAGAACTCAAAATATGGGGGCAAACCCTGAGTACTAATTACTCAGTAGGGCTTAATGGAAGGGCTTACGCCTGACGCAAAGCTTGCTTACTAGCATTTGGATCCTTAGCCATTGATTTTAAATAGTGATATAATTACATAAGGTAAACCGTTTCATTATGAGCTTAAATCATCATCATAATCATAACAACGGGCAGGAATGTAAACATACAAGTACAAACAGGTGGAATTTGAAAACATGAATTAAATATAGCATATTTAGATAGTTACTACGTTGCCCAACAGTGACATTGTCATTCTCACACCTGGTGAGCATCAGCGATTCGAATCGATTTTAAATTCCCAGAAATAACTATCATGCCAGGTGTATATGCTTACTACCCATCTCCACATGTTCCATCCCAAGTTCGATTCTAACCCGCCATTCCCTAGGCTTAGCCCCCATGGAGCGATACCATGGTGCATCGGGTCAGCCCTCCCATGAGTCAAGCACCCTTAGGCCCCATGGTACGACCAAGTCTCTGTTCTTCGGATGGTTCAAGTAAGACTTTCACCGGTCCCATGTCCTCGATAAGCAATCTAGCAATGTTATGCTGATCAGCAAATGAATAGTGAATGGGCCTTAGATGACTCGGGCGGTGTCTATTGCACAATATCATAAACAATAAATAACTCATAAAAATCTCCGCCCGGTTTCCATTTAAATCGCAAGCATATATAACTTATCCACTTTAACAATTTGATATTTTGAAATCACCTATATGACGAGTGACTCCATTTCACTCGTGTCTTCTCGCACCTAGCATTACTAGGCATACTCGTTCTATGAACTCTATTACAGGTGCTAGGGCCAGGGCGGCCAGGAAGTCTAATGCAATTGGTTTCAATCAAGTCCTAATGCGGATGCGTAATCATCAATCAAGTTAATATTAGCTGGGAAATTCATGGTCCTGCCTACCTTTGCTTATTTTTATCAAAACCAACAAACTAAGCTAATGTTAGTTTGCCGGGTTATGGGGCTTTGGACTAGGCAACCCCTTGATTACTTGGACTGCTCCTCCTTCCAAACATGACTGATGGGCCCTCCATGTCGTGAGTGGGTCTTAATTGGTCTTTTGGACACCGTTGCTTGACGTAGCTCTTTGCGGCAACTCCTCGATCACAATTCTACATTAAGCATCACTATATGAATGATATGCATGATATAATGAAATGAGTGCAAACTAATGCAAATGAACGTGTATGGTGCTGGTGCAAGGTGAATAGTAGCATGCAGCAAGCAACTTGACCAACATTCACCGTCGATATCAACTGTAAGTAAACACCTACACATATCCAATGCAACATGTCTACTTTTTGAATAGAACCCCACATCTGATCTTAGGTTGTTAGAAAATTCCAAGTGAGTTCAAATATTTGTGACATGTATATAATCACTAAACAATGCTACTGCCCAAATTTCTGTCACAAAGGAGTTGTAATTTAATTATGAAAATTCCAGCAAGTTATTAACCGTTTAAGTTCTTGGATTTACGATAAATTGCAAGAAATGGTTTTGGACTTGAAACTTGTACCACCCATCTGAACATGTCATGAACATCATGTATAAAAACCCGAAAGCAAAATAACCAAAGTTTGATAGTACATCCATTTTCCATGTATTTATTTTTGCCTATTTTTAATGTAGCTCAAATAAGTAACTATAAAATTCACAAAAATACTTTCTGGAACCTAAACTTAACTATTAAGCACCATGATTTTTCTTCGAATTTATTTTGCACAACAAAGTCACTTGTTCCTATTATTTAACTTGCAATTACTTGTTTATTTCAAAACAGCAACCAAACCTTACATGAAGAACTTGAAACTTTAAAAGTGGACTAAATATGCAACATAGAACATCTACAAATTTCAGTGGTATATTTGGAGCACTTTTTATGTAGCAAGTATTTTCGCTCTTGAAAAATGCCCAAAATACATGCATGGGGGCAAAACAGTAATTTAATAGTATACTCACCAAAAAATCACACATAATCCTAAATAAAATGATAAGGCCCCAGACCAAGTTTCATAATTTTTGGATGTCATTTACTCTACTTTTGACATTTCTTTTGTTTTAGTTAACATGCCATGAACCGAGGTTAAAATGGTCATTTCCCATATCCCCATCAAACCCAACCTATAGATCTATTAAATAGGAACACAATGAAGCTTAGTTTGCATTTTTATCATTTTTCTTTGATTTACTATGGATTTACAAAGTTCACAGATCTCAAAAAATGCATTTAATTCCAAATCTCTCAGATCCGAGACCTAAACACAATTATGCATAACTTCTAGGGACTAGATCTCAAGATTTCCATGGCTCAATGTACGGTGCATAAATAGAAGCGTAAAAACACACAAGAACAGGGGCCAGCTCACAAAATCGCCGGCCCCTTTCTTCAACCTCCCGATAGGGAGGAAGCAGGGCGGCGGCGGCGCTCACAGGGACCGGCCCTGCGGGGCGTGGGAGCTCACCGCAGGCGGCTAGGAAGAGGGATGAGGTGATGGGGAACCTCACCCCGGTGCCGGTGTTGATGGGGAAGCAGCGTGGGAGGCCGACAACAGAGCAGCACTGGCGGGCGGCTTTGGCAAGGCTGCGCACCGTGGTGGGGAGCTTCCGGCGGCTTAGGCTAGGGCAAATCGGCGGAACGGAGGGCTGCGAGGAGCGGTGTAGTGGTGGAGAGGCACGGGGGCGACCAGAGCGGCGGGGAGCTCGAGCTCCCAAGCTCACCTATGGCGAGCAGCCCGTGGAGCTCCCTGCGCGAGTGAGAAGGAGCAGGGAGAGAATGGGAGATGGAGGAAGAGGCCACGCTCGGCCTCCGCTTTACGTAGAGGACACGGGCAGGCGGGCAGGGCGTGCGACGAGTGGGCCCCACGAGTCATAGACTGAGGCAAAAGCGAAAATTCCGAAAATAGAAAACTCAGGGTTTGACCATCTGGATACTTGTTTCTATTTCTAGTTTTTGAACATCTTAAAGGCCGAATCTAAGGAAACTCAAAATACAAGAACTCTTCAGAATTTTCTCCTCTACAACTTTGATATAAACTTTGACCTCATGTTCTATATAAATTTATGGCTTAAATTCAAATTCAAACAAAGAGTCTAGTTTGACTAAGCTGAACCCCCCAACTTAAAAATTCCAAAAGTCATATTTGTGCTCATTCTCATGAGAAGTGATATATACTAATGTTGTTCAGTATTTCAGTATCTCCAACTTTCATATATAAAGTTTTGCATGAAAAGCACTTTTGATTCACAGAAATCTGGATTTACTATTCAGTTCAAGTTCGGGCATATTTCACAGTTTCACAGAAAATGACAAAAACCCATATTTAAATCTTTATGCATATCATGACACAAAATACCAAAGTTATTCATTATGAAATTGTCTACAAGTTTGGTATGTAAAGTTTTATCAAATTTACAATAGTATTAAAGTTATAACAGAAAATGCAAATATAGTTTTCCATAAACCAAGTTTAATTACTTCAAATGACCCAACCTATACATGCACTCAATATAAAATGTTCATGAAACATTGTAATTAAGTTATTGATGTCAATATAATGCACTTGAGATGCCAGCGGCATCACAGCGTGCTTTGTTCGGATTAAATCGATGGTTCCGCCATAATCGACTAGATCATGCTTTAAGTATGGTTTGATTCCTTTCTATCCTTTATCGACGCACTAACCCCGTAGCATGCAAGGAGGCAATCGGCTCATAATAGCTGATCCACAGAGATGCCTCAAGCTGATCCCAACAATCCAACTGGAATTTAATATCGATCTGTTGTTTGTGTGTCTGTATGGCGATTCTCTGACGCACATGCATCCCCAAACCTCCTTGCCTAGTAGGTCAAGCAAGGTGGCATGCCTAGGACCCTGTCTCACTGCCTCGACCGAGCTTAGGGATGGTCAAAATTGCCGCTAGGAGGGTTCGACTGCAGCGGCAGCGTACCTCATGGTTCCTTAGTGTTGTTGGCTGCTAGGGCCGATGACTTTTGATGAAGACACATCTTGTTGGCTGCATGCCCAGTAGGACCACGACATCGTTATCGACAACTTCATCAAGTAAACAAGTGATGGCGGTACCAGAAAATTCACGCTATAAAGGTGGATGGGTCATCTCGAATCTCAACGATCTAAGCACGTGTCCAGAAGGCAAGGACTCACGTCCCAAGCTAGAAGAGCAGGACCAAGAGCATAAGGGCATCTATGATTGCCATCTCACCAAGCTAGCTGGCGAGCTCCTAGATCACTTCACATGGAGTCTGCATGGAAACATCAAGACTATGGGACACCCAGAGTCATTACTCGATGGCATCGACTTGTCCGTGTTGTCTGAAGCTTGTACCATGGCTCTCCGATGAGAGATGAACTACATGATCTGCCACACCCTGGATGTTTGTCGGAGGTTCTCATGAGTTCTTTGGAACAAGTGGTTGCAAGAGTTGCTAGGGCAATCATTGCTGGAGATTACCATGCTCTTTGGCCTACCTTTGGCTCATTCAAAGAAGAAAAGAAGCTCTATACATGGCCTTTGGAAGTAAAACTATTTGAGGCACTAGAAGGGATAATGGCTGAGTTTGTCATTTACCTTACTGAAAACACAGAAGATCCACCATGGGTGTATGACAAGCCACCAATGTATATACCGGAGGGTTGCAGATGAGAGATGCGTTTTAGGCCTTTGCACGAAGGTGAAGATCCACCTCCAAAGCCATCTATTCATCACCAACCTAAGAGCCAATGGACTGACCTCATTGCTCTCTTGGTATGAGAGTGATTGTAAACAAGAGCAAGTCGTCTGATGGACTGGAGGTTGGAGATGAATACCTTGATGGATAGAGGCAAAAGACCTCCAATGGACCGAAGGCATGGCTTGACATCAGTCAGTCACAAGACCTCGGTAAATGGAGGGGCGGAGTAGCAACGATGGTGTAAGTCCTCTGATGGATAGTGAGGCATCTATAACGGACTAGAGAAGCCATGTGCATCCGTGATGCTCTAGCTCGAGTGCGTGGCGCGAGGACATGCGATAGAGCTTTTGCGGTTTTGGCTCAAAACTGCCACTCAGGCTACCCAAGACTTGGTGAGTGCGCCTAAACTCATCAATATAGAAGATTGGGCCAAGCCCGGCATAGAAAGACAAAAGAATAAAGTTTTCCGGTTTCTAACTTCAAAACCGTAGTCAAGATTGAACTACTAGCTACGTGGCGCACTTCCAAGCAAGGCGTGGACAAGAAGAAGATCGAAGAGTCATCGTAGTGGCCCAAATTTATCTTTTTGTTTTAGCCCCTGCCGAGCATTTCTAGACTAGGGTTCTTAGTGGGCTATCTTAGATAGGGCACCTGGCTAGTTACAAACCTTAGGCTTAGCACTTCCCAGCAGTCAAGAGCTTAGAGTGTAAACTGGGGATTAGACTAGGTTTTGGAGACCTTAGTGCTAATTCTTTGCATCAAGAGGGAGGATGAAGGGAGGTAGGCTATAGGAACCTTGTACAAACTGATTTCCCATTTTAATTCAAGCAATATTCTGTGATGCCCCCGGCATCTCGAAAGTTTTAACATGTAATTAGATTAGCGGAAGTCAAGGATTTGGCTTAATAATGTTGAGAGAAGAGCCACAACATGGTTAGTAAATCACGAAGTCAGAAATTTCCAGTGAGATATGCAAAACCCCTGAGTGCACTTGTGACCTTAGTTCAAAATGAAATGTAATTTAGACCAAACTTTCTATAACAAACTTGTAGACAATTCTAGGTAGATCAACTTTGTTATTGGGTGTGGTGACATGCATAAAGGTTTGCAAGATGTTTTAGCTTCTTTTCTATCTTCTAGTGAATTCTGTCCAAATAGACCTGAATGGAAAATTCAAATTTTGAGCAATCAAAAGTCCCTATCATGCAAAACATCATATAAGAAAGTTGTAGATAATTAAAAACCACACAACATTGGTATAATACTCATTCTCTGAAAATGAGCATAAAATAGACTTTAGGAATTTCTAAGTTTGTATTAAACTTTGGTCAAACTGGAGTCAGCAGGTTCAATTCAAATTTGATCATATTTAAACTTGGAATCTGATGTTTCTCCTTTTGACAAAGTTATAGATCTGGAAGAGTAGAACAACTTTTGTATTTTGGGTTTTCCCAAATTCGGCCCCTAGGATGTTCAAAAACAACAATTTCTAAAACATGTCTCAGCAGTCAAACAGCATTTTTCAATTTTCCGAAATTATTTTCCACCCTGCAGTCACTGACGAGTGGGGTCCACTCGTCAGCCCGCCACGCGGCGCCGGCGCCCGGCGCTGCCGGCCACGCGCCGCTCGCCACCGCGGGCGCGCGCCGCCAGCGCACCGCGTCGAGGCCACGCGCCCCTTCCCTGCCCGCCCGGCCTACACCTGCCCTGCCCGCCCGGCCTACACTGCCCCTACCCCGCCGGCGATAAGGAGAAGGAAGCCGAGTTCCCTCTCCCGCCCAGCTCTTCCCCCGCGCAAACAGAGCGCGCCCGCCATGACCGACGAGCTCGAAGCTCGCCGTGCTCGCTCCTCCGCTGCTCCCCACGCCACCTGAACCCCTCCTCCGGCTGCGCCACACCCTAGCGCACCCGAAGCACGAGGCGGCGTCGCCTTTCCCCTCTCCATTCGGCAGATCGAGCTTCCGCCCCGAAGCACGCGACCTCGGAGTCCACCATCGGTTCACGGCCGTTCCCCGCTCACTCGCTCGACCCCGCATGACGCGACCTTGGGGGAAAGCAAGCCCTACACCTGGGACACCTTCCGCAAGTGACTCGGCTCCAAGTCCGGCAACCTACACGCCGGCCCCCGCGCGAGCATGCCCCACGCCGCGCGCCCTCTCTGTCGGCCGAAGGAAGAAGGAGGTTTTGTAGAAAACCCCCTGTTCTTTCCTGTAATTCCGTCTCGATTGTAGTATTATTCACTGAGTCTTGAAAATCTTGTGTACAGGCCCCTGAAAGCTAGGGATAACTACGTAAAGGTCCGGGGTCTGAGAGATTTCGAATATAATTTCATTTTTCTAGGTCTGAAACTTTAGAAATCCATAGTAAATTGTAGAAAATTGCTAAAATTACAAACTTTGTTGCATTACACTCCTATTAAGTAAGTCTACAGAATGGGTATGATGGTTGAGTAGGAAAAGACATTTTTGCCCCTGATTTTGTGTATGCACATTAAACCAACATAAATAGAAAATATGGGTAAAATGAGCTTCAAAAATTGTAAAATTTGGGCAGAAGCCTTGTGAACATGAGTAGACTCTGTCTAAATTTTGGTAGCCCTAGCATTGTCTGTTTAATTACTATTTTGCCCTTATCTTGTATTTAAGCATATATTAATTTAGAAAAAGATTGCTATGGAGAAAAATGCTCCATGTGACTTTAGGGCCTTGATATGAGCTCTAGATTATGAACATGACTCATTGTTAGAATAGGAGATGGTGCATGTAAGGTTGTGACTCTGATTTGGAAATAGTAAAAATAATGCAATTTTATATAAATAATCAAAAATGTGAAACTAATATATCCAATAAAAACCCCCACACTTACCATGTTAGCTTTATGATCGACAACTTAACTCCTGTATGTGTTCTCGTGAGATTGCACATACTCGATTGCTTCGGGTCCATCAAAGTAGTACTAATGCTAGTGCCAGTCGGGAGGTTTTGGTTGAGCTAGTAATCCATTACCTGCGTAACTAGAGGTTTGCCTTATATTTTACTTAACCAGTTAAACGCTTGATGATCGTGCATCTCATTCACTGTGTCATGCATAGCATTCATATAGCAACGCTTATTGCAGATACGTGATTGACAAACAAGTACGGGAGCTACTTTAAGCAATGGTGTTCCAGAAGATCAAGTAAGCCCCAGACACGACCTGGAGAGCCCATCAGTCGTGTTTGGAAGGAGGAGTTGTCCAAGTGATCAAGGGGTTGCCTGGGGCAAAGCCTCACAACCCGGCAAACTAACCCAGTTAGTTTGTTAGTTGAGTAAGAATAAGCAAAGGTAGGCAGGACCATGAATTCTCCCAGCTAATATGATGAATGATTGCTTCATTACGCATCCGCATTAGGAGTTGTATGAAAACAATTGCATTAGATCTCCTGGCCGCCCTGGCCCTAGCACCTATAAATGGAGTTCGTAGGACGAGTTGCCTAGGCTATGCTAGGTGCGAGTAGACGCGAGTGAAAGGAGTCACTCGTCGCGTAGGTGATTTCAAAGGTTACAAAACTATTACTATTGAGGAAGTAATATTATGCTCATGATTTAAATGGAGACCGGGCGGAGAATAATTTTATTATGAGGTGTGCATTTGGCTCCGCCTGAGTCGTTTAAGGCCCGTCCGCTGTTCGTCTGCTGATCGGCATAACATTGCTAGAGTGCTTAACCGGGAAATGGGACCGGTGAAGTCTTACCTGGGTTTGTCCGAAGTTTTCGAGGCTCCGCTCATCCACTTGCTGGAGGCCGTTGGGCCCGGGGGCGCTTGTACTCGAGGGAGGGCTGACCCGGTGCGGCCGTGGTATCGCTCCTAAGGGAGGGCTGACCCGGTGCGGCCGTGGTATCGCTCCTGAGGGGGCACAACCCGGGGGTTAGGTGAGGGCGCTTTGAATCTTGGGACAAGACAGGTGGAGATGGAGGCTATATGTGGGAACGCGATGGCTAGTAAGCATATACCCCTGGCATGATAGTTATTCCCGGGAATTAAAAATCGATTCGAATCGCTGATGCCCACCAGGTGTGGGAATGCCAATATCACTGTCGGGCAACGTAGTAACTACTTGAATATATTATGTCCGTTACTCATGTTTTCAAATACAACATGTTTGTATTGTATTGCTTACATTTCTACAAGTTGTTATGGAGTTATATGCAAAAGATGAATCTGGATATTTTATATTGATATACCACTGTTTAAAATCAATGGCTAAGGATCCAAAGGTTAGTAAGCAAGCTTTGCGTCAGCCGTAAGCCAATCCATTAAGTCCTACTGAGTAATTAGTACTCAGGGTTTGCCCCCACCTTTTGAGAATAGGTACAGGCGACATCTGGACATCTGCTTGGAGGAGGGTAGTACCGGTGGGCTCGGTGCTGCTCGTCTCGATCAACGTTGCATGAAGACTAGAAAAGTATTTTCTTCCGCTGTGAGACGTTTTCAAATTCGCTTCCGCTGTCTGATTCAAACTTGACTTTCGTATGGTAATATGTTGAAACTTATATTATTATTTCGAATCGATTTGTAAAACAAGCTTATATATGCTATATTCAACTGCCTGAGATGATGTACCTGTTGTGGCTCCATTGAGGGCTGGATGTGTATGATGTCGGTTCCTCTGGGAAAAGGTAATATCGGGGGTCGAATGACTCTCGACGGACGACCGGGTTTAGTTCGGTCTAATCACACTGCGAGCCAGAGGTGGCAGGTGTGCTTAGCCTGGATTAAATCGGCGGTTCCGCCACATATTCATCCTCAATTCGAGTGCATGTGTGCAATCCTCTTCCTTCCCCTTCTCTAGTTTGGATTTTGAATGAAACTCAAAGGTTTTTGGTGATTTGTGCTTGCCCATGACTTTCTTTGTTTCTTTTGGTGTTTTGGACTTGCTAGGACATGAAGATTATGACCTAGTTCATATCAAACCTACCGGTTTGCCATGAGCAAATCGTTCTTGAGTTTTCCCCCTATTTGCCCGAAAATTCACCTCTTCACGAGATCTGAAATTTCTGCTAATCCCATTATCTTTCTCAATAGATCTTTTGGAATAGCTTTGGAATAGTTCTAGGATATCCGGTTCCAAATTTCGTGAAGATCAGAGAAAGTTTGGTCAAGTTTAGGATTTCCAAACTCAAGACACGAGGCAGTTTTCTGGGTTCACCAGATAGTCTGGCTCCCATCACCGGATACTCTGGTGACTGTAACTTTCCCCAAATGGGCTGACCTTATATTATCTTGTTCCCCATGTTTTTGTGAGCCTATAATTAAAATTTTGTGATTTTTGGAGCCTATTTGACTGGGTTTTGGCATTTTTCTTTGCAACCCAGTCTACCTAAAATCTAGCTATCGGACTATCCGATAGAAGGTGTCAGACAGTCCGATATTCCCATATATGGATTTTTTCCAATTCTTCATATTGGTTGATCCTGGGGTTCGTGCCTTGTTCTAGGTGGTTTCAGGGTGCCTAGGGCTGTTCCTAAGATATTTAGTAGCTCATTTGCTAAGAGATCTTGGCGATCACTAGGCGGGTTCCTTTTTGGTCTGTTTATGTTTTTTTCTTTGAGTGCTTTTGCTTTGGACTTGCCTTGTGTTAACCACTGCATACTTATACTCTTCACTTGCTGATCTTCAATGTGGCCCGCTTCGATATGTTGAGTGGCTAGTGGGGACTTTTGCAAGGTTTGTTGCTTGACTTGGCTTTCGGTCATTCTGTGATCGTTGAGTTGAGTGCTTTCGCTCACTTGGTGCGTATCTAATTAGTGGACAACATCAAGTGCTTTCTAGACATGTATTGTTCAATGGACAGTGTCTAGCTGCTTTTCTAAGGTTTCAAGTTTAGGGGTTTTATTTCAAGTTTTCAAGTGCTCCTATTCACCTCCTCTATTCATAGTCTATGGTCATACAAGTGATATCAAATCCGATTAGATTTCTTCATACCCTCACCGGTGAGAGACTAGTAGTGACTATGACATACTCTAGGATGGTTCTAGTTCTTTGCTCGGATGGCTACACCTACTGGAAGGGTAGGATTGTGGCAGAACCCCTAATTTAATTTGAGATAAGCACACCTACCACCCCATGGCTCTCAGTGCACTTAGACCGAACTAAACTCAATCGTCCATCGAGAGTCATTCAACTCTCAATATTACCAAATCCTAGAGGATCGGACATCATACACATGTAGCCCTTGATGGAGCCACAACAGTTACATCATCATAGGAAGTTGAAATCGAGTATAAGTAGACTTAGATTACATACAGGTTCGAAATAAAATACTAGTTCCAACATAGTGCCATACGGAAGGCAAGTTGTATCATGCAACGGAATTTAATGTTTGAAGTTTGAGATAACATCAAAGGACTTGCATCAAATGAAACAACATCGAGCCCACCGATGTTACTCCTATGCCACACAAGACGTCATTCAACCCTGGTGAGAACATGCACCCCATCAATTCAAGTGCACACAAAGAACTCCATACCTGCTCTCAAAATGTGGGGGCAAAACATGAGTAATAATTACTTAGTAGGACTTAATGGGATGGCTTACGGCTAACGCAAAGCTTGCATATTAACAAGTGGATCCTTATCCATTGATTTTAAATAGTGATATACAACATAAAGTAACAAGTTTCATCATTTGCATATAACATGATAATAGTAAGTTCTAGGAATGTACGCAATACAATACAACCATGTGGTATTTGAAAACATGAATAATAGATACAACATATTCAAGTAGTTACTACGTTGCTTAGTAGTGATACTGGCATTCTCACACCCAGTGAGCATGAGCGATTCTAATCGATTTTTAATTCCTAAAAATAACTATAATGGCAGGGGTATATTCTTTCTAGCCATCGCAATCCCACATATAGCCATGACCTTAACCTGTCTCGTTCCAAGATTCAAAGCACCCCCACCTGACCACTGGGTTGTGCTCCCACAGTGAGTTTACCGACATATCGGTCTGCCCACCATGAGTGCAAAGCTCTCCCAGGCCTTCTTCCTCCATCTAGTGGATGGGTGGCACCTCAAAAACTTCGGACGAGCTCAGGAAAGACTTTACCGATCCCATGTCCCGGACAAGCATTCTAGCAATGTTACGCCAATCCCAAGTGAATAGTAGACGAACCTTATACAACTTGGGTGGAGTCCATAGTGCAACATTATGAAAACTAAATACTAAAATAAAATCTGCACCATATCTCCATTTAAATCATAAGCATAATAATAGTAGCTTCCATAATAGTAAGATTTCTGTGATTTGTGAAATCACTTATGCGATGAGTGACTCCAATTCACTCGTGTCAACTCATACCTAGCAAATTCTAGGTAAACTCGTCCTACGGACTCTTTGTATAGGTTTTTACGGCTAGAGGGCCAGAGAGTCTAATGCAGTTGTTTCCAATCAACCCCTAATGCAAATGCGTAATCATTAACCAATCACGATTATATTAGCTAGGACAAATCATGCTCCTGCCTACCTTCTTCGTTAGGGTCAGTAGCCTCAGCTGGGAAGTCAGCAGCTTGCTGCGTGTCTTCTGTTGGCGGGTTCACTTGCTCGTGGTGCAGCTCGTCGTCAGGCTCCTCCACCAACGGCTGCCCCTGCGGTGGCTTCTCGTTCGCGGGGTTTATATGCATGACATAATGCAAATGAGTGCAAATGAATGCATATGGTGCTGGTGCAATATATGGAACAGTATGCAACAAGTAAACAAGTTGAAATATGCAACATTATGCATTCATAGGAAATATACCCAAAGCATATTATGCAATATATTTATTTATTGCATTAAACCACTTATGCTAAGTTCGAGTTATTAGACAGTCCCTAATGAGTTCAAATATTTATGACCTGCAGATAACTACTGTATAAACTCATCAACCAAATTTCAGCAACAAAAGAGCTCTAAATTAATTTTAGTAATTCGAGCAAGTTATTCCATATTTAACTTCTCAGATTTATCATAAATCACATAAAAGCTTTATGGGCATGCAACTTTTACAGGGATCATAACATGTCATGCACATCATGTATAAAAATTAGCAAGCAAAACAACCAAGGTTTGATAGCACATCTATTTTCCATTCCTTTATTTTAGACTATTTTGATGTAGCTCAAAAGAGTAACTATAAATTTACCAAAAATACTTTTTGGAACCTAAATTTAGTAGAAGGCAGCATGATTTTTCTCACAATTTATTATGCACTCTAAAGTCTCCTTTTTCCTATTATTTAGTTTAACATGCAAAAAAAGTTGCCAATTTCAAATCACAAGCAAGACAGCAAGTATAAAGCATGATATAATTATTGGGCAGGATATGCATCATAAAATTCCAGTGCATTTTTCTGAGCATATTTTATGTATCAATCATTTCCGTACTCACAAATATGCAAAATACACATGAGAGCAAAACAGTAAACAAGCAGCATATACTATGGTTAGCAAAAATACCACAAAGCCTTAATATCACACAAAAGCTACTATCCAAGTTTCATAAATTTTGGAGTTCATTTAACCCACTTTTGCCATTTATTTTTTTAATAAGCATGCACTATCTAGGGGCAAAATAGTCATTACTCACGTCACCGTCATATGCATCGAAATAATGCATTTTAAACGAAAAAAATCATAGATCTAGGGACTTCTACGCTATTACTCATAGATCTAGGGGCCACAACACAAGATCTTCAAGACTCAGTGAACAATGCTTTAGATTCAAATGGGAAAACATGAAATGACAGGGACCAAAATGCAAAACATCGTCTTCCTCTAGGTAATCGTCTTCCTCTCGACAGAAGGGAGGGACCTGTTGGCGCGGCCAAGTCCTGATTGTGCGGGACTTGGGAGCCAACATCCGGTGGCAAGGGAGAGAGATGGGAGGATGGGAAAACTTACCCACTACATGGATTTGAGGGGAAACATGCAATGGAGGCTAGTGCCGGAGCTCAGGAAGCGTGGGACATTCGGTGGCGGAATGTGACTCCACTGAGAGGTCCAGGTGGCCAAGACTGAGGAGGAACGGTGGAGCGGAGGCTGGCGAAGAGCGGTGCGGTGATGGGGAGACACAGGGACGACTGGAGGTGGTGGCACGAGTTCGTCCCCATGCTCCTATCAATGGCAGCCGGTGGAGAATGAAGAGGAAGGCGAGAGGGAGGCGCTCGGGATGGAGAGTGAGCCAGAGGGAGAGAGCAGGAGCGCTCTCCGCTTTCTTAAGGGCGAAGGGAGGGGCGGAGACTGAGGCCTCGTGCATCGCGTCTATATGCTAGCAGCCGCATGGCCCATGCCACCTACGCGTGGTCCGTCGGACCCACTTGTCAGCGAGACAATGGGAAAAAGAAAAATACAAAAAATGGAAAATGGTTGTTTGACTGCAGAAAGCTCCGTTCAAAATCCACGTTTTTGAATAACCTAGAGGCTGGTTTAGATGAAACTCCAAATTTAAGAGTGTTGTAAACTTTGGGATCCACAATTTTGATATAAACTTTGATACCATGTTTTTTTGAAATTTGTGGAGAAAACTTGAATTCAAAATTCTAACCTCAGTTTGACCAACAGCACCCACCGGTTTAGAAATTTTAAAACTCCATTTTATGGGACTTTCATATAAGATAGTTTATACCAAAGTTGTCTAGAATTTCATGATCTACAACTTTTATATACAAAGTTTTGCATGATTAAGACTTTTTCACAAAAATTTGAATTTACCACGGGCATAGGTTTGGCAGATTTTACAAGTTGACATAATTTACCACAAAACCCTAAGGAAACCTTTATGCATGTCACTCATGAAATTGTTTGCAAGTTTGTTATTGAAAACTACAACTACAAGTACAATAGCATATGCTGAAAACTGAGTTTAAACCCCCTTATGTCAACTAAGTTTGCATATGTGATTCCAATGCAAGCCAAAATATAATGAAATGCTGCATGAATGAAGATGATAATGCACTTGAGATGCCATGGCATCACAACCCACCCCCATAAATAAATCACATCCTGAGATTTTGTTGTGATGTGGGTAGTTAAGTTAAAAGAGAGATAGTGTGCGTGCATCGTGTATGAATTCAAGTTTGAATTTGAAAGTAAAAACTGCTATAACATACCCACTTTTAGGGGATGGAAGAAGGCCGGGATATTTGGTATGCAAGTATTCTTCTTGTTCCCATGTTGCCTCTTCTTCAAAGTGATTACTCAATTGTACTCTGTAAAGTTGATAGTTCTTCGTCGTGTTGATCTTTGTTTTCGGTCACGGATTTTTATGGGATGTTCTGGATATGTAAGTCTAGTTCAATCTGAATTTGAGATGTATCAACAACTTTCTCCGGCACTCACAAACACTTCTTAAGTTGTGAAACCTGGTGGAGGATCTTGAAAGATTGGACTAGGGCACAGCTAGGGTTTCACAAAAACCTTTTTTGCGATGGCTTTCACAAAACCAATACCCTAAGCCGTGCCCTCTCATGCAGATATATAGTCTCCACTAATGGGTTTTAGCCACGTAAAGGCCCATTAGGATTCTAATTGCTTGCAGATCAAGTATTCGAGTCTCAATAGAGGTCTAACAGCGCATAACATATGCGACCTTCCGAGCCAGACCCTACGCGTCGAGTCCTAATCGGACTCAGCATCGGCTCATGCCAAAGCCGATACGACTCGGAGTTAGACCTGGAAATTGCCACGCGGGCATATCTTCATCAATCTCCGTCTTGCCTTAGGGCAATATCCAAGTGTCCCAATCCCTTAAGTGTGTGACCCTGTAGGTTCTTATGCAGTCGGCCATAGCAAAAAACCCTTTCTCAAGCCAATCGATCAACAACGGCACCTAGCAGCACATGTTGACCCCCGAAAGCACAATGATCGTATCAACCGAACCTTGATATATGACTTGTATGACTTGTCCTAATTCCTTTTGCCATGCGACGCCATTCAGACTTAAGGCAAGATTTGTACCATCTTTGTTTAATAGTCTGACTAATTTCTTTCGTCATTGGTGGATTACTGGACTAACCATTAGTCAAAATGTGATTAACCATTAATCACATAGCACGGCCATGCAGTTTCTAATCCAACCACCTCGGGGGCCCAGAGGCAATCTCTCCCATTATGTAGGATGGGCAAATTCCATCTTGATCCACTCACATCCCAATCCATGTTTCACAATGCACCAGAAAGTTACTTTTATAACTACCAAGTTACGGAGTAGCGTTTGGCAACTCCTAAGTACACCACTACGCACAGTGAGAAACAAAGGTGATCACATGTTAAAGGATTTAGGTGTGTAAGTGCAACAATGCTCCTTAGTGGTTTTGGTGTATTGAGTGACAACGCGATTAAAGGTCTAAGCTCTTTGTGAGATGACTTGGCAGGTTTTCACAAGTATATTAACTGTATTCAAATGAGATTGAATAGACATTAACGTATATATCTTATGGTCGAGCATGATTGTTCTCATATGATCGAGGGTTTTATTGTATATCATGATCATGGTCAAAAGCTCAGTAGATCTAAATCAATATATCTACTGCATAAAGTGCCTAAGTGCTGGTTATCATTGGTCTGTCACACGATGCACTTCTAGGCATATTTGTCATCATTTTGTGAAAAGTGACATGGAACCTATTTCTTCTATTTGGACGTCACTTAAATTGAATTGTTCTACAAATGGCAAATGGCTGATCATATGGTGTTTGTATTGCATATCAAAGCCAATTATAATGAAGATCAAGAATATTGAATGGTTAATGAGCTACTAAGCTCCATCTACCTATTGAAGAGGTTCTTCACAATTGAAGTCCAACTTATTCAGCTCAAAGAGGATTGATCAAAGAAGAAGCTCAGCTTGGTTTCTCTCTATTCGTAAAATTGATCAAGACGGCATTGTTCATCAAGACCGAGACTCAAGTGGATTTCATCTAGATTTATATTTTATCCTGAGTATAGGTATGTCGTATTATCCAGAGGGAAGCAAAGCTTGAAATGTCACTAGTCAATATGTGCTCTAGCAAGTTCAGAGAGTGTCTAGCCTAAACAGTCCTTGTGAGTTGTTTTAGTGTTGAAAGTGGGTTCACAGGTCTATCCGGTGTTGGCAGAGCTCAGTGCCCAGAGTGACTTCTCTCTAACTCTTTTCTTGTACTATAATTCCTAGCATGGTGTATCTCTTGCAAAGACAAACACTAACATCTTTACTCCCTAGTGACCGAGGCTTTGTGCCTTAGACCTTTGGTTAGGGAACCCCTCACCGGACTATCTAGTGAGCTCTACCGAACTGTCCGGTAGAGGGGATTTGAACCTCAATGGCTAGTTGCCCTCTACCAGACTGTCCGATAGAAGCCACCGGACTGTTCGGTGTGGCTCTGACACAGAGCCAATGGCTAGTTTTGGGGAGTTGGGTATTTATACCCTTTCCTCTCCACTTGTTGAGGTGGCTACTTCCCTCCAACGTCTATATACATTTAGAGCCTAGAAAAACACTCCCCAACAGTCTCTTTGTGAGATTGAGCTAACCAAGTGAGATTATTGAGTTGGGAGAGCTTTTGTGAGATTGTGTGAGCTTGGTAGAGCAACCTTGCTTCTGAACACAAGTTGGCAAAGCATTTCTGGCAAACGCTTTTGTTACTCTTGGAGGTTTCCTCCTAGACGGCTAGAGTGTCCCGTAGGGTATTCAACTTGTCGAGTGCAACATTTCTTGTAAGTGATTACCCCCGCTCTTTGGAGCATTGCAGTGAGAACCTCATCGTACCTTGGTGATTGGTGAGGGGAGGCCGGGAGTTGAAAAAGACACTATCTCTTGGTAGGCACCTCAATAAGGACATAGGGACACTTGCGGGTATGCCTAGAAACTCAGGAATTAAATTATGTATCTTGTGTGCTGTGCCCCTGCTGAGCGACCCAAGCTTTGTGCTTGTGGTTTGTAATACACTCGCATTGCATTCTTGCTTCCGCTATCATTACTCGTGTGCAAGGCCTTGTGTTTGAGTGCAGGTGTGCTTTGTAGAAAAGCTCTACACCACCAGAGAAACACCTTAACTAGTCTACAAAGCTCAATAAGTATTCTTGTGCATATCTACATTCTTGAGATAGCTTTCTGTGTGTCACCGGACTATCCGGTGAGCATCACCGGATTGTCCGGTAGGCTGCACGAGACTATCCGGTGTAGAGGGCTGACAATTTGTTTTTAACTATGAAAATTTCAGTTTTGCCTATTCACCTCCCTCTAGGCGACATCAAGGTCCTTTCAATTGGTATCAGAGCAAGGACTCACTGAAAAGCTTCACCGCCATGAGAAAAGATGTTGATGCCTAGTAAGGTACCATGTGAGCTACTCGTTGTTGATGGCTCTAACTACTCTCAGTGGTCTGCTCATATACTTCATATTCTCAGGTCCAATGGTCCACTTGTGGAGCAGATTGTAGATGCAAGCATATTGCCTTCTATCTATGAGTGGGGTAACCTATCTCATGAGGAGACAATACGCTTGCAGCTCAACGCTCGAGTTGCTAATTATATTTTGAGCACTTTGAGTCCAGATACTTCTAGGTGGGTGTTCGATGAGTACAAGAGATTTGAGGATGCCCATTAAATTTGGGCCACCCTCAAGAATGTGTTTGCATGCAAAGCTTAAGAACAAGCCAACATCTCTATAAAGGACTCTGAAGAAGAAACAATGAGTCTCTATGGAAGCATGGAGAACAAGGAGGAACAAGAAAAGCAGTTGCTGTGACAGTCACTGCAAACACCGGACTATCCACTGGGATGCATCGAACTATCCGGTGTGCAGGACTGTCCGATATCCATTATCGGACTATTCGCTGAAGGCAGTGAGGCTGCATCAACAGAAGAGCAGCGATGGAGACCAAGTGAAGAATCAAGTTCAACTTTGTGCAGCTCCACCATCTCATTCCCATAGCTCTGCGAAGATTTGGAAATTGGTCACCTCAGTAAGAAGGATCAAATGAGAGTGATCAAGCTAATGCAGATCATCACCAAGCAAAAGCAAAGCCTTGAAAATCAAGAAGACTTCTTGGTGAAGAAATTGGAAGAACTAAAGGGAGCACAAGAAGAAAAGGATGAGCTTGAACTTGAGGTCACAAATCTGAATTTGAAGTTGACAAGCGTTCCAATGAAGCAAACAAGTTTGCAAGTCTCCCTTCATACAATGAGAAGCTTGAGAAGCGAAACAAAGAAAGGAAAGATTGGTTGGAGAAAATCAACGACAAGTGCTTAGTGCTTCAAAAAGAAAAAGATAAACTCCTAGATGAAAGCATGTAGCTCATCGATTAGCTAAGCATGCAAGAAGTAGCTTATGAAGTGTTTGTCACGTTGGTAAAATCTTATGAACCTCTAGTGCAAAATAACTCTTGCTCTTCAATTAATCCTATGATTGCTTGTACTAACCCTTGTTGCCTTAAAGCAATTAACCCTTGTGTTGAGAATGTTGTTGTAGAATCTGGTAATGATCCCATTGCAAGATAAAATGAAGAGCTCAAACAAGAAGTTGAAAAGCTAAGAAGGGACTTGATCATGCTTAAAGGGAAGAGTTGTGTGCAACCTACTAAAGATAACCGTGAAAACTTGGTGAACAAGCTTGAGGAGGGTTCAAACTGTGCACAACTCTTCAACCCAATCAAAACCATGTCCCAAAGTGAGAAAAGCATCAAAGCTCAAGAGCAAGAGAAATCCAAGAGGCACAAAAGCAAAGCCAAGAGAAGATGCTACTGGTGCAAAGAAATGGGACACAACATCAACACATGTCCAGTCCTTAAATCCAAGCTAGGGAGCAGCTCTGGCTCACCAGACTGTCCAGCCCTATCCACTGGACTATCCGGTACCACTGGTGTGGCGGAACCGCCGATTTAATCCGGGCTAAGCACACCTGCCACCTCTAGCTTGCAGTGCAATTAGACCGAACTAAACCCGGTCATCCGTCGAGAGTCATTCGGCTCTCGATATTACCAAATCCTAGAGGAACCGACATCATACACATCCAGACCTTGATGGAGCCACAAAAGTTACATCATCTCAGGCAGTTGAAATAGAGTATAAGTATATTTACTTTACAAACCGGTTCGAAATAAAATACAAGTTTCAATATAATGCCGTACGAAAGGCAAGTTCGAATCAGATAGCGGAAGCGATTTCAAAAGCATCTCGCAGTGGAAACGAAATACTTTGGTAGTCTTCATGCAATGATGATCAAGGCGAGCAACACCGAGCCCTCCGGTACTACCCTCCTCCAAGCACTTGTCCAGATGTCGTCGGTACCTGTTCTCAAAAGGTGGGGGCAAACCCTGAGTACTAATTACTCAGTAGGACTTAATGGAGTGGCTTACGGCTGACTATCTTGTGGATCCTTAGCCATTGATTTTAAATAGAAGAACAACAACATAAAGTAACAAGTTTCATCTTTTGTATACAACTCCATAATAATAACAATAACTTGCAGGAATGTAAGCAACACAGTAGTACACGCATGTAGTATTTGAAAACATGAGTAATAGATATTTTATATTCAAGTAATTTCTACGATGAACGTCAAAGGTATTGGCATTCCCACACCTGGTGGGCATCAGCGATTCAAATCAATTTTAATTCCCGGGAATAACTATAATGCCAGGGGTATATGCTTACTAGCCATCGCGTTCCCACATATAGTCCCCATCTCCACTTGTCTTGTCCCAAGATTCAAAGCGCCCTCACCGAACCCCCGGGTTGTGCCCCCATGGCGAGCCTGCCGACACCTCGGTCTCCCCGCCATGAGTACCAAGCTCCCCCGGGCCTTCTACCTCCATCTAGTGGATGTGCGGCACCTCGAAAACTCCAGACGAGCCCAGGTAAGACTTCACCAGTCCCATTTCCCGTTTAAGCACTCTAGCAATGTTATGCCGACCAATAGGCGAACAACGGACGGACCTTAAATGACACGGGCTGAGCCAAATGATACAACAACGCACACCACAAAATAAAATTATTCTCCGCCCGGTCTCCATTTAAATCATGAGCATAATATTACTTTCCCAATAGTAAAAGTTTTGTAATATTTGAAATCACCTACGCGACGAGTGACTCCTTTCACTCGTGTCTACTCACACCTAGCAATTCTAGGCAACTCGTCCTACGAACTCTAGATATAGGTGCTAGGACCAGGGCCGCCAGGGAGTCTAGTGCAAGGGTTTTCAATCAACTCCTAATGCAGATGCGCAATCATCAATCAAGATAATATTAGCTGGGAAATCCATGGTCCTGCCTACCTTTGCTTATTTTCAACCAAACCAACAAACTAAGCTAATGTTAGTTTGCCGGGTTGTGGGGCTTTGCCCCAGGCAACCCCTTGATCACTTGGGCAACTCCTCCTTCCAAATACTACTTCAGGGTTCTCTAGGTGGTATTTGGGTCTTAGTTGGTCTTCTAGACACCGTTGCTTGAAGTAGTTCCTCGCACTTGCTTTTTGATCACGTATCTGCAATAAGCGTTGCTATATGAATGCTGTGCATGATGCCACGAGTGAGATGCATGAATGTCAAGCACATGTTTGAGCAACCAATTCATGGGTAGGCAGAAAGGTGATTGATAAATCACTTAGACCAAGGTATGTTTGTGAATAAGGAGCAAACGTTCACTCATACAATTAGTTGTTCATTGAGCAGCATATAGACCCATCATATGTTCAAGTATCATTGTAATTTGCCCTTTGCAAGCAAAGCATCAGACAAGCATATATTTACACTTGAAAAGGGCTGCTAGTTTAAAACATCACTCTTAGCACTAGTTGCTTAGTTGTTTAATTTGGGGCAAAAATGGTTACGTCGAAGGTGTGTGCTTCATGGTGACACTACCAATGAACTGTAACTAGTAGAGCACACAAGAAATCACGAGTTCACATCCAATCACACATTAGCACTCCCAATTCACACCCTTCATTTTTAATCCTATTTAAGTAAGCATTTACAAATTCCTTTTATAATGACAACCAAAAACACACAACAACTTCTTACAATCATATTTATGCAGCATCACAACTACCTAAACTTTGGTGGAGCTTTTGGAGTGAATTAAGTAACATTCCTCTATTTTACGGTTTAAATCCCTATAGAAGTTGCCATTTTCAAATCACTTAGTAAACAACAACTAACACAAATGAAACTTTATTTATTGACTATACTGGACTAAATGTGTAAAATATAATTTCCATGGATTTTCTGGACAAGCTTTATATAGCCATCATTTCCATATTCATTTAATGCACAAAATACATGTGTGAGGGCAAAACGGTAATTAAACAGTGCATGCTAGGGTTATCAGAAATAAATGTGAGCACATATACTAGAACTTAGCCACAGCCAAAATCTCATAATTTTTGGAGCTCATTTAACCCTCTTTTGCTAATTTACTTCTAAAATAATGCATGCACACAAGCAGGGGCAAAACAGTCATTTCATGGATGAAGGCTTATTCCACTGTATAGATCTATTCATAAGCAACTCAACAAAACAAGTTTCATATTTTTGTGATTTTCCTACTAATTTCTAGAACAGTTTAAATAATCCTGTAAATGGACCTATATGTGATTATCTGTAGCTGACAGGGGGTAGCAAGCAATAATCCCAACACTCAGTCCACAGAGCACCAAATCAGTCTTTACCAAGGGATAGATCTGGAAAAGTCCAAAGGCTTGGATTAAAATGCGGATCTTTGATAGAGCCAAAGGGTTATGCATAAGAATCGCGAGACACAGTAAATATGCATGCGAATCGGGTAAAGAAAGAGGGGTTTTCTGTAAATCCACCTTCTTCTTCAACCTTCGGTCGACAGGGAGGGCGCGCGGCCGCCAGGGTTCTCGCACGCGGTGCGTCGCGTGGCGGTGCGCGCTTGGAGCCGAGGTAGTCCGGGGACGCATTCCCGGCATATGGTTTCCCTTCCCCCAAGACGGCGTCGCGAGAGGAGCCCGGGCGAGCGGGGAACGCAGGTGAATAGGACATGGAGCCGGGCGATGCGGAGGACGGGACGACGGCTTGATCTAGTGGAGGAGTGGGGGAGCGGTGCGCCGGGGTAGCGCGCGAACCGCATGGTGGTGTGGTGAGTCCGGCGCAGGCGGTTGGTGGCGCGGGGAGCTGCTAGACGGTGGGTGCCCGTGAGGAGGTGCGGCCATGGCGACGATGAGCGACGGCGTTCGCGTGGGGAGGGGTGGTGGAGTGATTTCCGGCGTCGAGTTCTTGGGGTAAAGATAGAGGAGGCAGTGGCGGTCGTGGTGCTCATGCTATCGGGGCGGGAGGGGTACTGGAGAGTTGGAGCGACGAGCTCGCCATGAGCTCAGCCATGGCGGCCTTGGCGGGTGTTGCTCTGGCATGCAGGGAGGCAGGAAGAGGGCGAGCTGGGAAAGGGCAGGCGACTGCGGGAAGAGGGATAGGGTGCCGAGGCGCCCTCCACCTTTTGCAGCCAGGCGGGGGCAGGCCGGGCTGAGCTGGGCGAGCGGCGCGGCCATGGCAGGCAGTGCCCGCCGCGTGGGCATGCTGGAGAGGGAGAGAAGGAGGGCCGGGGTGCGTGGACGCGGTCTAGTGGACCGACAGTTGCTGACAAGTGGGTCTGAGGTGAGGAGGAGGGTGAGTGGTCTATGGGCTGGGTGCACGAAGGCCATAAGTGGTTTTCCAATACCGGGGGCGAATGGTGGTTTTCATTCGGCTGGTATTCACGGCCTGGCGCGTGCGGCCCGCTTGTCATAGAGACAAAAGGGAATGGAAAATTCGAAAAATAGAAAATGGTTGTTTGACCGGCTAGAGTGACTTTCTAAACTCATCGTTTTGAACTACTTAGAGGCATATTTTGGAGAGGGTCAAAATACAAGAAATGTCCAAAATTTCTTTCTCTACAAAGCCGTTATAAACATCAATACCAAGTTCTGTAGAAGTTATTTGTTTAAATTCTAATTTAAGTTGCTGACCATAGTTTGACTAGGCTGAGTCTGAAACTTCAAAAATATAAAATGGCTAGTTCTAGGCATTTTCATGCAAAGCATATTATACCAAAGTTGATCGAAATTTTATGATCTACAACTTTCCTATATAGAGTTTTTCATGATCATGACTTTTGTTTCTCAAAATTTTGAATTCACTAAACAGGTCTGTTTTTGACAGATTTCACACTTTGGAAAAAATAGCCCAAAACAATATGCAAACCCTCATGCATGTCAAGGCACAAAATACCAAAGTTGTCCTTCATCAAATTGTCCACAAGTTTGGTATAGAAAGTTTTGGCTAGATCATGCTATATTTTCAACTACAGTCACATTTGTATTCAAAGGTTTGGTAAAACTGCAGTTTCACTTTATGCGGAGTATTTCTTGTTTTCAACTTTTGAACTAGCAAATGAAGTCCAATTAATCCAAGGTCTGATGCATTTGAAAGGTAATAAGTTTAATTTCATTTCATACAAGGGAAGATTTTGAAATTGTATAGTCAAATCGAAAGTAATTTCAGAATGAAATCTGGGAAAGAGTGTCGACCCTAGACTTAGCAAATTTTCCTGAGTGTAGGCTAACTGGGCTTGGTTTGAACTTTCGGGCCCCTTAACATCTGATTTTGAAAATGATCAAAATAACATATTTGAAGGCAACATATTGAACTAAAACTTTTGTATTTGTTATCTTGCATGAATATGTATAAATGTCTAACTACTTAACCAAGCAACGCAAAGTTTTGCATATTCAACTTGAAAATTTTGACTTAGTGGTTTCCTGGCCTGGTTATTGTTCCTCTCTAAGCATGATTAAATCCAAATTCTTGATTAGCACTAATCAAATCGTGTGTCATGGCTTTTGAGATAACGGGGGCATCACAACTGGACAATACAACAAGGAGGCGTCAGACTATCTGGTGGAGCCAGTGGCAGCTCAAGTTGCAAAAATCAAGGCAAGAGGATCTGCCCAGTCACACAACAAGGTTGGAAAGGATAAAGCCCACTCAAGCAAGATTGAGAATCAACCAAAGGGCTTTAGGCAAAGAATTTGCTATAATTGCCGAGACAAAGGGCATCTTGGTAAGGATTTTTGGTATGGTAACTTCACTCATCCCAACCTTGTTAATAATAAAAATAAGTGACTTGTGTACCCAAGGGCTGTAGTGGTGAGGCTAAGGTGACTTATTCATCCAAGTCGACTACCAAAGCCATTTGGGTACCCAATATTTATGTGACTAACTATGATGGACCCAACAGAGTTTGGGTACCAAAACATACTTGAAGATCGACAGATACCTGCAGGATGCACCGAGGGTCTTGGCAATCTAGAGAAGCTAAACTTCAAGTATATTCTTATCTCAAGATAAATTCTTCCCATCATAAGACAAGACTTGATTTATTGTAATCAATAACATCTATGGTAACATGTGCTTAAACCAGATCCTTGGTGACTTAGGAATGTAAATTCTCAATGAATGAAGCATGCCTAAGTGAATCAAGTTCAAATTCCACTCCTATCCTATACTTGTTTTTTTTCTGTGATACCTTTGATAGCTTCTCTATCGAGCATGTGTTAAACATATGCAGGAACACAAGATCAAGCTCTAAAAGAAAACTGAGGAACCTAACTGAATTAATGGCAGCTAGAATCTTAGTCACCGGACTGTCTGGTGATCATCACTGGACTATTCGGTGAAAGGGAGATAGGCTGTATCAAGTTCTATCCTAGCAAATAATCTCTTAGTTGTGATCAACAGAAATAAAGAGCAATTGTTCTAGATCTTTGTGACTGTAAGAGTTTTTGTAGAGCCATGTGTTGTTCTTTGATTATTTTCCTTATCCTAGGTATAATCTCTGACCCTCCAAGTTTGTAACCAAACTTGACCTTGCAACATGGCCATTCAAAGGCTACAAGCATGGATTTGGGGGAGCAGAAGTTATGCCTAAGGCACCGTGGCTCTAACAATCCTATGTGAGCAAGTTTGCAGAGTAGTCAATTAATACTGGTTGAACTACTATACTTGCAGAGAGCAAAATTGGTTGATGAAGTCCACATTGGTTGAACCAGGAGATCAACAAATTTAAAATTATCTCTACGTCCTTGTAAAGTATAGCAAATCAAGGCCAAGGTATGTGTTAACATGTGCATTGTAAGTGCTTCTAGGCCTTGTGGTTCCTGGGTGGTTGTTGGTGGATTGTAATATCTCAAACTCTAGTGTGGGTATTTGATTGATACCTCTAAAACATAAAGCTCTCAAATTTGTCTTGAGAGCTTAGTTCTTCAAATGTGATAGGAGGTATGAGTTAAGTATGCCAACATCATTGACAAGACTTTCAATCCAACTAACATTCTTTGTGGGTTGTTACCTAAGGTTGAGCTAGTGATAAATCTTGTCTTGTCATGAGCTTGTTGTAAGTGCAACAAGGCTCCTTAGTGGTTTTGGTGTATTGAGTGACAACGCGATTAAAGGTCTAACTACTTTGTGAAGTTACTTGACAGGTTTTCACAGGATTAATTTATAATGTCAAAGTGTAAAAGATTGAACTTTAATATACATATCTCATGAACAAGCATGAATACTCTCATGTGTTGAGAGTCCAGCATATTCAATGAATATTGTCCTTGTGATATAATTGATGGATCATTATTGGATATCTATTGGTAAATAAGGATAATTGGTCATGGATCATCTCACTTAATTGGATCTACTCTTGGATAATCTAAATGGCTGTAATATTTGTTCTAGTCGTTCACTATGGCTTGGTTCCTCATATTGTTGATCACCTTAATGGGCCATTGTGAAGAGCAGCCATCTCTAGTGGATTGCAGTGCCTTAGTGTTGGTTATCATTGGTTCTCTATTATTGACACACCTTGAGGCTCATTGCTATCTTATTGTGAAGAGTGACTTAGATACTATTTCTTGCGTTTGGATGTCACTATTTCAATTGGATCTCTCATATATAACAAGTGGCTGATCATGGATACACTCTATTGCATATCAAGGCCAACTATAATCAAGATCAAGTTTATTGAATGGAAAATGAACAAATGTGCTCCATCTACCTATTGAAGAGGTTTCATTGTTAAAGTCCAACTATTTAGCTCAAAGAGGATTGCTCACAAAGGAAGAAGCTCAGCTTGGCTATCCCTCTCTATTAACATATTTCAAGACGGCATTATTCATCAAGTCAAGACTCAAGTGGATTTCATCTAGATTTATATTTATCTTGAGTATAAGTATGCCGTGCTATCAAGAGGGAAGCGAAGCTCGGAAGTCACTAGTCAACATGTGCTCATAGCTAGTTTCAAAGAGTGCTAGGCCATTGCATCTCTTGTAGTGCATATGGCATTGAGTGTGGCATACCCCTTGTGAAAATGCCCGATCCGAACCTTTCCTTAGGATTTTATCTCCTAGTTAGCTGTATCTCTGATAGGGATAACACCTACACCTTTTTTATCTAGTGACCAAGGCTTAGTGACTTAGCCATCTGGTCAGGGAACCCCTCACCAGACTATCCAGTGAGCTCTACCGGACTGTCCGGTAGAGGGGGTTTGAATAACAACGGTTGTCACCGGACTATTTGGTGATGGCCCGACATGGGCCAACGGCTAGTTTTGTCAGGGTAGGTATTTATACCCCCCACTCTCTTCTTGTTGGGGTTGCTGCATCCCTCAACGTATATACTCATTCCAGAGGCCTAAGAAACACTCCCTAACACTCTCTTTGTGAGATTGAGATAACAAGTGAGGTTCTTGAGTTGGGAGAGAATTTGTGAGATTGTGTGAGCTACATTGTGAGCACCTAGCTTATGAGCACAGTTGGCAAGCTTTTTCGGGAAGCGCTTTTGTTACTCTTGGAGGTCTCCTGCTAGGGCGAGAGCGATCCGAAGGGCACCCAGCTTGTGGGTACCACTTCTCTTGTAGGTGATTACCCCCGCTCTTTGGAGCATTTGCAGTTAGCACCTTCATAGCCTTAGTGGTTGTGAAGGGGAGGCCGTGAGTTGGGAAAGACGCAAGCTCTTGGTGGGCACCTCAATGAGGACGTATGAACACTTGCGGGTGTGCTTGAACCTCAGGAATAAAATCCTTCATCTCTGTGTGACACTGGATTGTCCGTTGACAGTTATCGGACTATCCGGTAGGAGACACCGGACTATCCGGTGTGGGGCTGATAGTTTGTTTTAAGTGGTGTAAATTTTCAGTCACGCCTATTCACCCCCTCTAGGCGACATCAAGGTCCTTGTGAGGTAACTTGTGAGCCACTCATGCTTGATGGCTTGAACTATTCTCAGTGGTCAGCTCATGTAGTTCATTTGCTTAGGACCAATGGCCCACTTGTGGAGCAAATTGTAGATGCAAGCATATTACCTTCTAGCTATGAGTGGGGCAACCAATCTCATGAGGAGACAATGCGCTTGCAGCTCATTGTTCGAGTTGCTAATTATCTGTTCAGCACTTTGAGTCCAGATACTTCTAAGTGGCTGTTCAACGAGTACAAGAGATTTAAGGATGCCCATGAGATTTGGGTCACCCTCAAAAATGTGTATGCATGCAAAGCTCAAGAACAAGCCTACACACATGTGAAGGACTCAGAAGAAGAAACAATGAGCCTCTGTGAAAGCATAGAGGACAAAGAGGAAGAAGAAAGGTAGTTGGTGAGGCAGTCACTGTTGACACCGGACTATCCGGTGGATGACACCGGACTATCTGGTGTACCGGACTGTCTGGTACCACCCACCAGACTATCTGGAGATGGTAGTGAAGCTGCACCAACCAGTGAAGAGCAGCGATGGAAACCAAGTGAAGAATTGTGTTCATCTATTTGCAAATCCCCTCACTCACTCTCACACCTATGTTTCATGTCAAAGAAGGATAAGGAAGAAAGTGAGGATGAGATGAGTGAAAGTGATGAAGAAGAAGAAGATGATGATGATGATGAGATCACCGATGAAGACCTAGAATTTGGCAAGCTAAGTAAGCAAGATCAACTGAGGGTAATGAAGCTTGTCAAGGTCATCACTCAACAAAAACATACCCTTCAGAAATAAGAAGATCTCCTAATCAAGAAAATAGAGGATCTCAAGGAAGCTCAAGAAGAGAAGGAAGAGCTTGAGCTTAAGCTTGAGATGAAGTGTGAAGAAAGAAAAGAATTACTAAAGAAGATCAATGACAAGTGCTTGGAGATCCAACAAGAAAAAGATGAGCTCCTAGATGAGAGTATGCAGCTCATTTATCAGCTAGCCTTGAGTGAGGTAGCACATGAGGTGTTTGTCACATCGGTAAAATCCTATTAACCTCTTGTTCAAAACAACTCTTGTTCTTCAACTGAACCCATACTCGCTTGTGCTAACCCTTGCTGCCTTAAAGCAAGTGACTCTTGTGTTGAGCATGTTGTTGTAGGGCCTTGTGATGACCTCATCGCAAAGGAAAATGAAGAGCTCAAGCAAGAGGTTGAAAAGCTAAGAATGGACTTGATCATGCATAAAGGGAAGAGTTGTGCACAACCTACTCAAGATAACCGTGATGACATGGTGAACAAGCCTGAGGATGGTTCAAACCGTGTACAATCAACCAAGTCAACAAAAATCAAGTCTCAAGTTGATGAAAGCACAAAAGCACAAGAGAAAGCCAAATCAAAAAAGCAGAGGAGCAAAGCAAAGAGGAGATACTACCGGTGCGAGAAAAAAGGACACAAACTTGAAGCTTGCCCAACACTAAAGTCAAGACTTGTGAGCAGCTCTGGCTCACTGGACTATCTGGCACAAGCTATCGTACTATCCGATGACATCGGACTGTCTGGCAGTAGTGTGTCAGACTATCCGGTGAAGCTAAGGGTGCTAAAAGCAAGGCAAGGACACCTCAACAGTCACACAACAAGGTTGGAAAGGAGAAAGCCCACACAAGCAAAGCAGAAGATTTACCAAAGGGCTTTAGACAAAGAATTTGCTACAATTGTCGGCAAAAAGGGCATCATGGTAAGGATTGCCGACATGGTAATTTTAGTCATCCCAACCTTGTCAATAAAAGAATTAAATTGACTTGTGTGCCCAAGGTTGGCAATGGTGAGTCTAAGGTGACTGGTGCACCAATGGCTACCAAGGCCATTTGGGTACCCAAGGTCTATGTGACTAACCTCAAAGGACCCACTCAAGTTTGGGTACCAAAACAAGCTTCAAGAGCTATAGGTACCTGCAGGATGCATTGAGGGTCTTGGCAATCTTGAGAAGCTAAGCGCAAGCTTATTCTTGTCTCAAGATCTATTCTTCCCATCTCAAGCCAAGATATGAATTATTGCAATATCTTCAACCACAATGATATCATGGGTAACATGTGCTTAACTAGACCCTTGATGGCTTGGACAAAACAACTCTTAGTGAGTTGAGCCTTGCCCAAACCATTCAAGTTTAAATTCCACTCCTATCCTATGCTTGTGTTCTTCTCATACATTGACGGTTCTCTTTGTGGAGCATGTGTCTTAAAATGTGCAGGAACATAGGTTGAAACTCATGAGAGGAAAAAGAAATGCAATTTGTAGAATATCAAAACATTTAGTGCACCTTTTTAGGGCTTATCGGCTGGACCCATCGGTTCAACTAGTCGGTCACATTTCCAACCGGTCTGCTGGTCACCCCACCGGACTATCCGGTGGGTGCCACCAGATTGTCCAGTAGAGGTCAGATCAGCAGCCAAGTCTATGTGACTATGAATGACATTGGTAATCATGTCCTATCTATCAAGTCTATGTGACTGTATTCTCTATTTAGCCTAAGTACAACTTCTAATCCTTGGGTTGATAGCCTAGTTGATGCGGCAGCAAACTCAGAAATGATGAGCTTACTAGATGGGTACTCAGGGTATCATCAGATTTGGCTCAAGAAGGAGGATGAACCCAAAACAAGCTTCGTAACCCCGTCCGGAACATACTGCTTCGTTCGGATGCCCGAAGGTCTTAAGAACGCTGCGGGAAGTTTTAACAGAATGACCGCAAAGGTTGTTGGAGATCAGCTAGGCAAAAATGTATTGACATATGTTGATGACATAATCATTCGAAGCATCAAAAGAGATGAGCATATCGCGGATTTGAGGGAAACATTCGTAAACTTCAAAAAAGCAGGATTTAAGTTAAACCCTAAGAAAAGTATTTTTGGAATCTCCAAAGGAAAATTTTTGGGTTGCCTAGTATCAGCAAAGGGCATCGAAGCAAACCCAACTAAAATTCAATTTATACTTCGGATGGAACCTCCAAAGTCGAGAAAATCCATCCAAAAGTTGACAGGGAGATTGGCATCTTTAAATAGGTTCATTTCCAGATCGGCAGAACGAAGCTTGCCATTTTCGACGTCCTGCATGGAACCAATCCATTTACTTGGGGAGAGAAGCAGCAAAAAGCATTTGAAGAACTTAAGCAGTATCTGGTGCATCTCACGACATTATCTTCGCCTGAGCAAGGTTCCTCGCTGCTGTTGTATGTCGCCACAACCCCAGCAGTAGTCAGCCCCGCTCTAGTGCATGAAAGGGAGGTTGATGGACAGAAAAAGCAAAGACCAGTATATTATGTCTCTGAAGCTCTAACTCCAACTAAAATGAACTATTCTAAAATTGAGAAAGTAATATATGCTGTTGTAATGGCCTCAAGGAAACTTCGACATTATTTCCAAGCTCATAATATCATAATACCTTCGACCATGCCCGTCAGGGATGTGCTTCAAAATAAGGAAGCCAGTGGCAGAGTTGGGAAGTGGGCAGCAGAGCTAAATGAGTATGTTATAGATTTTGTGCACAGAAACACAATCCAGTCCCAAGCATTGGTTGATTTTGTCGCTGAATGGACTCCAGCAAAGAAACAAGTTGAAATCCCATCCGAAGAAGAGATACGGCAAGTACACTGTGATGGGTCTTACATAGCAACAGGGCCTGGTGCAGCAGCCATATTGCGGTCACCTTCGGGAGTAAGATCAGCGTTCGCGGTACGGCTGGAGTTCCTGAGTACAAATAATGTTGCAGAGTACAAAGCAGTGATGCTGGGGCTGAGGAAACTGAAAGCCTTAGTAGTGCGAAGAGCCATCTTGATGTCAGATTCTCATGTTATTTCAGAGCATATTGAGAAATCTTCGAAGGCGAAAGAAGAGAGGCTACAAAATTACTTGCAGACGATCAAAAGAATGGAAGCCTATTTTGAAGGGTTCACAGTAAAAAAGATAAGTCGAAGAGAAAATGATGAGGCCCATGCATTGGCCAGAGCAGCTTCGGAAGGAACACGGTTGCCGCCCGATGTGTTCTTTCAGGTACTTAAAGCACCGTTTGTTGAGTTGCAAGAGAGAGCAGTGCTATCCATTTCACCGGTAGCGAGTGAGGATTGGAGGTCAGAAATCATATCTTACCTGAATAATACACACCAAAACGATAACGAAGCTTGGGTTGCAAGGATGAGTCAGAGGGCAAGGCAGTGCAAGTTGGTAAACGGTGAACTATACAAAGAAGGAGTATGTGCACCCCTCCTGAAATGTATTGCAAGGGAAGAAGGCAAAGAGCTTATGAAGGAAATACACTCTGGGATATGTGGAGCACATATCGGCTCAAGGAAGCTGTTGGCAAAGGTATACAGGATGGGATTCTACTGGCCGAAGGCGCCAGCTGACGCCGAAGACTTAGTTCAAACATGTGACAATTGCCAAAAAATGTCAAAACATCAAAATCAGCCTGCATCATACACTCAGTTGATTGAACCAACATGGCCGCTACAGAGATGGGGCATGGATTTAGTTGGCCCGATGCCAAGTGCTCAAGGAAATTTAAGGTATGTTGTAGTGGCTATAGAATATTTTACCAAGTAGATCGAAGCAAAGGCTCTCACGACGATAACTTCGGCGATAGTCCAAAGGTTCTTTTGGCAAAATATAGTCTGTTGCTTTGGCGTACCAAGGGTGTTAATAGTAGACAACGGAACTCAATTTGATGCTGAGTCGTTCAGAAAGTTTTGCAATCAGATCGGCACAGGTCTTAATTTTGCTTCGGTTAGGCACCTGCAGTCCAATGGTGTTGTTGAAAGGGCAAATGGTGTCATATTGTCTGGAATATCGAAGAAGCTAGTGGGGCTTCCGAAGGGTAAATGGGTCAAATAGTTGACAAGTGTGGTTTGGAGCCACAACACTACAGTTTCTAGAGCTATAGGCTTTACGCCATTCAAGCTACTGTATGGAGAAGAGGCGATGATGCCCAAAGAAATCAAGCACAAGTCATTAAGGGCAACAGAATCCGAAGATGAGCAAGAAGAACGGTTTGTTACAAATGAGTTAGTGGAATCAGTTAGGTTGGAAGCGGTGGACGATATCCGAAGGTATCAAGAAGAAACCAAGAAATGGAGAGACAGAAAGGTTAAACTTAAGTCTATTGAGCTTGACAACTTCATGCTTCGAAGAATAGCAAATGTAGATTCAACGAGCAAGTTGCATAGCAAGTGGGATGGTCCTTTTCTTGTAAAAATGTCTAATAGGCCAAGATATGTTTGGTAACGAAGTTCTGAGGTCATGGAATATAAACGACCTTTGGCGGTATTACCCGTAGGAATAGATTTTTTGTTTGTCATTTTGTACAAGAAAAAGTACTGCACCCTTTTTCCTTACACGAGAAACCCCAGAATCAACGAGGGGTGTAAGGTTTTTTAATGGGGCAGTTGCATGTAACATAACTTTGGATCAATGAGAAGCAAAATTCCGCATAATGTGTTGTGTTAATGTGGCGAAACTTTGAATTGAATTTTCATCTCAACACGAAGGATATCGCCGAAGTTGCATGAGATCAAGTAAGAAAATCAAGCACGCCAAAGAGAGAGTTGCATTCTTGCAGCTGCACAAAAAGGCGTGCTCTGATTAAAGTGACTCTTGTCATGCAAAAATGCAATAGAGCACATGCCACAGAAGTCGACCAAGGTCGCATTGGGTAAATAAAAAATGTTATAAAAAGCAGACTCGGATTCCCCTTGGTGTGGGGTCTAGCAAATTTCTATCACCATCTAAGAGCTCCAAAGTATATAATATATACCTAGCATCGGATTGCGTAAGAGAGCTACATGCCAGTCAAAAGAAACAGTGATAATCCTGTTCTCGCATGATTGCATTGCATCGGATTTGCTTGGTGCCTCACTCGCCCTAGGCTATATATAGGACCCCAATAACCTCCTTGAGCTTCAAAGCGTAGGTCGATACCCACAAAATTCACAGAAGCAAGAAACATTGCTTAGGCAGATGCCAAAATCACTTCATATCCTAGCATACAGGGTTAGAATCAATGGAAGAGGAGATAGAGGATGATGTCCTCCACGAACAAAGCCTATCTTCATATTGGCATTAGCTCAACTCGTTACGAAAAAGCTTAGGCCATGAGATTCTCCTAACTTCTCCCCTTCGTCAGGACAATCTTGGCATCGGATCAGGGTGTGAGACACTCCCAATGGAGTGATTCACGTACTGAAAAGGTTGCATTGTCACCCCTTAGAGTGACCAGCCTTTGTTTGCTCCAAAGGCAGGTGGCAGAGGTCTTGGCGGTGACCTTGCTTAGGTGCGCTGGTAGTAACGTGTCAGTGCATGACACTCTAACAGCCGCAAGTAGGGCTTTTAAGCCACTAGTGTGCGCTGTGTTATAACGGTTTCAGTGTCACAAAGCTTGCTGCACGTTTAGAACATAAAGTTGTAGAGCTATTGTATGACAGGCGTGGCCACTTTGGGCCATTGTACCCGAAGCTTCCTTCAATCCATGTATGAATCTTGTGTGCACACTTCCTTGATATCGTATGAAATGGAGTGTTCTAGAGTTTGTGTCTTTGTGAAGAAGTATCCTTCGGCACGAAGTGAGTGTGAGACTTGTAGTTTTGAAAATTAAGAAAGATCGTAAATACTAAGAAACTGCACTTTGGATGAACATAAGCCAAAACAAAATGCCTGGGAATGGAAATGTTAGCACGAAATAGTTACAATTGTTTTAGTCGTCGGCCAACATCACATCTGAGATAAGTTCATCTAGAATGTTGTCGACAATAGAATCCAAAATACAGTCGGCATGAAATCGACTAAGAACGTTCAAGGCAAATCTAGAGGAGCTTTGACATACATAAACAGACAGAGTTCCACAGCAGCTGAAGGTAGAATCTGCGAATAGCACCTGTCGCCCATCAAAAGAAAAACAATAAGCGTACTTTCTAAAGCGGATTAGTGTAGCTAGTTCGAAGGTTAGACCTCCGAAGCATCGGTCTGATTCTTCGGAGGCTCATCTACCGAAGGCTTCGGCTTCTGGGGATGTTGTGCTTCAAAAGACTTGGTCAGCTTCAAAGCATCATTAGGGACTAGAGCTTCGTCAGCACTAGGCTTGGGTTCTTGCTGAAGCGTAAGAGTTGGGTGTTGCTTCTTGGCACGTTTAGCAGCCGCTTCTTCAGCCTAAAACGAGAAATTGTTATAAGCGTACAGGGCAAACTCAGAAAAGAATAGCATGGAGAGTAATGAAACGCGTACCTCCCTTCAGTGTTCACGGATATATTCCAAGACCCTTGCCTCCAGAACATGCTTCCATAATAGGCTGTATACACGGCGTCCGGCGTTTTCGCAAGCTCGAGTGCACTTGAAAACGTCATCCATAGAACAGAGGCCAAAGCTACGTGTGGAGGCTCTTTCGATGTGGGTACAACCTTTGGATTCAAGAGATGACGAAATGGCCTTAGCACCAGCCATGACGCAATATCCTCCATATGAAGTCGTCAGTTCCGGTATCATGGATATTTCTTTCTCAATCCACCTCAAAGCTCCAAGGGAGTCACCTTCTTCATACCTTTGAGTTCGTGGACAAGCACCAGTGTGAGAAATGACAGACTTAACAGCAGAGGCGCAAGGCGAAACCTTATTAAAAATAGTCCTCTCTTCTTCTACCTTCTTCAATTTGAGAGTTTCAAGCTCGGCTCAAAGCCTTGTGAGTTCTTCGTCTTTAGAGGAAAGATTGGCCCGAAGTTCTATCACCTCCTGTGTTTGCAGTTCAGCACTTTTCTTTAAAAACTTTATCATGTCTTCGGATGTTCGCCGAGCCTTCTTCTCTTGCTCTAAAAGATCATTTGCCTTCAAGGTAGCAGAAAGTTGTTTCTTTAGCTCCACTGTCAGTTCCAAATTCTTATCCTCAAGATTCTTAGCGTTGGTTCGTTGAAGAACAACCTCATGGGTGAGCCCCTGAACAATCTTGTTGTGAGATTCCTGTTCTGCCTTCTCGTTCGCTTCTTGTTCAGCGGCAATCTCACCAATACGGGTCCAAAGATCGTCAATCTAGGTAGTCTGTGACATGGTCTCCAAAAGTTGCCTCTTCGATAAGGTTTTTGAAAGAAGAAGTCCCTGCAAATGTAAGGAAAACTTAAGAGGCATTGAAAGCAAGCTGAGAAGGAGCGTCGCGAAAGAAGTAACACGAAGCGCTCCTTTAGGCAAATGGCATTAAGTTTCCCAGCTAGTGTTTTGGTGGGCAGCGAATTTAGCTCTTTCTCAATGTCCAGAAGGCAGAACGATCGACCCAGCCCATCTGCCACAATCATCTCACAGATTTCAAGTGCTCACCGCCAAAAATAGTGTTGTCTTTGTCATAAGAAAGCTCCTCGGTGAGACTTCAAAGCCGAACCACCTCTTCACTATTAATATCATGAGGACCGTAAACACGGACAAAGCCGATGTCTACCGCCTCCGAAGGAATCTCAGTTTCAGGATTTTTGCCTCTATCAGAATCGACACTATGCACAGGAGCATTTCTGAGGTGCGATAGTGTTTGGGCAATCCCCCCTACAAGCAGACTCCTCGGTGTCTGATTTCTGGTCACGAGGTGGTGTGTGAATCTTTGCTTCAGCTATTGTTGCTTGGGCTACCATCTCGTGCTCTAGAGGCGGAGTTTCAGCGTCAGCAGTTTTCTTCTCGCCATATTCAGGCGCTTCGTATCTAGGTGATGCACTGGTGGAGTCCTCATCAACTGTAATATCAAATGGATCTGGGATTCTGGGTATACCTTCGGATTCCAAAGCAGAAGCAGCAGGGGATGAAGCCTTGTGGACAATCTTCATGACCTGTGAGCCAAGGGGGCTCAGGGCACGGGAACGACCAAAGCTACCAATCATCGAAGTTATCATTCTGTTGGCCTCGGAAGTAACCCCTCAGGACGAAGGGGTCGCCTCTGAAGCATTGGGGTCTTGTTCCCCTATTGTTCCAATGCCTTTGGTGTAGGACACCTTCGAAGGGCTGGTGTCCGGCCCAAACATAGCCGGCTTCTTATAAGATTGGCGCTTTGGTTTCTTCATGCAAATCTTTACTCATTTTCTGGCACCAGCATCTTCAGCGCCAGTTGTCTCTGTGGCATCTTTTGTTTTCTGCTTGAGGGTGTTGGGCTTCGAAGCAGAAACATCAACATCAAAATGCTCATAATCGGGGTAGGTCACCCCGAAAGCGTCAAACACTTGGTTAGGCGAAGCTTGGGCCTGTCGCCAAATGCGCGTTGCAGGCGTTTGTATTTGGCAAAAGTATAGTTACCAAGCATTGCACACACAGCTTTCTCAACTCCAGCTCTCCAAGATTCATCTAGAGTCTTATATTTTCTGAAGGGCATGAACTTGAACGGCAGTCGGACAAGTTGGGTAGGATCGATCAGACCGTCGGGGACCGGCAAAGTAAATTTGCTTTGAAGGGGGAGCACGCCGTTAGCTGCGAACTCTTAGGCTAGGCATCGCATATGAATTTGTGAACATACAACTCTATAGGCAATGTTCACCGAGATGGTCTTGTCGGACTAGGCACACAGAGGCCTCTTGAAACCAAAAGAAACCTTCAAAGGATCCATCAAGCACGGACCAAATTCAGGTTTCTTGTCGGTGTTGACGCTGTAGTAAAACCACATCTGTGTCCAGCCGCTGGACCACTTGCTTTGGTAGGCCAGCATGGGACCTAGCGAGTCAGAGCAGCTTCGGAAGTTGTAGCATCCGAGGCTAGGATGGAGTCCAGTCACCTTGTCGGCCTTAGTCTGGTAGTGTAGCTCATGTGAACGGCAGAAATGATCGACATCCGGCTTGAAGCCCTAGCTAGCTAGCATCCATATATAAACGCCCAACCGCACAAAGGTGTTAGGGGTCACTGGTGAAAATATATCTCATAGCGCTCAAGAATTTTAGGCACAAACGAGTTCATCGGCAGTCGAAGCCCAGCGTCAAAGAAGTTTTCAAATAAAATGATCTCGCCTGGCTTGAGAGTAGGGGTTTCTTCGTCCCCTGGGCTTCATCAATGACTGGGATTCTTGACGAAGTCCAACTTCTAAAATACCTTAAAGTCCTTGCTTGTAATGCAGGATGTCCCAAAGACTATGTGACTTGGTTTTTTGGGGCGAAGTGTCAACTTATCTTCGTCTTTTTCAACTCCTTCGAGATCTTTGTACTCATCATCCTTTTCAGCTTCTTCGAGATCTTTGTCCTCATCATCCTCTTCATCAGAGGCTTCGACGATGTCTTCCAGGTCCTTATCATCATGAATGGGAGTTAAGTTAACTAGAATCTCCTCTCCAACAGCACTGTGAGTCTCTCTAGTGGATTCGGCTTCGGAGTCCGTCCCCACATGGGCTGTGGTGCGGATTCGCGCCATCGAAGAACTAAGGTAAGCATGTTGAGGTTAGAACATGCATGAAAGCTTATGTTTGCCTGAAATAACAGTGGAAAAATGTCTCGACTTACGAAGTTGGCCAAGCAAGTTCTAGTTAATAGAACTTCGGACTGATGACGACGGCAACAGGCACACAGCAGGATATCGCGACAAAGCTCTGGAGTAGGCATGAAAAGGAGCAGCAGCTACGCATCGGCTGGAAGGTGGGGGGGTCCACGGCTAGTCCCCCACGGCTTATATAATACCTCGGGTGTGAGAGTCAAAGAGACATGCGATGAACAGTTGCAAATCAATAGGACATCGACGCATGTCTTTTGCTTCGCGTGACCTTTTCCATTCTTTTGGCATATTTTTATTTCCACTGATCATTTTTCCAAAATAATCTCAAATCGGGGGGACGCGGCCTGGACACCCAAAGCGTGAGGTCATGCCTTCGCTGCATTCAGTCAGTCGTAGTTTGAGCTCATCTTGGAAAAATGAACTAACCCGCGAGGGGCTACTGTTGGGCCAAAGGCCCTGATCCTCACGCTTCGAACAGCTATCCGATGTTGATGAGTTGCAGGTCATAAAGGAGAAGACCGAAGGTTCCACCACTGCAGTCCGAAGGTATTGGGAGCTAGCTTCGGGCATGGCTTCGAAGTTTGAGGTCTCAATGTGTGGCGGGTCTGAAGAGGTTGTACTGTGAAGTTTGAAGCTAAGAACCATTCGAAGTGCCGCGTCGGAGACGCTATGCCGAAGCACAAAAGGGCTGTGTGTTTGAGTTGGCTTTGGATGTAAAAGTACTGAATAGACATGTGCTTTGTATAGGAGGGGAGAAATGTAAAGGGTATGTCTACGGACAGTTATGTAAAATCGCAGTAAAGTAGACTATCGGTTGAACCCTATAAATACCGGGAAGTCCAACAGACAAAGGGGACAGGCTTTACGGTGGTGACACTTGTACACTTTGGATGTAACATGATGTAAGCCCTAACTTCTAAAAGCGAAGGTATTTCAGATAACTTTCCTCACATGTTCATCTTCTGGAGTCTTTATGGCACTCGTATTCTCTGCATTACTCGTATTCTCTCTCTTGAGCATCTATTTCCTTCGAACTAGGCAAAGAGTAACCATGTCGATCATTATTTAAGCCCTGTGTTATTGCATCTATGGATTCCGATGTGGGAGGTCCTTCGTATTTGATGTTGCCTTGTTGTCATTGTGTAGCTCGACAATATATCCCTACAGAATTCTTTATCATACGTGGAATAATTCAAAACAAGGCCACTCAATTTTTCGTTAAAGTAAGCAACGGGTTTATTTTCTTGCATCAAAACACCACCGATGCCTACTCCACTAGCATCACATTCGAGGTCAAAGGTCTTACCAAAATCAAGAAGTTGCAATAATGAAGCATGAGTAAGTTTGTCTTTCAGAAGATTAAAGGCATCCTCCTGTGGCTTACCCCAATGGAACGCTACTCCCTTCTTTGTCAACTCATTTAATGGGGCAGCGATGGTGCTGAAATTTGGCACAAAGCAATGGTAAAATCCAGCAAGTCCATGGAAGCATCACACTTGTGAGACCGTTTTGAGTGTAGGCCAACTTCTAATAGCTTGGACCTTGGCTTCATCTACCTCAATTCCCTGCAGTGTCACAACATAACCAAGAAAATAGACTCGATCAGTGCAAAAGGTGCACTTCTTGATGTCACCAAATAAGTGTGCAGCCCTCAAGGCATCAAAAACATCACATAGATGATCAATATGTTTAGGTAAAGACTTGATGTAAATCAATATATCATCAAAGTATACCACCACAAACTTTGGAATAAAAGCCCGTAACACCTCATTCAATAATCGCATGAAGGTGCTAGGTGCATTAGTTAACCCAAAAGGCATGACTAACCACTCATATAACCCGAAGTTGGTTTTAAAAGCTATTTTCCATTCATCTCCCAGTTTCATTCATATTTGATGATATCCACTACGCATGTCAACCTTAGAAAAAAATTATAGAACCACTTAACTCATCACGCATGTCGTCCAGCCTAGGAATAGGATGGCAGTACCTTATGGTAATGTTGTTAATGGATCTACAATCTACGCACATGCACCAACTACCAGCTTTCATAGAAACCAAAATAACAAGAACGACACAAGGACTAAGGCTTTCACGTACATACCCACGGTCCAAAAGATCTTGGACTTGGCACTGAATTTCCTTAGTCTCCTCCGAATTGGTCCTATAAGCAGCTCAGTTTGGCAAACTCACTCTAGGTATCAAATCAATTTGGCGCTCAATCCCTCAAATAGGTGGCAACCTTGGAGGTATTTCGTCGGGGAAAACATCTACATACTCCTGCAAAAGGTTAGTGACCGCAGGAGGCAAAGTATGGTGCATATCGTCCAAAGAAAACAAATCATCTTTCCATATGAAAGCATAGCACGTAGCAGCATCATTAATTTCAGCAAAGTCGCATTTTGTAGCAAGCAAGACAGGATTCCTCAATTTTATTTGGTTTGTGACATGCTGAATTTCAGATTTAGTTTCAACAGTTTTGTTATAAGTAGCAAGCCTCTCTCTATCAAACTTAATAATTTCAGCAGGGGTCAAAGATAGAAGCGTAATTTTCTTTCCCTTATGCATGAAGGTATATTTATTATTTCTACCATGGTGAAGTGCATCAGTGTCATATTCCTGTGGACGACCCAATAAAAGAGAGTAAGCTTGCATAGGTACCACATCACAATCGTCAAAATCAGCATAAGAACCAATGGAAAAATGAACCAGAACTGTTTGTGTTACCTTAGCTTTGCCGGAATCATTCAACCACTAAATATGATACGAATGTGGATGCGGCCATGTGGTCAAGCCAAGCTTATTAACCAAATCAGTTCTCACCAAATTATTGCAGCTACTGGAATCAATAATCACATGCGCTCGTCGTTTGTTGATGACGAAGAAAATCTGAAACGAGTTGTGGCACTGCTGCTGCTCGGCTTGCTCCATCTATGCACTAAGAAAGCGCTAGACAATAATGGACCAGTATACAGCACTATCCTCAGAACCAAAGGTGGCACCCTTAATGTCTTCATCATCATTGTTGACTTCAGTGTCGTCGATATCTTCCTCGACGTCCGAGGCGCTGATGTAGCCACCATCTTCAGTTGCAATGTATGCCCGTTTGCAGGGGCACTCCCTCTGGACGTGGCCAATACCTTGACGCTTGTGGCAGCGAATCTCCATCGATGTATAGCCTGTGGAAGCGATAGAGGAGGAACTCTTGGCAGGCATGGACGTCAACACTTTGCTGCTGCCTGGGGCTCTGGGGAGGCTGTTGTGGTCGCTGAAGGAGGCGGTGCAGCCAGTTGAAAAGTGGAAGAAGGTGATGTCCTTGCTTGCCATATCGATGTCCGGGGTATGAAGGTGGAGCCGGCATTGTCCCTACTCCTGGATTGGCATCCCTGCAACTTCTTTTCTGCTAACATGGCAAGATGAAACAAGCGATTGACAGTAGAAAATTCTTTATAGTCCACAATGTCTTGAATTTCACGCTATAGCCCACCATAAAAATGGCAAATTTTGTCCTAAGTTTCCTCTTTGACCTCATAGTGAATCATACCCTTTTGCAATTCAGCATAATATTCCTGAACGGTCATGTCTCCCTGTTCTAAGCGTTGTAGTTTCTTACGCAAGTCACGTTTATATGCGGAAGGAACAAACCGTTCACGCATAGCCTCCTTTAACCTATGCCATGTATCAGGTTGTAAGCGAAGGGTGCCTAATTCAGTCGACCAAATAATAGCAAAATCTTAAAATTCACTAGTGGCTTGCCTAACCCGATGTTGTTCAGGAACTAGATGAGAATTAAATTTTTGTTCAACAGTCATTTCCCAATCTAAATAAGCCTCGGCATCATAAGCTCTAGAAAAAGGAGGGATGCTGAATTTTACCTTGGCGAAGGGATCATCATTGTTGCTATGGTTACCTCCCTTCTCACCTCCCATCTTACCTCCCATACCTTTCCTGTTGCGACGAAGATGGTTATGTAGTCAATGTTGAATCTCAGTTTCGTTTTCCTTGTTCTTCTTCCTCAAAATCATTGTCTTCATCATCTCCATCATTGGTGTCGTTGTCCTGGAGTCATTGCCTTTGATGTTATCATGGACAAAGCTCTTGGCGAAGGCATCTCCCTTCGCACTAGCTTGGAGGACGTTTCTCGATGGCATCCACCCTCTACATGAGGGAGGATACACAGCGAGGCAAGGTGTCGAGGGACTTGTTCGTTGCTTTGTTGCCCTCTGTGATCATAGTTGTGATCTTGGCTACCATGTCTGCCAATTCAGAATGTAGAACATAATCTTCGAAGGAAATATCATCATCACCCGTATTGCCTTTCTTGCCACCTATCATGGTCAGCGTAGAAAAGCAAAAAGGAAACAAGCATTACTATTATGAGCCCTATAAACTACTGGGTAGGTGGTGTCTCACACTCTCAAGCAAACTTACCAAGTTCTTACCCAGTTCTTACCTACATAGCAAAGGATGGTGCAACCGGTGGCTGGTTCGTGACACCATGAGGGCGTCATGAAGCGATTGCAAGGGCCCAAACCTATATTGATCAAGAGATAGTATCTATGGAGCTGTAGGAAGGTTATATGTATATGTCAATGGTACACAATTCAGTAACAGATAGTAATGGTGAATAAATGTTCAAAGATCTTGCCCTAGTTGCTAGTCTAAATGTGTCATTGTTCCTGTTGCAAAGCACACAAGTAAGAAATGTGGAGACAGACAACCAATGCTATAAAGGAGGAACAGATATCATCTCAGCACCACGTCAAAACAAACACCTTTTGCTTCCTGTTTTGCACTCTTTTTTTTTTTGCTCACTGTTTTTTCTTTTTTTTCACACCTTTTTTTCACAATATTTTTTTTGAACTCAAACACACACCAGGAAGTGTCACACAAAATTTCCGGACAAAAGGAAACAAGACGTGGTCGGTGGAGTAGAAACTATGGAAGGAAGCACGTCTTACACAAGGGTGTAGAAACTTCAAGGCCCGAACCGAACCCGGCGAAGCGGGGGACAATGAGATTCAAAATTTTCTGCAGATTCCTAAACTTGATGGGGATGGTGGTTCCCGATCTTCTGTTAGGTGGAGATAACTATCGATTTGGCGGAGGCACGATACACACACGATCCGACTTTCAATCAACACGATTCAAACCCTGTAATCGCAGCACCACGTCTTCTCTGGTTATCAACCATGCACACATGGTTGACCTCGCTATGAAGGCTTATCCCTACCTTTGAATCGAAATACACAAGCAAGAATATGGCCACATCTTCAGATGAGGATAGTGAGGATGATGCAACCTTCAGAGTGGTCCAAAATGTTTGACCTCATGGATAAGGTCCAGCTCCTCCCAGTGATGATGAGAATGAGGATGGAGAGGAAGAATATATGCCACATCCTGGTCCACCTCTAGAGGCTTGTCTAGCTAAGCAAACTCAGAGGCCCATTGGTCCCACTAACAAGAAAGTGATCAACTACAAAGCAAAGGGCAAGTTCAATGAAATAACAAGTCACCGGAGGATTGATTTTAGGACAGTGAGGAGGGATGCATATGACTGGAGGTTTCACACCAGATTTCAATAAATGAGTCTGTGATCATCTCCAGGGAGAACCCAGTGTTGTTTGATCAATGGGTTGATTGGAAATACTTGGAAGAGAAAAAGGATCCAATTTTTAATCAAGTGATTGTTGCATGTGAGAGGCAGAAAATCAAAATGATTATGAGCTACTAGCATGATTGGAATGTAGAACTCGTAGCTCAATTCTATGCAACTGTCTACTTCCATGACACAGATGGTGAGGAGAGCAAGTGGGAGATGGTTTGGATGACTGAGGGCACTGTATATTCCATTTCCTACATAGAGTTTGCTCACTTGATTGGAAAGCTTGAGCCTGATTTTAATAGGCCCAAGATACACCTTGAGCAGTGCTAACCTGATAGTGAGATGAACTTCATGTATCCTCCTCAGAATTAAGGATATTGTTGCCGTGCTACAGGACTGTACACTTTCTATGCCTTCGTGTATAGGATGTTTAGTTAAACACTCACTCCTAGGGGAGATGATGCCACAAACATTTCTCATTATGCTAAAAACCTGCTTGCAAGGATGAGAGAGAATGCTAGACCTTTCAGTTTGACCAACTTTGTATGGGAGGAGATCAAGGCTATTTCTTATGATCCATACCGGAGTTGTGCATATGCTCCCATAATCATGAGGGTGATTGAGAGGACTACATGACTTGAGTTCATCAAGGATGTTTCTCATAAGCCTCTAAGAATCAAGGTTATCAAGCATCCTATCATGCCTTCTCCTTCAGTTGCTCCTTCAGGCTTAATGCCACCTCAGAGTCAATGGCCCCTAGTTCCACCACAGCAGAGGCAGTCACCCCAGGGGAGGAGAGGCAATGGGTAGCATACTAGTGAGAGGAGAAGGAGCACCTCACCTGTTGCTCAAGCTTTCAAAGCCATCATGGGTGCTCTCAAGTGCTTTAGGTCCAAGGACAAGGCCAAGAAAAGAAAGATCTATTAGACGCAGATTGAGAATGAGAACAGGCTCAAGGGGATTCAGAGGCACATTGGGATGCAGTCACCACCCTCACTAGACAAGGAGGTTGAGGAGGAGTTGGATACAGAGGTTGAGGAGGAGTTCCAGGAGGATCCCTTTGTAGGATACTATGCAGATTAGGGACAAGCTAGTGGTTACTCAGTGCCACCTCAGTACAGCTAGCCTCCTTAGTACACTCAGGCACCTCCATCTTTAGGATCTATGAATACCATAGCCCAATCCGTTGCTCAGTCACTTTTTGGGATGAGTGATGCCTTCACTACTGGATACTCAGGGTACTCCACCATGCCCACCTCCACCATTGTAGGTTCCTTACCTTTCACCATGGGTGATCAGGGCTCTTCCAGCATAGCTTTCTTTCAGAGCAGCAGTTCATTTTTGTTTGGGCAGCAGGGTGGCAGTGATCACAGCACTTAGTGATGCTTTGAGGTACTTCTCTTTCCAACCTTTGTCTTTTTGGTGCTTAATGACAAAGGGGGAGAAGTACATTAAAGCTGTGTGCTTACAGGAGAAGGAAGAGAAGGGCAAAGGGGGAGAAGAAGGACTTCATGGGAGCAGCAAGCCAGCAGGAGTTCTTGAAGCCGCTTGCACCAAGTTTTATTAGTTCTCCTTCCTTTCAGCTGTATCATGTGCTGGTTCTTATGTGTTGAACCATGTATCAACTCTCAGTATCATGTGTCGGACACATCGCTTTGTAATATATTTTTAAAACCTCCTATGTGATTTGTGTGAACTAGATGTATAACTATGGTTAATGTATGCTAGAAGCTGTGTGCTTGACTATGTGTCTTTGTGACTCCCTTTGTGGCTTGGTGTTTATTTGGTGGGTGCAGGCTGCCATCACCGAACTATTCGGTGGAGCCTGCCGCACTGTCTGGTGCACCGGACTGTCCAGTGAAGGCTACCAGACTATCTGGTGAGTGGGCAGTGCCAGCACCTCCAAGCACGCTAGTTGGTTTACTTTGTGTTTACTTTCTTCATGTGTGGTTTTGGAATGCTGAGATGTAGGGTTAGCTCTCCTAGCACAAAATATGTGTTTTTGGGCATGTGTGTCTCAAATTCATGTTTTTGTAACTCAAGCACATATTTAGGGGGAGCATACCAAATATCTGAGGATTCATACAGTTAATTTATTTATCTCATGTAAGCTTTAATCGGGGCAACAAGGCTCCTTAGTGATTTTAGTGTATTGAGTGACAACGCGATTAAAGGTCTAATCTCTTTTTGAGATGACTTGACATGTCTTCACAACTATATTAGCCGTATTCTGTAACACCCTAAATTTCATTTTTAGAATTTAAAATAATTAAAATGTTTTTTCAATTTATAAGGACTTTTCTTGTTTAAAATGAACATTTAAATGATTTTATAAAATAAAGTTGAAAGTAAATAAAATAAATTTAGGACAACATGTTGTTGCATTCATGCCGTTGTATTGGTTTTATGTTGAGTGGTTGCCTAAGGACTTGAATTCCAATTTTATTTGAATTCATAGTGTGTTTAAACTTTAAAATAAAAGAGTTTGAAAAGTTTTGAAAACAAAAGGCCGGAAATCTCTTTCCATCTTCACGTGGGCTTTTTGTCCAGCTCTTTCCCTCCTCTCTTTCGGTCCAGCAGCCAACCGAAAGTTGGAATCTCCCACCTTTCCTTGTTCTCCTCTGCCCTCATCCTTTCTCCTTGTCCTGCAGGTCTCACTCATCATGTTTCTCCTCCCCGGCTCATCACATTTTTCCTTTCCCATGTCGTCGGTCCTAACGACCATCTCATCACATCGTGCCAAGTGGCAATGTTTTGAGTGTGAAAACCCTTCTAAATATCTTTGTTCATCACAAAGTTGTTTCTGGAAATTTTCTGGATTTATCTGGAATCTTTTCTCTTTTCCCTAGAGCAAATTCCATTTATTGGTGGCTCTTCTGAATCTTCTCATGAGCTCCAAATAATTTATTTGAGTTCACTAGGTGCCAAAATATATCTAGGATTTTTCATGGAATTTTTTGGAGCCATCAGAGTATTTTTTGGAGCACGAATACTATTTTCGGATTTTCTGGAATTATTTTTGTCTCTGAAAATCAATATTCCGAAAATAAGCCCAAATCCAACCAGTCTAAAACTGTGCATATATATATATATATATATATATATATATATATCTATCGGAGTCCTCTCATCGCCCTCTTTTTAGATCCGGTCTCCGGTTTTTAATCCCAAAACCCTAGCTCCGTAGATCGAAGAGAGAAGATCGAGAGTTGCTCCAACTCCGGTGAACTTTTGGTGACCAATTCCTCCACAACCAGTTGTCTCTGGTAAAATCCGAAGGCATCACCGTGTTCCTCTCGTGGACATCTTCATCCGCATAGTCTCCATTTTGCGAGGACATCATCAGTGTTCCATAGATCTAAGTTTGTTCTTGAACTCCGTTGAGCGTTTATTGTCTTTGTTTGAACTCTGACCGTCCCTCGATTCACGTGTGCACGTACGGTTCCCGCCCTAGTTTCACCCGAGCGAACGTGGCCTGTGCCTCCTGGGTCCTACTCCCGTACCGCCTGCCCACTCCCACGTGTTGGCGAGCGCTCCACCTGCACGCGCTCCCTGCCGACCGCTAGGGTCCCACCGTCTCCTGCCCCAAACTCAAGCACCGAGCGCCACCGCACGCCCCAGTGGGCCCCGCCCGACCTGCAGCCATCTGCTCCCGTGCACGCGCAAGCAGAGCAAAGCGAACCGCTCGCCTGCCGCCCCCTCCTAGCGACATGTGTCGCGCATGCAGTGGCCAGCCGACACCGTTCGTGTTCCGGCCGCCACAACGGATCACGATCTTAGCGCATCAGATCCGGAGGATCTTCTACTAGCAGATGACTTCATAGCCACCCGCGTGCCACCCGATCCATCCACTCAGAAAGAGCCACAGTCGCCTCTGCCACTGCCAGTTTTGCATGAAGGCCCCTGTAGTTTCTAAAAAATCAACCAGCAGTCTGATCTTGTAGAGCAGACCTCCGTTTTTTTAGTTTTAAACCTCCGATTTTGAAAAGTATTTATAAACCAGCCACTGCAACCTTCAAAACCTCGTATCTTCTCCGTTTTATATCCATTGTCGGCGGTTCACGCACTCATGTGATCGTAGTAACGCGTAGAATAGTTTAATAAATGTTTTGTCTTCTGTTTTGATGATATGTTGTACTGTTTCTTATAGTTCTGTACTCGTTTGCTTGCATGTAGCCCTACTAATGGAGTTATACCCACCCCTACCTCACCCCTACCCACAACAAATGATGCATTTAACCCTACCCAGCCCCACCCAAAAGCTAATCGAATCAACCCGCCCCGCTATGAGCGGGTAATCCACACTGCCGGCCGACCTCGAGAGAACATCGCGGATGAAGGAGCTCCTCCGCCGACCACACCCCACACTGCTGGCACTCCCTGTCGTGGCCTCGCCTACGCCGCCTTCACCTTTTCTCCACCTACACCACCTTCGCACCCTACCGATGGCTCTCCGCCTGGCCCTACCTACACCAGCACAGCCGCCTCCGCCTGCCGGCCTCTGCACTCGACCTCTGCTCGGAGCCCTCCCTGTTCTCCGACTTTGACGATGAGGACGCATTCAGAACCAGCCGCTCCTTGGACGACTACTCCCCTAAGGACCCACGTGCTTCGCCACCTCCGCCCCCACTCCCCGCACCCGCCGTGCGGGTCAGTCGAGGATCTGTTCCGCGCCGACGGTGTGCTCTGATCCCCAACGTGCGTGGCGGGTTTGACGCTGTGGAGGAGGAAGAGTAGGTGCTCGAGGGCATGAGCTTCCCGTGGGAGTGCCCGAGCAAGTCGAGGACCAAGGTGAGCAGCGCCGGGGTCACGCAGGAGATTGTGGACAAGATCAGGAAGAAATAGAAGACGGAGGTGGAGGCCGCATGGTGCGGCAGCTACAGCCGGCCGTCGTCGCTTCTCTTCGGTTTGGGGAGCACCAGAGCGGGGATGACTGGGCGAGGCAACAAGCCGGTGAGGGGGGGGGGGCGAGGAGCCGACATAGCGACGGGGATTCGGGATGTGGTGCCGACCCGCACCCAACCCGTGTTCCCACAAAACCCAACCCTCCCCGACCCACTACATCTGAAGACCCATTTTCACCGGTCCAGGACACACCCCACATCGAAACCCAACTCGCAAAACCCATTCCCGCCTACCCCACTAGCAAGGCTACTTGCATGTGTGAACCTGTATGCATGTGTGGTGCTCCGATGAACGTATCACGTGGATCTTCCTCGTGCGATCTCAAGTGCAAGTCAAGATCAAGACCCAGAAGACTCTGAGCAGCGATTCTTTAAAGGAAGGCAAGTATAACATAAACAACACCTAGTAACTCTTTTAATCACTGCATGTGCATTTAATTTTGGAATGCCTATAAGGATATTACCTAGCTACATTTATCCTGATATTCACCTTTTGGGAATGCATATGGTTACATTGTGCTAGGTGCTGCGTGAACACATGTCCTTTTGTTAATAAAGTTTGTCTAATGGTTCTATGCAATTTAATTGTTGGGCTTGACCATTAAGCAGTTCATGTCCATTTTAATAATCTGCTTTTTAGCAACATGGTTTAGGGGGCCTAAGCAATGTGCTGGTGTGCTTTTGTTGGTTTCTCTAGACCGATTCACAAAGCGACCACCTAGGACAACAGCGCTACCACAAGACTGGGATGGGGCAGTCTTATCTAAGTAACTAGATCGTTTTGGTCAAGAGGAACTTACCTGCGCGGCATAAGGGGGGTGAGCTTCTGTGGTCCTTGCGCTAGTTGGGTTGAGTGTGCTTTACATGATGTATGTGCTTCTCCCCTTGAGGCTTGCTCCACCGTTGCGAAACCTATCCCTAACGGTCACTTCTTACCAACATGATCTTTGGAAAGCCTTCATAGTGTGCTTGCTAGTCATCTCATCTAAGGTAATGTGATGAACTCCTAGCATAGCTCACGACTTGTGGGTAAAGATGTGCAACCTCTCGAGAGTGTAAAACTAACATGTCAGCCGTGCTCACTATTATGAGCGGCCTAGACCCATCCCGGTGATTAATGGGTTTACATTGGTTATGATTTTGGTGATGGTTATATCTGTTCAATACTATTTAATTCTTTCTGCAATATCTTTGGGTTAATAGTTCCTTTAATCAACAATAGTAATCACGCTTTAATAAAGTTTGTTCAATTAAAAGCTCATGCAGTCGTGTCAGCCAACCTTAGAGCCTCATAGTTTGTGTTATGCTTGTTGAGTACGAGTTGCTGTACTCACGCTTGTTTCTTTATATTTATTCCTTGTTGGGGGAAAAATCCCAACCGCTGCTCAGAAAGATGAAGGCTTGACAGAAGTACAAATGAAGGTTCATGAAGTTCTAGGCGAGCAACCAACAATTAGTTTCCCTGTGGATGGCTCAAAGATTTAGTTACGTTTCCGCTACTCTGTGTTAAATGTCTTAATGTATATGTTATTTAATGGTATGTAATAAAGCATGTTCTGTGATATCACTGTTTATTATCTCTATATGTGCGAGATAAGATCCTAGCACACATATGGATTTGTTTTGGTTTTGTCTTTTGAAAACCGGGGTGTAACAAAGTGGTATCAGAGCCGTGCTGACTGTAGGACGCAAGCCTTGTTAGAACCGGTCGTTTTAAGGTCAAAATTCATATATATGATCCTTGGTCTTTCTATCCTTGCTATACTCCTTATCTTTTCCTTGCTTATCTCCTCTTTGACTCATATTGTTTAACTCCTCTCTTATCATATAGCTTGTTCCTCTTTTCTTTTAGAACAATCTCTACTTTTCTTATGCTCGATCAGTAGTTAGTTTTTACTAGTTGATAGTTTCTAGGAGGTGCAACCTTATAGTTGTAAGATTGACTAGATACGAGATGATGTGGTGTGCCTGTGATGTTTGTCATTATGATTATGATTGGTTTGGATCTTTGTATTGTGTGAGTTTGAGTTGTGGAGTAATGCCCATGACTTAAACATGTTTTAAAAAAATCTATGCTTTAATAAAGTTAGATAGTTGGGTTTTCCTTGCTCGCTCTTCCTTTTTGTTAAATCTATGCTTACCTTTTATTTCTATGCTTTATTTTCTATACCCCATCAGATGTCAGTCTCTAGATCAGTTCCTAAGCACAGTGCCACCACGGGTGATGAGTGCGGCCCAGCTTTAGTTTCAGTTTCTTCTACTCGGTCACCTATGCAGCAACTCATGGCCTTACAGACTCAAGTTTTGCAAACGAACTCCCAAATGGCAACATATATGTGAAAAGTTCTTTCTGCACAAGTGATGAGACTCCAAGATGGTCACAATGATGATGGTAGCCTCGACCCAATCCCCTCAACCACACCAGCTATTCTAGATGTTGATCTAGAGAAGCTAGTGGAGACACAAACCCTTGTACTACAACAAGTGTCGCAACTCACAGCCTTGAGTCAGCAAATGTAAGGAAGTCAAAGAAGCTCTCACAAGGGAACTGACTAATGTACAGCTTGATAAATCACAAAGAAAAGTATATCCGCACAACCAACAAGTGACCAGGCAGCCTGTGAGAGCCAATGGACCGGCTCCATTGCCTCTAGAGTGATGAGTGATTGTCAACAGAAGCCAAAGACCCAAAAGGACTTGGGCACCAGACCTCCGATGGACAGGAGGCCCTCCGATGGATAGGAGGTAGATGGAAGCCCTACGAAGGACTGGAGGCATGCTCGACGTCCGTCGGCCATGGGAGTTCGATACATGGAGGAGCGGCACGGCGACGGTAGGAGTAAGACCTCCGAAGGACTGCGAGGCGGTCCCGATGGACTGGGGATGCCAGGTGCCATCATGGTGCTCCAACCTAAGTACAGGCATGAAGATGAGTGAGGGCATTAGCGGATTCGCTCAAATACGTCATCCTATCACCAAGTTACCAGACTCAGTGAATGGGCTCATTCTCGCCGAGATAGAGTAGAGTGGGCCGTTCCAGGCCCATGAAGGAAACCCTAAAGTTTCCCTGGTTTCTGACTTCAAAACCGAGGGTCGATCGGCGGATTTGGACTACTGGCCACGTGGACATCATTTGGGAGTTAGCATGCATTCAAAGAAGATCAAGACTCCATCGCGGTCGTCCATCCCTGAGAAAGTCGAGTCTTTTCCAGTTTGGTCCCGACGGGCATTTTTGTAATATAAGGGGTCTTAGTGTAAACTGTGTCTATTAGGCCTGGTCTATATATAGCTATGTGGCTGTTCATTTAGATGACTCTTCCACCTGTAGAAACCCTAGGCTTAGTTTCCAACCAGCCAAGAGCCTAGAGATCAAATCGGGTGCTTAGCTTAGGATTGGAGAGTCCCCAAGGCTAGTACTGTGCAATAGTGGGAGGATGAAGGGTGGAAGGCTGAGTTGAACCTTATAAGCACTGATTTCCACTTCTAATCAATGCAAGATTCATCCCCAAGTGGTGCTCATGTGTGCAGCCGTCTCCCTCCCCCTTTTCTAGTTGAATTTTGGATGAAACTCAAAGGCTTTTGGTGATTTGCTTTGTCCCATGAGTTAATCCTATTATTTTGGCTCTTTTGGACTTGCTAGGACATGGAGATTATGACTTAGTTCATCTCAATCCTGCTAGATTGCCACGAGCAAGTCTTCCTTGAGTTTTCCCCCTTTCTTACCCAAAGATTGCCATCTCATGAGATCTGAAATTCTCGCTGATCCCATGGTCATTTTGAGTTGATCCTTTGGGAAAAGCATTGGAATAGGTCCAAATAGCCTGTGCAAAATTTCGTGAAGAATGGACAAGATTTGGTCAAATTTGGGTGTGAAAACCCCTTTCTTGCGACTTTACCAGACTATTCGGTAGAGCCAGCGGCGTCGAGTGCCCAGGCAGGGTCTACATCGGACAATTTGGTAGCCCCTACCGGAACTATCCAGGTGGAACTGAACTGTCTAGCCCCTGACACCGGACTATCCGGCGTGTCCAGGGCAGGAGCTGCCTCCTTGCTGTTTGCTTCTTCCGCTATGTTTTTGCTCAGACCATTCTCTTTGCTTGCTGTAAGACAGTGAGATGCACCTATGTGCGGTGACAGTCGTATTGTGATCTTGCAAGATCTGTTGCCTCCGTGCCTTTGTTGAGTTGGCTTGCGATTTTCTCGCTTGGTGCGTATCCTCTCTGTGGACGGCTCCTTTGCGCTGCTAGACACGTATCTGTTCAGTGGACGGTGTCTAGTTCTTCTCTTAAGCACCAGTTTTGGGGAGTTGTAAATTTGCGTTTTAAAGTGATCCTATTCACCCCCTCTAGTCGCACGTCTTGGTCCTACAATTGGTGTCAGAGCCGGTTAGGTATCTTCATACCTTTACCGGTGAGAAACCAGTAGCGACTATGGCGCACTCTGGGAAGGTTTCGGTTCTCGGCTCGGATGGCTATCCCTACTGGAAGGGTAGGATGAGAGCTTTGTTGCTTAGCCAGAGCGAGGGCATATGGAATGCTACACAGAGTACAACTTTCTCGGTGCTCCCCGTTGCCGAGCGTACCACACCGGCGATCGTTGCCCAGCACGATGTGAACTACAAGGCAGTGAAGTTTCTCTTCTCTGGACTTGGTCCAGTGGAATATGAGAGGGTGAGCCACCTTGATACCGCCTCTGAGATCTGGTCCCTGCTTAGGGCAGACCATGAGGGGATGGTGATAGTAAAGGGTCAGCTTGTGGAGACTTACCGGCGCGAGTATGAGAACTTCGTCCAGAAGCTGGGAGAGTCTATGGATGCCTTGTTTGGTTGTTTTCAGTCAATCATCAACAAGCCCCGTGTCAACTCTACTCTTGCTTGCTCTCCCATACACTGACCATCAGCAGGCTGTCAAGCTGCTGTATTCCTTGGACAGGAATATGTGGGAGATCAAGAAGAACTCCATTCTTAAGTCGGCAGGGTATGACACCTTAGGAGTTGAGGAGCATTATAGCAAGCTCAAGGCCACAGAGATTGATTACCAGATGACTAGATATGCTCAATGGTACTGGCTCCAAGAGCCTGGCCTTGGCTTCTAGCTCCAAGGAAGTTGCTGCTAACCCCCTACTTCACGTTTTTTCATTCTCTGCCTTGATGTCTGTGATAGAGGAGCAGTTGGCATCACTTGAGGATGATGAGCTTTGTCTGGTGTCTAGTCACTTCCAGCGCGCCTATGACAACCGGATGAGCAAGAAGAGGGGTGAGAGGCCCAAGTGCTTCGAGTGCGGAGAGGTCGGCCACTTCATCGCTGAGTGCCCGAACAAGCAGAATGACTACTACAAGAAGGGCAAGAGCCACTCCCACGACTCCAACAAGTACCGCTCCGGCAAGCACAACTACAGCAAGCGTGACCACACCAAGCATTGCTCCGGCGAGATTAAGAACTTTCAGGAAGGCTTTCAAGAGCTATCAGAAGGACAACTGAAAGCAGGATAAGACTTTCTTCCTTGTGCTTTGTGGTCTTTGTAGCGGATCGTGCTCCTCCTCCTCCTTGTCTTCGTCAAGCTCAAGTGATGAGAAGATCGTCACCATGCGGGACAAGAGGAGGGTTGTCTCCACCAAGTCCAAGATCAAGCACAAGGTGAACCGGAGATCGTTTTGCTCCATGGCGCTCAAGGACAAGGACGACAAGGGCAACAGCAATGACTCCTCCTATGAAGAGGAAACTCCTGAGCAAGCTGAGATCCTTGATATGCTAGAGAGGAATAGTTGTGAGTTGAAAGCCTAGGGTAAGTTGTTGGAGAAGGTAGCCAAGAAGCTGCAGAAGCAGAAAGCCAAGCTTGCTGATGCCTTGGCTTAGATTGAGAGGCTGAAGAGTGTGCAAGCCCAGCCTAGTGAGTTTGAGTGCCCTACCTGTGAGTCCCTCATGAGTGACCTTTGTGAGCAAAAGAGCAAGTATGCTCATCAGGTAGAGGAGATGGATAGGTTAAAGGTTGAGTTTGGCAAGCTCCAGTCTAAACTAGATGAGCCTATTCTGAGTGAGGTGCCTGAGTGTTAGTCTTGCCCCCACCTAGTTGTTGACATAGCTGAGCTGAAGGTGAAATGTGAGGGGTAGCTCAAGGAGTTGGAGGAGCTTAGGGCTAGACCCATGCTTTTGTGTGTGTGCATGGTCAGTCCTAACCTTGAGAAGTGAGCTTGACCAGGTGAGAGCTAACCTTGAGGTGCTTTCAGCACCCCCCGATACATGTGAGAATTGTCTCACTTTGAGGCTATAGTTGGTGGAGAAAGATGCCACCATTAGGAGGCTTGAGAAGTCTGCTCATATGATTCCCTCTCTAGACTGTCCCACTTGTGTTGCCCAGGCATTGATTCTAGATGATCCGAGAGAGGAGAAGTTGATCCTTGAAGAGGACAATTGTAGCTTGAGGGAGGTGCTAAGCTAGATGTATGCCAGGGAACCTCATCTTAGGATGATCATAGAGGTGAACAAGTGTGGTGAGGGTGACACCAGTGGACTTGGGTTAGGAGAGTGTAGTACCTCGGGTAAGAAGAGTACCCCGATCAAGCCTAACACTGCCTCTCCCGAGCCTGACTTCTACTGTTGATGGGGTTTACCATGAGCCTCCCAAGGCTGCCGCAATGAAGTCATATTGGACACCCAAGCCACCACAAGCCAAGCTGGACAAGATAGTAGAAGATGTGCTTAAGCCTTCAGGCAAGAAGCAAGTCTAGTAGCCAGCACCAACCAAGGCTTCACCACCTCACTAGAAGCACAAGACCCAGCCCTAGCCTATGCCTAAGAGACCTATCTAGCACTGTGACTTTTGAGCGGGCAATGGTCACTTGGAGGAGTTTTGCTTTAGGAGGAAGCGGGCTGAGAGGCAGGAGAGAGCCTAGGGAAACCAGGATCAGTTCTACTAGGGTGGTAGGCAGGATCCTCCATATTCCAGGTGAGATGAGAGACCGCTTTGCTGGTGGTGAGAGAGAAGGCAGCTTTCAGGCCCGTGCTCCTGGTGGTGAGAGACGCTTTGTCTGCCGAGCTCCTAGTTGTTTTCAGTGCGGCTATGGACCTTGAGACTGAGGCTTTGGTAGAGGGCATGAGAGCTCACGCTGTGGAGGTTGTGGGTACCCAGATCGTCGTGATCCTTACTTTGACTGAGCTTTTCCTACCTTTGAGCAGATGGCTCGGCAATGATTCAGCAGTTTCACTAACCCTAGTGCCGGACCATTTGCTCACTCTCGGTTTTCTTGATTTTGGCAGGATCGAGGCCTGGAGGACATATGGATCATGGACTATGGCTGCTCTAGGCACATGACAGGGCACCACATATGGTTCTCCAGCCTCAACCCTAGTGAGCACCAAGGAGTACATCACATTTGGGGATAATGGTCAAGGTAAAGTGTTGGGTGTTGGCTCTATTGTGTTTTCTAGCAAGCTTTCCTTGAGAGAAGTTGCTTTGGTGAGGAATTTGGGGTTCAATTTGGTTTCTGTCTCACAACTTCTCAAGGAAGGGTTTGAGGTTCGCCTTAAGGAGGGTTCTTCTTATGTGCTTGATGCTAAGGAAAACCTTGTTTGTCGAATTTTTCCTGTGGGCAGGTTTTTAAGGTTGACCTTGCATCTGTTTCTGGCCCTCCTTGGTGTTTGGTAGCTGGTCCTTCTGCTGATATTTGGAAGTGGCATGAGAGGCTAGGCCATTTGAGTTTTGATCTGCTTGCCAGGTTGAGCTCAATGGGTCTGATCCGAGGATTGCCCAATTTGAAAGCAGAAAAGGACTTAGTATGCCACACCTTGTCGTCAAGGCAAGATGGTTGTCGCTTCTCAAGCACCTGTCAAGTCAGGTGATGACCTCTTACCTAGGTGAGCTACTGCATATGGACATGGTTGGTCCTACTCGGGTACAGTCAGTCAGTGGGAAGTGGTATGTGCTTGTTGTTGTAGACGACTTTTCTCGCTTTTCATGGGTGTTCTTCATGGAATTCAAAGATGAGGCTTTCGGTTTTGTTCGGTATCTGGTCTTGAGGCTAAGAAATGAGAGTCATAAGGCCATGAGGGCTATCCGCAGCGACAATGGCGGAGAATTTTGTAACTCTCATTTTGAAACCTTCTGTCGTGACCTAGGTCTTGATCATCAATTCTCATCTCCTTATACCCCACCTTAGAAGGGTGTTGTGGAATGAAGGAACCGCACACTTGTAGAGATGGCGTGGGCAATGCTTGATGAGCACCGGACTCCACGACGCTTTTGGGCTGAGGCTATGTATACGGCCTGTTACATTGCCAACCGCATCTTCTTACAAGCTTTTTTAGGAAGACTTCATATGAGCTACGGTCTGGTAGGCAGCCCAGCATCAAGCACCTGCGTGCTTTCGGCAGCAGATGCTTTGTGCTCAAAAAGGGGGCGCATTTGGACAAATTTGAATCTCGCTGCTTGGATGTTATTTTCCTTGGGTACACCTCTAGCTCTAGGGCATATAGAGTGTGGATCCTCGATACCAAATAAGTGGTTGAGACCTGTGAAGTTTCCTTTGATGAATCTATGCCTTGCACAACCCCTGCATTGGAGCTTTCAGGTGATGATGAAGAAGGAACTCCCATCTTTGAAGATGAGGCAATTCAGGTAGATGCTGGTGACGCAGGAGCCACTGCACTGGATGCACCTCCTGCCCCCTCTGCTACTGAGCTCTGAAGACTTAGGAGGACCATTGCTGACGCTTCCTCTTAGCTCCCCCGACTGCAAGCTAGAGCAGAGGCTGGCCCCGCTGAGGACGCAGGGGAGGTGACCTTCGAGATTGTTCTATCTCGGCAGGTCCAGCGGGATCACACTCCACATGTGATCACTGGTGACTTGCATGTGAGGACCTTTGTGATGCTCCCGGCATCTCAAAAGCCTTGACACACAATTAGCTAAATGCTAATGATGAATTTGGACTTAATCATGCTAAAAAAGGAGTGAGAACTAGGTGGGGAAATCACTAAGTCAAAATTTCCTAGTTGAATATGCAGAACCTTGTGTTGTTGGGTTGAAGTAGTTAAAAATCCATACGCTTTCATGCGAAACATCAAATACAAAAGTTTTGGTTTAATATATTTCCTTTAACTTTGATATTTAGATCTTCCTAAATATCAGATGTTAAGGTACCCAAAAGTCAAACCAAACCTAGTAAGCATTCGCTCAGGAAATTTTGCTAAGTCTAGGGTTGACACCCTTTCCCAAATTTCCTTCTGAAATTACTTTCGATTTCACTAAACAACTTCAAAATCTACCTTTCTATGAAATGAAATTGGATTCATTACCTTTCAAATGCATCAGACCTTGAATTAATTGGGCTTCATTTGGTAGTTCAAAAGTTGAAAACAAAAAAAAATACTCTACCTAAATTGAAATCTACAATTTTACCAAACCTTTGAACGCGCTAGGTTATACAGTCGTATCCTCATCCAAATCTCAGGACTGAGATTTCTTTAAGGGAGTGGGTTGTGATGCCCCCGGCATCTCAAAAGCCTTGACACACTAATTATCTGAATGCTAATGATGAATATGAACTTAATCATGATAAGAAACGAGTGAGAACTAGGTGGGGAAATCACTAGGTCAAAATTTCCTAGTTGAATATGCAGAACCTTGTGCTGTTGGGTTCAAGTAGTTAAAAATCCATATGCTTTCATGCAAAACATCAAATACAAAAGTTTTGGTTTAATATATTTCCTTTAACTTTTATATTTAGATCTTCCTAGAAAATCAGATGTTAAGGGACCCAAAAGTCAAACCAAACCAAGTTAGCCTTTGCTCAGGAAATTTTGCTAAGTCTAGGGTTGACACTCTTTCCCAAATTTCCTTCTGAAATTACTTTCGATTTCACTAAACAACTTCAAAATCTTCCTTTCTATGAAATGAAATTAGATTCATTACCTTTCAAATACATTAGACCTTGAATGAATTGGGCTTCATTTGGTAGTTCAAAAGTTGGAAACAAAAAAAATACTCTACATAAATTGAAACTGTAGTTTTACCAAACCTTCGAATACAATTGCGCTTGTAGTTCAACATATAATGTGATCTAGCCCAAACATTCTATACCAAACTTGTAGACAATTTGATGAGGTACAACTTAGTATTTTGTGTGATGACATGCATAAAGGTTTGAATGGGGTTATGGGTCAATTTCTATAAACTTGTGAAATCTACCCAAGCTTGAGCTGACTAGTAAATTCAAATGTCACTAAAACAAAAGTCCTTATCGTGCAAAACTTTGTATACTAAAGTTGTGGATCATGCAATTTTGAACAATATTGGTAAAATACTTGTCTCATGAAAGTGCCTAAAAATAGGCCTACTGGAATTTATAAGATCTAGAGTCCAGCTGGTCAAAACTAGGTCAGTTACTTAAATTCAAATTTTAGCCAATATTTTTCACAGAACATGATATTCAAGTTTATAACAAATTTAGAACAGATCATGTGTTTTATGTTTTCCCTAATTCGGAAGTTTAGATGATCAAAAACCCTGAGTTCCAGAATTTGTCCTGGTGGTCAAACTTGATTTTTCCATTTTGCCATGGCATTTTCCATTTTGGTGTCTATGACACGTGGGACCCACCCATCAGGACCTCGGATCCGTACAGGAATACCATCAGTAGCGGGCCCCACTAGAATGCATCTCCGTGCACCTGGCCCATCGGTCCATGGCTTCTCCTCTCTCCACCTGGGCCCATCAGTTAGTGACCTTCGGTCCATGGACCATGTCCAAGCGTGCCCCTTCCTTCTCCTTCCCCGCTCCCCTGCTCCCATGTGGCAGGAGCCTCCTGCCCGAAGAGTGCCATGTGCGCTGAGCATTGCCTAGCCCACGCTGCCCTACCCCCCGCCGTTGGCTTCAAGCCGAAGCGAGACCGAGCCCTCGCCTCACTCTCACTGCTCCCTCAGTCTCATTCCCTCGCCTCCCTCTCGCCCTGCTTCTCCACAGCTCCTGAGCCACCAGCCGCCATTGGAGGTCCACGGCGAGCTTGTGCCTCCGCCACCCTAGGCGGCCACTGCTCCATTCAGTCGCACGCACCACATTCGCCTGCCGTTCGCTCCATCGAACCCCCTAAGGCGCGCTCCTCAGGGCGACTTCCTCCATCCTCTCCATGTGCGGCCACCATTGCCGCTCGGTTCAAGTTCTGAGCCACCATGGGGGACCCCCAGCTAGTGCCTCCCCTCATCCATCAGTCACCGCCGTTGGGTTCAGTCATCGACCTGCGCAGCTCTAGCACCCCACTACGTCGTTGATCCCAACCGCCACCCCTTGATCTGTGACTGTGTTCGCCGACGATGCCCGCGCCACAACGGCCCGTTCCACCGCCTCTGCGGCCGGTCGTCCACTCCTCCTCGCGCGATGCCGCCTAGGTGAAGACGACCGTCGTGCCCGGGAACACGTCCCCGGGGCAGCTCGGCTCCAAGTCCGGTCCCACGCATCCGGCGCACGGGCGAGAAGCCAGCCCGCCGTGCGCCTCCTGCCCCTGTCGAGAGGTAGAAGATGACCGTTGGGCATCTTTAGATCTAGCCCCTCCTTTTCTGGTTTTTATGTTTAAGTCCAGCGAATAGCAATATGAGTTTTGTTTATTTCACAAGTTAGTCCCTGCAGTTTATGGTTAATAACGCAAAGGTCCCTAGATCTGTGGTTTTTCATTTAAATGATTATTAATTTGACTGAAACTTTGGAAAATCATTATAAATCACACAAAAATCCAAAAATTACTAAACTCAGTGGCTATGGACTCCTTTTGATAAGATCTACAGAATGGGTATGATGGGGGGAGGGGTGCATTGACCATCTTGACCCTTTTTTAGTGCATGCATGTTAAAACTTAAATAAATGAGAAATGTGGGTCAAATGAGCTCTAAAAATCTTGAAACTTGGACAGTAGCTTTGTTAGGGTACCTAGACACTATGTGTTGGGGGAAAGGATAAAAGGTGCCATTCCTGCCTTAGGGAAAAAGGCCCAAGAGGCCCATGTAACACTTGCACTACATGTTTAGTCCCACCTTGCCACTCAAAGTGAGTGCCTTCCCTTGTTTCCTATAAAAGGGGAGGAGGTGTGAGAGAAGGGCGAGCTAGATGGATGATCAATGGACCTTCTTCCCTCAGCCCTCACGGACCGTGCACTGTATATGTTGGTATTAAATTCGAAGCACTTCCTCTCTCTAACTTCAAACTGGCTTTCTCTCTCTTACTTCGAAGCAAGGTATTGTGCCATCTACGAAGTTAACATGTCAAGTTCAAAGCTGCCTCTACCCTTAAATTCGAAGTTACTTGGATGTACGAAGCTAAACCCCAACACTATGTGATTTTTGGTAGCCGTAGCATTGGCTGGATGTTTACTGTTTTCACCTCCAAGCATGTGTTTTATGTATTTTAATAACATGAAAATAGTGGCTACATGAAATGTGATCAAAATACCTCCATGGAATTTATATGTACTCTCAGTATAGTTAGCTCACTAATAAAATGTGGGACTGTGCATGTCAAGTTTGGATGGTGATTTGAAAATGACAAAGTAATGCTTGTTAAAATTAAATAGTAGGAAAAGTGACCTTATGATGTAAAATAAATTATGAGAAAAATCGTGGGAAGATTTTGGTTAAGGAGATTCTAGACAGTATTTTTGGAGAATTTATACTTGCTGTTTACTATGGGATTTGAAAATGGCAAATTCTATGCTAATATAAATAATAAATTAGAAAAGTGGTATTTAGCGTGTTCCAAAAGCGTCACCCGGCATGATATGTTTGACTTTCTGAATGGAAATAAAACATCACCCCACCTCATGCATGTATCTTAGTAATTTATGTAACTAAATCGCTATTGCATATTTTTACCAAGTCACAACATTAACATGTTTCATTTATGATCAATAATTTGCCAGTGTATGTATATGATTGCATGCTTGCTCTAGATCCATAAAAAGTATTGTTGCTCGTGCCAGGTATGATGTTTCGAATGTGCTAGTAGTTCATTACATGTGTAAATATATACTTGTCTGATGCTTTGCTTTCATGTGGTATGATAAAGGACAATTTAAATTGATATTTAAACATATGCAGGGTACATGTGTTGTTTTGGGAACACCTGATTGTATGAGTGTATGCTTGCTCCCTGTCCACAAAAGTACTCTCGTTTAAGTAGTTTATCAATCACCTTTCTGCCTATCCATAAACTGATTGTTCGCATGTGTGCTTCATCTTCATGCATCTCATTCCCTGCATCATGAATAGCATTCATATAGTGGTGCATACTGTAGATACGTAATCAAGAAGCAAATGCGTGGAACTACTTCAAGCAATGGTGTCAAAGACCAACTAAGACCCAAATACCACCTGGTGGTCCCTGAAGTGGTATTTGGAAGGAGGAGCTTGTCCAAGTGATCAAGGGGTTGCCTGGGGCAAAGCCTCACAGCCCGTCAAACTAACATTAGCTTAGTTTGTTGGTTTCGGTGAAAATAAGCAAAGGTAGGCAGGACCATGACACTTCCAGCTAATATAAACTTGATTGATTGATAATTACGCATCTGCATTAGGAGTTGGATGAAAACCATTGCATTAGGACTCCCTGGCCGCCCTGGCCCTAGCTCCTATACCTAGAGATCGTATGATGAGTTGCCTAGAATTGCTAGGTGCGGGTAGACACGAGTGAAAGGAGTCACTCGTCGCGTAGGTGGTTTCAAGAATCACTAGAAATATTTACTATTGAGACAGTAATATTATGCTCATGATTTAAATGGAGACCGGACAGAGAATAATTTTATTTTAGGGGTGTGTGTTGCTGTACTATTTGGCTCCGCCTGAGTCATTTAAGGCCCGTTTGCTATTTTTTTTGCTGATCGGCATAACATTGCTAGAATGCTTGACCGGGTCGTGAGACCGGTGAAAGTCTTACTTGTGCTCGTTCGGAGTTTTCGAGGTGCTGCCTGTGATGCCCCTGGCATCTCAAGTGCATTATACTGACATCATTAACTTAATTATATCATTTCAATGGCATTTTATATTGAGTGCATGGATAAGTTAGGTCATTTGAAGTAATTAAACTCAGTTTGCTGAAAACTGTATTTGCATTTGCTGTTGTAACTTTAATACTGTTGTGAATTTGATAAAGCTTTACATACCAAACTTGTAGACAAATTCATGAGGAATAACTTTGGTATTTTGTGTCATGACATGCATAAAGTTTTGAACTTGGTTTTGGGTCATTTTCTATGAAACTATGAAATCTGCCCGAACTTGAACAGAATAGTAAATTCAAATTTCTGTGAATCAAAAGTGCTTATCATACAAAACTTTATATATTAAAGTAGTAGTTCATGAGATTCTAAGCAACATTGGTATAGTTCACTTTTTATGAAAATGCCCATAAACTAGGCTTAACAGAATTTTACGGATCAAAATAATAGTTGGTCAAACTAGAGCACCAGATTTGAATTCATTCAAACTCACAAAATTTGAATAGAACCTAGTACCAAGACTTCTGACAAAGTTGTAGAGATTGAAAAGTAGAACAACTTTTGTATTTTGAATTTTGTCAAAATCAGATCCTAGGATCTTCAAAAACACGGATTTCAAGCCATGTGTTTCTGCAGTCAATCACCCCTTTTATCAATTTCGGGTTTTTCCTTTTCCTTTCTCCCTATGACGAGTGGGGCCCACTCGGCTGGACGCCGGCCGAGCTCAGTACATGGCTGCCATGCGGCCGATGGGCTCCGGCGCCCCTGCCCATCCGCTGCCCGGCCTGCCCTCGCCCCGGTCCCGTGAAGTGGAAGCCTCGGCTCCCTTCTCCTCCCTCCCTCACGCACCAGCTCACTCTCATTTCCCTTCCTGTCCAGTACAGCACAATGCGCCGGCCACCATTGGCGCCGAGCTCGAGCTCGCTGCACCGTCGCTTCGGGCCATCTCCCATCCACACGTCGCGTGAGCCACCACCGCCTTGAGCTCCTCCACCATCCCCGCTGCTACTCGGCCCCTGCCAGTGCCTCCTCCACCCTCCCCAAGAGTGCCGCCCTACCATGGGCACCATGGTAAGCTTAACCTCACCATGGAGCACCCCTTCCGTGGCCTCCTCCCACAGCTAGGATGGTACAGCTGGGTGTGGAGTGATCACGCACACCTCCCTAGAGCGTCAAGGGGCCGCTGCCCCTCCTCTCCGCCCGGATCGAGCCGCGCCGCCGGTCTTCCACGCACCCCGCAGCCGTCGGGTTCATGGCACGTTCCCCGCTCATACGCTCCTTCCCGCACATCGAGATCATGGGGATCTGGTAGCACGTCACCGGGAACACCTTCCCGGACCTTCTCGGCTCCAAGATCGGGTCCCCTCGCACCGGCACGCGCGCACGAAGCTCGGCCTGCCACGTAGTTCGTCTCCAGTCTGAAGCTAGAAGAACAGGTTGACGTTCTCCAGTCTGAAGCTAGAAGCTAGAAGAACAGCTAGAAGAACTGAGTCTATGCACTCTTACATGCTAGCCCCTGATGTCTATAGATATTCGCGTTTAAGTCCCTGGCTGTGATGATTTCGATTTATTGATTTTTCCATGAGCTGAGAACTTTAAAATTTTATAATAAATCGAATAAAAATGATAAAAATGAAAAATTAGTATGACATTTAGAGTGTACAGGCTTGGTATGATGTGGGTCTGTGAAATGACATTTTTACCTCTAGGTTTGTTGCATGCAAGTTAAAACAAAATAAATGTCAAAACTGGTATAAATGGACTCCAAAAATTATAGAACTTGGTCAGTAGCTCTATAATGTTATTTAGAGTGTGTGATTTTTGGTAACCCTAGCATATACTGCTAAATTACTGTTTTGCCCTCATGCATGTATTTTGTGCATTTTTCAAGAGTGGAAATACTTGATACATGAAAAGTGCTCCAAATATTGCACTGAAATTTGTACATGCTATGTACTACATATTAAGCTTGCTGTAAATGTTTGGATCCAGAAATTATTTTTGTGGATTTTAGTGTACTGTTTTGAACTACCTTTGGAATATGCTAAAACAATTAAATAGAAAATAGAGGTGCTATCAAACCTAGGATATTTCACTTTCTGATTTTTTACACATGATGATCATGCCATGTTATGCTTGCTGCACAAGTTCTATGACCAGAAACTATTTCTCTGATTTATGATAAATCAGAGAAGTTAAATGCTTAATAAATTGCTGGAATTTCTATAATTAATTTAGAGCTCTTTTGTTGCTGAAATTTGGTTGATAGGATTGTATAGCATATATCTGCATGTCATAAATGGTTCAAGTCATTTTGCATTGTTTTGTATTCTGAATCGCAATATGGTGATTTTTACCAAATAAACTACCCTCATGCATCATGTAAAAAATGAGGATATCATTTAAATTATAACTCATCATGTGCATAAGGGTGGATTCACTTGTTGCATACTGTTTCTCATATCATACCAGCATCATGTGCACTCATTGCATCCATTTCGCACTTGATCATTCATATAGTGACGCTTATTGTAGCAACGTGATCGAGGCATTGCGCAAGGAGCTGCATCAAGGAACGGTGACCACAAGACCAACTAAGATCCACTCATGACCTAGGAGGGCCCATCAGTCGTGTTTGGAAGGAGGAGTAGTCCAAGTGATCAAGGGGTTGCCTGGGACAAAGCCCCACAACCCCACAAACTAACATAGTTTAGTTTGTTGTCTTTGGTTAAGAATAAGCAAAGGTAGGCAGGACCATGAATTTCCCAGCTAATATTATCTTGATTGATGATTACGCATCCGCATTAGGAGTGGATTGAAACCAATGGCATTAGACCTCTTGGCCGCCCTGGCCCTAGCACCTATAATAGAGTTCGTAGGGCGAGTATGCCTAGTAATGCTAGGTGCGAGTAGACACGAATGAAATGGAAGTCACTTGTCGTATAGGTGATTTCAAAATATCAAATTATTAAAGTGGATATGTTAATTATGCTTGTGATTTAAATGGAGACTGAGCGGAGATTTTTATGAGTTATTTACCGTTTATGATGTTCATGCAATGGACTCCGCCTGAGTCAGTTTAAGGTTCGTCCATTGTTCGCCTATTGGTCGTGATAACATTTCTCGATTGCTTATCCGGGACATGGGACCGTTGAAAGTCTTACTTGAACCATCCGAAGAACAGTGACTTGGTCCTACCATGGGGCCTAGGGGCGCTTGACTCATGGGACGGCTGACCCGGTGCGCCGTGGTATCGCTCCATGGGGGCTAAACCTGGGGAATGGTAGGTTTGAATCGAACTTGGGATGGAATAAGTGGAGATGGGGGCTATATGTGGCAACGCGAAGGCTAGTAAGCATATATCCCTGACATGATAGTTATTCCTAGGAATTAAAATCGATTCGAATCGCTGATGCTCACCAGGTGTGAGAATGCCAATGCCACTGACGTTCAAACGTAGTAACTATCTAAATATGTTATATTACAATTCACGTTTTCAAATTCCACCTGTTTGAACTTGTATGTTTACATTCCTGCAAATTATTATTATGATGATGATGATATATGTTCATGATGAAACTATTTATTTTATGTCATTATATCACTATTTAAAATCAATGGCTAAGGATCCAGATGCTAGGAAGCAAGCTTTGCGTCAGCCATAAGCCTTTCCATTAAGCCCTACTGAGTAATTAGTACTCAGGGTTTGTCCCCCCATTTTGAGTGCAGGTACCGATGACTTCTGGACAGTTGCTTGGAGGAGAGTAGTACTGGTGGGCTCGGTGCTGCTCGCCTTGATCATCATTGCATGCAGGCTACTTAAGTATTTTGATTCCGCTGCGAGATGTTTTTGAAAATGCTTCCGCTATCTGATTTGAACTTGTATTTGATTTCAACATGGTTTGTAAGAACTTTATTTTATTATTACTATTAACTGCCTGTGATGATGTAACTATTGTGGCTCCATCGAGGGCTGGATGTGTATGACGTCGGTTCCTCTGGGAAAGAGGTAATATCGAGAGCCGAATGACTCTCGATGAACAACCGGGTTTAGTTCGGTCTAATTACATTGCAAGCCATAGATGGCAGGTGTGCTTAGCCCAAATTAAATCGACAGTGCCGCCACAGCGCCCGTCCACTTGAGGGAGCCAGAAGGCCTGGGGAAGCTTTGTACCCGCTGTGGGGAGACCGAGATGTTGGTAGGCTCGCTTTGGGGGCACAACCCAGGGGTTCGGTGGAGGCGCTTTGAGTCTTGTTTCGCGATGGCTAGTAAGCATATACCCCTGGCATGATAGTTATTCCCAGGAAATTAAAATCAATTCGAGTCGCTGATACCCACCAGGTGTGGGAATGCCAATATCACTGTTGGGCAACGTAGTAACTACTTGAATATATTATATCTATTACTCATGTTTTCAAATACTACATGTTTGTACAACTGTGTTGCTTACATTTGCAAGTTATTATTATTATGAAGTTATATGCCATGATGAAACTTGTTACTTTATGATATTATATCTTTGTTTAAAAACATCGGCTAAGGATCCACATGTTAGTAAGCAAGCTTTGCTTCAGCCTGTAAGCCACTCCATTAAGCCCTAATGAGTAATTAGTACTCAGGGTTTGCCCCCATATTTTGAGTTCTAGGTACCGATGACTTCTAGACAGTTGCTTGGAGGAGAGTAGTACCAGTTGGCTCGGTGCTACTTGCCTTGCTCATCATTATATGAAGACTACTTAAGTAGTTTTGATTCCACTGCGAGATGTTTTTCAAAACTGCTTCCGCTATCTGATTTGAACTTGTATTTGATTCCAACAAGAAATCTCAAAATCACAACCCCCAAGAAAATGCTCTGCAAAGCTCAAAAGAAATAGAGCTAGGCACCGTCCACTGAACAGATACGTGCCTACAGCGCAAGGGTGCCGTCCACTGTGAGGATACGCACCAATGCGGGAAAACTCAAGATCCAGCCAAGAATGGCATCGAGACGACGAAACAATGCAAATCCCGCCACATGACAGTCACCGCACCAAGGTGCATCTCACTGACTGACAGTAAGCAAGGAGAATGGTCTTACAGTGGGGAATGCACAAAACCAAAGCAGAAACACAGTGGACAAACCAAACTAGGAAGAACACAGTAGCTCCCTGGCTGGACCGGACTGTCCAGTGGCCAACACTAGACTGTCCGGTGGGACCGGACTATCCGGTGCCTACTGCCAGACTATCCGGTGGCACGGCCCAGACAGCGCCTCACGCCGGACTGTCCGGTGGGCACTGCTAGACTCTCCGGTAGAACCGGACTGTCCGGTGGCCTCTGCCGGATTGTCCGGTAGAGTCGCAGAAATGGCATTTTCAAACCCAAACTTGATCAAACCTTGTCCAAACTTCACGAAATTTTGCACAGGCTATCTGGACCCTATTCCAAAGCTTTTCCCAAAAGATAAACTCAAAGTGACTATGGAATCATCAGAAATTTCAGATCTCAGTGAAATGGCAATCCTTGGGCAAGAAAGGGGAAAACACAAAAGAGGCTCGCTCGTGGCTATCCAGCAGGCTTGAGATGAACTAAGTCATGATCTCCACGTCCTAGCAAGTCCAGAACATCAGCAAGGAAAAGGATTCAAGCTTGGCCAACAAAAACATCCAAAAGCCAAGGATTGAACCCAAAAACCAAAGAGAGAGGAGGAGGAGAAGAACACAAGGTTGCTGCACGAATTTGCTTCGATTAAGTGCCCAAGAAGGGTCTAAAGATTCAGCATACAAGTAGAAATTCGTCCGAAGCAACCACCCTCACCTTCCCTCAAGATTAGGAGGCTAAATCCTACTCTAACCTCCCTAACAATGGAGCTCAAAGCTTAAGGACGAAAAACACCGACAAAAGAGTGATCCTAGCAGCCAAGAGTCACTCTAATGACCTGCCTTAGACCTATTTATACCCGAGTGCTATTTAGACAGTTTTGCACTTAAGTCCCTATAGCTAGACAAACCCTAAGGACTCAAACGAAAGATTACAGGATATTCCAGGACGGACGACCACGAATGAAGTCTTGATCTTCGTAAGTTCCACGCAATCCTCGGATGTTCTCCACGTGGCCAGTAGTCCAATCCACGATCTGCCCCCAGTTTTGAAGTCAGAAACCATGAAACATTAGGAAGTCTCCGCCTAGGGCCGGATTTCGCCCATCTTCTCTATCTTGGCGAGTCGTGGCCCAACTCACCAAGGCTTGTGTAGCTTGGGTGGCGGTTTTGAGTTGAAGCCACCAAATCCTCCCTCGCACGCCTTTGCGCCATGCATTCAGGTTGGTGCACCGCGGTGGCGCCCGGCATCCCCTGTCCATCGGGGCAGCCTCACAGTCCTTCGGAGGACTTACTCCTGCCGTCGCCGTGCCTCTCCTCCGTATACCGAACTCCCAGTGGCCGATAGACGCCGAGCATGCCGCCAGTCCATCGGAGGACTTTCCTCTACCTCCAGTCCCCATCGGAAGGGCCTCCTGTCCATCGGAGGTCTTGTGCCAAAGTCCTTCTGGGTCTTGCTACTATTGACAATCACTCATCACTCCAGAGGCAATGGAGCCGGTCCATTGCCTCTCAATCTCCCCCTTGATGAGTTCATTGTCAACACCTTCAACCTGTAACCTGAAATAGAACAAAGACAAAAAGAAAAGCTTAAAAACGAAAAGAAAGAAGAAAAAGAAGAAGTTGCTCAAGATGCCCAAACGCCAAATACAAGTAGAAAAGACAAATTGAGAAAACAAAAACAAAGCCAAAGATCGACCACCTAAGACAAGGGAAATGGCTCAACGCAGTCGATCAAACTAAAGCATGACCCCTCAAGAAAGAGGCAAACTAGCTCAATACAGTCATGCTAAGGCAAAACATCGGCTACTCTAGAAAGAGGCAAAAGGCTCAACGCACTGATGCAAGAGCCTGCTAAAAGCTCAAGCTCCCCCTCAACTAGATCTCTACAGAGTCCTCCCCCTTGGTCCAACATCTCTCTCTCCTCAAGAGTCAACATCTCTCCCCCTTGTTCACAATGGACACATCAAGGGTTCATAGAACTCAACTCTCCCTGAAATTGACAAGTCCCCCTCAAAATATGCCATGAAATGCAGGAAGTGTACCATGAAGAGCTCAGCAGGGATGAAAAGCTAGTAAATACAAGTTCTAGCATACAGAGCAAGTGAGGGCAAGGAAGCATGCAAACAAGCTCAATTGAATCTATCTTATACAAATCAGGGGCATGTTTTACAGGGTTGTTGAAAAGAAAGCATCACCAACATGAATAGCATCTAGCAAGATTGGCATGAACAACAAGATGCTAGCAAAACATACAAGGTGTGCTACTCTCAACCAAGGCATATACAACAGGCCATAAGCAATTTAGAGACTTGCATATTCCAGATTTAGCAATTTTGAACTTCAAGCAAATCAGATCATGTGCCAGGGGTTACTTCACTTGTCTTTGCCACTTCTTACCAACCAATGCCAAGCCTAGGTTTAGAAAACCATCAGAAGCTTAAGACAAGGTTTTGGTCATACACAGCCTAGTCCAAGTTCATGCCAAAGTGCAATGGCAAGCTATCTCAAACTAGATCAGTGTGACAAGTGAACCCACCTAGGATATTTTCAATTTAGCTCATAGGACACCACTTGTAAACAACATTCATTCAGATTTTAGATTTGGACAAGGTGCCATAAATGCTTAGGCATCAGTGTAACGAAGGCATACGACTAGCATATCCAAGCATGAAAAGATAGCATAGCATTCAACATTCCTTACACATGCTAGGTAGCCAAGTCAAGTGGTGATCATGGTTTTTGATTTTGAAGAAACAAAACTGACTGAGCTCACAAAAGATATTAGACAGATTCAAAGAGCTTAGCCAAGCCATGATGATGCAAGCAACTGTACAATCTAGCACGAGCAAGTACTAACTTGTCATACCAGAAGAGCTCTAGTGCCAGTGTAAGTGAAAATGCATATGTTGCAATGCAATACATGGTATGATACAAAATGCAAGAAAAACAAAGAAAGGCAAAGAAAAAGCAAAACAAAATCCTAAACTTCACCAAAGTTTCCCCAACCTAAAAGGGGTAACAAACACCAAGCTCCCCACGGAAGCGAGCAAATACACTAAGGTCTAAGGGCTTGGTGAAGATATCGGCCAACTGGTTCTCAGTCTCTATATGGATCAAGTCTATATTCGCCCTTCTCATAGTGATCTCTCAAGAAGTGAAACCTCACGTCTATGTGTTTGGTTCTGGAGTGCAAGACGCGGTTCTTAGCTACAGAAATAGCAGAAGTAGAGTCTACTAGGAGAGGGATCTTCCTAAAACTGAGACCAAAGTCGCTCAAGGTGGACTTCATCCAAAGCAGCTGGGAGCAGCAACTAGCAGCAGCAATGTATTCAGCTTCTGTGGTGGAAGTGGCTACGCTAGATTGCTTGCAGTGAGGACCAAGAGACAAGAGAAGAACCGAGAAACTAGCAGGTGCCGGAAGTCGACTTGCGCTCCAGCCGACAACCCGCAAAGTCAGCATCAGAATACCCTCTGAGAGAGAGCAACGAAGCTGAAGAGAACCAAAGACCAAGCTCAGGAGTGTATTTTAGGTACCTGAAGATGCGCTTCACCGCTTGACGATGTGATAGCCTTGGTGAGGCCTGAAAGCACGCACAGTAGGCAGACCGCGAACTGAATGTCCGGCCTGGTCGCTGTCAGGTACAGAAGTGAGCCGATCAACCCTCGGTACTCTCTTTGGTCCACCACCTCCCCTTCTTCATCAGCATCAAGAGCCTGTCTGTGTTGACATGGGAGTCACCATGGGCCTGAGATCTCCCTTGTCAAACTTCCTCAGAATGTCCTTCATGTACTTGGCTTGATGGACGAAGGTTCCTTCTGGGCCTTGCTTGATCTAAAGCCTGAGAAAGAACTGAAGCTCACCCATGAGACTCATCTCGAATTCACTGCTCATCTAGTTCAGCAAACTTAGACACCAAAGCGTGAGATGAACCACCAAAGATAATGTCATCAAAATATATCTGAACTAGAAGGGTGTCACCGCCATGACTCAACAGAAACAAGGTCTTGTCTACTGAACCCATCACAAAATCAGACTTGAGCAGAAAGGCTTTCAACCTAGCATACCAAGCTCTTGGAGCTTGCTTCAGACCATACAGGGCTTTTCTCAACTTATACAGCCGGTCTGGAAACATGGCACTCTCAAAGCCAGGAGGTTGTCTCACATATACCTCCTCCTCTATGTAACTGTTTAGAAAGGTTGACTTGACATCCATCTGCTGCAATTTGAAGCCTTTAGAGGCAGCAAAGGCAAGCAGAATCCTAATAGCCTCTAAACGAGCTACAGGAGCAAAGGTTTCCTCATAATCTATCCCTTCCTGCTGACAGAAACCCTAGGCTACCAATCTCGCTTTGTTCCTCACAACCATCCCATCCTCACCCTGTTTGTTCTTGAAAACCCACTTGGTTCCTATAGGGTGGCAGTTTGGTGGATGTTCAACTAAATCCCAGACATGGTTTCTCTCAAAGTTCTCCAACTCCTCATGCATGGTGTTCACACAACTAGGATCAGATAATGCTTGTGACACATCCCGGGGTTCGAAAGAAGCAACAAATGCGAAGTGACAGAAAAAGGCTAGAGAGTTAACCGAAGAGATTGTGATACGCTAGTGTAGATCTCCAATCATCCTGTCTGGAGGGTGATCCCGCTGGACCTGCCGAGATGGAACAATCTCGGAGGTCACCTCCCCTGCGTCCTCCGTGGGGCCAACCTCTGCTCGAGCTTGTGCTCAGGGGAGTGAGGAGGAAGCCGTAGGCAAGGGTCCTCGTTCATCTTCAGAGCTCGTAGCAGAGGGGGCAGGAGCTGCAGCCAGGTGCAGTGGCTCCCTGCATCACCAATATCTACTTCGCCTTCCTCATCTTCAAAGATGGGAGCGCCTTCTTCATCATCACCTGAAAGCTCAAATGCAGGGGTTGTGCAAGGCATAGATTCATCAAAGGAAACTTCACAGGTCTCAACCACTTGTCTAGTGTCAAGGATGCACACTCTATATGCCCTAGAGCTAGAGGCATACCCAAGAAAAATACCATCCAAGCAGCGAGATTCAAATTTATCCAAATGCCCCCCTTTTTGAGCACAAAGCATCTGCAGCCAAATGCAGGCAGGTGCTTGACGCTAGGCTGCCTACCAAACCGTAGCTCGTACGAAGTCTTCCCTAAGAAAGCTCGTAGGAAGATGCGGTTGGCAATGTAACAGGCAGTATTCATAGCCTCAGCCCAAAAGCGTCGCGGAGTCCTATGCTTGTCTAGCATCGTCCGCGCCATCTCTACTAAGTGTGCGGTTCTTTCAGTTCCACAACACCGTTCTGCAGTGGGGTATAAGGAGATGAGAATTGGTGATCAAGACCAAGGTCACGACAAAAGGTTTCGAAATGAGAGTTACGAAATTCTCCGCCATTGTCGCAGCGGATAGCCCTCATGGCTTTATGACTCTCATTCCTTAACCTCAAGACCAGATCCCGAACAAAACCAAAAGCTTCATCTTTGAATTCCATGAAGAACACCCACGAATAGCGAGAAAAGTCGTCCACAACTACAAGCACGTACCACTTCCCACTGATCGACTGTACCCGAAGCAGGACCAACCGTGTCCATATGTAGCGCTCACCCGGGTAAGTGGTCATCACCTAATTGACAGGTGCATGAGAAGCGGCAACCATCTTGCCATGACGACAGGGGTGGCATACTAAGTCCTTTTCTATTTTCAAATTGGGCAATCCTCGGATCAGACCCATCGAGCTCAACCTGGCTAGCAGATCAAAACTCAAATGGCCAAGCCTCCTATGCCACTTCCAAATATCAGCAGAAGGACTAGCAACCAAACACCGAGGAGGCCCAGAAATAGATGCAAGGTCAACCTTAAAAACCTGCCCATAGCGCAAAATCTGACAAACAAGGTTTTCCTTAGCATCAAGCACACAAGAAGAACCCTCCTTAAAACGAACCTCAAACCCTTCCTTGAGAAGTTGTGAGACAGAAACCAAATTGAACACCAAATTCCACACCAAAGCAACTTCTCTCAAGGAAAGCTTGCCAGAAAGAGCAACAGAACCAACACCCAATACTTTACCTAGACCATTATCCCCGAATGTGATGTACTCCTTGGTGCTCACAAGGGTTGAGGCTAGAGAACCATCTGCGATGCCCTGTCATGTGCCTAGAGTAGCCGGAGTCCATGATCCATATGTCCTCCAGGCCTCGATCCTGCAAAATCAAGGAAAGCTGAGAGTGAGCAAATGGTCCGGCACTGCGGTTAGTGTAACTACTGAACCAGTGCCGAGCCATCTGCTCAAAAGTGGGGTAAGCACAGTCAAAGTAAGCATCACATCTACCTAGGTACCCATAACCTCTAAAGCGTGAGCTCTTAAACCCTCTACCTCCAAAGCCTCGGTGAGAAGATCTTGGTTCCCCCAGGCTCTCTCCTGCCTCTCAACTCGCTTCCTCCTGAAGCAAAACTCCTCCAAGTGGCCATTCTGCTGGCAAAAGTCATAGTGGTAGACAGGCCTCTTGGGAGTGGGTTTAGGCTGAGCCTTGGGCTTAGGTGGAGTAGCCTTGGGTGGAACTAGGCTGCTGGACTCTCTCCTTGCTCACTGAAGGCTTGAGAATCTTAGTCACTACTCTGTCCGGCTTAGCCTGTGAGGGCTTGGGCATCTAGAACTGCTTCTTTGGGGCAGCCTTGGGAGGCTCGTGGTAAACCCCATCAACAGTAGGGCTAGGCTGAGAAGAGGCAGTCTTAAGCTTAATTGGGGAACTCTTCTTCTCACTCGAAGTACTGCACTCTCCTAACCCAAGTCCACTCATATCACCCTCAGCTCTCTTGGTGCTCTCCAAGATCATCCTAAGTTGGGGCTCTCTAGCATACATCCAACTAAGCACCTCTCTCAACTGGTTGTTCTCATCAACCTAAAGTCTGTTTCTCCACTCTCAGATCCTCCAGAACTAAAGTCTGGGCAACACAAGTGGGGCAGTCTAGAGAGGGAATAGGCGAAGCAGACTTCCTAACTTCTTAATGGTGGCATCCCTATCCACCAACATCAACCTCAGAGTGAGACAGTTCTCACAAGTGTCAGGGGGTGTTGAAAGCACCTCAAGGTCAGCTCTCAACTGCACAAGCTCACTCTCCATGGTAGGACAGACCATGCACACACCCAAAAGCGTGGGTCCTAGCCCTAAGCTCCTCCAACTCCTTAAGCTATCCCTCACACCTCACTTTCAGCTCAGCTATGTCAACAGCTAGGAAGGGGCACATATCACACTCAGGCACATCACTCAAAATAGGCTTCATCCAGTTTTGACTGGAGCTTGCCTAACTCTACCTTCAGCCTATCCATCTCCTCTACCTGATGAGCATACTTCCTCTTCTGCTCACAGAGATCTCTTATCAAAGTCTCACATGTAGGGCACTCAAGCTCACAAGGCTGGGCTTGGCACACTCTTCAGCCTCTCTATATCAGCTAAAGCATCAGCCAACTTGGCTTTCTACTTCTGCAGCTTCTTGGCTGCCTTCTCCAACAACCTATCCTAGGCTTTCAACTCATGACTATTTGCCTCCAACATCTCAAGAATTTCAGCTTGCTCAGGAGTTACCTCTTCATCGGAGGGGTCATTGTCGTTGCCCTTGTCATCCTTGTCCTCAAGCGCCATGGAGCAAAAGGATCTCCGGTGCATCTTATGCTTGCGCTTGGACTTGGTGGAGACGAAGTAGAGTCCAGCTAGGACCGCCTTGGTCCCTCCTCTTGTCCCGCTTGGTGACGATCTCCTCATTGCTTGAGCTTGACGAAGACGAGGAGGAGGAAGGCGATCCGCCGCACAGACCACCAAGCTCGGCGAAGAAGGCCTTGTCTCGCTTTCGGTTGTCCTTCTGGTAGCTCTTGAAAGCCTTCCAGAAGTTCTTGATCTTGCCAGAGCGGTGCTTGGTGTGGTCGCGCTTGCCTAGAGTAGTACTTGTTGGAGTCGCGGGAGTGACTCTTGCCCTTCTTATAGTAGTCGTTCTGCTTATTCGGGCATTCGGCGATGAAGTGGCCGACCTCTCCGCACTCGAAGCACTTGGGCCTCTCGCCCCTCTTCTTGCTCATCCTGTTGTCATAGGCGCCCTGAAAGCGGATAGACACCAGGCAAAGCTCATCATCCCCAAGTGACACCAACTGCTCCTCTGTAACAGACATAAGAGCAGAAAACGAAAAGTTGTGAAGCTGGGGGTTAGGAACGAGTCTCAAGGTGGCTCACTTTCTCATAATCAACTGGACCAAGTCCTGAGAAGAGAAAGTTAACAGCTTTGGCGTTCGCCTCATGCTGAGCCACAATCGCTGGGGTAGTGCGCTGAGCAACTGGAAGCACAACAAAGTTCGCACTCTGAGTAGCATCCCATATGTCCTAGGCCTTGGCTAAGCAAGAAAGCTCTCATCCCTACACTTCCAGTAGGAGTAGCCATCAGAACCAAGGACCGTAATCTTCCTAGAGTGAGTCATAGTCGCTACTGGTTTCTCATCGGTAAAGGTATGAAGAAACCTAACCGGCTCTGATACCAATTGTTGGACCGAGACGTGCGACTAGAGGGGGGTGAATAGGAGCACTTGAAATCTCAAAATCTCAACCCCCAAGAAAATGCTCTGCAAAGCTCAAGAGAAACAGAGCTAGGCACCGTCCACTGAACAGTTACATACCTAGCAGTGCAAGGGTGCCGTCCACTGTGAGGATACGCACCAATGCGAGAAAACTCAAGATCGAGCCAAGAATGGCATCAAGGCAATGAAACAATGCAAATCCCGCCACGCGACACTCACCGCACCAAGGTGCGTCTCACTAACCGACAGTAAGCAAGGAGAATGGTCTTACAGTGGGGAATGCACAAAACCAGAGTAGAATCATAGCGGAAAAACCAAACTGGAAAGAACACAAGCAGCTCCATGGCTGGACCGGACTGTCCGGTGGCCAACATCGGACTGTCCGGTGGGACCGTACTAGTCCGATGCCTGCTGCCGGACTGTCCGGTGGCACGGCTTGAATAGCGCCTCATGCCGGACTGTCCAGTGGGCACTGCCAGGACTAATCCGGTAGAACCGGACCATCCGGTGGCCTCTGCCGGATTGTCCGGTAGAGTCAGCAGAAAGGGCGTTTTCAAACCCAAACTTGATCAAACCTTGTCCAAACTTCATGAAATTTTGCACAAGCTATCTGGACCCTATTCCAAAGCTTTTCCCAAAAGATCAACTCAAAGTGAACACGGAATCAGCGAGAATTTCAGATCTCGTGAAATGGCAATCCTTGGGCAAGAAAGGGGAAAACACAAAAGAGGCTCGCTCGTGGCAATCCAGCAGGATTGAGATGAACTAAGTCAAGATCTCCATGTCCTAGCAAGTCCAGAACATTAAGCAAGGAAAGGGATTGAAGCTTGGCCAACAAAAACACCCAAAAGCCAAGGATTGAACCCAAAAACCAAAGAGAGAGGAGGAGGAGAAGAACAAACGGTTGCTGCACGAATTTGCTTCAATTAAGTGCCTAAGAAGGGTCTAAAGATTCAGCATACAAGTAGAAATTTGTCCGAAGCAACCACCCTCACCTTCCCTCAAGATTAGGAGGCTAAATCCTACTCTAACCTCCCTAACAATGGAGCCCAAAGCTTAAGGATGAAAAACACCGAACAAAATACTGATCCTAGCAGCCAAGAGTCACTCTAATGACCTGCCTTAGACCTATTTATACCCGAGTGCTATTTAGACAGTTTTACACTTAGGTCCCTACAGCTAGACAAACCTTAAGGACTCAAACGAAAGATTACAGGATATTCCGGGACGGATGACCATGATGAAGTCTTGATCTTCGTAACTTCTACGCAATCCTCAGATGTTCTCCACGTGGCCAGTAGTCCAATCCGCGATCCGCCCCCGGTTTTGAAGTCAGAAACCGGGAAACTTTAGGAAGTCTCTGCCTGGGCTGGATTTGGCCCCTCTTGCCCAACTCACCAAGGCTTGGGTAGCTTGGGTGGCGGTTTTGTGCCGAAGCCACCAAAGTCTCCCACACACGCCTTCGTGCCACGCAGTCAGGTTGGAGCACCGCGGTGGCGCCCGGCATCCCCTGTCCATCGTGGCAGCCTCGCAGTCCTTCGGAGGACTTACTCCTGCCGTCGCCGTGCCGCTCCTCTGTGTACTGAACTCCCATGGCCGACAGATGCCGAGCATGCCTCTAGTCCTTCGGAGGACTTTTCTCTACCTCCAGTCCATCGGAGGTCTTGTGCCCAAGTCCTTTTGGGTCTTGCTACTATTGACAATCACTCATCACTCCAGAGGCAATGGAGCCGGTCCATTGGCTCTCATCAGTGCTGCTCATCTCATTCATCATTGCATGAAGACTATTAAAGTGTTTGATTCTGCTACGAGATATTTTTGAAATCGCTTCTGCTATCTGTTTTGAACTTGCCTTTTGTATGGCACTATGTTGGTACTTTTATTTTTATTTCGAACTGGTTTGTAAAATAAGTTTATTTATGCTATAATTAACTGCCTGTGATGATGTATCTGTTGTAGCTGCATCGAGGGCTGGATGCGTATGATGTCTGTTCCTCTGGGAAACGATAATATCGAGAGCCGAATGACTCAAAGGATGACCAGGTTTAGTTTTAACTAATTACATAGCAAGCCAAAGGTGGCAGGTGTGCTTAGCCCGGATTAAATCGGCGGTTCTGCCACAACCTCGAGGTCATAGATAGGTTCTATCGCTTTCTTTGCTCATGCTGCATTTGTTGCCTCCTTTGAGCCCAAGGATGTTGGACACGCACTTTCTGATGGTAGTTGGATTAATTCCATGCATGAGGAGTCAGAAAATTTTGAGAGGAATGAGGTTTGGGTTCTGGTAGAGCCACCGCCACAATGCAATCCTATTAGAACAAAATGGGTTTTCAAAAATAAGCAAGGGGAGGATGGCATTGTTGTGCGGAATAAGGCTAGACTTGTGGCTAAGGGTTTCTGTCAAAAAGAGGGGATAGACTATGAGGTAACGTTTGCTCCAGTTGCACGCCTGGAAGCTATACGTATTCTCTTAGCCTTTGTAGCTTCCATGGGTTTCAAGCTTTTTCAAATGGATGTGAAGTCTGCTTTTCTAAATGCTTTCATTCAAGAAGAAGTTTATGTCAAACAACCCCCTGGATTTGAAAATGCTAAATACCCTAACCATGTTTACAAATTGCAAAAAGCCTTGTATGGTTTGAAACAAGCCCCAAGAGCCTGGTATGAGAGATTGAAAACCTTTTTGCTAAACTAGAGTTTCAAAATGGGGAGTGTTGATAAGACCTTGTTTCTCCTCTGCATGGTAGTGATCTTCTTATTGTCCAGATATACGTGGTGATATCATCTTTGGTGGCTCGTCTCACTCTCTTGTTACCAAGTTTTCTGAGCAGAGGTCGAAGGAGTTTGAAATGAGCATGATGGGAGAGTTGCAGTTTTTCCTTGGACTGCAAATCAAGCAAGGGCGTGAAGGAACCTTCATCCATCAAGCCAAGTACACGAAGGACATTCTGAGGAAATTTGATATGGGAGACTCCAAGCCTATGGAGACTCCCATGTAAACATAGACGGCACTTGATGCAGCTGAAGAAGGGGAGGTTGTGGACCAAAGAGAGTACCGAGGGATGATCGGCTCACTTCTGTACCGGACATCCAGTTCGCGGTTTGTCTTTGTGCGCGATTTTAGGCTTCACTAAGGACATCACACCGTCAAGCGGTGAAGCGCATCTTTAGGTACCTGAAATACACTCCTGAGCTTAGTCTTTGGTTCTCTTCAGTTTTGATGCTCTTTCTCAGAGGGTATTTGTGGCGGAACCGCCGATTTAATCCGGGCTAAGCACACCTGCCACCTCTGGCTTGCAGTGCGATTAGACCGAACTAAACCCGGTCGTCCGTCGAGAGTCATTCGACTCCCGATATTACCTTTTCCCAGAGGAACCGACATCATACACATCCAGCCCACAATGGAGCCACAACAGATACATCATCTCAGGTAGTTGAATATAGCATGTATAAGCTTGTCTTACAAACCGATTCGAAGTAATAATATAAGTTTCAACATATTACCATACGAAAGGCAAGTTTGAATCAAATAGCGGAAGCGAATTTGAAAAACATCTCTCAGCGGAACGGAACACTTTACTAGTCTTCACGCACCGTGGATCGAGGGGAGCCGCACCGAGCCCACCGGTACTACCCTCCTCCAAGCAGTTGTCCAGATGTCGCCGGTACCTGTTCTCAAAAGTGGGGGCAAACCCTGAGTACTAATTACTCAGTAGGACTTAATGGATTGGCTTACGGCTGACGCAAAGCTTGCTTACTAACCTTTGGATCCTTAGCCATTGATTTTAAACAGTGGTATATCATTATAAAATATCAAGACTCATCTTTTGCATATAACTCCATCACAACTTGTAGAAATGTAAGCAATACAATTCAAACATGTTGTATCTGAAAACATGAGTAACGGACATATTATATTCAAGTAGTTACTACGCTGCCCGACAGTGATATTGGCATTCCCACACCTGGTGGGCATCAGCGATTCGAATCGATTTTTAATTCCCGGGAATAACTATCATGCCAGGGGTATATGCTTACTAGCCATCGCGTTCCCACATATAGCCCCAATCTTAACCTGCCTCGTCCCAAGTTCGATTCACTCCCGCCTAGCCCCCGGGTTGTGCCCCCATGACGAGCCTGCCGACATCTCGGTCTCCCCGTCATGAGTACCAAGCTCCCCCGGGCCACCTTCCTCTCAACCAGCGGGTAGGAACGTGTCTCTGTGCTTCGGACGAGCCCAGGAAAGACTTTACCAGTCCCATTTCCCGGATAAGCACTCTAGCAATGTTATGCCGATCAGCAGACGAACAACGGACGGGCCTTATGCGACTCGGGCGGAGCCAAACGCACACCACATAATAAAATTATTCTCCGCCCGGTCTCCATTTAAATCAGGAGCATGGTATTACTTCCTCAATAGTAAAAGTTTTGTAACCTTTGAAATCACCTATGCGACGAGTGACTCCTTTCACTCGTGTCTACTCGCACCTAGCAGAGCCTAGGCAACTCGTCCTACGAACTCTATATATAGGTGCTAGGGCCAGGGCGGCCAGGAGATCTAATGCAATTGTTTTCATACAACTCCTAATGCGGATGCGTAATGAAACAATCATTCATCATATTAGCTGGGAGAATTCATGGTCCTGCCTACCTTTGCTTATTCTTATCAAGCCAACAAACTAAACTAGGTTAGTTTGCCGGGTTGTGAGGCTTTGCCCCAGGCAACCCCTTGATCACTTGGACAACTCCTCCTTCCAAACACGACTGATGGGCTCTCCAGGTCGTGTCTGGGGCTTACTTGATCTTTTGGAACACCATTGCTTAAAGTAGCTCCCGTACTTGTTTCTCAATCACGTATCTGCAATAAGCGTTGCTATATGAATGCTATGCATGACACAGTGAATGAGATGCACGATCATCAAGCATACAACTGGTTAAGCAAAATATAAGGCAAACCTCTAGTTACGCATGTAATGGATTACTAGCTCAACCAAAACCTCCCGACTGGCACTAGCATTAATACTACTTTTAGGGACCCGAAGCAATCGTGTATGTGCAATTTCACAAGAACCTATACAAAAATCAAGTTATCAATCATAAAGCTAACATGGTGGTGTGAGCCGATAAAACATGCAATAGCTATTTAGTCATTAAGATTACTATGGTAAGTGTGGGGGTTTTTATTGAATATACGGGTTTCACATTTTCGATTATTTATGTAAAATTGCATTATTTCTACTATTTTCAAATCAGAATCACAACCTTACATGCACCACTTCCTACTCTAGCAATGAGTCATGTTCATAACCTAGAGCTCATATCAAGCCCTTAAAGTCACTTGGAGCATTTTTCACCATAGCAAACCTTTCTTAAATTAAATATATGCTTAACTACAAGACAAGGGCACAATAGTAATTAAACAGTACATGCTAGGGCTACCAAAATTTATACAGAGCCTACACATGTTCACAAGGCTTCTGCCCAAATTTCATAATTTTTGAAGCTCATTTTACCCACATTTCCTATTTATTAAGGTTTTTCATGCATGCACATTAACAGGGGCAAAAAGGTCTTTTCCTACTCAACCATCATATCCATTCTATAGATCTACTTAATAGGAATACAATGCAACAAAGTTTATATTTTTCTGATTTTTATTTGATTTATTACGAATTTCCAAAGTTTTCAGCCTAATAAAACACATTAAATCGAAAATCATAACAGTCAGGGACCTAAACGTGATTATCTATTAACATCAGGGGCTGAGTCGTTAGATCCGCAAGACTCAACGAACATTACATGGGACCGAAACGTAAAAACACGAAACGGCAGGGGCTAAATCGAATAAAGGGCTTCTTCTACCTCCAGACAGGGGCAGGGGCGTGCGAGGTCGAGGTTGGGCGGGCCGCGCCGGCGCGTAGGGGCACGGACTTGGAGCCATGTTGCTCCAGGAAGATGTTCCCGATTATGTGCTACCGTTCCCCCTTGATTTCGTCGCTTGGGGAGGCCCGAATCGACGGGGAACGCGCGTGAACCGGAGATGAACTCCGAGGTCGCGTGCTTTGGGGCGGGAGCTTGATCTGCCGAATGGAGAGGGGAAAGGCGACGCCGCCTCGTGCTTCGGGTGCGCAGGGGTGTGGCGCAGCCGGAGGAGGGGTTCAGGTGGCGTGGGGCGCAGCGGAGGAGCGGGCACGGCGAGCTCAAGCTTGGCCGGCCATGGCGGGCGTGGCCTGCTTGTCTCAGTGCGAGCGGGAGGGCGAGGGCAGCCGGGAAAGAGGGCGCGAGCGAGAGGGAGAGTGGGGGCGAGTGAGAGCGAGGGCAGGGCAGGCCGGGCGAGGCAGGGTGCAGAGCGGGCGGCGCGTGGCCGCGGCGTGGCGCGCTGGCGGCGCGCGCCCGCGGTGGCAAGCAGCGCGTGGCCGGCAGCGCCGGGCGCCGGCGCCGCGTGGCGGGTGGGTCGGCCGAGTGGGACCCACCTGTCAGTGACACGAAGGAAAAATAATTCGGGAAAATGAAAAATACTGTTTGACTGCTGAGACATGTTTTAGAAATTGTTGTTTTTGAACATCCTAGGGGCCGAATTTGACAAAACTCAAAATACAAAAGTTGTTCTACTCTTCCAGATCTATAACTTTGTAAAAAGGAGAAACATCAGATTCCAAGTTTAAATATGATTAAATTTGAATTGAACCTGCTGACTCCAGTTTGACCAAGGTATAATACAAATTTAGAAATTCCTAAAGTCTATTTTATGCTCATTTTCAGAGAAAGAGTATTATACCAATGTTGTGTAGTTTTTAATTATCTACAACTTTCTTATATGATGTTTTGCATGATAGGGACTTTTGTTCCTTTGAAATTTGAATTTTCCTTACCGATCAAGTTTAGGCAGATTTCTGCTTTTTCATTAATCGACTTAAAACTCCACCTAAACCTTTGTGCATGTTACCACACCCAATAACAAAGTTGATCTACATAAAATTGTCTACAAGTTTGTTATAGAGAGTTTGGTCTAAATCACATTTTATTTTGAACTAAGGTCACAAGTGCACTCAGGGGTTTTGCATATTTCACTGAAAATTTCTGACTTCGTGATTTACTAGCCTAGTTGTGGCTCTTCTCTCAACATTATTAAGCCAAATCCTTGACTACCGCCAATCTAATCATGTGTTAAAACTTTTGAGATGCCGGGGGCATCACAGTATTCGGATGCTGACTTTGCGTGTTGTCGGTTGGAGCGCAAGTCGACTTCCAGCACCTACCAGTTTCTTGGTTCTTCTCTTGTCTCTTGGTCCTCACACCGAAGTCGAATATATTGATGCTGCCAGTTGCTGCTCCCAGCTGCTTTGGATGAGAGTACCTTGAGTGACTTTGGCCTAAGGTTTAGGAAGATCCCTCTCCTAGTAGACTCTACTTCTGCTATTTCTGTAGCTAGGAACCCTGTCTTGCACACTAGAACCAAACGCCTAGACGTGAGGTTTCACTTTCTGAGAGATTACTATGAGAAGGGAGATATAGACTTGATCCATGTGGAGACTGAGAACAAGTTGGCAGATATCTTCACCAATCCCTTAGAGCTTAGCGCGTTTGCTCGCTTGCGTGGGGAGCTTGGTGTTTGTTACCCCTTTTAGGTTGGGGCAACTTTTTTGTAGCTTAGCTTTTTGATTTGCTTTTTCTTTGTTTTTCTTGCATTTTGTATCATATCATGCATTGCATTGTATCATACGCATTTTCACTTTCACTAGCACTAGAGCTCGTCTGGAATGACTAGTTAGTACTTGCTTGTGCTAGATTGTACAGTTGCTTGCTTGATCATGGTTGGCTAATCTCCTTGAATCTGTCTAATATCATTTGTGAGCTAAGTCACTTTTATTTCCAAAAAATCAAAACCATGATCACCACTTGACTTGGCTACCTAGCATGTGTAGGAATGTTGAATGCTATGCTATCTTCTCATGCTTGGATATGCCAGTCGTATGCCTTTGTTAAGTTTATGCCTAAGCATTTATGACACCTTGCCTAAACCTGAAATCTGAATTAAATCTGTGCACTTTGTGTGTCTTATGAGCTGATTTGAAAATATCCAGGTGGGTTCACTTGTCACACTAGTTCTAGTTTGAGATAGCTTGCCTTTGCACTTTGGCATGAACTTGGATTAGGCTGTGTATGACCAAAACCTTGTCTTAAGCTTCTGATGGTTTTCTGAACCTAGGCTTGGCATTGGTTAGTAAGAAGTGGCAAAGACAAGTGAATAACCCCTAGCACATGATCTGATTTGCATGAAGTGACAAATTGCTAAATCTGAAATCTGCAAGTCTCTAAATTGCTTATGGCCTGTTGTATATGCTTTGGTTGAGAGTAGCACATCTTATATGTTTTGCTAGCATTTTGCTAGTTCATGCCTATCTTGCTAGATGCTACTCCTGTTGGTGACGCTTTCTTTTCCACAACCCTGAAAAACATGCTCTTGATCTGTATAAGATAGATTCAATTAAGCTTGTTGCATGCTTCCTTGCCCTCACTTGCTCTAGTCTACTAGAACTTGTATTTACTAGCTTTTCATCCCTGCTGAGCTCTTCATAGTACACTTCCTGCATTTTGTGGCATTGTTTGAGGGGATGTTGTCTAGTTTAGGGGGAGTCAGATTCTATGAGCCCTTGATGTGTCCATTGTCAACAAGGGGGAGAGATGTTGACCTATAGGAGTGTTCCTGGACCAAGGGGGAGAATTCTGTAGAGATCTAGTTGAGGGGGAGCTGTGCATTCAGGGAGTTTGAGCTTTAAGCATGCTCTTGCATCGGTGCGTTGAGCCTTCTGCATCTTTCTGGAGGAGCCGATGCTTTGCCTAAGCATGACTATGTTGAGCCTATTTGCCTCTTTCTTGAGGGGTCATGCTTTAGTTTGATCGATTATGTTGAATGGTTTCCCTCATCTTAGGGGGTCGATCTTTGGCTTTGTTTTTGTTGCCTCAATTAGCCTTTCTTTGCTTGTGTTCCGTTTTTGCGCTTTTTGAGCAACTTTCTTCTTTTCTTCTTTCTTTTCAGTTTTACACTTGTTTTTCTTGTCTTTGTTCTATTTCAGGTTACAGATACAAGGTGTTGACAATGCACTCATTATGGGGGAGATTGAGAGCCAATGGACCGGCTCCATTGCCTGTGGAGTGATGAGTGATTGTCAACAGAAGCTAAAGACCCAGAAGGACTTGGGCACAAGACCTCCGATGGACAGGAGGCCCTCCGATGGACAAGAGGTAGATGGAAGCCCTCCGAAGGACTGGAGGCATGCTCGACATCGGTCGGCCATTGGAGTTAGGTACACGGAGGAGCGGCACGGTGACGGTAGAAGTAAGACCTCCTGAAGGACTGCGAGGCGACCCCGATGGACTAGGGATGCTGGGTGCCACAGCGGTGCTCTAGCCCGAGTACATGGAGTGAAGATAGGTGAGGGTGTTGGCATATTCGATCAAATCCGTCATCCTACCACCAAGTTACCAGGCTCGGCGAATGGGCTCATTCTTCCCGAGATAGAGTGGAGTGGGCTGTTCCAGGCCCAGGAAGGAAACCCTAAAGTTTCTCAGGTTTCTGACTTCAAAACCTGGGGTCGATTGGCGGATTTGGACTACTGGCCACGTGGACGTCATCCATGGAGTTAGCGTGCATCCGAAGAAGATCAAGACTCCATCTCAGTCGTCCGTCCCCGAGAAAGTCAAGTCTTTTCCAGTTTGGCCCCTATGGGCAGTTTCTGTAATATAAGGGGTCTTCAGTATAAACTGTGTCTGTTAGGCCTGGGCTATATATACCTAAGTGGCTAGCCATTTAGATGACTCTTCCACCTGTAGAAACCCTAGGCATAGTTTTGAACCAGCCAAGAGCTTAGAGATCAAATCGGGTGCTTAGCTTAGGATTAGAGAGTCTCTTGGGCTAGTACTTTGCAATAGTGGGAGGATGAAGGGTGGAAGGCTGAACCTTGTAGGCACTGATTTCCACTTCTAATCACGGCAAGATTCATCCCCAAATGCTGCTCATGTGTGCAGCCATCTACCTTCCCCTTTTCTAGTTGGATTTTGGATGAAACTCAAAGGCTTTTGGTGATTTGCTTTGCCCATGAGTTAATCCTATTCTTTTGGCTCTTTTGGACTTGCTAGGATGTGGAGATTATGACTTAGTTCATCTCAATCCATGCTGGATTGCCACGAGCAAGTCTTCCTTGAGTTTTCCCCTTTTCTTGCCCAATGATTGCCATCTCACGAGATCTGAAATTCCCTGCTGATACCATGGTCATTTTGAGTTGATCTTTTGGGAAAAGCTTTGGAATAAGGTCAAGACAACATGTGCAAAATTTCGTGATGATTGGATAAGATTTAGTCAAATTCGGGTGTGAAAACCCCTTTCCTGCTGACTTTACCGGACTATCCGGTAGAGCCAGCGGACTGTGGTGGAACCGCCGATTTAATCCTAGCTAAGTACACCTGCCACCTCTGGCTTGCATGTGTATTTAGACCAAATCAAACTTGGTCGTCCAATCAAGCTACCCAAAAAGGGCACTCGATGTAACTATCACCCAGGGATGCCGACATCACACACGTTAAGCCCTTCGAAAGAGCCATAACAATTACAACAACCCATCATTTCATACAAACATAGATTGATTTGTTACAAAATATTTGCTCGAAATGAGGTACAATCAGTACTGAAATAGTGCCCCAAAATAATCTCGCATGTAGAAATCATAATATAATACCGATATACTCTTGTAGCGGAAATAAAACTATCGAGCTATGACATTGAGCCCACCATTGTCATTCTCGATCATGAAATTCCTGAAATAAAAATATCAACAACGTAGGGGTGAGTACGTGAGGTACTCGTAGGACTTACCCGTGGGCGGTTTCAACTTGACACATTTGAGAGTATGCAAGGCTTTTTGTGGACTTGACTCTAACCCGCGCCAGCTTACTAAAAGTGAGTCCTTACTTTCAAGTGTCATCCATTTTTAAAGCAAAAGCCTCATTTGATCCATTATAATTATCATCATGATCCATAATTCATATATCTTATCATCTCAACATATATATCATCATAAAGTAGCTTCCAGAATGTAAACATACAAGTACAAACATGTAATGTAAAAAGCATGATTAAATGAATAATATATTAAAGTTATTACTACTTTGCCCGTGTGCGATACTGGCATTCTCACACCTGGTGAGCATCAGCGATTCGAATCGATTTTAATTCCCAGGAATAACTATCATGCTAGGGGTATATGCTTACTAGCCTTCGCGTTCCCACATATAGCCACCATCTCCACTTGTTACATCCCAAGTTCGATTCCAACCCGCCATTCCCTAGGTTTAGCCCCCATGGAGCAATACCACGGCATCCCGGGTCAACCCTCCCATGAGTCAAGCACCCCTAGGCCCCATGGTAGGATCAAATCTCTGTTCTTCAGGATGGTTCAAGTAAGACTTTCACCCGGTCCCATGTCCCGGTTAAGCACTCTAGCAATGTTATGCCGACCAATAGGCGAACAACGGACGGGCCTTAAATGATTCGGGCGAAGTCTACCAAACCATTCACATCATTTTTCATCATAATATACCCATATCTCCGCCCGGTCTCACCTTATCATCACATCATATCAGATTGCTTTCGCATTTAAATTTTTGTAAAATATTTTGAGTCCTATCTTCACTCGTCTTCTACCATCTAAGCATGGCTAAGCATAGACTTCGATCTATCCATTCTACATAGGATATCAGGTATTTATGCAGGTGGGGTTTCAAACAACTCCTGAACGTAAATGCACAATCAAATAAAGGGTGGTGAGATTCCCTAAGTAGATGTATATGCCTAAGGGGCCTGCCTTTGTTGTTGATAACTTGAACAAACTAAACTAAAGTTAGTTTGCCGGGTTTTGAGGCTTTGCCCCAGGCAACCCCTTGATCACTTGGACAACTCCTCCTTCCAAATACCACTTCAGGGACCTCCGGGTGGTATTTGGGTCCTAGTTGGTCTTTTGGACCGCCATTGCTTGATGTAGCTCCACGCGTCATCTTCTTGGATCACGTATCTGCAGTAATCGTCTCTATATGAATGATATGCATGATGCAGTACATGTGGTGCATGAATAACAAATACCCATACCAACTATCATTTCATGGACAGATTAGAATGGTGATTGATAAACTACTTAACCAGGGAGCTCTCTCATGGACATAGCAAGTTTGCAGATCTACAATCAACTAGGCACAAGGCAATGCGTGAACGAGCATATGAACAAGCATCAATTATATGAACAAGCATTAAGACAAGAACACTAAATCCCCTTTTTATTCTTTTAACTTTAAGCGTATGAAAGTAACTATTAGTGGACCCATGAAGTAAAAGCAACGAAAAGGGCACAAAGAGTTCACACAAGCACCCTTTCACAGCGACATCACTACAGAAATTTTAGTGGAATCCTTGGAGCAAACTAAGTGCCACTTTTATATTTTGTTATTTAAATCATTATAGTATTTGTCATTTTCAAATCACCTAGCAAACAGTGAGCCAAACACATGAAACTTTATTTCTGAGCTACATTGAGTCAAAAGGGTACAATATAATTTCTATGGATTTGTCTGGACAAGTTTTATGTAGCATGCATTTTCATATACATAAATCTACAAATTATTAGTATTAGGGGCAAATCAGTCATTTGCAGCAAATGTTAGTAGCAACCAAAAATTTATGTGGTCATACAAGACATAAAGATCTCACAGTCCAAGTTTCATATTTTTAGGAGCTCATTTACATCACTTTAACTATTAATCACTAAAACAAGGCATGCACAAATTCAGGGGTAAAACTAGTCATGTTACCATACAAGGCCTAGTCCACTGCATAGATACCAATTTTATCTTTCTAACAAAACTGAGTTTACATTTTTATCATTTTTCTGTGATTTCTTACGAAATTTCAAAGCTCTCGGTTTAAAGAAATGCATTAAATCGAAAATCCTAATGACCACGGACCTTAACCCGATTAATCATGGACTTCAGGGGCTTGCATGCAAGATATTCAAGACTCAGTGAATAGTACACAAATAGGGAGCGCAAAAATAAGAAAACGCAGGGGTTTTCGGCAAAACTGTCCTCTCCTTCTTCAACCTTCGACCATGGACTTCGCTGCGCACAGGGAGGGAATACGGCGGCGCGGCCCCGCGCGTAGGGGCACGGATCAACGGCGGACAAGGTCGGGGAAGGTGTTCTCGGCCGCGGGGAACCATTTCCCCCTGATTTCGTCCCACGGGGAGCATCCGAGTGCGCGGGGAATGCGCGTGAACTCGACGTGAACTTGAAGCCGCGAACTGTGGCGTGCGCGTGCCCGATCTACCAACTCCGGCGACAGGAGGGGCCGCGGACTGGCCTCCCGGCTGCGAAAGGATGCGATGAACTTAGGGAGATGGACGGGAGATGCGGGGATGGGCCGAAGGTGGTCCTCCACGGTGAGGTGCTGTGTGGCGCGGCCATGGTGGATGGCGGGCGTGGGCAGCGGCAGTAGAAGAGAAATCAACGGCCCAAATCTTGGTGGAACGGTAAAGTGAAGTGAGGAGGAGCCGATGCACGCAGCCGTTGGGTGAGAGGAGCGCGGAGGAGATGGCGGCGCGAGCTCCAGCTGAGCTCGGCCATGGCGCAGCAGTGGCGGCGCTCTGGGCGTTTGAGCAGGAGGCAGGACGAGAGGAGCGTGGGATGAGCGAGAGTGAGCGGGTGAGGCCGGGTGGACGACCCTGGCTTCCATTCGAAGGGAGAGGGCGCGGCCTCGGCGCTGGCACGCCCGGCCTGCGTCGGACACGTGGCGCACCTCGCAGTGGCTGGCAGCCACCTGTTGGGGAAGATGGAGAAAATAAATAGGAAAAAATGAAAATTGGTTTGACCGGATGGAACACATTTGGAAATTCGTAATTTTGAGGGGCTAAATGGCCGATCTAGAAGGAACCCAAAATACAAGAATTGTTAAGAATCTGTAGCTATACAATTCTCTCATAAACTTTAATACCATGTTATACACAAAAATATGGTTTAAATTCGAATTTAAAGAACTGATCAAGGTTTGACCAAGGTTTAATGCAAACTTAGAAATTCCTAAAGTCCATTTAAGGCTCATTTTGAGGAAAAGAGTATTATACCAATGTTGTTTAGTTTTTAATTATCTACAACTTTCATATATAATGTTTTGCATGATAGAGACTTTTGTTCCATTGAAATTTGAATTTGCCTTACCGGTCAGAATTTGGCAGATTTAGGACTTTAATATAAAGGACTCAAAACCCTATTCAAACCTCTCTGCATGTCACAAATTCAAATACCAAATTGTTCGTTGTTAAATTCCCTACAAGTTTGGTATAGCAAGTTAGATCTAGATCATAGTAGGATTTGAACTACAAGCACAAATGTATTCCAAGGTTTGGTAAAACTGCAGCTTCAATTTATGGAGAGTCTCCCTTGTTGCAAACTTTTGAATGACCAAATGATGTCCAATCACTTCAGGGCTAGATGCTTAAATTTCATTTCATAGTTAGGTGAATTTTTTAAATACTTGACCAGATCAATCACGAGGCTTTTTCCTTTTGAACCGAATTTTTTTGACTTAGTGATTTCTCCCCTTAGTTTGTATTCCTCTCTAAGCATGACTATGTCTTAATTCACCATTGGCTTATGTCTAATTATGTGTTTGCGCCTTTAAGATGCGGGGGGCATAACAACGGACAATCTAGTGGAACCGGACTATCCGGTAGCCCTCACCGGACTATCCGGCGTCGAGTGCCCAGGCAGGGTCTACATCGGACAATCCAGAAGCCCCTGCCGGACTGTCTGTTGGAACCGGACTGTCCGGCCCTTGACACCGGACTATGCGGCGTGTCCAGGGCAGGAGCTGCCTTCTTGCTGTTTGCTTCTTCCGCTATGCTTTTGCTTCGAATTTTTGCATCCCCCACTTCAGACCATTCTCTTTGCTTGCTGTAAGACAGTGAGACGCACCTAGGTGCGGTGAGTGTCGTATGGCGATCTTGCAAGATCCATTGCCTCCGTGCCTTTGCTGAGTTGGCTTGCGATTTTCTCGCTTGGTGTGTATCCTCTCAGTGGACGGCACCTTTGCACTGCTAGACACGTATCTGTTCAGTGGACGTTCTCTAGTTCTTCTCTTAAGCACCAGTTTTCGGGAGTTGTGACTTTGAGTTTTAAAGTGCTCCTATTCACCCCTCTCTAGTCGCACGTCTCGGTCCTATAGCCTGCAAATGTTGTGAGTTCTATGGAGTTTCTTGTCGCCAAAACAGCCCCAATAAAGATGAAGTCATAGAGAGACAAAACCAAAGATTGTTCTCTAGCCAAAAGAGGAAGATGTCTCCCCAAGAGCAGCTACTAGAGGATTCTCTCTTACCCATCGCGCTACCAGTTGAGGCATCACAATTTTCGCAGAAAGAAAAAGGTCACCAGACCTTAGAGGATGCTTAGCTTAGAAGAGAAGCACTTAATAGGTATCTTGATGAATTCACTATCACATACATAGAATTCCAGCCACTTGGACGCAAGCGATTCAAGAAGAAAACAAATGAGGTGGTGCATGCAAAGATGAACTCATCCGAACATCAAACAAAAGAGGTCTCTCATACTTGTCCTAGGGTCTCAGGAGGACTCCCCACTAGATCATGACAACCTGCAGAGTCAGCATCAATCTCATGTTACCAGTACAGAGTTGGCAATCAATATTAGGGCTAATCAAAATATATCCTCATCTATGAGATGTCCAGAGAAGGCTAGGTAGAGCAATCAAGATCAAGATCAGCGGCCATTGCAATGAACACACAATGATCACCAGATCCAGTCATGAGGCAGTAAGAAGCGAAGAGAATATATCCGTGGTCGCATCAACCATATAGTGACAAGTACTATTAGGAGATGATGATCTAGTCTTGATTGGCACACTTGTAGTCAACTCAGCTATCGCCTTGGTGTTATTTGATCCTAGTGCAACTCATTCCTTCATTACCACCCAGTTCATAATGAAGCATGGCATATTCAAGTGCCCAATGGAGAAGAAAATGCTCATCAACTCACCTAATGAAGAACTAACATCTATTTACCTATGTCCATGGTTTCAAGTTTCAGGTGAGCTGAGTAGAGTTTCATGTTAAACTCATAATGGTGGAATCAATAGAAATTGACGTGATCCTTGGAGGAAACTGGTTAAGAAACAGAGATGCAGTGATACATCCTGGCAAGAGAGTGGTGTCTCTAAGAGCCCCTTTAGGAGAGATGATCGAGTTTGATCTACCCTTACCACAAGCACATAATAGTGTTAGCACACAAGAGGATGCAGACAAAAAGGAACCAGCCCTCACCAAGAATGTTGCAAGCAAGTTCGACTCCAACCCTTAACCTCAAATACCGATCCAACACCAGATCAAAGGGATCAAATGCAGTAAGGCGTCTTTGGAGGACAAGTTAGTCGTGCTGAGTGCACTAAGGATGCATAATGAAGGATAATCATGTATCTTAGTTTTGTTTCTTCTTTTAGAAGTTGTAACCATGTTGAAACAACTTATGAATGGTGAGAAGTGATGGTGCTTGTTCAGAAAGTTATAAAAGTAGCAAAGCTCTTGTTAATGGGGTTAGATTCCAATTACCTAAGTTGGACCATGGTTGAAAAACTAGAACAAAGGTTGAAATAATAGAAACCACCTCAGAAGGGAAGGACGTTAGAAGCTTCCTTAGTATGTGTGTCACGCCCAGTTCTCAACCAACGGAACCAGGACAACATATATGTGCCAGGAACAAGTCTCACATATATTATGACAATAGTGACATCACAGAACGTGCATGAAAGGGGATTAACGTTACATAGCGTATCGTCACATTATTACATCAAGACACAAGTCTTTATAACAGAGTCATAAGCGGAAGCGTAAACGAAAACATAAACGAGCCGCCATAGGGAAGTCGACTGGAAGACTGATATGCCTAGAACTCATCATAACCTTGAACGTACTCTTCTGTGCCTTCATCAACTGAACAGCAGTTGGGTCCACCCAACAAAAGAAAGAAAACAACAAGTATGAGTACACAATCGTACTCAACAAGCATAACATGAACCATGAGGCTCTAAGGTTGGCTGACACGTATGCATGAGCTTTTAGTTGATCAAGTTTTATTAAGCAACTAATTACTACGAGTGAGTTTATAAGCCATTAAGCCCAAGATATTGCATAAAGAATTAATCAACATTATTAGAAACATAACCAACTCCCAAACCAAACCAAACACCACTAATCAGCATAAAGGATCTGGGCCGCTCATAACCGTGAGCACGGCTGACATGTCACTTTTACACTCTCGAGAGGTTGCACATCTTTACCCACAAGTCGTGAGCTACGCTAGAAGTTCATCACACTCCCTTAGATGAGATGACTAGCAAGCCACACTACGAAGCCTTTACAAAGATCACGTTGGTAAGGTGTAACTGCTGAGGTTTCAAGCTCCGCGGAGATGGGGCCCTACTCTAAGGGGTGAAGCACACAGCACACACAACCCAAAGCAGATCCGAGGCCCATCCCAGGCTCACTTCCCCTCTTGCCCCGCAGGTAAGTTACTCCCAAACCAAGGCAATCTAATTAATCAGCTAAGACCGTCCCATTCCAGTCTCATGGTAGCGCTGTTGTCCCAGGTTGTCGCTTTGCGAACCGGTCGTTATGGAGAGTGGCTATGAGCAAAACCACTAAGCACATTGCTCATGCCCCCTAAACCATGTTGCTAAAAAGCCAAATTATTAAGGAGACATGAACCACTCAAGCCTCGGCACAGAGGGTCAAGCTCACAATTATATTGCATAGATCCATTATCAAATTATTAACAAAAGAACATGAGTTCGTGCTGCACCTAGCCCAACTTAACCAACATGCAAACCCAAAGGTAAATATTGGATAAAAGTAGCTAAGGTACAATCCTTATGGCATACAAGATTAAATGCACATGCAATGAGTAAGGGTTATTAGGTGTTGTTCATGTTATACTTGCCTTCCTCAAAATGCTCTTGTGGCTGCTGTCCAAAACTTGCAACCTGCTGTTCTTCTTCACCTACGAACGGTTCACCGTCTAAACACGTTCACGGCAACATACAAGCATTCCCATACACGCACACATGCAAACAAATAACAAAGGATAAGCAACAGTACACCACATCATAAAAACAGAAGATAAAGCTGTTATAAAAACATTCTACGCATTTCTACGGACACGTGAGCGCAAGAATCACCCAAATCGGAGCTAAAATGTGAAAGTTATGCATAAAACAGGCTCCTGAGGGCAAAACTGTGATAAATAAACTAAACCAGGGGTTAACTTTGCAAAACTGAGGGCCTAAATGTAATTAAACATAGCCGCCGAGGGTTTTAGAGCAAAACCACCAGAGCCTGGACTGTGGGTTCAAATCCTGGCGAGCTCAGGGGCTAAACTGATGAAAACAGGATTAAAACATAAATACTTTTCAACGGAGTCGGATTGCGGGTTGATTCCAGGGAAACGCGGGGTCCCAAGCGCTAAACTCCCCGGTTGACCGGGTCTGCGCTGACGCGTGCGGTGAGGTGGCGGCCACGTCACTGCTGACAGGCGGACCCGACGCTGACTGGGTTAAGTGAGGGCGACGTGTCGCTCTGTGATTGGCCCGCAAAGGGGTACGGGATGTCTTAATCGTGGTCGTTGGCGACGGATCAGACGGCTGCAGAGGCAAGGGGCACAGGGGCATCGGCGGTGACCAAACTCCATGGCGGAGTTCAGGCCCGTGCGGCGGCAGCTCGCCGGTTGCGCGTGCGCTGAGACCTAGGGGCGCTCCCGCTGCCCTAGGGCTAGGTCGGGAGAGAGAGGGGACAACGGCGAAGCTCACCGAGGTGATGTGGACGTCGGGGAGGCGGTGGAGTGAGCTCGTGACGAGGACCGGCAGGCGAAGATGGTTGGCGCTCGCGGACAAGGGTAGAGGAGCGGCGTTCCCACGCCCAAAACCCGCGGAACACCTTCGCGGCGGTCCTGCGAAGAAGGAAACGAAGGGTGAGGGTCGAGGACAGTCCAACGGCGATGAATTTTGCGGTGACGCGGCTTACCGTGGGTGAAGTCCGGTGGCGGATTGAGATCTTGGTGGCGCAAGGGAGTGAAATTGGAGTGGCGTAGAGGCAAAAGGAGGTGAGTGCGAAGCTCGGGGTCGGGTTTTATAGGGCTCGGGTGAGTCGTATCGACGCGGGCGTAGGAGTGGAGGCCGGCGGCTTTAGAGCTCGTCATGGCAGTGAAGGAAGGGGAGGAAGAAGGGGAAACCTGCGCGAGAAAAGGGGAGATTGATTGCGGGACGATTATGGCAGGAGAATGGGGCTCGGATGCGGGAGGTTCCTCACCCTCGGGCGCCGACGTGGCCGAGCAGAGAGAAGGGGGCGCGCGGGGTTTACGGCGAGAGGAGGAAGAAGCGGCTGACAGATGGGGCTAGCCTGGCAGCGAGGGTAAGGGTGCGGCCCACCCGTCAGTGGCGTGCGAGAAAGAGAGGAGGGAGGCGGGCTGGTAGTTTTGGGCCGGTTCTTGGCCCAGGCGGGTGAGGAAGGGGGCGAGGTGGGCTGCTAGCTGGGCCGGTTGGCCTGGCTGCCTCTCCCATTTCTTCTTTTTTTTTCTTTTTCTTTTCTCTTTTGAATTCTTTTGAATAAGAAAGCAAATGATCTACATATTCAAATAAATTTGAATATGAACCCTTAATTCATACAAACAATAAAATAATGCACCAGCATGTATGCACAAGAAGGGTTAAACCTATGGTTGCTTTTATGCATCTTTTTAATTTAAATAAATCATGATAAATGCAAACTAAGCACATATGCCTTAGAAAATTAAATAAATTGCTTGGTTTTTATTATGAAGTACTGAAATGAAAACTAGGGTGTTACAATGTGCAGGGTAAATGGATCCACCATGCAAAGGTTAGAGTCATCAAGAAGCAAGCAGAAGAGTTGACACACCTTACCCTTATTCTCTCTGCTGGCCAACCCAAATCTCGGGACGAGATTCTTGTTAAGGGGGGTAGAATTGTAACACCCTAAATTTCATTTTTAGAATTTAAAATAATTAAAATGTTTTTTCAATTTATAAGGACTTTTCTTGTTTAGAATGAACATTTACACAATTTTATAAAATAAAGTTGAAAGCAAATAAAATAAATTTAGGACAACATATTGTTACATCCATGCCGTTGCATTGGTTTTATGTTGAGTGGTTGCCTAAGGACTCGAATTCCAATTTTATTTGAATTCATAGTGTGTTTAAACCTTACAAATAAAAGAGTTTGAAAAGTTTTGAAAACAAAAGGCCAGAAATCTCTTTCTATCTTCACCTGCGCTTTTTGCCTAGCTCTTTCCCTCCTCTCTTTCGGTCCAGCAGCCAACCGAAGTCGGAATGTCCCACCTTTCCTCGTTCTCCTCTGCCCTCGCCTTTTGTCCTTGTCCTGCAAGTCTCGCTCATCATGTTTCTCCTCTACTGATCGTCACATTTCTCCTTTCCCTTGCCGTCGGTCCTAATGACCATCTCATCACATCGTGCCAAGTGGCATGTTTTGAGTGTGAAAACCCTTCTAAATATCTTTGTTCATCATCAAGTTGTTTCTGGATTTATCTGGAATCTTTTCCCTCTTTCTCAGAGCAAATTTGATTTATTGGTGGCTCTTCTAAGTCTTCTCATGAGCTCCAAATAATTTATTTGAGTTCATTAGGTGCCAAAACATATCTAGGATTTTTCCTAGAATTTTTGGAGCCATCGGAGTATTTTTCGGAGGACGAATACTATTTTCGGATTTTCTGGAATTATTTTCTTCTCCGAAAATCAATATTCCGAAAATAAGCCCAAATCCAACTGGTCTAAAACGTGCAAATATATATATATGTATATATATATATATGTATATCCTCTCATCGCCCTCCTTTTAAATCCGGTCTCCGTTTTTCAATCCCGAAATCCTAGCTCCGTAGATCGAAGAGAGAAGATCAAGAGTTGCTCTAACTCCGCCGAACTTTCGGTGACCAATTCCTCCACAACCAGTCGTCTCTGGTAAAATCCGAAGGCATCATCGTGTTCCTCTCATGTAGATTTGGCATAGTCTCCATTTTATGAGGACATTATCAGTGTTCCATAGATCTAAGTTTGTCCTTCAGCTCCGGTGAGAGTTTATCGTCTTTGTTTGAACACCGACCGTCCCTCCATTCACGTGTCCACGTACGGTTCCCGCCCAGGTTTCACCCGAGTGAACGCGGCCTGTGCCCCCTGGGTCCCACTCCTGTACCGCCTGCCTGCTCCCACGCGGTGGTGAGCGCTCCACCTGCACACGCTCCCTGCCACCGCCTGGGTCCCAACGTCTCCTGCCCCCAACTTTAGCGTCGAGCGCCACCGTGTGCCCCAGTAGGCCCCGCCTGACCTCAGCTATGCACTCTTGTGCACGCGCAAGTAGAGCAGAGCGAACCGCTCGCCTGCTGCCCCTCCTGTGAAATGTGTCGTGCACGCAGTTGCCACCGACGCCGTTCCGTGTTACGGCCGCCACAACGGATAACGATCTGAACGCATCAGATCTAAAGGATCTTCTGTGGCAGATGACTTCGTAGCCATCCGCGTGCCACCCGATCCATCCACTCAGAAAGAACCATGTCGCCTCTGCCGCCGCCGTTTTGCATGAAGGCCCTTGCAGTTTCTAAAAAATCAACCCGCAGTCTGATCCTGTAGAGCAGACCTCTGATTTTTTTAGTTTTAAACCTCTGATATTGAAAAGTATTTACAAACCAGCCCCTGCAACCTTCAAAACCTCATATCTTCTCCGTTTTAAATCCGTTTTCGGCAATTCTCGCACTCATGTGATCATAGTAACACTTAGAATAGTTTTATAAATGTTTTGTCTTCTGTTTTGATGACATGGTGTACTGTTTCTTATAGTTCTATACTTGTTTGTTTGCATGTGTGAACCTGCATGCATGTGTGGTGCTCCGATGAACATATAAACATGGATCTTCCTCATGCGATCTCAAGTAAAACTCAAGATCAAGACCCAGAAGACTCTGAGCAGCGATTCTTTAAAGGAAGGCAAGTATAACATAAACAACACCCAGTAACTCTTTTAATCACTTCATGCGCATTTAATTTTGGAATGCCTATAAGGATATTACCAAGCTACATCTATCCTGATATTCATCTTTTGGGAATGCATATGGTTATGTTGTGCTAGGTTCTGTGTGAACACATGTCCTTTTGTTAATAAATATTGACTAATGGTTCTATGCAATTTAATTGTTGGGCTTGACCATTAAGCGGTTCATGTCCATTTTAATAATCTGGTTTTTAGCAATATGGTTTAGGAGCCTGAGCAATGTGCTCGTGTGCTTTTGTGGCTTTCTCTATTAAGGACCAGTTCAGAAAATGACCACCTGGTGTTGACGGTCGTTATTGCACTACCTACGACCATCAACTATCCACGAACATGAAGGAAAATAAATCAAAGTATAGACTAACCCTTGCTACTCACATAGTTCGACGAGTTGTGTTGAATATTTGATTGTAGGTGCAAGATCAGCCGAAGACATGTCAAATAAGGCTAAGTCAGGAAGGTCACTGACCAAGGGGCCAGGCCGCCCGGCCTCCACCCAGGGCGCTCGGCATGTGCATGTGCCTAAATGAGCCCATCTTGAACCTGCATGCACACTAAAGACGTGTCAACACAATTCCAAGGCCCAAGCCAAGAACCCAACATGTTTAGTACCGAAAGGCTTGCCACCTCATCGATCCAACTCTTGGATTGGTGAAGTCAGCAATCCATGGGACTTCAATCCTGCGGCTAAGGAAGAAACACAAGTGGGATCCAATGGCTCAGGAGAAAGCACACATTTTTAACCGCCAACCACCATGCAACTGACTTGGGGAGTGAAGATGGACCACAAGATGAAGAAAGGCGGTGGATCCGATGGTTCTCTAGGCCGCCTAGCCTAGGGTAGGGCCACCAGGCCGCTCGGCCTAGTAACTACCTCCACAACCACCATAATGACCCTATAAGACCCCTCACTCCCTTAGTCACTATAAATACCCCCGAGCTCTCACTTGTAAAGTGTGGAAGTTGAGTGAAACACACCATTGTCTAGTTAGTAGCACTAGGATAGTCCTAGGAGTTAGAGTTGAGTCTGAGTCTTTGCCTCAGGGATTCCGGATTTAGCTCTGAGTCTGGTAACGCTCTTGTATCTTTCTATCTTTGTACACTTGCTACTTCAGTATAATATACTTTATTGATCTATCTTTCAGCTATACTTTACTTTATTTCTTACACTTGCCTAGTGTGGTGTACCTTATTGCATACTAGAGCAAGGCTTAGGTTTGTGTTGTTCTCGATTTATTTGAATCTTACTAGACTTGCTGGTGCTATAGGCTTTCCTTAGGCTCTGACCTAAGGCTAAGTCAGTCCTAACCCTCTGATCAAGGACGGACTTTAGTGATCAAGTTCTCACTTGATCACTAGTTTAGCGTGCCATCTTACCCATGCAGATCTAGTTGGTCGCCCCTCTTGGTGACATCATTAGGGAGCCTCTATAATCCGACCCCATCATTCGGTAAGCCCATAGGCGTTAGCGAGTTGTCGTTCGGTTGGCCAACTATCTACGCCCATGCCTCCTCGGTGTAGTCTGGAATTCCGCTCGACGCAATATCCTAGTTCGTGTTTGTTTAACTCAGTTCAACCGCGAATACTCCTCTACAGTAGTTAAGGAATATAGTTTGGATATCTTAATCTCACTCATTGTCCTCCCAGGCAACTACCTAATTGTTTACTGCTTTGGTCCCTATTTACTCTTCCCACCATACACTATCTTGTTGTATCTTACCCCCGTTGTAAGAATAGCGGGTGTTTATCTAAGTTATAGTACTGTTTGAAGTTCGAACATATCGTTCCACCTATTAGCCCTTGTTTCCCTGTGGATTTTTACGATACTCAAAATACTCTGAGTGAAAAAGCTACAGCGAATCTCCATGCGCTTGCGGAGTAAAATCTGTTACACTAAGAGACGTCATCACCCGGGACAACAGCGCTACCACGAGACTGGGATGGGGTGGTCTTAGCTAAGTAACTAGGTCATTTTGGTCTAGAGTAACTTACTTGCGGGGCATAAGGGGGGTGAGGTTCTGTGGCCCTCGCGCTACTTGGGTTGAGTGTGCTTTAAGTGATGTATGTGCTTCTCCCCTTGAGGCTTGCTCCACCATTGCGAAACCTATCCCTATCGGTTACTTCTTACCAACGTGATCTTTGGAAAGGCTTCATAGTGTGCTTGCTAGTCATCTCATCTAAGATATTGTGATCAACTCCTAGCGCATCTCATGACTTGTGGGTAAATATGTGTGTTGACGTCTCTTAGCGTAACAGATTTTACTCCGCAAGTGCACGGAGATTCGCTGTAGCCTTTTCTCTCAGAGTATTCCGAGTATCGTAAATTTCCACAGGGAAGTGGTAGGCTCAAGAGTGTAATTGAATATACTCAAATCAAATAAACTGTAAACTTAGATAAATTATACCAACTAGAAGTACACAGGGGTAAATGTGATAAAGATAGGTGTATGGTGGGAGAGTTAAGTCTATAAAAGATATCCATAGAAAAGGTATAGTTGCCTGGGAGGACAACGAGTGAGAAAAAGTCACCAAACTCTAATTCTAATCGGCTGCAAAGGCTATCCGTGAATAACTAAGAAATTAAATTAACCAGCCAGGGTCTTGCGTCGAGCGAAATTCTAGAGTCTCTAGGGTACCAGGGGTAGATAGTTGGTCCCGAAGGAGAGTCTAGCTAACACCTATGGGCCTCTCAAATGACGGGCTTGGACTACACAGGCACACCACACGCTATCACCGAGTGGGGCTACCAAGCAAAGCTGCGTGGAGAGGATGGCACGCTATAAACGTGTTCAAGCGGGGCTTGAACAACGATAGATCATCCTTGATCAGAGGAGAGGATCTAGCCAGATCCAAGTGTCTAAGTCTAGGGTTGAGTTATAGCACAAGTAAGAATAACAAGAATTGAATGACAAAGTTAAACACAACCTATGCCTAGCAAGTGTGCAAAAGAAAGGTACACCACACTCTCAGGAGATAGACTTAGAGTAAAATGTAACTGAAATTATATTGAAGGTAATCTGAATCCAAAAGATACAAGAGTTTTACCACAGACTCGAAAATAACTCCGGAGACTCCGAGGCAAAGCTCGACTCAACTCTAACTCCCAAGACTATCCTAACTACTAAGGATAGAATGTGGCACTCTAAGATAGAAATCTCTACTCAACTCCACTCCACCCCCCCCCCTGACAAATGAGCTCTCGAGGTCTATTTATAGCCTAGAAAGTGAGTTGGTATCTGTAGGTGTGCTAGGTCGGCAAAGAGGGTAGGTCGGTGGCCGGGCAGCCACCCTACATGGCCGGGCGGCCAGTCGATACACCGCCTTTGATGATCGAACGCTTGATATTGCTCCCATAGGTCGGTTGGCAGTTGAGGCGGTTAGTTGCACGTGAAAAATGCGCCGAGGAGTGGTCGGGCGGCCATGGCATGTGGTCGGGTGGCCACATGTCTGCCCCTGATTTGTTGCATGTTACTTCCCTCGGATCCTTGACATCACCAATCCTCATCCCAATGGCTTTTGACCCCATGTATGGTTGGATCTTCACCATTTTGTGTTTGTTTGGCACCGGATCGATGACGTGGCACATGAAGTGGTCAAGGGACCATTCCACGTGGTCGTGGACCTGAATGCACCCTGGAGGGTGGTCGCGCGGCCACCACACCTGGTCGGCCGGCCATGGTATATGGTCGGGCGGCCATGGCCTGTCGACCATTGTTGCCCATCTTTGGAATTTGGTGTGTTTCCAACCTTTTTGAGTGATTTTTGGTACCTGCATCCAAATATTCATGTACATCTTGTGGAACTCATTAGTAGCAAGGTTTAGTCCATATATTTCACAAGTTTAGCTTCATTTGGTGGACAGTTGACGGTTGAAATCGTGAGATTACGACCGTCAACACCCCCCCAAGCTTAGACCTTTGCTCGTCCTCGAGCAAAGCTAAGACTGAAAGTGGATCAGGAGTTGCTGCAATATCAAAGTGAAGGAGAATTCTTATATGCAACTAAATACTCAAACTTTCGTCCCAAGTAGTAAAATAATCAAAGCTTACCGTATACAATACCTGTGGTGCATCTCTTTGTTTACCTTGCCTTGGGCGGTTGGGAGACAGAACAACTTTATTGTGGGAGAAATTCTAACTCATTCTTTTTGGATGTCCTTCTCAGGTGTTTTCAAGATTTTCAAAACAAAGAAGCTTCCCCTTGGTACTCTCGATCGCTCAGAAGTGTTTCCTTACCAATGGCCATGATTTTGGCTGACATTTTTCCTATACTAAAGCCTTTGTGGAGCTTTAGGTGGGGAAGAAATGTGACACACTTAGAATATTTATTTTGCTAAGCCAAAGATTGGACCAAAGAGTATACTTTATCAATTCTTCTGTTTGATCACTGGAGTATGAGTGGTGGCATAAATTGTCTCCTTCTCTAGATTTTCATCCCTATAGCCTTGTATGGAATTGGAGGGGATATGGAGCCTTTATTTATTTTTGCCATGCTTGAACTTGCATGCTTTTCAATTTGCCATGCTTTTGCACACATTTTTTTTTCTTTTGACATGTTTTTGCATGCTTTTCTTTTTGGCTCCATACCCTTACTCCTTGAAATTTGGAGGCTATGGGATTATGAGAAGTAATTGGAGACTTTTGGTGGATGCAAAGTCCGGAATGGGTCATTTGCATTTGATTTTTGTACTCCAGCTATCAACATAAGATGATATTTCTACTCAAAGAGACTCAAAATTTGACAAAGCTCAAAACATATCTAATTGGCTCTTTGTAGCTGGTTTTGAACGTGTAGAGCATATTTGGCTCTGGTAGGAATTTTAAACCATGGGGAGCTTATTTTGTCATTTTCAAAATAAAAACCTGCGAAATTCATCTTACTAGGAACTTGAAAGAATTATCCGACACTAAGTTATATCATTTTCTCACAACAACTTAGGCTTGTTATCACAAATGGCATCCACAAAGTAAAGCTCAGGCTTGCTTTTCTTTATTCACCAACATAGGACTAAGCTAGGCATAAGTTGTCATGCAAGAATTAAACCATTCACTTGATAGAGCAACTATTCATCATTTCCAAAATGAAGCTAGGAAGTGAATTTAATAGTTAAGCATGGGAGTTGTTTATTAGGATAAACACTTTTTTTTTACAAAACTAGGACTAAAAGATACATACGCACTACTCTCATAAGTGGGCAGAAATGACGTTTGGTGTGGCAGAGCTTATAGATGATCACAGAGACGAACAAGAGGCGAGATGGAATACATACCTTATGCTTATGCAGTTCTTCCCCCTAAGCTTCAATGAAGCTTAGTTGGGATAGAACCCTGTCCAGTTGTAGTAGCTCTGGTTCTGCTCTTGCATGTGTTCCACAGTTGCTCTTGTTTCCAAGAGCATGTTGTGGTCGACCTCTTGTGTCTCCTGGATTTGGCTGATGCTGTCCATCATCCCCAAGGTGCGGTGCTCTTGGAGGTCCATTGCCCCGAAGAGGGCATTGATGTTCCTCATGTACCCATCACCAGTGTAACAGGCAGAGTGGGATGGACCTACACTTTGTTCATAAGATGGCTCACCTCCACCGTGGTAGGATGGCGTTGGGTTCACTGAAGGTACAATGGAGTTCCATGAACTGTGTCATGTGCCTGGCTTCCCCAAGTGGGTGTGCCTCCTAGGTTAACCTGGGAGGGTTCAGCGCCTGGATGAGCCCAAGCAGGCTCGGCACCTGGCCCCTATGCTTCCACGTAGGCCTTGCGGAGTCTTTCTTCGGCTTGACGTCGTTGGGCGTGAGTCATAACTCCGGCGACACTGTTTCTTGCTGGTTCAGGTTCCGATGCAGGTGCAGGTTCTAGCTGCATGGTTAGTGTCCTCATAGAGTACAATTTGAACTGCGGTGCTGGGAGCGGCAGCTCAACATCGTAACCTCTATATGTCATGTAATATTTTCCCTGTGTGTCTTTCCTCAGGAAGTGTGCATGGATGAAGTGTGAATCTTTAACCACACATGAGGGATCATTAGGCATGAATGTGATAGTTGCATTTGTTAGCACTCCTAACCCATTGGCAATCCTAGTCACAAATGAAGTGATAGAAATTGTAGAAACATTGGAAACTAGGCCTTGCCAATGAAGGATCATGCTAACAATAGGTGCAAACATTTTCTTCTTCCACATGGCATAAAGACACTCAATATCCTCTACTGTGACACAGCGGGTATCCTCCCGCGGGAAAACGACCATGGTAAGCCAGCGGGCAAGAAACCGCATGGTAGGGTGTGTGATGCAAGTGAGGCTCTTTTTCCTAGGAGGATTAGGACCAGCTAGCTCTTTCCAAAACTCTTGTGAATTAAAGCCAATAGGATCCTTAGCCACAGAGCACTATGGTGAGAAGTCTAGCAAGTTGCTAAACTGGCACAGTGTAAGCTCATAATCAGTATTGAAAAGGCGGAACCAGACAAATGTACCTTCCCTTCGAGTGTCGGTGCGGAGCGTCATGAGAAATTCCTTGGTGAGAAGGATGATTCCTCCTTCTGGGACTTCTGCAAAGTTAGTCCAGCCCACGGCCTGGAACACCTCGTTGAACTCCTCCCACATGCCGGTGTCAATGAGGAGGTCCTCGTCGAAGTATTTGGTCAAGGCATAATTCTTTTGGTTCAAAAGCCTTAATGCATTGGCCTCTTCTCGACCATGCGGCACGAGTTGCGACTCAAGGATGAGTACGGGCCAGTGGACGGATGACGTCTGGATTTCTTCACGCTCCTCTGTGCTGATGGACATCCTCTCGGAGGCAGCAAGCTGGCTAGCGGGGCCGGAGCCGTCGGAAGACGACCAGCAAATGTGCTGTCCTGCCTTGCTAACGGCCTTCTTCGCCTTCTTGAGCACACTCTTCATCCTGCAAGACAGAGCAAAAACAACACTCGATACCCGAAGGACAGACGACAATAAAGATTAGCGTTAGCGGGTTAGTTGTCTGAAAAAAATCAGCGTCCTTGTGGGGCAGAGCCTCCACAAAACGTTCTCATTTTTGCACAACTGAGAGAGAGTGCTGCCAGAATTTTATTTGGCTAACCAAATTTTATTCGGGCATTATTTTACTAAGCATGGACACTTAGTTAAACACTAAACTGGAGACTAAGAGAGTGAGAGGAGAGTGCAACTACGTTGCTGGTTGATACACTGAGCTAGGAAGCAGGGGGCACGTATTTATAAGCGAGGGGAGCAGCAAGGGGCAGCGCAGGGTGCCGGGCAGCCAACTGAGGTGGCCGAGCGGCCACCAAGCCTGGTCGGCCGGCCATGGCCTGAGGCCCCAGCAGCCCTACATGCTCGTAGAATGCAGAGGGGACGTGTGTGGTGCAGAATTTTTGGATGGTGGGCAGCAAAATGAGTGAGTGGGTGGCCAAATGATGGTGTTTTGTGAGCATCTTCCCTACTTTGTATTGGGAGAAGGTAAAGGGAGGTGTAGCTGCTGCCCTATGCAGAGAGAAAAAGGGAGAGAGGCAGGGGGTGGCGGCCGGCCACATGATGTGGGCGGCCGGCCACTCAAAATTTTTTTTTTGACAATGCAGAATTTTCAGAAAAATAGTCTAAATGCAAAATTTAACTGAACCAAAATTAAATGTGCAGGGGAACGTGAGAATTAAAATTTTGTGAGAAAATTAAATATGCCGTCGATGGATAGTGTGCCAATTTACCTTTTTGCGATGGGAGCCCATGTCTTGCCCTTCGGAGTTTCATAGAAACTGTAGCCGGGGGCTGCATTCCATTGTGTTCTATTTTTTCTGCGTCGCCTTGGGTTAGTCACATTATCCTCGACGCCGACCTTGTTCTCGAGTGCTGGTTGAGTTGGCCACTTTGGTGTAGTCAATTTGCTTTCAGCACCGTATCTCTTCTCAGGAGCTTTGCCTCTTGGTGCAGTTCTGGGCCTATCGTACCTCGTCTCTCAGCTTCTCGATCTTCTACTTTGCATTGCCCTCTCATACTCCATTTGTTGAATCTCAGTCTCGATTTTCAATTTCTTCAGCATAAATGCCACGAGACTATCTTCTTTTGAATTTGACTGATTGGTCCCGGTCTTGACATTGTGTTCATCTTTCTTGGCCTGGCACTTGAAAGTTTTCACCTTGTTGCATTGTTCCACTTTTGGTTTGAAGGCAAATGTTTCCTTCTTGCCAATAATGTTTAGGTGAACCTTTCCTACTCCGACGTCGATTGTTGCATCGGCGGTGCTCAAAAACAGCCGCCCAAGGATGAGCGAGGTTTTTGAGTCAATCTCCATATCCAGTACCACAAAGTCTACAGGTACGAGAAAATTCCGGATTCTCACTAGAACGTTCTCTGCCACTCCTTCAGGGTAACGGACGGATTGATCCACAAGCTGTAAACACATAGTTGTGGGAGCGAGTGCGTCATGATTCAGCTTGTCGAAGATGACCTTCGACATTACACTGACACTGGCTCCAAGGTCACACAACGCTTGATCGAAGTGCTGGGTACCAATCGAGCATGAGATCTTAGGGCTTCCAGGGTCCTTTTTCTTGAGTACAGTTGCGCTACACTCTTCCGTTAAGTGCACAATTTCCGTTGACGGTAGGGGTTTCTTGTTGTTTAGGATATCTTTTAAGTACTTGGCATATGTCGATACCTGCATAGCATCTAGCAGGGGTATGTTGACATATAACTTCTTAATGATCTCAACGAACTTACTATATTGTTCGTCAGTGGCAGCCTTCTTATTTCTTGGAGGAAATGGTAGCACCGTTGTGTCATAGAATTCATGAGGTAGATGTTTCGATGCTGGCTTTTCCTCCTTCCCAAGTGTATCGTCCTCTGTGACCTTATCTTCAGACTCGGCAGGTTTCTCCTGCGCTTTACCTGCATGACTACGAGATGGGGGGTCCTGTGTGGACTTTGCACCCCTAGTGGTTACTGCACTTATGTGCTCCTTGGGAGGAGATTCAGGTTGACCATGCAGTTTACCCATATTTGGGTTAGGTAGAGCAGCAGCCAACTGAGCTATTTGAGTTTCAATCATTTTATTGAAGCTAAGTTGGTTTTTCATAGCACTATTCAAAGTTTCCATTTGCAACGAAATAGATTCAAACATTTTATCATTGGCATGGAACATTTTACTAATGCTATCATTCACAGCTTTTTGATCAAAATTTTAATTATTTCTAGAAAATTGCTAGTGAATTTGAAGAGTTTCCTTGTCCAGAGAAAGGGAGATTTGGTCGTGAATTCCATCCTGGCTAAGGACGATTCCCATTGAAATCGTTAGTACTGTTACCGATGAAGTTCGCATCTTCAGGTTGCGTCTCAGGGCAGTTGTTCCCTGAGGGTCCTGTATTCCCACAGACTTCGCAAGTCATATGAGAGTCGAGGGCTTGCACCGGAGCGGCTTCTGGGGCATCGTTTAGCTTCTTCAATAGCAAGTCCATCTTCGCGGCGAGAATATCGGTGCTCTCGATCTGATGGACGCCACGGGAATGGGTACTAGACCTCTCTTCTCTCCAACCTTGATTGGTGGCCATCTTCTCAATGAGATTCTTGGCCGCCGAGATGCTCAAGGAGAGGAAGGATCCTCCAGCGGCTGCCTCCAGGTGTTCTTGTGCTGAGCGGTTGAGCTCATGGAAGAAACTTTGAATGATGAGCCACTCTTGCATGCCGTGGTGGGGGCATGCTGCGATGTACTCCTGGAGTCTTTCCCAGGCCTCCACCACGGTTTCATCAGTGAGCTGTTGAAAGCTCGATATCTTGTTCCTCAACACGTTGGTCTTCCCCAATGGGAAATACTTCGCCAGAAATGCATCGGAACATGCGTTCCAAGTTGTGAGTGTTGTTTGGTTGAGGTAGAACCACTGTTTTGCTTTCCCAACAAGAGAGAATGGGAAGAGACGAAGTTTGACGGCATCCGGTGATGCTCCTTTCATGTTGAACGTGCTGCAGATTTCTAAGAATTGCTGCAGATGATTATTGGCATCTTCCATAGCCAGTCCGCAAAAAGGGATAGCTTGAACCATGTGAATCACTCCTGGTTTGAGCTCGAAGTTCTCCCCCACTTGAACTTCAGGTCCCGTAGGGATGTTGTTTCTCGAGGGGATGGAGAACTCGAGGATAGTCGTTTCAGCCATAGTGGTAACTGGAGTACTGGTTGAAATGCTTGGTTCTAGATCCCTTGGTACAGGTCACTGCCCGTGGATAGTCTTTGCACGGACTCTCCTGAGCAGTGACTCTGTGTTATCCTGGTAGTTTTCTGGCAGGTCGAAACCGGTCATACACCTCTCTGTTGCAACCATAGCAAAACAACTAGAGCAAAGTGAGCCTGTTAACAACTAGCGGTAAAACCTATCAAGTATACAGGTTCGAAATGAGGTATCAATTATCTCTTGGCCAATTGCTTCCCCGACAACGGCGCCAGAAAAAGCTTGTTGACATCTCTTAGCGTAACAGATTTTACTCCGCAAGCGCACAGAGATTCGCTATAGCCTTTTCACTCAGAGTATTCCAAGTATCGTAAATTTCCATAGGGAAGCAGATAGGCTCAAGAGTGTAATTGAATATACTCAAATCGAATAAACTGTAAACATTAGATAAATTATACCAACTAGTAGTACATAGGGGTAAATGTGATAAAGATAGGTCTATGGTGGGAGAGGTAAGTCTATCAAAGATATCCGTAGAAAAGGTATAGTTGCCTGGGAGGACAACGAGTGAGAAAAAGTCACCAAACTCTAATTCTATTCGGCTGCAAAGGCTATCCATATATAACTAAGAAATTCAATTAACCAGCCAGGGTCTTGCATCGAGCGAAATTATAGAGTCTCGAGGGTACCAGGGGTAGATAGTTGGTCCCGAAGGAGAGTCTAGCTGACACCTACGGGCCTCCCGAATGACTGGGCTTGGACTACTTAGGCACACCACACGCTGTCACCGAGTGGGGCAACCAAGCAAAGCTGCGTGGAGAGGATGGCACGCTATAAACGTGTTCAAGTGGAGCTTGAACAATGATAGATCGTCCTTGATCAGAGGAGAGGATCTAGCCAGAGCCTAGCGTCTAAGTCTAGGGTTGAGTTATAGCACCGGCAAGAATAACAAGAATTGAATGACAAAGTTGAACAGATCCTATGCCTAGCAAGTGTGCAAAAGAAAGGTACACCACACTCTCAGGAGATAGACTTAGAGTAAAATATAACTGAAATTATATTGAAGGTAATCTGAATCCAAAGGATACAAGAGTTTTACCACAGACTCGAAGATAACTCCGGAGACTCCGCGGCAAAGCTCGACTCAACTCTAACTCCCAGGACTATCCTAACTACTAAGGACAGAATGTGCCACTCTAAGATAGAACTCTCTACTCAACTCCACTCCACTCCCCCCCTTACAAATGAGCTCTCGGGGTCTATTTATAGCCTAGAAAGTGAGGGGGTATTTGTAGGTGTGCTAGGTCGGCAAAGGGGGTAGGTTGGTGGCCGGGCGGCCACCCTACATGGCCGGGCGGCCACTCGATACACCGTCCTTTGATGATCCAACGCTTGATATTGCTCCCCTAGGTCAGTTGGCAGTTGAGGCGATTAGTTGCTTGTGAAAAATGCGCCGAGGACTGGTCGGGCGGCCAAGGCTTGTGGTCAGGGCGGCCACATGTCTGCCCCTGATTTGTTGCATGTTACTTCCCTCAGATCCTTGACATCACCAATCCTCATCCCAATGGCTATTGTACCCCATGTATGGTTGGATCTTCACCATTCTGTGTTTGTTTGGAACCGGATCGATGATGTGACACATGAAGTGGTCAAGGGACCATTCCACATGGTCGTGGACCTGAATCCACCCTGGAGGGTGGTCGAGCGGCCACCACACCTGGTCGGCCGGCCATGGTATATGGTCGGGCGGCCATGGCCTGTCGACCATTGTTGCCCATCTTTAGAATTTGGTGTGTTTCCAACCTTTTTGTGTGCGTTTCGGTACTTGCATCCAAATATTCATGTACATCTTATGGAACTTATTAGTAGCAAGGTTAGTCCATTATTATTCACTTGTTTTGCCTCATTTGGTGGATAATTGACGGTTGAAATCGTGAGATTACGACCGTCAACAATGTGCATCCTTTCGAGAGTGTAAAACTGACATGTCAGCTGTGCTCACGGTTATGAGGGGCCCAAACCCTTCCCAGTGATTAGTGGGTTTACATTGGTTTTGGTTTTGGTGATGGTTATATCTGTTCAATACTATTTAATTCTTTATGCAATATCTTTGGGTTAATGGTTCCTTTAATCAACAATAGTGATAAGGCTTTAATAAAGTTTATTCAATTAAAAGCTCATGCAGTCGTGTCAGCCAACCTTAGAGCCTCATAGTTTATGTTATGCTTGTTGAGTACGATTTGCTGTACTCACGCTTGCTTCTTTATATTTGTTCCTTGTTGGGGGGAAAATTCCACCGCTGCTCAGAAAGATGAAGGCTTGACGGAAGTACAAATGAAGGTTCATGAAGCTCTAGGTGAGCGACCCCCAGTTGGTTTCCCTGTGGACGGCTCCAAAATTTAGTTACGCTTCCGCTACTCTGTGTAAAAGACTTGATGTTTTAATGTATATGTTGTTTAACGGTATGTAATAAAGAATATTCTGTGATCTCACAGTTTATTGTCTCTATATGTGTGAGATTAGATCTTAGCACACATATGGATTTGCTTTGGTTTTGTCTTTTGAAAACCGGGGTGTGACTGTTGACGGTCGTTATTTCATGGTTTTGACCGTCAATTTCTTGGTGAATAAATGGGGTATAGATAAAGTTCCATGCATTATTTACCTAACACTGATGAATTGCACGAGTTTTGGTGGTTTTCGGTATATCACAGGGAGAAGCTCATATTCCATGCAAAAGAAGACCATTTGGAGCAAGAGAGAAGTAGCACGTAAAAGGGCTTGAGAAAGGATTGCAAATATCACTACTATAAAGTATCTCAAATGCCCTCAAAGAGTACACCATTGCATAGAGCTTGTCGAGACGATTTCAACGGACGTATTATTTGCATCGTTTGGAGCTCGGATGGAAAAGATATAAAAATGCAAAGAAATCAAATTAAAAAGGCAGCGTTGACCTCATCTAGAATGCAGTAGAGGCCGCCACATGGCAGGCCCTAGGCGGTGCGCGCACCCCGCGCAGGAGCAATCGGCGCGGCCTGCTCGCCCTGGATACGCATCATGCGTGTAGGCGAGGGGGCGCGGGTTGGCACAGTTCGCCCCTGCCCTAGGACACGTGGCGCCCGCGGAGCTGGTCGCCGCCCAGTTCAGAGCGGTCCAGCTCCAGTTCACTCCGGTTCAGCCGCCCAACTGCCCGGTTTTTGACCCAGAAGCACTGTTAACTGCCGGTTCTCGCGCGTAACTGCCGGTTCACCCCCTTAACGGCCGGTTCTTGACTGGTTTTCAACTGCAGCACGTAGGGGAACACTGTTACCGACCTATCTAGGTCGTTTGGAGGCCAGGTGGCACCGTGGGAGAAGTTTGGGGAGCTCTTTCTTCACCTAGAAGGCACCCCTCACCACTATAAATAGAGAGGCACACCCCTCTCACTCACTGGTACTATTCACCTTGTGAAATCTCTCTCTCCCTCTCTATGAGGCACCCCATGGGAGGTGCCTCCACTCTAAAAGTAGTGTTTGGTTAGGAGTTAGAGGTGAGGCTCCGTCGTTCTGGAGCTATCTTCAGGAGTTCGGTATGAATCCTTTTGTATCTTTACTTTCCTGTAAGATTGAGCTATTTAATACATCTATCTTTCTTTACTTTTGTGAGTATTTGCTACATTATTGCTTTCCCAAGTAACTTTTAGACTATAGTTAGAGTTGCTCTGAGAGGTTATGAATATTTAGTTCGTCATGCTTGTAGATTCCTCGTATGCTCTTTATAGCATTTGACTATACGGTTGTGTATACTTCTACTTGATAGCCTCAGTAGAAGTAGTGCCGGCAAGCGTAGACGTGGTGTCTACAATTGCAGTCACCTTGGTTTTGCAAGTTCAGTTGTTAAACCCCATGCAGTTTTAGGTAGCCCGGTGAGCATGTAGACTAGGTGCACTTGGCTTTGGTAGGTCCTCCTAGTGACAGCGGGAGTGTACCCTATGTAGTCCACCCCCGTCGTTAGGGTTGCTTGTAGCGGCATAGCCGATCCCTTGCGACACCTGCCTTTCTCGTCTAGGTTATCAGCACTCTGGTGCTCGGAAGTGGTTAGCATCTCGGTGGCAAAGTAAGTATCCCAGACAACTAGATAAGTCATTACCTCAGTCAGAGCAACGTGTTGGTCTAGCTTAGTCTATCTGGCTCACCATAGTATACAAAGTCCCCATTAGGAATTCAAGCCCTCACCTCATTGTCCTCCTAGCCTTACCTACTTTCTTGCCAACGGTGCTTGGAATGTATCTCATGGTGTTTGGTGTCAATCGTTCTTGGCTATCGGTTGACGTGAATGAGTAGTAACAACTAGATGAATGATAGTTTGATATCTCTATCTCAATGCTTCCCTGTGGATAAATACGGTACCTTGGAATACTCCTGGGTGAAAGGCTATAGTGGTCTCCGTGCGCTTGCGGAGAAAAATCCGGTAGGCTAAGAGCCGCCAATAGTGACATATTCACATGAGATTGAATAGACATTAATGTATATATCTCATGGTCATGCATGATTGTTCTCTTATGTTGATGATCAAGGTTTCATTGTATATCATGATCATGGTCAAAAGCTTAGTGGATCTTAATGAATATATCAAATTCATAAAGTGCCTAAGTGCTGGTTATCATTGATCTATCACACAATGCACTTCTAGGCATATTTGTCATCATTTTGTGAAAAGTGACATGGAACGTATTTCTTATATTTTGATGTCACTTAAATTGAATTGTTCTACAAATAGCAAATGGCTGATCATATGGACTTTCTATTGCATATCAAAGCCAACTATAATGAAGATCAAGAATTTTGAATGGTTAATGAGCTACTGAGCTCCATCTACCTATTGAAGAGGTTCTTCACAATTGAAGTCTAACTTATTTAGATCAAAGAGGACTGCTGAAAGAAGAAGCTCAGCTTGGTTTCTCTCTATTCATAAAATTGATCAAAACGGCATTGTTCATCAAGACCGAGACTCAAGTGGATTTCATCTAGATTTATATTTTATCTTGAGTATAGGTATGCCATACAATCAAGAGGGAAGCTAAACTTGAAATGTCACTAGTTAATATGTGCTCTACCTAGTTCAGAGAGTGTCTAGCCCAAACACTCTGTGAGTTGTTTTAGTGCTGAGAGTGGGTTCACCGAACTGTCTGGCAGGCCTCACCGGACGGTTCGGTGTTGGTAGAGTCCAGTGCCCAGAGTGACTTCTCTCTGACTCTTTTCTTGTGTTATAATTCCTAGCATGGTGTATCTCTTGCAAAGACAAACACCAGCATCTTTCTTCCCTAGTGACCGAGGCTTTGTGCCTTAGACTTCTAGTTGGGGAACCCCTCACTGGACTATCCGATGAGCTCTACTGGACTGTTCGGTAGAGGGGGTTTGAATCTAAACAGCTAGTTGCCCTCTACCGGACTGTCCGGTGGGGCTCTGACACAGAGCCAACGGCTAGTTTTGGGGAGTTGGGTATTTATACCCTTTCCTCTACACTTGTTGAGGTGGCTGCTTCCCTCCAACGTCTATATACATTTAGAGCCCAGAGAAACAATCCCCAATACTCTCTTTGTGAGATTGAGCTAACCAAGTGAGATTCTTGAGTAGGGAGAGCTTTCGTGAGATTGTGTGAGCTTGATAGAGCAACCTAGCTTCTGAGCACAAGTTGGCAAAGCATTTTTGGCAAACACTTTTGTTACTCTTGGAGGTTTCCTTCTAGATGGCTAGAGCATCTCGAAGGCTACTCAACTTGTTGAGTGCCACTTTTCTTGTAAATGATTACCCCCGCTCTTCAGAGCATTGTAGTGAGCACCTCATCGTACCTTGGTGATTGGTGTGGGGAGGCCGAGAGTTGAAAATGACAATAGCTCTTGGTGGGCACCTCAATGAGGACGTAGGGACACTTGAGGGTGTGCCCGAACCTCGGGAATTAAATTTTGTGTCTTGTGTGATGTGCCCCTACTGAGAGACCCAAGCTTTGTGCTTGTGGTTTGTAATTTACTCGCATTATATTCTTGCTTCTGCTATCATTACTCGTGTGCAAGGCCTTGTGTTTGAGTGTAGGTGTGCAGTGTAGGAAAGCTCCACACCACCAGAGAAACACTTGTAACTAGTCTTCAAAGCTCAATAAGTATTCTTGTGCATATCTACATTCTTGAGCTAGCCTTCTGTGTGTCACCGGACTATTCGGTGAGCATCACCGGACTATCCGGTGGTACTGGACTGTCTGGTAGGCTGCACTAGACTATCTGGTGTTGAGGGCAGATCATTTGTCTTTAAGTCTAAAAATTTCAGTTTTGCCTATTCACCCCCCCTCTAGGCGACATAAAGGTCCTTTCAAGTGGGTATATCACTCGAGAGCACTTGATGGCACATATAAGCATAACAATCCTGGCAACGTCTCGGAGTGAGTCAATCCGACACCATGTTCTCTAAGATATGTCCACACCATTGATTTGATATCCAATATCCATGATCCGTGAAACATGATCATCAATCAATGCATGTGCTAGCCCTTGAATCATTACTGTCCCACGTAAAGATTATAGGCTAGGGACCATTTAGAACATGGCATTTAAACAAGAGTCTCACGAATGAGTCACGCACTCGTTGGTCCATTGTTTACAGCGACATGTTCAAGGAACAAAGATGAATAACATTTATTCAAGATAAAACATAACAAATTCTCATCCCACGTACACTAGAGTCAACTCAGGTGTCCAATACCCATTGCTTTCATGTGTGCCTCAAACTTAGATTGTGGGAGAGGCTTTGTTAATGGATCAGCTACATTTAGATATGTGTGCACTTTAAATATCTTCACATCACCTCTATCAATTTTCTTTCTGATAAGGTGATATCGCCTAAGTATATGTTTGGACTTTTGGTGTGATCTAGGTTCCTTAGCTCAAGATATTATCACAGTAAAGGTCCAGTGGGCACAAAGCACTTGGAACAACACCCACCTCAGAAACAAATTTTTTGATCCAAACTGCCTCCTTTGCTGCTTCCGAAGATGCAATGCACTCGGTTTCTGTTGCAGAATCGGCTATTGTATCTTGCTTGGAACTCTTCCAATTAACCACTCCACTATTGAGGCAGAATATGAATATGGCTTGCAATCTACTGTAGTCTTTGTCTATTTGGAAACCAGCATCGGTGCAACCCTTCACAATGAGCTCTTCCTCACCTCCAAACACTAGGAACACATCCTTAGACCTTCTCAAGTACTAAAGGATATTCTTTACAGCAATCCAGTGACCTTCACCTGGACATGTCTGATATTGGCTCGTAACGCTTAGAGCAAAGGAAACATCTGGGCGAGTACATATCATGGCATACATGGTGGATCCGATTATGGAGGCATACGGGATCTCACTCATCCTCTTTTGCTCATCAGTAGTCGAAGGACACTGAGTCTTGCTCAAGATCATGCCCGGTGACATGGGCAAGAAACCTTTCTTGGAATCTTTCATGTTGAACCATTTCAACAACTTGTCTATATATGTACTTTGGCTTAATCCAATTAAGCGCTTAGATCTATCTCTATAGATCTTTATGCCCAAGATGTAAGTTGCTTCTCCCAAGTCCTTCATCGAGAATCTCTTTCTCAATGAGTCCTTCATAGCTTCTGACACAGGAATGTCATTTCTGATCAACAATATGTCATCAACATACAAGACCAGAAAGACGAGTGTGCTCCCACTAACCTTCTTGTATATACAAGGTTCTTCCACGTTCTTTATGAAACCAAACCCTTTGACCACTTCATCAAAACATAGATTCCAACTCCGAGATGCTTGCTTGAGTCCATAAATGGACTTCAAAAGCTTGCATACCTTCCCAGTATTCTGTGGATCGACAAAACCTTCAGGCTGTGTCATGTACACATCCTCACTTAGGTTTCCAATAATGAAAGCCGTTTTGACATCCATTTACCACACCTCATAGTCATGATATGCGGCAATCGCTAGGAGGATTCAGATAGACTTTAGCATGGCTACGGGTGAAAATGTTTCGTCATAATCAACACCTTGAATTTGACAAAACCCTTTTGCCACAAGCCATGCATTATAGATGCGAACATTTCCATCAGTGTCTATCTTTTTTTGGAAAACTCATTTGCACTTGATAGGTCGCACTTCATCAAGTGGCTCAACCAAGGTCCAAACTTGGTTGTCAGCCATGGACTTCAACTCGGATCGCATGGCCTCCAACCATTTCTCAAAGTCGGGTCCCATCATAGCTTCTTTGTAAGTCTTAGGCTCATCGTTGTCCAACAAGAATACATCGTGCCGACCCATGGTGAGGAACATGTAGCCGTTAATTGCACAATGTGCCCTTTGTGACCTACGTGGGGCTAATGGTGTTGCAACAGAGTGCTCAACATTTGACTCGTCCTGTTGGAAAGGTTTCGGATCGGAACTATTCTCCAGTGTTTCTCGAACGTCTTCGAGTTGCACCTGGTTTGACTAGTTTCATCATTCAAGAGAAACTATTTCTCAAGAAAGACACCATTCCGGGAAGCAAACACTTTTTCTTCCTCCCGGTTATAGAAATAATATCCTTTGGTATCCCTAGGATAGCCCACAAATTAGCATTTCTCTGACTTAGGATGGAGCTTATCAGACGTCAAACGTTTCATATAAGCCTCACAACCCCAAATCTTCAGAAAAGACAACCTGGGACTCTTCCCAGTCCATATCTCATATGGTGTCTTCTCCACAGACTTCGATGGAACTCAGTTAAGTGTAAACACAGCAGTTTCAAGAGCATAACCCCAAAAGGACAATGGAAGATCAGTCTGACTTATCATCGACCTGACCATGTCCAACAAGGTTGTTGGTGTCTCTTAGCCTAAACAGATTTTTACTCTGCAAGCGCATGGAGACCGCTGTAGCCCTTCACCCAGAGTATTCCAAGGTATCATAAATTTCCACACGGAAGCACCAGGCGAGACAGTGTAATTGGATAAACTCAGATCGAAAGCTCCGTAAACATAAATAAATATACCAACTAGTAACTAGACAAGGGTAAGTCAAATAAGATAAGTGTATGGTGGAAAAGTAAATAAACTACCTAAGATACATGTAGAAAGGTATAGTTCCCTAGGAGGACAACGAGCGAGATAAAGTTCCCAAACTCTATTCTATTCGGCTGCAAAGACTATGTCATGACTACTAAACAAACTCAAGTAACAAGTTAAGGTCTCGTTCTAGCGCCCTCGAGGAGCCAGGGGGTAGATAGTTGTCCACCGAAAGAGAACCTAGGTAATGCCTATGGGCCTCCCAAACGATAGGCCTGAACTACACAGGAACACCAAACGCTTTCACCGAGTGGGGCTACCAAGCAAATATGTGTGGAGAGGATGGCACGCTATAAACGTACTCAGGCAAAGCCTGAGTAACAATATTGTCCTTGATCGGAGGAGAGGTCCTAACCAGAGCCAGGCGTACAGGTTGGATTATAGCACCGGCAAGAATAATAGGACTTGAATAACTATGGTAACCACATCCTAAGCCTAACAAGTATGCAAAGAAAGGTACACCACACTTGCAAGAGATAGAAATAAAGTAAAGTAAACTATATTATACTAGAGATAGTAAAAGTACAAAGATACAAGGCGACTTTACCACAGACTTAGAGGTATCTCCGACAACTCTGAGGCAAAGCTCAACCCACTCTAACTCCCAGGACTATCCTAACTACTAAGATGTGGAAGTGGTACTCTCTAAGGTAGAATGTAACTCTCTCAACTTCTCCACACCTTTGCAAATAAGCTCCAGGGGTCTATTTATAGTCCAAGTAGGTGAGGGGGTACTTGTAGGTGTCCATGGTCGGTTGTGGGGGTAGGTCGGTAGCTGGCCGACCAAGTTGGTGGTCGGGCGACCACCCCCCATGCTTGGGTGACCACATGATTTACCGTCTTTATCCATCCAATGGTTGATCTGACTTTCCCATGTCGGTTGGCGGCTGAGTCGGTAGTTACATGTGCAAAATGCTTCCGAGAGGTGGCTGGGCGGCCAAGAAAAGTGGGCGGGTGGTCACATATTTTCCTTTGGTTGGGTGTCTCCCTTGGATTGATGACGTCACCGATCCATGTGTTGGTGGTCTTCCGCCCCTTGGATACATTGGATGCTCTCTTGTATGATACGATTTGCTTGCCATTGTGTTTTTTTGCATGTAGGATCAATGACGTGGCAAATGGACTCCAAAGGTTCGCCGGGCGACTAGGCCATGTGGCTGGGCGACCCTATCACTGGGTCGGGCGACCCAGCAGGTGGTCGGGCAGCCATGACCAATGGTCGGCCGACCATGACATTTTCACCAATGTTTCTTATCTTTGATCTTTGGCACGTTTTCATCCTTTTTGTATGCATTTTGGTACCTGCATCATAATATTCATGTACATCTTGTGGAACTTATTAGTAGCAAGGGTTAGTCTAGTTATTTCACATGTTTCGCTTCATTTGGTGGATAATTGACGGTTGATATCGTGAGATTACCACCGTCAACACCCCCCCCAAACTTTAACTTTTGCTCGTCCTCGAGCAAAGCTAAGACTGAAAGTAGATCAGGAGTTGCTGCAATATCAGAGATGAAATAAATTCTTATATGCAACTCAACACTCAAACTTTTGCCCCATGTAGTGAATTAATCGAAGCTCACCACATGTAATACCTGTGGTGCATATTTTTGCTTACCTTGCCTTGGGCGGTTGAAAGACATAATGACTTTATTGTAGGAATAATTCTAACTCATTCTTTTTGATGACCATCTCAGGTGTTTTCAAGATTTTCAAAACAAAATAAGCTTCCCCAAGGTAGTCTCGATCACTCATAAGTGTTTCCTCACCAGGGGTCATGATCTCGGCCATCATTTTCATACACTAAGGCCTTTGTGGAGCTTTAGGTGGGGGAGAATGTGATACACTTAGAATGTTTATTTTGCTAAGCCAAAGATTGGACCAAAGAGCATACTCTATCACTTCTCCTATTTGATCACTGGAGTATGAGTGGTGGAACAAAGTGTTTACTTCTCTAAATTTTTATCCCTTGTAGCCTTTTATAGATTTGGAGGGGATATGGAGCTTTTATTTATTTTTGCCATGCTTGAACTTGCTTGCTTTTCCTTTTGCCATGCTTTTGCACCCATTTTTTTATAGCTCCATACCCTTCCTCGTTGAGATTTGAAGGCTTTAGGGAAAACAAGAAGTATTCGGAGACTTTTTGGTGGATGCAAAGTCCGGAGTGGATCACTTGCATTTATTTCTTTTGTACTCCAGCTATCAATAGAAGGTGATATTTCTACTCAATGAGACTCAAACTTTGGCAAAGCTCAAAACATTTCTAAGTAGCTCTTTGGAGTGGTTAGACCATATGAAGCATTTTTAGCTTTGGTAGGAATTTTATCCAAGGGGAGCTTAATTTTGTCATTTTCAAAATAAGAACCTGAGATAATCATCTTACTAGGAACATAAAAGAATCACCGCACTTTTAAGTCATATCATTGCCTCCCAACAACTTAGGCTTGTTATCACAAATGACATCCACAAGATAAAACTGTTTGGTTCGCTTATTTTATTTACCAACATGGGACTAAGCTAAGCATAAGTTGACATGCAAGAATTAAACCATTCACTTGATAGAGCAACTATTCATCATTTCCAAAATGAAGCTAGCATGTGAACTTAAACATGGAAGTTATGATACACACACTTTTTTTTCAAATGCAAAAAGCAAGGTGGAATTTTGTGCATGGAAAAAAAATCTAAATATGCCATGGAGTGTGAGAAATCAAAATTGGCGGGAATTAAATATGCCGTCGGAAGGTAATGCCGAGTTTTACCTCTTGGCGAGAGTGAACCATCTACCACCTTTTGGAATTTCGTACGCGTGTATGTATGGGGTGGTGAGTGGTATTTTCGCGCCCCATCTTGGAGTTGTCGTAGTTGGCTTAATGGTACGCTTGCTCATGACATGCCTTTGATTAATTGATGTAGGTGATTCATTGGCGTGTTGACTCTTGTAACACCATTGGTTGGTTGTCATCGATGGATCGTGGGCGCCGACCTTCTTTACAGGAGCTTTGCCTCATGTTTCTTGGGCTTTGGGGCTAGCATTGTTAGCTTTCGCCTTCTTCCACTCTTGTTCTTCTCATTGTCAGATGGCAGCATCATGATCTAATTTCCTTTTAATGAATGATACGAGGCTGTCCATCTCTTTCTCAGAGCTGTCTATTACAGGGGTCTTCGATACATATTTTTGGCACCAGAACACTTTCACTTCATTGCACTACTCCACCTTTGGTTTGAAGGAGAATGTGTCCTTCATTCCGTTGATGTTGAGATGGACTTTTTTGGCTCCAACATCAATGCTTGCGTCTGCGGTACTCAGGAATGGCTGCCCCCAGAATGGGCGTTGACTTCGAGTCTATCTGCATGTCCAATACCACAAAATCTACAAGGATGAGAAAATTCTGGATTCTCACTAGGACGTCTTCAGCAATCCTTGCGGGGTGGTGTATGGACTAGTCCACGAGCTACAGGCACATAGTGGTGGGGGCGAGTGCAGCGTGATTTAGCTTGTCGAAGATGACTTTGGGCATAACACTGACGCTGGCTTTGAGATCACATAAAGCTTGATTGAAGAATTGGTTCTCAACTGAGCATCGAATGGTAGGACTTCCATGGCGCTTTTTCTTTTATGGGGGCTGATTTAGTATAGCTGTGCTACACTCTTCTGTCATAATGCACAATTTCCACTGATGTCAAAGGCTTCTTGTTGTTGAGGATATCTTTTAAGTACTTGTCATACGTCAGAACCTGCATAGCATCTAATAGGGGGATGTTGGCATATAATTTCTTTATGACCTCAATGAACTTACTATATTGTTCATCAGCAGCAGCCTTCTTGTTGTGTGGAGGGAAAGGTAGCACCGTCATGTCATAGAACTCATGTGGAAGAGATTTCGGTGGTTCCTTCTCCTCTTCTATCCCAGGTCTGGTGTCATTGTTCTCCTTCTCTCTTTCAGTGGCCTTCTCACATTCCTTACCTTCATTATGAGAGTGTGATGCACCACTAGGAGGCGGAGGGTGTGGACTTTCAACCCCTAGTTTTGACTGCATTGATATGCTCTGTGGGAGGAGGTTCCGGTTGCCCCGGAAGCTTTTCCACATTTGCGTTATGCAAGGAGGCAGCTAACTGAGCTATCTGGGTTTCTAACATTTTATTAAAGCTCAGTTTTTATGGCACTGTTAAGAGTTTCCATTTGAACTGAAATAAACTCGAAAAGCCTATCATTTGCATGGAATTTCTTACTAATGCTATCATTCACAGCTTTTTGATCAAATGAGCAAGGCTTGTTAAACTGCTGTGAATTGCCTGAGAAGTTACCTTGTCCGAAGAAAGGAATGTACAGTCGTGAATTCCAGCCTGGTTGAGGATGATTCCTGTTGTTGAAGTTGCTAGAATTGCTGATGAAGTTGACGTATTCCAGGCGAGTCTCGGGGTAGCTATTCCCCAAATGCCCTATATTCCCGCAGACTTCATATGTCGTACGGGCGTCGAGGGCCTAGACTGGAGTGGTCTTAGGACTATCTTCTAGCTTGGTTAGGAGTAGGTCCATCTTGACGGCGAGCATGTCAGTGCTGTCGATGTGATGGAATCCACGGGCTCGGGTGCTAGACCTCTCTTCTTTCAATCCCTAGTTAGTGGCTATCTTCTCAATAAGATCTTTAGCAGCACTTACACTTTGAAAATAAGAATGATTCTCCAGCGGCTGCATCCAGGTGTTCTTGTGTAGAACAGTTTAATCCATGAAAGATGTTCTTGATGATGAGCCATTGTTCCATTCCATGGTTGGGGTAGGCGCCGATCTACTCTTGTAATCGTTCCCAGGCCACCGCCACTGTTTCATCTGTGAGCTGTTGAAAGCTCGAGATATTGTTCCTCAATGCATTGCTCTTTCGTAGAGGGAAATATTTTGCGAGGAATGCATTGGAGCATGCATCCCACATCACCAATGTGGCATGGTTATGGTAGAACCATTGCTTCACCTTTCTGACAAGTGAAAATGGGAAGTGGCATAGTTTGACAGCGTCGGGGGACACGCCTTTCATAGTGAACGTGCTGCAGATTTCCAGGAATTGCTCCAAGTGATTGTTGGTGTCCTCCGTTGCTAGTCCGCAAAATGGGATAGCTTGAACCATATGTGTGATGCTCCTAGCATCTCAAGTGCATTACATTTGGCATCATTAGCTCAATTGCATCATTTCATGGACATTTCATGTATAGGGCATGAGTGGGTTAAGTGATTTGAAGCAAATTAAACCTAGTTGTTTTGAAACTGCATTGGTATTTGCCTTGTAGCTTTAATACTAATGTGAATTGGGTGAAACTTTATATACCAAATGTGTAGACAATTTCATGATAAACAACTTGTGAAGAGTATTGAATAGACGGAAATGGATGGTGGTTGTAACTAAGCACTTCTCCTTGTGAAGAGTGATCAGTAACTCCATAGTGAGAAGGATAGATCCTTCTTTCTGTGATGTTTGCGAAGTCCAACCATCCCACAGTCGAATGCCTGCATAAATGGGTCTAGCATACCTATAGCGATGAGAAAGAAAGCATCAAATTACCTTGTCCATCCAAAGGTCTTGGTGGTGAGAGATTGCAACTTCTGTGCCTCAGTGCCGTTCTGTATGGTGATGTCTTGGAGCGTCAGCAGTCGGCGCTGCGGCAGAGCTTGTGATGATGTTGCGTCATCATGTTCCTAGCCTTGGGCTTCACTGATGGACATCCTGTCAGACATAACAGGTGTCCTTGAACTTCTTCTCCGCGAATGAGAGCACGAATGCTCATCTTGAGAGCCAATGGACCGGCTCCATTGCCTCTGGAGTGATGAGTGATTGTCAACAGTAGCAAGACCCAGAAGGACTTGGGCACAAGACCTCCGATGGACAAGAGGCCCTCCGATGGACTGGAGGTAGAGGGAAGTCCTCCGAAGGACTGGAGGCACACTCGATGTCTGTCGGCCATGGGAGTTCGGTATACGGAGGAGTGGCATGGCGACGGCAGGAGTAAGTCCTCCGAAGGACTGCGAGGCTGCCCCGATGGACAGGGAATGCCGGGTGCCACCGCGGTGCTCCAACCCGAATCCGTGGCGCGAAGGCATGCGAGGGAAGGCTTTGGCGGCTTCGGCTCAAAACCGTTACCCAAGCTACCTAAGCCTTGGTGAGTTGGGCCACGACTCGCCAAGATAGAGAAGATGGGCCAAATCCGGCCCAGGCGAAGACTTCCTAAAGTTTCCAGGTTTCTGACTTCAAAACCGGGGGCGGATCGCGGATTGGACTACTGGCCACGTGGAGAGCATCCAAGGATTGCGTGGAACTTACGAAGATCAAGACTTCATCGCGGTCGTGCGTCCCGAAATATCCTGTAATCTTTCGTTTGAGTCCTTAGGGTTTGTCTAGCTGTAGGGACATAAGTGCAAAATTGTCTAAATAGCACTCGGGTATAAATAGGTCCAAGGCAGGTCATTAGAGTGACTCTTGGCTGCTAGGATTAGTTTTCACTTGGTGATTTTCGTCCTAAAGCTTTGAGCTCCATTGTTAGAGAGGTTAGAGTAGGATTTAGCCTCCTAATCTTGAGGGAAGGTGAGGGTGGTTGCTTGGGACAAATTTCTGCTTGTATGCTGAATCTTTAGACCCATCTTGGGCACTTAATCGAAGCAAATTCGTGCAGCAACCTTGTGTTCTTCTCCTCCCCCTATCTCTTTGGTTTTTGGGTTCAATCCTTGCCTTTTTGGGTTATTTTGTTGGGCAAGCTTGAATCCCTTTCCTAGCTGATGTTCTGGACTTGCTAGGACGTGGAGATCATGACTTAGTTCATCTCATTCCTGTTGGATTGCCACGAGCAAGCCTCTTTTGTGTTTTCCCCTTTCTTGCCCAAGAATGGCTATTTCACAAGATCTGAAATTCCCGCTGATTCCGCGGTTACCTTGAGTTGATCTGTTGGGAATAACTTTGAAATAGGGTCTAGATAACCTGTGCTAAATTTCGTGAAGTTTGGACAAGGTCTGATCAAGTTATGATTTGAAATCATATTTTCTGCGACCCTACCGGACTATCCGGCAGAGGGCACCGGACAGTCCGGTTCCACCGGATAGTCTGGCAGCGCCCACCGGAAAGTCCGGCGTGAGGCGTTGTCCGGGCAGTCCGACAACAGGAACCGGATAGTCCGGTCCCACCGGACAGTCCTGCTAGGGAGCTGCTGTGTTCTTCCCAGTTTGGTTTTTCCGCTGTGATTTTGCTACGGATTTTCGCATTCCTCCCTTAAGACCATTCTCTTTGCTTACTGTGAGTCAGTGAGACGCACCTAGGTGCGGTGAGTGTCTTGTGGCGGTTATTGCAAAATCCGTTGCTCCGCTGTCACTCTTGTTCGGATCTTGAGCTTTCTTGCATTGGTGCGTATCCTCACAGTGGATCGCACCCTTGCGCTGCTCAGCACGTATCTGTTCAGTGGACGGTGCTTAGTTTCGGTTTCCACTTGGGGGTTTGTGATTGTGATTTCAAGTGCTCCTATTCAACCCCCCCTCTAGTCGCACGTCTCGGTCCTACACATCTGGCAAGGATGGAAACTTGAGGTACATGCCCTTCCTTGTGTTGCTTAGGGCTCTCTTTGCCTTCCTGAATACCCCAAGGATAGAGAAGTTACTGATGTTAGCGTTAGGCATTAGCAATCCAAAAGTTAGTTGTCCTTTTTGGGTAGAGCCTCCACAAACCGTTCAACAAACGAGAGTGTAGCGCTTATTTTATTTGGCAGAATTTTTCTAAGTGCTGAAAATTAAACTAAGTGCTTAGACTAAGAGTGATAAGGGGGAGGAGAAAGAGCTCACGTTGCTGAGCGGTACGGGAGCTGAAGGGAGCTTGCATGCGTATTTATAGGCACGGGATCATGCATGCATGGGCAACAAGGGGCCGGGTGGCCTGAGCAGGGGGCCGGGCGGCCTTGCTAGAGGCCGAGCGGCCTGAGCTAGGGGACAGGCGGCTTGAGTCTATGCTCCTTAGGCTGGTGGGTGCATGCAGGTGGAGATGGGATGCGAACGGTGCAAATATGAGGTCGGACAGCGTCGGTGGGAGGCTGGGTGGCCAGTGTTTTGGTATTTTGCGATTAGTGCATTTGGCACTTTGTGCATGCATGCATTAGTGGGGAGCAGGGCGACCGGGCGGCCTGGTGCAGCGCGCACAGGTCGGCCGGCCCTAGGTGGGGCTCGGCGGCCTCAATTTTTTTTGAAAGGTAGGAGATGAAAATAAACAACTTATGCATAAATCAAACATGCAGTGGTATAAAAGAAACTTAGAAACTTTAAATGCATAAAGGAAATTTAAACGTGCGGGAATAAAATATGCAGTGGGGATAATACCAGTTTATCTCTTGGCGAGGGCTAGTCATACCTTTTACGTGGAGTCAGTGCTCGACGGAGATATAGCGGCCGTCTGCGCTGCAACTTTTGCTCGCCATACTTTCTTAGTTGCCACAGCCTTTTGTTTCTTAGTTTTCTTCTGGGTCCTTTCTGGCTTGCCTTTTGCTGCTTCTTCTTTCTTCCGCCACACTTTGGGTGTGTTCGTTGTTGTGGCGGCAACCTTTGTGATAGGAGTCTTGCCTCCTGCTTCCTTTGTTAGCGGCTTGGCCATTGAGGCACGTCTTTGTGACTCGGCTCTGCGATCGGCTGTGAACTTTTGAGCCTCTCCATCTAGCAGGATTTTCTCCATTGCTAGGATGAGAGAGTCCACTTTTGACTGATTTGGTGAGAGCTCGATCTTCCCTCTAGGCATCTCCCAGGGTGCCTGACATTTAAACGTTTTTACCTGTCGGCACTATTCTATCTTCGGCTTGAAAACGAACGTCTCTCATCTACCATTGATGTTGAGGTGGACTTCTCCAACTCCAACATCAATAGTGGCCTCAGCGGTACTTAAGAATGGTCGCCCCAGGATGAGCGGCGTTTTGCTATCAACCTCCATGTCGAGCACCGCGAAATCCATCGGGACAACAAAGTTTCGGATTTTGACCGGAATGTCCTCAGCGATCCCGTCAGGGTAGCACATCGACTGATCCATTAGCTGCAGGCATATAGCAGTAGGGACAAGTGTAGCATGCATGAATTTATCAAAGATTACCTTTGGCATGATGCTCACACTTGCTCCTAAATCGTAGAGAGCCTGATCAAAGTGCTGGGTCCCAATTGAGCATGAGATGGTAGGGTTCCCTAGATCCTTCTGCTTCTGGGGCGGCTGGTTAAGTATAACAGCGCTACACTCTTCTGTGAGTGCACGACTTCGGTGGACGGCAGTGGCTTTTTGTTGTTGAGGATGTCCTTTAGGTACTTAGTGTATGTAGGTACCTGCATCGCATCTAGCAATGGGATATTGACATATAATTTCTTTATTACCTCCACAAACTTGCCAAACTGGTCATCGACAGAGGTCTTTTTCTGCCTTTGAGGAAAAGGGAGCATGGTGGTGTCGTAGAACTCATGTGGAGCCGACTTTGGTGCTCCCTTAACTGGTTATGGTTCAGCCACTTGATCTTCCTTCTCTAGTTCTGCTGGCTTCTCCTGTTCCTTCCCTGCATTCCTAGGATGTGGGGGGTCTTGTGTAGACCTTCCACCCCAAGTTTTTATAGCATTGATATGCTCCTTTGGGGGTGGATCGGGCTGACCTAGGAGCTTTCCCAAAGTTGGACTAGGCAAAGTGGCAGCAAGCTAAGTTATTTGAGTTTCTAACATTTTATTAAAACTCAGCTGGTTCTTCATGGCGCTATTAAGAGTTTCCATTTGAAGCGATAGGTTTTCTATAATTATATCATTCGCAAGGAATTTCTTACTTATGCTATCGTTCACAGCTTTTTGATCAAAAGGATTTTTATTAAACTGCTGGGAACTGCCAAAACACATACCTTGACCAGAGAATGGTAAGTGTGGTTGCGAGTTCCAACCTGGTTGAGGAGGAGGCCCGTTGTTGAAGCTATTGTTGTTGATGAAGTTTACATCTTCCGATCCATTTCCAGGGCAGTTGTTCCCCATGTGGCCGGTATTCCCACAATGCTCACAAGTCATTTGAGAATACAGTGCCTGGACCGGCACAACTTTAGGAGCATCCTCCAGCTTCTTTAGCAAGAGGTCCATCTTGGCAGCCAACATGTCGGTGCTGTCAATATGCTGGACTCCATGGGGCATATTGTTTGCCCCCTTCTGTCTGCATCCTTGGTTGCTTGCCATCTTCTCTATGAGAGTGTGTGCGGCAGCAACACTCAAGGACAGAAAGGATCCTCCAGCGGCTGCATCGAGGTGTTCTTGCGTTGTTCGGTGTAGACCATGGAAGAAGTTCTGGATGATCAGCCACTCTTCCATACCGTGGTGGGAGCAGGTGGCATTGTACTCTTGAAGTCTTTCCCATGCCTCCGCCACCGTCTTCTCAGTGAGCTATTTGAAGCTCGAGATTCAGTTCCTCAGTGAGCTTTTCTTCCCTAAGGGGAAGTACTTTGCAAGGAAAGCATTTGAGCATGCCTCCCAAGTTGCCAAGTTTGTGCGGTTTAGATAGAACCACCGTTTTGCCTTCCCGATCAGTGAGAACAGAAAAAGGCGAAGTCGAATAGCATCGGCGGTTGCACTCTTGATGGTGAATGTACAACATATCTCCAGGAACTGCTGGAGGGAGATGGCTATTTGCATCCTCTGACACCAATCTGCAGAATGGACTAGCTTGGACCATATGAATGACACCTGGCTTGAGCTCGAATCCTTCTCCAACTTGCACATCAGGCCCAGTGAGGATGTTGTTGCTGGATGGGACGGAAAAGTCATGGATGGTCTTCTCAGGCACAGCCATTGTTGGTGTCGGTTGCTTTGTGCTTTTGGATCCAAACTCTAGTAATAATGCATAGGCCTCTGCCCGTGGATTATCTTTTGATAGACTCTCCTTCTGAGCAGCGAATCCGGATTGTTGTGAAAGTTTGCCGTAGGTCAAAACAGGTCATACACCTCTCTATTAACCCAACGATAAAGTAGACAGAGGCAAATGAGCCCTCTAAGAAATAGCAGTTTGTTATCAAGTTATAAGTACCTAGGTTCAAACAAATCAAACTTCTATTGCCAATTGCTTCCCCGGCAACGGCGCCAGAAAAAGCTTGTTGACGTCTCTTAGCATAACAGATTTCACTCCACAAGCGCACGGAGATTCCCTGTAGCTTTTTCACTTAGAGTATTACGAGTATCGTAAAAATCCACAGGGAATCAAGGGCTAATAGGTGGAATGATATGTTTGAACTTCAAATAGTACTATAACATAGATAAACACCAGCTATTCTTACAATGGGGGTAAGATGTAACAAGACAGTGTATGGTGGGAAGAGTAAACAGGGACCGAAGCAGTAAACAACTAGGTAGTTGCCTGGGAGGACAACGAGTGAGATTAAGATATCCAAATTCTATTTCTTAACTACTGCAGAGGAGTATTCACGGTTGAACTGAGTTAAACAAACAAGAACTAGGATCTTGCGTTGAGCGAAATTCCAGACTACACCGAGAAGGCACGGGGGTAGATAGTTGGCCAACCGAACGACAACTGGCTAACGGCTACGGGCTAACCGAAGGATGGGGTCAGATTACAGAGGCTCCCTAATGCTGTCACCAAGAGGGGCTACCAACCAGATCTGCGTGGGTAAGATGGCACGCTAAATTAGTGAAGTCCGTCCTTGATTAGAGGGTTAGGACTGACTTAGCCATAGATCAGAGCCCAAGGGAAGCCTATAGGACCGGCAAGTCTAGCAAGATTCGAATAACTCAAGAATAACACAAACCTAAGCCTTGGTCAAGTTTAAGAAATAAAGTAAAGTATACCACACTAGGCAAGTTTAAGAAATAAAGTAAAGTATAGCAGAAAGATAGATCAATAAAGTATATTATACTGAAGTAGCAAGAGTGCAAAGAAAGATACAAGAGCTTTACCAGACTCGAAGCTAACTCCGACATCCCTGATGCCAAGACTCAGACTCAACTCTAACTCCTAGGACTATCCTAGTACTACTAACTAGACAATGGTGTGTTCCACTCAACTTCCACACATTACAAATGAGCTACTAGGGGGTATTTATAGTCACCAAGTGAGAAGGGGTATTTATATGGTCGGTAAGGCGGTTAAGGAGGCAGGTGGTAGGCTAGGCAGCCAGGTAGGAGGTCGGGTAACCCCACCTGAGTCCGGGCGGCCTGGCTTGCCCTTGAATCCACTGCCTCACTCCATATTACGGTCCATCTTCACTCCCCAAGTCGGTTTCATGGTGGTTGGAGGTTAAAACGTGTGCTTTTCCCTTGATGGTTGGATCTCACTTGTGCTTCTTCCTTAGCGGCAGGATTGAAGTCCCACGGATTGCTGACTTGACCAATCCAAGTGCTAGATCGATGAGGTGGCAGGCCTTCCGGTACTTAACATGTTGGGTTCTCGGCTTGGGCCTTGGAATTGTGTTGGCACGTCTTTAGTGTGCATGCAAGTCGAAGATGGGCTCATTTGGGCACATTCACAGGCCAGGCGGCCTGGCCCCTTGGTTAGTGACCTTCCTGACTTAGCCATATTTGACATGTTTTCGGCTGATCTTGCACCTGCAATCAAATATTCAACAGAACTCGTGGAACTATGTTAGTAGCAACGGGTTAGTCTACACTTTGATGTATTTTCCTTCATGTTCATGGATAGTTGATGGTCGTAGGTAGTGCAATAATGACTGTCAACAGTCTCATTCTCTTGCTACCAAGTTTTCTAAGCAGATGTCGAAGGAGTTTGAGATGAGCATGATGGGAGAGTTGTAGTTTTTCCTCAGACTGCAAATCAAGCAAGGGTGTGAAGGAACCTTCATCCATGAAGCCAAGTACACGAAGGACATTCTGAAGAAGTTTGATACAGGAGACTCCAAGCCTATGTCAACTACCATGTCAACACAAACGGCGCTTGATGCAGATGAAAAAGGGGAGATGATGGACCAAAGAGAGTACCGAGGGATGATCGGCTCACTTCTATACCTGACGGCGGCTAGGCCGGACATCCAGTTCATGGTTTGCCTTTGTGCATGATTTCAGGCCTCACCGAGGACATCACACCATCAAGCGGTGAAGCGCATCTTTAGGTACCTAAAATACACTCCTGAGCTTGGTCTTTGTTTCTCTTCAGCTTCGACGCTCTCTCTTAGAGGGCATTTGGATGCTGACTTCGCTGGTTGTCGGCTGGTGAGCAAGACTACTTCCGGCACCTGCCAGTTTCTCGGTTTTTCTCTTGTCTCTGGGTCCTCACACAAGCAATCTAGTGTAGCCACTTCCACCACAGAAGCCGAACACATTGCTACTGCTAGTTGCTGCTCCCAGCTGCTTTGGATGAGAGCTATCTTGAGTGACTTTGGCCTAAGCTTTAGGAAGATCCCTCTCCTAGTAGACTCTACTTCTGCTATTTCTGTAGCTAGGAACCCCATCTTGCACTCCAGAACCAAGCACACAGACTTGAGCTTTCACTTTTTGAGAGATCACTATGAGAAGGGAGATATAGACTTAATCCATGTGGAGACCGAGAACCAGTTGGCTGATATCTTCACCAAGCCCTTAGAGCTTAGCGCGTTTGCTCGCTTGCGTGGGGAGCTTGGTGTTTGTTACCCCTTTCAGGTTGGGTAAGTTTGTTGTAGTTTAGGGTTTTGTTTTGCCTTTTTCTTTGTTTTTCTTCGTTTTTCCTTGCATTTTGTATTATATCTTGCATTGCATTGTACCATATGCATTTTCACTTACACTAGCATTAGAGCTCTTCTGGAATGATTAGTTAGTACTTGCTTGTGCTAGATTGTACAGTGGCTTGCTTGATCATGGTTAGCTGAGCTCCTTCAATCTGTCTAATATCATTTGTGAGCTAAGTCATTTTTGTTTCTTGAAAATAAAAAACCATGATCACCACTTGGCTTGCCTACCTAGTATGTGTAGGAATGTTGGATGCTATGCTATCTTTTCATGCTTGGATATGCTAATCGTATGCCTTTGTAAAGTTTATGCCTAAGCATTTATGACACCTTGCCTAAAACTGAAATCTGAATTAAATATGTGCACATTGTGTGTCTTATGAGTTTATTTGAAAAGATCCAGGTGGGTTCGCTTGTCACACTGTTCTAGTTTGAGATAGCTTGCCTTTGCACTTTGGCATGAACTCGGACTAGGCTGTGTATGACCAAAACCTTGTCTTAACCTTCTGATGGTTTTCTAAACCTAGGCTTGGCATTGGTTGGTAAGAAGTGGCAAAGACAAGTGAATAACCCCTGGCACATGATCTGATTTGCATGAAGTTACAAATTGCTAAATCTGAAATCTGTAAGTCTCTATATTGCTTATGGCCTGTTGTATATGCTTTGGTCGAGAGTAGCACACCTTGTATGTTTTGCTAGCATTTTGCTATTCATACCTATCTTGCTAGATGCTACTCATGTTGGTGATGCTTTCTTTTCAACAACCTTGAAAAACATGCTCCTGATCGGTATAAGATAGATTCAATTGAGCTTGTTGCTTGCTTCCTTGCCCTCACTTGCTCTGTATGCTAGAACTTGTATTTACTAGCTTTTCATCCCTACTGAGCTCTTCATGGTACACTTCCTGCATTTCATGGCATATTTCGAGGGGGAGTTGTCTAGTTCAGGGGGAGTCAGATTCTATAAACCCTTTATGTGTCCATTGTCAATAAGGGCAAGAGATGTTGACCTATAGGAGTGTTCATGGACCAAGTGGGAGAATGCTAGAGAGATCTAGTTGAGGCCTGAGGGGGAGTTGTGCATTTAGGGAGTTTGAGCTTTTAGCATGCTCTTGTATCGGTGCGTTGAGCCTTTTGCCTCTTTCTGGAGGAGCCGATGCTTTGCCTAAGCATGACTGTGTTGAGCCAGTTTGCCTCTTTCTTGAGGGGTTATGCTTTAGTTTGATCGACTACGTTGAGCGGTTTCCCTTGTCTTAGGGGATCGATCATTGGTTTTGTTTTTGTTGCCTCAATTTTCCCTTCTTAGCTTGTGTTTGGTTTTTGGGCTTCTTGAGCAACTTTCTTCTTTTCTTCTTTCTTTTTGGTTTTACCACCAACTTACTAGACTCGGCGAATGGGCTCATTCTCGTCGAGATAGAGTGGAGTGGGCCGTTCCAGGCCCAAGAAGGAAACCCTAAAGTTTGGCGGTTTCTGACTTCAAAATCGGGGGTCGATCGACGGATTTGGACTACTGGCCACGTGGACGTCATCCGGGAGATAGCTTGCAGATGAAGAAGATCAAGACTCCATCGCGATCGTCCATCCCCGAGAAAGTCGAATCTTTTCCGTTTTGGCTGCTACGGGCGTATCTATAATATAGGGGTCTTAGTGTAAAATGTGTCGATTAGGCCTAGACTATAAATACCTAAGTGGGTGGTCATTTAGGTGACTCTTCCACCTCAAGAAACCCTAGGCTTAGCTTCCAACCAGCGAAGAGCTTAAGATTCAACCGGGTGCTGAGCTTAGGATTTGAGAGTCCCCTAGGCTAGTACTTTGCATTAGTGCGAGGATGAAGGGTGGTAGGCTGTGAGGAACCTTGTAAGCACTGATTTCCACTTCTAATCAAGGCAAGATTCGTCCCCAATTCATGCTCATGTGTGCTGCCATCTCCCTCCCCCCTTTTCTAGTTGGATTTTGGATGAATCTCAAAGGATTTTGGTGATTTGCTTTGCCCGCGAGCTAATCCTATTCTTTTGGCTCTTTTGAACTTGCTAGGACGTGGAGAATATGTCTTAGAACATCTCTATCCTACTGGATTTCCACGAGCAATTCAATCTTGAGTTTTTCCCTTTCTTGCCCAAATTTTCCCCTCTTCACGAGATTTGAAATTCCCACTAATCCCTTAGTATTTTTGAGTATATCTTTTGGGAACAACTTTGGAATAGTGCTAGGATAGCCTGTACAAAATTTCGTGAAGATCCAAGAAGATTTGGTCAAGTTTAAGGTTTGGAAACTCAAAACCTGAGGCCGTTCTCTGGGCACACCTGACAGTCCGATGCAACTTCACCGGATAGTCCGGTGGACCTAACAATCTCCAAATGGCCTGATTATTTAGTATGTTGTTCCCCATATTTTCCTACGCCTGTGGTTAAAATTTCATGATTTTTGGAGCCCGTTTGATTAGGTTTTGGCAATTTTCTTTGCAGCCCTATCTGTCTAGAAATTCCGTGTCAGACTGTCCGGTAGGGCATGTCGAACAATCCAGTTGCAGCAGTGGTTTTGCCCTCGGATTTGGTTTAAGTTGTTCCTAAGGTTTGTGGCTTGTTCTAGGTGGGTTTGGGCATGCCTAGGATCATTCTTAAGGTCTTTAGTACCTCATTTGCTAAGAGATCTTAGAGATTACTAGGCAGGTTCCCTTTGGTTGGTTTGTGTTCGTTTGCTTCCGTGCTTTTGCCTCAACCTCATCTTGGTGGTTCTCATTGTATGCCTATACTATTTTCTTGCTGTGTATCAGTGAGACACATCTAGGTGCGTTGAGTGGCTGGCAAGACACTTCGGCATGAGTTGTTGCTCCGCTTGGCTTGCGGTCTTTTTGATCGTTGAGTTGAGTGCTTCCTCTTGCTTGGTGCATATCCTCTCAGTGGACAGCACCTTGCGCTAATAGACACGTATCTGTTCAGTGGACGGTGTCTAGTTCTTTTCTCAAGCACTAGTTTTGGGGGTTGTGAGTTTGACTTTTAAAGTTTTCCTATTCACGCCCCCCTCTAGTCGCACGTCTCGGTCCTACAAACCTGATTAATAGGAGCATGAGAAGCAGCAACCATCTTGCCATGACGACAAGGGCGGCACACTAAGTCCTTTTCTACTTTTGAATTGGGCAATCCTCGGATCAGACACATCGAGCTCAACCTGGCTAGCAGATCAAAACTCAAATGGCCTAGCCTCTTATGCCACTTCCATATATCAGTAGAAGGACTAGCTACCAAACACTGAGGAGGGCTAGAAACAGATGCAAGGTCAACCTTAAAAACCTGCTCATAGGGCAAAATCCAACAAACAAGGTCTTCCTTAGCATCGAGCACACAAGAAGAACCCTCCTTAAAGTGAACCTCAAACCCTTCCTTGAGAAGTTGTGAGACAAAAACCAAATTGAACCCCAAACTCCTCACCAAAGCAACTTCTCTCACGGAAAGCTTGGCAGAAAGCGAAACACCACCAACACCCAACACTTTACCTTAACCATTATTCTTGAATGTGATGTACTCCCTAGTGCTCACGGGGTTGAGGCTGGAGAACCATCTGCGGTGCCCTGTCATGTGCCTAGAGCAGCCGGAGTCCATGATCCATATGTCCTCTAGGCCTCGATCTTGCAAAATCAAGGAAAGCGAGAGTGAGCAAATGGTCCAGCACTGCGGTTAGTAAAACTGCTAAACCAGTGCCGAGCCATCTACTGAAAAGTGGGGTAAGCAAAGTCAAAGTGAGCATCACGACGATCTAGGTACCCACGACCTCCAAAGTGTGAGCTCACAAGCCCTCTACCAAAGCCTCGATCATGAGGTCCTTAGCCACGCCAAAAATGACTAGGAGCTCGGCCAGCAAAACGTCTCTCACCACTAGGAGCACGGGCCTGAGAGCTGCCTCCTCTCTCACCACTAGCAAAGCGGTCTCTCATCTCACCATGATGGCGAGGATCTTGCCTACCATCCTGGTAGAACTGATCCTAGTTCCCCCAGGCTCTGTCCTACCTCTTAACCCACTTCCTCCTGAAGCAAAACTCCCCCAAGTGACCATTCCGCTGGCAAAACTTAGTGGTAGACAGATCTGTTGGGCAAAGGTTGGGGCTTTGTCTTAGGCTTATAGTGAGGTGGTGAGGCCATGGGTGGTGTAGGCTATTGGACTTGCTTCTTGCACAAAGGCTTGAGCACTTCCTCCACAATCTTATCCAGCTTGGCCTGTGGTGCTTGGGAGTCCAGTATGATTTCCTTACGGCAACCTTGGGAGGCTCATGGTAAACCCCATCTATAGTCGGACTAGACTAGGGAGAGGTAGTGTTAAGCTTGATTAGGGCACTCTTCTTCTCACCTGAGGTACTACACTCTCCCAAACCAAGCCCACTAGTGTTACCCTCACCATGCTTGCTCGCCTTTATGATCATCCTAAGCTAAGGTTCCCTGGCATACATCCATCTCAACCTATAGTTGTCCTCTTCAAGGATCAACTTCTCCTCTCTCAGATCCTCTAGAACTAAAGTCTGGGCAACACAAGTGTTACAGTCTAGGGAGGGAATCACGGGAGCAAACTTCTCTAGCTTTCTAATGGTGGCATCCTTCTCCACCAACGTCAACCTCAAAGTGAGACAATTCTCACACATGTTAGGGGGTGCTGAAAGCACCTCAATGTCAGTTCTATTCTGCTCTAGCTCACTCCTCAAGGTAGGACAGACCATGCACACTCCCAAAAGCATGGGTCTAGCCCTAAGCTCTTCCAACTCCTTGAGCTGCCCCTCGCACTTCACCTTCAGCTCAGCAATGTCAACAGCTAGGTGACGCCAAGACTCACACTCAGGCACCTCACTCAAAATAGGCTCATCTAGTTTAGACTGGAGCTTGCCTAACTCAACCTTCAGCCTATCCATCTCCTCTACATGATGAGCATACTTTCTCTTCTACTCACAAAGGTCACTCATGAGGGACTCGCAGGTAGGGCACTCAAACTAACTAGGCTGGGCTTGCACACTCGCCTCTCAATCTCAGCCAAAGCATCAGCAAGCTTGGCTTTCTGCTTCTGCAGCTTCTTGGCTGCCTTCTCCAACATCTTATCCTAGGCTTTCAACTCACAACTATTCTTCTCCAGCATCTCAAGAATCTCAGCTTGCTTAGGAGTTACCTCTTCATCGGAGGAGTTGTTGTCGTTGCCCTTGTTGTCCTTGTCCTCAAGTGCCATGGAGGAGAAGTATCTCTGGTTCATCTTGTGCTTGTACTTGGACTTGGTGGAGACGAAGCAAAGGCCAGTTGGACCAACTTGATCTCTCCTCTTGTCCCGCTTGGTGATGACAGCTTGACTAAGATGAGGAGGAAGAGGATGTTCCGCTGCAAAGACCACCAACCTCAGCAAAGAAGGCCTTGTCCCACTTTCGGTTGTCCTCCTGGTAGCTCTTGAAAGCCTTCCTGAAGTTCTTGATCTTGCCGGAGTGGTGCTTGGCATGGTCACACTTGCCGGAGCGGTACTTATTGGAGTCGCGGGACTGGCTCTTGCCCTTCTTGTAGTAGTCATTTTGCTTGTTCGGGCACTCGACGATGAAGTGGCCGACCTCTCAGCACTCAAAGCGTTTGGACCTCTCACCCCTCTTCTTGCTCATCCAGTTGTCATTAGCGCGCTGAAAGTGACTAGACACCAGACAAAGCTCATCATCCCAAGTGACGCCAACTGCTCCTCTACCACCGACATCAAAGCAGAGAACGAAAAACGGTGAAGTTGGGGGTTAGTAGCAACTTCCTTGGAGCTGGAAGCCAAGGCCAAGCTCTTGGAGCTAGTACCATCAAGAATATCTGTCATCTGGTAATCAACCTCTGTGTCCTTGAGCTTGCTATAATGCTCCTCTACACCTAAGGTGTCATACCCTGCCGACTCAAGAATGGAGTTCTTCTTGATCTCCCACACTTTCCTGTCCAAGGAATACAGCAGCTTGACAGCCTGCTGATGGTCAGTGTATGGGAGAGAAGCGGGGGCAAAGTTGACATGGAGCTTGTTGATGATCGACTGAAAATGACCAAACAAGGCATCCATAGACTCTCCCAGCTTCTGGGCGAAATTCTCATATTCGAGCCGGTAAGTCTCCACAAGCCTACCCTTAACTGTCAGCGTTCCCTCATGGTGTGCACTGAGTAGGGACCAGATCTCACGGGCAGTATCAAGGTGACTCACCCTCTCATAGTCCGCCGGACCAAGTCCAGAGAAGAGAATGTTCACTGCCTTGTAGTTTGCCTCATGCTAAGCAATGAGCGCTGGTGTGGTACGCTCGGCAACGGGGAGCACCGTAAAAGTCGTACTCTGAGTAGCATTGCATATGTCCTCGCTCTGGCTAATCATGAAAGCTCTCATCCTACCCTTCTAGTAGGGATAGCCATTCGATCCGAGAACCAGAACCTTCCTAGAGTGCGCCATAGTTGCTATTGGTTTCTTACTGGTTAAGGTATGAGGAAACCTAACCGGCTCTGATACCACTCGTAGGGCCGAGACGTGCGACTAGATGGGGGTGAATAGGAGCACTAAACTCAAAATCATAACCCCAAAGACAAGTGCTCAAGAGCAAAACTAGACACCGTCCACTGAACGGATACGTGCCTAGCAGCGCAAGGAGCCATCCAATGAAAGGATACACACCAAGCGAGAAAACAACGAGCAACTCAACAAACACAAGATCACAAGTCACTAAGGCAACAGAACCTGCAAGTTTGCCACTCGACACTCACCACACCAAAATGCGACCCACTGATGTACATCAAGTAAAGAGTATGGTTAGACAGTAGGCAAAGCAAATCCAAAGCGAAAACAAAGCGGAAGAAGCAAAGCACTAAAGCACAGCTCATGCCCTAGACACACCGGATAGTCCGGTGTTAGGGGCTCGACAATCCGGTTCCACCGAATAGTCCGGCAGGGGCTACTGGATAGTCCAGTGAAAGCCCTGCCCATCTCCCAACGCCGGATAGTCCGGTGAGGGCCACCGAATAGTCCGGTTCCACCAAATAATTCGATGGCTCTATCGGATAGTCCGGTAAAGTCGGAGGAAGGGGGTTTTCAAAGCCAAATTTGCCCATATCTTGTCCAATCTTCACGAGATTTTGCACAGGCTATCTGGAACCAATTCCAAAGTAATTCCCAAGAAATCAACTCAAAATGACCAAGGGATTAGCAGGAATTTTAGATCTCGTGAGAAGGCAATCTTTGGGCAAGGGGAAAACTCAAGAACTGCTTGCTCGTGGCAATCCAGTAGGATTGACATGTTCTAAGACATGATCTCCATGTCCTTGCAAGTCCAAAAGAGACAATAGAATAGGGATTAACTCGAGGGCTAAGCAAATCACCAAAAGCCTTTGAGTTTCATCCAAAAACCAAACTAGAGGAGGGGGAAGGAGATGGCTACAGATGTGAGCACAAATTGGGGACAAATCTTGGATTAGAAGTGGAAGACAGTTTACAAGAGGTTCCTCACAGCCTACCATTCTTCATCCTCCCATTTCTCATGTTCCTTCCATTTCTCATGTCCCTAATCTTAATTTGCAGTTGTTGTCAGCTGGCTAGATCACTGATTATGATTGTCGTATCATTCTCGAGTCTGACTCTTGTTCTGTTCAGGATCGTCGTATGGGGACTTTAGTTGGTACTAGCCACAGGCTCCGTGATCCTCCTCGCCTTTGGGAGTTTGACTGGCTTTGTCTTCCTTCAGCTTCTACTCATTGCCGGTCTTCCTCCACTGATGACGCCACAGCTTTTGCCACCACCACCTCATTTAGCTTCGCTCAGTGGCACCATTGTTTAGGTCACATGTGTGGGTTCCGTTTGTCATCTCTAGTCAGTAGTGGCGTTCTTGGGAAGGTTTCTGGTGATACCTCCCTCCCTTGTATGGGCTGTAAGCTTGGCAAGCAGCTACAGCTTCCATATCCTAGTAGTCAGACTATATCTACTCGACCTTTTGATCTTGTTCACTCTAATGTATGGGGCCCTGCTCCCTTTGTTTTGAAAGGGGGACATCGTTATTATGTGATTTTTATTAATGATTTCTCTCGTTTCACATGGGTGTACTTCTTGGATTCTAGAGCTTAGGTGCTCACTGCATATCAGGCTTTTGCTACTATGGTTCGCACCCAGTTTGATTCTCCTATTCGTGTTTTTCGAGCTGACTCTGCAGGAGAGTATTTGTCTCGCTCTCTTCGTCAGTTTCTCTCTGAGTAGTGTACCCTTCCTCAGTATTCTTATAGTGGTGCTCATGCTCAAAATGGTGTCGCTGAGCGCAAACACCGTCACCTTCTTGAGACTGCCCGTGCGTTGTTGTTGTCCTCCTCAGTTCCGCCTCAGTGCTGGGCTGAAGCAGTCTCTACAGCTGTTTACCTTGTGAACATTCAGCCTTCCACAACTCTTCATGGTGACACTCCTCTTGAGCGTCTTTCTGGTCGACCACCCCAGTATAGTCATCTTCGTGCTTTCGGTTGTATTGCCTTTGTTCTTCTTCAGCCACGTGAGAGGATGAAACTCACCGCACAATCTGTGCAGTGTGTCTTCCTTGGCTACAACTCTGAGTGCAAGGGCTATCATTGTTGGGATCCTGTCGCTCGTCGCATTCGAGTCTCTCGAGATGTCACTTTTGATGAGTCTCGCCCGTTCATTGCTACTGATTCGTCCTCTTCTTCCACTCATTCCTCTGAGTTTGTTGACTTTCTCAGTATAGATGGACCACCTTCCACCACCCTGTCTCCGCCATTCTCGCCTATTCCATCTATTCCACCTCTGTCACCTTCACCACCTCCACCTCTACCTCCACTTCCTCCATCTCCACCTCCACTACCTCCATCCCCGTCATCTTCATCACCTCCATCACCTTCGTCATGTCCTCCCATTCTCTTTCACTACACTCGACGCCTGCGTTCTCCGCCACCACCCAGTCCTTCTCCATCCACTGTTGGTGTGCCTCCTCTGCGATATGATCTTCGTGATCGGAGTACGCTTTCTCGTCCTGATTGTCTTGGTTTTTTCGCTTCCGCTTCTGTTCTCTCTGAGCCTACCTCCTACCGTGATGCGCTTTCACATTCTGAGTGGCAATTTGCTATGGCTGAGGAGATTGCTGCTCCTGAGTGCACTAGTACTTGGGATATTCTTCCCCTCCCATCTTCCACTACTCCTATCACGTGCAAGTGGGTCTACAAGATTAAGACTCATTCTGATGGTTCCATTGAGCGCTATAAGGCGCGACTTATTGCATGTGGGTTTCAGCAGGAGTATGGGCATGACTATGAGGAGACCTTTGCTCCTATTGCCCATCGCACCACCATTCACTCTTGTGGCTATTGCCTCTGTTCGTCGATGGGCCATCTCGTAGCTTGATGTCAAAAATGCCTTTCTTCATGGTGAGCTGCATGAGGAGGTCTACATGCATCCTCCTCCTGGTTACACTGTTCATGATGGTCATGTGTGTCAGCTCCGTCGTTCTCTCTGTGGCCTCAAGCAGGCGCCTCGTGCCTGGTTTGAGCGCTTCACCTCTGTTGTCACCGCTGCTGGGTTTGTTGCTAGTCAGCATGATCCTGCTCTCTTTGTCCACACTTCACCTCGAGGTCGCACCCTTATTGTTCTCTATGTTGATGATATGTTGATCACAGGTGATGATTTTGTGTACATTGCCTGTGTCAAGGCATGTCTCAATGAGCAGTTCCACATGTCTGACTTGGGCTCCCTTAGCTATTTTCTTGGGATTGAGGTCAGCTCCACACCTGACGGCTATTATCTCTCCCAAAGAAAATACATTCAGGACATCCTTGACCGTGCTGGTCTCACCGATCAGCGCTCCGTGGACACTCCCATGGATCTCCACCTTCGTCTTCATGCCACAGATGGTGTTCCTCTTGAGGATCCTACTCGCTATCGCCATCTTGTTGGCAGTCTTGTCTACCTTGGCATCACTCATCCTGATATCCCCTATGCCGTCCACATCCTGAGTCAGTTCATGTCAGCTCCCACCAGCATCCACTATGGTCACCTTCTTCATATCCTTCGGTATCTTCGAGGTACCATTGATTGATGCCTGTTCTTTTCTAGCTCCAGCTCTCTTCAGCTCTATGCTTACTCTGATGCGACTTGGGGCACTGATCCTTCAGATTTCAAGTCCCTCTCTGCCTATTGTGTCTTCCTTGGGTCCTCCTTGATTTCATGGAAGACCAAAAAGCAGACTGCTGTTGCTCGTTCTAGTGCTATATATATATATATATACATATATATATATACATATATATATATACATATATATATATACATATATATATATATCCACTAATGGGCTCTGGCCACGTAAAGGCCCATTAGGAGTCTAATTGCTAGCGGATCAAGTATCAGAGTCCTGATAAAGGTCTAACAATGCATAGCATATGCGACCTTCTGAGCCAGACCCTGCGGGTCGGTCGAGTCCTGATTAGACTCAGCATCAGCTCATGCTAGAGCTGATATGACTCGGAGTCAGACCGAGAAATTGTGAAGCGGGCACATCTCCATCATCAGCACCCAGTACACTTTGATAGCGAGGTACTTTGAAGTCCAAGAACTGCTCTATGCCATCCTCCTTGCATCAAGGAAACTGCACCATTACTTTCAATGTCACAGAATTTCCATTGTAACTTCCTATCCGCTCGGAACAGTGCTAAGAAATCGTCACGCTACCAGGTGGATAGCAACGTAGGCAACGCATATGGCGGAGTTCGAACTTGAGTTCCTGCCTTGACGTACCATCAAGAGCCAAGTCCACGCAGATGTGATGCCCCCAGCATCTCAAAAGCCTTCACACGCAGTTAGGCAAAAGGTAATTATGAGTTAGGACTTAATCGTGTTTAGAGAGGAACAATAACTAGGTGAATAAATCACGAAGTCAAAAATTTTCTAGTGGAATATGTAAAACCTTGTGTTGTTTGGTTGAGTAGTTAAAAATCTATACGTTTTCATGCAAAACATTAAATACAAAAGTTTAGTTCAATTTGTTGCCTGCAACTTTACTATTTTGACCATTTTCAAAATTGGATGTTAAGAGGTTCAAAAGTTCAAACCAAACCAAGTCAGCCTATACTTAGAAAATTTCCTAAGTCTAGATTTTCAGCCATTCCTCAAGCTTTATTCTGAAATTACTTTTGATTTCACTATAGAACTTCAAATCTACCTAACTACGAAATGAAATTAAACTTATCACCTTTCAATTTCACCTTGTCTTGAAGTGATTGGACTTCATTTGATACTCCAAAACTATGAAGCAAGAAAGACTCTACATAAAGTAAAACCACAGTTTGATTCGACCCTAGCACACATCTCTGCTTAGCTTTCAAAATCAAGCATGAATCAAAGAAAACTTTATATACAGAACTTGTAGAGGACTTATAAATTAGCCACATTGGTATTTTAATCACTGACATGCATAAGTTTTGATATGGTTTTGAACCAAATAAGCTTCAGCTGCAACAATGGATCAAAGCAGGACTTTGTAGTAAATTCAAATTTCTAGGAAACAAACTTCATTTTCGTGCCAAACTTTATATATGAAAGTTGTATATTATGAAACACTGAGCAACTTTGGTATAATACTTATCTCAAGATAAGGGCTAGAAACAGGCCTAAAGAAATTTACAAACGTAAGAGTTCAGTTGGTCAAACCGGGGTCAGATCATTCAATTCAAATTTAAACCAAATTCTTTCATGAAACATGGTACTGAAGTTTATAACAAAGTTGTAAAAGACGAAATTGTGAACATTTCTTGTATTACGATCTTCCCCTAAATTGGCCAATTAATTAGATGATCAAATAAGAAAAATTGAGAAACTCATTTTTGTAGTCAAACTTCATTTTTCCATTTTTGGTATTTTCTTTTCCTCCCTGTGTCACTTACCCGCGGGACCCACCTGGGCTGGACACGACCGCGCCCAGGACTCAGCCTCTATGCGGCCATGGCCGCCCAACCACGGTGACACGCGGCCAACGGGCTCCGGCGCGCTGCCCGTTCCCTGCCCGCGCCCTGCCCCTCTGGCTTGTGACCAAGTGGAAGCAAAGTCCCAGCCCAGTCTCCCTCTTGTCTCACTCTCCATCTCCACCCACTCTCCCTCACCTTGCTCTCTCGCTCGCATGTAGAGCATGCCGCCATGGGAGACGCCGCGGGAGCTCGTGGTCGTGCCTCCTCCTGGCCTTCTCTTGCCCAGCGGACGCGCACAACGGCACTGCAGCGCCTCCCTCCACCGAGTCCCCAAGTTCTGGCCCTCCTCCATGGTTCCTAGAGCCCTTCCACGAGCACCGTCCGCCATGGCCACCACGCTCACCCGCGGCCACCGTGGAGGACCCCCGTTAGGCCGTCTTCGCGCTTTCCCTCCAATCCATCGAGTTCGCCGTCTCACCGCGCAGCTCTAACGCCCCTCAAAGCCGCATTTTCTGCTCCCCATCGCCGGATCGAATCCGCAGCTGTGAAGCTGCGTGCGCCGTCGCTGCTCCGGTTCACCGGCGCCATCCCGCCCCTACAGTCCACCTCAGGCGATGAGACCAAGAGGAAACAGTAGCCCCTTGCTAGGAACGCCTGGAACATGCCTCCTTGGACCTCGCCGGTTCCCATGTACATCGGCAAGCCCGCCGTTCTCCTCCCCTGCGCGCTGACCAGAGGTAGAAGATGAAGGGCTAGTTTTTCATTTAAGCCCTAATAAAATCGATATGTTATGTGTCATGCAAATCATACCGTAAGCCCCTTAGATCTATTATAGTTTCACGATTAAACCAAAGCTCCTCTGTTTTATGTTTATAACCCTGCAATCTCCGATATTTCTATATGCTGAGTCTATGCCCTGCATAGTATGGATAATCACATATAGGTCCAATTACAGGGTTATATTTGACTACCTTCCAGATTTGGTATATGAACTTTAAAATGCTCTAGAAATTAGTATAAAAGTCATAAAAATATGAAACTTGTTTTGTTGGTTTGCTTATGAATAGATCTACACAATGAACTAGGTCTGGACATGTGGAATGACTGTTTTGTCCTTTTGTTTCTTGCATGCATGATAAAACAAGATAAATAGCAAAAGTGATGAAAATGAACTCCAAAAATCATGAAACTTGGACTTCAGCTATTGCATGATATTTGGACTTAGTGATGATTTTTGGCAACCCTAGAATGCACAACTTCATTACTGTTTTACCCTATGTGTGCATTTAGTACATGTTATGTATATGCAAATGCACGCAACATAAAACTTGACCAGAAAAATCCATGGAAATTATACTTTACTCATTTGATTCAGTGTAGCCTAGAAATAAAGTTTCATGTGTGTTTCCTGCTGTTTGATAGGTGATTTGAAATAGGAAAAAGGATTGCATGTTAAATTCAATAATAGGAAAATGTGACCTTAATATGCAAAATAAATTCCATGAAAAATCTGGCAGCATGTTGGTTGTGTGTAGGTTCCTGAAAGTATTTTTGAGAAATTTTTAGTTGTTTTTTGCTATGTATTTTGAAAATGACAGGTGCTAGGGCAATTTAAACAATAAAATAGAAAAGTGGTATTTAGTATCCTCAAAAATTGCACCAAAGATTTGGTAGCCATGTTGCTGTATATATGTGCTTGTTTGAATATTTCATGTGTTTTGTTGCTGTCATAATGAGGGTCTACAAGTAGTCATTTGAATAGCCTTAAGAATGAATATGATAAAAAGGGGAAGCTAATGGGCTCAAATGAATTATGATCTCTCTTGTTTACGCTACGTTGCATGTTTTACTTGCTATCACCTTATGCATTAGTTTATAAGTTGGAAAACTAAACAATTAGGGCTAAATACTAATGTCAATAGTGCTAGGGATAATTATTCAAAGCTAGTAATCCATTACATAACTAAAAATCAAGGCTTGCACTATGCATTGCTTGTATGAGACATGATAGTAGAAATTGTAACCTTTTGATGCTGTTCATATACTCTTTCCATGCATTGCCTTGTATGTAGCTGATTGTATAATTGCCAACTTGCTAGCTCATGAACGTACTTCTTGTTAAAGTAGGTTATCAATTACCTTTTTTCTGTCCATGAAACGATTGTTTATGTGTATGATCCTCAAGCATCTCATCTGTCTCATTATGCATACCCTTCATATAGTGACGCTTATTGCAGATACGTCATCAAAAAGCAAGTGCGTGGAGCTACGTCAAGAAACGGCGGTCCAAAATACCAACTAAGCCCCAAGCATGACCTGGAGGGCCCATCATTTGTGTTTGGACGGAGGAGTGGTCTAAGTGATCAAGGGGTTGCCTAGGGCAAAGCCTCACAACTAGACAAACTAACTTTAGATTAGTTTGTTCGAGTTTTCAACAACAAAGGTAGGCCCCTTAGGCATATACACCTACTTATGGAGTCTCACCACCCTTTATTTGATTGTGCATTTACGTTCTGGAGTTGTTTGAAACCACACCTGCATAAATACCTGATATCCTATGTAGAATGGATAGGTCAAAGTCTATGCTTAGCCATGCTTACACGGTAGAAGATGAGTGAAGATGTTCACTCGCGAGATGATAGGACTCAAAATGTTTTACAAAAGTTTAAATGCGAAAGCAATATGATATGTTGTGATGAAAAGATGAGACCAAGCGGAGATATAGGTATATTACGATGAAAAATGATGTGGATGGTTTGGTGGACACTGCCCGAGTCGTTTAAGACCCATCCGCTGTTCACCTGCTGATCGGCATAACATTGCTAGAGTGCTTATCCGGGATATGGGACCGGAGAAAGTCTTACTTGAACCGTCCAAAGAACATAGACTTGGTCCTACCATGGGGCCTAGGGGCTCTTGACTCATGGGAGGGCTGACCCGGTGCACCGTGGTATCGCTCCATGGGTGCTAAACCTAGGGAATGACGGGTTGGAATCGAACTTGGGATGGAATAAGTGGAGATGGGGGATATATGTGGGAACGCGATGGCTAGGAACCATATACCCCTAGCAGGATAGTTATTCCCAGGAATTAAAATTGATTTGAATCGCTAATGCTCACTAGGTGTGAGAATGGGAGTATCGCACACGGGCAACGTGGTAATAACTTTAATATCTTATTCATTTAATCATGCTTTTATATTACATGTTTGTACTTGTATGTTTACATTTCTGCAAGCTACTTTATGATGACATATATGTTGAGATGATGAGATATATGAATTACGGATCATGATGATAGCTATAATGAATCAAATGAGGCTTATGCTTTAAAAATGGATGATACTTGAAGTAAGGACTCACTTTTAGTAAGCTTACGCGGGTTAGAGTCAAGTCCACAAAAAGCCTTGCATACTCTCAAATGTGTCGGGCTGATACGCCTATGGGTAAGTCCTACGAGTACCCCCACGTACTCATCGTTTGTTGTTGATATTTTTCTTTCCAGGAACTTCATGATCGAGAATGACAACGGTGGGCTCAATGTCATGACTCGATGTTTTATTTTCCGCTGCATTGCACTTAGATATTATTATGTATTTCACTGTGAGATATTTTGAAGCTCTTTTGTCCTTATGTTTTTATACTATCTTGAGCAAAGTATTTGTAATAAATCAAACTTTGTTTGTATGAAATGATGGGTTGTTGTAGTTGTTGTGGCTCTCCTTTGACGCTGTTGAGTTCAAGTACATTCTGCAGGAAGAAAACACCATCACGGACGAGCTCTCGCCTCGGCGAGACCACCCCACCTAGCAGTGTCTTCTACAACCGACTAATCCGATCGTCAGGAGAACCCCTACCATCGGAGTTCGGGGATGACGCTTAGTGGCAGTTTTTACCTCCGAGCCGGGGGATGACTATGCCAGACATTGCAACCTCGGGCCCCAAAAGACAACCTCATGAAGTGGAAGAAGCTTAGGCTACCCCTGATGATTGGATCCAAGAGATCTGAGGATTCCTAAAAGACAACATTCTTCCCAAGGATGAAGCATCAGCAGAGCGCTTGATTCGACAAGCAAAGAGATACATGCTGGTAGAAGGGGACCTCCACTGGTGCTCATCAAGCGGCGTTCTGCTGAAGTGAGTCTCCCGGGAGGAAGGACACAATATTCTTATGGATATCCATGAGGGTGAGTGTGGGAGCCACTCTGCATCTCCATGATAGTCAAGAAGGCATTCTGCCATGGCTTCTATTGGTTGATAGCCATCAAGGATGTGACTGAGATGGTCTTGAGATGCAAGGCATGCCAGCATCATGTGAGGCAAATCCAAACCCCATCTCAGCTCATGTAGCTCATTCCCCTGTGATGGCCTTTTGTAGTCTGGGGGGTTGATATTCTCGGTCCATTCTTAAAAGCAGTTGGTGGCCATGAGTACCTCTATGTCACCATCAACAAATTCAGAAACTGGCCTAAAGCAGTTGCTGTAGGAAAGATTGACAAGCACTCTGCTATCAAGTTTCTCTAGACGATTGCCTCTCGGATCGGAGTCCCTAGCCGTATCATCATCGACAATGGCACACAGTTTACAAGTGCCATCTTTGAGGAATATAGTGAAGATATGGGCATCAAGATCTGCTACACCTCCTCACACCACCCGTAGAGCAACGGGCAGGATAAGCGAGCTAACATCAAAATCCTCAAGGGGCTCAAGAGGCGGACTTTTGAGAGCTTGTAGTAGCACAGCGAAAAATGGATAGACCACCTTGAGCCCGTGCTTTGGGCAAACAGGACTACACCTAGTCGGGCTACTGGGGAGACTCTGTTCTTCTTGGTCTTCGAGGTTTAAGCTGTGCTTCCCCCCAATGTCACAAATGGGAGCCCCCAAGTAAACGCCTTTGACAAAGAATTGCAGGATCGACTCCGGTGGGCTGACATCAATCTGCTAGGGGAAAAGTGTTTGGTAGCTGCTCTCCAGGAACAAAATATCAACAAGCCTTACGTCGCTACCACCAATGCCATGTAAGGCTCTGATCACTTGCTTTAGGTGACCTTGTGCTCCGGTGCATATCAAGTATGGTGGAGATGAACAAATTATCCCCCACTTAGGAAGGTCCCTACCAGGTTGTCGAGGTCTGTGAGACTGACTGCATACAACTGGCCACCGAGAGCAGCGACCAACATCCATACCCATGGGACATCAATCACCTTCATAAGTTTTACCCTTGAGGCACCATAGTGGAACCCCCAGTTCCACTATGCTACCCATGAGCCATCCATCATGTAGCATGGGTGCTCAAAGAATTGTAAGAAATGTAAATTATCCTTTCAAATCCAATGAAATCAGTTTCATATATTTATACATTTGTTGTATTATCCTTGTGGGGTTTTGTGTGTGAATACCTGAAACTACACTAATCTAAAACCCAAGGGAGAGCCGATGTCTGTGGAAAGGGCTGGAGTTAGGATCTAGCACTGGAAAACCTAGTTGAGCTGTCTTGGCATCCTAATACGAAGCAATGCCCCGGGTATAGCTAAGTCATGGCTTCCATGATGGGTCATTGTGTCTTCGTCCGGCCCGTCTTTACCAGTTTAACGCTTCTCAACTATGGCAACTTCCTGTTCCTAAATCTTCTAGCTTTGGTCATTCGAGCCTAGTCCAGAGTAGACACTTAGGGCTTTAGATGGAAGTAACGAGTAAGGTACAAAGGGAAGATCTCGTAAAAAGAGTTACTACCCCTTTTGGAGAATTGTTTCACGCAGATAATAAGAAACCCAACCCCGAGCGAGGTCCTAGGGGCCTTAAGAAAGATAGCTTTGCCTCGTGAAGCTCGGTACAACCCCGGGTAGAGCCTGGAGCCCCATACACCGAAGCGAACTCCTAGGCGGTGTTCCAAGGACTCCTCACCACAATGCAAACCCTCAGATGGAGCTCCGGGGGCTGTTCGCATCTTCGACTCTAAACGAAGGATCAAGTGCCCCAAGCCTCGACCAAAAGAGATCGGCCAGCTCATGGCCTACGGGGAGCCCTGGGCAGAGCCCCAGGGGCCCTAAAGAAGGCAATAACAATCGAAAAGCCTAAGACATATAATACAAAGACATCACAATGTTGCGCAAGAATATTTACAAGCAAAATATATAGCAAAAGAAACTACTTCTCATCAGAGGACCCATTAGAGTCCATGGGTTTGCATCCACTAGACTATGCTTGCTGAGGCAGGCTGCAATGATCTACTCCACTATGGTCTGACATTCCTTTTCCGCCCACTCCATGCAGCTCTGATCGAGACCCTCTGACATAAGCCTAAAGATGTCAAGTTTTGGCAGCTAGCTCTTCACTAGCACAAGTGCATTAAGCACACACTGAACACGCAAGTGCTGTAGCCCCCCAAGGGTATTCTAGGACAGGTTAGGCGGTGGGGTTGGCCTGTCAATTCCCATGCCCTTGATCGCGTCATAGATCTCCCAGTTCACCCACCATCCCCTTGTGTTGGTGCTAGTGCACAGCTTCTGTGATGCCCATGGCATCTCAAGTGCATTATATTGGCATCATTAGCTTAATTGTATCATTTCATGGACATCTCATGTATACGGCATGAGTGGAATAAGTAGTTTGAAGCAAAATATACCTAGATGTGCAGAAACTTCTTTGAAATTTGCCTTATAGTTTTAATACTAATGTGAACTGGGTGAAACTTTATATACCAAATGTGTAGGAAATTTCATGTTGAACAGCTTAGGTAATTGGTGCTTTGACATGCACAAATGTTTGCTTAGAGTTTTGGGCCTTTTTCTGTCAACATGTAAAATCTGTTCAAACTAGGCCTGTCAAGCAAATTAAAATTTCTGGGAGATAGGTTCACTTTCATACAAAACTTTATGTAAGAAAGTTGTATCTTATAAAATTCTAAACAACTTTGGTTTATTTCACCTTGCATGAAAATGAACCTAAAATAGACTTATGGAATTTTTAATCTGGTGAGTGCTGTTGGTCAAAGTTGAGTCAGATTGTTTAAATTCAAATTTCTCCAAAAATTTCAATAGAACTTGGTACCAAGATTTTTGACAAAAATGAAGATCATGAAGAGAGCTTCAATTCATCCAATTGGAGTTTTCCCTGATTTGGACTTTAAATTGGTCAAATTTGCGATTTTCAGAGACAAACAAAACCAGTCAAAGTGTGTTTTTTCTTTTTCCGAATTTCACCATTTTTTTCTCTCACAGCCGTGTGTGCCCGCCGATCCGCCCGGACTGGTATTGCCGAGCTGGCAGCCGCCGCGTGGACGCCAGCGTATGGCACCATCCCTCACGCCGTGGATCACTCCCCCGGTCATGCGCCCTTAAGTGGACAGCAGCGCCCTTCCTTTTCTCTTTCCTTCCTCTCCAGCTCGCCGTTTCCTCCATTTTTCTTCCGGTCGCCATTGACAGAGCTTGGGTTGAGCTCGCGCCACCACCTACGCACATCCCCGCGCCTCTCCGACACCGCGCCGCCCTTCGCCACCGTCCCCTCCACCTTTCCCCTCAATCCTAGGCCGACATTAGCCCACTCCCGAGCCGTATTTCGTCGTCGAAGTTCCACGCATACAGCTCACCGTCGCTGGCCTTTCTCCACCATTCCCCACCGAATCTGAGGTGAGGGGTGAGTTCCCCACGCTCTCCTCTCTCTCCTAGGCCACCTCCGGTGTCCGTCTGTGACCGACACGGCCGGATTTGGCCGGCACCCTGCCCGTCTCCTCTCTCTGTCGAGAGGAAGACGATGGCCTTGGAAGAAGAAGGCCGTTTTGCGCTCAGCCCCCGACGTCTCGCAATTTTTCATTCTATTCCAGCGTTTTGGCAAATGTGTCTAGCGGTTCTTACGATCTACCCCTGAAATCTATGAATAATTTCGAACAGGTCCTAGATCTGTTGATTTTTTCGATTAGAATATATTTATTTCTGCTGAAATTTTGAAAAATTACTATAAATCACACAAAAATACTAAAAATACAAAGCCAGTTGCATTGTACTCCTATTGAGTAGATCTATCAGATGGGCATGATGGTGAGGTGATGAATAACAGTTTTGTCACTGCAATATTGCATGCATGCTAAAACTAAATAAATAGTAAAAAGGGGGTAATGGATTCTAAAAATCATGAAATCTTGTTGGTAGAACATATGTGACATGTGGATCTGTTGAGGAAATTTTGTAGCCCTAGCACTTGCTGCCAAATGCCAGATCTACCCCTAGGGTTAAATTTGTGCAATAAAAAGGCATAGGAAATATAGACCACATGAAACTTGCTCTAAAAATTATGATGGATTTTATAGGAACACTTTGTGGTATATGTAGCTGGTAGAAAAAGTTTGGGAGTCTGTATGTAAGGTTTGAAGTGTGATTTGTAATTTACAAGTTAATGCCTATTTAAATATATAATAGGAAAAAGTGGCCTTAAACTGCAAAATAAATTCCAGGAAAAATCATGGTGCTTTGTAGTTATTTTAAGTTCAAAAAAAACATTTTTATCAATTTTATTGCTATGGTTTGCTGTTGCAAGCTAAATAAGCTAAGATAATTATATGGAGAATAGATGTCCTATCAAATCTCAGATATTTTGATTACTGATTTTTGTACATGAAGTATATGCCCTGTTATGCTTTCTGTTAAAGTGGGAAGGTCAGAATCATTTTCTGCTAGTTATAACAAATCTGAGAATTTAATGGCTGAGGAAAATTGCTGAAATTCTAGTAGTTTATCTACAACACTTTTGTGGCTGAAATTTGGCCAGTGACCCTTTACTATAACTACCTTCATGTCAAAAATTGTTTAAGTGTATTTGGAACTGATTAGCATCCAAAACCCAACTAGAGGGATTAAAAGTAAGGGTGAATAAAAATAAACTTGTCATGCATGCTTAAGTATTGCTTAACTAGGGTATGTCGACTTGCTGCGAGTCCTTGTGTTGTCACATTCGATGTATTAATTTATATTAGATGATGGTTTGTACGATTTCTTAGTATTGAATAAGATTTGTCATGAAAATACATAACTCCACTTGTTGCTTATGATTGATTACATTTCATCTGCACCATATGCATGCAATCGCATTTCATTGCACTAATATTGCATTATGTCATGCATATAGATCCCGCGAGCGAGGAGCACCTGCAGGAGCAGCCGAGAGTGGAGGAGCCAGAAGAAGAGCAAAACCAAGAGCAAGAAAACCAGCAGCCGGTGCCTGACTACGCTCTGGAGGCATCTACTGACCCTAGTGAAGAAGATAGGCAGGAGCATAATTCGCGCAGCTTATACAATATTAATTGCTTGATATTTACGCATCCACATTAGGAGTTGCCTGAAACACTTGCATTAGATTCCCTGGCCGCCCTATCCCTAGCACCTATACTTAGGGTTCGTAGGACGAGTCTGCCTAGAATTTGCTAGGTACGAATAGACACGGGTGAATGGAGTCACTCGTCGCGTAGGTGATTTCAAAATAACAAAGATATTACTTTTATGGCAATTATTACTTATACTCATGATTAAATGGAGACCGGGCTGAGATTTTATTTCAGTATTTACTTTTCATGATGTCGCACTATGGACTCCGCCCATTTCGTATAAGGCCCATCCGTTGTTCGTCTGCTGATCGGCATAACATTGCTAGAATGCTTATCCCGGTCGTGGGACCGGTGAAAGTTTTACCTGTGCTCGTCCGAAGTTTTTAAGGTGCCGCCCATCCACTTGCAGGAGGCCAATGGGCTCGGTGGTGCTTGTACTCGAATGAGGGCTGACCTAGGTGCAGACGGGGGCTATATGTGGGAACGCGATGGCTAGGAAGCATATACCCCTGGCATGAAAGTTATTCCCGAGAATTAAAATCAATTCGAATCGTTGATGCCCACCAGGTGTGAGAATGCCAATGTCACTGTCAGGCAACGTAGTAACTACTTGATTATGATATAACTGTTACTCATGATTTCAATTATCACATGCTTGTATTGTACTGCCTATATTTCTAAAATTTACCATTATGCTGATGATTATATGCAAATGATGAAAACTTGTTACTTTTTGATGATTATATCACTGCTTAAAATCAATGGCTAAGGATCCACTAGATAGTAAGCAAGCTTCGCGTCAGCCATAAGCCAATCCACTAAGTCCTACTGAGTAATTAGTACTCAGGGTTTGCCCCCACATTTTGAGTGCAGGTATGGAGTTCCTTGTGTGCACCTATGTTGGAGGCGGTGCATGCATGCATCAGGGTTGATAGTACTCATGTGTGGCACAGGAGCAACATTGGTGGGCTTGATGTTGTTTCTTTTAATGCAAGTCTTTTGGATGTTATCATGATTTCCGAACTTTAAATTTCTGCTGCAAGATACTTTTAAACTTGCCATGTGATGGCTCTATCTTGGAACTTGTATTTTATTTCGAACTATTTTGTAAACTAAGTCTACTTATGCTATATTTTAACTGCATGTCATGATGTAACTATTGTGGCTCCATCGAGGGCTGGGTGTGTGTGTGTGATGTCGATTCCTCTGGGAAAAGGTAATACCGGGAGCCTTTTTGACTCTCGACGGACGACCGGGTTTAGTTTGGTCTAATGACACTGCAAGCTAGAGGTGGCAGGTGTGCTTAGCCCGGATTAAATTAGCGGTTCCGCCACAGCTGGTATCAGAGCCGATCATACACAGACAACAATCACATCATCTAGTTTTGATTTACAAACCTATTTTCGAAAACCCTCTTCAAGTATTTGAAAAATGAGAGTACCGATATGCCCATATTAAGGATGTTAGTGTATAACCACTTGACATTGCTAACATTCTGACCTAGATAGAACTCATATGCATATTTGGAGCTTTGGGAAGCAACATTTTGGCTACAGCTATCCCCAGTATTGGTGGAACGTTATTGGGATTTGCGGACTGTTGCGAACCCTGCATTCATGCTGGTAGGGTAGATCTTTTTAAGGGGGGTGGTCACGCCATTGGAGTGTTTCGTGATCATCCTTCCTTCGACCAAAATTATAATTAGATCTTGTTGGCCACCATTTGTCTCCCCAGTAAGTCCCCAGTACTGGAGGAACGTTGGGTGTGTTGGGAGAAATGGCGCCACTACGTCGTCCACCAGACGTAGCTTAAAGAAATTTGTGGATGCAACTTTTAGGATTAGAGTGGTAATTTAAGATGATGGTGATGGTTGAAGGTCGTTATTTTACCATTTCGACCGTCAATCCCTCGGTAAATAAATGGGGTACAACTAAAGTTCTGTGCATTATTTACCTAACACTGACGAATTCCACGAGTTTTGGTGGTTTTCGATGTATCACAGGGAGATGCTCAAATTCCATGCAAAAGTATATCATTTGGAGCAAGAGAAAATCAGCGCATAAAAGGGCTTGAGAATGAATTGCAAATATCATGACTAAAAAGTACCACAAATGCCCTCAAGAATTAACCATTGCGAAGAGCTCATTGAGACGATCAAAATGGACATATTATTTGTCTCGTTTGGAGTTCGTACGGAAAAGTTATGCAAGTTTCAAATTAAAAAGGCAGTGCTGACGTCATCGCTGACGTCAGCACCGCCCCTCCGTACGCCAGCGAGCGGGAAAGCGCCAGGGCCCGACACGTGGCAGCAGCGGAGGTGTCTGCGCGTTCCAGCCACGGCCCGCCACGTGGCCCCCGCCCGCGCCCAACCATAGGACGCCACGTGGCATGCCAGGGCCGAGCGCGCGCCTGCGCGGGTGAGCCGCTCGCTCGACACTGCCAGGGGGCACTTGCGGCAGCTCCACAGAGCGCACGCATGGTCCAACGCCATGCTTGTATGCTTGGCAGGCGCGGAAAGGAGGCCGGCTGGTTCAGTTGTCCGTTGGAGCCAGTTTTGACACAGAAACACTTGTAACTGCCGGTTTTCCACTCCAACGGCCAGTTCAGGCACCTAGGGTCCGGTTCTTGATTGGTTTTCGATGCCTGCACATGTGGAATAGTCCCACTGAGCTTCCTATGTCGGTTGGGAGGCCAGGTGGCACCCAAGGAGCATTTTGGGGGAAGAATCATGCATAGGATGCCTTGGAATATTCTATCTCCTCCACCTATAATTAGAGAGGCACCCCCCTCACTTCACTTGTACCATTCACCATGTGAAATCTCTCTTTCTCCCTCTAGGAGGTGCCCCACGGGAGGTGCCTCCACTCTGAAAGTAGTGTTTAGGTAGGACTTAGAGGTAGGGCTCCGTCGTTCCGGAGTCGTCTCCAGGAGTTCCGTATGAGTCTTCTTGAATCTCTACTTCCTTGTAAGACTTGAGCCATTCAATACTTATCTTTCTTTACTTTTGTGAGCATTTACTTTACCCTCGCTTTCGGTATTATTCATGCCTTAGCATAGTAATGTCTTTTAGACTATAGTGAGAGTTGCTCTGACAGGTAACGAATATTTAGTTTGTCATGCTTATAGATTCCTCGTATACTCCTTATAGCGCTTGACTAAACGGTTGTCTATGCTTCTATCTGGGATACCAGTAGAAGTAGTGCCTCCAAGCGTAGACGTGGTGTCTACAATCGCGGTCACCTTGGTTTCGCAAGTGATTAGACCCCACGGAGTTTTGGGTAGTCAGTGTGCATGTAGACTAGGCGCACCCGGCTTTGGTAGGTCTTCCTGGTGACAGCGGGAGTGTACCCTGTGTAGTCCACCCCCGTCGTTCGGGTTGCTTGTAGCCGCATAGCTGAGTTACTGCGACACCCGCCTTTCTCGTCTAGGTTATCAGCACTCTGGTGCCCGGAAGTGGTTAGCAGGCTCGGTGGCGAACTAAATATCCCAAACAACTAGATAAGTCATTACCTCCGTCAGAGCAACATGTTGGTCTAGCTTAGTCTAATTGGCTCACTATAGTATAGAACGTCCTAATTAGGAATCCGAGCTCGCACCTCGTTGTCCTCCTATCTTTACCTGCTTTTTTGCCAATGGTGCTTGGCTTGTATCCCATGGTGCTTGGTGTCAATCGTTCCTAGCTATCGGTTGACGTGAAAGAGTAGTAACAACTGGATGAGTAATAGTTTGACATCTCTATCTCAATGCTTCCCTGTGGATAAATATGACACTTTGGAATACTCCTGGGTGAAAGGCTACAGCGGTCTCCATGCGCTTGCGGAGTAAAATCCGGTAGGCTAAGAGCCGCCAACAAGGTTTTCTGGTGCCGTTGCCGGGGGAGCGCCGAGTTAGAGTATCATTCTGTTGTTCATCCTTTTGTTGTTGCTCTTTCATTTTATTTGAAAACCTAAAAAAATTTACAAAACAAAAAAAAACCATTTTTTCGATGGTGCTCTATTCGTTGTGTAATTCTTGATCATGTGTGACTTTTGAGAATCTTTTTCATGCTACCCAAAGTCATGGGATGCCAATGCAAATAGGCTATTCATGTCAGAACATAGCTTGGGCCAGATCCTAACACGTGCCCAGAGGCTAATTTTCAAATTAAGCATGGTGCTTAGGTTGGAATTAGTCCCTTTCTATCAAATTTGATGTAGTGTCAAGTTTTGTAGATAAGCTATGGATGATTTTATTAGTGATGTTCTGTTGTTAGTTCATGAGCTGCAATTCTTGAACTAGCTGGATATCTCAAGTTTCAATGGAGACACAAAATCCCGGTGATGTTTCAAAAATGCACCCGTTTTTCTAGACCATGGATTTGAGCAAAAGTTAAAGAGATGGAAGTCATGGTTTAGCAACATGGTTTGTGCTGTGCTTTGATTGAGAATATTTTGCCAGCATTCAGTGAACAACGGGCCCGGTGGTTGATACTTTTTATACATATTGGACCCTTGTATTTGTTGTACACTAACCTGTTGCAGGAGGCATTCAATCCCCACACGAGAAGAGAGGCCTTGTGGCCGACATTCTCGTGCTCAACCTCATGCGGATTATCCAGTACTTTTCAGGAAATGACAGCATCGTGATATGGGTATCAAAGTAAATGGTGATGGTGAGCAATGGAGAAATCTTGACAATTTCCGCATTACAAGAACACACCATACCAGTAACATTCAAGGGCATATCACATTATGCTATCGTCCATGCTTAAATTTGCAAGCTAGTAGACCACTGGTCTACTGCCCCACGGAAAAGTTGCGTGCCCGATGGAGTTGTAGTGTAGATCCCAAAAGCGGCCGGCATAGACGTCTCTCATTGCGGGGGAGCTCCGTCTTAAGCACCACAAAGGCAAACACAAATCAAGGTCCACAAGCATGGTGGGAACGTCGATGCCATGACGTGCAGTCAATGGCTGTGTGGCACATGGACAGACAATGACTGGTGGCACATGTCATGCACGACAAGTACAAATCCTAGGAAGGCAAATTAAACATGATAGGGAGCTAGTTTGGAATCAGCATTCACTACAGAATCCAAGCTTGCGGGAGAAAAATTGTCTGGCATTTGACAAGCAAGTTTGTGGCAATGAGAAGCAACCAAAATTTCCTTGCCAACGAAGCAGAGCTTAAAGGATGTCCGCTACATTGACATTCCATTGCCCAACCATGGAATAAGAACCCGATGTACCTATTGTCAGTTGAGATGGAAAATTAGCATCAAGACTTCCTTTATCATGAAGGAAGAATGAAAAGGCCATCACAAAGGAACCATTCTCAACTTTTGTGGGTCTCTCGTTACACCATGATTGGACAACACCCTCCACTGGAATCAAAATGAAGGACAAGGTGGAAAGGGTTGTTTCATCACACCACAAAAATCAAGCTTGGGGGAGGATACACCAAGTAATATCACACATCCTTCAGCCCAACCCCTGAAAGGAACGACCTCGATATTCAACCTACAATAGTGGTTGATCGCTGCAAGACATTGACCATGCTCTGCATCACTTGGGAAGTGCACTTAAAGGCCATCTCTCATCCCGAGATTACATATCCAACACCACAAGACCAGATGTCCCTATAGTAAGAGGTTGCAACTGGCATAAGATATAAAGACATCACGCAAGTATGGTGGAACGCTACGAGTGAGCATTCCTTAATTCCCTTCCCCTGACTGGACATACAACAAGACAAAGTGATTTATCAGAGGTTAGGTTGATCTACTCTACTAATGAATCAATGTGCCAATGAGCCACCTACGACATCACAAACATGGCGCAACATGAGTCAACAGGCCAATGAGCCACCTACGACATCACAAGTATGGTGAACAACCATCAACTAGGGTTGGTGGCAAACTGCCAAGGATGCAAAGGAGTGAACTCCAACAAACATCTGCCTCTATCATTCCACTCAGTCTATTTGGGAATAAATAGATGGCTGTGACTGAGATTTTGTCACCTAGGAGGATGTCAGACTTAAGGCAAACATGATGTTGGAGCAGGAGATCCAGCAAGAGACATTCACGCATGGGAGTAGTATCATCAGATCAGATGTGTCTAATCAGAGCTCCCAAGACTTTGCAAATGGTCCAAACAGCAGAATGAAAGAAACAACTGCTCATCAAACAGTCATTTCAGAAATAGAAGAGGCAGAACAAGAGTAGAGAGAGAAGGAAATTCTCCTAACATAGGTGAGCAACACAAGCAGCATCGTCGTCCCCCAGGGAACAAGCAAGCTTGCGGGAGGCAATGCTAGGTAATATCAGAGCTCAGTTTCTTGGCAATCACTTGCAAGAACTAAGCTTGGGGAAGATCACCATGTGAGTACTGTTGGCGTTCCTAATCCTTCAGATATAATTCCGCAAGCGCACGGTAAACGCGTTGTAGCTCTTTCACCCAAGAGTATTCTAGGGTATCGAATCCACAGAGAATGAGGAGTATAATAACAAGTAACACAACCAACTGAACTAGTGAAGCTAGCAAAATAGAGGATAGAAGATAGCGGAGCAGGTTCTCGACAAATGTTAGATCACCTTACTATAATAAGCATGCAAAGAGATATACTTGTCTTGTAAACATAGACACCAAAGCTGTAGCACCACTTCTAGGCACCAGAGTGCTAATTAGCCTGCCGAGAAAGGCGGGTACTACAGGCTAAGGCTATATCATCAGCGAGTCTATCCGAACGTACGGGGTTGGAATACTGAGAACACAAAAGCTGTCACCTAATATGTCTACCAACCAGAGCTGCGTGGGATAGCCGACCAACCAAGGTAAACTCTAAGTATGAACACCGTCGTGCCACTCAGAGAGTCTACTACTAACTGGTAATGAGCCAGAAAAGCAAGCACTACTATATAGCCAACACTATAAGCATGCACAAGGTTCCCATAAACTGACAAGTATAAGACTAAGTATGAAAGCAAAGTAAGTATGAAACAACAAAGGTAGAGGACAAAGAACTTTACTCAATCCTGGAATTGAATATCCTTCCGCTGAGAATACAAGTATGGGAGCAAGAGAAATCCGGCTCCCGCACTCTTCTCCTCACTACTCTCCACGATACAAGAGGCACTCTCTCTACAAGCTAAGGGATAACTTCACTTCTCCACACTATACACTTCACACCTAGTGTTACTATGCCACTACATCTACACACACACTCATAATGAGCTACCAGGGGTATTTATAGTGTCAAGGGAGTGAGGCGGCACTTGTAGGGTCGGTATGGCAGTTACAAGGGCGTGGGCCAGGCCGGGCGGCCTGGTAGGAGGTGAGCGGCCTGATAGGAGGCTAGGCGGCCCCACCCTAGGCTGGGGTGCCCTTGGATCCACCACCTTACTTGATCCTTCGGTTGATATTGACTCCCCAAGGCAGTTGTAGGTCGGTTGGCGGTTATCCTCGTGTGCTTTTGCCTCAACCATTGGATTCTCTTTGTGTTTCTTCCTTATCCATTGGATGGGACTCCCCTGGATTGCTGACTCAACCAATCCATGGGCTGGATTGGTGAGGTGGAAGCCTTTCGATGTGTTTGTGCTTCTTCTCTCGGTTGCCATGGTGGATTTGTGTTTGACACGATGTCTCTTGCATGCAGGTGAAGAATGGTGGCATTCAGAGCCAGAGGCAGGCCGGGTGGCCTGGGTCCTTAGCCCATTTCCAGCCCTCCTTCTTGGTTCACCATGTCTCACCATGTTTTGTATGTTTTTGTACCGTGACATGTGTTCCTACAAGACTTTTGTACACAACTCGTGGAACCGGTAAATATGTATGAACTTTGCATAAAATCACCCTTGGAACATGAAATGTTGGTGGTCGAAATGGGTTATAACGACCGCCAATACCCCCCCCCCACACACTTAGATCTTTGCTCGTCCTCGAGCAAAGGAGAGTCAAGCATGGTGTAGAGAGCATATGGCAACTGTAGTCTTAACAAGCACAAAAGAGACTCCCAAATTGGTTCATCTTACCCTGGATTTCAATGGTGGCTACACTTATGATTTTGAGATGTTGAAACTAAGAATGAGCCACAAGTACCACAACAGTTTTCTCCCAACTATGAGCAATAGAGGTTTTTCTCACTTTTTTTGAAAAGTACAGTGCTCCTCCCCTTGTTCTCAAGATCACCTCTCGATCACTCAAGGGATGAGAATCCTTTTGTTTCCTCTCCTCCTATTCTAAGTTTGAGTGGAGCTGAGTGGTAACCTGACTATCTCATGATGTTTGTATCACCAAGTCAAATCAATGTGTCAAGAAAAGAGTATGAATCAACTCGAGAACTTTGGCTATGTGCAAGTGTGGCAGAAAGTTTATTGGTAAGTGTGCCTTGGTATTCCCCTTTTTTATGCGAGAGAGGGCATGGAATTTTCTTTTCCTCTTTCTTTCTTTCTTTCTTTCTTTCTTTCTTTCTTTCTTTTCTCTTTCTCATTTTTTTTTCAATTCGATTCCATGCCTCTCTTCCTTTCTTTTTGCATGATTGATGAGGGGTAATTGGAATGTTTGTATAGCACATCTTACTGGAGCTTTGTGATATGGACGTGCACGTGATTGACAAAAGTTATGAATGATTCTAACTCATTTGATGGCACAAAATTTGACAAGGTTCAAAACATTCAGAGAAGCCTTTTTGATGCATAAGAATTGTCATTTGTGGCACTGGTAGGACATGTGTCTTGAGAACATTGGAGAAGAACACATTTTGATATTTTATCAAAACAAAAACTCTTTGCTCAAGCGGGAGATTACTGGGGTGTATGCATGTTACTCATATCTCATGAATCAACATCTTAAATCAAAGCGGGTCCCTAATCAATAGTATCCATGGGCAATTTTTCTTCAACATAGGGAGTAAAGTTTGTACAAGCATAGACACAGGTTGTCAATATGATCATGTAGAGTAAATTTTATCCAAGTTTCATGTATAGAATGGAATATAGGAACCATATATGAAAAATTTGCGATAATACTTGGTCCATGTGCAAGGTCGAGGTGGAGAGGGGTTGACTCAGCCCAGGACTAGGCTGAGCGGCCTGGTCAGGAGCTGAGTGGCCTGACATTGGGGTCTTCTGATCTTTGCATCGATCGTGTTACGTGGAGAAGTGTTTTGTGATGTCCTTTTCTACGTTTGGTACATTTTTATCAATTTGACAGGCCGGGCGGCCTAGGTAGGCGCCGGGCGGCCTAGATTGGAGGCCGGGCGGCCTAGGGTTAGGCCGAGCGGCCTGGATTGGTGAGGTGGAAGCCTTTCGACGTGTTTGTGCTTCTTCTCTCAGTTGCCACGGTGGATTTGTGTTTAACACGTTGTCTCTTGCATGCAGGTGAAGAATGGTGGCATTCGGAGCCAGAGGCAGGCCGGGCAGCCTGGAGATAGGCTGGGCAGCCTGGTAGGAGGCCAGGCGGCCTGGGTCCTTAGCCCATTTCTACCCTTCCTTCTTGGTTCACTATGTCTCACCATGTTTTGTATGTTTTTGAACCATGACATGTGTTCCTGCAAGACTTTTGTACACAACTCGTGGAACCGGTTAATATGTATGAAATTTGCTTAAAATCACCCTTGGAACATGAAATGTTGGTGATCGAAATGGGTTATAACGATCGTCAACAAGTACCCCGAATGCTCTGTACTGAATTGAATATCTTAAATCCTGAAAATTGCCATGACACCAAAAATATTTCATTCTTGTTATCCTAAATAAAAGAAAAGTTATAAAAATTTGCATATTTTGAAAACTACAAAAAGATTTGCTTTTTACCATGAATAACCTAACTCCTATAATGATAGAGCTTTGTTTATACCCTTACTTAAAGGAAATGATGAATAGTTGCTCTGTTAATTCCTTGTAAGTATTTCGTTTACAGCTTGACACTCTCCTAAAATTTGAACTTATTGGCATTTGTTGTGATCCTACCTTTAATCTTTAACCTTTGGGTGCAAGTGCTTTTAAACCAAGTCTAAGTCGTTGTGAGATGTGATATAATTGAAGTTTGAGTTAAACCCATCTTGATCCTAGTAAGGTGAATTCTCGAAGTTTCTTTTTGAAAATTCAAATGTGAAAGTTCCTTAGTGGTTTGGAAACACCTATCGAGAGCCAAATGCTTACATAATGAAACATCTGCATATGCTACCTTTTGTTATGTTGAGTTTTGTCAAATTTTCAGTTCTTATGAAGTAGTGGCACTTCATGTCCCGATCAAAATCCCTCGCACCCATTTTCATTTGCTAGCCTTTGTTTGTCTGGTCATGCTTAAATCTACACTGGATTCAAGCATCCTCCTTCACCAGACATTTCTCCACTATTTCCATCATCCACCTACCTATCCATAAATATGGTCTCCAAATAAATACTCCAGTCATATTCCAAAAATGTCCCCAAAGTTCTCTTAGAAGAGGAGACATGGAGCTATTGAAAAAAAAACAAGAAAAAAAAAGAGAGAAAAGAATGAAGAGAAAAGAATGATAGCTCCATGCACTCACATGCTTCAAAGTTGCAAGAGGGGATTCATCAAAAAAGGAGTTTTAATACATAGACCATATCCACCCACAAAACCAATCCACTGTCCTTTGATCGGGATGAGAAGTATCACAAACTGCGCAAGGACCAATCTTTAACTTAGCAATATACATAACATAGGTAAGCCATCTTTATCCCTGCCTTGAGCTCCACATCAGCCTTTTTAGTTGCTAGGGAAAAAGTTTGGCCAATGACCTGGTGAGGACTCCAAAAACCACTTGAGTGATCGAGGGTACCATTCGAGGAACTTAGTGCTTTCTTTTCAAAATTTTCAAAACTCTCCGAGCATGAAACCTGAAAAGAGATAGAGTTCGGTGACACTCAACTAAGATTGTTCCATCTCTCAACCGCTGAAGACAAGGTAAGAAAAGCTAGAAGCCCCACAGGTATGGATAATAAGATTGGGTACACTTATGCCAGTTTGTTCAATCATAAAGATAGAGTGTTGGATTGTGCACTTAATACTTGTAGGACATTGACATTGATGCAAATCCTGATCCGCCGAGCCTAAGTCTTTGCTTTGCTCGAGGATGAGCAAAAGTTCAAGCTTGGCGGGGTGTTGACGGTCGTTATTTCACCATTTCGACCGTCAATCCCTCGGTAAATAAATGGGGTATAACTAAAGTTCTGTGCATTATTTACCTAACACTGATGAATTCCATGAGTTTTGGTGGTTTTCGATGTATCACAAGGAGATGCTCAAATTCCATGCAAAAGTATATCATTTGGAGTAAGAGAAAATCAGCGCATAAAAGCGCTTGAGAATGGATTGCAAATATCATGACTAAAAAGTACCTCAAATGCCATCAAGAATTACACCATTGCGAAGAGCTCGTTGATACGATCAAAATGGACATATTAATTGTCTCGTTTGGAGTTCGTACAGAAAAGTTATGCAAGTTTCAAATTAAAAAGTCAGTGCTGACGTCATCGCTGAGGTCAGCACCGCTCCTCCGTACGCCAGCGAGCGGGAAAGCGCCAGGGCCCGACACTTTGTAGCAGCAGAGGCATCCGCGCGTGCCAGCCATGGCCTGCCACGCGGCCCCCGCCCGCACCCAACCAGAGGCCACCACGTGGCACGCCAGGGGCGGAGCGCGCGCCTGCGCGGGAGAGCCGCTCGCTCGGCCTAGCGAGGAGGGACACACGGCAACTCCACAGAGCGCACGTGTGGTCCAACCCCACGCTCGGATGTGTGGCAGGTGGGGAAAGGAGGCCGGCCAGTTCAGTTGGCCATTGGAACCGGTTTTGACCCAGAAACACCCGTAACTGCTGGTTTTCCACTCCAACGGCCGGTTCAGGCACCTAGGGTCCGGTTCTTGACCAGTTTTTGACGCCTGCACATGTGGAATAGACCCACCGACCTTCCTATGTCAGTTGGGAGGCTAGGTGGTGCCCAAGGAGCGTTTTAGGGGAAGAATCATGCATAGGATGCCTTGGAATATTCCATCTCCTCCACCTATAAATAGAGAGGCACCCCCCCCTCACTTCACTTGTACCATTCACCATGTGAAATCTCTCTTTCTCCCTCTAGGAGGTGCCCCACGGGAGGTGCCTCCACTCTGAAAGTACTGTTTAGGTAGGAGTTAGAGGTAGGGCTCCGTCGTTCCGGAGTCATCTGCAGGAGTTCGGTATGAGTCTTCTTGTATCTCTACTTCCTTGTATGACTTGAGCTATTCAATACTTATCTTTCTTTACTTTACTCTCGCTTTTGGTATTATTCATGCCTTAGCATAGTAATGTCTTTTAGACTATAGTTAGAGTTGCTCTGACAGGTAATGAATATTTAGTTTGTCATGCTTATAGATTCCTCGTATACTCTTTATAGCGCTTGACTATCTGGGATACCAGCAGAAGTAGTGCCTGCAAGCGTAGACATGGTGTCTACAATTGCGGTCACCTTGATTTCACAAGTGATTAGACCCCACGCAGCTTTGGGTAGTCGGTGTGCATGTAGACTAGGTGTACCCGGCTTTAGTAGGTCCTCCTAGTGACAACGAGAGTGTACCCTGTGTAGTCCACCCGCGTCGTTCGGGTCGCTTGTAGCCGCATAGCTGAGTTACTGCGACACCCGCTTTTCTCGTCTGGGTTATCAACACTCTGGTGCCCGAAAGTGGTTAGCATGCTCGATGGTGAAGTAAGTATCCCAGACAACTAGGTAAGTCATTACCTCCGTTAGAGCAACATGTTGGTCTAGCTTAGTCTAATTGGCTCACTATAGTATAGAACGTCCTCATTAGGAATCCGAGCTCTCACCTCATTGTCCTCCTATCTTTACCTACTTTCTTGCCAATGGTGCTTGGCTTGTATCCCATGGTGCTTGGTGTCAATCGTTCCTAGCTATCGGTTGACATGAAAGAGTAGTAACAACTGGATGAATGATTGTTTGACATCTCTATCTCAATGCTTCCCTGTGGATAAATATGATACCTTGGAATACTCCTGGGTGAAAGGCTACAGCGGTCTCCATGCGCTTGCGGAGTAAAATCTAGTAGGCTAAGAGCCGCCAACAGTGATGATGTTAGTATGAGCATCCATTTTTCTGCAGGTACACTAACCACATGCGAAATTAAGAATGAGTAGAGACGACTAGTTGCATTAGGGAGTGGCGTGCATATGTGTCACCAAAATATCGATAGTTATGTATATTGAATATAGGACGTGTGATGTGAGACCGAATAGGACGAATCATGCATCATACTATTGTTCTATTCATATCGGGGTTAAGGATAAAAGTCAAATAAGATAATCATGATCTAAGAATATGTTTTCTGCTCGTTCCTTTAATTGAATTATTTCAACTAATGCAATCACTGATTAAAAGTTTGTGTTATTTAAAACAGATGGCTAGGACCAAGTAGACCACACGTAAGGCTGTAAGCTGGAGGTGTCTTTGCAGGGTTGGGCACAAGGCTGTCCCTCTTCGGCCGGTGACCCAGACTCCCCCTTATGTTGAGGCTGGGAGACTTTACACTCATTGCCGCAACTAGTGCGGCCTCTCTCAGATCCTTTGCAGGGCCATGAGGGAGATGAGGCGTCACCCTTATCCTTACTACTCCATGCAGATAGAGCATGACGAAGGGAGCTGCCTTGCCAGCATTAACCTTCCTGTTGGTCCTTTTGCCGGGGAGTAGAGGCTCTCCGTCGATGGGGCCAATGAGGAGGAGGCTCTTCAGAAGGTAGCCTTGGCGGCTATCACTGAGCTGACTTGCTCTGGCATGGTACGTGCCTCTATGCTGCGCTACCTCCCCATCGATGACTATGACAATGAGTGGGTCCGCCGTCATGAGTTGTTGCAGGAGCGGATTGACAACAGGCCACACGCTACGACCATAGAGTTCTCCTAGAACGTGCACGGGATGTACATTCACTCTGAGGACCGTGCCCAGCACTACCTCAAGTTGCACCTGGAGTCTCAAGACCATGTGCAGGAGCTGGAGACACTGCTGGCTGCCTATGTGGCACAGGATGAGCAGTGTTAGCTTGCTCTCGCTTAGGCCCAGCAGCAGGTTGGAGAGCTACAGCTGGACTTGTAGGCATACCACGAGATTCAGGGCATGTTGGGGGTTGCGGCTTAGTTCACAGGGCAGCTGCAGCACCGCATCGCGGAGTTTGAGCAGTAGCACCCTCCCCTTGGGCAGGATCCACCGGTTGTGCTTTCCTTTGCACAAGCGGCGAATGCTCCAGTGTCGGACGCTCACTCTGCAGCTTGAGCGATTTGTGAGTGTACGACCGAGACGTGCGACTAAAGGGGGGAGGGGTGAATAGGAGCACCTGAAAACTCAAAATCACACCCCTCCAAAAACTGGTGCTTAAGAAAAGAAATAGACACCGTCCACTGAACAGATTCGTGTCTAGTAGCGCAAGGTGACGTCCACGGAGAGGATACGCACCAAGCAAGCGGAAGCACTCAACTCAACGATCACAAAGATCGCAAGCCAAGCGGAGCAACAACTCACAGTCAAACGGACTCCAAAAATCATGAAATTTAAACAACAGGCTAAGGAAAACATGGGGAACAACATACTATATATTCAGTGCATTTGGAGACTGTTAAGTCCACCGAACTATCCGGTGAAATTGCACCGGACTGTCCGGTGTGCCCAGAAATCAGACTCAGACTTTGAGTTGGCAAACCTCAAACTTGACCAAATCTTCTCAGATCTTCAGGAAATTTTGCACAGGCTATCCTAGCACCATTCCGAAGCTATTCCCAAAAGATCTACTCGAAAAGATCAAGGGATTAGCGGGAATTTCAGATCTCGGGAAGAGGGGAAATTTTGGGCAAGAAAGGGGAAAACTCAAGATTGACTTGCTCGTGGAAATCCAGCAGGATAGAGATGTTCTAAGACATATTCTCCACATCCTAGCAGGTTCAAAAGAGCCAAAAGACTAGGATTAACTCGTGGGCAAAGCAAATCACCAAAAGCCTTTGAGTTTCATCCTAAAACCAACTAGAAAGGGGGAAAGGAGAGGGCAGCACACATGAGCACAAATTGAGGACGAATCTTGCCTTGATTAGAAGAGGAAAACAGTTCTTACAAGGCTCAACTAAGCCTACCACCCTTCATCCTCCCACTAATGCAAAGTACTAGCCTAGGGGACTCTCAAATCCTAAGCTAAGCACCCGATTTGCTCTCTACGCACTTGGCTGGTTGGAAACTATGCCTAGGGTTTACAAATGGTGGAAGAGTCACCTAAATGACTAGCCACTTAGGTATTTATAGCTCCGGCCTAACTGACTCATTTTACTCTAAGACCCTTATAATACAGAAACGCCCATAGGGGCCAAACTGAAAAGGCTCGACTTTCTCGGGGACGGACGACCCCGATGGAGTCTTGATCTTCTTCGCCTGCAAGCTATCTCCCGGATGACGTCCACGTGGCCAATAATCCAAATCCGCCGATGAACCCCCGATTTTGAAATCAGAAACTGGGAAACTTCAGGAAGTCTCCACCTGGGCCGGATTTGGCCCATCTTCTCTATCTTGGCGAGTCGTGGCCAACTCACCAAGGTTTGGGTAGCTTGGGTGGCGGTTTTGAGCCAAAGCCGCCAAAGCCTCCCTCGCACGCCTTCGCGCCACACACTCGGGTTGGAGCACCGCGGTGGCACCCGGCATGCCCTATCCAACGAGGCCTCCTCACAGTCCTTCGGAGGACTTACTCCTACCGTAGCCGTGCCGCTCCTCCGTGTAGCAAACACCCATGGCCGATAGACGCCGAGCATGCCTCCAGTCCTTTGGAGGACTTTTTTCTCCATCTACCTCCAGTCCATCGGAGGGCCTCCTGTCCATCGGAGGTCTTGTGCCCAAGTCCATCTGGGTCTTTGGATTCTGTTGACAATCACTCATCACTCCAGAGACAATGGAGTCGGTCCATTGGCTCTCAATCTCCCCCTTGATGAGTGCATTGTCAACACCTTCTACCTGTAACCTGAAATAGAACAAAGACAAGAAGAAAAGCGTAAAACTGAAAAGAAAGAAGAAAAGAAGAAAGTTGCTCATAATGCCCAAATGCCAAACACAAGCAAAGAAGGGCAAAATGAGGCAACATAAAGAAAACCAAAGATCGACCTCTTAAGACAAGGGAAACCGCTCAACGCAGTCGATCAAACTAAAGCATGACCCCTCAAGAAAGAGGCAAACTTGCTCAACACAGTCATGCTAAGGCAAAGCATCGGCTCCTCCAGATAGAGGCAAAAGGCTCAACACGCCGATGCAAGAGCATGCTAAAAGCTCAAACTCCCCCTCAACTGGATCTCTACAGAGTCCTCCCCCTTGGTCCATGAAATCCCCATGGGAACATCTTTCCCGTCAAGGGTCAACATCTCTCCCCCTTGTTGACAATGGACACATCAAGGGTTCATAGAACTCAACTCCCCCTGAAATAGACAACTCCCCCTCAAAATATGCAATGAAATGCAGGAAGTGTACCATGAAGAGCTTAGCAGGGATGAAAAGCTAGTAAATACAAGTTCTAGCATACAGAGCAAGTGAAGGCAAGGAGGCATGCAAACAAGCTCAATTGAATCTATCTTTTATAGATCAGGAGCATGTTTTTCGAGATTGTTGAAAAGAAAGCATCACCAACATGAATAGCATCTAGCAAGATAGGCATGAACAGCAAGATGTTAGCAAAACATACAAGGTGTGCTACTCTCAACCAAAGCATATACAACAAGCCATAAGCAATTTAGTGACTTGCAGATTTCAGGTTTAGCAATTTTTAACTTCAAGCAAATCAGATCATATGCCAGGGGTAATTCACTTGTTTTTGCCACTTCTTAACAACCAATGCCAAGCCTAGGTTCAGAAAACCATCAGAAGCTTAAGACAAGGTTTTGGTCATACACAGCCTAGTCCAAGTTCATGCCATAGTGCAAAGGCAAGCTTTCTCAAACTAGATCAGTGTGACAAGTGAACCCACCTGGATCTTTTCAATTTAGCTCATAGGACACCACTTTGTAAACAAATTTAATTCAGAATTTGGATTTAGGCAAGGTGTCTTAAATGCTTAGGCATCAACTTAACAAAGGCATACGATTAGCATATCCAAGCATGAGAGGATAGCATAGCATTCAACATTCGTACACATGCTTTGTAGCCAACTCAAGTGGTGATCATGGTTTTTTATTTTCAAGAAACAAAAGTGACTGAGGTCACAAAAGATATTAGACAGATTCGAGGAGCTTAGCCAACCATGATCATGCTAGAAACTGTACAATTTATCACAAGCAAGTACTAACTCGTCATACCAGAAGAGGTCTAGTGCTTGTGTAAGTGAAAATGCATATGTTATAATGCAATGCATGGTATGATACAAAATGCAAGAAAAATAAGGAAAAGCAAAGAAAAGGCAAACCAAAACCCTAAACTACAACAAAGTTACCCCAACCAAAGAGGGGTAACAAACACCAAGCTCCCCACGCAAGTGAGCAAACACGCTAAGATCTAAGGGCTTGGTGAATATATCAGCCCACTGGTTCTCAGTCTCCACATGGATCAAGTCTATATCTCCCTTCTCATAGTGATCTCTCAAGAAGTGAAACCTCACGTCTATGTGTTTGGTTCTAGAATGCAAGACGGGGTTCTTAGCTACAGAAATAGTAGAAGTAGAGTCTACTAGGAGAGGGATCTTCTTAAAACTGAGACCAAAGTCACTCAAAGTGGACTTCATCCAAAGCAGCTGGGAGCAGCAACAAGCAGCAGCAATGTATTCAGCTTCTGTGGTGGAAGTGGCTATGCTAGATTGCTTGTGTGAGGACCATGAGACAAGAGAAGAACCGAGAAACTGGCAGGTGCCGGAAGTAGACTTGCGCTCCAGCCGACAACCCGCAAAGTCAGCATCAGAATACCCTCTGAGAGGGAGCATCAAAGCTGAAGAGAACCAAAGACCAAGCTCAGGAGTGTATTTCAGGTACCTGAAGATGCGCTTCACCGCTTGACGATGTAATGTCCTTGGTGAGGCCTGAAAACGCACACAGAGGTAGACCGCGAACTGAATGTCTGGCCTAGTCACCGTCAGGTACAGATGTGAGCCGATCATCCCTTGGTACTCTCTTTGGTCCACCACCTCCCCTTCTTCATCTGCATCAAGTGCCGTCTGTGTTGACATGGGAGTGGCCATGGGCTTAAGATATCCCTTGTCAAACTTTCTCAGAATGTCCTTCGTGTACTTGACTTGATGGATGAAGGTTCCTTCTAGGCCTTGCTTGATCTGTAGCCTAAGGAAGAACTGAAGCTCACCCATGAGGCTCATCTCGAACACACTGCTCATCTGTTCATCAAACTTAGACAGCAAAGCGTGAGATGAACCACTAAAGATAATGTCATCAACATATATTTGAACTAGAAGGGTGTCACCACCACAACTCAATAGAAACAAGGTCTTGTCTACTAAACCCATCACAAACCCAGACTTGAGTAGGAAAGCTTTCAACCTAGCATACCAAGCTCTTGGAGCTTGCTTCAGACCATAAAGGGCTTTTCTCAACTTATACACCCGGTCTGGAAACTTGGCACTCTCAAAGCCAGGAGGTTGTTTCACATATACCTCCTCCTCTATGTAACCATTTAGGAAGGCTGACTTGACATCCATCTGCTGCAGTTTGAAGCCTTTAGAGGGAGCAATGGCAAGCAGAATCCTAATGGCTTCTAAACGAGCTATAGGAGTAAAGGTCTCTTCATAATCTATCCCCTCCTTCTGACAGAACCCCTGGGCAACCAATCTCTCTTTGTTCCTCACAACCATCCTATCCTCACCCTGTTTGTTCTTGAAGACCCACTTGGTTCCCATAGGGTGGCAGTTTGGTGGAGGTTCAACTAAATCCCAGACACAGTTTCTCTCAAAGTTCTCCAACTCCTCATGCATGGCGTTCACACAACTAGGATCAGATAATGCATGTGACACATCCCGGGGTTCGAAAGAAGCAACAAATGTGGAGTGGCAGAAAAAGGCTAGAGAGTTAACCGAAGAGCGTGTGATGCACTGGTGTAGATCTCTAATCATCCTGTTTGGAGGGTGATCCCGCTGGACATACCGAGATGGAACAATCTCGGAGGTCACCTCCCCTGCGTCCTCAGCGAGGCCAGCATCTGCTCGAGCTTGCAGTTGGGGGAGCGAGGAGGAAGCCATAGGCAAGGGTCCTCCTTCATCTTCAGAGCTCATAGCAGAGGGGGCAGGAGCTACAGCTGGTGCAGTGGCTCCTGCATCACCAGCATCTACTTCGCCTTCCTCATCTTCAAAGATGGGAGAGCCTTCTTCATCATCACCTGAATGCTCAAATGCAGGGGTTGTGCAATGCATAGATTCATCAAAGGAAACTTCACAAGTCTCTACCACTTGTTTGGTATCGAGGATCCACACTCTATATACTCTTGAGCTAGAGGCGTACCCAAGGAAAATACCATCCATGCAGCGAGATTCAAATTTGTCCAAATGCCTCCCCTTTTTGAGCACAAAGTATCTATAACCAAATATAGGCAGGTGCTTGACGCTAGGCTGCCTACCAAACCGTAGTTTGTACGAAGTCTTCCCTAAGAAAGCTCGTAGGAAGATGCGGTTAGCAATGTAACAAGCCATATTCATAGCCTCAGCCCAAAAGCGTCGTGGAGTCCTATGCTCATCAAGCATCATCCACGCCATCTCAACAAGTGTGCGGTTCTTTCGTTCCACAACACCGTTCTGAGGTGGGGTATAAGGAGACGAGAATTGGTGGTCAAGACCTAGGTCACGACAAAAGGTTTCGAAATGAGAGTTACGAAATTCTCCACCATTGTCACTGTGGATAGCCCTCATGGCCTTATGACTCTCATTCCTTAACCTCAAGACCAGATCCCGAACAAAACCAAAAGCCTCATCTTTGAACTCCCTGAAGAACACCCATGAAAAGCGAGAAAAGATGTCCACAACTACAAGCACATACCACTTCCCACTAACCGACTGTACCCAAGCAGGACCAACCGTGTCCATATGCAGCAGCTCACCAGGATAAGAGGTCACCACCTGATTGACAAGTGCATGAGAAGCGGCAACCATCTTGCCATGACTACAGGGGTGGCATACTAAGTCCTTTTCTGCTATCAAATTGGGCAATCCTCGGATCAGACCCATCGAGCTCAACCTGGCTAGCACATCAAAACTCAAATGGCCAAGCCTCCTATGCCGCTTCCAAATATCAGCAGAAGGACTAGCAACCAAACACCGAGGAGGGCTAGAAATAGATGCAAGGTCGACCTTAAAAACTTGCCCATAAGGCAAAATCCGACAAACAAAGTTTTCCTTAGCATCAAGCACACAAGAAGAACCCTCCTTAAAGCGAACCTCAAGCCCTTCCTTGAGAAGTTGCGAGACAGAAATCAAATTGAACCCCAAATTCCTCACCAAAGCAACTTCTCTCAGGGAAAGCTTGCCAGAAAGCGCAACAGAACCAACACACAACACTTTACCTTGACCATTATCCCCAAATGTGAAGTACTCCTTGGTGCTCACGGGGTTGAGGCTGGAGAACCATCTGCGGTGACCTGTCATGTGCCTAGAGTAGCCAGAGTCCATGATCCATATGTCCATGATCCATATGTACTTTAGGCCTCAATCCTGCAAAATCAAGGAAAGCGAGAGTGAGCAAATGGTCCTGCACTGGGGTTAGTAAAACTGCTGAACCAGTGCCGAGCCATCTTTTCAAAAGTGCGGTAAGCACAGTCAAAGTAAGCATCACGTCTATCTGGGTACCCACGACCTCTAAAGGGTGTGCTCTCAAACCCTCTACCTGCAAAGCCTCAGTCACGAGGCCCATAGCCATGCTGAAAATGACTAGGAGCTCGACCGGCCAAGCGTCTCTCACCACCAGGAGCACAGGCCTGAAAGCCGGCTCCTCTCTCACCAGCAAAGCGGTCTCTCATCTCACCGCGACGGGGAGGATCCTGCCTACTACCCTGGTAGAATTGATCTTGGTTCCCCCAGGGTCTCTCCTGCCTCTCGGCTCACTTCCTCCTAAAGCAAAACTCCTCCAAGTGGCCATTCTGCTAGCAAAAGTCACAGTGGTAGATAGGCCTCTTGGGAGTGGGGTGAGGCTAGGCCTTAGGCTTAGGTGGAGTAGCCTTGGGGGTGGAGCAGGATGCTGGACTCTCTCCTTGCTCACAGGAGGCTTGAGGATCTCAGTCACTACACTGTCCAACCTAGCCAGTGAGGGCTTGGGTCTCCAAAACTGCTTCTTTGGGGCAGCCTTGGGAGGCTCGTGGTAAATCCCATCAACAGTAGGATTAGGCTGAGGAGAGGCAGCCTTAAGCTTAATTAGGGAACTCTTCTTCTCACACGAAGTACTGCACTCTCCCAACCCAAGTCCACTCATATCACCCTCAGCTCTCTTGGTGCTCTCTAAAATCATCCTTAGTTGGGGCTCTCTAGCATACATCCAACTGAGCACCTCTCTCAAACGGTTGTTCTCATCAACCAAAGTCTGTTTCTCCACTCTTAGATCTTCCAGAACTAAAGTCTGGGTAGCACAAGTGGGGCAGTCTAGAGAGGGAATAGAGGGAGCAGACTTCTCTAATTTCTTAATGGTGGCATCCCTATCCACCAACATCAACCTCAAAGTGAGACAGTTCTCACAAGTGTCAGGGGGTGCTGAAAGCACCTCAAGGTCAGCTCTCAACTGCTCAAGCTCACTCTTCAAGGTAGGACAGACCATGCACGCACCCAAAAGCGTGGGTCTAGCCCTAAGCTCCTCCAACTCCTTGAGCTGTCCCTCACACCTCACTTTCAGCTCAACTATGTCAACAGCTTGGTGAGGGCACATCTCACACTCAAGCTCATCACTCAAAATAGGCTCATCCATTTTAGACTGGAGCTTGCCTAACTCTACCTTTAGCCTATCCATCTCCTCTACCTGATGAGCGTACTTCCTCTTCTGCTCACAGAGATCTCTCATCAAAGTCTCATAGGTAGGGCGCTCAGACTCACTACGCTGGGCTAGCACACTCTTCAGCCTCTCTATCTCTGCTAAAGCATCAGCCAACTTGGCTTTCTGCTTCTGCAGCTTCTTGGCTACCTTCTCCAACATCTTATCCTGAGCCTTCAACTCACGACTGTTTGCCTTCAACATCTCAAGAATTTCAGCTTGCTCAGGAGTTACCTCTTCATCGGAGGAGTCGTTGTCGTTGCCCTTGTCATCCTTGTCCTCAAGCGCCATGGAGCAAAAGGATCTCCAGTGCTTCTTGTGCTTGCATTTGGACTTGGTGGAGACGAAGCAGAGTCTAGCTGGACCACCTTGGTCCCTCCTCTTGTCCTGCTTGGTGATGATCTCCTCATCGCTTGAGCTTGACGAAGACGAGGAGGAGGAGAACGATCCGCCGCACAGACCACCAAGCTTGGCGAAGAAGGCCATGTCCCTCTTCCGGTTGTCCTTCTAGTAGCTCTTGAAAGCCTTCCTGAAGTTCCTGATTTTGCCAGAGCGGTGCTTGGTGTGGTCACGCTTGCCGTAGTCGTGCTTGACGGAGTGCTACCTGTTGGAGTCACGGGAGTGGCTCTTGCCCTTCTTGTAGTAGTCGTTTTGCTTGTTTGGGCATTCAGCGATGAAGTGGCCGACCTCTCCGCACTCGAAGCACTTGGGCCTCTTGCCTCTCTTCTTGCTCATCCGGTTGTCATAGGCACGCTGAAAATGGCTAGACACTAGGCAAAGCTCATCATCCCCAAGTGACGCTAACTGCTCCTGTGTAACAGACATAAGAGTAGAAAACGAAAAGTAGTGAAGCTAGGGGTTAGTAGCGGCCTCACTGGAGGGAGAAGCCAAGGCTAGGCTCTTGGAGCTAGTACAAGCAAGAGAATCTCTCAACTTGTAATCCACCTCTGTGGCCTTGAGCTTGCTGTAAAGAGCCTCCACTCCAATCGTGTCATAGGCCTCAGACTCGATGATCGAGTTAACCTTGATCTCCCTTATCTTCTTGTCCAACGCATACAACAATTTAACAACCTGCTGATGGTCAGTGTATGGGATCCTCTCAAGGCTGGAGTTAACACGCAACTTGTTGATGATCTATTGAAAATGACCAAACAAGTCATCGGTGGACTCACCAGGCTTCTGAATGAAATTCTCATATTCGCGCCTGTAAGTCTCAACGAGATGCCCCTTGACAGTAGCAGTGCCCTCATGGTGTGCTCTCAGTAGGGAGCAAATCTGACGGGCAGTCTCGAGGTGGCTCACTCTCTCATAATCAACTAGACCAAGTCCTGAGAAGAGAAAGTTAACAGCTTTTGCATTCCCCTCATGCTGAGCCACAATTGCTGGGGTAGTGCGCTGAGCAACTGGAAGTGCCACAAAGTTCGCATTCTGAGTAGCATCCCATATGTCCTCGCCCTGGCTAAGCAAGAATGCTCTCATCCTACACTTCCAGAAGGAGTAGCCATCGGAGCCAAGGACTGGAATCTTCCTGGAGTAAGTCATAGTCGCTACTGGTTTCACACTGGTAAAGGTATGAAGAAACCTAACTGGCTCTGATACCAATTGTAGGACCGAGACGTGCGACTAGAGGGGGGTGAATAGGAGCACTTGAAAACTCAAAATCACACCCCTCCAAAAACTGGTGCTTGAAAAAAGAACTAGACACCCTCCACTGAACAGATACGTGTCTAGTAGCGCAAGGGTGCCGTCCATTGAGAGGATATGCACCAAGCAAGCGGAAGCACTCAACTCAACGATCACAAAGACCGCAAGCCAAGTGGAGCAACAACTCACGCTGAAGTGTCTCGCCAACCACTCAATGCACCTAGATGCGTCTCACTGATACACAGCAAGCAAAAGAGTACAGGCACACAACGAGAACCACCAAAGCGAGGTTGAGGCAAAAACATGGAAGCAAACGAATACAAACCAACCAAAATGAATACGCCTAGTGATCACCAAGATCTCTTAGCAAATGAGGTGCTAAAGACCTTAGGAATGACCCTAGGCACCCCCAAAACCACCCGGTACAAGCCACAAACCCTAGGAACAACGCAAACCAAATATGGGGCCAAAAACCCTATCCACACCAAACTATCCCATAGGCTCTATCGGATACACCGACAGGACTTTTTCAGGAAGACCAGGTTGCAAAGAAAAATGCCAAAACCCAGTCAAACGGACTCCAAAAATCATGAAATTTTAACCACAGGCTAAAGAAAACATGGGGAACAACATAGTAAATACTCAGCGCATTTAGAGACTGTTAAGTCCACCGGACTATCCAGTGAATTTGCACCGGACTGTCCGGTGTGCCCAGGAATCAGCCTCGGACTTTGAGTTTGCAAACCTCAAACTTGACCAAATCTTCTTGGATCTTCATGAAATTTTGTACAGGCTATCCTAGCTCTATTCAAAGCTATTCCCAAAAGTTCTACTCAAAAAGATCAAGGGATTAGCGGGAATTTCAGATCTCGTGAAGAGGAGAAAATTTGGGCAAGAAAGGGAAATACTCAAGATTGACTTGCTCGTGGAAATCCAGTAGGATAGAGATGTTCGAAGACATATTCTCCACGTCCTAGCAAGTTTAAAAGAGCCAAAAGAATAGGATTAACTCGTGGGCAAAGCAAATCACCAAAAGCCTTTGAGTTTCATCCAAAAACCAACTAGAAAGGGCGGTAGGAGATGGCTGCACACATGAGCACGAATTGAGGACGAATCTTGCCTTGATTAGATGAGGAAAATAGTTCTTACAAGGCTCAACTCAGCCTACCACCCTTCATCCTCCCACTAATGCAAAGTACTAGCCTAGGGGACTCTCAAATCCTATGCTAAGCACCCGATTTGCTCTCTACGCACTTGGCTGGTTGGAAACTAGGCCTAGGGTTTACAAATGGTGGAAGAGTCACCTAAATGACCAGCCACTTAGGTATTTATAGCCCCAGCCTAACTGACTCGTTTTACACTAAGACCCCTATATTATGGAAATGCCCGTAGGGGCCAAACTGAAAAGACTCGACTTTCTCGGGGACGGTCGACCGCGATGGAGTCTTGATCTTCTTCGCCTGCAAGCTATCTCCCGGATGACGTCCACGTGGCCAATAGTCCAAATGTGTCGATCGAACCCCAGTTTTGAAGTCAGAAACTGGGAAACTTTAGGAAGTCTCCACCTGGGCCGGATTTGGCCCATCTTCTCTATCTTGGCGAGTCGTGGCCCAACTCACCAAGGCTTGGGTAGCTTGGGTGGCGGTTTTGAGCCGAAGCCACCAAAGCCTCCCTCGCACGCCTTCGCGCCACGCACTCAGGTTGGAGCACCATGGTGGCACCCGGCATCCCCTGTCCACCGGGGCCGCCTCGCATTCCTTCGGAGGATAGACTCCGACCGTCGCCGTGCCGCTCCTCCATGTACCAAACTCCCATGGCTGACAAATGCCGAGCATGCCTCCAGTCCTTCGGAGGACTTTCTTCTCCATCTACATCTAGAACATCAGAGGGCCTCCTGTCCATCGAAGGTCTTGTGCCCAAGTCCATCTGGGTCTTTGGCTTCTGTTGACAATCACTCATCACTCCAGAGGCAATGGAGCCAGTCCATTGGCTCTCAGTGAGGTGTGATAGTTGCTGACCCATCTTTTGTTTATGTGGCAAGTTATGATCGATGTTTTGTACTATGCCGCTCCATGCGTATATTCATGGCTGTACTGAACATTGGTGAGGATGAGAGAACTCATTTGTGTACGCCATATAAGATGATGCTCGAACTCTAGGGTGATGCAGTGAGTGTGACAACCCCACGTATGTAATGGTAGACCTCTTAACCTTGCTAAGAACCTTTAATATGTATGTAATGGCTTCTGGATGCTTGTGGATGATTTGGAATGAAGTAGTGCACCACGAGTTTGAAAAATTGCACCTGAATCTTGATTTGGTTGCAATCTGAAATTTTGGACTGCAGCAGCTTAATCTAAGCGTGGCATGAAATCTAGAGGGTTTTGGACCAAATTTTGTATACCAACCATGTTGAGAACTTCTGGTTCCACAACTTTGTCAACTGGAGCTTCTTCCGAATGTGTTTTATTTCTGAGTTACGGTCACATTTCTTTGAATCTGAATTCTGGACTAAAACTGCCAACGCGGAAGAAGCACATGTTCCAACAAGATGTTGGTGGATTCAAGCTGGGGCTTAGATACCAAACATGTAGAATGTAAAGTCTAGAACAACTTGTTATATAAAGTTTCCTCTAAAACAGTTTGGTTGGAGAGATATAGTTGAAAACATTTAAGTTCAGAATCTGGACAGAATTGACGTGCATTGACAAATGATGAAGTTCGTCCAAGAATCAAAAGGAAGTGATCAAAACTATACAAAACAAAGTTACAGAGTGTGGCGGAACCATCGATTTAATTCGGGCTAAGCACACCTGCCACCGCTAGCTTGCAGAGTGATTAGTCCAAACTAAACCCGGTCGTCCGTCGAGTGTCATTCGGCTTTTGATATTACCGAATCCCAGAGGAACCGACATCATACACATCCAGCCCTCGATGGAGCCACAACAGATACATCATCGTAGGCAATTGGAATAGAGTAATAATAGACTTAGTTACAAACCAGTTTCGAATAAAGTACAGTTCCAACATAGAGTTATAACTTAGCAAGTTCAAAAGTATCTCACAGCGGAATATTAAAGTTCAAAGGTCACGACAACATCTCAAAAGACTTGCATTAAAAGAAACAACATCGAGCCCACCGATGTTGCTCCCATGCCACTCATGCAGATTAATCCCAGATGGGGGCATGCACCACCTCCAACATAGGTGCAAACCATGAACTCCATACCTGCGCTCAAAATGTGGGGGCAAAACCTGAGTACTAATTACTCAGTAGGTCTTAATGGATTGGCTTACGGCTGACGCGAAGCTGCTTACTAACATGTGGATCCTTAGCCATAGATTTTAAGCAGTATCATGATCAACATAACGTAATAAGTCTTCATCATTTGCATATCCATCAACAGAATAGTAAATTGCAGTAAAGTAAACAGTTCAATACAAGCATGTGATATTCAAAATCATGAGCATTAGATACAGAGTGTTTAAGTAGTTACTACGTTGCCCGTGTGTGTTATCAGCATTCCCACACCTGGTAGGCATCAGCGATTCGAATTGATTTTTAATTCCCAGGAATAACTATCATGCCAGCGGTATATGCTTACTAGCCATCGCGTTCCCACATATAGTCCCAATCTCCACCTGTCTTGTCCGAAGATTCAAAGCGCCCCCACCTAAGCCCCGGGTTGTGCCCCCTCAGGAGTGTTACCACAGCGCACTGGGTCAGCCCGCCCTCGAGTACAAGCGCCCCTGGGCCCATTGACCTCCAGCAAGTGGATGGGCAGCACCTCGAAAACTCTGGACAAGCCCAGGTAAGACTTTACCGGTCCCATACCTCGGTTAAGCACTCTAGCAATGTTATGCCGAACAGCAGGCGAACAGCGGATGGGCCTTCCACGACTCGGGCGGAGTCCAAAGTGCGACATCATGAAAAATAAATACTGAAATAAAATCTCCACCCGGTCTCCATTTAAAATCATGAGCATAAGTAATAATTGACAAAATAGTAATGTCTTGTAACTTTGGAAACACCTATGCGACGAGTCCACACATTCGTGTCTACTCATACCTAGCAACTTCTAGGCATACTCATCCTGTGAACTCTATGTATAGGTGCTAGGGCCAGGGCGGCTAAGGAGTCTAATGCAATTGGTTTCAAGCAACTCCTAAGGCATATGCGTAATCATCAAATATAATTTTTTTGGTAGGATAAGCATGGTCCTGCCTACCTTCTTCGCTAGGGTCAATAGTTGCCTCCAAAGCATAGTCAGGCCCCTACAGCTGATCTTCTGGCTCCTGGTGCTGCTCTTCCTCGGGCTCTTCCACTATCGACTGCTCCGACGGATGTCCTTCGCTCGCGGCATCTATATGCATGACAAAGTGCAATATGAGCGCATGCAAATGCGAATGCTTGCTTATGGTACTAATGCGATGCAAGGAATCATGATCAATAAGTGGAGCTATGCATTTTTGTGTCAAAACTTATCTAATAATAAGGAATCGTACAAACCATCACCTAAGGTAACTTAACCTACCACATATAACAACATGGGGGCTTGACGCAAGTATAAGGTTCAACAAGCGAAATTGATTCTACGTTTAATTAGACATCTATTTTCCAAATAGTCAATTCAATATACTTATCATGCAATTTAAGACAGTACCAATGACCTAAGCACGTCTATGATTCACCATGATCTTTCTTAGCACTTACTAAACATGCTAGATCCATTTTTCCTATTACTTATTTAAATATGCATTATTTTGCCATTTTCAAATCAGTACCAAAACCTAATTTGCACAGCCTCAAGTCTCAACAGTGAGCTATTTTCATAAGTTAGAGTTCATATAAATACCATGCAGTCATCTAGAGTACATTTTCATATAGCAATCATTTCTTATGTTAATTATATGCTTAAATACTAGGCAAGGGTAAAACCGTAATTAAACAGTTAATGCTAGGGCTACCAAAAATCATACAGTGCCTAGATATGCTAACAAAGCCTTTGTCTAAATTTCATAATTTTTGGAGCTCATTTGACCTATATTTCCTATTTATTAGGTTTTTACATGCATGCACAAAATCAGGGGTAAAAATGTCTTTTCCTACTCAACCATCATACTCAACAGATAGATCTATTAACAAGGGTCACAATGCAACTTTTGCATTTTTGTGTGATTTTTAGGGATTTTCCAATGTTTCAGATTAAATAATAAGCATTTAACCGAAAATAATGTAGATCCAGGACCTGTACGCGATTAACTATAGACCTCAGGGGCTAGATCGGAAGATTCCTAAGGCACAGCGCACAGTACGTAGAGCCTAAACGCTAATTCGAGAAACTCAGGGGTCGGATCTAAAATGTATCGGCCCCCTTCTTCCTCCTCGCGCCAATGGTGGCCGCGCGGAAACGCGTGCGCGCACCGGCGAGCTCCGGCTCGCCGCGGCCGCGACGCGAGGCGGGGAGGGTGTTCCCGGGCTGGGGCATCTACCTCACGGTGACGGCGTCGACGGGGAAGGCACGTATGAGGCAAACGGTGCAGTGGATAGAGCGTGGACTCGCGCGGTGTCGGCGTGAACCGGCGGCGCGGCGACGCTTGTTCACCGCTTCGGAGGAACGGATGGCGACAAGGTCTAGCGGAGGAGGTGCGCGGTGGAGTGGTGAGCGTGGTGGTGTAGCCCTCGGTGCTCAGGAGGTGGCATAGCCGCGGTGCGAGCTCGAGCTCTGAGCTCGGGTCGCCAATGGCGGTCGCGGACAGCGAGGGCGAGGGAGCGAGCAGGGAGGGTCAGGGAGGCGAGTGAGGGAGAGGAACAGAGGGAGTGGAGAGCTCTCCACCTAATGCCGCTGCTCGGGGGCTCGATCCATGTGCGAGGGCCGCTGCCCGTACGCCACTGGCCACGCGGCGTTCGCTGGCCGGGTAGGATGGGCGCCCCAGATCCGTGGCCCCACCTATCAGTGAGACGGAATTCCAAAAATGGAAAGCACAGTGTTTTTGTTTTTGTTTGCCTTTGAAAGTTGCTATTTTGACCCAGTTGTAGACCGAATTTGAAGGAGACCCAATTGGATGAAATGTTGAAATCTTTGAGGTCTACAAATTTTTCGAAAGGCTCATGGATAAATTCCATGTCAAAATATGATTTAAATTTGAATTTAGCTTAGGGTTTCAGATTTGACCTACACAGCGATTTGTAAAGAAATTCTAAAAGTCCTATTTGTGGCCAAAATCGCCTGAAATGTTTTATACCAACTTTGTTAAAAATTTCAAGAACTACAACTTTCTCAATTAGAGTTTTGCATGAAAATGAATGTAGATCAAAGAAAATGTGCAATTTCTAAACAATTCAGATTTTGACTTTGTTTGTATGCTGACAGTAAAAGCCCTAAATCCCTAAGCAAACCTTTGTGCATGTCAAAGCTCCAATTACCAAAGTTGTTCATCATGAGATCATCTACAAGTCTGGTGTAAAAATTTCCACCTAAAACTCAATATAACTAAAGTTATGCTCACATTCACGATGTCATACATGCGGAAAATTGAGTTCACTGCTTTGCATTTCTACTACGTTTGTTCATGTGAGTCAAATGCACATCAACATGAGATGAAATGATTCTTATGAGATGTGATTAAACAATTGAGGCTCATGAAATGCACTGGAGATACCTAGGGCATCACAACCCACCCCCTTTAAAGAAATCTCGTCCTGAGATTTTTGATGTGATGTTGGTGCTTAAGTCGATTGAAGATAGTGCTATGTGCATGTATTAAGTTTAGATCCTAAAATTGAACTTTGTAACATACCGAGTTGAAGTGGATGATAGAAAACTAGGATACTTAGTGTGTAGATACTCCTCTTGTTCCCAAGTTGCTTCTTCCTCGGAGTGATTACTCCATTGCACCTTATAAAAGTTGATTGTTTTTCTGCGTGTTGATCTTTGCTTTTGGTCAAGGATCTTAAGGGAATGTTCTTCGTATGTGAGATCTGGTTCCATCTGAATTTGAGATGTATCTACCACTTTCTCTGGCACTCTTAAGCATTTCTTTAGTTGCGAGACATGAAACACGTCATGAACCGCAGCTAGGCATGATGGCAGTTCTAACCGGTGAGCGACGGCTCCACATCTTTCAATGATTTTGAACGGGCCGACGTACCATGGTGCTAGCTTCCCTTTCACTCCAAACTGTTGTACCCCCTTCATTGGTGATACCTTAAGATACACACGATCCCCCTCATCAAAGACTAGTGGTCTCCTCCTCCTATCAGAGTAACTTTTTTGTCGGGACTGTGCTCCTTTCAGATGGTGGTGTATGAGCTTCACTTGTTCTTCGGCTTTTGTCACCAAGTCAAGGCCAAATGTAATACGCTCTCCTAGTTCAGACCAGTTTAGTGGTGTTCTGCATCTCATACCATAAAGAGCCTCGAAAGGAGACATTTCTAAGCTCTTTTGGTAGCTGTTCTTATAAGCAAACTCCGCCAAGGGTAGGCATTCATCCCACTTGGTGGAAAAGGTCAATACATAAGCCCTTAGCATGTCCTCTAGGATCTAATTTACCCTTTCCACCTGACCACTTGTTTGAGAATGGTAAGAAGAACTGTGTATCAAAGTGGTCGACAGAGCAGTTTGTAATTGCTCCCAGAAGCGGGACACAAACAGTGAACCTCTATCTGAAGTGATGGTTCGAGGAACCCCGTGCAAGGACATGATCCTAGAAATGTACAATTCAGCGTACTGCTTCGCTCGATAGGTGGTCTTGACAGGAATGAAATGAGCAGATTTTGTGAGCCTACCGATAATCACCCATATAGAGTCATACCCTTTCTATGTATGAGGCAGACCCACAATGAAATCCATGTGTATATCCTCCGATTTCGAAGTCGGAACTTCAAGTGGCCTTAGGTGATCAGCTTTCACCCTTTGACACACGTCGCACTCAGATACATGCTTGGCGATCTCTCGTTTCATACGAGTCCACCAAAACTTTTGTTTTAGGTCTTGGTACATTTTATTGCTGCCTGGGTGTATTGTGAACATTGAAGTGTGTGCCTCATCGAGTATTTTCTTCCTCAACTCCATATTCTTAGGCACCACTAGACGATTCTTGAACCACAGAACGCCTTGGTCATCAAGTGTGAAACATACCTTTTTCTCTTCACTAATACCCTCGTGAATATATGCCATACCCTTATCTTGCTTTTGTGCTTCTATGATTTGTGCTTTGATCGAGGGTTCAATGATGATATTATAAAGTTCTACATGCTACTCAGGAGGTATTTCAATGTCATTCATCTCACAGCAAATTACTCTTGTTGTCGGACAGGCTTCTATTACATTGCAATGAGCTTTTCGACTTAATGCATCAGCTACCATATTGGCCTTACCTGGGTGGTAGTGGATCTACAAATCATAATCCTTTATCAACTCTAACCATTGCCTCTGCCTCATGTTAATTTCAGGTTTTGTGAAGATGTATTTGAGACTCTTGTGCTCAGTGTAAATGTGACATGTGTTGCCTAGCAGGTAGTGTCTCCATATCTTCAGTGCATGAACAACTGCTTCTAGTTCAAGGTCATGTGTTGGATAATTTGCTTCATGTTTTCTCAATTGGTGGGAGGCATAAGCAATTACTCTCCCTTCTTGCATTAAGACACAGCCGAGCCCATTGCCAGAAGCATCACAATACACATCAAACGGTTTAGTGATGTCCAGTTGAGCCAACACTGGTGCTGAAGTTAACAATTTCTTCAGTGTTCGGAAAGCTTCTTCACATTTCGGACTCCAAATGAACTTTGCATTTTTCTTAGTCAACGAGGTCATCGGCTTCACAATCTTGGAGAAATCCTTGATAAAGCATCGGTAGTAGCCCGCTAAACCAAGAAAACTCCGGATCTCAGTCACAGTCTCGGTTGCTTCGAATTTAGTACATCTTTTACTTTGCTAGGGTCAACTGTGACTCCCTTCTCAGATAGTATGTGACCTAAGAAACTCACTTCTTTCAGCCAAAATGCACACTTGCTGAACTTGGCATAGAGCTTGTGTTCTCTGCGCCGGGTGAGTACGATCCTTAAGTGCTCTTCGTCTTCTTTCTCATCTTTGGAGTAGATTAGTATGTCATCGATAAACACCACCACGAACTTATCAAGTTCATTCATAAACACTGAATTCATCATATACATGAAGAAAGCCGGTGCATTGGTTAACCCGAAAGACATGACCAAATATTCGTACAAGCCGTATCTGGTAGAGAATGCTATCTTTGGTATATCCTCTTCTCTGATCTTTATCTAATAGTAGCCATACCTTAGGTCAATCTTATAGAAGACCTTAGCCCCAGTTAACTGATCAAATAGAATATCGATGTGTGGCAACGAGTATTTGTTTTTGACGGTTACTGCATTTAGTGGCCGATAATCAACACACAGCCTTTTCCCACCATGATCCTTCTTCTCAACAAATAGGGCTGGACAACCCCATGGTGACGAGCTAGGCCGAATGAACCCTTTATCTAACTGTTCTGGTAGCTGTGTTTTCAATTCTTTCAAATCATCAGGCGGCATCCTATATGGCCTTTTTGACACAGGTACCGTGCCTGGAGCAAGTTCGATGGCAAACGCCACATCCCGATCTGGTGGGAGACCAAGAAGTTCCTCCAGAAACATGTCTGGGAATTCATTCACTATGGGTGTCTTCTTAATCTCTTGCAGTTCAGTAGCATTTATGGTAGGTGTCATGTGCTTCTGATTTGGCATGTGCACCCGTAAAACCTTACCACCGACACTAGACCTTAACTGCACTGTCCTGCTACCAATATCTAGGACCGCGTTGTTCTCTGTCATCCAATTCATACCTAAGATGATATCAATCCCCTGGTGTGGTAGCACCACAGGGTTGATAGTGAAATCTTCCTCTCCTATACTCGGTCTTAGTCTCTTCACTATCAGATTTGTATTAATCGAGTTTCCAGGAGCAGTGATTTGATATTTCTGTTTTATGCATGAAGTCTTTATCCCGTGCTTAGATGTATATGTTTGACTAATGGAAGTATGAGTAGCCCCTGAATTGAATAACACGACGGTCGGCTAACCGTTGACCATGAACGTACCAGTGAGAACAGGCTCTCCAGCAGGGATCCGCTGAATGTGCACGTAGTGCACACGACCCGTCTTGGGTGTGGACAGCTTTTGCTTGTCCTATTGGTTGCCACCCGCAGGAATGGGACCTTGGATCCTGCGAGGTGCCCTGTAGTCCTTGCTGAAGTGGCCGATCTTGCCGCAGTTGTAGCAGGGAGCACCCGACCCCAAAATAGTGGGAGCACGGGGAGCCGATAGCTGTGCAGGTGCTCGATAGGTAGGGTACTGCTGCTGCAGTGTCGCCCTGTGGATCCACCCCGGCTGATTGGGTCGGACCACGTAGCGAGGCTGCTAGTAGTACTGCTATGGTGGCTTGTAGGTAGTCTTCTGCTTCTGTGAAGAACTAGAGGCCGAGGTGTTGGCTAGCCTCTTGCGCTTCTGGTCCTCGTTGGCGGCACAGAGACGATTCTCCTTGTCAAGAGCAGTGTCTACCAGCTCGGTGAACTCTGGTAGCACCGTGCCAAGTGAGTCCGAAGAGTGGGGTCAAGGCCCTCCAGGAGCCTCTCGGCCCGCTCAGGCTCGGTAGCAACATCCCTCGGAGCATACTGGGAGAGGTGAATGAAAGTCTGCACATACTGCAACACGGTCTTGTTGCCATGCTTGAGGTCCCAGAACTCACGGCGTTTCTATTCCATCAAACTCACCGGGATGTAGTGGGCCCAGAAAGCCTGACGGAACTCCTCCCATGTGGTCTCGTGGCCCTTCTCTTGCATGGCGAGGAAAGTGGCAAACCACGCCCCCGCAGGTCCCTGAAGAAGCTGAGCAGCAAAATGAGCCTTCTCTTGCTCAGAGATCCTCGGCAGAAGGGTGAACTCGGACTGGATGGTGCGAAACCAGTCATCTGCTGCCAGTGGCTCAGGACAGTTTGTGAAGACTGGGGGTCGCAGCGCCTCGAAGTCCTAGTAAGTGATGCCACGTGGCCGATACTCCCGCGGCTGCTACTGCCCACGGGCCTGGCGATCTTCTACCAGCAAATGGATCAGCTCAGCCTGCTGGACCACCAAGGTGGCCAACTACGGCGGGGGTGGAGCGCCTTGCGCTGACTGCCCTGAAGGCTGACCATTGCGAGTGTTCACCATCTGCAAAAATGAGGCCAACCGTGTTTAGTCCAACTTCAGTGCAACCCATGCGACGATAAAATATCATAGCATCAATGATATGTCACAAATACATGAAACCATGTGGGTAAACTAAACCATTTAATTGCACATGAAGGGTTAGCCCTCATTTCGAGAGGTCAGACAATCGCAGATGGTAGCTACTGATTTAAAAAGTGTGTGGCTCAAGTTTGGTACACATTCACACCATGACAGCTTTGGAAAAAGTTTTCCTTATCTTGTGCTCTATGACTTTGTTATGTATCATTTTGATTCCTTCCCTTGGATTCTTGGTCGAATTCCATTGTTTATTATTGTATGTCAATTCTGTCCAGATTCTGATCTTAAATGTTTTCGACTATATCTTCCCAACCAAACTGTTTTAGAGGAAACTTTGTATAACAAAGTTGTTCTAGACTTCCCATCCTACAAGTTTGATATATAAACTCTAGCTTGAAACCACCATCTATAGGTTGGAACATGCACTTCTTCCGGGATGGCTGTTTCAGCTCAGAATTCAGATTCAAAGAAATATGACCATAACTTGGAAACAAAGCACATTCAGAAGAAGGTCTAATTGACAAAGTTGTGCAACTCGAATTTCCCAACAAGATTGCTATACAAAAGTTTTCCCAAAACCCACCAGATTTCATGCAATGCTCAAATTAAGCTGCTGCACTCCAGAATTTCAGATTGCATCCAAATCAAGATTCGGGTGCCATTTTTCAAGCTCATGGGCACTACACCATTTCACATTGTCAATAAGCATCCAGCAGCTACTACATACATATTAGAAGGTCTTAGCAAGCTAAAAGGTCTTCTTAGTACATACGTGGGGTCGTCACACCCACCACGACGAGGCATCCACCTAGAGTTCGATCATTAAGTTACATAGTGTACATAAATGAGTTCTCTCGACCTCACCAATGTTTAGTACAGCCATGGTAAAATGTATGGAGAGGCATAATACAAAACATTGCTTGTAACGTGACACATGTACAAAAGAACTGCGTTCTCATCTCATGTTGACTCCACCACCCTAAGCAGCAGAGTGGCCGTCAGTCGCCATGCTACCCGCCTCCTGAGCTGCATGGGCTGCCAACTCTGCCTCCAACTCCCGAACATGAGCCTGCGATGCCACGTACTGGTCAAGATAGTACTCGGCATGGTCCTCAGTGCAGATGTACATGCCGTGCACACTGCGGGAAAACTCCATGTTCGCAGCATGGGGTATGGTGTCAATCCGATCCTCCAACAGCGAGTGACGATGGACCCACTCGTCGTCGTACCCATCCATGGGAAGGTAGAGCAGCACTGAAGCACCTGATATAGCCTAAGAGCTCAATGCGGTGATGGCTGCCAAGGTCACCTTGTCATAAGCCTCCTCCTCATTGACCCCGTAGGTGGTGATCGTCTGCCCTGCGGTGAAGGACACCCGGGAAGGACGATGCAGGCCAAGCAACTCCCCTCCCCGTGCACCATTTGCACAGAGTAGAAGGGGCAAGGTTAGCACCTCATCTCATGCACAGCCCTACAGAGGATCTGCGCAAGGCCATTCTCCTCACGGCAGCGGGTGTGAAGCATCATGTGGGGGATAGATATCCCCTAGCTCCTCATGGCGTGGATCCAGGACATGGGCCAACAGTGGGCCTGAGTCTGGTAAGCGGCTGGTTTCATGGACCGGACACTTAACTCAGGCCCAAATACGGTCGGGATGGCTTGAAGTTCAAGGCAGCAATGACGTGATCTAGAGAACAAACAAGGAAGCTTGGCTTGGATTCAGGTTCCGAGATTTAAGGAGATTAATGAAGATACAATGGAAACTTAGATTCTGTTTGATTTTATGTAATCTGAACCGACTAGGAGATATAGAAGGAACTCGACTTGTAGCCCAAGACTCTGTCAGCTTATATAAGTCGGATGAGGGAACCCTACAAAAAGTTAGTTACTCCCATCGCAATCCAGTCCGAACCCACATTGTAACCTCGAGAACTCACAGCAATACAACCAGCCACAAACAGGACTTAGGGTTTTATGCTTCTCGCGGCCCGAACTTGTATAAACCTCTGTGTCTTCATCGCTTTTCCGGTGAACCATCGAGCTACGTCGATCCTGCCGAGCCACAAAAGCTCCACGTGACCCGTCCCGTGGTGCACTGCCGGTACTAAACCTCGACAGTTGGCGCACCAAGTAGGGGTTCAGTGGCATCGGCATCGAGCTAGCTCCATGGCCAACCTCATCGACAACGTCAGTAAGTTCGCTCCAGGCAAGATGATCTATTTCGGATCCATCTCATTCATCGCTGATCAATCCGGCGATCTGCGCCGCCTCATCAGTTCCATGGGGGAGGCGCGTGGTTGCAAAGCACCGTCGCCGACTCTGAAGCTCCCCTCGACTTCACCGACATCTAGGCCTGCTCAGCGCGCGGCCGGCCAGCAACCAGCCATCTCCGGTGCCGAGCCAGCTCGTCCCCGGGCGTCGACATGCCAGATCACCAAGGCCGCTCAGCCTCAGTTTGTCCCACCCCGGCGTGAGGTGCCGGGTGGCACCCCGATCCAATTTGGGTCGGGACCCCGGTGGGAGGTTGAGGTGATAGTCGGGCGCAGATCTGCTCCCACCCCTCCACAGCAATCGGTGGCTCCATCCTCGCCGACTCGACGCACCGCGCTCTCCACTTCCCCAACTCGGATCGGGACTCAGATCAGTCGGGAGATGAAATCGCGGCAACCGATGACTCGCCGCATGTCCTCGACTTCTACACCGGCAACCCCACCTCACCGGAAGACCCCGACCTTGCCCCCGACTGATGGCCAAAGCAGCAAAGCCACAGATCGTGCAGAAGGTCGGGCCCCCACCAAGCTTCCCCGCGGTCCTTGCAACACCGCAGCGGCTCGTCAGTCGAATTTGTCATATCTACGGTTCATTCCTCACGCCACGGTTCTCCTCAAACACGATAAGGATGCGCGATGGGAGACCACAAGCCCTCACCGTTCACTGAAGCCTCAGCCACCTCGACTCAAAGAGGGGGGCGGCGAGAAGACGACAAGACCTCCCTCAGGTTCAACATCCACACCGCTCGTGGACGACGACATCTATCACACGGTTGAGGAACCGGTGACAGGATTTCATTTGGGCCTCATCATCAATTCTATCTCAAGCGGCAGAACCGCCACATGGCGCAGCGCGCTCATGGTGGCAAAGTCAGAGATAGCGCTTCCACAATAGTCGACTTGGCCACCTCATCCCCGAGAGGGCGGCGAGCATGCCTGCATTGAGATGGTCTGCAACCTGGAATCTCCCTGCAAGTCCAGAAGTGAGCAACCTCAAATGGCTACAGCATCGGGATCCGCGCTTCCCGACTCTAAGCTTCACTCGGAGGGGTCGTTGACACTCCTCAACAATCAGGCTAGCTCGGAGATGCCGACGCACTTCTCCGAAGTACTCATCATCGGCATGCAGGTGGAGGACGACCCTATCTCTGGTGACGAACCTTCCGTCAATGGAGAAACGCCTCAACAGCACGACCGACGGTGACACCGCAACTGGCAGCGCAACATCCACCATCACCATAACGTGGGAAACCAAGACCTGACCCTGCCCGTCTCACAGGATGAGGCGACTGATCCAGACGAGATGCCGGAGCAAGCTGAATTCCATCGGCAATGAAACAGTCGATGGCACAACCATCGGCACATGCAGGTCAATAGTACCAGCGGGATCACGGGAAAGCGGCGCACGATGCAGGGAACCACGTTCAACCCCGACCACCTCTACCGGCCCGGCGCAACCTGCTGCCCGACTTCGCCACGGCCATGGGCACCTTGAGTCAAGCGGGGGGAGTCTTGGCGCAGCTAGCAGACACACTTCCTCAGACTACGGAGGGGGAAGCGTATCGGTGAATCTTCACGCAGGCAGCTCACCACCTCCTTCCGGTCATTCCTCCAGCGGCCCACGACGCCCGTCAAGCCATTAACGAGAGGTGCGACGCGCGCAACAACATCGAAAGATCGCACACGGAATGGCACGCAGAGGAGCTCCGACATCGTAACAACTATGACCGTGACTTCAGGGTGCCACACCAAGAAGACCAGGGCAGAGCTAACTCAGCCGGGGCATCTGTCAATAGCCTGACGGCACGGCATTCAGTCCGCGACCGGTTAGGGGGGAATCGCCCTCGGTCCCCTCAACACCACGACCCAGCAGCTCAAGACAGAGGTCGGTACGAACCAGCCCATCGTGGCATGGTCGGAATCCTGGCTTTCACCACTCATCTCCGTGGGGTAGCGTGGCCACAAAACTTCAAGGTATCCAACGTCGACAAGTACGAGGCAAAGCTCGACCCTACTGGCTGGCTGGCTATGAACTCGACAGCAGCTAGCGCGGCCAGCACGAGTGAAGATGTGATGACAGCCTACGTCTCGATCATCCTGGGACAGGATGCGCTAGTGGTTACGACACCTCAGGCATGACTGCATCGACAACTGGGACGACTTCTGTCGGCGCTTCATTGCCAATTTCCAGTCGCTGTTAGACAAGCCAGCACAGCCTTGGGACCTCAAGTCTATCAAGTGCAAGGACGGTGAAGGTCTTCGATCGTACCTCAAGCGGTTTTAGTCGATGTGGAACAGAATTCCCAACATCGCTGATGCGGCAGTAATCGATGACTTCTTCCGAGGTTCTAGGGATGAGACTTTCATAAAAGCCCTCTTGCAGAAGTCCTCAATCACGTCTGAGCAGCTCTTCCGTGATGCCGACCGATACATCACCGCAGACGAGCGAGCTCAGGATTTGGTCAACACACAGCGATAAGAACGTGGGAAGCATGAAGAGTCCTCGCAGCAAGATTGCCATTGGGAGAAGAGACCACGGGAGGAAGTCTAGACTATGGGGCCATCGCCTACACAGCCGCACGTTCCACCCCGGCAAGGGGGGCAGAGGTTACTCAACCAGCTCCTCGATGCACCATGTCCCTATCACAAGGAGACGCATCACACCCTGTGCGACTGCAGGGACTTCAAGGCTTCGATCACTAATGGCAGGCCTTTCGTGGCTCTGCCTCCTCCACCGCCACTCCCGCGTGATCAGGGGCCCCCGCCTCAGCAGAATAGGGGCAGCGGCGCCGGCTTCCCCAACATTAATCGGCAAGTCAACATCATCTTCGGGGGGCATGGCTCCCTGGAGAGCAAGCGGCAGCAGAAGCTCGATGACCGCCAAGTCTTGGCGGCCACCAAGGAACCTCCAGAGCCATACAACTGGTCGGACCTGACGATATTGTTCAGTTGGGCTAACCAGTAGCTCAAGTACGATCACCCGGGGCAAATACCCCCTGCTGGTTAGCCCCGTAGTCCATGAGAGCCGACTCATGAGGACCCTGATCGACAGCGGCAGCAGCATCAATGTCATGTTCCCCAAGACCTTGTTATCTCTTGGGCTCTCCAACGACGATCTAGAGGAGTCAGATAGTCCCTTCTTAGGGATCATGCCTGGCGAGGGGGAGTACCCGCTGGGGCACATCAGTTTGTCCGTCACCTTCAGAATAGAGGAAAACATCCGCACCGAGACCCTGCGCTTCGAGGTGGCTACCTTTGACTCCGCCTACAATGCCATCATTGGGCAGCCCAGGTTAGCCAAATTCATGGCTGTCCCCCACTACTCATACCTGGTACTCAAGACGCTGGCCCCGCGTGGAGTTCTCTCCGTGTGGGCGAACTTCAAGGCCTCTGCTCTCTGCGCACGCGAGGCTTTCCAGACGGCCAACGCCATGACCACTGCGGCGGCTTAGTGCTGACTCGTCGACAATGCGAACAAGCTCCCGAAGGAAAACCAGGCGATTTCGACTCATGAGCAGATCCCCACCACGGCGATCCAAGCGACCGTGGCGACCAAGTGAGCCTCGACCTCCCTGACGCCTCGAAGACGGTGACCATCAGCACAATCCTACCTCCCAAATAGGAAAGCGCACTCGTCTGGTTCTTGAGGGACAACTGGGACATGTTCACCTAGAAGCCCGCTCATATGCCCGGAGTCCCAAGAGAATTGGCCAAGCACAAACTCAAAGTGTTCCCCAACGCCAAGCCGATAAAGCAGAGGCTGCGTCGCATCACTCTGGACAAGGGGGAGGCAATTCGTGCAAAGTTAACCTGGCTCCAAGCTGCCGGGTTTATTAGAGAAGTCATGCATCCCGAGTGGCTTGCAAACCCTATACTCGTTTTGAAAAAGAATAAAGTAGACCGGCGGATGTGTGTTGATTATACTGATCTCAACAAACATTGCCCGAAAGATCCTTTCGGGCTACCTAGAATAGATCAAGCAGTCGACTCGATGGCCTGATGCTCTCTCTTGTGCTTCCTCGACTGCTACTCAGGCTATCATCAGATCAGCCTGGCTTTGGAGGATCTTGAGAAAACAGCCTTCATCACACCATTCGAGGCATTCTGCTACACCTCCATGCCTTTTGGGTTGAAGAACGCCGGGGCCACGTATCAACGCGTGATCCAGACATGCTTGGCTGAGCATTGGGGCAAGCACGTCTAAGCCTACATCGACGATGTAGTGATCAAGACGAAGAACGCAGAAGACTTCATCGACGACATCCAGCAGGTCTTCAACAGCCTAAGAAGGTTCCGCTGGAAGCTCAACCTGACCAAATGCGTATTCGGGGTTCCAACCGGACAGTTACTCGGGTTCATCATCAGCAAGTGGGGGATCAAGGCTAATCCTGAGAAGATTGACGCAATTCTCAGGATGCAGCCCCCAAAGTCCCAGAAAAAGGTGCAGAAGCTCACCGGGTGCATGGCCGCGCTGAGCCGATTCATCTCACGACTGGGTAGCGCGGCGTGCCTTTCTACAAGCTCCTGAAGAAGGTGGACATGTTTTAGTGGACGCCAGAAGCTCAGGAAGCACTTGAGGCCCTCAAGCGGTTCTTGACGAATCCTCCAGTGTTGAAGTCACCAAACCGAACCACAGCGGATTCCCCTGCCAAGGATCTGCTATTGTATCTCTCTTGTATGACTCATGTGGTCAGCTCAGCATTGGTGGTTGAGAGGGTGGAGGAAGGGCACGTTCAGCCAACTCAACACTTGGTCTACTTTATTAGTGAGGTGATCAGCCCATCCAAGATCAGGTATCCTCAGGTTCAGAAATTACTGTATGCAGTCCTCATCATAGCTCGAAAGCTCTGTCATTATTTTGAGGAGCACAAGGTGGTGGTGGTAACTTCATTCCCCATCGGTGAGATCCTACAGAACAGAGAAGCTACGGGGAGAATTGCTAAGTGGGCGTGTGAGCTGGGAGCACATGACATCGAATTCCACCGACGCACCGCTATCAAGACCCAAGCTCTGACTGATTTCATCGCCGAGTGGACGGAGAACCAGGTACCTGACAACCCAGAACCTCTGGAATTCTAGAAGATGTATTTTCATGGGTCACCGAAGATAGATGGCGCCGGGGCAGGCATTGTCTTGACCTCCCCGAAAGGCGAGAAGCTTAAGTATGTACTTCAAATTCTCTTCTTAGTTTCCAACAATACGGGAGAATACGAAGCTATGTTACACGGTCTGCGCATCGCGATTTCACTCGGCATCAGGTGTCTCATGGTCTACGGGGATTCCCTAGTGGCCATTAGTCAAGTCAACAAGGACTGGGATTACACCATGGAAGTCATGGACAAATACTGCGCTGAAGTTCGGAAACTGGAAGACAAATTTGACGGCCTTGAATTTCATCATGTGGAGCGCAACGGCAACACCGACGCGGACTTACTATCCAAGCTCGGGTCGTCTTGGGCTAAAATTCCCCTAGGAGTATTTGTCCAGGAGTTGTCTCGTCCATCCATTGACCGCGACCTAGAACCCCCAGAGCAGCACGTTCTGAGCCTAGAGGATGCTCCGGCTGACTGGCGGGTCCTAATCATCTGGCACATCAGAGATGAGGACAAGCCTGACAACAAAGCAGAAGGCGAGTGACTCGTTCGGCGTGCAGGTAGCTACACATTGATCGGCAACGACTTGTTTAAGCGCAGCGCAGCCGGAATTCTGTTAAAGTGCATCGACGAGTCTCGGGGTAGGAGCCTATTGATGGAAATCCACGCTGGGCAGTGCAGTAATCACACCGCATCTAGAACATTGGTCGGGAAGGCATTCAGGCGAGTTTTACTGGCCGACAGCTAAGCAAGACGCTGCAGAGATCGTCAAGCGATGCGAAGCATGTCAATTCTTCGCAAACCAACATCACCTGCTGGCTCAACAACTACAGAATATTCCCGTCTCATGGCCCTTTGCATGCTGGGGCTCGACATGATCGACCCACTCAAGAAGGCTCAAGGTGGTTACACTCACGTCTTAGTAGCTATCGACAAATTCACCAAGTGGATCGAGGATCGGAATTCTTTGATTTCTGCAGCGAGAAGTCTATACTCATCAAGTACGTCTCGGTGTTGCATCCTCGTGCTAATGGCTAGGTTGAGCGAGCTAACGGGATGATTCTGGAAGCTATGAAAAAGAGAGTCTTCGACAAGGATGAGAAACTAGCAGGCAAGTGGATCAGAGAACTCCCATACATTGTCTGGAGCCTCAGAACGCAGCCAAGTAAAGGCCTCAACGGGAACACTCCCTTTTTCATGGTATATGGCTCGGAGGCAGTGTTACCTGCTGACCTGGCACACGAGGCACCACGGTTGGCGTTCAAAGATATCGCAGAAGCAGAAACTACGTGACTTGAGGAGATCGATCTACTGGAAGAAGAGCGGCTTAACTCAGTGATTCAGTCAGCACGATATCAGCAGACTCTATGCCATTATCATGAGCGTAATATGCGTCCTCACGCTTTTCTCGTAGGAGATCTGGTCCTCAGGAGGGTCGTCAAGGGGGTTGGGCACCACAAGCTATCCTCCCCTTGCGAGGGGCCTTACATGGTTACAGAAGTCACTCGGCCAGGATCCTATCGCTTATCAGAGATGGATGGCACTCCGGTCGGGAATTCGTGGAACATCGAGCATTTAGTGCAAGTTCTACTCTTAAGCACCATGTGACCTCGAAAGTTATGTACTTTAGTCTGTACTCATGATTAGTCCTGATTTCAAGTGGGCTCGTCCTCTGTCATGTTCAGTCAGATGTACTCAGATAATAAATGAATGCTTCTTTGCACTATTTCTTTTTCTCATAACATGAACACATATGGCATCTGGTGAATCATGTCTCTATACTCCGATAATCAGGCAATCGGTCATGAGTCCTGACCTGACTCATGGTTGGTGTTACATGCCTACTCCTACTCAAGCTAGGGTGCAGTCCGACCCTAATCACGGGGCAACCAGCCTAGGTCGTACGACCGACAGCTGGTGTTACATGCCTATGCTTACTCAGAATATGGTGCAATCTCACCCTCCTTATGGGGCAATCAGCTTAGGTCGATGAGCAACAGCTGGTGTTACATGCCTTCGCGTTTTCACAAAAAGGGTGCAATCCGACCCTCCTTACGGGGCAATCAGCTTAGGTCGATGAGCAACAGCTGGTGTTACATGCCTTCGCGGTTTCATAAATAGGGTGCAATCTGACCCTAGCCACTGGGCAATTGGCTTAGGTCATGGACCTACAGTCAGTATTACGTGTCCTCAAGTACTCGTAATAGATAGGCACAATCTGGCCTTACGTTTTGCATTCTTTCATAAGTTCTCAGTTCAATTGATTAAATTATGTACTTGTTTGCGCGTTTTTTGATTTCGAGCAAGTGCGCATGCTAAGGACTAATCTAAGGGCTTGGTTTTTCCTTTCACAGAATCATATATAAGAACGAGTAGTCATTAACGATTTCATGTCATCTAAGAATTTTGACATTGTTGTCCTACAGACTAACATTCATGACAAGTACAATTAAATTCTAACAAGGAAGAGTTCAAATTTACAGTTCGAATTCTGAGATTAGTTTCTCTGCTATGGATTTGAATCTCTGAGGCATATTGATCGATGGTGGCATTCGCTCGGATCAGCTCCAACTTTTGCCATCAGCTCGGCTAAGTCTAGCTCTGGCCGAGTTATCTTCAGCATCAACAGCACGTGTTGGAGGATTGATTTTAGTCGCCCTCGAAGATGTCTCTTGGTGTCATCAGCTAGGGTTGCCACCCGATCTGATAGCGATCTTGATGAGCCAACCTTTGGGGCGCATATATTCCGCATGGTGGTCAGCGCAGTTGTTGCAGATTTCAGTAGTTCCTTGTTCTTTTCACTAGGCCGCCTTCAGTTTGTTGCAGTTCTTCTTGACTGACTTCATAGTTTCATACGGAAAGCTCCGAGTCATGTTGTTGTCTCTCCGACAGAAGCTGGGATTCCTTGAGAGCCTGCCTCGTTGATTTTAGCACCTTGTCTAGATCTCTGTTTTTGCATTGGATTTCGACCCGGATTTTGTCAGCTTCCATTAGCTCGGCTGTCTTCTATTCAAGCTCTGTCCGAGTCAACTAGTGGCTCGTTTGAAGTACCGTCAAAGCACTGGACGTATTCTGAAATGACCTTTCAAATCCATCTCGTGACTCTTGAAGCTCCTGGATTTCTCTTTTCAGCCGCAGTGTCTCATCTTGTGGACCGATTCAACTTATAGGCCTCTGTAAGTAAAGAATATGCTAACTGGGTTTCCTGACGAGTTACCTCATGCTTTCTTCGCTCCAGTTCAAGTTTGCGCTGCAGATTCCTAGTGTTGTCTCGAGCTTCATCACGCTCAAGCACAACATTACGGCATGAAGCATCGTGCTGAGCTAAGGCATTTTGCAGATCAGCAATCCTCTTAGCCGCAGCTGCACGACAGACTAGGGGTCTGTCAGGATATGTTGGATTCTAGGTTACATGGGCGTACAAAACAACAGGCACTTACCAGCGTTCTCAGCAGCACGGTTGGCTTCTGACTTGGCCAGTTGTTGGCGTAGCATGTTCACATCGCTCCTAATCACTGGAGCGAGCTGTTCATGCCATGGTGCAGCTTGGTCAAGCCAGTCCTGTAGTAACAGATTCAGCACATTAGTGATATTAATATCGACTTCAAAAATCAATTGCAATCGGAATAGCGAGTTACCTCAAAAGCTGCGAATGGTCTAGTTTCAGATGGGCCTTTAGCAAGTTGTAGATGTGGGGTCACCAGGTCGAGTGAAGGGGCTTCCTCAATCATGACAGTATCATCCACCGACTTAGGAGCTTCATCCTGAGGGCTTTGCGCTGGCAGAGTGATTTCTGGAATATCTCTGGTGTTGGTTGTCTCGTCACTAGCAGTTACATCGTTCTCATGCTCAGAGCATTGTTCACTCATAGCAGGCTCTTGGATCCTTGAAGTGCCTCTTCCTTCAGGATCGCTGAGCACGTCGTGCCAGTTGAACAGGAGTTCCATGCCAGGGTCATCTTGGTGATCTTCCGCACTCTTCAACTGTCCTTCAGTCGGACGCTCTGGGCCCTCACGCTCCGGCACTTCAGTCGTACGTTCTAAAATCTCAAGCTCAGGGGCTTCAGTTGCACTAGACCCAATCTCAGGAGCTTTCGTCGCTTCAGTCTCTAGTTCAAGGGCTCTGGCTTCGTTCGTCTTAAGCTCGAGGGCTTTCTTTGGGTCAGCATCGGACCCAAGAAGTAATGCACTTTGTTCCGCCAAAGGTCTGTACAACAGTTCAATGGAGTCAGCATGTTGCAAACTAGATACGAAGAGAATGTTCAGTCATACCGTGACGGCATGGAGACACTGTCAGTCGGGAGAGGGAAAGACTTCACGAATTGTGCCAATTCTGTGTCAACGTCTGATAGTTCCAGTTCTTATTCTACCGGCATATCTGGATGAGTCAGAGAGGATGTTGTGACCTCAGTTTCTTGCGCTCGTTTGGAGCTCCTTTCACGACGATGCAGTGGGACCTCTTCCTCCTCCTCCTCATCAATTAAAGAACTCCAGTCAATACCGCTGAGGGATGAACCCGTACTATGGTCAGCCGTCTCCTGTGCTCTGAATTTCTTTCTCGGTGTCTTGGACGGGGACATTGGATCAGGTCTGGCAGGAGAAATCTTCTGGTTGTTGATTTGTTCCCTGATGGTTCTCTTTCTCCTGGGAACATCGGATTGTTCTGTTGACGTCTTGGCTCGGATACGCCGTGACATCCTGGAGGCGACATCACCTTCCTTTGAGATAGTTGCATGCTTGGGGGCTTTTCCTTCTGGGGCTGAATTTTCTTCTTCAGTATCTGCATTACCATTAGGATGTGGAATGATGATGAATGTCGCAGCTTCATTATTATCTCTTCCTTGTGTCGCTGCAACCACGGCTTCCATCTCTTCAGCAGTTCACTGGGATTGTCGCGTCAACATCTTGTCTGCATTATGTTGAGGAGGGTTGGACAGAAACTTCATAATATTACTTTGCAAAGATAAAGTCAGAAGTCTATTCAGTATTGAATACATTGTCAAGAACACACCAGTGAATTGATCGGCGAACTACCATACTTACAGTGGGCGTTGGATGCCACGCAGAATAAGGCTGTGGGGACCCTTCGTTGTACACGTCACCTCTTAGCATCAGGCTAACTCGGGCCTTGATTTCTTCTGCAGATATGGGTCGGTTAATCTCTCGAGTGGGGTCGCTAGGCCCAACATACAGGTAGGCTGGATATACTCAATCCTTCATCGATTGAATGCTTCGGAAGATGAAATCTATAACTATGGCATGAGCAGTCAAACCGCTATTTTTCAAACCTGAGATGTCGTTAAGCAGAATTTCTACCTCTGTCATTTCTTCTGTGGTTGGTGCCTCTTCCCAACTGTTAAACTTGGAGTTCGGCTGGCGTCCTGATCGGGCTGGCAGGGATTTGGCGTGGTTGGTCATGTAGAACCATTCGGAGTGCCATCCTCTGTTGCTGTCCTTGAGAGGGATATCTATGTACACTGATTTACGTCCTCTACGCAGTTCTAGGCTAGCTCCTCCAACTACCTGCAGCACTTTGTCTCGGGCGCCGGGCTTGCAGTGGTACAGATACTTACAAAGACCAAAATGGGGAGCAATCCCAAGAAAAGCTTCGCACAAGTGAATAAAGATTGAAATTTGGAGAATTGAATTGGGATTCAAGTGGGACAGATCGATCCAATAGAAGTTTAGTAAACCGCGGGCAAAAGAATAGAGGGGCAATCCTAAGCTACGGACAAAGAAAGGGGCAAAAACTAAGGACTCGTGGGTATCTTCGGTGGGGACCTTTTCACCTTCGCAATCTCGCCACCACCTAACTCCTTGGGTGGAAGAACTCCCATCCTTACAAGGTGATTTAGATGAGATTCAGAAATGGACGACATACGGAATGCTAGAAATGGCGACGGGATTGGCCGTTTTTTGTCGTGAGGAAGTCCTTCGCAAGTGTTTCCTTGTTCGCTGATCGTCTTCTTCTTCAGAGCTATAGGAGCGAAGGATTCTGGTGCTTGGTTGTAAGTTTTGGGACAAGGATTTCGAATCTGGTGACGATGGCGGCGGAGTAAATGCAGTTGTTGACAATGCGGATTCGAGTGGGAGGAACCGTTAGGGTATTGGTCTTCTTTAATACTCGACGGTGTTAAATTGAGGGGTTCTATTTTCTCTAAGGTAGTTCACGCCATCAACCTCCTATCAGTCGGTGCGAATTCAGTCGGAGTGGATTTTCATGGACCACATGGAATTCAGTCGGAGGTCATTCAGTCGGATAAATTGACTCGGTTATTAGTGACTTGTCGATACTTAGTAGCAGTTATATTCCAGATGCTTGGTTTGGCTCGGGGGCTCATAGTTTTCATTCGATGGCTCGGATTTCAATGCGTAGACTGTTTCTAAGCAGTATGGAAGGGATTGTTCATAGAAAGAGTTGACTTCACTTTGCAAGGACAAATTCATAAGCAAGTTGAAACTTAAAAGCATTCATTAAGAAAGGCAAGATTCATTACAAAGATGGAATTACAGATGCATGAGATTCTTCTACGGTACTACATTGATAATTAAACTAAAGTCCTAGCCTAACAGCCGACACGGCGGCGCTTCTTGGGGGGCAGAGCAGTGTCCTCATCACTGCAGCTGCCATCGTTGTCGATGTCATCATTGTCTCCGTCGTCGTCGTCGTCGTCATCATCGTCGTCGTCGTCGTCGTCGTCATCATCCTTCTCCTCCTCGTTGTTGTCCTCATCATCAGGGCCACCGAGACCGGCGTGGTTCAGGCCCCGGAGCATTGCCTTCTCCTTCCAGTTGTATTGGTCAGAGTCGGCAGTTGGAGTCTTTGCTCGCCTCTTCCGATGGCGCCTTCCCATTGACGTCGCCGTCGTCGTCGCTGTCACTGAAGGGCTCGGAGTCGCTCGGAGGGTCTTCTTCCTCGAGACCGCCGGTGAAGATCTCGTCCTCCGAGTCGGAGAACTCAGGGCAGTTCTTGCGAGGGCCGGCAATGGGGTTCATGAGAAAAAGGGGTTTGGAGTAGTGGAATCTTATGCATGTGTAAGGCAATGGAAGTATGCTTGATGGATGGGTTCTGGTTCAGTTGTATATCAGGAGAGGTGCCGCTTCGGTTTCTACAAGTCCGCATATAATGATGGCATTTAGTATTCGAATGGGCACGTGTCGGTGATCCATAGATGAGACGAATCAAGAGGGTTGGATCTGTGAATGGTTGGGTTTTCAAGGGAAAAGCGTATGCGGTAAAGAAAGGAATGGCTCTTCATTTTACTGGCAGTTTTCCGGTATACACCCAATGGGTGGGGAATTTTTTCTGTAAGTTCTTTCTGATTAAGGAAAAAGCCTGAATACTTCATGTTGGGCGGTGTTGAGTCGGGAGAGCTCTTTGGACCTTCAAGATGATTGTTACTCAAGTCAACTTGAAGCTCGGGGGCTACACCCAATGGGTGCACCTAGTCGGTGCAACCATTGAAACAACGCAGTGATTGATTTCGGGAAGAAATGTGTACTTTCAAAATTTTAGATTATTACTCAAGTCAAATTGAAGCTCGGGGGCTATACCCATTGGGTGCACCTAGTCGGTGCAACCAATGATTCGAGGAGACAGAATATCTAAAGATGGAGTTGTCAAGGGCAATTGGTTTTTTCTGGATCTTTAAGCTGATTGATGCTTAGATCAGCTTAAAGCTCGGGGGCTACACCCAATGGGTGCACCTAGTCGGTGCAACCATTGGAGAGATATGAAAGTTGACTCAGCGAGGCGCTTCACTTGGAGCTCTAGTTGGCTGTGGGAGTCTCGAGTCAATTGACCTCCGAATTGACTCGAGCCTCGGGGGCTTGTGGGGAATAGATATTCCCTAGCTCCTCATGGCGTGGATCCAGGACATGGGCCAACAGTGGGCCTGAGTCGGGTAAGCGGCTGGTTTCATGGGCCGGACGCTTAACTGAGGCCCAAATACGGTTGGGATGGCTTGAAGTTCAAGGCAGCAACGACGTGATCTAGAGAACAAACAAGGAAGCTTGGCTTGGATTCAGGTTCTGAGATTTAAGGAGATTGATGAAGATACGATGGAAACTTAGATTCTGTTTGATTTTATGTAATCTGAACCGATTAGGAGATATAGAAGGAACTCAACTTGTAACCCAAGACTCCGTCGGCTTATATAAGGCGGATGAGGGAACCCTACAAAATGTTAGTTACTCCCATCGCAATCCAACCCGAACCCTCATTGTAACCTCGAGAACTCACAGCAATACAACCAGCCACAAACAGGACGTAGGGTTTTACGCTTCTCGCGGCCCTGAACCTGTATAAACCTCTGTGTCTTCATCGCTTTTCCGGCGAACCGATCGAGCTACGTCGATCCCGCCGAGCCACAAAAGCTCCATGTGACCCGTCCCGTGGTGCACTACCGGTACTAAAGCCCGACACATCCCACCCTCAACCTGGGGAGGAGTGCGAGTCACTGGTGGGAGAGGAACAGCCCTCTGCCCATCCTGCTTGTGGAGACCCCTCCTACTCACAGCCTTACGTGCGGTCTGCTTGGTCCTGGCCATCTGTTTTAAATAAGAAAGGCTTTTAATCAGTGAGTGCATTAGTTCAAAGAATTTTAATTAAAGGAGCGAGCAGAAGCATCTTCTTAGATCACGATTTAACTTGTTTGACTTTTAATTATAACCCCGGAATGAATGAAACAAAGCTATGATGCATGATTCGTCCTATTCAGGTCTCACATCACACATCCTATATACAATACATGAATAACTATCGATATTTCGGTGACACATATGCACGGCACTGTCTAATGCAACTAGTCATCTCTACTCGGTCTTAGTTTCACGCGCAGTTAGTGTACCTACAGAAGAATGCATGCTCACATCATTACCACTCTAAACCTAGATGTGGCATCCACGCTATTCGCGATGCGTGAACAACGCATCTGTAGGGTCCTCTACTAGACCAGGCTGAGACCTACGTAGGCAATATTGAGCATTGCTGCATCACGAGTGATCACGACATACCCCCATATGGCATGACAACCCCCTTAAAGGAAAACTCTATCCTAGCAGCATGAATGCAGGGTTCACAACAATCCGCAAATCCCGATAGTGTTCCTCCAGTACTGGGGATGGCTATGGCCGAAATGTTGCTTCCCAAGTGCCGAATATGCATATGAGTTCTATCTAGGTCAAAATGTTAGCGATGTCACCTGGTATTACACTAACATCCATAATATGGGCATATCGGTACTCTCATTTTTTAAATACTTGAAAAGGGGTTTTCGAAAATTGGTTTGTAAATCAAAACTGGATGATATGACTATTGTTTATGGATGATCAGCTCTGATACCAGCTGTGGCGGAACCGCCGATTTAATCTAGGCTAAGCACACCTGCCACCTTTGGCTTGCAGTGTGATTAGTCCAAACTAAACCCGGTCATTCGTCGAGAGTCATTCGGCTCTCGATATTATCGAATCCCAGAGGAACCGATATCATACACATCCAGCCCTCGATGGAGCCACATCAGATACATCATCACAAGCAGTTGGAATAGAGTAATAATAGACTTAGTTACAAACCAGTTTCAAATAAAGTACAGTTCCAACATAGAGTTATAACGTAGCAAGTTCAAAAGTATCTCGCAGCGGAATATTAAAGTTCAAAGGTTACGACAACATCTCAAAATACTTGCATTAAAAGAAACAACATCGAGCCCACCGATGTTGCTCCCATGCCACTCATGCAGATTCATCCCAGATGGGGGCATGCACCACCTCCAACACAGGTGCAAACCATGAACTCCATACCTGCGCTCAAAATGTGGGGGCAAACCCTGAGTACTAATTACTCAGTAGGTCTTCACTGGATTGGCTTACTGGCTGACGCGAAGCTACTTACTAACATGTGGATCCTTAGCCATAGATTTTAAGTAGTATCATGATCAACATAAAGTAATAAGTCTTCATCATTTGCATATCCATCAACAGAATAGTAAATTGCAGTAAAGTAAACAGTTCAATACAAGCTTGTGATATTCAAAATCATGAGCACTAGATACATAGTGTTTAAGTAGTTACTACGTTGCCCGTGTGCGTTATCAGCATTCCCACACGTGGTAGGCATCAGCGATTCGAATCGATTTTTAATTCCCAGGAATAACTATCATGCCAGGGGTATATGCTTACTAGCCATCGCGTTCCCACATATAGTCCCAATCTCCACCTGTCTTGTCCCAAGATTCCAAAGCTGCCCCCACCTAACCCCCGGGTTGTGCCCCCTTAGGAGCGTTACCACAGCGCACTGCGTCAGCCCTCCCTCGAGTACAAGCGCCCTCGGGCCCATCAGGCCTCTAGCAATGTGGATGGGCGGCACCTCGAAAACTCTGGACAAGCCCAGGTAAGACTTTACTGGTCCCATACCCGGTTAAGCACTCTAGCAATGTTATGCCGAACAGCAGGCGAACAACGGACGGGCCTTACACGACTCAGGCGGAGTCCAAAGTGCGACATCATGAAAAAAAATACTGAAATAAAATCTCCGCCCGCTCTCCATTTAAAATCATGAGCATAAGTAATAATTGACATAAAAGTAATATCTTGTAACTTTGGAAACACCTACACGACGAGTCCACCCACTAGTGTCTATTCGTACCTAGCAATTTCTAGGCATACTCATCCTACGAACTCTATGCATAGGTGCTAGGGCTAAGGCGGCTAAGGAGTCGAATGCAATTGGTTTCAAGCAACTCCTAAGGCATATGCGTAATCATCAAATATAACTTGTTTGCTGGGATAAGCATGGTCATGCCTACATTCTTCGCTAGGGTCAGTAGCTGCCTCCGGAGCGTAGTCGGGCCCTTGCTGCTGATCTTCTGGCTCCTGGTGCTGCTCTTCCTCGGGCTCTTCCACTATCGGCTTCTCTGACGGATGTCCTTTGCTCACGGGATCTATATGCATGACAAAGTGCAATATGAGCGCTGGCAAATGCGAATGCTTGCTTATGGTGCAGATGCAATGTAAGGAATCATGATCAATAAGTGGAGCTATACCTTTTTGTGTCGAAACTTGTCTAATAATAAGGAATCGTACAAACCATCACCTAAGGTAACTTAACCTACCACATATAACAACATGGGGGCTTGACGCAAGTATAAGGTTCAACAAGCGAAATTGATTCTACGTTTAATTAGACATCTATTTTCCAAATAGTCAATTCAATATACTTATCATGCAATTTAAGACAGTACCAATGACCTAAGCACGTCTATGATTCACCATGATCATTCTTAGCACTTACTAAACATGTTAGATCCATTTTTCCTATTACTTATTTAAATATGCATTATTTTGCCATTTTCAAATCAGTGCCAAAACCTTAATTTGCACAGCCTCAAGTCTCAACAGTGAGCTATTTTCATAAGTTAGAGTTCATATAAATACCATGAAGGCATCTAGAGTACATTTTCATATAGCAATCATTTCTTATGTTAATCATATGCTTAAATACTTGGAAAGGGTAAAACAGTAATTAAACAGTCAATGCTAGGGCTGCCAAAAATCATACAGTGCCTAGATATGCTCACAAAGCCTCTATCCAAATTTCATAATTTTTGGAGCTCATTTGACCTACATTTCCTATTTATTAGTTTTTTACATGCATGCACAAAATCAGGTGTAAAAATGTCTTTTCCTAATCAATCATCATACTCGACAGATAGATCTATTAACAAGGGTCACAATGCAACATAGTTTGCTATTTTTGCATTTTTGTGTGATTTAGGGATTTTCCAAAGTTTCAGATTAAATAATAAGCATTTAATCGAAAATAATCAAGATCCAGGACCTGTACGCGTTTAACTATAGACCTCAGGTGCCAGATCGGAAGATGCCAAAGGCACAAGCGCACAAGTACGTAGGACCTGAACGCTAATTCAAGAAACTTAGGGGCCGGATCTAAAATGTACCGGCCCCCTTCTTCCTCCTCGCGCCAGGTGGCGGCCACGCGGAAACGCGCGCAGCGCCGGTGAGCTCCGGCTCGCTGCTTGCCGCGACGTGAGGCGTGGAGGGTGTTCCTGGGTTGGGGCTTCTACCTCATGGTGACGGCGTCGATGGGGAAGGTGCGGAATGAGGCTGGACGGCACATGGTGGACCGAGCGTGGACTCAGCGCGGTGTCGGCGTGAACCGGCGACGCGACGATGCTTGTTCTCTGCGTCGAAGGAATGGATGGCGACGAGGTCAAGGGGAGGAGGTGCGCGGTGGACTGGCAAGCACGGTGGTGTAGCTCTCAGGGCTCAGGAGGTGGCAGTAGTGGCAGCGCGAGCTCGAGCTCTGAGCTCAGGTCACCAATGGTGGTGGCGGACGGCGAGGGCGAGGGAGCGAGCAGGGAGGGTCGGGGAGGCGCGTGAGGGAGAGGAACCCAGGGAGTGGAGAGCTCTCCACCTAAAGCCGCTGCTCGGGGGCTCGATCCGTGGGTGAGGGCCGCTGCCCAGTACGCCGCCGGCCATGTGGGGTTCACTGGCCGGGCAGCGTGGGCGCCCCGGATCCGTGGCCCTACCTAGCGAGAGCGAATTCCAAAAATGCAAAGCACAGGGTTTCTGTTTTTGTTTGCCTCTGAAAGTTGCTATTTTGACCTATTTCTATACCGAATTTGAAGGAGACCCAATTGGAAGAAATGTTGAACTCTTTTAGATCTACGAATTTGTCAAAATTCTCAGGGACAAATTCCGTGTCAAAATATGATTTAAATTTGAATTTGTCTCAAGGTTTCAAATTTGACCTACATAGCCATTTGTAAAGAAATTCTAAAAGTCCTATTTGTGGCCCAAAATCACCTGAAATGTTTTATACCAACTTTGTTCAAAATTTGAACACCTACAACTTTCTCAATTAGGGTTCTGTATGAAAATGAATGTAGGTGTAGAAAAAAGTGGAATTTCTAAACAGTTCAGATTTTGACTCTATTTGTATGCTGACAGTAAAAGACCTAAATTCCTAAGCAAAACTTTGTGCATCTCAAAGCTCCAATTACCAAAGTTGTTCATCATGAGATCATCTACAAGTTTGGTATAAAAAGATCCACCTAAAACTCAATAGAACTAAAGTTATGCCTCACATTCATAATGTCATACATGCAGAAAATTAAGTTCACCACTTAGCATTTCTACCAAGTTTGTTCATGTGAGTCAAATGCACATCAACATGAGATGAAATGATGCTTATGAGATGTGATTAAACAAATGAGGCTCATGAAATGCACTAGAGATGCCTGGGGTATCACATAGAGCAGAAGATAAGGGAAAAATTTTCCAAGGGTGTCATGGGGTGAAAATGCTTGGAATGTGGATAGTTCAGTTTTTTTAACCGTTAACCATTCCAGATTTGGGCTGAAAACCAGAGAACAGATGGTAATCCAAGTTTTTCTTCATAGTTCAAGTCTGATCACTCAAAATAGTACATAAGAAAGATGTCAGGAATTAAGTTCTGAGAAACTTTCGTATTCTGAATTTCACCCAAATCAACAGTTTAGGCACTCGAATCATTGAAATTCAGAGACCCTGCCCTGCACATCAAAACTGCACATTTGCTTTTGCCTATGAGATAGTGATTGTCCAACTTTGCAAGATGAAGGCTAACACTTTATGTGCAATTAAGTGATTTTGATTACTTACATGCTTTCATGTATTCGTGACATATCCTTGATGCTATGGTACTTTAACGCCGCATCAATTGCACTAAAGCGGTTGGACTAAACACGACTGGACTCATTCTTGCAGATGGTGAACACACTGCAATGGTCCATCCTCGGGGCAGCAAGCGCACGATGCTCCACCCCCACCAGAGTTGGCCACCCTGGTGGTTTAGCAGGCTGAGCTGATCCGCATGCTGGCACTAGATCGCTAGGCCCGTGGGCAGCAGGCAACCGCGGGAGCATCGGCCTCGTGGCATCACATATCAGGACTTTGAGGGGCTGCAGCCTCCTATCATCATCCAACTATCCTGGGCCACTTGACTTGGCTTTGCACCATCCAGTCCAAGTTTACCCTTCTGCCAGGGATCACCGAGCAAGAGAAGGCTCGGTTTGCTGCTCAGCTTCTCCAGGGACCCGCAGGGGCATGGCATGCTACTTTTCTTGCCATGTAGCAGGAGGGCCAGGAGCCCACATGGGAGGAGTTTTGTCAGGCTTTCCAGGCCCACTACATCTCGATGAGCTTAATGGAACAGAAGCGCCGAGAGTTCCGGGATCTCAAGTAGGGCAACATGACTGTGATGCAGTACGTGCAGTCTTTTGTCCACCTCTCTCAGTATGCCCCTAGGGATGTTGCCATCGATCCTGAGTGGGTAGAGAGGCTCTTGGATGGCCTTCACCCCCTTCTTCAGACGCACTTGGTACGGCGTTACAGAGCTTCACCGAGCTGGTAGACACTGCACTTGACAAGGAGAATCGTCTCCGTGCCACCAACTAGGACTAGAAGTGCAATAGACTGGCCAACACATCGGCTTCTAGCTCTTCTCAGAAGCAGAAGACCACCTACAAGCCACCACAAGCAGTACTACCAGCAGCCACGCTTTGTGGTCTAGCCCAATCTGCCTGAGGTGGATCCACAGGGCGACACAGTAGCCAGTAGGACCCCACCTACCGAGCACCTGCACAGCAGCCAGATCCCTATGCTCCCATTGTCCTGGGGCCCGGTGCTCCTTGCTACAACTGCGGCAAGATCAGCCACTTCAGCAAGGACTGCAGGGCGCCTCACAGGATCCAAGGTCCCACTCCTACGAGTAGCAATCAGCATGGCAACCAGAAGGGGTCCGCACCTAAGATAGGTCGCGCGCACTACGTGCACATGGAACAGATCCCCGCTGGAGAGCCTGTACTCACTGGTACGTTCATGGTCAATGGTCAACTGTACCGTCATGTTGTTCGATTCAGGGGCCACTCATACTTCTATTAGTCAATCATATACATCTAAGCGTGGGATAAAAACTTCCTGCATAAAAGAGAAATATCAAATCACTGCTCCTGGGAATCTGATTAATACAAATCTGATAGTGAAAAGGCTGAGGTTGAGCATAGGAGAGGAAGATTTCACTATCAACCCTGTAGTGCTGCCATACTAGGGGATTGATATCATCTTAGGTATGAATTGGAGGACTAAGAACAATGCGGTCCTAGCTATTGGCAGCAGGACAGTGCAGTTAAGGTCTAGTGTCAGTGGCAAGGTTATGCAGATACATATGCCAAATAAAAAACACATGTCACCCACAGTGAAGACAACTTAATTGCAAGAGATTACAAAGATACCAGTAGTGTGTGAATTCCCCGATGTGTTTTCGGAGGAGCTTCCTGGTCTTCCACCAGGCCGAGATAAGGAGTTTGCTAATGAGGTCGTTCCAGGCACTGCACCTATGTCAAAAAGGCCATACAGAATGCCACCTGATGACTTGAAAGAATTGAAAACACAGCTACAAGAATAGTTAGACAAAGGCTTCAATCGGCCTAGCTCATCACCATGGGGTTGTCCAGCTCTCTTTGTTGAGAAGAAGGATCATGGGGTGAAAAGGCTATGTGCTGACTATCGGGCACTAAATGCAGTGACCATCAAAAACAAATACCCATTGCCACACATTGATATTCTATTTGATCAGTAGGTTGGGGCTAAGGTCTTCTCCAAGATTGACCTAAGGTTTGGCTACTATCAGATAAAAATCAGAGAAGAGGATGTACCCAAGACAACATTCCCTACCAGATACAGTTTATATGAGTATTTGCTTATGTCTTTTGGGTTAACCAATGCACCATCTTTCTTCATGTATATGATGAACTCGGTGTTCATGAATGAACTTGACAAATTTGTAGTGGTGTTCATTGATGATATACTGGTATACTCGAAAAATGAAGAAGAACACAAAGAGCACCTAAGGATTGTACTCACCCAGCTTAGAGAACACAAGCTCTATGCCAAGTTCAGCAAGTGTGCATTCTGGCTGAAAGAAGTGGGTTTCTTAGGCCACATTCTGTCTGAAAAGGGGGTCACAATTGACCCTAGCAAAGTAGAGGATGTACTAAATTGGAAGCAACTAGAAACCGTGACTGAGATTCAGAGTTTTCTTGGTTTAGCGGGCTACTACGGCCGCTTTATCATGGACTTCTCCAAGATTGCAAAGCCAATGACATCATTGACCAAGAAAAATGCAATGTTTGTTTGGAGTCCGAAATGTGAGGAGGCCTTTCAAACACTGAAGAAATTGTTAACCTCTTCTCTAGTGCTAGCTCAACCAGACATCACTAAGCCGTTTGATGTGTATTGTGATGCCTCCGGCAATGGGCTTGGCTGTGTCCTAATGCAAGGGAGAGTAATTGCTTACGCCTTTCGCCAACTGAGAAAACATGAGGCAATCTACCCTACACATGATCTTGAGCTAGCAGCAGTTGTACATGCATTGAAGATATTGAGACACTATCTACTAGGCAACACATGTCACATATACACTGACCACAAGAGTCTCAAATACATCTACACACAATTGAAATTAACATGAGGTAGAGGCAATGGTTAGAATAGGTAAAAGATTATGATTTCGAGATCCACTACCATCCAGGCAAGGCTAATGTGGTGGTAGATGCATTAAGCCGTAAGGCTCATTGCAACATGATTGAAGCCCATCCGACAGCAAGAGTGATCTGCTATGAAATGAATGAAATTGAAATACCCCCAGAGCAGCAAGCTGAACTTTATAATCTCATCATTGAACCCACAATCAAAGCACAAATCATTGCAGCACAAACGCAAGATAAGGGTATGGCACACATTCGTGAGGGTATTAGTGAAGAGAAGAAGGCATGTTTCACACTTGAGGACCAAGGCATTTTGTGGTTCAAAAATTGTCTAGTGGTACCTAAGGACATGGAGTTTAGAAAGAAAATACTGGTTGAGGCTCACACTTCAATGTTCACAATGCACCCAGGCAGCAATAAAATGCACCAAGATCTGAAGGAAAAGTTTTGGTGGACTCGAATGAAATGGGAGATCACCAAGTATGTGTCTGAGTGCGACGTGTGTCAGAGAGTGAAAGCTGATCACCTAAAGCCTACTGGTATGCTTCAGCCACTTGAAGTTCCAGCTTGGAAATGGGAGGATATACACATGGATTTCAATGTGGGATTGCCCCGAACTCAAAGAGGGTATGATTCTATATGGGTGATTATCGATCGATTTACCAAATCAGCACACTTCTTACCCCTCAAGACCCATTACACCGCGACCACATATGCTGAACTATACATTTCCCGGATTGTCTCCCTACATGGGGTGCCAAAGACTATCATTTCCGATCTAGGCTCATTGTTCATGTTCCGCTTCTGGGAGCAATTGCAAACTGCTCTTGGGACCACGTTGATTCATAGCTCGGCATATCATCCTCCTACAAGTGGTCAAGTAGAAAGGGTAAATCACATCCTAGAAGACATGTTAAGTGCTTGTGCACTGACTTACTCTTCCAAGTGGGATGAATGTCTTCCCTTGGTGGAGTTTGCTTATAACAACAACTACCAGAGGAGTTTAGAAATGGCTCCTTTCGAGGCTCTTTATGGTAGGTGGTGCAGAACGCCACTCAACTGGTCCAAACTAGGAGAGCGTGTCACATTTGGCCCTGACTTAGTGACCCAAGCCGAAGAACAAGTGAAATTCATATATGATAATTTGAAGAGAGCACAGTCGAGGCAAAAGAGTTACTCGGATAAGAGAAGGAGACCACTAGTCTTTGATGAGGGCGATCATGTGTATCTCAGGGTGTGACCTATGAATGGAGTACAATGGTTTGGAGTGAAGGGGAAGTTAGCACCAAGGTACGTTGGCCCATTCAAAATCACTGACAGATGTGGAGCCGTCGCTTACCGGTTGGGATTACCACCACACCTTGCTGTGGTTCATGACGTGTTTCATGTCTTGCAACTAAAGAAATACTTAAGAGTGCTGGAGAAAGTGGTAGACATGTCTCAAATTCAGATTGAACCAGATCTCACATACGAAGAACATCCCATAAAAATCCTTGACCAAAAGCAAAGAACAACACGCCGGAAAACAATCAACTTTTATAATGTACAATGGAGTCATCGCTCCGAAGATGAAGCAACTTGGGAACAAGAGGAATATCTACGCACTAAATATCCTAGTTTTCATCCATCCACTTCAAATCGGTATGCTACATCAATTTTAAATTTTGGTCTAAACTTAATTCGTTTGCGATGCACTCTCTCTAATCGGCTTAACCACCCACATCACATCAAAATCTTAGGATGATATTTATTTAATGGGGTGGTTGTGATGCCCATGGAATCTCAAGTGCATTATATTGGCATCATTAGCTTAATTGTATCATTTCATGGACATTTCATGTATAGGGCATCAGTGGAATAAGTAGTTTGAAGCAAAATAAACCTAGATGTGCTGAAACTGCTTTGAAATTTTCCTTATATTTTTAATACTAATGTGAACTGGGTGAAACTTTTTGTACCAAATGTGTAGGCAATTTCATGTTGAACAACTTTGGTAATTGGTGCTTTGACATGCACAAATAGTTGCTTAAAGTTTTGGGCCTTTTTCTGTCAACATGTAAAATCTGTTCAAACTAGGCTTGTCAAGCAAATTGAAATTTCTTGGAGATAGGTTCACTTTCATTCAAAACTTTATATAAGAAAGTTGTAGCTTATAAAATTCTAAACAAGTTTGGTATATTTCATCTTGCATGAAAATGATCCTAAAATAGACTTATGGAATTTTTAATCTGGTGAGCGCTGTTGGTCAAAGTTGAGTCAGATTGTTCAAATTGAAATTTCTCCAAAAATTTCAATAGAACTTGCTACCAACATTTTTTACAAAAATGTAGATCATGAAGGGAGCTTCAATTCATCCAATTGGAGTTTTCCCTGATTTGGAATCTAAATGGGTCAAATTTCCGATTTTCAGAGACAAACAAAACCTAGTCAAAGTGTGTTTTCTCTTTTTCCGAATTTCTCCATTTTTTCTCTAATTGGAGTGTGGGCCCGCCGATCCGCCCGCACCGGTACTGCCGAGCCGGCAGCCACCGCGGATCGCTCCCACGGTCACGCGCCCTTAACTGGACAGCAACACCCTCCCTTTTCTCTTTCCTTCCTCTCCAGCTCGCCATCTCCTCCATTTTTCTTCCGGTCGCCACTGACAGAGCTCGGGTCAAGCTCGTGCCGCAGCCTACGCACATCCCTGTGCCTCCCCGACACCGTGGCGCCCTTCGCCGCTATCCCCTCCACCATTCCCATCAAACCTAGGCTGACATTAGCCCACTCCCGAGCCGTATTTCGTCGCCGAAGTTCCACGCGTTCAGCTCACCGTCGCCGGCCTTCCTCCACCATTCTCCGCCGAATCTGAAGTGAAGGGTGAGTTCTTCACGCTCTACTCTCTCTCCTAGGCTGCCTCCGGTGTCCGTCCGTGACCGGCATGGCCGGATTTGGCCGGCGCCCTGCCCGTCTCCTCTCTCTGTCGAGAGGAAGACGATGGCCCTAGGAAGAAGAAGGCCGTTTTGCGCTCAGCCCCCCTGATGTCTCTCGATTTTTCATTCTATTCCAGCGTACTGGCAAATGTGTATAGCGGTTCTTATGATCTACCCCCTGAAATCTATGAATAATTTCGAACAGGTCCTAGATCTGTTGATTTTTTCATTAGAATATATTTATTTCAGCTGAAACTTTGAAAAATTACTATAAATGACACAAAAACTGATAAGAATACAAAACTAGTTGCATTGTACTCCTATTGAGCAGATCCATCAGATGGGTATGATGGTGAGGTGATGAATAACAGTTTTGCCCCTAGAATATTGCATGCATGCTAAAACTAAATGAATAGTAAAAAAGGGGTTGAATGGACTCCAAAAATCATGAAATCTTGTTGCTAGAACATATGTGATATGTGGATCTGTTGACGAAATTTTGTAGCCCTAGCACTTGCTGCCAAATGCCAGATCTACCCCTAGGGTTAAATTTGTGCAATAAAAAGGCATAGGAAATACTTACCACATGAAACTTGCTCTAAAAATTATGCTGTATTTTATGGGAACACTTTGTCGTATATGTAGCTAGTAGAAAAAGTTTGGGAGTCTGCATGTAAGGTTTCATGTGCGATTTGGAATTTACAATTTAATGCCTAATTAAATATATAATATTAAAAAGTGGCCTTAAACTGCAAAATAAATTCCAGGAAAAATCATGGTGCTTTGTAGTTAATTTATGTTCCAAAAAACATTTTTATGAATTTTATTGCTACTGTTTGCTGTTGCAAGCTAAATAAGCTAAGATAATTATATGGAGAATAGATGTGCCGTCAAATCTCAGAAATTTTGATTACTGATTTTTGTACATGAAGTATATGCCTAGTTATGGTTGATGTTAAAGTGGGAAGTACAGAATCATTTTTTGCTAGTTATAACAAATCTGAGAATTTAATGGCTAAGGAAAATTGCTGAAATTCTAGTAATTTATCTACAGCACTTTTTGTCGCTTGAAATTTGGCCAGTGACCTTTTACCATAGCTGCCTTCATGTCAAAAATTGTTTAAGTGTATTTGTAACTGATTAACATCCAAAACCCAACTAGGAGGGATTAAAACTAAGGGTGAATAAAAATAAACATTGTCATGTATGCTTAAGCATTGCTTAACTAGGGTATGTCCACTTGCTGCGAGTCCTTGTGTTGTCACACGCGATGTATTAACTTACATTAGGTGATGATTTGTACGATTTCTTAGTATTGAATATGATTTGTCATGAAAAAGCACAACTCCACTTGTTGCTTATGATTGATTACATTTCATCTACACCATATGCTTGCAATCGCATTTCATTGCACTCATGTTGTATTATGTCATGCATACAGATCCCACGAGCGAGGAGCACCTACAGGAGCAGCCGATACTAGAGGAGCCAGAAGAAGAGTAGAACTAGGAGCAAGAAGACCAGCAGCCACTGCCCGACTATGCTCCGGAGGCAGCTACTGACCCTAGTGAAGAATGTAGGCAGGACCATATTTCGGGCAGCTTATACAATGTTAATTGCTTGATATTTGCGCACCAACATTAGGAGTTGACTGAAAACACTTGCATTAGATTCCCTAGCCACCGTAGCCCTAGCACCTATACTTAGGGTTTGTAGGACGAGTCTGCCTAGAATTTGCTAGGTACGAGTAGACACGGGTGAATGGAGTCACTCGTCGCGTAGGTGATATCAAAATGACAAAGATATTACATTTGTGGCAATTATTACTTATACTCATGATTAAATGGAGACCGGGCGAAAATTTTATTTCAGTATTTACTTTTCATGATGTCACACTATGGACTACTCGTTGCTAGAATGTTTATTTGGGTCGTAGGACCGGTGAAAGTTTTACCGGTGCTCATCCAAAGTTTTCGAGGTACCGCCCATCCACTTGCAGGAGGCCGATGGGCCTGAGGGTGCTTGTACTCGAGGGAGGGCTAACCCAGGGCGCTGTGGTATCGCTCCTGAGAAGGCACAACTCGGGGGTTATGTGGGGGCATTTTGAATCTTAGGACAAGACTAGGTGGAGATGGGGGCTATATGTGGGAACAGCGATGGCTAGTAAGCATATACTCCTGGCATGATAGTTATTCCCGGGAATTAAAATCAATTCGAATCGTTGATGCCCACTAGGTGTGGGAATGCCAATGTCTCTATCGGGCAACGTAGTAACTACTTCATTGT